>OX421467.1:22742839-25142839 GCA_949126895.1 Eilema caniola
CCACTCATATCTGAATAAAAATAAACATAAAAAATCGTTAAATCCATCGATCCTTCGTTAATTTTTTTGGAGGAGTAGGTAGAGTATTTCTTAAACAATTAAGATCTGGTACGACGAGGAGAATCTCATCGTTACTTAGGCCCACTTAGGGAATACGTAGACTTTATAGAGCAGTTTACTGCATGATAATTGTGAAATTAAATATTTTTGCCTTACCTCTTACCCTCTTTTATAGCTGTAGGGAGAAACGGGCATAAAACTTTGTCTATTGATTGTTCCTAGTTCACAAGTCGATGTTCAAGCATATTTTGGTGTTGCTCGATTTCACGTCCATATTTTTAATTTAATAACACAGCAATATGAACGCATATTTTAAATCACTTCTCGCCCGCAGTTTTCGCGCGAAAGGTCCAAACATACACAGAAAAATGGACCTCGACCAGCGTCCTCGAGGAAATATAGGCAACAAAGATGACCCTTACTTTGACCCTAACGAAGATCCCAGCTACTCATTCAAGATTGACACGCGAACATACACGAAAAATGAGAATGCTGATAGTAGGGGTGACGTCACAGGTTTGTTAATTTTATTTTACTCACGTTGTCACTAGATAACAATACCCCATTCGCTTTGGTACTTCTATCCCAGTCGCATCCGTAGCTTTCAACTTGGAGTCTGGGGTCTGCTTTTACCAGTCTAATTGCTGGTTTGAAATTCGAAATTTGCCGTGAAGCGACTGCCACTGACCTTAACAACCCAAAGGCGATTCCGAAGTATTGCAGTTAGTCCAGTTTTTGGATTTTTGAGAGCTCCAACTAAACGTAACAACGTGCTCTCCGACGCACGACCTGACCAATGCAAATACCCATATTCATGCATATAAATATTTGCATTGAGCGGGGATCGAACCCGAGCCTCATGTGCAGCGGCCGCGTTCACAACCGCTACGCTACGGAGGCTCTATTCGGTTAGGTAGGTATTTAATTAAAGGTTAACATTGAGAAGATCTGGGCATTGTATGTATTTATTAAAATTAAATGCCTAAAATACCTATGACATATTTCTTTTTTACCCGAGCTCAAAAGAGTGGACCGCGTTGTCGCGACACGAATTATTTATGTCCTACAATTTCAATTCTCACAATTTTTTTTCTTTGATTGATATTTTTCAATGTAAATCCCAAAAGATAATATAATATATGCGTTTTATAAATAACTCGTTTATTTTAAACTTACCATGAAAAATTGATAAGAACAAGGTTCAATCAATCAATGCAATTTTGCTTTAGAGCTAATTTGACTAGGCAAGCATTTTTTTTATACAACTGAGGTAGCAGACAAGCTCACGGCCCACCTGATGTTTATGTTGGATGTAATAATCTTACAGTACTTAACCACGACGCGTTTCCCCTTAATAAGCTACAGTCCTTGCGTGTAACATACATCAAAAATTAAATACTGTTATATTCCCTTCGGTATCTAGGTCACTATTCCTTTGTCGACGACGTGGGAGAAAGACACGAGGTTTCATACATCGCGGGGCGTGACACCGGCTTCCATGTGTCATCAGCACATCCCGACAACCCCAGCATCATAGGGACCCCGTTCCACCGAGTTCCGCTAGTCAGGGGAGAGACAAAAGCCAGAGGAAGGACTGCTGTTCAAAGAGGAAGGGATGGGTCTTATAGGTAAGTTTTATTTGATTACTGGGCTCATGTTGAAAGTTTTAGTTCATGTAAAGGAGAATGTCTATTGTGTACTGATGTATTGATTACGATTTGAAAATTATGACAACATTGTGACGGGATATAATTTTCATCAGAGAACAGAAGGCTAATTCTAATAATAAGAAAATTAAAATTCGCTTCAGTTCTAGCATTACTTCGCGCGTTTCGTGACACTGCGGAACCCATCTTTTTTTCGTGTGGAACCCCTATCTACTCTCTTGCTTTGATACTTTGGTCGGAAAACTTATAATCTTGAGAATGTGGGTTTGATTCCACCCGATATGAATATAAAATAATATAAGAATTTGGCTTCGAATGAAAAGTTATGTTTTTAACAGGTTTATATCAGCCGGCCCTGACCAGCGAAGGACAGAGAGCAGCGATTCCAGCGGCAACGTTAGAGGATCATACACATTCCTTGATGATAAAGGTGTTCAAAGGTAGAATTTTTATAATAACCTTTAAAATTTATATCGAACCTTGAAAGATTTAGATTTAGTAGTTCTGTGAACAGTAGACCTCACGAGCACTGTTTACCACATTTTTCTGGCAACCTTAATCAGATCTGCTATCCCGAAAAAAATTATAAAAAGAACGATACGTATCTTTCTTTGAACAGCCCTAGATGTTTTACCAAAAAATTTTGACAATCCGTTCTTAAAAAAAACGCTACCGCAAAACTCTTCCTCTTTTTCATCCGACTGCCAAAAAGGGTTATGTTTTTGCGCGTATATTGTATGTTTGAATGTAAGTATGTTTGTAATATTCTTTATTACCTCATATCTTCTGAAAAACCGTACGGATTTCAATGATTTATATCTCAAATGGACGGTATGGTATATATTCGCATTTCTTTTTTCATAACGAAGTTCACATTTTTTTCACAGTAACTTGTGAGGAATCATGTCTTGATTTTTCAGCCGAAAATCATCAATATCCGTTCATAAATAATGCGATAGCAAACTTGCCCCCCTTTCTCCCCCATTTTACCTCCTATCAAAAAAGCTCTCGACAAAAGTTGATTTTTTAATCAAAGAACATGTGAGCTAAGTTCGGTTAAGAAATGCTTGGTAAAAATGTTCAGTTAAGACCGGAACTGAGAAACCGACACAGATACGGGTAAAAGCAAAATCTGCCACCTTGTCGAAACAGAGACTCTTTGTGGCTTCGCTCGTTCGGTCAAATTTTTCGATCAATAAAGTACTGTGAAGTGACTATAAAGGTCGCGATAAAGTCGACGTTAAATTCATCAATTCGACATCCTATGCTAAGTTTCAGATTCACATTTACTTTTATATCGAAAGCCTTTTTTATTTCTTTCCTTCATAAAAAAATCTATGCCATCATCTGATTTACATAAGAGGTTTGATTACTTAAATACACTCAAAATCACACTCTCTAACAGGACGGTTAACTATATAGCGGGCCCTGGCATCGGTTACCGCATCATCAAGAATGGTAACGACCCTTACATACCTCCGTACTTCCCGACGTTACCGAGCCCGTACGATGCAGACTTCGTCAACGCTGGTACCAAGTACGGCGTCGGAAAACCTCCACCTCCTTCAACAGATGATGTATTCAAAGGTAATGGTTCGCTTAATTTAAATAAAGTAATGTTTCTTCTGCCTTATTTTATGGTTAATGGGCTATGGCAGAGACCCGTCTGTAGCCCATATGCCTCGACATTCAATAAGTTTACAAACATTTATGAATCTTGCTCCATATTTATTTTCAGGACCCGATGGTACAGCAGCGTCAGGCCATGTAAAACCACCTCCATTCTCAGTGAGCGACTCTAATAACCCGAGCAGCAATGTTCCTTCACCAGTCCAAGTACCTCCCGAATCCAGTAACGAGAGTGCCGATACTGAGTATAACTCACCACCAAGCTTCGAGCCAAGTCCACCAGCTGCTGAAGAAGTTTACATCGATGAAGATTCTGCTCCTCCCGGATCGTTTGGAACCCCACAGGCCACACAAGGACCAGGTGATGAATAGCACCGGCAATGATTGATGTTAGTGATCTTGTTTTTAGGTTATGAAAATTTAGATCTTGAATCGCTTTTCTAGAATGGCCAATGAGATAAGACGTAGTCAGTGAATTGTCTTAACACATTGCATCTCTAGGAAGCCGATTTAAGTAATACAGATTTTTTTGACAAAGCTTTTCAGAGAGTTTTGTCCTCAGAATTCTGATGGAGAGTTTTGTATATTTGGTTACCAACGAAATTAGTTACTTTCTATTATTTTAAGTACATAGCTTGATAACTATACTAACCGAAACCAAAAAAGTCAATGTTAGGTGATACAAGATCACGTATCAATCCGCTTGCGAAGGCTGAAGATGCACTCGAATATTATTTATTATATTTGCTTGAACGCAATAAATATTATTCATAACCAATTTGGTTTTTATTACACCAACACCTCACGGCACGCAGCACACACGCACTGAACAAAATATTAATATAAAGGAAATTTGAAATGATTCAACAATTGCAGGCAAACCCAGCCGTCCACCCAGCAAGCCTTATAGGCCGGCGAAGAAACCGTATGTGCCGCTAAAACCTTTCCAGACACCGAATGACATTACCAATCACGCCAATCATGTGAATCACGCCAATCACGTCAATCAGGCTAATCTCATCAATCAGGCCAATCACGTCAATCAGGCCAATCACATCAATCAGGCCCATCACGATAGTAGTAATGAAGACCGTGACAGTAATACCAGTAATACTCCACAGTTTGCTGTAGGTTTCAACATAAACCGCAATAGGCCTGGCACTACAATAATTAGGAATATAGGCGAAGACTACTTCGGTGTACCACCTGGAGTATCTGTGAGAGCACATGTTCAAAGTATCGATTTATACCCTTTCGGCTCTAAGCCCATTTCTCCATCAGAAGCTTTAGCAAACGAACAAACTGATTAAATTAGTATACGGTTTCTTAACACGAAGTATTATAATCGCCTGTAAGTAATGTGATTTACACGAATAAAGATGTCAACATATTTTTTGTTTGATTTTGAAATGCAATAGCTGGTGGAATATTAAAGAAATCATGCCAATGCCTACCTCAAACATAGTGAAGAAACACATAAGAATCCTTACATGTAACATAGCAGCTAACTCAGACACTATACAAAATACCCCACCTCACAAAATTATGAAACGGCAGAATGCGTTTAATTTCTAGATTTATTTATAACTAATAAAAAGTTCTGCAGTTTCATCTTATAAGTTTCAACAACTGAATTTGTTATAATAATAAGTACCCAGTATATTAAAAAAGTTGCTTTTGGGGTTGAATTACCAGTTATATATCAAATCACGTATCTTGGACCTAAATCGCGACATTTAATAATCTATGCTTTGTGAATTTGAGCTCGTCCAATGCATCCAAGAAACATTTCTTGGATGCATTGGACGAGCTCAAATTCACAAAGCACCTAAAATGTGCTCGAAATATGCTTTTTAAGTGCACGTAAAAAGCATATTTCGAGCAGATTTTAGGTCCAAGAAATTTGAATCGAGCAATAAGAACCCAAGGGTAAAAGAGAAAAATGACAAAAAGCATGTAAAATATCAAAGGTGCACGTTGCCAAAGAGGACCATGTCATAAAGGAACTTTAGCGTAAGTTCTCAACGACCTCACCCATTTAGCTGGCAAGTGGAGAGTCCACCTAGTAACGGGATGATATCACAAAATCTCTGTAAGTATAAGTACATAATGCAGATTAAAAACTATGTTAAAATGAATAGGATAAATTGATTGCAGTTGGTGGAATTTGTTGTTACACATATTGAGAACACTTGTACTTTTTCTACATTATACAGTTATACTGTGGAAAAAGTACAAGTATTTTCAATATGTGTACCTACGTTTTTCTTTGAGGAGGAAAAGCTGATATGACTTCGAGGTGAATGTCATGGATGCAATTGTGAGGTAGTGCCAAGATAACGATGCGAGCTGATTGTCGTGGACGAACAGTCAAGATAGGAGATACGGTTGCACATTTACGTACAATTTTATTTGAAAAACGCAACTGTATGTCCTTTGTCGACTGTACACTTTGTGTACTTTTGAATGGAGAAGAGCCACACCTACAGGAAACTGCATACATCACCGTAAAATATTATTGACCACTTATTCGACAAAGAACTATAGTCATTCATAATACACATTGCTATACCAATTTGAAAGGCGCTACAGATGACCATTCCATATAAAGAGTAGTTCGTTTGACACACTCACACAATGAAGTAGATAAGCTCCTTGGGTCAGCCGGGGTGCAAGGGATATGCTCTATAGCTACCTCACCTTCGGCCTTGCACTGCGACCCACAGACGGCGTGTGGTTTAGTCGGCTCCAATAAAATAAAATAAAATATACCTCTGAGGTGGCAGACATGCACACGATCAACCTGATAATGGAAAGTGCAGGACCGTGGCCTATGGACGTGTATAACACCAGGGGAATCACACACGTACTGTCGACCCTGTAAACACAGAGAATTTCTGTGCCGTCAGTGTAGAAGACAAAGCAGGAATAGCCTTTGGTCTTCCTACTGAAAGCACAAAACTCTACAGTGAGCTCTGGCTACCCTATTCACTGCCGGGAATACAACACGAGGTTAATATGGCCGCAGTATTCTGTAGGGCTGAAGTACTTCCCCAGTCGGACTGCTCAATTGGGCAGAACTTACCGCTTTTTCTCGTCCAGACCAGAGTTGCAGGGTTTTGTTATAAAATACGAGTATCAACTAGAGCCGCGAACTTTCTCTCGCAAGGAGAATGTTCTGACCTCTAAGTTACCGAACCTTGCCTAAATACTTCCAAATTTTCCATTTTTTCCCCGAATTTTTTGGAGGGATTGAAATAGCATGCTAAATACTTTAAAAATCCCATCTAAGTGAGTTCTTCTTAAATCAGAGTCAAACTCACTGAAGCTATCAATGTAACTATTATGCCGGAGTCTTATCAAGACCGTGACCATGTTGTGAGCCGGTGGTCCATTTCTTAAACATCAGTGCCCCGAGCCCGAATAACATCCAATTCGTAACATCAATTTAGAACTAGGAATGGGAGCATTACCTTTCATTTTGAGAGTATTTTTATCTTAATTGAACTTCTTGTCATGTTCTCTGTTTCTACTAATGAATCGACATTATCATTATAAGTCATATTAGGCACAATAAGAGCACCTACGTTACACTAATCTCAGGGGGTGATCTCAATGTCAGGAGGAACATTATGAAGGTAATCAAAGCTTTTATATTTAGATATATACAAATTTTTATTACATACAACTTAAAGCTATGTTATATTCTATCAGTTCGTTAAAGATCAGCTAACATAAGATTAAAAAAGTACAATCACGAACAATAAAAATATATACATAATTTAATTTTTATCATAACCACAATGGCAATTTTATCTGGCTTCATTTTGAATTGATATTGTCGTTGTTCGCGACTGTACATTATACTATCTAAATATTGTTGAGTCTCAAGTAATAGAAGAATAAAAAGAAAAGAGAAGAAGAATAGTACCAACTTAAGTAAGTAGGTGCTAAAACCAGCAACACACCGTATGAAAAACAAAATACGTAGGGTATTTTGTAAAAATATTGCTAAAAATATAGTTTTTACAAATATTGTACTTATTAAAAATTAAAAAGAAGGAAGTAACAGTTTAATTTCACCTTGTCAATTTGATAGTTTCATAATTTTAATGGTTCCTTGAAAAAACTTTTCTTACAACTAAAATTATTGAGCATCACATTTTAGTATTATTAATTATATTTATTTACATATTATAACTTATCTAAGGTTTCGTGTTTTATTGGTAACTTGTGTCAAATTTGAAATGGTAATGTCCAAAGTTCTTTTGGTCTTAAATTGTGGCATGATTTGAAGTAAATATGTATTTTAAACATGTTTACTTCATTTTATTTCGATAAATGATGTTTAAAAGAATGATGAGTTACTTTTATATTGAACGACGCGTTTAGTTATTGTTGTGTTATGACAATACATAATGTATGGTCAGCGTCAAAAGTACATTGTTATTTTAAGATTTTATACATACCTCTGACGTAATAGATTTAATAAGAAATAAAAATTGCTTTTGTTCAAAAATTAAATAAAAAAATCGACATATATGAAGGTACACACATAGAAAACAATTATAAATGTGTTGGATAATAACAAGCGTCGGTAGCTTAGTGTTTAAGGAGTCGGCTTCACGATCGAGAGGTCTCGGGTTCGAATCCTGGCCGTTACACTACCGACGTGAACCCACTCCTAGCACAAGCAATTTAGCTTAGGTGGAGGGGTTAGAGGGAATATTAGTAATTTCGATAATTTCGGTTGCTAATATACTTTAAAAAAAATATTGTAGATAGAAAGAGTACTGAGTAGCACTTCAAAAAAAAATGTTACTGTTCTATCTGTGCAGTTATTTTACATTAAAAAGAGCATAACAAAATAATATTACTTTTATATGTAATACTTTCTATTATCTCTCTTTTCCATTGATTTTGAACGACCGAAATCGATTGCGAGTGTTCAGAGTTCCGACTTTTGAACTGTTTCGTTCCAATTTCCCGTTAGCACTCATTGAAAATGTTTTTGTATTTAACTGTTGCCATTTGAAAAATATATTTCTAAATTCAGCCGCAATCAGTATTAGCCTAATCTCAAATTACCCATTACTTTAGCTCTGAAACTTCTAATTGTACCAAAAGATTTGATCCCTTGAAAATTTATTGTGTTCACCAAATTCTGAGCGCGACTGTACTTGATCAAAATAAAGTTTTACATATATGATTTTTTAAACAATAAATATTGAATTTTTTGGTTTGGTAACATTCGAATAACCTTATTAGTATTATAAATCTTAGACCCATTCCTCTGTGCTCACCAGAATTTTTCTAATTATACCATGTACAACCGACGCCAAAAGTGCACTATTTAATTTTCTTGTTATTATTTCATAATTTCGCTTCAATCATGCCACATATTCTCTTAGAAAGTATGAAAAGAAAGTAATCTACTGCGTTGTTATTCCACTTCGTCGTAGTAAACTGGTCTGTTGTACTAAAGTCCTGAGGTCCCGCAATACTCTCCGATGCGGTCTGATATGCACTCGAAAATGTCGAAAGACACATCGCAGTTGCGTCCGTTGTCTGAAATGAAAGATAAAATAATTTTAAAAAGTATTTTTGGGATGTTGACATAAATGCAGCTTCGTATATTTGTCTTAACAGCTTTCTGGTTGAGCGAAACGATCCTTTTTATAATTAATATAAATATTTAGTGTACAAATACAAATACAAGTACAAAATGAATTTATTAATGTGCGAATCGACAACTATAGAAAAAAATATGGTGACGATGCTCAGATATTTTTTAAATGAAAATAGTACAGTTGCGCATAGAAGTGTTGCATATAACTAAAACAACAAAAACAAATGAAAATGTACAAAATATAGACCTATTAATCGAAAATATTTTTAATCAACAGTCAAATCCATATTTTTAAAGCGATGACAGATATTTTTTTATTTTTTTATAAACCACTAGCTGTCGCCCGCGGCTCCGCCCGCGTGGATGTCGGTTATCGCGAATCGGGGTATGAAAAATAGATGTTGGCCGATTCTCAGACCTACCCGATATGCCCACAAAATTTCATGAGAATCGGTCGAGCCGTTTTGGAGGGGTTTGGCAACGAAAACTGTGACACGAGAATTTTATATATTAGATATTAGCACCCGATATTAATGATTATATTTTAAGATACAGGTAGGTCCTCCGGTGGTCTCTTAAGCTTATCAAGATCTAAAGATGGGATCTATGAGGAACTCATAACTTATAAATATTTTATCATATTAAGTAGATGCCTGTCAAAAGCATTATTTATGTCCATTGAAGTCACCTTTTCTTTTGTATAACTTTCAATCATTAATTTTATCGTATCATTTTAGACTTTCGACTAATCCGCCTACAATATCTATCTTAGTATAAGTATCTAGACAATTCACCAATTATTGCGGTAGGTGCAATTTAAAAGCACTTGCACGAATATACACTTTCAACTTTTGCTTTCCCTGCACGAGAACTATGATAAGTGCTACTCTCGATAATGGCAACGTCTCCTACCTACTTTGCGGATAAATGAACTTGTTTCAAGCACCTTTTTAAGAGGCCTTCTAACAATTTTCGTGGTTTACTTTAATTTGATTTGAGTAAAAAGTTTTAATGACTAAGGTCAATAAAGATACCTACCCTTGAAAGCTGTATAAAAATTAGTTTAAAACAATAGGATCAAACTTGCCAATTACTTTAATTTCATTAAAATAGAAAATAGTTGAATGTGTAATGGGTAATATTATAATTAAAAATCTGCACTCCAGTTTAAGAATGGACAGAATTAGATGTTTCTAACGTTTTCATTCAATATTTCTTTTAAACATTTTTATTATTGTTATATAAGTTGGGTATTAAGTTCAAATATAACAACGTCCATCAAGAGCCATCGTCACGTGACGCATCAACGCATCGAGAGTTTTTTTACGTGCGGGAAATCCCCACGGATACCCCCCTCTCCGGAGCCGGAGGGGGAAGTTATGTCGGACTCGAACCGACTAAACCGCACGCCGTCTGTGGGTCGATGTGCTAGGCCGAAGGTGAGGTTGTCTCGCGACATATCACTCGCACTCCGGCTGACCCAGGGCCATTCCTCTCGGTCTGGCCCTCCTCGAGAGGAGGGGACCACGCGGTCCCCGACGCGCATCGAGAGTATCGAGTTAAACGTGATAACGCAGTTTAGTTTTAATTGATCTCGGTTTCTATAATTTATGAAATCCGTAATTGGTGAAAGGCCTTATAACTTTCTCCAAGAATGAGTCAATAAAAGTTATCAATGTAAATATTAGCTAGTAGTTATTTTTAATTTGTTTTATTGTGTACACCATTAATTCTGCTCATAATATATCTTTTATAGTTGCATTCGTAGCTTTCACATTACCCGGGTTCCACTTACTTCTTTTGGTTTGACTTATACGGCCTAGTGTAGTATAGCCCCATACATATTATTTTTTCCTATAACAGCAACTTACCCATAGGCACGCTCCTGGAGAACTTATCGTGATTCTTCATGAGACATTCGCGTGATGCTTCGAGCACAGCCATGAAGTAGCCGCGTTCGTTCACTCCGTCTGAGTACAGGCCTACCAGGCCTTCCAGGGTTGGGAAACCATAGCCGTCGACCTGTGGAAATAAAGATTGTATTAAAATATGCCTTGGCAAACGGAGGGCAGAAGTTCCAACTTGGAACGCCCAATAGCCCGATGAACTGACGGCTTAAAAATGTAGCTGGTACAGACTGTTTACGAAAGGTGATCTGTGGAAAAAGTAAGTAAATAAATAATAGTATATTCTACACAACGTTATTTAAACTCGTATTGTGTTGTGACTTCTAGAAGACGGATAAAAATAACTTTCTTTTCATAAAAACATGAATGTTGTTATACCTACATAGAAACACCTAAAATAATGTACCTACCTACCTAAATATTAATAAAAAAATCATTTGCAAAGGAAATACGATCATGTCTAAAAAACATTGTCTCGAATATAGAAATTGTAAGTATTGCAGAAGGGATTTTGAGATATAACGGAATTTGAAATATATCAAATTATTCGCAATATGCCTCAATATTTCTAAATATAACTGTACTGTAATTTCAACTACCATAATAACTTATACTGTCGTAATTTGAATTATTTTAAAATATTTTTATGCTAAATATTCAAATTGATTCTAATAGAAGAAATTAAATCGGTCTAGGCGGGGTTTGAACCCACGATCTTTGCCTTACAGGGGCAATGCTTTGACCACTAAGCTACCAGACTTCGCCTTAACCAATTCAAATTTCTCCTTTATATCTGTCTTTATAACTATCGTAAGTGAACATAAATAAATAGTAACATTGTTTTAATTCACTCGAGACTACTGACGTCTATCCGGACACAAGCATTACACAAAAGTCACGAAAAAATCTTGTATGAGAACGAAAAAATTGTTACTATCGAACTGAAAAAATCAAAATAAAAAACAGATATGCTCCACATCGTTTCCATGGGGTAATAAATATATTATTAGCTCATGTAGTGAAAACCTTTAAAGAAAATTATACCCCCACTTAAGTAATAAAATTACGATTATGAGTTTATGACACTCGGAATAAAAGTGACCGTTATTGAATAACTACACAGACTTTTATTTTATTCTCTTAACTAGTGTTATTCTCAGAAAATAATAAATACGTATCACACAAAAGAAATTTATGCTTAAAAAAATACAGCCAGCAAATCATGGGGTCCGACTATTAAATTGAATAGCTTTTTGAGTATAACAAAAATAAAAATGGAATTACTCAGCTTGTACTCTGGTTTTATGACCGTAATATGCCAGTTCAAAGGATTTCATGTATAATAAATATGTACGAATTTTTCTTTTTGAGATTTACGAGAGGGTATGTTATAGTTTATAGTTAATAAATTGCACCAATCAGCTCGTGACAGAGTTATAAACCATTAAAACTTGATTCAAAATTTTATTCGCTCATCGTAATAGGTTTACGATGGTCGTAATTATAAAACATTTTGTATTGTTATTCTCATTGGAGCGTTAGTTTTAAAATTAATACAAGTAAATCAAAATCAAAAATTTCTGAACGTGATTTTTTATTTTTCTAGTATTTTTGAGTAATTTATGAGTGCGTTTTATATTTATTAACAATATACCTGTATATTATTTTATAAGTAAAATAGTAATAACATATTTAATAAACGTAACAACAAAATTAAAGGAATTACGAATGCGGGGATAACCGCATTTGTGGTTGAAGTTGCCCTCACTCATGTAGTATTATTATAATGTATTTTTAATTTATTGTTAAGTCCATCACATTCACCACATAACATAATAATAAAAAGTGATTGTTTTGCTGACTCTACATTTTTACTTATCCTGCATGGATATAAAATGAAGTAGTTTTTATAATCAGCTTCTTATTTCTTCGATGTTTGAAATTATCAATCTTGGTTCGAGCTATTAGCCGACTGCATACAGCAACTGCAGACTGCAGTAGCAGATGGAGCATAACGCGAAATAGACTTGAATGTATTGTATTAATACATTGCAGCTTCAAGCGCACAATGACAAGATTAACGGTATTCAATTGATTTATTTATATAAGGGTTATGTAAAGAACTTGCAACCAGGTACTAACATATAAGTAATATTTATTTATTCTGTGATGTAATGAACTCTACAAGAGCCTAGCATTATTATTTATTAAGTTACATAAAGCACATGCATTATTTCCACCTAGCAGTGTGTGCCCGAAATCACCCGGGTTTCAAGATTAACCATTGATTTTGAAGTACAGAACATCTACTAAACAGTATGAAAAGAGACATCCAAATCGGATGAGCGTTTTCAAGTAATTTAGCGAGCCTGGCTAGCGGTCATTGTTATTTAGAAATAAAAAAAATTACGCTATATTACATATTATACATATGAGGGTATCTTACTATATAGGGCTATATTTTTATCACTTATAATATTCTTCAAAAAATACTTACAGCTTTCACCTTTCGATACACGCACTGCAGCAAACACTGAAATGAGAAAAAATAAATAAAAATATAACAAAAAAATTGTACCTCCCATACCCTCCTTAAAAAAATGCACGATAAAATGATAGCTCTTCAGTAAAAAAATATTACCACTTTTTACTCGGTAGATGGCATAACTTAACTCTGCGACTGTCTTAACTAAATATACGTATTTCTAAGAACTGAAAACTCGCACCCCAAAACAGAGTTATGGCCGCGACTGTACCGATAACGTCAGTAAAGGATTTATTTCCCATAAGCATTAAGTGTGCGACATACTTATCCAAATTCCAACACGGTTTTTATCATTATAATCGACAAAATAATTAATGTTTCCTGTTTAACTTATGTATATATTTACGCCTGTATATACGCAAGGAGGGAGGCAGGTACAGGATTATTTTGCGCTTATATTTAAATTTTATTTTGGGAATCTCTTTTGGGATTCTCTTTCGGTTTTTTTTTACTTGGAGAGGATATTGTGGAAACTGGAAACCCTTTAGGTATCGCCGGGATTAACGATGACATATCGGAATTGCACAACTAAAATCACTATCAGAAAAGTCTACTATCAGCCCCTGGTCCGTAATTCTTGAACTACAGGTGGCATATTTATGGACTGTCCCTTGTCCTACAGAACACATCTCGCTCCTGAATCAGGTCTGCTACTGCTACGTTTAAAAGGTATATCTGCCCTTTGTCTTTAAGTAAATACTAAAAATGCTTCAGAATGAGTCAACTACAACGATAATTAGCACGATTGTGTTAGAAGTGGGTTCACGACCATTCGTCCAGTCCATTCCATGGTCAGGATTCCAAACCGGGGCCTCTTGATCGTAAAACCTGTTCTTTAACCATTAATCCATCGACGAACGAAACGGAAAACAATGGGTATTCATAATAAATCGTAAATCACCAAAGAACAAAAATCATATCGGTGTTCCAACATTCTTTACCGTGGGAAATACTTTAAATGATTACCGGTGTACTACTTCACAATCATATAACATACATTTAACAGTAATTAATTGGATTATCAATATGTTTTATCGTGTATAACCGTAAATTACCGATAAACCGTATACTCTGATTGAATTAGACTTCATATAATCGTCTGCGAATAAGCTTTGAAATAAGTATATCATCATGTCATGTCTTGAATGTACTAATGTATTCAAAATTTACATTGCACTTTGGCGATTGTAGTTTTTTTCTTACTTTTACAGGAGTGACTACTGTTTGAACTCCCCAATCCTGACAGCCTGCTCCAGAGCCTCGCCTATCAATTAGCCAATTCTGGTTGCATCCAAAATTTACATTGTATTTTGGAGCCTGGAGTCTTTTTCGTTTTTGAAGTAAAAACTTCTTTAGCGGCGTTGGATGGGAAAAAAGCGTTAAACTTGCGTCAGGATCGCTTGACCTTTGAACCGTAACCGACGACTGACGTCATACAACATGAGCTAGACTGTCTATTTTACAAGATACGATACATAGCTTCGTGGCTTAGCAGTAAACGCTTCGACTGTAAGTCCTTATGGTTTCAGATAATACCGGGTTCAAACCTGGCCTTTTGACATTTTTTGTGATTATTTTATCTTTTTGTAATTTATATATATATATATTTTTGTAATTTATTACTTTTTGTGATTATTTTGTCTTTTTGTAATTCATTAATACATTCTGACAGAAAATTAGTGATAAGTTCTATGATTGGCGCTATATAATAGGTATAGTATGGTATGGTATGTTCTTTTTATCTTTTTTTATGTATATAACGAAGAAAAAAAAATGAAAGATTAAGTTTTCACTTCTGCCGGCACTCCCAGAGTGCAACCCGTCTTTTTTTTGCATTACTGGAATTTTCACCCCCAAGAAGAAAGCCTGCGTCCTAGTCTTAACGTCAAGCAGCCGCTGTACCGGCTTGCAAGTAAGCTTTAACTAAATTAGCATATCGATCAATTGATCTATCGCTGATCACTTCTGGACACAAGCCTCTCCCAATATTGGGAGGCTTTAGTCTATTGTTTCCGCGCTGGCCAGATGGGTTAGTACACGGTTTTATTTCGAGTTTTCTCTCTCTCGCAGTGGTATTGTCTGCGTATTTTTCCGTTATGAAATATGAAAGATGAACTAACCCCAGCGATTCTTTTCTCGTCGTGTGTAAACGGCACCTCTCGCTTGTCACGCCGCCTCTGAGCAGGCATCGTATGCTCCTCCTTTATCACGTCCAGGGCCTCTGAAATAAGAACATGATATAAATTAAAACTACATTTTTAAAAAACTTCTACGTTTTCGAAGCCTTTGATTAGCAACCGAAGATTAAAGAGGTACCTCTCGTTAAGCATTAAAAGGCTCTCTCATAAAGGGACGAAAAATATGGTTGTATTTATAGGGTTTAAAGATACCTCTAAATATCTTCAGGATCTTTATATACGATGTCCTCTGCAAACAAAACTAACCTATCTACATCTAAATATGTAAGAGTACCTTGACTGTACTGTTCCATTCATTCTCAATCACTTAAATGAGGATTCAAATATTTCAGAACAGGGTTTATTGACACGATCCTCACGATTTCAATCCACCAAAAACGTATCTATGTCAAGATCAATCACACTTGAGACCGCAAGATCGGAAGTCTTAAACCCACATACCTACATACAAGCATGGAGGCAAAATATGTAGATCTAGGTTTATATCTATTTTCGTAATTTATGTGTATTACTAGAAAGGAGTTATTCCTACTATCCCCCGCTGGATTTGCCCCCACGTGAGGCAACTGGGAATTGATTTGAAAAGATGAACCAAATTTCCCCAAGTTGACAAGTAGGAACTGTGTGGAACGTAAGTTTTATCACGGTACCGAGTATATATATACTCATTAAGTTTTTGTGTGCTTTGTGTCACTCTCTCACACACAGTAATGCACTTATATAATGCATAATCTACTAAAAACCGCATTGCTTTAATACATATAAAATCATTATAATAAATTGAGATGGATTCTTACATTCAACTTATTTTTTATTATACCTCTTGGGTGGCAGGCATTTATATAAATAGCCTACTTAACACTTCAGAAATAAGTTATTCTGGAACTCGTATTACTTTGAGTCTCAAATCACCCACAGCTGGTCTTTTATACCTAGGATAAAAAATATTTATTAGGTGCTTATCAGGCAAGTGGTAGCGAATGGTAGCAATTTTATTGCAAGATGAATAATTTTGTTTTACTGAAAAATATTCTACTTAGTTTTAACGTCTAAGTTGGAGGTTCATGGTATATCCCAGTAGTACCATTCTTTAGTTCCATTATGGAAGCGTTTGTTTAGACATTTATGTGTATTCCATGAACTTTAATACCAGCTAAATCACGAATAGGTATGTCACATAAAATTTACTGAAAGGGTAAAAGTCAAGGAAGTGCGGTTGGACATTTCAGAAACTAACTGAATTCTTGAATGAGTTTTAAAAGCATTTAGTTTGCTAACTATTCAAATCAATTAAGATAGGAAAAATTTAATCGGATTCAGGCATGGTTCAGTGGCTCAGTAGTTAGGTCATAAAAAAGACTGTAAATACGAATAATGCTGAATTATAACTGTGCCCCGAGCACGAATAATATTCGAATTCGTAGCGTAAACGTATACAGAAAATAGAGCAATGCGATTGGCCGCCTGCCTACTGTGAACCAATCGCAATGCTCCATTCTTTTGATACGTTTATGTTACGAATTTGAATGTTATTCGTCCTCGGGGCACAGGTTCGTCACTTTTACTTTATTCTCACCGCAAAAATGCAATTCTAATAGATGGGCTCTAGTGAATTCTAAACGATGGCCTTCATAGAACTTTCCTAAAGGACTCTGGATTTTTAGAGTAAAAACCTACTCGATTTCAAATCGTTAATTATTTTTATTGGGCACTTGACAGTTGCATACGGGATTCACCCTCCGATATTGATATTGGCTATTACAGGAACGACATCTGTTTGATCTATATACCTGGGAGGAGAGCAGTACCAGCTAGGAGGTGACCAAATCCGCGGTTAGTCTGGTAAAACGGACCCCAAACTCCATATTGAATAAAAAGCTTCGGATGCGACTGGGTTGCGGCGACGCACCTCTTTTTTATATATTTTTTATATCATCCGAAATTTTAAATTGATTATATTGGATCTGTATCGTTATTCGGTCAGTAGATAATATGGTTTGGTGATGAAAAATTCCTTTGAAAATATAAATTTTTGAAAGTGCAATCGAAGTCTGATCTGAATGTTGCTGTCCCTGTCCATAACATGACTGGGATTAAGGCTAGGATGAAGAAGTAGGGTCCCATTCTAATCATTCATCAACAATTTCTGTGGTAATTGCGATGCCTTTTACTAACGGCTTTGACACAGACATGACTGCTTTTTATCTAACACGTGTTTAACACGTAACATAGTTGAATTATTAAACTGCTGGACAGTTTAATAGTTCAACTATATTATTGGTTATATTAGTCGTACTATAACTTAGCGAGTTACTACATGTAAAGTAGGACGAACAGGTCACGATGCAATCGCAATACATTCACTTTCAATATCGATGCTGCGAGAATCGAGAA
Source organism: Eilema caniola (assembly GCA_949126895.1). Classification (NCBI taxonomy): domain Eukaryota; kingdom Metazoa; phylum Arthropoda; class Insecta; order Lepidoptera; family Erebidae; genus Eilema; species Eilema caniola. Next base: position 22,760,869 of record OX421467.1, read on the forward strand.
AAGGTTTCTTGAGAAACCGCAAGAAATCAGGATTTAGGGTAAGTCTTCATGTGTCTATCGATTGGCAAATCTACTGAAAGTATTGTGTGTAGCGTTTGATCACTATGTGAAAAGTCGCGGGTTTGATTCCCATTAACTACAAATATGTTTATGGATGCATAGTGGTTAGAAAATTATAAAAAGCAATTTTTTTTACGTGCGGTAAATCCTCACGGATACCCCCCCTCCCCCTCTCCGGAGCCGGATTCCTCTCGGTCTAGCTCTCCTCGGGAGGGGGGACCACGCGGTCCTCGACTCGCCCTCGATATGGGGGGGGGGGGAGGGGGCGCATCCTATGATGCGCGCCTTAAAATTAATAGTTATCTTAAAGAGCACAGAAACGGGGATTGCAATAAGTACCCAGTTTCTTTTAATAAAGCTTCTCAATATACATATTTAAAAAAATTGAGCAAGTCTGCCAAGACGTCCAATTCAAATCACTTATTACTAAATGTTGGTAAATCAAAGATTTATGTGCCAATTATGTATGTTACAATATCCTTTCTAATAGAATCAAAGGAAACCAGCCAATTAACTGTGAGTTTCCGTCCAGTGCACTGGATTGTTTGTGAAAGATTAATTCAATACAAACTTGTATACTTAGCTTTTACTGCACTACAATTTGGTTAATTCGTGTTATCTGCTACATTATGCTTAGATTAGAACATCGAAAAAGTGCCCCTTCCTTTTTGCAACAAAAATGCTTACAAATTATATCTTATATCACGATATCTACGCTTTTTATTAATAATATAATCACTTTTTATTTTCTCTATTTTTGATCTCAAACTTTACTTTTTAATTTAATAGTCTGACTATGGGCAGATAAAGATATCTACAGGTGTATTCTTTGAACGATTATTTGTTTTTAAAATCAAAAGTCATAAATCTCCTCAATCAGAGTCAGAATTAGGAGTTGTTCTAGTTCACACACATTCGAATTTCAATTAAGTATTATAGTTAGGTACTTAGTTCTATACTTATTGAAAACATTTGACCTCTAGCAATGCAACTCAACTGTTAAACCAGTTATTACGGATCCTCGTAATAATTTAGATCGTAAATCTTTAAGGTAACCTGCAATTTGTAAAATGTAGAACGCGTTGTAAAAATGTGAGCAATGGTTATATTTTCAATATGTTTGAGCTCGTATACTTAATTGTTATAGTAATAATGAATATAATTCTCAATCAATTAGCTTTTATTTTATTTGATTGATGGCAAGTATTATTACGAATTTTATGGGTACGACTAAGAGCGGGGTTGAGAAGATTCTTAAAACTAATAAAAAGTGAAAAGTTAAAGTGCACCAACTTTACTGTGTACTTAAATTGAAGCTTAGGGATAGAGCTGTTGTCCATTTGGTAGTAAACAGACTACAGCCCATGGTAAAATACCCGGGTAACAGCAATAGACTCGTCGCCTGTTACCTCTACCATAAGGAGTTTACAGGCATGAATACAATATGTATAAACTTTTCTTAATTATGTTTATATTAACTGTGTATACAAAATAAACAAAAAGATAAGCATAATACTAATCTAGTAAATAATCAAATTATAATTATGTAAATGTAAAATGTAATGCATGAAAACCAGTTTTTAAGTTACAACATAGCATAGGTATTTTATAAAAGTTCCGTTCGAATTTCCGGTTTATACAATTAAAACAATAAAAGTTATTTAATATCATTAATTACTAAATTTGAATTGTTATAAGATTAATAATTAACATACATATTTTAATTTTAATTTTTGTATACCTACTACAGCATTTGAATTATTATTGAATTCATTTGAATTTACTTAAACCTCTTCGGTGCAGACTATCACACGGCTCACCTGATAGGAAGTGGTTACCGTGGCCTAGTGCACCACCAGGGGCATCATATTCGTACTGATTTGCAATAGAATAAAAAACCCGACTGATGCTGAAAAGATCGAAACAAGATTTATAGCAGGCGGTACCCATTCATTTTCATCGGGTTTAAGATTTGAAAAAGTGTACCGCCTGCTATAAAAAACGTTTCGATCTTTTCAGCATCAGTTGGTTTTTATTTATCCGACTGCGCCAGAAGGAGGGTCATGTTTTTAATAATTTATTTTATTTTATACTTTTTAGTTATGATATATCTATATTTTTGTAATCGTCTTTTAATTTCCTTCATTTTGATACCCCATTCGATAAATTTAAATGATTCTTTTACCAAAATCCGCCATTTTGTTTTTTATTTTGATATATCCAGTGTCACTCTCACAGTAAATACGAATCTAACGGCACCTCTCAAGCTATAGTAGTTTATGATACTTGTAACGGACTGAAACGCCGTTTCGAGGTTCTTATAAAACAAGAAAACATAAATAAATAATATAATTCAATGTCGTAAAACGCCATCTAGTGATTAAGTAAGAATTTCTACAAGTGAATAGAATATCTCATAGTTTTTTATAAAACGAAAATAATTCAATGTCGTAAAACGCCATCTAGTGATTAAGTAAGAATTTCTACAAGTGAATAGAATATCTCATAGTTTTTTATAAAACGAAAATAATTCAATGTCGTAAAACGCCATCTAGTTGATTAAGTAAGGATTTTTTATACGTAAATAAAATATTGGATAAATGTACACTATGGTATGTAGTTAAAGAAAAATTGATTCATAAAGAAATTATTCTGTTAAATTGCAAAGGGCAAGTAAATATGTTTTATGAACAAATAAATTTAAAATGTAGTTTAATATAGACAGTATAGACGGGACTATGATTGAAAGAATTTAAGAAAAATAGTCTATGGATATTTACACAAGAATAATATTATAATAGTTTTGTGTATTGTTTATAATAAAATTAATAAAGAAAAATAATAAAGAAAAGAATAAACAGATAAAGTTAAAACTTATTAATTATTTACAAAGAACAATAATTATAATATTTAATGCAATAAAGTACTGTTAAAGAGAGATTATAAATACTATTTATTATCTGTGTGCTTCAGAGCTATGAAAAATGCAGGAAATGGCTCTGATTGGCTACTATTGTTTAAAGGTCAAATGATTATTGAATAATTTTCTATATCTATTATTGAGTATAATATGGATGTTTATTAAACATAAAATTAATCTTATATTATTATGAAAATATTGACAGTTAGAATCAATGAGTGTAAGTATGTAAATAGCTTATAAAAATTAAAAAAAAAGCCATTGGTTCCCGGAAGATTTAAGTTAGTTCATAATTATAACGCAGGCGCCATAAAAAACCTAGCGCTGTTGTCAATTATTCATGAATTGTGACTTTTGGCGGGAAAATCGAATCTTCTGATTGGCTGTGGGGGTGTTGGAGACCTTGAAGCAAGGTCTACGAGGGAATTCAAGGACACTTTTTCTTTGAGCTGGCTTCGGGGTTGGTCGATTCGCGAAAGGTATTCTGTATAGTGTACTTTGGCGGGAATTTTGAGAATTTTACATTTAAAGTCGTGAAGATTTTTTACTTTGATTGTGAATAATTGAGTTTAATTAGTAAATCTATAGTGTTTAAATTAGTGAAAAGAGGAATTAGGTAGCTCGCCTTTATTGAAGTTTATAATTCGCGAAATGAACATTTTATCGTATGAGCCAGACAAGACAGCTTTATCTCTGGGATTAAGAATTGAATCTCGTGTTCAATTCAGAATATCAGCTGTACTGTGAGTCTGCGGTACAGGGCCATACATGAGATAAAATGTTTATATAGGGATTCTTTGTGGGACTTTGGTAGGGCTAGGGACGGTTGAGGCCATAGGTATTAGCTAGGTTCCCCCGCTTAGGAAGTCAATCGAAGTGATTGCCTTGAGTTGATACCTATCGGTGATAACGAAGCTCTTGTCCTCTGTTCAGCTAGGCATGCTGAGGATAGTCTGAAGCGCTCAGCACACGGATTTTGCCTGAAAGGGATCCGTGAGCTTCCAGGATGGTTTGTGACTGGAGGGTAGGCGGTTGTCGCTCTCCAGAGCGGATCAGTCCTGTCTATCTTTATATATGTATATATACACACTTTTATGTCCTTGTCCTGTGAGAGAACACATCCTTGGCTTCGGCCGTGGTCTCTTGCTCGTAGGGGGTACTAGTGATAGTTCAAAGTCAGGCTTACTACCTGCGCCCTAGTCAGATAGATTAGCTTTACACATTTCACGTTTAACGTAGTTAAATGTTTGTTGATACATGGTTAGTTTAGTCAGGTAGGTGAGTAGGTACACACTAATAGTAAACATATGAATATATATATTAGGTAGGTAGAATCGCGTTTGTAAAGGGGTGATCTAAGTTGTTATTATTGTAAATCATAATAATCTGATTAGGAAATTAGATAGGCAATTGGTTCAATTACAACATAGCAGATTTGTAAATGACCGCCATCTTGTGACCGAAGAATGAAAGTTTTCCCGCTAATTTTTGCAAATCAATTTTCTTGTCGATTTACGTTGTTGGAATTTACTGGGATTATAGTGACAGGATTGTGTAATAATTACGCTAAGATTATGGTGAAAATAAAACTACAAGCGAATGCTGCAACACCACGACGAGTGATTTAATAGTGAAGTGAGTGATTGTGAGTGAAATGGAGGCAGTGAACTGGTGTATTCATTACAGAATTCAGATATTGTTAAAGGTAAATACACATTGATTGATCTGTCCTAACCATCTTTGATATAATATTTACTATTTACATATAGATCCTTGCTGGTTCATTATTGAACAACAACACAACGGTATATTGTACATTCACACTAGTGAAACCTTTCTGGCTACAGAATTATGTGCAAGACCACCGAAGTCTGAAGGATCGAAAGTATCTAACGGATTAGCTACAGAGGTAGTTATTTTACTATTGTTCTTTGTGTACGAGCAAGATCTTACACATAAGATTACCATGGCTACAAACACACAAATAATGATGTTTGGATATTTTAATCATTGTTGCATAATCAGTTGTTATATGTACTGTACTGAATGCACATGGTCGCTCGATCGCTATTTTATAGTAATCTTATCACCCGCTAGGGTGAAGCAAAAGCTATAGTTGAGCTGAATTATTGTAGTTCGATCGTGTGTTCGGTGAGAATATATTCTCTCTGAAGTGTCTATACGGACAATATTATTCAGAAGTGAATTGGTCCTAGTATTTACTATAATTATTTTAAGTCTGTGCTTATAAATGAGCTTTACCTAATTAAACTTATCGTTATCAAACAGCGCAGAAGTTACTGTGATAGATACTAATATAATTGTCCTAAAGTGACGCTTAGAGCGATGATACTGCGATAATATCTTAATACCTTATATTAAAGGAATTACGGCAATAGGATTGAAGTCCTGCGTTAGAGTTACGCTATTCTGAAAATAGAATTGGGGATTTGTATACCGGATGCCTCGATACAGTAGGCAGGGGACTTTAAAATTGTCTCCTAAATACCTACTTAGGCATAGGAAGGACTATCTTAGTACTAGTGGCGGGTCCTACTGAATGTGGCGAGCACGGGGCCACATTTCTTATACACGGGGGGGGGGAATACACTATATTACAGAAATAATAAAGGTTTATAGAAGCTTCAATGATGAGTTGAATTTAACTATAAAGTTTCACTGATAGTAAATGTTTGTATATTTTTCTTGAATAACGGGACCTCTGTTGGTATCCTCGAAAACAATTATAATTTGAAGTATTGAATGATTGACAGTTAGTTTTTGTTGATTCTAATTTTACATGTAGTACAAGCGTATTGTGGTAGGTGTCTCTGTGCTGGGATGTTGAACGTAGGAAGAGACGTAACCTTTCAAGTGTCATTATAAATGTCAGTTGTCAAAGGCGTTAGTCGCTACTAATAATAAATAAAGTTAGCATTTTGGTTATATTAATTGATAAAATGAATTGAGAGGTGTTATGATATTAAATGATGTGTATCAGAAACGGTGAGACATTGGGTGAACTTGTAGGAGCGTTGGAAACCGGCACATTTATATTGTATGTTGAAATCTAGGTGAGTTTTATGTTGTTATAGATGTATATACTAAGATCGGACGAGTTAGTGGGTTAAGATATATATATTATTAAATGTTAAACTTCGACATAGGAATAGATCTTTCACAACCCATTTTTCTATAGAATCGCGGATTACTACGTATCACGATAAGCGTTCTAAAAGGCCATTAGACGATAGTGCGGTTGGGAATCGTAGGTTTGAATACGAGAGGTGTACGGGATAGCTTTATACATTATGATTCGGGTGTGTCGTGACGTAGAATTAGTTACAATTGGCTGCATCTAACCAAGATACTATAGTCGCGGCGCTGGACAGTACAATTTAGTCCGGGCAGTAGGATCAGTACAACTTGGTGACGTGATCCAGGACCGGGGTTAGTACAATTTTGTGCCGCTGACCAGGATTAGTATGGTTATGGCAGTGTGCATTACATACTGTTGCATAATAAGGGTTCTTATAACACGAGTGTGTTTTAAAAAAACGAGCCGTAGGCGAGTTTTTTTATATTATCACACGAGTGTTATAAGACCAAGTTATGTACAGTGTCATACACTACTTTATCTACTCTCATACTATAATACATAAACTAATTTATTTTGCAAACGAAACCAAATTTTGTTTAATTTAAATGTATAGAACAAAAAAAAAATATTCGCGCCAAGGCACAAACTTCGATTGCGCATGCGTGTTTCTTTTTTTTTTCTTCCGAAATTTCGGATTCTTTTTTTAAAGTAGAGGTTCAGTCCAGATGGGGATTGTATAGGTGTATCGTTATGATTAAAAAGTTATTTAATGATATAGGTGTCCATACAAGACCTGTATCGTAATAAAACTTTTTTTTAGCCTGTGCGTAATGTTTGTCATAAGAGTTCTGATTTCAATTTTATAATCTTTGTATTATAGTATCAGAGTAGATAAAAATTATAAAAGTTCAGGCTGCAGAGCGTACCATACAATTATACATACATACCTACATACTCTCGAAAAAAAAAGCCTCCTTCTGGCACAGTCGGGTAATTAGAGTACTACAGAGTTAGTAGACTGGTAGATATATTGACTGGACTTCTATGCAATTATGAGAAAGCGTTCGGCCTCTGCCTTGGCACGACTCCGCTGCAGCACCATCAGTCTCCTGAATGTGTTCAAGGAAAGGTGGGACTCCCCCTTGTTGCGGAATTGAGTGTTGTTTATTGTTTATTTTTTATAATTACTAACATTCGTTCTTAAGTTAAATTGTTACTAACACTATGGATCAATGGTCTGAAAATAAATGTTTTTTTTTTTAATTTTAATTATTTAATTATAAATAATGTGTCTACTAACTCTAGCCTCAATCGACATTTCCAAGTGTGTCTAACCAATGCTACGAATTCGTTTCCGAATAAATGTCAATTAAGTTAATTTTAATCGATATTTAACAAGGCTTTACTAATGTAGTTATCGTAAATCTAATACATTATAGGTATGTACACTTCCAGTAAACCTGTGCAAATGTGCAATATTTCGCAATCCGATTGCAGCTGAGTGCACATTGCATGTCCTGTGTTGCGACTGCAACCTGCGGCTTGTGTAAGTGTGACGCAAACCTTTATATAGGTCAGATTTTGCTTGGCAACAAGTATGCACTAAGAATATTCTAGAATGTTTCCATTTTTAATAGCTATGATTTTGATTGTGATACACATAGAATTGTTTATTATCAAGCTACAGGGGCTCACAGTGTGTTAGTACAATTGCATTAAAAACTATGTTAGTATCAACGGGATTAAAATTAACATATATTTTATAGAAAGTACCTACCACAGGCAGATTCATCAAGGTGCCGATAAAACGTGCAGCTTGATGAACCTACCAATGATAGGACCATCCAACCTCTCAGCATACACCTTCAGGATGCTGTTAGTGCTTCCCCTCACTCTGCGCAATATTGATGCCACCTTCTTACGCATAATTGCGTCCGTATGCGCGCGTCAGCAAATATACCGGATGCACTACAATAATGTGGAAGCCTTAACAGCGCCCTGAAAGCATTATTATACTGGATACGTAGGGTGTTGTCTGATTTTGAAAATTTATTTATTTATTTATTTATTCATTTCCTTCATACAATGTCATTACAGGCAGACCCAATGCGACAGAGTAGCAACATTAATTATGATAATTTCATTTACAAAATAATGTCATCTACAAATTACAATCATACATAGCAATAACAATATAATAATTTTCACAACACATTAAAAATTAAAGTAGCTATAATTACCATATCAAATATTATTCATAAACATGTCATATCAGAAATAATAATTATTATGTTAATGATGGCAAAATAATAATCCAAATAATAATGTCAAAGTAATAATTACATTAATAAAGTCAAAATAATAATTCAATTCACAATGTCAAAATAATAATCCAAATAATAGTGTCAAAGTAATAATTCCATTAATAAAGTCAAAATAATAATTCAATTCACAATGTCAAAATAATAATTGAATAAATAATGTCAAAATAGTAATTCAATGTCAATCAAAATGATTATCTACTTAGGGTAGGTACCTATATTTGGCAAGAAGTTACGGATTTTGGCTACCTACTTCATTTGTAGGTATAGGTTGTAACAGTTTAGCGTGCGGGTAATTTAATAGTACTTGTTATGATATAGTTGGAAAAAAAGATGCAAATCTTTTTAGTAGTGTAATGTACGATGAGTTTGTAATTATAAAGGACATCAGTTTTATTGTGGTATCCATATCCATACTAATAATATTATAAATGCGAAAGTTACTTTGCTTGTGTCTGTCTGTCAGTTCTCTTTCACGCCTAAACCGATTTTGGTAAAATTTGGTATAGGGGTAGATTAGACCTTAAGAAAGGTTATGTATGGTCGTGATAACCGTTATCCACACGTGCCGAGCCTTGTTGAAAAAAGGGCAAATTGTTAAAGCAGGATTTATTCACACAGATAGGTAATCTTTGCTTAATACTCTAACCAAATACACACTTTATCAAGATATGCGGTAAGGCAGGATGCCGATTCACGTTGGTTCCAAATCAGTCATTGCATTACTATTTTGCTAGATTTCCTATTTTATTTTTCACCTATTATATATAATGTTTAATAAACATTGCGATTCGCGCTAAGGGCCAAATTGCGAAAATTTGTTGCATTGGAAGTCGCATTTTGTGAGTAGAATATTTAATTTGGCAAATGTAAGATGTGATGCAAAGGTAAATTATACAGTAAAGTTTACCCTCTACACCTGTGTTATTTACCATCATATTACCTCAGTCTAATCTATACATCTATACATATAACACATATACCTAAATAAAATATGAGTGTCTGTTTGTAATTTTAAAATAAGCGTTTTTACTACATGCATATGAATATAATACGGGACATACAACAAAATTTTTTTTTTTGTCTGTCTGTCTGTATGTCTGTTTGTTCCGGCTAATCTCGGAAATGGCTAGACCGATTTTGACGGCAATTTTATTGGCAGGTAGCTGATGTAATAAGGAGTAACTTAGGCTACTTTTATTTTAGAAAAATAGCTTTGACTCAACATTAAGTGATAACCGACATCCACGCGGGTGGAGCCGCGGGCAACAGCTAGTACTAGATAATATCCTTAATTCGGTTAATGGTTAAAATAGATACATACATACTTAACTTTAAACTTGTCGAAGGAAAGTTATGTTAAATCGTTCTTTTTACAAAATAATTTAACGTAACTTCTGTCCATTGTGAAAAATAAAAGAGTCTATTCATTTCACCGAGTAGCAATATAGCAACAAAATCATTAATTCCTTTGAAATTATTACTTCATGTTAATTGCATACGAATTTAAGAATGTTAAATTCAATAAAAAAAAAACTTCGAAGGCGGTTATGGCAAAGATATTTTATAATTAAACTGAATTAAACTGACTTGCTTTTCGGAAATGTTTAAAAGGTTATTAAGAACGGTTACATAATTACCTCTGAACAAATATCCATACAGGTATATGACATTACAGCATCCGTATGTTTGTGGTCGCAAAACTCGAAAAGTCAAGGATTGGCTTGAAATTTTGACGGTTCTTTGCCCTTTGTTTATAGATTTATTTTATTACGTCATATCCGCAGCCTGGCGAAGGTGATCCTCTCGTAGTTGGGGGTTTAAACGGCATTCACTCACATAAAGGACAAGATAAGTCAACTCAAGAGAAAGCATGCATGGGAAAATCCTTCGTGGATGCTATGCCGGAATCCTACCGACTAAAAACACTCACGTACCGCCTAGTAGCCTGCGGTTGGTAGCCCCGGGTAAGCCCATGGAAGGATATCCTAGGACTACCAACAGACCTGCGGCTGCGGCCTCGCCTAAGGGGTGGTTCGGGTGCTATCCCGCGTCTATGTTCGGTTTTCATCCCGCTTCTTAGGGGGGGGCGCGTGAATATCTCACGTCACGCTGCCGTCATAGGCCTGCTTCTGTTAGGACGGTGAGCAGCCCACTCACCGTCCTCAGGACCCCGGTCACGGACCTTTGGCTTCAAATAAAAAAAGCAGCAATTCAGTCCTGGATACATCTAAAGCATGCCTTTAGATGTATCCAGGACTGAAGCCGTGATGCTGATTATGATTTATCATACTTTGTACTTAAGTTCCGGCATGAACCAAACAATAATTATAACCATCGTTATTGTTTACCCATGCGAAGTTAGGACGAAGCAGTTAGTTACTAATATCACTCAATACTCATATTAAAACATTGCAACAATGTAAAAGGGCTCCATGAGGTGACCGTACGGAAATCGGACCATTTTTGGCACAAGTAGGCGATCTTGAATGGCCAACCTTCCATTGCAAAGTCTCAATATGTGCTGTAATTGCGACACTATCAACGCAGAGATGGTATGTTTAATATTCTGATTTGGTTTCTGATTTTGATTAGACAAGGTTATTCATTAGTATTTGTGCAACTGTACTTGCCGTGTTGAATGTTTGTTACTTAATTAGGTCTAGTAATTTATTACTAAGCTTCACGTTGTGTTTGATTAGGTATGTAAATAAAAGACTAGATGCTGAATCATGGAGCAAAAAGTTTAGGATAAAATGTATATCAGTAGTGATTAGTAGTATCACTTGTCAGTTTGCCAGCTATTAACAAGAAAAATGTTCTTTTTTCCTAGTATCCCATTATTGCATTTCGATTTACGAGTATTGCAATTTCGATTTACGAGTATTGCATGTCGAATTATAAAAATTACGATAAAAACAGTAACTAACATTCAATTAACGTTTATTTTTAAGTAATCAAGAAATAAAAGTATGAATAAATAAATAAATAAATAAAAAAATGAATAAAAAAGTTAAACTTGGTTTGGCTTTTCTTGACTTTGTGGAAGTCTGTCACCCAGAGAGGAAAACAGTTTGCAGTAGGCACAGGGGTTGCAGATGAGGTTGTATTTTTGGAGATCTCTCTTTAGATTTGACTAATAGTTTACAAAAACATGGATTGAAATCACAAAAATTAGGTAAAATAGGGCAGTATTTTAGCTCCACTTCTGTTATAGATCAGCGATCTCCCGGATGCTTTATCACGTGAATGTATCCTATTTGCCGACGATACCACACTTATACTCGAGAGAGACAGTGAGACGGCATTAAAATTAGAAATTAAAAACACTGTGAATAGAGCTACTCATTGGATGGAAAAATTTAAAGGTTGCACACTAATAAAACCAGCCTCATCCAAATCTAAACACATATCAACTAAAATTCCGAGCCTTAGAATAGCGCACAAAGATGTGATCATAAAAATAACAGCGAAAATCGACCAATATGTGGAATGAGTCCCATTGTCAGCTGTAAGTCTCTACAGCTGTCAATGAGACCCATTCCACATATCCTACATTATTTAAAAAGTTGGAAGTTTCTGAAATTTGTCGAACGAGGCATAAAGACAGACTTCAAATACTAAAAATACATCTGGAAATGTTTCGTACTAATGTTTACTGCATGTGTATTAAAATATATAACCATGTGCCTGATAATCTTAAGAAATTACCTATGAGCCTATATCGCAAGAATTTTCGTGAATTTTAATGTCACAAAAATTTTATCACGATTTTAGGGCAATATTTTGAAAACAAATTTTTAAATGTATGAATTCTATCCTCTCAATTATTATTTTTTGACATTGAACTTAAGATTAGATGAATTAGAACTTGGCTTATGAAGCAATAATATTAATTTCAAATGTGTTCTGCATGTAAAAATCTGTACATTTAATATTCACACACCAAAAATGGCAGAATATGCTGTATATACTAAATCATCCCAACACCTGTAACCTGCCATATTCTCGGATATAAAGATTATTATTCTAATTCATAAAAAAACATGAGGTTCTATCACATGTTACATTTACGAAATTTTATTTTCGTCTACTGGCCTTTATACATGCGCGTGGGCAATATTCCTTTATGGAAGGTTGAAACTCTGTAACTGTACTAACTGAGATCATTCTCTGAGTCATATGTCCTTAGTGGACAAAATTACTATTCATGAGCTGTATTAATTGCTAATCTCATGACATATTGTATGTGTAGAGCAGCTAGGTAATACAATGGATATTGGTAGAATTCTAAAAGAGTTTTCCTACGAATTGTATCAACTGTTTTAGTTATTATTTTTCATAGATCATTTAACTACCATAATGAGGGTGAATAATTCGTTCAACTGTTTCGCCTACGATGTGGCGCAATTGACGTTGTCATCATCTTTAGTCCCGGTCACATCCTAAGCTCCCACCTCGGATTACGTAGATTTCTTTACGACTTCCATTTTTGCACGCTCTTGGGCATCCATTGCTGTGAGTGAGGCTGTTGGCACGCATGTCATCTTCTACGATAGAGCCAGTAGTTTTTAGATCTACTTGGGTCTACCCGTCTTACCGGCTTCAGGAGGAGGCGGTACATTTAAACATTTATGTAAGTTTGTCGCTCACGAAATCATGCAAATAATTTGCTTAACTGTAGATATAGCATGTGGTATAAACATTTCTTGTTGGAATGTGATTTAAACTATAGGTAATGCAAGCAAAAAATAATTTTGAAACTCAATATGAGATCCGAAAATATAGGTTTTTAAAAATAAATATACAAAAAAGTTGCTATGAAGAATAAGTGTTAATATTCCTTCTTTTTTATGAAATTATAATTTTTATCTTATCATATTTTTATTAACTTCATCTGTAAATAATTGCGTACGTGAATAAATCTTAGAAATAGAATTAAACCAACTGCTTATTGACCGAGCGTGGGAGTTCCTGTTTCGACAAGCTGGCCGATTTTACTTTTGTCGGGATCTATGTCTATTTGTCAGTTCTGGTCCAGAGGCACATTTCTGAACCAATTTTCACAAAACTTGGCACACATGTTCTTTGATTTATATCACAACTTATGTCAAGAGCTTTTTTGAAAGGAGGGAAAATGGGGGAGAAAATCTGGGAAGCTTGCAATCGCATTATTTATGAACGGATCTTGATGATTTTTGGCTAAAACATCAAGGATTCCCCTCACTGGTCATTGTAAAAAGAAATCCACTTCGTTGTAAAAAAAACAGACGTGAAAAAAGGGGGTAGTTTATTATAGCGTTACTTGAAGAACGGATCGTCATTTTTTTTTTGTAAAACATCCAGGGCTCTTAATAATGAGGAGATACGTTAGTTTTTTTTTCAGGACACCAAATTTGATTAGGTTTACTAGAAAAACAGTGAGCAAGGGGTGCTCGCGAGGTTTACTGTTCACAGAACTATTAGTTTATATAGGTGTCGATAGAAACTTCATAAGTTCGGAGGATGCCAAGTGTTGTTTTTTATATTGCAAACTAAGTATAATAATTTTATTTCAGCACGATTCGACGTGTCTATACCCATCGAGGACGCTTTATAAACATAATGACGCAGTAAAGGCCTTACAGAAAGCGTCCACAATCTCCGTTATTACATTAACCTCGATGTTATATGCCCTGTACACACTCTGTGGAAACAATTCAACAGGATTCGATACGGGCAAAATTTGGACACTATCATCTGATATACTGTTATGTTAAGCGGAAGATGTCTCAACGGATTGGCTGCAGTTTTAAATTAATAATATTATGTAGAACACACTATAAGGTTAGATATTGCTATTTCAGATGATATATGGTCGAAATATAATTAAAATTTTATGAAGATCGTTGATTGTCAGTTATGATTACTTATGATTAACATTTAAATGTCATCTTTTTATTTAAGAAACATAAAAAGTCGTATATTGCGAAAATCATATCTGCAATATTTAGGCGTCAAATCATCTTGTTGCAAAATACCCTAATATTAAAAAATAATTGGATAGATTTTAACAGCTAGTATAATTTGAAAGAGCTTTCATAAAGTACTAGCTGATACCAGGGGCTTCGCCCGCGTGGAATTCTGTTCCAGTACCCGTGACCGTGTAACCGTTTTTTATTTTTTTCTCTGCATGAGAACCATCCTCATACTGAAAGGAATATTCTAAAAAAGAATTGGTGAAATCGGTCCAGCCGTTCACGCGTGATGGCATGACTAAGGGAAGTATTTTGAAGGGGAAGGGGAAATAGGGATTCATTTATATATATATAGATACTGTGTCAAAAGCTTCAACTGAATCCAAAAATATTGTATTGCCCTCTAGTAGCATTGCAATACAAATGCATCATGTTTGAAAAGTTTAAATAAAAGTCTTTAAACTTGAAGTTGTGGAGAACTGGACTGTGATGTTCCTTTGACATAAAAGGAAGGAGAATCGGGTAGGTAATATAGCGGAGCGGGCTGTTTGGCTTATAACAATAGGCAATTATTATCCTATTGCAATAATTTATTTTGTTGCAAAGTAATGAAATTAAAGTTCTTAGCATTTCCTACTTCGTATACTCCATTAAGTTCTGAACTTGAGATAAGTACCTGTTCAAGCATAATGTGTTAATTTTGATTAAGGTCACTTGTGAACGTTTTCGGTTTGATTTATATACTGTTTTTAACATCATGCTAATTTTATTTATTAAGATCATTTGATGTTAAATCAGTTATGTTTCTAGATCAGGTATTCTATCCAGAGGTTGATACAAAACGACCTTGAAGTATTACTATTCGGAAATTATATTAGTCATATTGCACGGATGTATATGATGTCTTAACACTACTACTACAAATAATAATCTGTCTGTGGGAATACCAAAGGCTTTTTCTGCTTTGTCCTCTACACTGACGGCGCAGAAACTCTCTGCGTTTAAAGGGTCGGCAGCACGAGTGTGACTCCCTTGGTGTTGCACACGTCCATAGGCCACGGTAACCACTTACCATCAGGTGGCCCGTGTGCGTGTCTGCCACGACAGTTGTATAAAAAAAAAAGTTACGAACATTATAATTCGTAATCGTCTAGATTCTAGGCTACTCGGGGTAATTTCTAATACTCGACCTCAGAAAATACGCCTTTTTGAGTGAGAACTTCTGGTGTGACTCTGTATCTCTTTAGTTCTTCTAGGGAGTCTAGTAAACCTTAATTTCCCTTAATGTTTTTCTATCTCAAATCAACCTTACTCTTCATGAGCAAGGTTTAAAGAAGAAAACTTGCTCTAAATGAGCTCCCAGGTTCCAATCACAAGACATGCAAAGTGATATTGGATTTTTTAGCTTAGATATTTTCAATAACAGCACAGAAACCACTGGCACTTTGTCTCCTCTATTAGGTACGTAAGATCAAAATATAGTTCAATAATAAAATGCTTTGGAATAACTATAACAGGTGTTAGTTTCCTATAGAAAATGTAATCGGATGAGTAAAGCTGAAGTTAATATGGCTCTAACAGACTTACATTGATAAGTTTTATTTATACTTTAATATGCGTCTATAATTAAGTACCTAATTACTTTCAGTGAGTGATTAACACCAATAGAATAACCATATTAGTGGTATTTAATTTCAAAGGATAAAGCATTAAGGATATCGTTACAAGTTCTTACGGACTAATTATCTTTATCAAAGAAACGTTAGCAATGCCTTGTTTATTGTTTGCGGTTGCGGAAATAACATTCGACTGCTTTTTATTTTTATTTTAACATGAGAGAATATACATGAATAGACAGAAAAGGAAGGATACGTAAATTTTGTGAATTAATTTCACAAAATTTATTATTTTGTCAAGTTTTTAGAGTGAGATGCTCTCTTAGAGAAAATCTTACGTTGTTAAAATTAAGGGTTTACAATAGGTAGCTGCAATCTATCTCGTAGATATCTGGACACTGTAACGGTAAGACATCCTTCGGTGTGCCCACGATGTTTGGAATTATTTAACTTAGCTTAGTGTTTCAAGACTGGTTTATTCCTGTGGAGACGGAGAAAGAATAGAAGTATCACAACCCCACCTCATTTGAAGGCTTAAGAGCGACTAACGGATAAATACGCAGCCGATATCATTGTGAAAGAAGGAAATTTCGAAATAAAACCTTCTACTAAACCTCCGTGTGGCCAGCGTGGTTACAGTAGGCCAAAGCCTTATTGGGAGAGGCCTATCTAAATCAGTGGACTCAGGTTCAGAAGTCTTAACCGTGTGACTTCAATTCAACCAGTTCTGATGAATTCTTCGTCGTCCGTGCCCATGGCGCGGTGGAAGTCTTCACAAGAGAAAGGAGTAGTTTAAAGCGTCGTTTATCACATCCATCCTTTAGGCGTTGGTATATAAAATTTTGATAACATAATCCAGTCTTTGGGAAAGGTTACATTCAGAAAGGAAAGGTTAACATCACAAAAAAAATGGAAACACGCGAAAACGACGATTACACCCGTGGGGGATAACTAGTATGTAATTACGAGACCGTAACGCGTTTATAAGTACTACCTATATGGAGAGTCGCGTTTCGTTACGTTGAGCGTTCATTGCGTTCACTTTCACTGTTAGCTGACCTTGACAACGCGTGACCGCGAGTACTGCGAGTACCGAGACTGATCGAGTTTTATAACGGTGATGAAAAAAAAACAAACATTTGTACTTCAGTCTGATACATAAACTCACGCCTTTAACCCCGAAGGGGTAGGCAGAGGTGCTAGTACCCACATTTCGCCGGTTTTATGTATTGGTCCCAATGTAATAGGTGCCTAACCGCGGTAGCCTAGTGGTATGGGTAATGGACTGCTGAGACGAGGTCTCGGGTTCGATCCCAGGTTTTCCATGGCACACACCAATGAATTTTCGATGCTTTTCGAAGTTATGTGTGTATTTATCGCAGGTTTATAAGTGCCCAGTTAATGGCAATAGGCTCGCCACCTTCAGTCTGATAAACCCGAATATTTCAGTGTATGGGTGCGACTGTCGTGACTGTCTAGTGTATAGACAGTTTACGACAGTCGCACTCATGAAAAGCGAAATTAAAAGGAAGAGAAGAAGTGGTCCCCAGATTACGAGGCGAAAGCCTCAGATGCATCGAGGAAATATGCTAGGAGGATCTCCTAATGTTTTTAGTGTTAACTTAACAATAGTTTTACCCTTCCTACTTCTTCTGCATGGACTTATGTGTACGGAACTTGAATACTTTTTCTTAAATAAATGTAGCTTAATTTACACCTTCAGCAGCTTCTCTTCTGCAGTCGAATTCTGTCAAAATCAGCCCATCCAAATCGGATAATATCCAAAACAGAAAAGTGTTTTCTTTTTGCCATAAATATCTATCATACAATCGAACATAATACCTACTCAATGCATTTTTTTAAACTGTTAACTATTATAACTCATAGACCCTTCAATTTCATTTAATTGTTCAATAGAAAAACAATAAGTGTAATGATTCATGCTGTTTTTATCATTAAATGCAAATTATTTCCTTGCAATTTATCATTATTTTTAACCAATGAAAATAATATGATTTAGCCGAAGTATGTTGGCCCGTTATAACAAACCAAATTACTGAATAACTATGAGGTAACTTCCGCTGTCCCCACGTTTTCGATAAGTTACAATTACGTCACGTCATTCACGTCATAGCGATTACATCATACGTATATAAGCGGTTTTAAACAACGTCACACTAGTCCTTCACAATACGGGTCATTGGCTATATTTTTTAGTTTTATATCACCTTTTTGTTGTCTATGTAGGATGTACCATATCGATTTTGAGTAAGTTAAGCCGTAGTTCCGGTTGCCTCACTTCGATCGGTAGCATGTGTTACGGGTAATTGAAGCCCTACGCCCGAGTGCCATCACTGCGACGCGAGCGTGGACTCGGGGCTGCACCCGCTCACCGAATGCCCGGCGTTTGAGACGCCGAGGCGGGAGCTTGTGGCGGCCCTGGGGGTGAGAGTGCTCACGCTCTCCACCCTGCTCGCGGCGATGGTCCGCTGCACGGATGCGTGGGCGGCCAGCGCCTCCTTCTGCGAGCAGCATGCTCGCGAAGGAGACAGCAGAGCTGGCGCGACGCGATGAGCGAAAAAGACTCGCTGACATCGCTGCACGCGCTCGAAGGCGGCTCGGGCGTCGGAGGGCGCCGACCGACCTCCGCCCCCCATGAGCGCGGGCCTGAGAGTGACAGGTGGAGCCACCCGTCATCCTAGCAAAGAAGCAAGCCAAGGCGGCGGGCTCCCCACACCGGGGTTGAGTCGGGGACCGCGTGGTCCCCCCTCCCGAGGAGGGCCAGACCGAGAGGGATGGCCCTGGGTCAGCCGAGGTGCGAGTGATATGTCGCATGACAACCTCTCCTTCAGCCTAGCACTACGACCTAGAGACGGCGTGCGGTTTAGTCGGTTCGAGTCCGACATAACCTCCCGCTCCGGCTCCGGAGGGGTGGGTATAAGTGGCGATTTCACGCAAGTAAAAAAAAAAATGGTAAGACACTCCGTGGTGGAGCCAGTGGGATTGGTTATGTTGGACTCGAACCAACTAAAAACCGCACGTCGTCTTTGGGTCATTGCTTGCGGGAAATGAGATTAGCACCTAGTCATTTAATATCAATATTAAAAACTAGTCTATTTGTGTTGTACCTAACCTATTTCCTGTAAATATCCTTAGCTAATCACAATAATACCATTCTATTCCTATAAAAACACTTCAAATAGCAAGGTCAGTATGAACCCAATAACTAATATGCACCAATCAAAATTAATATAGATCAATTGAAAATAAATGCCAGATTAGATTTTTTACTATCAAGAGTTAATATGTCGCCTAACAACTACGGGTTTTTACCAAGAAAATGATAAACGTTCAATCGGCACATTCAACGTCAAGTAAATAACTATTCTGATTAAGTAGTTAGGTACCCTTTTTGTGCATTATCAGTGTCTAAATAATTTGAGACAACTTGTCCATCAAGAAGCCTTTATCAATTACCTGTAGGTAGGTATAATAGGTAATGTTCCACTGCAAAGCACGACACTTGCAAATAACATGACTCACATAGACTGTTGAAGTAGTTCATTCATTATGTTCTTGATATAAATTTCGCTAGGGATTCTGGAGTGGCTTGGTGTCATAGAAGATAACATGAATGCCAATGGTCTCACTACCACTACCGTGTGAAGTGGAGGAGAAAAGCTGGAAAGCGGATTCCTGACTTGGAGATGAGGGTCTTGGATGAGATTAATGCAAAGACGATGATGGTTTGTAAACAGCAGGTTTTGAATTAGCACGTTGTCCTAATAATATCTATGTTAAAAACATTTACCTTATAGTTATAGTACTAAGTATATTAAATATCGCTATCAACTATTGCTGACACATTGCTAAGTCTGTGCTTGAATTTTTTCTGTTCTGTCGTGATTGGCATAAAGACCATGGTTGAAGTTTGTAAAGGTATGCAAACTCTCAAATTATAAGTACTACAGAATTGCAGTTGCTTTGCGGAAGCTGTTCAAGTACATTTTATAGATCAAGGTGAATGAGAATCTTCGAAAGTCTACCATTAACAAAGTGAATGAATAAAGAGGCTCACCTCTTAATATAGACAGTTTGATCTCATCCTGACACAGAGTTATGACTCTTTCGATCTTCTGAGGAGCAGTCGGTGGGTTGCGACATCTGGTTTCCTGAAAATAAAAGAAAAACATATTTTGATAAAATGTATCGCATGAATCCTAAACTCTGTGGCGTGAGGGTAGTAGGTAGCTATACGAAGGTAAAGGTATTGTAAGCATGAATATGTCCATTTCTGTGCCTCGAAAAGCATATTGAGTCATCGGTCCTAGTTGTCATATGAACATTTTTGAATAGCCTTTAGTCTTCCTACTGACAGCACAAAAACTCTCCAGTGAGCTCTGGCTACCCTACTCACTGTCGGGAACACAGCACGAGGTTATTATGGCCGCGGTATTCTGCATCTATTACTCCAAAATGAAATAAAGTACGTTTACTGGAATTACAAAAGGAATTAAGAAAAATTCAACCCAATTTAGTGCAGAATTGTTCATGATTCAGGTATTCTAAGTTTAAAGATAACATTTTATGCTGGTGCAGCTAACAATAAAAAACAATTAAGCGTTATCTTTATCTCAATCAACGAAGACAATACCTCGCATACGAGGACATTTAACTCAACAAAGAGTAAATTCAAACGAATGTGTAATTTTCTCAGGTTTTTCATTCGTAGAAAGGTTGTTGTGAAAGCAGGTCTGAATAGTGAAGCGCTTAGAACTAATTTCGTCAATGATAGAAACTGACATGAGACCAATTAAGAACTATTAGCTTTGCTTTTTTTTCACAAGGACCTGTGAAGAATCATGTTCTTGATATTTCAGCCAAAAATCATCAAGATTCTTTCATAAATAGCTCGACAGCAAACCTACCCTTTTCACCCTCATTTTCTCCATAATCAAAAATGGCTCTCGACAAAATTTGGTTTTTAAATAAAATAATACATGTCGAGTGAACAAGAGAGGAAATTAATTAAGAAATGCATCCTTTAGATTGAAACTCACAAACAGATACGTATGAAAGCAACATCGACCACTTTATTTCACGTTTTCTCAATGAATTTCCTTATCTAGTTTCCCGTTGCCTATCTTAAGGCGCCCACTCACTAACAGTTTACCGGACGATATAAATCTGTCAGTTAATCGCAATAACCCACACACTAACAGTTTCCTTAACGATTTTGGACTGACGACTACTACGATGCGATAGTGTGTGGCCGCCGAACGATTCCGGACAGTTCTAAGCCGGACAGTCCTAGGCCGTCAGGGCGAACGAGCATATGTCGAACGGCGGCCTGTCGATCGACGTTTCGTGTCAGCTTTTTTACGTAATAAACTTAGAATAAAACAGTGAATTAATTTTATTCTTTTGTCTGAATTAATAACATTATGATGACATGTACCTACATCACTATTTTTTACTAAGATTTTATTATTTTTTTGTACATAATCGTCTATATTTCTTATGCACGTAGTCCATTAGATTCAAAATGGCTAACACCTATTTCTCACAATGATCAGCACGTACTTATATAAGAATAACGTAGTGCAAGCTAGTTTCAACCTTATTGACATCACAACTAATATAGTTTTTTTTCTTATTTTCGTGATCAGCAACATGTAATTAAGAAAATGTCAATAAGGTCGAAAATCGCTTGCACTTTTTCGTAGTCTATGTAATTGATATCAGACCATTACCGGCAGGCGATCGTACGACCTAAAACTGACGACTCGCAACTGCTAGTGTGTGGTCGCAAAACTGACAACAGGGAATTGCCGGCAGGCCAAAATCGCTTTAGTGTGTGGGCGCTATCGGCTTAGGACTGCAGGCCGCCGGACAGATCAGGAACTGCAGGTGGACTGCAGGCGGACTGTTAGTGAGTGGGCGCCTTTAGGTTGTTGTGTTGTTTTCGTGGGGCCGCATATCATGGATAGCGAAATATGGGTGTCAATACACCATTGTAGGCCCCTACGGGAATTTATAGGCCTGATAATGTGTCTACCAGTTCAGTTCGATCGTGATTATGCTATCAGTTATCAAATTCGGCAATGTTAGAACAAAGGAGATCTTTTATAGTGTTAATAACTTTTTTTAAATTGTATATTCATGCAGCACTATCCTGTACTTAATTTTAGCCAGATTTGTTAAGCAGTTAGTGTTCAATCACACTCCCACTGCTGAACGGATCTACAAAACTAATTTTTGGGAATATTTTAACTTTCAGTTGATTTGATACATATTTTGAAGTATTATCACATCCAATCATTCGTTTGATGAAATATATTAAAATTAAAAATTTATGAAATTTATAAAATTTGACTTAGTAAAAGCTATAGATGATATTAAAGTTACTAACTTCTCCAATATAACGTGTACCTCAGACCCCAATGAGGGCGCGGAAACACTTGTGAGCACTCTTGCATCAGTGGTAAAAATGAATACCGAAAAAGTAAAGATATCACACCGAAAGAGGATCGTAAGTCCTTGGGTTACACCAGGTTTACTGAGGTGCATAAGAAACAAAGACTGTCTACACAAGAAACTCAATTCAGACCCGAATAACGTGAATTTAAAACTAACATACTACCGATATCGCAATTTTTGCAATAACTTATTAAAGAAAATTAAATGCAATTTCAACCAAATCGAACTGGAAAAATATAAACGGGACCCTAAAACTACGTGGAATATTATCAAAAATATAGCTAATATGAAAATGTCTTCCCCACCCCCCACGGAGCTGCTAAATATTAAAACAGATCCTACTCTTTCCATAAATCATGTTAACAGTTATTTTGCAAACGTAGGCGTAGAACTGGCATCTAGAATTGTCCAGACAGATTCCAAGATTATTAAAAAATACAGTAGGTAACGTAGTAAATAATTCTCTGGGCAATTCCATGGCTCTGTTACCACTGGACGATGCGGAAATCAATTCAATCATTATGAAACTTCGCAGCGATAGCGCTACTGGTACCGACAAAATCTCTGCCAATTTTGTAAAGGCTATTGCCCCCTTCATTACTGTTCCACTCAAACATATTTTCAATTCCTGTTTGTCTAATGGAGTGTTTCCTAGAGTCTTCAAAAGTGCATTAGTCCATCCTATTCATAAAGGAGGCGACAGAAACAGTGTTAGCAACTACAGGCCAATATCAGTGCTCACTACTTTATCCAAAGTTTTTGAAATAGCCTTGAATTCACGACTGATGCAGTATCTCGAACATAATAATGTACTCTCTAAGAATCAATTTGGGTTTCAGAAAAATAAATCTACAGAAGACGTTGTTTTGGCTTTCACTAATAGTGTAGTGAAAGCCCTAGACGACAAAACCAAATGCTTAGCCATGTTCCTTGACCTCTCACGCGCCTTTGACACTGTTTCTGTTACTAGCCTGGTAGAAAAGATGGAGAGCATAGGAATAAAGGGTGTGGCTCTTTTGCTTTTCAAGGATTTTTTGATTGATCGCAGTCAACGCGTGAAAATAAAGTCTATGATAAGTGACGATGTTCCTCTTGGTGATTTTGGCGTGCCGCAGGGCAGTGTTCTTGGTCCTTCACTCTTTCTTATCTACGTCAATGAGCTCTGTCAGCTAAATATACCTAACTGCCAAATATTTTCTTACGCCGATGACACAGCCTTATTAATTCGGGGTAGGACTTGGCATGATGTCCAATTTAATGCTGAGAATGCCTTAAACATAGTTATGTTATGGTTAAACAAAAACTTACTGACACTCAATCTCTGTAAGACCAAGTACGTTACTTTCGCCTCTGGC
The DNA here is from genome assembly GCA_949126895.1 of Eilema caniola. NCBI lineage: Eukaryota > Metazoa > Arthropoda > Insecta > Lepidoptera > Erebidae > Eilema > Eilema caniola. The sequence continues at coordinate 22,784,678 of OX421467.1, forward strand.
ATCCAATTTCTGCCGAAGTCTGACTCCATCTCTATTCAAGCTCATGTCTACACTAGCCCAAGGAATTCCACATGTTCTTGTGAATCGATTGAACGCTCGGAAAACGTGAAATATCTGGGTGTTCACATTGATTCTACCCTAAGCTGGCACCCATACCTTAAGATACTCGTAGGAAGAGTTAGAAAGCTTATCTTTGTTTTTAAACGACTAAGATCAACACTACAGCGCAAATCACTCATAACTGTTTACTACGCCCTAGTCCAGTCTCTCTTCTCCTACTGCATCACTGTTTGGGGTGGCGCTTTTAAGACGCTAATGATCGGAGTTGAGAGAGCACAAAGAGCCATACTAAAGGTCATGCTCAAAAAGCCGCGAAGATATTCTACTGAACTCTTGTACTCTGACACTGGGATTCTATCGGTCAGACAAATGTTTGTCTTCCAGGCAATCTTACGACAGCATACATCCACAGAATATCTTCCTAATAAAACGAGAGACAAACGGAGAAAACACAATGTGTGCCCAGTTGTACCCCACAGAACTGCGTTGGCTGGTCAACATTTCTCGGTCCTCGGACCTCGTTTATACAAATTAGCATGTAAACATAATGAAAATATATATTCTGCCCCTACTGTGAAGTGTAAACGTATTATTAAAGACTAGCTCCTTACGCAATCCTACGACGCCACCGAGAAACTATTTGAACAAATCACTTAACTCTCAAGTCAACTAACCAACAACTTGGAAAGTGCACCTGGAAAGTAAATAAAATCTTATAACAGTCACAAAACTTAATTATATATAATTATTCAACCACCTCACGCACTCGCTTCATACACTCACAATTCACACTCACAACACATTCACAACACACATTCACAACACACATTCTCAACAACACATTCACATCACACATTCACAACACACATTCACAACACACACCCACCACTCATATTCATAACACACATACACAACACACACTCACAACACACCCACAACACCCTCATTACACACAAAGCACACCCACTAATACTATACACAAACGAATAATTTAAACATTTTAATTTACGTACCTGCTTGTTACCAGTAATACCTATCAAGTAAAATCCTAACGCAGGTCAAGCTAGTTCATTTCTGGATTACTTATGTTTTTACTCGTATTATTATTTCTATAATTAGTCTATTAAAACTGTTCCTTGTCAGTACCCTTATTAATTAACTCATATTATAATGGACGGGAGACCCTGCATCCTGTGATACAGTTTTTAACTAGTACAGGACGCAGGAGATCTTTTCCACTGCTAAACAACTTGCAAAAATTGTACCTATCTACTTATGTTAAACGGTGGAAAACAAATTGTAATTCTTTAATAAGATTAATAAATAAATAAATAAAATAAATATTTGTGTAGGAGATTATTATACATGTATCATTTATTATTATTTTTTTATTCCAATAATTAACTTTCATATCTGTGTATATATAACATTTATCACACTCGACTTCACCTTAATGAATGACATAGCAACATAATAGATTAACAATAAGTTATTAAAATACAATAACAACTTGGTTGTGCAAAATAATCCTTCTAACTTCCTAATGACTGCACTCTATATAGGATTTTTTTTTATTAGTTCGTTGTTTTTTCGGATCAGAATTTTGTAACAGAAAATTTTAAAAAAATTGAACAGTAGGGTCGGGAATGGCATCAAAATCGTATGTTGGTGGAGCTGCAGACAACAGCTAGTAATACATAAATACTTCAGCTTTTGTAGCACTTCAGAGGCTGTGTGGCTATCGAAACAATGTAATAAATTAATTGATATTTAATTACAACAACACGAATGAAACAACATGGGGTCAACCGGAATCGCAGACATGTGGCCTTTGATATTGACCTTTTTTCTTTTGCTTTGTATTGGACGGTACAGTCGCCCACAAAAGTACCCACACTAAAAGATTTATAAATGATTTTAACATTGAAATATAATAATATATCATTTAATACATAGCACTACATATTATAAAACAAAGTCGCTTTCTCTGTCCTTATATCCCTTTGTATGCTTAAATCTTTAAAACTACGCAACGGATTTTGATGCGGTTTTTTTAATAGATGGAGTGATTCAAGAGGAAGGTTTATATTATTATGCATATAATAATAATAATAATAAATATTTCTCAACATTTCACACAACGCTATCTAGACCCATGGTAAGCATAGCTTAACTAGCTTGTGTTATGGAATCTAGAATGCGGATAAACATACTTAAATACTTTTTTTTTGTAAATACATACATATTATACATAGAAACACCCAGACCAATGCAAATATTCATATTTATGCACACAAATATTTGCACTGAGCGGGGATCGAACCCGCGCCTCCTGCGTAGCGGCCGCGTTCACTACCGCCACGCCACGGAGGCATACATGCTTAATATAGCAGAGGGTGCAGCGGGAACGCGATCTAACGCCACGCGGGCGGAAAAATATTGGCGGTACGAAATTCGCCGGGTCAGCTAGTTAAGTATATATGTATGATACGCTCACCCCTTTTTACCTCTGGGGTAGTTCGAGAAAGTTTCGAACATTTTTCATTTCATGTAACGTTTTATAAGTTTGTCGGTAACTACTTGGAACAAGCTATAATACCACAGTATAACGATTCATGTTCGTAACACTGTGCAAATACTGATGGCGACTGTACATGAGACACGGTCATTGATTGTGACACAATATAACCACAGAGATAAAAAGGTTTTTGTCCGCTGTGTCCACCTATACCCAAACAATACAATAGATATAAGAATTGGCCTCCCGAGGAGGGCCAGACCGAAAGGGATGGCCCTGGGTCAGCCGGGGTGCGAGGGATATGTCGCAAGACAACCTCACCTTCGGCCTAGCACCACGACCCACAGACGGCGTGCGGTTTAGTCGGTTCGAGTCCGACATAACCCACCCCTCCGGCTCCGGAGGGGCGGGTATCCGTGGGGATTTCCCGCACGTAAAAAAAAAAAAAAAAAAAAAAAAAAAAAAAAGATATAAGAATTGGATATTGAATGACAAAATTGTGCCAAGGACTTAGTTGGTCAAGCTAGCTTCTAATATTTTTCCTGTTGAGTTGGGATTCAATTTCGTGTCGAACTGATTTAACCTGAGCCATCGGTCACCCTAGCAAAAGCAAGCTTGAGCGCGGCGTGATGTGTGACCCTCCTCTCCGGGGCAAGATGGGGACATCGTAGTACTTCAAAGGAGGTAGGATATGACGGTATTTCCGTCCAATTGAGCAGTCCGACTGGGACAGTATACCCTACAGAATACCGCGGCCATAATAACCACGTGTTGTGTTCCCGGCGTTAAGTTGGGTGGCCTGACGGCAGTCACTTGCATATAACATAACATAAACTCACGCCTATATCTCCGAAGGGGTAGGCAGAGGTGCTAGCACCCACATTGCGCCAGTTTATGTTCAGGTCCCGAACCTGCGATAAATACACACATAACTTCGAAAAGTATCGAATTCATTGGTGTGTGCCATGGTAAAACCTGGGATCGAACCCGAGACCTCGTCTCAGCAGTCCATTACCCATACCGCTAGGCTACCGCGGCTATATAAACAAAGATAAATCAGACTTCAGATGAGCAACTGAGCTTGGTGCTCAGACGATGTTGAAAATAATAACTGGGCAGGTAAAGAGAAAGACAAAATGTTCAGTATGTTTTTCTTTTTGGTTATAAGTCGTTGATATTTTACCCGACTGCCAATAGGGTTATGTTTTTCGGGCGTATCTTGTATGATGTATGTTCGTAATATTCTTTATTACCTCATATCTTCTGAACCACTGTACGGATTTTAATGATTCATGCCTCAAATTAAAGGTATTTATTGCCCAAGTATTCGTGGGTACATATAATATGAACAAAAGCTATATGTTGGTTTTTTGGCGCCAAAATGTAAGTATGTGGTTAAAAATAAAACATTCAAATTTATCGAGTGGGGTATCAAAATGAAGGAAATTAGAAAACGATTACAGAAAAATAACTAAAAAAGATAAAATAAAATATTATATTATTAAAAGTATTAAAAACAAAAAACCTGACTGATGCTGAAAAGATCGAAACAAGCTTTATGGTAGGCGGTACCCATTTGCAAATCTCGAACCAGATGAAAATTAATGGGTACCATCTACTCTTACAGCAGCTTTTTTCGGTCTTTTCAGCATTATTCGGGTTTGTTATCTTTAATAATTTATTTCATTTTTGAATTTAAACTGTTTTATATGAATATAGTGATCTACTGTAATGATTTGACGAATATCAGATTTGTCCAATGTCGTTCACCCCGTCCATGCAGGGCACGCCGTGATTGCGGCGGTAAGACCCATCATGGGGGAGTGGCTAGAGAGGCCACACGGTAGCCTATCGTACCGTCAGACGCAGATCATCACTGGACACGGTAGCTTCGGGCGGTATCTGCATCTGATGGGCATAGAGCCAACGCCCGAGTCCCATCACTGCGACGCGAACGTGGACTTGGGGCTGCACACGTTCACCGAGTGCCCGACGTTTGAGACGCCGAGGCGAGAGCTTGTGGCGGCCCTGGGGGTGAGAGTGCTCATGCTCTCCACCCTGCTCGCGGCGATGGTCCGCTGCGCGGATGCGTGGGCGGCCAGCGCCTCCTTCTGCGAGCCGGTCATGCTCGTGAAGGAGACAGCAGAGCGGGCGCGCCTCTATGAGAGAGAGAGACTCGCTGTCATCACTGCACGCGCTCGTAGGTGGCTCGGACGTCGGAGGGCGCAGACCGACCTCCGCACCCCATGAGCGCGGGCCTGAGAGTGACGGGTGGAGCCGCCCGTCACCCTAGCAGAAGTAGTCCACACCGGGGACGAATCGGGGACCCCGTGGTTCCCCCTCCCGAGACCGAGAGGGATGGCCCTGGGTCAGCCGGGGTGCGAGGGATATGTCGCATGACAACCTCACTTTTGGTCTAGCACTATGACCCAGAGACGGCGTGCGGTTTAGTCGGTTCAAGTCCGACATAACCTCCCCCTCCGGCTCCGCCACTAGCTTTATTAATTTATATCCCAGTGATTAATAGATTTTATTATATCTATTTACTATCTATAAAACGCTAAAATATTATATTACTGTAAAGTAGATCAATCACAGCTCCAATAATATGCGCGTGGGTGAAATGTTGTGCCGTTAGGTATCCATAAATCATTTGAATTTACCCTTTATTATGCGTATAGCAAGAGCGAAAGTTACCTTGATATTTCCTAATCCAATTACTTCCTTTTGTTGACTGAGAATACTATAGGAAATTTTGAGTAAGAGATTACTCTCCCGTCTCTGTTAGAATATTGATCGATATTCCTTAATTAAACGACAAGGGATTTGTAAATAATGTTGTTTTAATATTCTCGATCAAGCCAGTGGGAAGACCACTTCTGTTCAGGCACACTGATATTATACAAATTAACTATTTTTCTTTGAAACAAAATACCACTAGCCGGGCACCCAGTTATCCACTTAATCAAAAATAGTAAACAGTAACATGCAGCAAGCTCATTCTGCGTAAATAGTTACACCAATATGTCATCATGATTCGGATACTTTGAGATAACTTATACTTCAAACTATAGGTATGACAACTTCAATTTAATTATTGAGAATTATTCATGCTAAATATTCAAATCGATTTAAAGGGTGTTAATTTATTTAAATGCAATAATGAATACATATTATTTCACCTTAATTCTAAGTATATAATACAAATGCAAATTTAGTACCTGCTATTTGTATTAGTCGAATAACCCACCCCTTTTTGCTCCCGGTGCAAAGGTACCCATCACACTTGCCGCGTTTCCACGCTGGATTGCGATGGCCAGCCTCTGCACCAGGAACGATCCGGAGCGGGAGTCACCAGTGGCCTGCATGAGCCTCTTAGCCATTTAAATAGAAAAAATTGAATCGGTGTAGGTGGGGTTACACCCGCGATCTTTGCCTTACAGGGGCAATGCTTTGACCACTAAGCTACCAGACCTCGCCCTAATCAATTCAAATTTGTCCTTATATATCTGTCTTTGAGGCGACAGTGGAGTGAGTCTACCGAAGTTCAAACCCCGCCTAGAACGATTTAATTTTTTCTATTTAAAATTGATATGTAACAATTACCATTTTCTTTACCCCGCGACCATAGCTGCTGAAAAATAGCCGAAACGTCGGGCTAAAAATAAAAAATAAATCGCGATAAATCCTTTAGATAGTGATTTTATTTCTATGAGTGACATGCGCGGAAACTTCAGAAAGTATCATGGATAACTTTTTTCTGTTTTATGTTGCATCGTAGTAATTTATGTGCGGCCGGCATGGTAATTCACCGGTTATTTTAACGAGTGTCTTAATATTTATATGTCCATTGCACACGTCTCTTAGGCAATTATATGATGCCATTTCGATCCTGTTTGAGTTGAACCAGCCTACACCTAACGTTATGTAAATGGCTATAAATAAATTCGACATACATACTAACCAGCTCGTATACGGAGATAGTAACTGGATATTTTAAATCACTATTAGACAACAACAATTTATTACACTATTCGAACATAGTTAATAAATTATGGCGATGAAATTTCGTGATCCAGTATCAACATAGGTACGGTACCAATCGCATTTGCACATCAATGATCCATGTTATATTGACAGGATTGCGAAAATCGAAATATATGGATAGTAGGTATTTTGACTGACTTAACCCTGCCTGTACAATACCGTCACACGTCTGACGGGTGGAGCCGCTCGTCACCCTAGCACAAGCAGGCCACGGCGGCGGCGCGCATCGTAGGACGATGCGCGCGCCCCCCATACCGGGGGCGAGTCGGGGACCGCGTGGTCCCCCTTCCCGAGGAGGGCCAGACCGAGAGGAATGGCTCTGGGTCAGCCGGGGTGCGAGGGATATGTCACGAGACAACCTCACCTTCGGCCTAGCACATCGACCCACAGACGGCGTGCGGTTTAGTCGGTTCGACTCCGACATAACCTCCCCCCTCGGCTCCGAAGTTATCCGTGGGGACTTCCCGCACGTAAAAAAAAACCGTCACACGTCTTTTTCTTTTGGGGGTAGTACGAGATTACTCGATCCTGTATGAAAAAATGATAAAAGTATAAAAACTACTTAATTCGCTTCGCTTCTACTGTATTCAATCTATATTTTAATTAATCAATTAGCCTATCTTTGTCCACTGCTGGACATAGGCCCCTCCCAATGTTGAGAGGCTTTGGCCTACGGTTTCCATGCTGGCCAGACGGGTTGGTACAGGGTTTTATTTCAAGTTTTCCTTTTCTCGCAGTGATATCGTCTGCGATTTTTCCGTTAGTCGCCTCTTACAACTCCGACCAGCCCCTCTAGACAAGTGGCAATTCGCTAGCCAGCGTTTGGTGGAATAGAATGACAAATGTATGGGATTTGACGTAAATGACAGTCGTTAACGCATGTCAAATACGTCAAGTCCTATACATTCGTCATTCTATTCCATCAAACGCCTGCTAGCGAATTGCCACTTGTCTAGAAGGACAGATGGGGTGGTGATACTTGCATTCTTTCGCCATCATCACACGGATAGAACATTATTGAGAACAGTTTTTGTGGAGAAAGTAGGGTTGATCTCCACCTCTCTTTCTAGCCCGGAAAACGAACGCTTATAGCATGACATGGTAGGTTGGTTTACTGGTTTCATATGAGCAACTTAAACGGTAGAAATATGCAGATATATCGCAACAACTCAGAAGTTTACTTGAGCAATAGGTTTTACTTAGGATCACTTTGCTTGTACAACAACTACCTATATAACTGTTGCTTAGGCGGAACAGAAATGGTTATATAGCTATGACAGGTTCTTATGACGGCAGTGGAGGTTTGTATTAATTGTATTTTGTTTGATAGGATACAATGAAAATTAACTACATTTTTCATTGAGCTTATAAATTTTTTATCATGCTCTTAATGTTGTTCCCGATTGTATCTGAGGCCTTCATTTCGAGAGGAAGACTTCGCCTGAGCCTTCGTCCGTTGCTTAGAAAGTGCACTGATGAGCAGGTGTCTTAGACCCGATGGTGTTGATAGGGTGAGTATGGGGCCCATAGAGGTAGGTAGAGAAAACAGTCCGAAATTAACTTCTATGCTGTATTCCTTACGAATATCAATAATTATGATGCTAAAATATATTATGTGCACTGCTTTTAACCTAGTGTAGGTAGCCTAGTGGTATGGGTAATGGACTGCTGTGACGAGGTCTCAGATTCGATCACAGGTTTTACCATGGCACACACCAATGACTTTTCGATGCTTTTCGAAGTAATGTGTGTATTTATCGCAGGTTTATAAGTGCCCGGTTAATGGCAATAGGCTCGCCACCTATAACATTGGGACCTAAACATAATCTGGCGAAATTATGTAATAACATAAACTCACGCCTACCCCTTCGGGGATATAGGCGTGAGTTTATGTTATGTTATGCTTTTAAAACACGACAAATTTTCATTATTTCTTTCTTCATCTGATTTCTTTCACATAAGTCTATATATTATGTACCTAGTTATTCAAGTAGGATTTTACTTTTCTGGGAACCATGCGATCAACAGAAAGAATATTTTATTTTAACTTTTTCGCAACATTTTTTTTATTTGTTGCATGACACTTTTAACTGTAATGTCAAAGGAAATAGAAACCGTATTAAATGTCCCGTTCTACTCATTGTTCTACTCAGGTCATTCTTAGTGAATACTAAGTACTTAAGTTTGTTTAAAAAGTTTCAGTATTTATTTTCATTTGGCATGTTGTTGCGTCGGAAAAATGAGTAAGATCGGTTTAATTCACTTTTGTAGAGTATTTTCTCTATCGTGTACCTGAATAACAGTTTGATAGCTTTATATGTAGGTACTTAGTTAAAACCATTTGTGTTTATAACATTTTTTAAACCGTAGGTATGATTTTAACGAAGTACCTAGGTACTAATTCTAGTACCTTTTACTTAGTGTGCAAGCGGCTTAATATGAAGTTGATTTAGGTCCTGAAGATGTGATCTCTACACATCTCCTTTACGATAGTGCACTGACTGATCACTTTCTGCCTTTTTTACTTACAAACATTAATTATTATCTATTAAAGAAAGTGATCAACACCGCAGCACAGCCTCCGTGGCGTGGCGGTAGTGAACGCGGCCGCTGCGCAGGAGGCGCAGGTTTGATCCCTGCTTAATACAAATATTTGTATGCATGAATATATTTTGGATATTTGCATTGGTCTGGTCGTGCCTCGGAGAGCGCGTTAAGCCGTCGGTCCCGGTTATCAAACAAACGTCTATGGCAGTCGTTACGGGTATTTAGAGCCCTCAAAAATCCAACAACTGGTCTAGCTGCAATGCTTCGATATCGCCTCTGGGTTGTGGAGGTCAGGTGGCAGTCGCTTCACGGAAAATATCGAAGTTTAGCCATTTCCGCAGTTAGACTGGTAAAAAGCGGACGGAACCTAGACTCCAAGTTGAAAAGCTTCGGATGCGACTGGGATTAACGCTAGGATTAAGAAAGAAAGTGATCAACTTCTGCAAGTAAGTTACCGTAAACCAGTGAACACAATGGACTGTCCTCACTGGTCTCATAATGGTAAAGACTAAGAAGAATACAATACTAATATGTTAACTCCGTTTAGTGAATCGTGAAGGTAATGCAGTTTAGAACTTATTCACACAAAACGGACAAAAGGCGTATATGTGAATCAGTCACTTCACCTCGTCAGCTAGTGGGCGCGGCCTTGCTAAACACTGACTGCTCGCTTTATAAGGCATTGTGTGGGTGAATGGAGTAACTACTTAGGCACAATTTTTAAACCTCCAGATAATCATCTAGAGGTTTAAAGAATATATTCTTTGAAGATTTTGAAAACATTTGTGTATATTAAGTGTGAACGATACCAAAGGTATTGTAGTTTTTTAAATTGCGCGAGGACTTTTGTTAATTTGCCGATTGTTTTATTATAATATGGTAACAATTAATTTTTTTAATTATTTATACGGACATTTTATAAGATGGTAATCCTAACAATCATTTCTCACGGACAGCTAGTTGCCTAAAGCGCTTACTGTTCGGTAAACGATCAGTGGGTTAAGTTACCTAGGTGAAGGTTACCATTGAGATGGGTGACCATTTAGTGGTGTTAAAAGTCGGTCCCGGCTGTGGTCAATGGAGGCCTTTTTGGGTGACCTGAACATCTCTGTCACAGGTTGGCCACTAACCACACGAAAAGAAGAAGAGGGGGAAAGTGAGTCAAAGTCAAAGTCAAAAATCATTAATTCTGCATAGACCATTAAAACGGTACTTAAAAAATCTAGACTAGTTTAGCAAATGGACCACACCGGTTCGAAACACGGCCCCGACCTGAGAAGACTCCGGCAAGAAACTCAGCGGGCATTTTTTTTGGTCTATTTACAAACATTTGCTTAGTCTACTTAGTCTAAATACAATAGTTTGCTTGAGCTTACTGAACTACTCATTTCCAAGATTTGTTTATCATCTAAATATTCTATGGTTTTAGAATAGCCTTTTTGGCAAATGGCCTATGGTTTAATCCATCACTCATCATCATTCTCATAGAGATTTCCTTATAGCTGCTAAAGTTTGAACTTCGGAACCCAAAGTTTGCATATTGATTTTGAATGGTAAGGTAAGCGGCCGTCAGACCTCTGAATTTTGAAAGGAAAACCTTGTCTATTTTTAGCAGGTGAAATAACGAGCAAGTGACCCTCAGACCTCAAGTTGATGGGGAACTCTATACTCAATGTTTGAAATCAATCAACAATTTTATTTATGTCAGACCATCTGAAAAATGTAGACTTACAATACAATGGATACGTATAAGTTTCTCTGAATTGGTAACAGATGATCATGAAACATTTCTCCCGTCTAGCGTGACCAAGTTATGACAGTAACACACTTAGAAACAAACCGCAACTGATTTACATGATAATGGAAAAAGTTTATATGGTTGTATTCTTTTCTTGTGGCTGTTCAGTTTTTAACTTGCGCAAGAGATGTTTCAATCCAACCAATTCTTTTCACCCATTCCTCCTTCCCTATCCCATATCTAACTGGAGTCGGGTTTTTTTTGTATAGTGGCATCAGTAGAAAATACATTTCAAATAATTACCCTTTATGATGTTATTTTTATTTTCAAGATGCTAACAACTTCTGGTGTATAGCAGTCACATCAAATATAAAATATGTAATATGTGCAAACAGGGTAACCTACTGGTTCTTGGAGAATTGGAGAGAACTCGGCATGGTATCTTTGGTAATTCATAAGCTCCCATCGGTAATGTTTTTGTATTGGGTGGGGAATTGTCATGAGTTGAGCAAAATGTTGCAGTAATACGTTTTTGGGTATACATTTTCATTACCGGGTTTTGAAATGGCAGAGCTGCTTCAGCTGTTATTTTATAACTTAATTTTCTTTGAACAATCGCTGCATCTAGATATGTTTCTTGGTTATAATGTATAGTGCGTTCCTTGAACTCTTATAATCAGGACCAGACTAAAATATTTACTAAATTCCTTTTGATTAATTTTAAAGGAATATTCCAATCGCCGTATAAATTGATTTAATTAAACATAACGAGATTCCAATTTCAACGGTATTTTGCAATATGTTATTAATATTTTCGGCTTTTACACCTGCATTCCGTTCTAATGGATTTTTGAATGTGAATTATGAATGAATTGCATACTTCAAAAGCTGTTGTTGTTGTTCGTCATAATTTCACACTTATGTGCAGGGTTTCTATACTTTTGAAACTTGGTAATATAAAAATCACGGTGTCTCCTACAATCTCCATGTTGATCCTTAAAGGTCAAATAGATATTACTCATATCCCATCGTTAGCCATAATTGTAGATAAAGCCAAATTGCAAAAGAAGCCGTTTTTCTATATTCCAATAATTGCAATATGGATATAATTGAAATATATTTTAGTGGATACCACCAAGATATTTTATAACAGTCTGTTTCGAAACTCATCCATACGATCTGTTTTAAGACTGCAGATCTAATCATTCTCACCTAATCTATCTAAGTCGAACAGCACGGGGTCGACATTGCATGCCTCGACATGGATATTTATAGGTTAGAAGGGTATGCGGACGACCTCCGCCATGACCTTCGTGTTAGGTTACTTGTAGATAAATATAATTAAACCAGAACGCATACCATTGGTAACGTATAAAATCTAATTTTCGGGATTTTGAATTTTCGGGATACTGAACTTCGGTATTTCGTACATTCGGAATTTTGAAATTCGTGATTTTGAATTTCGGTATTTTAATACGTAACCAATCAACTATTTAGAATATAGGCATAGAAAAAACTCACTCATCTTAAGTAATATCTAGGTCCTAGATATACTTAAGATGAATAAGTGTTTTCTTAAATCTCATTTCATGGAGTTGAGTTATAGGTTACAGACTTCCATTGAATGGTAGTAGTAACTAGCATGCCCATAAATATGTATGTCTCTTTTAAGTTGTATTGTTGTGACTAAGTTACGAATGGTGGCGTGTACTATGTTCTAATATTTGCGTATGAATCAGAGGAAACGAGGCCAAAGGTATTCGTTTTCTTATGACGGGTACGTGCGGTCCTTATTCGTAACATCTGAACTGCCCCTTTAGACAAATGGTCGTCCGGCGGTATTGTTACATAGAATGACGAATGTATGGGATTTGAGGCTATGATACGCTGGCCAATGAATTGCCACTTGTCTAGGGGGGTAGATGAATTATTTTTTATAAGTAAAAGTAGGTTCAGCATGCGTGTAATGTTGTAGATATAAATTGGTTGTAGTATAAGAAGTACCTTAAGTACCTTATGAAAAATGCATGCATTAATATGACTTTGTGTACTCAAACGCATTCACAGTACATTTTGGAATGACTTGTAGTAACAATAATGTCAATCTTTAAGAAACTCAGACGAAAATGATATAATTAAGTATCTGACTGGAAATAGAATAAATATACAAAGACAAGACAGTCAACGTCTGCTTAAATATCCTCATTGAATTCTTAGGTATTTGAATCACTTCACTAAACTAGTAGATAAACCATAAATCAGGAGGTTTATTTAATATGTATACAATTCGCGTGTGGACAGAAATTCTTATTTAGGCTATAGAATGCACGTAGGTATGTGTAAATTCCATGAGCAATACCTGAGTATATAAATGTTTAATATGCGCAAAGGCAATATGAATGATCCAGAACTTGCAAGCAACTGTTTGAAGTTTTGTCTCGTTGTATCAGAAATTGTGAACCTTGGGTGATATATAGAAAATTAAATCATATTCAAATTGTAAGTTTTGGATGCAACCGGAATTATGATAAATTTTCAAAGTAATCCCACTAATATCATAAATGCGTATGTTTGTTAGTCAATTGCGCTCTAGCGGCTAAACGAACCTGATTATAATTTAGTGAAGGGATAAATTACAGTCTTGAGTTACACATAGGTTACTGTATATCCCGAGAATAGGTTCCCGTGACTTGCAGGACGGGCGTAACCGCGGGCAACAGCTACTCTTACATGATTATATAGGTACCGAACAGAAGTAATCATATGAATCAATTACGAATATTAAATGATGATGACTACTTTAATGCTATAATAAGGGAGCTGTAATGGTTCTACGCATTACTATTGTGTAATCGTGCATCGCACTAACTTCGCATAACAAAAGAGAATTGAATGCCGTGCCGTGCAATTTTGCGGTTCGATCGTAACAAAGTACAAACAAAATAAGTACTTTCATTTACGTAACACACGCAATAAACTAAGTACTTTATTACTAAGATGACTTCATTTTATCTCAAGTTATTCTGGTATCTATTTTTAATGTTAATAAAGACAAGTATTGTTACTTTTACTGTTAATAAAGGCAATTTCATCGCAATTGTTATATAACCTCTTGCATTTAAGATTCCAAAGGATTTTATTTAGTTATACTTAGAATTTCTGTTAAAAGAAGCAATACTTTGCCGTAAGAGAGAGTTTAGTGCCAACGATAATAACCGTCACAAATTGTTTTCTCCATGCATCACGAAAACATTGTTAATTAATTTGACAACAATTTGAATGTTTGTCACCACAAGAGTCATGCGTATGTTGTAATTTTTGGAGAGTTATCTATGGAAAATATTATAATAAGAAAAAATGATAAATCTAAAAGAAGGCAAAGAAACTCTGTTAATGTCAAACTACAGATTCGTGCTGGGCTAAATATGGTCATTTTATTTAAAAATTATTAGTGTCCTCTATTTATTACTCAATAGTCGTCAATGAATCGTTGTTAAATTTTTTGAGGAAAACCGTACAAACATACCATTAAAATTAGAGTAAAAGATGATTAGCACCTAAGCGGTTTGTTCATAGCTACGAGCTACCAAAAATTGGTTAGAAAATAATAGAGTAATTAGAATAGAAAAAGATAAGGGTAGACAATACAATTCATGTATGTCTTTTAAGATAGATTTTATACATTTATACATTTTAAACCAATTTGAAGGCTTTCGAAAATAACTCAACAAAAAAAAATCACAAACTTAAAAACACGTACGCCAAATTATCGAAACCGGTTAATCTATTTTAGCGTGAAAGCATAACGAAACAGCACACTTCCACATCACTATCTTAAATAATAACTATTGTTTGAAAGTATTAAAATCTGAAGATAAGTTAACTCATTTCTTTGTTTATTACGTTACTTTCAACAAAATAGAGAAGCCCCCTAATTAGCATACGGCGTTATAAGAGTAGGTGAACGCACAAAGCACTCACTGTGCTCATCGCGTTCACTAGAACACTTTCCCCTGTCTCGCTTGACGTACCAATTGTTGACGACACCTGTATTGGCCCATGCGTTTGCAACAACATTGCACTAACGTGTTTCCTTCAGTTTCATAGTTAATTAATCAGGTCTTTGAATATATTTGCTAGTGATTTGAATATGATTCAATGTTAAGCAATGTAATTGGATTATCGGTTGGATTGCAAATTTTATACTATAAAATGTTTACTAGGCTTTCTTGTATGCTTTAGTAGCAGTTGCATTATTCAATTTTATTCAAAAAAGATCGTTTATGGACAAATTCATTTTATTACAAACTAGCTGTTGCC
The DNA here is from genome assembly GCA_949126895.1 of Eilema caniola. NCBI lineage: Eukaryota > Metazoa > Arthropoda > Insecta > Lepidoptera > Erebidae > Eilema > Eilema caniola. Next base: position 22,799,908 of record OX421467.1, read on the forward strand.
CGCGGCTCCGCCCGCGTGGATGGAGGTTATCGCTGACCAAACATAGCCTATGTCCTTTCTCAAGGTCTAATTCCAAATTTCATCAAAATCGGTTAAGTGGTTTAGGCGTGAAAACGTAACATACAGACAGACAGACAGAGTTACTTTCGCATTTATAATATTAATATGGATTACGATCACAATTTGTTATTTGATGTAATAAAAAATAATATGTTTACACAATAAAGAGGGGCGGGGGGGGGGGGGGGGTCGTGTACTTCAATTATTTAGGTGTCGTGCCGATAAATATATATATATATATATATATATATATATATATATATATATATATAAATACCTACATAGCTTGTCAAAATCACAATCGTCCTTTAACTTTGCCGTAGTCGGGTAAGAAGAGGCCAGCCGCTTTGCAATTTCTTACGATACATAGGTATTACGATTTTTTGTTCGGCAACTTGTTTTATTATTTTGTAAAAGAGCTAATTCTTTTGTAACTTTAATGTGCATCAATGTGTAATAACATTATGTGACTGAAAACGAAGCAGCGATACGGGCTGCTTATAAGAAGGTCATGCTTGTAAGCAACGAATATTATGATATTATATTTAAACTAACTCATCGTCATCACAGGCCTATGCCTATCCCTTTTTCTATTGGAGGCAAATTCAATGACGACGGGAATAATAGGAAAAATAAGGGGAAGTCGGCGCAACACGTCATTCTCCCCATACATGGTTATGTATGGGGAGAATGACGTGTTAAAAGTTTTTAAGAATAACACAATATTATCACCCATATCAAGTGGAAAACAACTTGTCTGTCTCGACTACACCACACGAAAAGTAACTGGTCTGGGGAGTATTTCGTTAAAGAGTGGGTTGAATTACCTTAACTATATCTAATTTGTAAAAACCACATTGTAATTTGGCGATTGAAAAGAATAGTGGGCGTGATTGCATTACGAATCGACCTACATGATTATGGAATGGAATCATAATTACTCAATCACGTAGGTAGGTAGATAGATAGGAAATCATGCGAATAAATAAATTCATGTGGCAATAAGTCTATTAGTTCAATCACTTCATTGAATTACTAGCATTTGCCCGCGGCTCCGCTCGCGTGGATGTCGGTTATCGCGACCAAACATAGCCTATGTCCTTCGCAATGTCTAATTTACCCCTAAACCAAATTTCATCAAAATTGGTACAGTAGTTTAGGCGTGAAAGACAGGCACACACACATACACACACACACTTTCACATTTATAATATTAGCATGGATAATCTTTCTTTCTTTATAGTAATAGAGCCGATAACACTAACTCAAGTTTTGATCAGCCATTTCGTGTTCTCCAATTAAAGACGTGTCCAATGATATACATCATCATCCTGGAGATAGTGTTATCGGCTCTAATACTATTACTTTTTGTATACCCAAATAGTCTGACAATAGATCAAAGAACAGAACTGTAAATATTGATACTTTGCCGAATAGTATAAAATAAAATTAAAGCAAAAGGTAGGGAAGAGAGAAGCTGGCCCCCTGCTCCAAGGTATAGCCATAGGTATCGGTAACAACGTTAGGACGATAATGATGATTAAGAACAACAATTTCTCTCTTTATAATAACGTCTAAGTTCTCAGGTACGTATTTTATTTGCTACTGAAGAATAGTTAGAAAATATCGTTAAGTAACTCACATATTTCCATAGTAGATTAACAACTCTTTCTTATAATCAACAATCAGGGCCGTCTTAACCGGGGGTTCAAGGGTGCGGCCGCACCCGGGCGCGTAGCCCGAGTGGGCGCAGGCCGAGCTCTATATTATATCAATTTTGTCAAGATATCTTCGAAATTGACAAACTAACATCCCCTGGCCCTATCCCCCCCCCTCTACCCCCTTTTTCGTGATCAAAGGTAGCCTATGTTTGTTTCCAAGCTTTAAATTATCTCTGTACCAAATTTCACAATAGAAGACATTCATGGGCCTACTCCCCCCTTTTATCGTGAAAAGGGGGGACCATTTTCGCGATAAACGGTAGCATATGTCCGTTCTCAAACTCCAATTCATCCTTTTACCAAATTTCATCAGGATATCTTCAAATCTGACAAACTTTCATCCCCTATCCCCCCTCTCCCCTTAAACCCCCTTTTTCGCGATTAAAGGTAGCCTATGTTCGTTTCCAAGCTTAAATCTATCTCTGTATTAAATTTCATCAGGATATCTTCAAAAATGACTAACTTTCATCTCATGGCCCTACTCTCTCTTCTACCCCCCTTTTCGCTATGAAAGGTAGCTTATGTCCGTTACCAAGCTCTAATCCACCTCTGTACCAAATTTCATTAGGAAATCTACAAAAATGACAAACTTTCATCCCCTATTTCCCCCCCATAAACCCCTTTCTCGCAACAAAAGGTAGCCTCTGTCCGTTCTCGAGCTCTAATACACCTCTGTACCAAATTTCATCAAGATCGGTTCAGTGGTTTAGGCGTGAAAGCGTAACATACAGACAGACAGACAGAGTTACTTTCGCATTTATAATATTAAAAGTATGGATTACAGATCTTAGAGAAAAATAAATGAAACATCAAAAATTTATTGCGTTTTTTTTGTTGACCGGGGGGGAGGGGGCGCAGTCTGAGCTTCGCACCCTGGCGCTATATAGCCTTAAGACGGCCCTGTCAACAATCAACTTTTTCTCAATAAACGTGATATGCATAGCATATCTTCTTCACATTTATGAAATCAGCTTGGGAAAATTCTATCATATTGCACCACAATCCACAATACATGCATTGAATAGTTTGCACAACCAATCACGGCAGTCTCAGGTCTCCAGGTCATCAGTTCATGAGGCTGGGAAGTGTCTCACAGCATGCACTATCTAGAATACATAAATATTGTACTTTTTGTACATTGCAACATTGCTTTCGATAACATTCTAACAGCTTTTTGTAGTATGCAACCCACGGTTCGCAGCTAATTAAAATTAATTTATGCATGTAATTTAGTCAATAACCTATGAACAGAAGAAATTTTAGCAAAAAGCTAGGGTGTAAGTAACCTATCTGACACAATTCGCGGCGATCGTGAAACGGTCCTTTTTATTGAAATTGACATATATGAGCTATTTGAATTTCAATTGCTTTATTTCTCAAAATAGGGCAAAGCGATTATTTCTTTTTGTTATCTACACGGGATCAATGGGGTAGTGAGCAGAGTATTAGCCGTACCTATGGTACTTATGTCAAAAGGTAAAAGTAAAATTAGGAATGAGGGAGGGGAATGAAGAAACAGTTCATAATGTCGATAAATTGGTTCAGTGGTTTAGGCGTGAAGGCGTAACAAACAGACTGACCATTAAAAAGACAGGGATACTGGACAGACATACTTACATTGAACAGACAGGGTTATTTTACCATTTTAAGATGAAATATTGGTAACTAGCTGTTGCCCGCGTGGATGTCACTTATCGCGCAGTGTTCCAAAGCTCTAATTCACCTCTGTATCAAATTTAATCCGAATATCTTCAAAAATTACAAACATTCATTCCTTATTCTACTCCTCCCCCCTCAACCTCTTCTATCGCGAAATTAGTGAGCCTATGTCCGTTCCAAAGCCTTATTCATCCCTGTATCAAGTATCAACCCTTTGAGCGCGTAATTTTTTTTAAATTAAATAATTTGTGGCGGCCTGCTCGACCGCCAACCGCTAAGTCCGCGCACTTGTGCGATGCAGAGCGCCGTGGCTTAGCAACAGAATTAACGACACTGTCACTTCTCTGTATATATCGGATTTGTTGACATTAATGATCACTGCTCCGCTTCCTTGTGTAGTATCGTGATGATATACCACACCATATGTGTTATTCTGATGTATAAGCTATATTATTGTAAAGTTTCATTAAAATCCATTCATTAACAAAAGATTAACAAACATCCATCCATACTCACAAAGTTTCGCATTTATAATATTAGTAGGATAAGTATGGATTTTGAAATGACGTGTCACCAATCTTTTAAAATTGCGCTTATATTGGAGTCCGATCATACAAGATACATTGTCAATCAAAAGACCCGTAGTTCGTTCGTACACGACAATCTTACAGCATTATTATAGTAATTTGTAAGTATATTGTGTAACGAAGCTAGATTACTAGTTTGACAACTTACATTCGATACTCAAGGCTATATATCTAGAGCAGAGTTCTACAGTAAGGTCATAACTTACGTTACATATAATCAGTTAAATAAAACAGTGCTGACACTAACGACTAATATATTTTAGTCTCATGTAATATAGCAGTATATTTTTATATCTGGCACTAGGCATTCTCAGGAGCCCATTAAGATCTTGAAAGTCAAAGCTAACCTCACTTGCAGCCGGTACACCTGCTTTTTGCATAGCTTTCCTCTCATGATTGAGAGCCAAATATGACTAAATAAGAGAAAGAGTAAAAAAGTGGATCCCGGTAAGCGAGTGGCCCCGGAGTCCAAAATGCAAGTTTTGGGTGCAACCGCGATTAACGCGTGACGATGCGATGTTTCGATCGTACCAATCGTGGATCTTCGATTAGAGGTCCCGAGTTTTATCTTTAAGTAACTCTTTCTACATTCATATTAGGTACACATAGAAACACTCAGACCAATGACTATATAGACTAAAACGGACATCCGTGACCTCCAGTAGCAGTACATCGCACACAGAGGTGCTATTTAATTACGTATGACCAGTAAAGATGTCTGACAGATGCAACAATGCATATTAATTAAGTAAAAGGATTCTTGTAGTCAAGGATACTTAGATGTTCTAGTTATCGTCCAGACCGTACTATGGACATTTTTAAGGGCAAATAACGCCTCTTTGATAAGGAATCTGATATGCTGTGGCGAGGGCGTCTGTTGTTAGTAATTTTTAATGGTTCAATTATGACACTTTGAGAAACCTTGAGGGTCAGTGTTATATTGGGCAAAAAGTATGCGTGTCCGGCTGGTGCAAATCACAAAACTAGAAATTAGGCGACTTGGAAATGCTACCAAAATATCTAATTATACTGCGTTTTTGAGGAGTACAGCGATTTATACAAACACACACATAGGCAGAATTAGCGGAACACAAAAAAAGAGAGCATAAAATAGTTAGCTTTAATTTTAAATAAATAATAATTAAACAAGAAACAACAGTTAAATTAATTTGCAACACCATACTTAAAGTTTAAAAACTTAACTAAACATAATGCATTTTTCTTAAATTTTTCGCAGCGTGCCCAGATGGATGGACACCTTAATCAGGGCACGAGGGGGAAACAGTCGTTATTAAACACTCATTCAATTAATTTTAAACTGTCATAATCTCTAAAATTTCAACTATTTCTCTGTCACTACGAAATCTAAGCTAACTATTTTATACACTCCTTTTTTTTGTTCTTCTAATTCTGCCGGTGTGTGTATTACTTATTGTTGTGTATTTTGGATGGTTCGCTAAACAAATGTCGAAGCAGAAATAAAATTTCCTGCTATTTTTGAGAAATTATTACATCTTCCGTTAGGGCGCTGACTTTTGCACTACCTACCTTGTTTTTTGGTTGATGAAATTGAATAACTCGTGATAAAGTAGTTCGACATAATCGAATTAATTGAGGTTGCTGTCATTTTTAAAATCCGTTCATGCGCAATAAACGTAAGCTCGACACTTAATGATATAGACGTAAGGTATTAAGCATAACCTTTTTATAGTTGTTTCGTAATTCCGATTACAAAAGAATTGTATAAATTTATCCAGAATTCGGGGATAAAGGAAATGTGTCTACAGTGCGCTCTAGGAGTGCCTGGACAATTTGATATTAAAATTGTATGAGCCACTGAAGGACTGAAATTACGATTAAACGGTTCAATGGAAGAACAAATCGGATCCGAATGTGGTGTGTGACAGCGTAAACACCTTCAGTTCAAAACCTAAATTTTCTTCCGATTTATATTTGTGACTAATTACTTTTAATAGGGCTTCTTTGTAGGTATACTGTAAACTTATGTAAATACCTATGATAAGTACATTTTAGATTATACTTTGAATTTATCTATTGGCATTGGTATGTGTGCTAATGTATGTATTTACAAAAAAACATGCATTTACAAACTTGTACTTAAGTATTTAATGTTTATCCGCATTCTAGAATCTATATGACATTACAAATTTAGATTTAGACGTAGATTGAAGGACTGAGGATTAAAAAAAAAAGTTATAAACAATGATGTATTATAAACTGTATATATGTACTCTAAAATGTCGACAAAAATGATGACTTTGGTCATCATTTTATGCACCAGTGACCGAAGCGACAGTGCGCTACGAAAAAAAAAGTTTTTAATAATAAATTCTTAATAATATTATTTTATTAAAAAAAGTAATCAAATATAATTCATATAAACTAATAATATTGTAATTAATTAATATTTCTTTATATTTAGTGTTTGTACCATTTTTGAAAGCCTCCATGTTCCTGCATGACGTGTCTTTAGTTTATAATAGGTATATTTCTAATTATATACTTACTTTATCCGATATAGCACTATCACTTAGTGAAATACCGAAGACGCAAAGGCAACACAAAAGTCCACTAATTTTGCGAACCATATTTATTTTCACAAACACTTTCTTTTCAACAAAATAAAACAATAAAATTATAGAGCAATGTTTTTTAAAACGCCTTTTTTTGTTAATTGTGCACGCGTTCGAAATTTGAATTATTATTTTTTAAAGATGTTATGGCGTGCGGCGAAAGGTGTGCGGCCGGTCGCGGTATGGAATGGAACTCGCGAATGTGATGATTTTTGAAAGGCCCGCGTAGGAGGGTTTCGCGCCGATTTCGTTTACGTTTCATTATAAGCACAGTCAATGAGAACTATTAATAAAATTACGTGCTTTTTTATAATTCACTTCAACGTTTTCGTTCACTAGTTAATTTAATTAACAATTTAAGAAGTTACCTACTTGGAATATGAAAGTAATGTTTTCTTAAACTGAAATATTTGTTTCTATTTTTCTTAAGGTGTGTTCCCGTGACATTTACAGCGTGAACTTAGATCTGGGTTTATAAGTCTTTAGGCTTTCATGGCCGGTGTTGCATGTAGAATATACTGCTTCCGGTCTGTTTGGCCGTGGTCCATATGAAACATATGAAATGAGGCAAGGTCTACGCACTCTTCGCCGCCCGGACCTGCGCCACTGAAGATTTTAACCGCAGTGATCGACGAAACGTCTGGAACGCAAGTTTAGAAGCAGTATAAATATTCTACATTAGATCTGGGTTCTTAATTTTTTTAACATATATTTATGCGGACCCCGGGCGCCAAGATAAGGGCATTAGGACAGGGACAATGATGATAATGATTAAAAAAATGTGAGTTTCTTTGACTTTTTTTTTATTTATTTTTTATGTATTTTTAAATATATATTTTAAAAGTTTAGAATTTCCTGGAGTTCATGGCACTCCACTTGTAAAGATTTTTGTAAATATTAAAAAGTGCATAAAGCCTAAACAATGTCGTGTCTCGTACCAAATTCGAAATTCAAAATTCCTGCTTCAGCCAGGTATTCCCGTCCCAATTGAGCAGTCCGACTGAGGAAGTAGGTGCCTCCACCCTTCAGAATACCGCGGCCATAATTAACCTCGTTTTGGGTTCCCAGCGGTGAGTAGCGTAACTAGAGCTCACTGGAGGGTTTTTGTGCTATCAGTGCGAAGGTCAAAGACTAGTCCTGCTTTGTCTTCTGCACTGACGGCACAGAAACTCTCTGTACTTATAGCCTACAGGATCAGCAGTACGAATGTGACTACACAACCCTGATGTTATACACGTCCATAACATAACATAACATAAACTCACGCCTTTATCCCCGAAGGGGTAGGCAAAGGTGCTAGCACCCACATTTCGCCGGTTTATGTTTTGGTCCCAATGTAATAGGTGGGCGAGCCTATTGCCATTAACTGGGCACTTATAAACCTGCGATAAATACACACATAACTTCGAAAAGCATCGAAAAGTCATTGGTGTGTGCCATGAAAAACCTGGGATCGAACCCGAGACCTCGTCTCAGCAGTCCATTACCCATACCACTAGGCTTATAAGTCCACTTTCCATCAAGTGGGTCATATGCTTGTCTACTACCTAAGTGGTGTAGAATAGGACACGATTTGTTCTAAATAGCTCGTCTAGGCTAGTCTAGTAGTAAGTATCTTTACGTAGGATTCAATGCAATGACGACAAATATTATTTCTATTCAAAATTTTGTATGGAGAAAACTTTGTTCAAGCGCCTTTTGGGAAACTTTTTAACGATATTCGTGCTAGAAAATGATAGATCTTCTGTTTACATTAGGCGCTCTTTCGTTCTGCTGATAAAAAAATAATTTTGTCGTAGTTCGGTCAAATCTGCAATTAGACTAATGCGACTGTGATAAATGCTAGGATGTAGAAGAAGAAATATATGAATATCCACTCAATTCTCGACTATATGTATATACAGGGTGGAAAAATAAGTCGGGCCCTGAAGAGAAAACCTTAAATCCTTAAGTTGGCTCATTTTACTGAAAGCTGATATTCCTTTACTTTTAAAAACTCGCTTGGCTCAGCCGGGACTTGAACCAACTTTTTTTTTCGAACTTTTCTTCAAACGAACGCTTTACTATCGGCTGTTTGTTTACTGTCGGATGGAGCCCTATCACTTAGTCGTCTTCTACGGTATTACACAGGCAAAGACGGCGAGGCCCTATTCTACTCCAACGGGAAGCAACATACCTGAAATACGTAGGTCACACTAAAAGTTTTGCATAACCTAAACAAACAACATGTTATAACCAAAATATTATGTTTATTGCTTTTCAAAATATTCCCTTTTACATTTTAAACATTTTTTCATACGATCGAACCATTTTTTAAAACAGGAGGGCCACAGATCTGAAGCCATGTTTTCTTCATGCTGATTGAACGCTATCACTGCCTCTTCGGAGTTGGTAAAAGTGAAACTTCTCATCAAATCTTTGATTTACGGGCAAATACAGTAATCACAGGTTTCTAGGTCGTGGCTATGTGCCGGGGTAAACAAATGGTAGAATGCCATTTGTCATTAACACTCTTTTGATCTTGAAGTAGAATTGTGCAGGTGGGTCTCTCAGACATTTCTCGCCTGCCTCACTTCTGTTGGCCGGTTCTCATTTTCAAACACCCATTTACAAGATTGCTGTTTTTTTGGGTTTAAAACAATAAGTCCACGTATCGTCTCCTGTGACAATGTCATAAACAGCATTAGAATCTCCGAGGTTGTACTTCAGTAGCATCTACGAGCACCATTTTACGCGAGCCCGCTTCTGCTCCGCTATCAGATCATGGGGGATTCAACAACAACAAAGTTTCCGAACTTTCAATTCCTCATGTAAAATTTTCTGAATTTGGCTCATACCAATCCACAATTAGAAATAGTAGCCACATTATTTTCGTTGACGGCAGTTGAGGGCCGCCCTTCACGAAATTCGACATGTTAAGACAACTGTCTTCTCTCAAATTCAGCAAACCATCGCCTCACGGGTCTCAAATAAGGTGCTTCTCTCCCAAAAGCATTTTGAAGACGAGCGGCACAGTCTTGGGAAGAGAGAAAACTTTTAGAATCATAAAAAATCATCACTTTAAAATCTTTTGGACTTAATTCCATTTTCGTTGCGTTCTTTGATGTGTGATAAAAACAATTGACAAATGATTGCCCGCCCATTTTATTTTTATTACTAAGAAGGTTGCAAAGTCTCAAAAAATATAATATTCGAAATTCAAATAGTTCCGATTAAATAGAAGTGCAAAACTTTTAGCGTGCCTCATGTATAAGTAAGTACCTACGTGTACTTAAATTATTTTTGCGTGTAGGTATACCTACTTACGTGCTTACAGGTGAAAAAGGGTGTTTAAATAGTTTTATCTACTCTGATACTATCATACAAAGATTATAAAATTGAAATCAAAACTATTATGACAAACATTACGCACAGGCCAAAAAAATAGTACATTACTGCCGCAGCCACCAATTGTAGTGTTGCCGGACGATCGTGAAATATGCGGGCCGAGGCGCAGCCGAGGCACGCATTACGGAGTCCGGCAACGCTCAGTTGTGGCCAAGGCTTGTATAGTGCTTTTCTCAAACAATGCACGGAAATTAAAACTAAGTAGTATCTAGGCAGAATTTTTTAGTTACCTACTTTTCAAAACCAATGACGTACAACAGTAATTTTTCACGCGGCGAAATGTTCATTGGTTTTTTATTTTTCTTAATAAACAGCATTCTATTTGCAAGCCAGTTCTATATTTAAATAACGCCTTGGATAAGTTACCTCCTTGGTTGCCATGGTTCGGAGTAAAAGTTGGTTCCATTTTCAAATTACACGACAGATATGAGTTTACATAGTAATTTATTTGGCCGCTAAAACACGACAGATATGGATTTTCATACAACTTTATCTGGCCGCTGCTCGCATGTACAGCAATTTTGATTTATCTCGAAGAAGGTTGTCAAAATAATATTCACATTTCTAAGCATGTTTGAGAAAAAGTTTTATTACGATACAGGTCTCGTATGGACACCTATATCATAAAATAACTTTTTCTCAAACATGCTTGGAAATGTTAACATTATTTTGACAACCTTCTTCGAGATAAATCGAAATTGCTGTACATGCGAGCAGCGGCCGGATAAAGTTGTATGAAAATCCATATCTGTCGTGTTTTAGCGGCCAAATAAATTACTATGTAAACTCATATCTGTCGTGTAATTTAAAAATGGAACCATCTTTTACTTCGAACCATGGCAACCAAGGAGGTAACTTATCCAAGGCATTATTTAAATATAGAACGGGCTTGCAAATAGAATGCTGTTTATTAAGAAAAATAAAAAACAAATGAACATTTCGCCGCGTGAAAAATTAATGTTGTTCGTTGTTCGTCATTGATTTTGAAAAGTAGGTAACTAAAATGTTCTGCCTAGATACTACTTAGTTTTAATTTCCGCGCATTGTTTGAGAAAAGCACTATACAAGCCTTGGCCACAACTGAGCGTTGCCGGACTCCGTAATGCGTGCCTCGGCTGCGCCTCGGCCCGCATACTTCACGATCGTCCGGCAACACTACACTTGGTGGCCGCGGCAGTAATGTACTATTTAATCATAACGATACACCTATACAACCTGCATCTGGACTGAACCTCTACTTTAAAAAAAACGGCCGATTCGGAAGAAAAAAAAAGAAACGCGCATGCGCAATCGATGTGTGCGTCTTGGCTTGGCGTCAACTTTTTTTTTTACATTTAAGATATTAAACAAAGTTTGGTTTTGTTTGTAAAATAAATTAGTTTATGTATTATAGTATGAGAGTAGATAAAGTAGTGTATGACACTGTACATAACTTGGTCTTATAACACTCGTGTGATACAATAAAAAAACTCGCCTACGGCTCGTTTTTTTTAAAACACACTCGTGTTATAAGAACCCTTATTATGCAACAGTATCATAAACTACTATTATTTTTCGGCCGGTCGCGGTTTAGAATGGAACTCACGAATGTGATGTTTTTTCACTTGCCCGGTTAATAAGGAATCTAAAAAGTTATAAATCTCGACTCAATTTGATTATTTTGGTATATTTTGACATGCCAGCCAGTTAGCAAGATTTTGTTTTCGCAAGGCATATTTTTTCCAGCCAAAGCTAAGATATTAAGCAGTACTTATTGGTCCTTGTCATCATTCATCCCTATTTGCTGTGTGCGCAGTAAATGCTGCTTTGATGTGTATCCCCATGACATTTGCAGTACATATAGCCAGACTGCATGTATAGGTATGTGTGCTATTTTGTAGTAAATATAGCCAGACTGCATGTGTAGTAATGTACGCTATTTTGCAGTAGGTAAATATAACCACACTGCGTGCGTATGTACCTACTTATGCACACTTCATTGAATAGATATATTATTATCAGTGTCAGTCTAACCTCCGTGAGGTTCGCAAGTAAATAGGTATAAACAATAAACTGTAAAACATATCGTGAACATGAGTAACAAATGGGACAAAGATGAGGTGGTTCAGCGATTCAGAGAATACCTTAGAATCCCTAGTGTCCAGCCTGATGTCGACTACAGTGAGTAAAAATTGTTTTTTTTTTTTTCATCTTTTTGCATAAGGTCTTAATGAACTAGTACCCACTCAAAATGAACTTTAATGTCTTGGCTTTTCCCCCTGCCTGTTGGCTAATTGTTTTGATATTTTGTACATGTACACCTTTAGTTAGGACAATAATACAATTTAAATGAATAAAACAATTTGATTTGCTCATAATACGAGAGTTTTAAGATCATATTGAGACTAGTCAAGATATTTCTGATGCTGTCTGTAGATACCAGAGGGTGCTTTTGATGGGTCTGAGTCAGCCGGGATGCGAGGGATATGCCAGTGGCTACCTCGCCCCGGTAACGGATGGCCCGAAACGGCCGTGCGGTTTTGATCGGTTCGAGTCCAACATAACCACCTCCGCTGGCTCCAACGGGGGGGAAGAACCTCCGCCTTACAGAATACCGCGGCCATAATAATCTCGTGTTGTGTTCCCGACGGTGAGTAGGGTAGCCAGGGCTCACTGGAGAGTTTTTGTGCTGTCAGTGGGAAGACCAAAGGCTATTCCTGCTTTATCTTCTACGCTGACGGCACAGAAACTCGCTGTGTTTACAGGGTCGGCAGCACGAGTGTGACCTCCCTGGTGTTGCACACGTCCATAGTAACATAATAGAGGACGAGCCTCTTGGCGTCAAGCGGTCGCTTTTTCATGGGCTGTATGTTTACTGTCAAATGGAATTACCATTATTACCTCAGCTTGAAAACATTAAGGATCATTGAGGCATCAGAAAAAATGCATGTAATACTGTAATATTTGTAGGTACAATAATTAAGTATATTATATTTATTTACTCAGACAATGGGCCATTCTTTTAATAAATATAAATCTAAGAAACTAATGTTAGTACATAATTATAATTATTGCTTATACTGTTGATTGATGGCACTTGGTGGAACTTGCTACACATCTTCAATGAAAACACTAATGTACTATTCCACATTATTTATTGAATTCCTGACCGGTTTCGCCTTACGGCATTATCAAAGGTTGATACATGTTTTTTGGGTATCAAAAACCGGTCAGGAATTCAATAAATAATGTGGAATAGTACAAGTGTTTTCATTGGAGAATTATAATTATTGTTTTTATAGATGTAGGTTTCTACAAAACTATCAAGTTATATGTCAATTTCTTTATAGTTTCTGCAGTGCGTCTGAGGAATTCTCTTCCTCATTCCATACACAACAGCCCTTTAAACATCTTTAAAAACCGAACAAGAGACTATTTTCTTTCTCCATAATAACAGACATAATATGTATTCATATGTATGTAAATGTATGTATGCCTATATGTATGATTTTATGTTATCTTCAATATGTATACATATAAGTATTGTATGTAGGTCTTTAATAGTTATATTTGTATGTATATGTAATGCCTTCTGTCAGGGTTATACCTCTATTATCTATTCTGTGCTCTAAAATATTGACATAAATGTACACAAGACTTTGCCTCTCTCATTGGATTGCAATTCCTCTGTGCACTCCCGGGTTTGCTGGCAGAGAACTCAACCTGAGTTAAGCTCGCCTTTGTACATAATATTAATATTAAAGTTACTAATTCAGTAGGAGCTACTCCAATTATTGATTGCACAAACTTACTAATTAGGTAATTAATATTTAAATAAAAAAATATTTCTTTTTTTATTATAGAATATTACCTTTTTGGTTAATAGAGGTACAGTAACAAACACTACGGGTCTTGACCAAGTGTGGATTACTATAATTACCCGTTATTATAAGATTATTTCTTGTTTTTAAGTTGTTTGTTTAAGTCGATTTACGCTTCCTATATATTTTCGCTTTATTTTCCTTCCTGCTCTTGGTTTTGTTCTTCATTTCAGGTTACAACGAGCTGTAGTACCTATTTGAAATTAGGTATTCATTATTTATTTACCATATTGTTATTTGTGGAGAAAATAAAAAGAGATCTAAAAAAATAAAAAATAATTTCAGTTGTAATTGTTTAGACGGTAAATGGCTCAGTGGTCAGAGTATTCGCATTGTAAGTGGAAGTTGGTGGGATTGAATCTGCCTGAATCATTTTAAAAAATACTTAAAAATCAGTGCGGATAGAGCCTGAAGTAAAAGCACCAAAATATGTTAAGTAGTACAAAACGCGCGTAGTTATGTTAGGTCAAGTCTAACGCCGCAGACTCGTCTTCGCCCGGGACTACCGACCTCCATGATCGGGGCCTGAGGACGGCAGTTGGCCGACTCGCCGTCCTTACAGAAACAGGCCGGCCAACTCACCGACGCGGGACAAAACCCGACCCCACTAGGCGAGACCGCCGTGGCGGCCAATGTCCACAGATAACCCCGGGTTATCCTTTCGAGGGCTTACCCGGGGTTCCCGGCAATGGACACTTGGGAAGGACACCGTGTGGTTTTAGTCGGTCCGATTCCGAGACGCCCACCCCATCGGTGCCGGCGATGGGGTGGGCGTGTCGGAATCGGACCGAAAAAAAAAGGTCAAGTCTAATAATGACCTTTAGCCTGTTATCATGAAAACCACAGTATGAAGGTTGTGGCTATAAAATGATGGTATTGTTTATACCACGATAACGCAACCAGGTATATTTATTTATCAATTTCAGTGATATATGGTTCACCACAAGTTGAACTTGCAAATATTTAGTTACTTCAGGATCTACTAAATAAAAATAAAACGTCAGGTAGGTACTTTTATAAAGGCAAAAGTTTGGATGTATCGATGTATTCCATATCCCAATCAAGCGGAATGGGAACAGGGGTACATTTAGTACTTACTACGTATAGTCTGAAATATCTGTCATAAAAAGCGTTGCGATTATTTTTTCCGATGAACATAATATTATCAGTTAATAACTCGGATCGCGTGTACCACCGGTGGTGTAGATAAAATATCACACTCGGTTTGCATTGCCATACTAATTCAGATACATTCAGTTAGGCTATCTAGCTTACCTGATTCTTTGCTTCATCTTAACTTCATTGTCCTCGGTTGGATACGTCACTTTTACTTCGGCGCTTAGGCACCGCTTACTTCTTGTGGCTTCTTCTTTTTTTTCTCTTCATCCTTGTGGTGTCTGAATAAAACTCACGGGAATTAATTAATCCGGATTTTATTGCAAAGCAGCTCAACACACGTAATCACGGCCGTATAGAAAGAGAGCGAGCACCTCTCGCTCTTCAGGTACGATCGGATACACAATCCGCGTTCACAATCCTAGTGTTAATCCAAATTGCATACGAAGTTTTCACCTCGAAGTCTGGGGTCCGCTTTTCCAATCTAACTGCGGCTTTGACTGATCTTCGATATTTTCCCTGAAACGACTGCCATCTGATATTCACAATCCATTGGCGATATCGAAGCATTGCAGTTAGACCAGTTGTTCGACTTTTTAGGGCTCCAGCTACACGTAACGACTGCCATAGATGTTCGTATGGCAACCGGGACTGACACGGTTTAACGTGCTCTCCGAGGCATTGATTTGGCTTATACGACATTTATGGTATAACGACTGCCGTATGATCTACCAATACGGGGAGGAAAGCCTACATGAGAATCTCGTTCGATCCATTAATCAGCAGGTGTAATGATTTGTAGATAAAGATTTTTTATATATATGCAGGCACATGGGGTTTACTTCGGGTCTGGGGCCTCTTAGTAGCCCATTGTAAGCTTGCACTTACAATCTGCGTGGATTTTACGGGCGAGGAGATAGGACAACCTAATACACGAATCACCATATTTCAATTACATCAATCACTGACTACACATTTTATAGACACACTCGCGATCTATAACCAAGTATATTCAAACGAACTAGGAGCGTTCTGCTAGACACGTAGTGCTCGGTCGAGGTTCATAGCGATACTGATCACGATTCGCCGCGCGCCCCACCAAAGTCAATGATCTGTCAAACTCAAATTGACCGAATGAACGAATGACATCACACTCGACCATAGAGCACTAGAGTCTTGCATTACGCCAGAGTGAATTTCATCCACTCTAATCACACAATAATGATTACGCGCCGTCACGGCCAGACTGACATGTCGCTCGTCCTCGTGCGACTAATGCCAGAGATCTGTCTGTGAACAAATGTACGATGCTTTAATTCTTCTCGCACTGACACGCTCGTCCATCACTGACTTCCATCGCCGCACAGGCCTAACATCACTCGTTGGTGTTCTTCGGCCACAAACGAGCAGAACCGGGCAGCCACTCATTGGTGCCCCTACGACTATGAACTAGTCGGACCGGGCGACCACTCATTGGTGCCCCTGCGACCATAAACCAGTCGGAACCTGGGCGACCACTCATTGGTGCCCCTGCGACCATAAACCAGTCGGAACCCGGGCGACCACTCATTGGTGCCCCTGCGACCATAAACCGGTCGGAACCCGGGCGACCACTCATTGGTGCCCCTGCGACCATAAACCGGTCGGAACCCGGGCGACCACTCATTGGTGCCCCTGCGACCATAAACCGGTCGGAACCCGGGCGACCACTCATTGGTGCCCCTGCGACCATAAACCGGTCGAACCCCGGGCGACCACTCATTGGTGCCCCTCCGACCATAAACAAGTCGGACTCCGGGCAACCACTCATTGGTGCCCCTACGACTGCAAACCAGTCGGGCCGGGCAACCACTCGTTGGTGCCCCTACAACCACCTACACTGTCCTCCAAAGCTAGCAACATTACATAGTTCGAACATCGACCCTCGTGGAGCCAGTCCAAACATGAATGTGAGTCTGGACCTACGTACAACCACTCGGTGCCCCTACAAACACCTAAACTATCCTGCAAGGCTAGCAACAATACATAGTTCGAACATCGACCCTCGAGGAGCCAGTCCGAACATGAAAGTGAGTCTGGACCTACCTACTTACAATATGCATCAAGATCTGTGGAAGGTGGACTAGTAGTAATGATGTGAGAATTAATCGCTGAGAATGCGTCGTTGTCGTGAATTCTTCCTTCGTTCTGACTATAGACCGCCGTCTCGGAAAGCTCGTTGTCAATTTCTGCTACAGTGGTATGACTTATCTCTTGAGATCGGATTGAGGCATTGGGGTTCGAAGCTAGGAGATGAAATGTACTGAAGTCTGCCCAAACACGATGCGTCCCAGCTCTATCCGCCATATTGGAAGCGAGTAGCGTCTACATCCTAGCCCAAGCCGCGGCCAGGCTTTATTTGAATAGGTTTCCAAAGGTAGTAGTAGCAAGTAAAGCAAGACTGGAAACCAATAAACCAACACTGACTATACTCCATTTAGCGCTCTATCCGCATACACTCGAAACCGATTAATTAGAACAAACTTATGGTTCAGAATTAGTTAGGAGCCAATTTTGTTACACTTCGCTTTCCTGTAACTACCATACGCGCTTCGTTTCAAAAGAATATTAGCAACCGAAATCATCGAAATTACTAATATTCCCTCTAACCCCTCCAACCAAGCCAAACTGCCCGTGCCAGGAGTGGGCTCACGTCGGCTGTGCAACGGCCAGGACTCGAACCAGGGACCCCTCGATCGCAAGGCCGACCCCCCAACCACCAAGCCACCGACGCTTCTCTCGCAGAGGCTCTCGTAACCGCTCCATTACCCTGTCTATTAACGAGGGCACGAATCACGACTACGCTTCCCCGGACCATTGGCGGAGTCGCACGGATTGCACATCTACGCTGTTACTTTACATCACTCAATCATTAATATGGAGCGAAATAAGACGCATGGAGGAGCACACCGCTCTCCCACAAACTAGAACGGTTTCATTACCACCCTGGCCATCATCCGTGTGTTGATCCATCGAAGTCACTATTGGATCAACACGATCAGCTGTGGAGCGAACGTATCTATCACACTTACGGGGAAGCTGTCATTTTCATCTAGCTCATTGATTGCCTATTAAACAGAGTAGCCCTATGACACCGATACTACCCTGTAAAGTAAGAGAAGTCACCCAAGCACGCGTCTGTTTGAAGTAGTAATCCTCAACCTGGATGTCTCTGCCAATGCTTGTCAGTATCTGGAACTTTAGGTCTTCTCCTGTTCTAATCATTGGGAGAGGCCCATGTCGAGCAGTTGACCATGGTGGCCTAGTTGGTTGATTGATTGATCGATGTAGAATTTCGTCTATGTGACCACGTACGACGAGAAACCGTTACTTGAGATAACAATGAAACATTACTTGCTAATAGAACATCTTTCCCTAAATCTTAGGTACACGAGGGTATTGAAATCAAGGACGTCCTAATTTCACCAAATGAGACATCTCAAAGCAAAGGCACACAGCTTGTGACGACTTTATCACTCATACCCGAGAACACAGTACCAAAGCACTTTATTTTCACTCCTTGTACACCACTTACTGATGTGACGGATTACAGCCCCCTTCATCTGATTATAGTCTGTACGTCAACTTCTGACATCTGATCAATGATTCGTACTTAGACCCAATTTTGCCTGAAATTTCGTAACAGTTCGAAATTTACGTGTTAACGCTTCGGAACGCATCCCGAGCGGCATACCATCTTGTATCCGCTTCCGGAATGAGTCCGCCATATTGCTTTACATGTCAGCCACACAAGTCACAAGCACTAGCTAGTTACCTTAAGATTATTGTAAAATATTGCAAACACTGTCCCAACCTTAGAATAAAAGACAGTTAACTAAAGAATCTTGTCTAACTAAAAAACCCAAACAACACGAAATCCTCAACATTACGCACCTCACCTTGTGCCCGTGATTGCAGTGAGTCGGGTTCAGTTTTCCTACCACCAGAAACCTTCTACAGTTAATAACCTAGTGTCAATTTGTTAGCACTCAGACAACGCGGAATCAGCTGGTAGCCATTCTGGTGGTGGTGGATCCGTAATTACACACTTTACTCCACTTCATCATAATGGAGGGTATATGACAAATAAATAGCAGCAACCGCCGCTCCTAGCAATCAACTCCAACTCATTCTATCGTCAATCTCCGAACCCTTTTCTCGACCTAGTCGGTCTCGGCTCTCCAGTACAAACGCGGCGCGACTGGATCTCTAAACACCCCGAAGCGAAGCGACCGCCATCCGATCCCCACAACCAAGCGGCACACCGATGTTCTGCAGCTACACCAGTCGGACCCCTGTGGGCTCTAATCACCCGTAGCGGCCGCCACAGACGCTCGCATGACAACCGGGATATATGACGCAACAGGCCCTCCGTAGCACGTAGACCAGACCAATGCCAGCAGACCCATACGAGCACACAAACACCCGCGCCGACCGGGGACCGAAACCGAGGCCTCGCGCAGCAGCCGCACCGACCACCGCTATGCCACAGAGGCTTTCACCAGAATGTAGATCATATAATCGCCCAGTAAAGACGAGAGACTACTCGGGGCAGTTTATCGGCCTCAATCTGCCAATTTGGCGACGAGAACTATTCCTTTAGTCGACCCGAAATATTTGGTTACCGAACTGTTGGTTCGTGTATTCTTGCTAAGAATCCGCCACGCCTTTTCTACCTAGGTACACAATAGTGTGACCTCAAAGTGAAGTACACCACGGTGAGTCTACCCACTACCCACTTAAGAAATATTTCACGAACAAAACCCGTCAGAGCCGATGCTGCATGGCTCCTTCGCTACTCAGCATCATAGAAAATTAGACTGACAATCCAGCACGCGATTATTAACAGAGTTCAACCTTCGTCATAGGAAGCTATATCTTACACTGTACAGCTACATTCACCTATCTGTCCATCAACAATTAAACACAGTTCGAGCACTCCGAGGGACCTATACATCTCAAGACAAGACACACCGGGTCAGTACCTGCTACCGAAAAGATATGGAAACCAAAAAAGCAAACGCAAAAACCAACACGTAATACATCGTGATATAATCGAAATCGTCCTTCGTTAGTTTTTACTGCAAACTACTCACTTTTACGTAAGTTATGTCACTTAAATAAAAAGATTAAATCGAGAACTGGTTCCTTTTGTCTCACTACCCTCCCACTCAATGGAAGACGATTTAACACGAGCCTTTGCACTATGGTGACATGGCATCTGCGTACTGACAATAAAGAACTCACTGATGTTAATATAGGGTAGTTCGTTAAAATTTATCGTTCTCACTTCTTGTACGTACTGATTGCGTCACCGCATTCCAAGCTAATCTAAGCAATCACAGTAACCTTTTGCAGCGTACCCTACTCAATTCGAATAAGTCTTCTCACCGTATTAACAGCTACAGATAGTATAGAAATTAGCACAGTTAGATATTAGGGATATTTCGAAACTTTCTCGTGTAATGACAATATGACTTAGCCACTATACAATTAGGTGCAAACTCCGCTACCTCATAAACCTCTGCTCACGGATTGCCAGAACTGCTAACGTCTCTTCTGGCACTACATGGAATAGTAGAAATAGGACGAGACTTTTTATTCAAACACGAATTTGTACCCACGAGTAATACCTTTACAACAATATCTTTCCCTGGAGGGTGGAATGCGATATTCTGCTACCAGGAAATTATTTGGCTAAATTATTTGGCACTTGTTATTAAAAATAAGCAGACACACTGTCTACGAAATAAAAAGGAACGGGCTCACCGGGTCTTGTAGTCGGGATGCAGCCAACAATCAGGACAGACACAGTTTCACGTTATTTCATGTAAATCCGACTAGCGAGTCTTTTGGTTGCCACTGCTATTCTCCTCAGCTTGTTGCCCTGGTATCCCACTTCTGATGCAGGCACATGGGGTTTACTTCGGGTCTGGGGCCTCTTAGTAGCCCATTGTAAGCTTGCACTTACAATCTGCGTGGATTTTACGGGCGAGGAGATAGGACAACCTAATACACGAATCACCATATTTCAATTACATCAATCACTGACTACACATTTTATAGACACACTCGCGATCTATAACCAAGTATATTCAAACGAACTAGGAGCGTTCTGCTAGACACGTAGTGCTCGGTCGAGGTTCATAGCGATACTGATCACGATTCGCCGCGCGCCCCACCAAAGTCAATGATCTGTCAAACTCAAATTGACCGAATGAACGAATGACATCACACTCGACCATAGAGCACTAGAGTCTTGCATTACGCCAGAGTGAATTTCATCCACTCTAATCACACAATAATGATTACGCGCCGTCATATATATTTAAATAAGATTACAATAGTAAGTAAATTATAGCACACCCATAAAACCCGTATGGGTTTATCTTGGATGTGAATATACATTTAGGCAACATTGCTTCATTGGGTTGGCCCTAAAGTTTGGTGGAATTATTTACACACAGCTTATTACTGTAGCCCAATTCTGTCATTATATCTGCCTCTTAAAAATTTCTAGATGACTGCGTAACATTCTTGAAGAAACAAGCGGAACTGATTGGTTTGCCTGTGGTCGTTCACGAGCTGGTACCAAAGAAACCGATAGTAGTGATGACTTGGGAGGGCCTGGAGCCAGACCAACCTTCGATACTGCTGAATTCTCATATGGACGTAGTGCCTGTTTACGAGGTAAAAAGATTCATCATAATCTCGATTTATATTGGAAAATGTGAATGCCCAGACGGGATTTGAACCTGTGA
The DNA here is from genome assembly GCA_949126895.1 of Eilema caniola. Lineage (NCBI taxonomy): Eukaryota > Metazoa > Arthropoda > Insecta > Lepidoptera > Erebidae > Eilema > Eilema caniola. The sequence goes on from OX421467.1 coordinate 22,821,692, forward strand.
CTACTGACCTTACAAGGGGAAAAGCCACCAAGCTATTGAGCCACATCTTGAGTTTTCGAAATTCTCCTATCGTATGTCCTACTTATCATATCGAGCCGTTTTGGGGCGGCCACGGTGGGATTTTTCATCATTTAAATTTTTCATCATCAGCCCTGTTGATATGTCATTCGTCTTTCTAGGCATCCCGGTAAAGTTTGACTTAGGTGTACCTTAAGTATGTTTAACAGATCGATAAGTGGCCCGTAAGAGTTATTCCTTTAGCTTCAAAATCGTCATTGAAACTATTGAAATGTGTTAGGTGGTACCCATGATTTTCATCTGGTTTGAGATTTGCAAATGGCTACCGCCTGCTACAAAGCTGGTTTCGATCTTTTCAGCATCAGTCGGGTTTTTTTATTTTTAATATTTTATTTTATTTTACACTTTTAGATATAATTATTATTATGACATATATATTTTAGTAATCGTCTTCTAATTTCCTTCATTTTGTTAACCCACTCGAAAAATTTGAGTGACTTTTTTTAACCACATTTATTTTGGCGTCAAAAATTCAACATAGCTTTTGTTAATAATATGTACCTACCCAAGAATACTTGGGGAACCTTTCTTATGAGACATGAATCATTGAAATCCGTGTGTTGGTCTGAAGATATGAGGTAATAAAGAATATTACTAACATACAAACATACATACAAGATACGCGTGATAAACATATCCCTTCTTGGCAGTCGGGTAAAAAGGTTTACAATTACAATCTCAATTTGTTAAACATCATTATCGTTGCGCTAGTCCGGTCGCGTCCCAGCCCTTCACATTAGAGTTATAAATAAATAAATAAATATTCATCCGATATTTCCGACGCTTATGAACCGATTTGAAAAATAGTTATTGCATTGGGTTCGGTGTAAGTCACAGTTGATCCTATATTAATTTCACTGGATCTTTTTTTTTCACGTGCGGGAAATCCCCACTGATACCCCCCCCCCCCCTCCGGAGCCGGAAAGGGAGGTTATGTCGGTTACTAACCGACTAAACCGCACGCCGTCTGTGGATCGTTGTGCTAGGCCGAAGGTGAGGTTGTCTCGCGACATATCCCTTGCACCCCGGCTGACCCAGGGTCATTCCTCTCGGTCTGGCACAGTTAAATCAAATAGGATTTTTTTCATAACATTGTTAAGGTTAAAACACATTTCAGATAATGTTCCTATGAAGATTCACACAAACTTCTTCTGAACTCACATCATTAGGTATTTATATTTTACTGACGTATTGTCTTATAAGAAAATGTTATTACTATCAGGAAATACTAATATTTACAAGCAATTAACACAGTATTAATTACTAATAAGTTAGTTGTAAAAGTCAATAGTATATCAGAGTAATATTGCTAGGTAAGTATATTTATCCGTACTAATGCTTATTTATCTAGTATCTTGAAATACCGAGTACCTAATTCACAACAGGAAGATACGGGGTTCTTTTACCATTTTTGGGGTTCTAGCCAATCACACCTGCAAGCCAGGGTGCACCAGGTGCAGGCTTTTCTTTCGGAGTTGGGAGAGGGCCGGTCCACCCCGTCGTCCACCTCATTTGTTCACCTAGGTGGACCACGGGGGATCTCAGGAGACTATCGGTCCCGTAAAAGTTAATAAGCCATATCAAGGAAAAGGAAAAGAGAGGGAAGGAAGCGGCCAAAAGCTCCAAAGTGCAATTTTTGGATGCGACCGGGAGTAACGCTGAATATAAATTATGATGATATAAGATACATCATCATTATCATGGAGATATATTTTCCTGACTGTATCCAAGGACGAGGTGAATTCGGAACTCAGGGTCCGTCTTCATTGCACGGCGTCACATGCTAATAATTTTCACAAATGTTTATTAATGACTTGTTTTTATGCATTTTATGTTTTGACATTTTAATTAATTTATTGTATTCTTTGTGACTTTAGAATTTCCTTGCATGTGCTGAAATAAATATGAAATATAATGGTAAATGCTGCACAAAAGATAATAATAACACTTGTAAAACCACAATAAAGCAAATAAAATGAATTTGATTTTGGCTTCTCGTCCTCAACTTCGTATGGTTTTACGAGAAATCCCTTTTTTCATCTAAATGCGATTGCAGTTCTGGTGGCGGTCCGACCTAACACTTTGAAGACTTCCATTTCCTTTCCTTTTACGGTAGTAACATCCATCTGATTCCCTGGAATGGAAACCCTAGGACCAGAGCTGCGTCCATCAGCAGTTGTACCCGATTAGAGGTGTGAATGACTTGGGGATTCTTAGACGATTTTAGTATGCATTTGATTTTAGGAACACTGGACGCACCCTCCATTCGAAGCTGTAATCACTGAAGATGGCTTCATATATGCAAGAGGAACGCAAGACATGAAAGGAGTCGCTATGTTGCACCTTGAAGCTGTCCGGAGACTGAAGGAGGCAGGCGTAAGATTGAAAAGAACGGTTCATATTAGTTTTGTACCAGGTAAGTATTGAACTTACCCTTCCCTCTCACGTGGGCGTAATAAGCGCCTCTGTCTATGCCTCTGGGATTAAAGATATGATGTATGTATAGTATTGACGAAAGAACGTTCCCGCGCTCCTTCAGTTTCGGGTTTCACAACATCGGAGCTATCGGTGGTGATTACACTTTTCAGCAGTCATGTCCGCGGTTTAACTAAAGATTATAGTTTTGTTGTCATATACATACACCGGCAGAATTACCGGAACACAAAAAAAGGAGAGTATAAAATAGTTAGCTTTATTTTTAAACATGAAATAACAACATGTTTAATAACGAGTGTTTCCCCCTCGTGCCCTGATTAAAGGTGATTTTCCACCAGAGGGGCGAGACGAGACGAGGCGAGGAGAGTTGAAATTTGTATGGCAAATTTTCAATCCTCTGCCAGCGTATCTTTGGTGGAAACTGTGTGGATTGACGAGAATATGCGAGGCGTGAATTGAAATATTCGTTAATGCAAAAATGAACCGTATTGGTTCCGATATAGAGTATAAATCACCTTCAAGGTGATTTTCCACCAGAGTGGCTAGGCGAGGCGAGGCGAGGAGAGAATTGAAATTTGTATAACAACATTTCAATCCTCTCCCAGTGCATCTTTGGTGGAAACAGTGTGGATTGACGAGAATATTCACGCCTAGTTTTTGTTCGGAGTTTTCGGCATTGACGCTAGAACAAAGTTATATCGAGCATTGTGTGTGAGCTGTCTAAAATACATTTATATATGAAGCATACGGGCAGCGGGGCGCAGCGGTCACGCGCGAGCTCACGATGGCAATTTTTAGTGGAAAAGGGTTAGTGCGATTTCCATTCTCTTCTCGCCTCGTCTCGTCTCGCCCCTCTGGTGGAAAATCACCTTAAGGTTTCCACCCGTCTGGACATGCAGCGAATGATGTTGTCAATGATTCTTGGGGCAACCTCTACCGTTCTTCAACTAATGTGTTTCGCAACTCGCCCAGATTGTTAGGAAGTGGCATTCCTGATTTGACACTCCTTTTTAGCAAGTCAATCGGATTTATATCCGGGGACCGTGCTGGCCACTCCATCATCGTAACACCAACGTGGTTTAGGTATGCCTGTACTGAGCGAGCACTGTGAGCTCGAGCATTATCCTGCATTAAAATGAAGTCGTTCCCAATAAATGGGGCAAACGACACGACATGTTCCTCTAAAATCTCCATGATTTACCGATTAGCAGTCAAATTTCCACCGTCGACTACCACTAACTCCGCACGAGCTCCTAAACATATCTGATATCCCTCCCCAGACCATAATTTTGTGTTACGCTAATTCTGTCAGTGTGTGGTTTCATAACCATCATTAGTCAAAACGCGACCATGGCTGTTTAAAAGTACCCAAAACGTCAGTCTCAAAGTAAATAAGAACAAAGAAATCACGATAGAATCGGTTAAAAAGTAGTTTCATTTCATTCAGCGATATTCGCATAAACTTTTGAAAAAAAAAGACGGGTTGCACTCCGGGAGTGCCGGCAGAAGTGGAAACTTTTTCTTTCTTTCTTTCTTCGTTATATACAGAGAAAAAGATAAAAAGAACACACCATGCCATACCATACCTATAATAAAGCGCCAATCATAGAACCTATCACTAAATTTCTGTCAGAAGAAATTAATGAATTACAAAAAGAAAAAATAACCACAAAAAGTAATAAATTACAAAAAAAAAACAACACGTAATAAATTACAAAAAGAAAAAAATAATCACAAAAAATTTCAGAAGCCTAGTTCCGAACCCGGTACTATCTGAAACCATATGGACTTACAGTCGAAGCGCTAACCGCTCAGCCGAGAAGCTTCTTGACACATTTAACAAAATGAACAATCTGTAGCTGTTGTAATGTTGTATGACGTGTCGTCGGTTACGGTTCAAAGGTCAACTAATCCTGACGCGCGTTTAACATTTTTAACCCATCCAACGCCGCTAAAGAAGTTTCCACTTCAAAAATGCAAGTTTGTACGCACGTTTGTACAAGTACTTGGCCCACCTGATGGAAACTGGTTACCGTAACTGGCCGTAACACTTGCGTTGCCGACCCTAAAGCTACACAACCTACTTAGTTTCAGCGCCCCTTCAAAATTTTAAATTCATAATTCAATCCCATCTCGCTCACGAAACGTGACAATTTTTTTTTAAAACGCCACTAATGTAACCCTAAGCGACTACGCTTGTTTTCACGTCGTCAGTGTAATGACCAGGATTCTAACCCGTGACCTCTCGATGTTCTAATAACTTATACATGGTTCACTGGTATGTTGTGGATCCCTGACTAGCCTGTGACTACAATTTACTTGTGCTTAATCAACTTTACCTTACAGATGAAGAAATCGGAAGCAAGCATGGTATGGAAGTATTTGCCGTATCAGAGCAGTTCAAGCGTCTGAATGTTGGTTTTGAATTGGATGAGAGCTGTCCAAACGCTCAACCCAACGAGTTCCTCGCTTTCTATGGAGAAAAGACAAGCAGGCGTAAGTGTCGGTATTCCGCCAAGATCTCTTAGGTTGGGGCTATAGTAGCTACGCTCTTGTCCTTGATGGTAAGCTTAAGGCAAAGTCTCTGCAAAGATGGTTACCATTGCAGATATCAGCAATGTTACAATGGTGGCCCTTAGCTTGACGGCCTCATCAGATGCACGTCACGCTTAAAGGACCCGGGACTGTAGGAAGAAGGAAACAATTACAACACTTTATTGTGTGGCAAGGAAAAAAGTCACTGAACCGCTTGGTTCTTGATGGGATATTCTGCACCGTATGTACTGCACGTAAAAGAAAAAAGCTTTAAATTAAATAAGGGCAACTCATACATTTAACGGAATTGCCATCCCGGATCTTCCGCGTTGCAACACAGCCGGGGCTAGCAAATGATATCATCACCATTGGCTATGTCAAAATTGGAAATTATTTACGAATATCTGTAAAACAAAACGGAAACAGTTGATCAAAGCATTTCCCCTGGAAGCGGGTCTTGAGTATTAACTTTTTCAAACTAAATCGATAAAAACAGAAACAATTACTCTACTACAGAAAGGGAGGCGTTGGGTGCAATGAAGATGTAGATGCCTAAAAAGCAAATAATTCTAACGTAATAAAAACAATTACAAATCTCAGATAGCTATCAACGTGCTCTGTTAAGTGAAATCTTACAAGTTTAAGCGACAATTAGTTCTAAGATAACATCAGTTTAGCAACTACAGCTAACGCGTAAACAGCGGTTAAAGCCTTCCTCCTTGTGAAACATTATGTATGGGCTAGGTACATTGTATGAGAAAACCGTGTTATGCAAACATCTTGTATTAAATAAGGGGTCTTACACACAGCGAATACAAATCCAGTGAACTTTTAAATTATGTTGTTATTTTGAAATCAGAATGATGACACATGAATTCATGAAATAGAGCCTTCAGATAGTATCAAAAATTGTCTATTTATTCTTTAGGTCTTAGTTTTAAAGTATTAAAACGTCCACAGTATCTAATTACCTATTATTCATTAGGTCTTAAAGAGGTTATCTGTCACGGGAAGGCTATAATAGACATAGTGTCCTGATTCTGAAAAGCTGTGTGTGAGGGGGCCAAATAAGGTGAAATCACTCGTAATAATTAAAACCGGTTACAAGTCAAAATGTATTGCTTATTTGGGTATTCCACCTTACAAAAGGTTGATTACAAAAACTTAGTAATAACTGTAATTCTTTAATCATGAACGGTATCCGTGTGTACATTATGGTGCAAGTGTATAAAGTTGGTAATTACCGCTGAGGAACCATTTTTTCCTATCGATCGGCCATAGACTAAAAGAGGTTAATTTTTTTATTCGTCGCGAAATGGGGAATTTAAAGTTATCACAGAAAAAAACAAAAGTTATTAGTTATTGGAGTGAAAGTTTTAGTTATTAAACACAAACAAGTAGAAAATAAACATAACATAACATAAACTCACGCCTTTATCCCCGAAGGGGTCGGCAGAGGTAGCACTAGCACCCACATTTCGCCGGTTTAGAGAAAATATCTATTGAAATACGAAGATGCATGAAATGGGCAAATAATGAGTATATTAATTTCTTTGTACTATTAAACACGACCTTTTTTTTCGAATTTTTGAAGTGAAAACTTCTTTAGCGGCGTTGGATGGGTGTAAAATGTTAAGGAAGCGTCAGGATTAGTTGACCTTTGAACCGTAACCGACGATTGACGTCATACAAGATTAGGTACAGACTATCTATTTTGCAAGTTACGATAGATAGCGTCGTAGCTTAAACGGTAAGCACTTCGACTGTAAGTCCTTATAGTTTCAAATAGTATCGGGTTCAAACCACCTGGCCTTCAGGGATTTTTTGTGATTATTTTTTCTTTTCATAATTTATTAATTTCTTCTGACAGAAAATTAGCAGAAAATAAGTGATAGGTTCTATGATTAGCGCTATATTATAGGTATGGTATTATCTTTTATATATTATATATTTATATTTATCTTTTTCTATGTATATAACGAAGAAAGAAAAAAAGAAAATGTTTTGACTTCTGCCGGCACTCCCAGAGTGCAACCCGTCTTTTTTTTTTAAAGAAAAACCATAGCATACCTAGAGACCGCTTTAAACGATTAAACCTAATCTCTACCTTGAGGTTGGCAGAATCCTCGGCAACCAAATAGCTGATGCAAGGAACCATTTGAATAAAATCATAGGTGTCATTATGTGACTAATTGCGGTGAAATTAGAGTCAGTTTATGAGCAAGTGTGTTAAAAAATATTAAAAATTGAAAAATGTCAATACGTTCAATATAGTCCAACATAATTTTGAAAATATTCCTTATCAAACTCTTTGTTAAGGTGATTAGTATTCATTATCCTCTGGCTATAACAAATACAAACGCGGTGCTCGCTGTGTGTCTTTACACATACTTTTTAACACAATAATTTGTCACTTAAATACTATTAAATGAAACTTAGTTGCTCAAATATTTGTGCTGGTGGAAATTCAGTGATGTCTTCAACAGCATTTAGAGAAGCTAATGCTATATTGAGAGATGTAGATCATCATTCGAATTAATTGAAATTTAATAACTATATTTCTCACAAAACTGAAGATTCTTAACTTGTAAGATAAAATTATTGAAGTTGCTATTTATTACGATGCTATCTAATACGGAATGTGTCTTAAAAAATGGGTTCGATTAATGCAGTTCTAGTTTTCAGCAAAATTGGGCTCGAAACCTTGAAACATTTCTCGCTATTACTCATACTACAATACTAAAAAATTGACCAGTTGTAAAATTTATATCATTATTTCAGAAATCACCGTCACATGTAAGGGGCGACCAGGACATGGCTCAATGATGCTCGCAGAGCGCACAGCTGGTGAAAAGGTTTGTTTCGATTTCATCAGTCTTAAATTTTCATGCTTAGAAAGTGAAATAGTTAACCACATAATCGCCTTCTCAGTCGAGTGAGTTAATCGGCCGTTTTCATTACAAAATAAGAAATAATCTTATCTCTAGAGAATTTAAAGAAGGAGCTAGATTTCGCTCTCAAGGTTAGCTAACTCCAGGTACCAAGCACGGTTCTTGGTTGTATCAAAGGCTTTCACCATGGAGCCTGAAGCCTGTTTACACCTTCTCCACTCTTTTTGCCTTATGTGGTTTTTATGAGAGCAACTGCCGTGTGACCTCTCAAGTCCAAAAGGAAAACTGCACCAGATCTTCGTCCATCAATCTGAAGGCATTACAGATGAATCTGGCCTTAAGATCTTGATGAAACCACAGATAAACCTGAAAAAACTGCCCTTGTCTAATTTGGGGTCGACGTAACATTATCATTCTCCCCCATACATTTCTGTCCGATGTCATTTCCTCAGTCACTCCCTTCCTTGATATATCATCTTTCTTGCAATCTTGGGCTTACTTCTGTTCCTAAAGCCCTCTAAATTCATCTCACTCTAATTTTAATTGTTCGCTGTTTAATTTTTCATTCACTGGAGCCATTACTAAACTTCCTCTGATATACCTATTCCTTACTATGTCTATTCTCATCATACCATACATTCATTTTGACTTTCGCATCTCCGTGATCATAAAATAACATTGTGTTTTTAAAATTCCAGTTACACTATATCATCGACAAGTTCATGACGCTGCGTGCTCAGGAGAAGGCCAAAATCCATACTAATATTATAAATGCGAAAGTAACTCTGTCTGTCTGTCTGTCTGTCTGTCTGTCTGTCTGTCTGTCTGTCTGTATGTTACGCTTTCACGCCTAAACCGCTGAACCGATCTTGATGAAATTTGGAACAGAGGTATATTAGAGCTCGAGAACGGACATAGGCTACCTTTTATCACGAGAAAGGGGGTTTAAGGGGGGGAAATAGGGGATGAAAGTTTATATGAAAGTTTGTCGTTTCTGAAGATATCTTTACGAAATTTGGTAAAGAGGTAGATTAGAGCTTAGGAACGGACATAGGCTACCTTTTATCGCGAAAAGGGGGGTGGAAGGGGGGGGGGCTAGGGCCTTGGGAGAAAAGTTTGTCATTTTTGAAGATTTCTTGATGAAATTTGGTGCAGAGATAGTTTAGAGCTTGGAAACGGAAGTAGGCTACCTTTTATCGCGAAAAGGGGGGTAGAAGGGGGAGGGGGACTAGGGCCTTGGTACGAAAGTTTGTCATATTTAAAGATTTCTTAATGAAATTTAGTACAGAGACAGTTTATAGCTTGGGAACGAACATAAGCTACTTTCTATCGCGAAAAGGGGGGAAGAAGGGGGGGGACCAGGGCCTGGGGATAAAAGTTTATCGTTTTAGAAGATTTCCTGATGAAAGGTACAGAGATAGTTTAGAGCTTGGGAACGAACATAAGCTACCTTCTATCGCGAAAAGGGGGGAAGAAGGGGGGGGGCGAGCTACCAGAGCCTTGGGATAAAAGTTTATCGTTTTAGAAGATTTCCTGATGAAATTTGGTACAGAGATAGTTTAGAGCTTGGGAACGGACATAGACTACCTTTTATCACACAAAAAGAGGGGTAGTAGGGGGGGGACCAGGGCCTTGGGATACAAGTTTATCGTTTTAGAAGATTTCCCGATGAAATTTGGTACAGAGATAGTTTAGAGCTTGGGGACGGACATAGACTACCTTTTATTGCGAAAAGGGGGGGAGGGGTAGAAGGGGGGGACTAGGGCCTTGGGAGGAAAGTTTGTCATTTTTGAAGATTTCTTGATGAAATTTGGTACAGAGATAGTTTAGAGCTTGGAAGCAGATATAGGCTACCTTTTATCGCGGAAAGGGGGGTAGAAGGGGGGCGGCCTAGGGACTTGGGAGGAAAGTTTCTCATTTTTGAAGATTTCTTGATGAAATTTGGTACAGAGATAGTTTAGAGCTTGGAAACAGATATAGGCTACCTTTTATCGCGAAAAGGGGGGTAGAAGGGGGGCGGACTAGGGCATTGGTATCAAAATTTTGTCATTTTTGAAGATTTCTTGATGAAATTTGGTACAGAGATACTTTAGAGCTTGGGAACGAACATAAGCTACCTTTTATCGCGAAAAGGGGGGAAGAAGGGGGGTACCAGGGCCTTGGGATAAAAGTTTATCCTTTTAGAAGATTTCCTGATGAAATTTGGTACAGAGATAGTTTAGAGCTTGGGAACGGACAAAGACTACCTTTTATCACAAAAAGGTGGGTAGAAGGGGGGACTAAGGCCTTAGGATGAAAGTTTGTCATTTTTGAAGATTTCCTGATGAAATTTGGTGCAACGATAGTTTAGAGTGCTCTGACCACTGAGCCACCGGGCCACACCTGAAGCTTCAGGTGTGGCCCGGTGGCTCAGTGGTCAGAGCATTCCCGCTGTAAGGGAAAGATCGTGGGTTCGAGTCCCACCTGGGCATTCAATTTTCCTATCTTAATCGATTTGAAAAGTTAGCATAGTAAATGCTTCAAAATTTCATTCAATTATTTGGGCGGAGTCATCAAAAAACAATGTTTAAAAATGATTGCAACATCATTCATTGTTTCCGATATTTCGTATGAATGTCGGTAGATGCCTCCCACCGTCGCCCTAAGACGGTAGTATAGGAGAATTTGGATAGCTTCAGGTGTGGCACGGTGGCTCAGTGGTCAGAGCATTTTCCCTTTAAGGGAAAGATCGTGGGTTCGAGTCCCACCTGGGCATTCACTTTTTCCTATCCTAATCGATTTGAAAAGTTAGCATAGTAAATGCTTCAAAATTTCATTCAGATAGTTTAGAGCTTGGGAACGAACATAGGCTACCTATTGACGCGATAATGGAGGCTTAGGGAGGGGGGGGGGGGGTTGTAATAAGGGATTAAAGTTTGACAGTTTTGAAGACGATGAAATTTTGGCACAGGGATTAATTAGAGCCTGGTAACGGACATATGCTACCTTTGATCGCGAATAATGTGGTAAAAGGGGGGGGGGGGGGATAAGGACTAGATAGTTAATATGAAAGTTTGTCATTTTTGATGATATCCTGATGATATATTTGGTACAGAGATGGATTGAAGCTTGGGAACGAACATAGGCTACCTATTGACGCGAAAATGGAGGCATAGGGGGGGGGGGGGGTAATAAGGGATTAAAGTTTGACAGTTTTGAAGATGAGGAAATTTTGGTACAGGGATTAATTAGCTTGGTAACGGACATATGCTACCTTTGATCGCGAATAATGTGGTAAAAGGGGGGGATAAGGACTAGATAGTACATATGAAAGTTTGTCATTTTTGATGATATGCTGTAAAGGCGAATAGGGAGGCGAGTGGAAAAATGAATGTAGTGGCGAGTAGAGATCGAATAGAGAGTTGAGTTGAGGTGCGAGTACCTATCTACTCGCACCTCTACTCAAGTGTGGAGAGTCAAGTAGACAGGCGAAAAGAAAATCGAATGGATGGGCAAGTAGAGAGGCCAATGGAAAGGCGAGTGTAGAGAAAAGTACAAAGCCGAGTAGAGAGGGGAACAGAGAAGTCAGTAGAGAGTCAAGTATAAATTCAAATACAGAGGCGAGTAGAAAGTCGAGTAGAGGGTCGAATATAGAGGCGAGTAGAAAGTCGAGAACAGAGGTGAGTACATAGTCGAGGACAAAGTTGAGTAGAGAGGCGAATTTAATGCTCAATAGCGTCAGCTCAACACTAAGCGATAACCGACATCCACGCGGGCGGAGCCGCGGGCAACAGCTAGTATATAATAATGGAGCTTGGTTCGGCGACGTCACTAGTATTAACTTGACACAATTACAGGTAAAAATGTCCATCAGTTTTTGAGACAGCACCCAGAATTCTGAACAAAATCGTTGAAATTACATATATACGCCTCTTTCCTAATGGAGTAGGCAGACACCACATTTTTCCGCCTGCTTCGATCCATACATTATTGAAATTGTATTTTTTTATTCTGGGTTTCCAGGGTGGTGTCCAAGTAAATGTGCTACCAGAAAGCCTCTCAGTATCATTTGATATAAGAATTGCGTGTGACGTCGATTGCAACGAATTTGAAAATATGGTAAGTAAAAGTTTTCAATCAATCAATCAATTTGCCTATTGCAGTCCACAGCTGAACATAGGCCCTTCCCAATGTTCGCCATTGTTCCTGATCCAGGTTGTCCTAGCTTACCATCTTCAGATCATCAGTTTACCCTGGCTAGGGGGCGTCCCACCCTCCATTTGCCTTCTCGCGGTCTTCACTCGTGGACTTGTTTGCTCCAATGGACACTGGTCCTTACTCTGTCCGGTCAGCCGGACCGGACAGAGTAAAAATTTTGTGCGGGCAAAAAATAGATAATGGAAGCCCAAGCCCACCTCACCTGCTGATTGACAAATGAAACGAATCTTTACCATTTTGTCTTTCGGGTGTAATAGATTAAGCGGCAGTTATTCAGTCGGATGAAGAACCTGCCCCTCTAGACAAGTGGCAATTCGTTTGGTGGAATACAATGACGAATATATGGGATTTGACGTATATGACAGTCGTTAACGCATGTCAGATACGTCAAATCGTATACATTCGTCATTCTATTCCATCAAACTCCGGTTAGCGAATTGCCACTTGTCTAGAGGTGCTGGAAGCTAAATACTTGGCTTCAATTCAACTCTAGAATACGAATTCGAGAGTTGAATTGTAATTGTAAGATTGTAGTTGTAGTTTTCTATAGGTACCTGGTACTGTGACTGAGCTCTTAAGTGTTCCTCTTTTCTATTATATTCCTACTGCTTTTGGCATAGGCGCAGTGGGCTGTGAAGGTAAGAGGGTATGTCGCTTCACGGAAAATATTGAAAATACGTGGCATATGATTTTCGCTTCTTTTAACTATGTCACTAATAATATTTCACAGATAACTACATGGTGCAAGGAAGCAGGCGAAGATGTGACGTTTGAATACTTATACAAAAATCCAGAAAGTAAGAGTACAAATATATCCTCATTACCTTTCTGGGACGTTTTACAGAAGGTTGTTAATGACATGTTAGTATCATTTTATTATTATTTCTTCAAGACAGTTTAGAGTTTTCTAGCACGTGCATACTAAAATGTACTGATGTAACCTCGACTAGCTCATTAGGTATTACTACTGCTAATAAGACGACGAGACTGTCCTTGCTAGGAGTCACTCGTACTCGGAAAATGTTACGTAAACTTCAGGCTCCGAAGTGATGGTCTCGGATACAACTGGGACCATTGCAAAGACGATGATAAAGAAATTTTGATGCTTTCCATTCTGCTTTTTATCAATTCAAAAATTATTCGTTCCAGGGGCTTCACCGTCAAGCCTGTGATCTGTCCCGGAGCAACCGATGCCCGATTGATTCGTCAACAGGGTATTCCTGCCATCAGCCTCACACCATTTGCAAACTGCCCATTACTCGCCCATGCTGATAATGAAAGACTACATGTAGATACGTTTAAAAAAGGGATAGAAATCATGGAGAAAATTGTGGAAGCTGTCGCTAATGTCTAGGTTCAAAAGTGCAAATAAATGCAAAAAAATAGGCAAACGTAAAAAAAAATGCACAATCAATGAATACTCGAATGCTTTTAGGGAATACCGTTACATACGAAATATCATCAAAATTTAAAAAATACATCCATTTATTTAAATTTTGATATTTCGTATGTAACATCACAGTATGGCAAATACCATGGAATAATTGATATTTTTCATGTGAAATTATTTATGAAGTTTCGTGTATGGGTAGTAGGTAGAAAATTTTCTGTATTATTAATTATGTATTTATTGGAATATTATATTTTTATGAAAGCAAAGCAATTTTTGTTTGATTTTTTTTAGAAAAACCTATTGTAGGACATTTTATGTATGACAAATGATGTAATCATGTCGTCTGGCCAGCAAGAAAACAGTAGGTGAAAGTCTTTTAACATCGGGAGAGGCCTATGTTCAGCACTGGACTGCAATAGGCAAATTATATTGTTATTATCATGCCTTTTATAGCTTTTTGCCTTAGTACGACAAAAAAAGGCATAAAAATAAACTGACAAGTAAGTTTTAAGTTCTAAGCCACTCATTATCCATCATTCTCATTAAATTAATAAATCAAAATAATTTTACTCTTCGAATTTTTTTATTAATACAATATACTCAACACGTTCCTCCATATGGTAAATCACATAAATAAAAACATAGTAAAACATCTTCACAAAAAACATTTTAGTATTTATTTTTACATTTAGTTTGAGACTAATAACAGGTAAACACAATGGTAAACGTTATCTCTATTTAAAAAAATAGAAGCCTTAGTAGCCATTTTGTCTTTTCTCCTCTTGAAATAGCATACAGAAAAAAACACTTTAACGAAACTGCTTCTAATAAGAAATGAGGTTTTTTAATGGATGGGTGTTTTAGTTTGGCATATTATCTGGCCATTATGGATTCTCGATAGTCGCCTAAGATTTGATACAGAGAGAGAACAGAGATCGCTGTGTTCCGAACCTCGACCTGACGTGCAACTGGATAAGATTCTCATTCTTCTCTATCGGTAAATTATTGGTGTTGAAATTTCTAGTTTTCGATCAGACTTCTGCAAATTGATAAATAAGATTGTAGTATAATTTAGATATTTGACATACTCAGTTTTAGTTTAGTTTTATTTTTACTTATTTCTTAGCATCCTGTTCTTTTTTAAGTCGTTTTGCATCGTTACTTGTGCTTGATTCATCGCTGCTTGAAGAGGGTTTTCTTTCAGTTGAGTTATCAACTGTTGAATTCATTTCCATTTCTTCATGTTTCGTCATATCCTTGAATTGCTTCCCCATAAGTAAAGATACAGACTTCTTACTTTCACGGCTAGTGATTGATGGTGGTCCTAAAGATCTATTACCCCCAGTATGTTCTCTTCTACGTTTGTGACGTCCAGCATTTTCTACCATATCATTTAAGTTGCTTTTTCTGGACTTTTCACCAAATTGGTGCAAACTTGAAAGTTGACGCAGTGTAGCTGGACTAGCGCGACGATTTTTAAAGTACTCTTCTATTTCTTGTAATGTCAATCCTTTAGTTTCTGGTAATAATAGGAAAAGAAATATATAACCTGAAAAAAAGAATATTTCCGTGATGTATTTTGGGGAATGACATAAAATACTAATTACCGGTTGATATATAAAAAGATCATACGAATAAATGAGAAAAATGCAAAAATTATCGTAAAAGCTAATATTTTTACTGCTATGAAATAAGTTTTAGAAAATCTAAAACTTACAGAAGAAAGCACTGGCACTAAACATCAGTACAACGTTCGGTACACCAAGGGTGTCTCTTAAAACAGGAAAACATTTCGCTGTCAAGAACAATTCAATGTTCGTAATTGCTATTGATATACCAGTGAGAGATCCTCTTATCTAAAATTACAAAATATAATCGTGAACATAATGTAAAAACCGCCTCTTAAGTTTGTTAAAAGGATCGAATGTATAAAATAAAATGAACACATGAAAATAAAACCACTTTTTAACGGATTCTATTGCAATTTATTTGCTTTTAGACCAACGACGTTTCGGCTACATTTCAGTACATAAATACAGCAAGAACGATACAGTGAGCACATTGTGCGTAAATATTAATACCAACAATTCATCGTGATTCTGGCACTTTTAGATAACTTACACTTCCAACTATTTGACAGCTACCACCCTTAGTCAAACTGAGATCATGGCTATTGAAAAGTAGCCTAGAAATGTCGGTCTAAAAGTAAATAATTAAAATTATAAATGCTGCCTTATATTTTTTCACTTTCTAAATATTATACTTGTTGTGGTTTACATGGTGGATTATAGACTCTGCACTGCCAAACAACTTTTAATTTCAACCTTTCTCTCTAAACAAGCTGGCTTGTATGCAGAGTTTGATGACGGTACAATGGTCTTCGTGAAAGCTCTAAAGATAGTAGGAAAGGCAATCTGCTGTATCTACCTATCCCGGAATGAGAGAAATGTGAGTGTTTACATCCAAAAATATGTAACACATAAGTACAACAATTACTTACTTGTAATGGATACAGTTCAGACATCAAAAGAAAAGGTAAAACGTAGAAGCTCAAACAGGCGAAAGCCGTAAATATCATTAAAAACATCTGGGGGACCAAACTCGGTCCTGGGTCCTGATGTAAATATGCTCCGAATGCTAACCAAGTTAGGCTCACTCCGCTAACTGAAAAAAATATCTACTTTTTAAACTCTAATTACTTTATAAAGAGAACTTTTTTCACCCTAATCTTCCGTTGGACAAATGTCCTTGTCACACTTGCGTACACCCTTAGATATGCCAAGAACTGCATTTCGAGCTTCAAGAATAGCTGCCTGAACCTTTTCCCAGCATTCTTGAACAGGTTCGTTTACAATATCGGCGTACTTGTCACCAATGTCTGACTTCATCACTTAGAAGTTCGAACGTAACTTCATCAAGCAGCCATAATTTAATTTGGCGCTGGCAGTGTTTGCTATGTTTTCCATTTCTGTACCCGCGAAGTACATTACTCCATTGAACGGTGATGGCTGGCGTTTGCACCAGCACGTGTGTTGTTGATATTCACTCAAAAGCTAAGTTTATAAGCAGTTCATAGCCAGCATTTAACAAGCGTCCGCATAATAATACGATACAATGGTCAATTTACCTGAGATTAATGCCATTGTTTTCCTTGGAGTCTTAAATAGAAGCACAAAAGCCACTACACCAAAAATCAATCTGGTGAAAGCTACATAAAAATTACCCTCGTAAACATCGAATGACGAATTCGTTGCCTGAAATAGAAATGCCAGCTGCAATTCTAGTCAGAATGCCAATTCTCCTAATAGAAAGCTGTTCAAAGTTCAGTCTCGATCTGTCATAATCAAATTAAATGTCAAAAACGGTATTCTCGTAATACAATTTTCAAGTAACAACTTTGATAATGACATGATGCGACGGAATCTTGATCATCTTCTTATTAGGAGAATTGACCTTCTGGATATTTATAAATATTCACATGTGCAATAAAATCTAAGATGCATTTATGAATTTCATTAATGAATTTATTTCAACTTTACTTGGAATGTGTGCAAAGCAGATTGGTATTATCTAACTTTTGAATGATACAATGATATTTATATTGTAATTGTAATTTCATTATTTTGATCTTAGATTATTCTGACTTGGCATTAAATAGGAATTTGACTTATTTAAATTGTATAGGTATAGGTAACTGTAATCTTTTTAATTTTACCTTAGACCATTGTGACTTGACACAGAATAGAAACTTGACATAAAACAGGTAATGTTAATTCTGATTTGATCGATTAATTATGTTATTCTTATCTTGATTATATTAATTTTTGATTTCAACTAAGGGGGTATGGGTAGTATATTGGAGTAAAGTCTAATTATTGTAAAACCATTGTATTATATGTAATAGGAATTGTAATAATTGTGGTCTACTACCGCATTAGGGGCAACCTGTAATAATGGTATTAGGAGGAATAAATAAATAAATAAATAAAAAAAGTACCTTTAATAGTTCTATAGTCCAAAATGTAACAATAGGACACCCAGTCAAACATCCAAAGGTAATAAAAGTAATTATAATGCCGAATGGCTTGCAGGCACTTCTAGAGAACATCTCATTTAGCTTTTGAGAATAATTTAAACTGGAAAGTAAGAAAAGAAAAAAAAATACTTTTATTGAACTGCTGAATCGAAAAACATAATTACAGTAGAATGTGTGAGACTATACTTTGAAAGCTGAATTTCTAATATAGTTCTTAGAAAAAAAAAATATTCTAAACGTTCTAATCAAAATGATTAACGTATTTAAATCGCGATAAAAAAGGGAAGGGAGACAGAAAGGTACGTTACACGGGTTATACCTACAAAAAAATGAGCATCCAAGTAACTTCAAAAGTACATCGTAACACGAGATTTTTATTCATTACATAAAGAAAAATAATAAAAGTTATAACCTACGAATGTTGTTATTCTGTTTAAACTCGATGAGTTGATTGATTTCCATACCAAGGTTATAATCTTTTGCACGAAAAGCTGCAAGTGCTTTCATAGCATGCGCAGGAGTTTCCCGTAGCAGCATGTAGTATGGTGTTTCCGTCAGAAAATAATAGGAGAAGAACAGCGTTATATTGAAAGCACCGGAGATGTAACACAAGTTTGTCCACGGAAAAACTAAGCCTAATGCAGCCTGTAAAATAACAAGTTCATATACAAATAAATACGATTGTGGAAACTAGTTAAATTGGACTAAGGTACAGAAGGCTGCAAAAGTCCGGAGAGCAACTACATCTAATTTTACAGAATAAAAATAGATGATGTTATCACTAGGAACAATATTAAAAAGCACTTATTACAAACAGCTGCAAGAGAAAGAAATAACGAAATGCATTCCTAAACAGTTAATACATTGGTGGTTTATTACTTTGCTGAAGAACTACAGGCCCATCTCGCTCCTGAGCGACGTCTACAAGTTGTTCTCGAGAGTCGTCACAAATCGCCTCGCGGGTAAACTTGACGAGTTCCAGCCACCGGAGCAAGCCGGGTTTCGAAAAGGCTTTAGCACCGTGGACCACATCCATACTGTTCGGCAGATTGTAGAAAAAAGTCAAGAATACAATCAGCCGCTGTGTATGGCGTTTGTGGACTACGAAAAAGCCTTCGACTCCATCGAGACCTGGGCAGTTCTGGATGCCCTGCAGCGGTGTCGTGTTGATTGGCGATACATTGAGGTGCTGAGATGCCTATATGACACTGCCACAATGTCCGTCCAGCTCCAAGACCAGAAGACGAAACCGATTAGCCTCCAGCGTGGAGTTAGGCAGGGGGATGTTATATCCCCCAAACTATTCACCAATGCATTGGAGGACGTCTTCAAGACTCTGGATTGGACTGGGCGGGGTATCAACATTAACGGAGAGTACATCTCACACCTTCGGTTCGCCGATGACATCGTCGTTGTTGCGGAGTCGCTGGAAAAACTGGGCGAGATGCTGCACAGCCTAGATAGAGCTTCTCGACGCGTTGGCCTCGGTGTAAACTTGGATAAAACCAAGATCATGTTCAACGAACATGTTGCACCGAGACCGATTGCAATCGAAGGGGCGACGCTCGAAGTTGTCCAAAAATATGTATACCTGGGCCAGGTTATCCAGCTCGGTAAAAACAACTTCGAGAAAGAACTAGCCAGAAGGATTCAGCTTGGCTGGGCAGCCCCTACCGCAATGCCTGAAAACAAAGGTCTTTGACCAGTGCGTCCTACCTGTTATGACTTACGGTGCCGAAACGTGGACACTAACGGTAGGGCTAGTCCATAAACTAAAAGTCGCGCAGCGGGCTATGGAGCGAGCTATGCTTGGAGTTTCTCTGAAGGATAGAATTCGAAACGAGGTGATCCGACAAAGAACCAAAGTTACCGACATAGCTCGCAGAATAAGCAAGCTCAAGTGGCAATGGGCCGGCCACGTCTGTCGAAGGACCGATGGCCGTTGGAGCAGACGAGTCCTAGAGTGGAGACCGCGAGAAGGCAAACGAAGGGTAGGACGCCCCCTAGCCAGATGGAACGATGACCTGAAAAAGGTGGCTGGGACGGACTGGATGCGGAAGGCGGAGGATCGTACGAAATGGCGCACATTGGGGGAGGCCTATGTCCAGCAGTGGACTGCAGTGGGCTAATTGATTGATTGATTGATTGGTTTATTACTTACTTACTAGATGGCGTGTAGTATCACTTCATTTATTTTAGTTTAAAATTATCCACAGGCACTATTGTCCACGGAGACACGGACACAGTACCAATCATTGATACTAGACCAGATGTTAGTTTTCACGCATTGAGCTTATATATATCCTAACTATGTTATCTATTATTACAAACAAGAACTAATTTAGTTGCAACTGATTTTAAGCTAAATCTAAAGATAACAATAATATTTAACTACATCGTCTAGTCTTCCCTATCACCTGTATCAATTAAATCATGCGTTGGTTACAGCTGTTATTGAAACTATTCATGATCTTATTATTATTCAGCAGGTTAAGTACTTTCGTACCTGTAGAGTGATTCCCAAAGATAGAAAAACGTTTGGAGTTCCGCCGAGTAGGCCTCTCATATTTGGCAGGCTAATTTCAGATGTATATAGTCTTGGAGGCCCCATAGCCATGCCACAACCCATACCTAATACTGCTCGCGCTGTAAGAATAATTTTATTTATCATAATAACATGACCTATTACATCTGTAACTAAGTTAAACGGCAATCGTATTATATATATTTCATTAAAATACCTATTCACTCGTGGTTCTACTAATTTAAAGGGTGCATTTTGCGGTCTCAGAGCATATACAGAGAGGAGGTTACCTTAGATCATGTGCACTGTGATTCTCAACTACGCCATTACATTAGGTGTGACCTTAGTGTATGTCGGCGTTGTCTCTATGTACAGGCTTCTTAGCTTTAGTGTTTCCAAATGTACTCGATGCTAGATGGTAACTCTCTGTGTTTGCTCTGAGGTGTGTACCAACAAACACGGTTACATACCTATAATCATATGTACGGCGCTTGTTGCCATAACTGTATATATCCATCCCACACACATAGGTAAATGACACACCATTATCATTATACTACGGCCATACTTATCCATCAAAATTCCACTAAGCACACATCCAATTGGGCAAAATAATGACAATATACTGGCTATCCAAGAAGCTTCTTCCATTGATACTTTAAATTTTGAACCTGGATCATTTAGCTGAGGTATCTGAATAGACGGGAAACCATAGGCTAGTCCAATTGTCATAGTCGTCAGGTTTACCCAGATCCCGTATCCCAGCTGGATTAAAGAGGTCTTCGTAAAAAATCCTGGATAGGTGTTCGACTGAGACATTTTTATTTACATACATACAAATTTATTTCAGTTTCACATAATTAAATCTATGATAAAAGCCGCATGATATGCGTGTGTAATATTTATTATGACTTAAAATTCTTCACTAATAAACAAGTAAATATCATGATGAAAGAATTGCTTCACTGTGTTTTTATAATTCTCTTTCGCTTTAGTACGTGTAATAGAATCTCATTAGAGAACTTGTAATAATTTATTTGATCTCGGACTTCGGTTTTCTTCAGTCTTGACCGTGGTCTTGACCATACAAATATACTCTTTGGTCTTGACGATGCTCTGTCATGCCTGACAATTCTTGACAGTTGCAGTATCGATAGTATGAACCATAGAACATCCAGAATAGATAAAATATTTAAAGAGGCTTTCATTCTATTCTAATACAATCGATAGAACGAAAGCTATCATTCTATTGATTGTATTAGAACCTTGTCTTTCTAGTTGTGGCATATTATCTATCCTGTGGTTGTGGTTTTTGACTTTTTGACTGTGGCACAGAATAGATAATAGTACTTGCCTGAGTTCTGTGCCTGAGGTCCTATCACACTTCTAACAGTTTTTTCTGTTCTGTGCTATTGACGAATATAGTCGTAGTGTGTGGTGGTGTGTGTGTGGTTGTGTTTTTGGCTTTCATTGCCTTGTTTGTGGTTTATTCGGTCAACTTATTATCTTGGACTAGATAAAATAGATAGTTTATAATAATATTATTATCTAAATTTGTATGCTTGCCATATTAAATTATTTGGGGATCAAGCCTTTATTTTTGATGCCCCCAGCTACATTCTATTGTCGTACCGCGCGCCATACAGGTCGTCCATTCTCATACGGCCGGAAACGGTGCGCACTGTGCGGTATGAAAGGAGCATCATCCCACGCACGCTCCAGCTACTATAGAATGAACTATATGACATGGTTTTTCTAAGCGACTACAATATGAGGTTCTTCTAAAAGGGCATTAGAATGTTTTTAGAGGGTTGGCAACACTAGTGTGATTCCCTTGGTGTTGCACACGTCTATAGGCCATGGTATCACTTTCTACCGAGTGATACATAGTGCTATAAACCAAACCTATGAGAAAAATAAAAAACATTTTTAGTTAAAATTTATATTAAAAATATTACAATTATTGAAATTCAATGTTATGTTTTTCTAGGTAGATTTATGTTTGTTTGAGATGTAGGGGACAATGCTTGTTGTGCTATTGGCATAGCGCTCGAGGAAGGCCGTGGGGCTAAGGGGCATCCGGCTGTTTCCAGACTTGAATTTTGAATTAAAAAAAATAAAGCAGGGGAGAAAGTAAATCGCTTGGATTAACGTACTTTCTTCCCTTTTTTCAATTAAGAACTAATATACTTTCCGAATAGGTGTAGTATAAAAAAACATAACACTAATATTTATAATTCCAGTTATACATATAGAACATTCCAATTTTCTAATCTACTACACACAATGCAGCCCTTAAGTGCTTGGCATGCAATTCTAGTTGTAAAATCCCTCCCGCTAAACTTGCTTATATTAGGAACATCGTTAGTGGACAAGGACTTAATCATAAGGCTGACTCCTTAGTCTCCGCTAAGCTAGACGGCAATTTTTTAATTTTGTATAATTATCAAATATGTTTGTATAGGAATCGGGTCATTTGCACAGTTATTTTTTCTAAATAGAAAAATTAAAAGAGATGTAGAAGAGATGAAAATAAATAAAATGCAACAAGTTTTCATCATATTAAATATTAACATACAAATATTATTCACGTTTGTACTGATGTAAATCAGTAGATTTAAGAACCTTTGGATATATAAAAGGGTTTGTAAACTTGTTATTAACGTAGTGTGCTGTGAAGATTGGCTTAACAGTCTCTTTCTGAAACTGTTTCTTGATATTATTTTCGAATTTGGACAGGATCTTCAGGAGATTTCCTCGAGAAATTTTATCGTATTCATAGCCATTTTGTAGTTTCGTTATTTTTACACCTATAAATAAGGATTCGATTTTACATTTGCAGTAAATATAGGTCTAACAATGGGAATGTACTTTCATAATATTAAGTACTAATGAAGTTTAGATCGATTGTAAAAATTTGATCAAATCATTGCGATTGATGAACAATGATCAAAGAAAACCATTTTCTCAAAGTTTTTTTTTATTTACATCTTCAATGAAAAACACTTGTACTATTCCACATCATTGGTACCCAAAAAACATGTATCAACCTTTGATAATGCCGTAAGGCGAAACCGGTCAGGAATTTAATAAATAATGTGGAATAGTACAAGTGTTTTTCATTGAAGATGTGTAGCAAGTTCCACCAAGTGCCATCAATCAACAGTATAAGCAGTTTTTTATTTACGTATTTTTACCAATCTTTTTAAAATATAACTTTAGTGGTAAAATCAATGAATAACTAGTAAAGAACGTACGAAATGAATGAAGCAGTTATATTCTTAAATTAAATAGATGTACATAACGCCTGATAATATTATAATGCAACGACTGATCCCAACGGTGTCTACTCTATAAGAGAAGGAACTTAATAAATATGTAGGTATATACAATCACAAGGAATAGGAAGACTTGAAACTACGTGTTAAGCATCAAAAGTCTATTTCATTTCTATTAACTTCTAATATAAAAATCATCTACCAAGTAGTACCTACTACAATAAATATCCTCACAACTAATTTGTCAAATTTAAATGTATCATAATAGCTTACCATATTTATGTTCACATTTGCCAGCAAAACATATTACTATACAATACAAAAATATTACAACTAACTTCATCGCAAAACTTCACTTTCACTTCATGAAAACTCTTTTCTATCGCATTTGACTACAAGGCTATAGAATCAAATTCAATAACAACGACGTCCCCTACTACTGAACATCAATCTACAGCACAAATTTCTCACCACTCACGCTACACATGCACTTTATTTGAGGTAATAGGCTCATTAATATAAGTTTCCTTCACTTTATAAGCCCATCTTAGATGAACATAATATTTTTGTTACCTAGGTTCTTATTTATTTTTTATTTCCCGGCAGTGAGTAGGGTAGCCAGAGCTCACTGGATAGTTTTTGTGCTGTCAATGGGAGACGTTTGAAGTCAGTGGCTATTACTGCTTTGTCTTCTAAGCGGCTAAGAAGCTCTCTGTGTTTACAGGGTCGGCAGTACGAGTGTGACTTGTCTGCCAACTCAGTTGTATATTTTTGTTTTCATTCTAACCCCCAGTTGCATCTACAGCTTAGCTTTAAAGTCCAGGGTCCGCTCTCCTATAACTCAATTATCTGGTTCATTCTGACCAACAATAGAAGAAATCTGCACCAAAGCTTCGACCGTTCATCCGCAGGTGTCGAGATTGTGAATGAAAATTATTTTGGTAGGGGACTTCTTTCATTCATTTTCTTTTTACTTAAAATGTTTACAAAACACACGAGGAAACGGTACAATGTGAAAAAACAACACGGTATTAAAACATTTTGTTTTTATTTTCAATAAATCAGATATGTTCAACAATTGATAAAGCTATATCTATTCTAAAACTATCACAAAATGCTTTATGTACTATTTTTGCATTTAAAATAAATCGATAAATAAAATGCATTGAATGCCACAGATAAAAAATGTATCTTTAACTATAACATTTAATACAAATTGTTAATAAATTAGATTATGAATACAATTTCAGAATATTTCTTCACTGTGACCAGATATATGGATGCAGTTAAACATGGCACATTTAGACTTAGTACAATATCTAAGTACAAAAATAGTTGTGATTAGAAATCGTTTCTATTATAACCTAACTACAGTATAATACTTTCACAAAATATACAATAATATAATCATTTATACCTTAACACTTTAAATGGCTCATTTTATATTGCCGGTTTTCAAGAATATAAAAACGTGTACCAATATGATCAATGTACATATTTTGTTCTATACATTTTCGATTATAATATAATGTTACCTTTTTGGTGATATAAATGTTTTTTTAACAAATCATATAAGACACTGGTTGTTATCTATGAGAGGATATGGCCCGTTTTTCCTATATAGAAAAAAAAATAGTACTGTAAGCTATTGCACTGTTTGCATATTGATAATATAATGCTATAATAAAACGTATTTTTTGCAATAAGACAGAATATGGATGTATAATTTTGCAATACACGATTGGATCGTACAAGAAAAAAGATGGCTCAAAAATTTAGTAGAGAATCATGCCTTTTCTTATTATATCACAATGATTACTTAGTTACAGATAACATACAGACTTAGTGTTCTGCACATTTACGTAAAAATGTACAATTGTTAAGGCAATACAACTTTCTGATCAAACGACTTTGATCAATAATTAATTCAGATCACTGTTGATCAAAGATACTTGTTCTGTAAGGCACATCGATTCCAGTAACGTGCTTATTATATAAATACTTTTCATCAACGAACCAAGGCGTAGATGGGTTGAAAGATTTTTTAAAATTCGTGTGACAAACATTTATACTGTTTGGATGTGAATTTTTGGTCGACATTAACGAGCTCGCGTTCATTAGTATCACTTTTTAACTTCACCTCGTATCGCCGATGAAAATTCATTTTAACGCGTGATGACCGATTTTAAAAGTGTTTCAAAATGTCCAAGAACTAAAAATGTCCACAGTATGTAAGTAATATCAAATAAATTTTCTATACCTGACCATATTGAAATAGTTTGTATAACACTTATCTTATAATGTAAAATGTCTGCCTCAACAATATTAGGTAAAATAAAATTGTACTTATCTATATCGAGTTTTTAATAATTTTAACCAAGAATTAAAAGATAGTGTGTTTTGAACACGTCAATACTATCCCCTTATTTTGCAAAAACACAATATTTACAATAAGTGATACAAGAGTTTGTAACCTATGATCCTAGATAACAAAATAAATGTTTTGAAATCGAAAACTTTTTGCCGTTTTGGTAACTTAATTATTATTTGTGACAGACATATAACGTAACACTTTACAGCTTATAAATTTGCTAACCTTACTTACACTCATTCATACTCATACTCACTAAGTACAGATCGTTTGAAGATTATCGTTGAGAACTTGAATAAAGCAGACGTTGGTGCTATTAAATATTATTACCGAGGCTTTCAAAATTTTGATAGATATGTTGGTAGATGCAGGGGAATAATCACTTAATAAGCTTTTATAAATAGCCTCTGTATCGAGCTATAAGAAAAAAACTAATTTGAATTAAATTTTTCAAGCATTTTTCATGCTTAATATTCAATTAGATTTAAATATTAAATTAAATTAAATATTCCACAACATTTCACACAACGCTGTCTAGACCCATGGTAAGCATAGCTTAACTAGCTTGTGTTATGGAATCTAGAATGCAGATAAACATACTTAGATACGTTCTTTTTTTTTGTAAATATATACATATTATACATAGAAACACCCAGACCAATGCAAATATATATTCATGCATACAAATATTTGCACTGAGCGGGAATCGAACCCGCGCCTCCTGCGTAGCGGCCGCGTTCACTAGATTTAAATAGAAACAAATGAATCTGTCTAGGCGGGGTTTGAATCCGCGATCTTTGTCTTACAGGGGCAATACTTTGACCACTAAGCTACCAGACCTCGCCCTAACCAATCCAAATTTCTCCTTCTATATCTATCTTTAAGGCGACAGTAGAGTTTGTCTCCGATATTCTTACGAACTATCACTTAAAACATAAATTTTGTGACTACTCCACCCATACAATTTGATGCAAAGATCGCGGGTTCAAACCCCGCCTAGACCGATTCATTTTTTTTTCCATATAATCCATATTTCAGTTTTAACTCCTGAAGCAAATGAACTGCTTCTTATTTCTCATGGTCTTGTTGGCAGGTAATCAATCTTCGGTTGGACATCGATAAGATAATTATCTCTAGTTTATGTAATCACTGTAATCAGTATCGTTATATAAATGTGGTTCATACTGTCTATACTGAACTGTCTTATATGCCCCTGTAAAGCAAAAGGCAAAGATCACGGGTTCAAACTCCGCCTAGACCGATTAAATTTTTTCTATTTAAATCTTTTAAAAACACTAAGTCAAAGTTCTGTGTATCAGGATGTTGTAACTCAAAACTTTTATAATTGCAAATTGTTGATTATAAAGTTATTAGGTAATTGTAAAATGTTGACCATAAATAGGCATATTGATTGCAAATTGTTGATTTTAAATTCACCTCTCGAATGCCATTTTTTTAATATATTTTTTTTATAAGCTAACACCTGTTAATAGAGGTATCAAGTTCTTGGTAACTTCTAAAAACTTCTAAAGAAGTCACATCATAAGATCACACACACTTATTCGAAGTCAATGTCCCCACCCTCACGCCCCCTCGCACTGCGTGTTCCGCCTGCCCCCCATCACTCTCGTTCTGCCGCTGAAGAAGTCCTCGATCTCTTGAAGCGTCCTGCCTTTAGTCTCAGGAAGCCAGAAGTAAAAGAATATAATAGCTGAAATAGAATAAAAAATATAGATCAATTCTACTTATTAGCTGGCATCTCTGGAGTGCTCTACTATGTGCAACATTATAAATGCGGAAAATTGTGCAGATGTTTATTTATTATATACTCAATCACGCCCAAACGGCTCAACTGCCTTGATGGAATAGAATGACGAATGTATGGGATTTGACGTATTTGACAGTCGTTAACGCATGTCATAAACGTCAAATCCCATACATTCGTCATTCTATTTTACCAAACGCCGGACAACAAATTGCCACTTGCCTTGGGGTCAGATCTGTATCAATTAAATACAGGCATCGGATTCTTAGGAGTTGTGGAAACGAATCAAAATTTTTCAATTATCAAAAAAATGGGAATTTTTAACGAATTATTAATAAATAAATATTCCACAACATTCCACGCAACGCTATCTAGACCCATGGTAAGTATAGCTCAACTAGTTTGTGTTATGGAATCTAGAATGCGGATAAACATAATTCATTTTATTTTAGTAAATACATACATATTATACATGCAATCACCCAAACCAATGCAAATATACATATTCATGTACACAAATATTTACACTGAGCGGGGATCGAACCCGCGCCTCCTGCGTAGCGGCCGCGTTCACTACCGCCACTCCACAGAGGCTGTATTATTGTAATTATTGAAAATAAAATTAGAGTGTGCCTGTGTTAGACACATTATTTCATGCTTCAATGTTTAAAAGTGGTAAATTTCCAACATAAGGGTCCACCTCATCTGACAAACCTCAGTATTTAGCCTCATAACTAAGGAATGATGACCAGTGATTGTCGAATACAAATCTAAACCAACTTACCAAGTAGTGACATGCTACCGTAGAGGCCGAACACTCCGTAATCGTTGAGTGAGTGCTTGAGGAAGGGGAATGTCTTCACCACCGAGAACACCGAGAGGTGAGCCACGCACGTCGTCATACCTCCCACGACGCCTCGGACCTGGAACAATCAATAATTTTATCAATTTGTCTATCACTGTCCACTGCTGGACATAGCCTCTCCCAATGTTAGGACGTTTTGGCCTACTGCTTCCACGCTAGCCAGACGGGTTGGTACAGGGTTTTATTTTCTTTCTCTCACAGTGATATCGTCTACGTACTTCTCCGTAAGTCGTCTCTTACGACACCCTTCGGATGAGCTGGGGTGGTGATACTTGTTCTCTTTTTCGTCACCACACGGACTTGGAACAAGGAACTTTAAATTTATAGTATTATATTATCAGTGTCGAGTTTTTGTTGCATACAATGGTTTATATTAATATTTTCAGAAGCCTTTATTAAAGCGTATTCCACTGAAAGATTAAAAGGGAACAATCCATATAATGATAATGATTAGCCGAAACGTGTTCATGCATAGCTTTCGCTACGCTAGTACTATTATCTACTCTGTGCTTTCGCACAACTGCATCAAATGGGATTCTTTTTTGTGTTTATTATTATCAGGTTAAGGTTTATATGATAGATTTATTTGACAGTCGATTTTTTTTTTTGGTTAGTCACAACAAAATTTTGAATATTTCAAACTAGGTGAGAAATAAACTTGGAAAATGTTTTTTGAATAGACAATTTCTGATGATCTACCATTGAATGAGTATGAGAATACGAAAGTACTATTAATTCCTTACCTGTGTCGGATAAACTTCACCGATCATAATCCAGGGTATGATTAGGTAGCCGAGGGTACAGAATATCATGAAGATATAGATGCTGGCTACCGGGATCCAAGAGTGCTGTGGAGGTATGTGGTTATCTTTCCACAACTTCACGAAGTACATGTAGATTGAAAGGGTTATCATTGTGATGCCACAACCGGCAGCTGTAAAAATAAAACATGGGTCAGAGGCGTTGATTTAGTAATGACTATGTGAGAATGTGAATGATTATGGTAGTCTAAATGCTGTTGATATTAAAAACGAGTGATTCATTTTAGAAATTTGACATACAGGACTTCATTATAGAAATAGAATGCGAAGAAGATATAAAGACATAATGCATTTTTTGCTTCGTGTTCGTTTTAATAGAAGATTGTAATTCGGTAGAAATAAAGGTAAAATATTATTTGGAGAATTTGAAATTTAATGGAATTACCATTGTAATTTACAAAGTACCAATATTCTTCTATCTATTAGACGTAAATATGTTTGCCTCTTTCTTTAATCCTCGCTGCCCCTCTGAACAAGTGGTAACACGTTTGGAGAATAAAATGAAATGCATAGTAATATTATAAATGAGCTCCGGCTGACCCAGGGCCATCCCTCTCAGTCTGGCGCCTTCTCGGGCGGAAGGCGGACATATGGTCCACGAGCCACATTAAAATTTGGTCAATAAATTCCTCCCGGGAGATACTTCGTACAGTGGTTAAGGAAGTTAAATCATGAATTTTCGTGGTTGTCAGCTGGCACTTTGTCGGTGGGGCAAGCAGCGGTGACTGTTCAAACATGTAAAAAAATGAAAAAAATTCAGTCATTTCCTCCCGGCTGAAAATTAGCTAAATTACAGTTAAGCCAATGTCTTGAAGGAAAAAAATTGTCAGCTGCTCATATCGCGGTGGAAAACCTGTCAGCTGGTGACCTAAAGTTGTAAAAAAAATTAAAATCGTCAGTCATTTCCTCCCGGCTCAAAATTGGCTAAAATACAGCTAAGCCAATACCTTGAAGAAAAAAAATTGTCAGCTGGCCATATCGAGGTGGAATACGCGTCAGCTGGTGACCAAAAGTTCAAAAAGTTGTATGAAAAATTAAAAATGTCAGTCATTTCCTCCCGGCTCAAAATTGGCCAAAATCACAGAATAGATATGCCAAAATAGAGTTAAGCCAATACCTTGAAGGATATAAGTTGTCAGCTGCGCATATCGCGGTGGAAAATGCCTCAGCTGGTGACTTGGCCAAAATTCAGCCATTTTTTCATGGTTCAAATTTGGTCAAAATACAGTAAAGCGAATGCCTTGAAGGACAAGAAATGTAAACTGCAAATGCCCCGGTGGAAAATGCATCAGCTGTTCACGTGACAAAATTCAGTCATTTCCTCCCGGCTCAAAATTGGCCAAAATATAGCTAAGCTGATACCTTGAAGGAAATCTATTGGCAGCTGCCCATGCCGCGGTGGAAAATGCATCAGCTAGTCACGTGAAAAAAATTCAGTCATCTCCTCCCGGCTCAAAATTGCCCTAAATATAGCTGAGCCAGTACCTTGGAGGACTAAACTTATCAGCTGCCCATATCGCAGTGGAATACGCCTCAGCTGGCGACCTAGCCAAAATTCAGTAATTTTTTCCTGGTTCAAAATTGGCCAAAATACAGTTCAGCCAATGCCTTGAAGGACAAGAATTGTCAGCTGCTAATTCCACTGCGATATGGGCAGCTGATAAGTTTAGTCCTCCAAGGTACTGGCTCAGCTATATTTAGGGCAATTTTGAGCCGGGAGGAAATAACTGAAATTTGTCACGTGACCAGCTGATGCATTTTCCACCGCGGCATGAGCAGCTGACAATTTATTTTCTCCAAGGTATTGGCTTAGCTATATTTTGGCCAATTTTGAGCCGGGAGGAAATGACTGAATTTTGTCACGTGAATAGCTGATGCATTTTCCACCGGGGCATTTGCAGCTGCCAATCTTCAAGGTATTGGATTATCTGTATTTTGGTTAATTTTGAGCCTGGAGGAAATTACTGAATTTTTTCACATGACCAGCTGACGCATTTTCCACCGCGGCATGAGCAGCTGACAATTTATTTTCTCCAAGGTATTGGCTTAGCTATATTTTGGCCAATTTTGAGCCGGGAGGAAATGACTGAATTTTGTCACGTGAACAGCTGATGCATTTTCCACCGGGGCATTTGCAGTTGACATTTCTTGTCCTTCAAGGCATTGGCTTTACTGTATTTTGGTCAAATTTGAACCGTGAAAAAATGGCTGAATTTTGGCCACGTCACCAGCTGAGGCGTTTTCCACCGCGATATGCGCAGCTGACAACTTATTTCCTTCAAGGTATTGGCTCAACTATATTTTGGCCAATTTTGAGCCGGGAGGAAATGACTGACGATTTTAATTTTTCATACAACTTTTTGAACTTTAGGTCACCAGCTGACAGGTTTTCCACCGCGATATGAGCAGCTGACAATTTTTTTCCTTCAAGACATTGGCTTAACTGTAATTTAGCCAATTTTCAGCCGGGAGGAAATGACTGAATTTTTTTCATTTTTTTACATGGCTGAGCGGTCACCGCTGCTTACCCCACCAACAAAGTGCCAGCTGACAACCACGAAAATTCATGATTTGACTTCCTTAACCACTGTACGAAGTATCTCCCGGGAGGCGATTGGTCATGAGAACCTGTCGCTGGCTTGCGGTCTAATACATTTGCACCTGTCATAAACATCTACATACGTATGATTCCAATACATTGAACATTCGATCCTACAAAAGTTTTTGAGATGATAAAACAATAGAATGAATGGAATGGCCGACTCACCAGATATGAAGGTGAGAATTCTTCTACCGCATTTTCTGCAGAGGATGCAGCCAACTACAGTGAAGATGACACGCAAGATACCCATCGATATCGTAAGCCAGTATTTGTTCGCATTTGCACCAGATGCCTGTCAAGATATAAATAGTTTATTACCAGATTTTTCATATCCTACGAATATTTTAAATGTGAAAGTTTGTGAAGGTGTTTGGTTGGATGTTTCTTATTTAATCACGCTCTATCAGCTGAACGAAACTGGCTGAAATGGCTGGCTGGAACAGGGATAGATCATAGTCTGGAAGAAAAAATAGGCTTACTATCTCAGGAATCAAACATATTGCTTAGATAGAAAATAGCTGTAGATGATTCGATAACGCCGTTGTTAATATTCTTCTTATGAACAAATAGATAATCAAAACTGTGACAGTAATTTTTATTACGTCAATCTCTGAATATTGCATTGTAAATTTTCATTGAACTTAAAGAAAAGGATTACTTTTATTGGCAAAATTGTTACATAGCAAAATTTGTTAATTATATTGTTAGCTTAACCGATGAAATATTTCGTACATCGGCAATAGCATTCCTAATAACTACCACCTCACTGTTCTCAGCATGATTCAATCAATCAATTAATTAGTCTATTGCCTCTCCCAAAGTTGGGATTACTATATAAATAATTTATTAAGAAGATATACTACTCTCCCTCATACTAACTCTTAACTCTGCTGCTCCAATAGCAATAAATATTGTTTCCAAAACTGTTGCGACCTATAATGAAAATTTAATCTTGGTGTTTTCTAACCTCAAAAACTTCAACAGCGTAGAAGGTGACAGTGTTGACGCCACACCACTGGTAGACAAAGAAGTAAATAGCGAGGATTGTGAACGGTTTCAGGGTTGATGGAGACATGAGCGCCTTGAAGGTCTCTCGAAAACCATTCAGTCTGAAAAGATAATAGATAAGCATTAATATTTCAGATAGTAAAACAAAAGGTCGTGAATATATAAAATTGGTTAACGAAAATAGTATCCAGTGGCGAGGAGTCCTTATAATTCGATTCCTGCCGGGTTGCTCTGCAAAGGGAAACCATGGTACGGATATCTATAAATAATATAATATACATAATAATAATCTAATAAATAATATACATAATACATTATTTCAAACTGAATGTATCTGAAACTGTTTAAAACAGAGTGTATGTGAAATTCGGTATCCAAAAATTCAGTATCTGAAACAAGAACGCCCAGAAATCCATACAAAACTGCTATGGACGTTCGTTAAGACGTAAATATTTGTTTCCACTTGTTTCTCTTTTGAAAATGTTCACCCTTCACCACCGATAGTTGTTTAACAACCCAAGATCACATCAGTATATTTATTTGCATGTTTATGTCACGTACAATAAATGCATTTAAATTTTTTATCCGGAGGATCACGTCATATCTACGACCCGTCTCCCAAACGTGTCCATCAGGCAACAGCGGTTGCCTCTGTATGGCCAGGGAAACATTCTGTATTAAATATTAGCCCGCACGCGAATCCCATCCCTTCCTCCGCCGTCGGCACCCCAAATCGGTCACGAACCTCTTGACCTGGAGGCCCCATGGACCCGCCGTCTCCACCGCGAACGATACGAAATCGTACCCCGCGGCCTCCAGGGCAGTGCATGTTTATCTAGAAAATTGATGTTTCGTTTCGATTCTGCCTGTCTGAGTCATTGATTAACGTGCTTTGACCCTTACTACTTCATTATTCGATTTTTAATTATTTATCCTTATCATCTGCCAATGCCATTCTCTTCCGTACTTTCTATTCAGACGCGCGCGTTATCCTCAGTACTATCCATAAATATTTTTACGGTCTACATCTACTTTAAAACTTCTACTTTGAACATTTCTAGCAACATCAGTCTCATTTCTTCTCATATTATTATATCAGAACAACTAATCTCTTTTAGAATGAAATTTTAAACCAATTAATATGCTCCCGTTCTTGTCTCGTCTTTCCCCTTTCCGTCCCCGTCTCCAGTCCTGTCTTAAGAATCTTGTCTTCTCCGCCACGCCACCAATATACACATGAATCATTTATTGTTCAATTATCTATTGTTTGCATTAGTTGTACAACTGGCTGCAGACGAACGAGTTTGCTACTTATTATTGTATTTATTAATAACTACAGTAATGTCGTCTGATTGCATTATTTACGACATACCTACTTCTAAGATAATGAAAATCGGGACTACTAGATGTAAAATATATCTATGTAAAACACATTGTCAGTCCAACGTTTCGTGCTATTTCTTTTATGTCAAAATAATGGATATGACTTCGTTACAAGAGGATGTTAATTTATATTTTATGTTAAAACATATATAGATAATAAAGTCACGCCTCATTCCCATTGGCGCAGCTACAGTACACATTATCTTCTCACTAGACTGTAGGAAGAAGAAAACACGTGTTACAATTTAGCGGCAAAGAGAACAGTTACTGAACCGCTTGGTTCTTGATAGAATTATTTGCACCGAATGCGGGTGACATCTATAGCTCTGCACGTATTGTCCTATATACGAAAGAAGGCGGAGCACTAAAAAAAGTAGTCGAAACCTTTGGTGATAGTACTAATTATATTCTACAGTAAATTATGAAGTTTTTCTTCATCCTAGCGTTAATCCCAATCGCATCCGAAGCTATTAGATTGGAGTCTCGGGTCCGCTTTACCAGTCTAACTGCGGATTTGACTGAACTTCAATATTTTCTGTGAAGCGACTTCTATCTGAACTCCACGACCCAAAAGCTATATAGAAGCATTGCAGTAAGACCAGCTGTTGGACTTTTAGGGCTCTAACTACACGTAACGACAGCTATAGATGTTCGTATGGCCACCGGAATCGACGGCTTAACGTGCTCTCCGAGGCACGACCTGACCCTACTATATGATACATAATAGTACAGTAGGGGACAGTACAGTACAGTAGTACAAAAGTGCAAATACCCACATTCATGCATACAAATATTTGCACTGAGCGGGGATCGAACCCGCGCCTCCTGCGTAGCGGCCGCATTAACTACCGCTACGCCGCGGAGGCAGTAAAATATAAAGTATTTATCAAAAATGTTACAAATACATTATCTTGTTTTCAAAGGGCTATGCAAAATTTCGTTCTGGCTAATTTGATTTAAATGGTTGAAAATATTATGAATATGTAAATGATACCTGTGAAGAATTTTATGATTCCATCGATAGTCGTATTTTAAGCATAATAGCTTCTAGCGTAAACACCGATTTACCTTATTTATTGTTGGTATATAGATCGCAATATTGTCACACTACGTGAGGCGGAAGTAATAAAGTATAGAAGTAAACATGGAAACTTTGTTTACAAACAACTCTTTACTTTGTTCGATATTCATTACGTTTATCTGATATCGAACTATTTTGTTGATACATTGTAGATAGATTGATTGGAATGACATAATTCATATATACCCAGACGCTCGTGGTGAAAGGAAACAGTGTAGCATATTGCACAGGCAATCATGGTGACCATTCTTCAAACAGTGAGACTACTTCTACGCGCTAAGTAACTAACATAATCTATGGCAGTCGTTACGGGTAGTTGGAGCCCTAAACATTCCGAGAGCTGGTTTATCTACAGAACCTAGATATCGCTATTGAGCTCTAGAGGTCAAATGACAGTCGCATCACGGCCGTTTCGACCCCAAACAAGCAGGGCCTTGAAGGACAAAAAGAGATTTTTCTACTTACGGTTCAACATGATTCTTCTCTTTAAACGCCAGCATCTTCTGAATTTCGTCCTCCAGATTACAAGTAGACCCTCTGAGCTTGGCTAGCGAACTCTCAGCCCTCTCCCTGCCCTGCTGTTGTAGGAGGTAGTTTGGTGTTTCCGGTAGAAACAGCATACCGAGGAACGAAGCTATCGGGACTGATGCACTGATACCCGCTAGAATATTCCACGTTGTTACACTGCCTATCACGTACTGAAAAAGAAAATGATTATTTATTTGTCTTTATTTATTTATTGAACTTTATGCACAAGGAAATAGGCGGACTTAATACCGTAGGCCGTAGGCATTCTCCAGCAGTCAACCAATGGTGGTACAGAGATAAAATCAGTAGGTCATTGTTGAGAATGACATTAATTTAACACCATGCTACAAGTATAGTACTGTGAAGTATTGATATACTTTCATACCCATACTACAGCATGAATATAAATAAATAATAAATAATAAATAAATAGATATACAATATGATACAAGAGAACAAGCTGAAGTGGCAGTGGGCTGTCGAAGGACCGATGACCGTTGGAGCAAACTGGTTCTAGAGTGGAGACCTCAAGAATGCAAACGAAAAGTGGGACCCAGACCAGATGACATGATGACCAGAAAATGGTGGCTGGGATAGACTGGATAGGGGATACAAAGGATAGATAGCAATAGAGGAGAGGCAATAGAGGCCAGCACGGAATTAAAATTAATTAATTGAATTAATAAACTTAAAAAAGTAGGTTTTATAGAATATTAGCTACCGAAACTATTAATATTCCCTCTGGGAATTGCAATAAGCTGATCGATTGATTCATACAATTGAAGTGTTTGAGGTTCCCAACATACTTACCTACAACCTGCTGATCGCCAGACAAGGCTATAGTGCTCTTGGTGTTGTGAGGTCCAATGGCAGTAGTTCTCATAATTTTCGTATAAACCAAACCAAAAGGACGTGGAGTAAGCTTGTCTATGCCCAAATGACGCGCCCACCCTTACGCACACAAACAAATTAGCGACGATTGTTTTCAGACTTGTTGGTCAATTAGTCATTATTAGACAGAACGCGCGAGCGAGCGGTTGTCTTGTTCTATAACTCTATGTCAACGCTAGTCGATACACAGAACGTGCTCGGATTTATCACGCGACTAATCGATCGCATACATGTGATAATTTACGAAACAATCGATGTTTTTACACAGATCTAATTATTTGGTGGAGCTGAAATGCGTCCGTTCATATAAGTTAGTACTTTTGCGTGCCTTTTGCCTTAAGGTGGCAATAGGTTAACAAGGCAATAAATATCCTTAATTAAATGATAACTAAACGTATGTTAACCTATAGCACTCGTGACTGCGTATTTTGTAACCTTATTCATAAACGCAGATTTATTTAGCACTTGTACGTATGTACTAATTCGTGTATTTTCTTGTTATTTTGATAGTATGCTAATAAGTAATAAATAGGGTTTTTTAGAAAATCATGACTTATTTCTTATTAAATAGCAGACGTCTGTCAAATATTTGTAATACATTCATACTAAAATTAAAAAAGGGAAAGTGTATGTATTTGTCCGTTTGTTTGTCCGTCTTTTACGTCTAAACCACTGATCCGATTTTGATGAAATTTGGTATCGGGGTGGATTAGACCTTGAGAATAGAATAGAGATACGTATGGTTGCGATAACTGACATCCACGAGGGCGGAGCCGCGGGCAAAAGCTAGTACATTAATATATTATTATATGAGCATATTGGTGTGGATGCTTCCACTTTTATTTTTACATCGAAGCCCGTGCGCCACTGACTCCTTCTTTTGATTTAGCTTTTATTTGAACGTCAGCTGTCTAACCTATCAACCCCTTTAATCTGCGCTAGTACTATTATTTACTCTGTGGGTAGAGCAACGTCTGTCTATGTGAAGCTAGGCTTAGCCCCATACATACGGTCTATTGCACTATCACAAACAATATGCTAATACGATGCTCATGTCGTACACATTAACATCTAAATTGTCTCCGGAGGAATGTACGATAATGTTCATTTTAATATTTTTATTCAAGGTTACTATTTCTATTAGGTAAGTGACAAATAAAGATAATGTTTTTTTTACCATCATGTTTTTATTATTCAGTACAGTTTTCTTTTATCATAAAGTACTATTTTAAATATTTTACATTTAAACTTAATAACGTTTCAAGTTATTACCGCTAATGCGCGCTCTAATTTTATTCTTTTGATGATTGTTCCCTACTATAGCAAAAATATTCATACCCAATATTCTTCTTACTATACACCATCAGTCACACCAATCACAGTTCTTTGTTTTTATTTAAAACTGTTATTTTCTTAACAAAGGTATTGTTCAGTCGTCACCGCAATTAAAACATTCCAAGTCACCGAGTACATTAATGGCAGCAAATTACAAAAGGACATGGACATTTATGCAAAAAATAAATTTTTAACTAAATCGAATTCAGAATTTCGTTTTTTTTTTATAAAAATTCCCAAATTTAGTCGATTTTTGCTGCGTATATAAAGACACGCTAAGGTTACGAAGTAACCAAGTATACACGAACTTTTGACACATTGTACGCGTATGCGTCCTACAATTTGGCACTTCGCTTGTCGTAAACAAAGATATTTACTACAATCAGAGAACTGTATGTTTGCGAATTTTTTTTTTTCATAATTGAATTTAGAATTTTGTCTTCTATCTGGTCATGTGTTATTTTTATAAAATGTAGAAAATTTGGGTTTGCGGTTTTTGTAGCGGATGTAAACGCTGCAAAAACCGACATAATTTTCAACTCATCATCATCATTTCAGCCGAAAGACGTCCACTGCTGGACAAAGGCCTCCCCCAAGGATTTCCACAGTGACCGGTCCTGCGCCTTCCGCATCCATGCCCTTCCCGCGACCTTCACCAGGTCGTCGGTCCACCGTGTGGGAGGCCTGCCTACACTGCGTCTTCCGGCGCGTGGTCGCCACTCGAGAACTCTCTTGCCCCAACGGCCATCTGTTCTACGAGCTATGTGCCCCGCCCACTGCCACTTAAGTTTGGCGATTCTGTGTGCTATGTCGGTTACTTTAGTTCTCCTGCGGATCTCCTCATTTCTGATTCGATCACGCAGGGAAACTCCGAGCATAGCACGCTCCATCGCCCTTTGGGTGACCTTGAGCCTTCTTATGAGGCCCATAGTAAGGGACCAAGTCTCAGTTCCGTAGGTCATCGCTGGCAACACACACTGATCGTAGACTTGAGACACTGCGGTATTTTGGACGAGAAGATATTACGAAGCTTCCCGAACGCTGCCCAGCCGAGTTGGATTCGACGATTGACCTCTTTCTCAAAGTTGGACCTGCCTAACTGGACTGTCTGTCCCAGGTAAACATATTCGTCGACAACTTCGAGTGTAGAGTCTCCAACCTTTAAAGAAGAAGTGGGTGCGACATGGACATTTGACATAATTTTCGTCTTGTCCATGTTCATTTTGAGGCCCACTTGTTGGGAGGCTCTACTGAGGTCTTCGAGCATTGTGCCTAGGTCTTCCAAGGTCTCAGCCATGACTACGATATCGTCAGCGAATCGAAGGTGAGTGATGTACTCGCCGTTGATATTGATGCCGAGTCTTCTCCAGTCCAGGAGCTTGAAAACATCTTCCAGGCCGGCGGTGAACAGTTTCGGAGATATAACGTCTCCCTGTCTCACCCCTCGCTGCAACTGGATAGGTTTTGAGCTTTGATCCTGGAGGCGGACTGACATGGTGGCGTTTTCATACAAACACTTCAGCGCTTCGATATATCGATAGTCTATTTGGGACCGTTGCAGAGACTGTAGCACAGCCCAGGTCTCGATCGAATCGAAGGCTTTCTCATAGTCCACAAACGCCAAGCAGAGTGGCTGATTATACTCCTCAGTCTTCTGTATAATCTGTCGCAGCGTATGTATGTGGTCTATGGTGCTAAAGCCTTTTCGGAAACCGGCTTGTTCGGGAGGCTGGAAGTCGTCGAACCTGCGAGCGAGACGATTCGTAATGACTCTCGAAAACAACTTGTAGACATGGCTCAGAAGCGAGATGGGTCTATAATTCTTCAACAAGGTTTTATCACCTTTTTTGAAGAAGAGTACCACCACACTTCTGTGCCATGCCTTAGGCGTTCGTCCCTCGAGTATGACGGAATCAAATAGCTTCTGAAGAGCTTTAAGTATCGGTGTTCCACCAGCTTTTAGAAGCTCAGCCGTGATCCCATCATCACCCGGTGCCTTATTGTTCTTTAGCTGTTTGAGAGCCATTCTAATCTCGTACAGGCTGACGTCCGGGATATCCTCGGTATAGTGTCGGGTCAATCTGGCTCTTGGGTCTTTGGCCAGATTATTAACAGATTGCCGTACACTCGTGTATAATTGTCCGTAGTACTTCTCGACCTCTTCCAACAGCTCCGGCTTTGACGAAATAATTCTGCCATCCTCCGCCTTCAGCTTATTCAGTTGGCTTTGACCAACAGACAGATCCCTTGCGAAAACCTTTGAGCCTTTGTTGCTCTCAATCGCCTCCTTAATACGAGTTGTATTAAATTGGCGTAGGTCGCGAGTCAAGGACTTGGAGATCTGTCTGTTTAAACACCGATACTGAGTAGCATCTTCAGAGGACTGCAGAACCAAATTTCGTCTTTGTTCCATGAGTTTGTTGGTGAGGTCCGAAATCTTTTTGGTTCCTTTTGAACGACGGGCTTTGAAGATCTTAGACCCAGTCGTTTGGACAATTTCCACAAATCTGTCATTGTAATCATCCACATTTTCGCAATCTCCCAGGCATTCGAAGCGATTCTGCAACTCGAGCTGAAAGCGCTCAGGGTTCTGGAACTGGATAGGTGCTGGTCGGAGCGTAGACTTCATCAGTCGACATCTTTCGAGCTTTGTTCTAAGATTCGATGTGCCTCTTACCATCCGGTGATCGCTTCCTGTTTTTACTGAATTGATCACGGAGACATCATTGAATATGTGCCTCTTCGTCGACAAGATGAAATCAATCTCATTTTTTGTGACACCATTAGGGTGTAGCCATGTCCACTTACGCTGTTCCGGCTTTCTGAAGAAGGAGTTCATCATAAAAAGGCCCTCCTTCTCCATGAAGCCGGCCAGCAGATGGCCACGTGCATTCCTCTTTCCATACCCAAATTGCCCCACTCTCAGCTCGTTGTCGCTTCGTTTGCCCAGTTTCGCGTTAAAGTCCCCCATCACAACGGTATAGTGTGTTCGGGAGCTATGCATGGCTTTAGAGATATCCTCATACATAGTCTCCACCTCGTCGTCGGGGTGTTTCGAGGTCGGTGCGTGTACCTGTATGACCTTCAGCGAATACCGTTTGGTGATTCTGAGTATAAGGTACGCTACCCTCGTCGAAACACTCTCGATCTGGACCACGTTGTTGACAAGGGACCTGTGGACGATAAACCCGACACCACCCTGGGACAGTATGTCGCCCTCCCGGAAATAGAGCAGGTTACCGGATTTGAGGATCATGGTGTCCTGCCCCTCTCTCCGGACTTCACACAATCCTACGATATCCCACCGTAACCTGCTCAATTCTTCCTCGAGTTCAGCGAGCTTCTCGTCGGTTCGCAGTGTGAGCGTGTTGTACGTTGCCAGGGCCAAAGGTCGTCGGGGTTGGTAGCCTGGCATCTTCCGGGGATTCTTCGCACCCCTTGCCCCGCCGTTACCATGGCCGCTACCATAGCCAGGAATAGCGGGGCCGCCGGGGACTAGGGGCCGTTTGTTGGGTTCGTTCATCATGGGGGGTTATGCCGTAATCGCCACGCTTGGCAGGCGGGTTGGCGATCGCAGTTTGGTGGCTAGTACGCGGAAAGATGCTGCTGCCCATCCTCCGGTATTTGAATCCCTTAGTCGCCTCTTACGACACCCACGGGAGGAGATGGGGTGGTGCTATTCTAGGGCCACACCACAGGCCACGGCCAATTTTCAACTACACACCAAATTTACGAAGTAACGAAGTACAAACGGACATATGACACTTGTTCGTGTATCTGTCGTACAATTTGGCGCGTCGATTGACGTAAACCAATATATTTGTACTATTTTCTTCCAAATGCTCTTTTAGCTTTGTTCTTGTAAAAGATAACGAAAAAGATTTTTAAAAGATTTGAGTTAAGAACGCTCTTCTGTAAACTAGTGATTTTGCAGATGTCTGTTTGTAATTTGCTGCCATCGAGATTAGCTCTAAAACTTTTAAACTTCACAACAAGTGATAC
This sequence comes from Eilema caniola, assembly GCA_949126895.1. NCBI lineage: Eukaryota > Metazoa > Arthropoda > Insecta > Lepidoptera > Erebidae > Eilema > Eilema caniola. The sequence continues at coordinate 22,863,712 of OX421467.1, forward strand.
CTAAACAAGTAATTTAAAATGTTAACTTTGCCTTCTAAACATTCCAAAACAATACTCCAATAATTTATTTATTTATTACAATGTTAAGATCGTTTATAAAATTAGCCTTCCAAAATTTCTTTGGGCGACTGTATCTACAACTAATATAAGAATTGACGATTTACGTCACACTTGTGGCTTGCGTTTCATATACTCATCACTGTTTATGCGTTGATATTGACTAGGGACAGACATTTTCAAGAAGGCATACAGAAGGTGGGATGCCCCTAGCCGGATGGACTGACGACTCGAAGATGGTGGCTGGGAAAGATTGGATGCGGAAGGCGGAGAATCTTCTTCGAGCAGGCCTGCAATAGGCTAATTGATTGACTGGTTGATATTGACTAGTGCTCAACTGTGTATTGGCGCCCCATCGTGGTATTGTCAAGGCAAAATTAGGGATAGTGTAGGACACAGGTTTACATGTAGCTAGCTTATTGGACGTTTAAGCCATTCATTAAACGTAGCTATCCTACCTAATAATTAATAGGTAAATTTTAAAATAAGTTGTGTACATTTTAGAAACTCCTATCATAATTGACTAATTTGAATAATTCAATCGTATTTAGGCAAAGAAAACTGAATAGTGCTAAATATTGCGACGAATATTGTTAATATATACCATATAAATTGATAATTAAATTCTTTATTTATGGAACAAATAAGTAGGTATATAGAGTTAAAAATATCTTTTGTTTACCGACTAAGTCCATATTTTACCTATCTCACATTATTGTGTGATGAAGGCCTTATATTCTTTAGGTCTTTACTAATAAATTATTACACAGGGTATATTACAGTAGTTATGTCAATATTGACATACAATTTTATTAAATAACAGCTGTATATACCCTGTGTTTTTTATTAGCAAGTGCCTTGGTTCTTAAGGCGGTTTTCTTATATTCGTGATCAACGGCATAACATGTAATCAATAAAATGTCAATTAGGTCGAAAATCGCTTGGACTGTTTTTATAGTTTCGGTGTAAGTGTAACTTATATCAGACCTTTGCCGGTAGGCGTAGGCGTTCGTACGGCGGGAACACAACTGCTAGTGTGTGGTCGCAAAACTGACAACAGGGAATTGCCGTCAGGCCAAAATCGCTCTAGTGTGTGTGTGCTATCGGCTTAGGACTGCAGGCCGCCGGATACAAATAAAATTGCAGGCTGACTACAGGCGGACTGTTACTGAGTGGGCGCCTTTATAGTTAAAAGTGCAGAAGCTTTTAGCAGATGAATACTCACTTGTATTAAAACGCCAGTGGAAACACCGACAGATGCCAAAGCCCCCAGCATTCCTCGTAGATGGGGCTGCGATACTTCACATGTGTACACTCTGGCGGGTGCACCCACCATACCGCATCCAAAACCAATCAATAATCTGCCTGTAAATAAGATATTTTACTTAAAATTTAACCACCATGCAACTTTGGTGACAACGCCGCACAGAGATAATAATATGCTAGATTGGAGAATAACAACTTAAGAGCCATGTTTCTCCACCTCAATCCATTAATATCCACCGCCACGTATTAATCATAAGGTTTACGAAGCAAAATGGACTTGGATGCCTATCGACTGTAACTTAAAACGCTCTGAGAGCAAAACGTCTCCAATTTAAAATGACTGTGTGTTCCGAGAGCACAATGTCCTTAATGCTGAATACTTGCAATGTAGAAGGTCCTGAGAGAAAAGGTCCGTATCCTTTTGAGGTCCTACCGGTAATAGTGATAGGCAATCACCCGGATGTAAATCCAAGCTGGAGTGGCCAACCCATAAGATTCCTCCCATAAGAATTTTATTTGGGTGTTTCAATTTTGTAATATACATATATATATATACTCATAAACATTTGAAATTTCGGACTGCACATGTGGGTAGGTATATGCCGTCTTCTTTTCTATTTTCTTAGAGGCTATTTTAATTACAAATTTGTTGACTTTATTGTAAAATTTTGACATTCATATGTGCTCTTTATGTGCCTAGGATATCGTGCGGTACGCCCTGATGACCCTGCGGCCATCGTCCTCTGTGCCACACGCAGCAGAGGCAGGAGAGGTTTTAATCTTAAAAGTAAATTTTGCGTCAAATATGTTTTGATTTGATGTGAACTTCAGTTGAAGGCTATTTTTATAGAACACTTTCTGAAATGAGAATGATTTGCTCCATGGGTATTTTGTCGTGGTGGTCAAAATGATTGAGAGACATCATGACCAGAGGACTAACTATTGAAAAGCCTATTTTGCTTCCTAAACCCTGATCCACCAGGCCCCCGATTCTGCTAATTTTATGACATAACAAAACCACTATCTCGCCATGCCATTGCATTAAATGTCATTAAATTTTAGACTTTATCGCTGAACTTTTAAGTCCAAAATGAAAAGAGAAACAGTTTATAACATTTTTCATTAACTCTACAAGTATGTCATTTAATTTTAGAATTTAACTGTATTACAGTAAAATGGCATTGTTACAGTGTCTGCGGTACCGCAGTGGTTTTGCCGTGGACACAAAACAGGACAACAGGACACTACGGTGTTTCCGTCAAATTGTGCAGTCCGACTGGGGTAGTACCTCCACCCTACAGAATACCGTGGCCATAATAACCACGTGTTATGTTCCCCCCATAGTAGCGTAGCCAGAGCTCACTGGAGAGTTTTTGTGCTGCCAGTGCGAAGACCAAAGGCTATTCCAGCTCTGTCTTCTACGCTGACGGTACAGAAACTCTATGTTTCCCCTGGTGTACCTGGTAATCCTGCACACGTCTATAGGCCACGGTAATCACTATACATCAGGTGGCCACCACAGTGGTAAAAAAAATAATAATAGCAGAATCAAGGCCCAGTAGTGGGTACTTATAGCATTTGGGGTTAACGGTGATATATTGACCTAGTGAATCCTGAGACACTTCAATTGTTTAGGATCTACCGTTTGCTGTACTTCAGTACTGTTAAAATGTGACACTACCATTTTTACGTGTGAAAATCCCTCGGGTTTTACTTCACTGAAGTTAATGGTATAGATGAGCATGTCCAAACATCTTCTTAAACTTTCATTCTAACAAGATACGCCCGAAAACATAACCCTTTTTGGCAGTTGAGTAAAAAGAGTGCTTGTGTCGCTGAATCGATCTCAATAATTAGATATTTCTGTGTATAAGTAAATATCCGTGTCTAAGGTACTTACCAACATAGATCATAGGAACGTTTTGCGCGAAAGAAATCAGAAACCATCCAAGTACGAGAGGAATTTCCGTGACGAGAAGAGTCTTTCGGCGCCCGATGTGGTCCATCAAGTAGCCACTCAGGATGCATCCGATGGGAGTGCCAGCTGCGCTGAGACTGGCTGCAACGATAAATACACATGTTAATCGTTATAACTAGCAGTTCTGTGAACACTAGACTTCGCGAGCACTCTTTGCCATATTTTTCTAGACCCTTAATCAAATGTGGCATCTTTAAAAAACTATACGTAGGTATTTTCTTCTTTGAAACAGTCCTGGATGTTTTACTTTAAAATAATGACGATCCGTTCTTAAAATAATGCTACAGAATTTTTTCCCCCTTTCTCATCTGTTATTTTATTACGAACGTCACATTCACGCGGCATGTTTTATGTCCTTGATGTATAAGCCAAAAAGCATCAAGATTGTTCATAAAAAACGCGACTGCAAACTTGGCCCCAAAAGAAGGAACCCTGCGCCTAAATCTTTGTACCAGCTCGTAACTTAAGAAGTTGATGCCCCAAAGATCTAAGTTGGGCTCCCATTTCCAGCTTTATAAATATTATTAATAACAGACGATAGCAACAGAATTCTCTTACTGTTTATTTTCCGCGAATAACACAGTGTGATGTTAACAAATTAAGCACACTCTCCTAGTGTGATAGTCTTAATTGATCACTGCGTAAACAGCGCGAAATTACTTTCAGGAAGTGTTCTGCGCAGAAATATCATGTAGTTTATTATTCTCAGATTATAAGATATATTATCGTAAATCATACATCGTGTAGGTACCTGTTGATTAATGGAGAGCAAACCCCGGTCTTAAGAAACCTGTGCAAGCTTTAGATGTAACCTGAAGCATCCAACTTGAAGCCTGGTACTCTTATCTACTCGGAGAAAGAACCCAGTTTTTGGTTTCTCTTGATTTTTGCGCCAACGACTACCGTGTGACCCACCAACACTGAGAGGAAAGACTACGTCAGAGGTTCATTCATCGTTCAGCAGCTTTACCAATTTGCAGGTAACGTTCTTTTAGGCTTTAAAGACCCCTGTGTGTTCTGATTGGTCATAAAATGTGAGTTTTGGTGCAGTTTCCATTGTTACAAGGTCTGAGGTTACTTCCTCTTGATTTTATATCGATATCGAAAAATAACTAAATTTAAACTCGTCGACACTGGGAGCGGTGTTTAACCTCACAGACATTTAGCTAAAAAAAGACTACAACGTGTTCACCACTGTGCGAAACAATAATATAATTTATTTTTAGTAATATTCTTGTATTCGAAATCGCACCGTTTGGAAATTTCCTTCAAAAGCTGCCATTTTAAGAAGGTGCAGTCTCTTTGTTATATTATATAATCACGACAAACTGCAATACTCCGATATCGCCAATGATTTGTGGAGGTCAGATGACAGTTGCTTCACGGCAAATATTAAAGATTAGCCAAACGCACAGTTCGACTGGAAGAAGGGGACCCAGCACTGCGAGCTGAAAGCTTCGGATGAGACTGCGATCAATGACGGGATGAATAAAAATAAAATTATGACTAATTACATAAGGGGAATAGGGAGTGTAAGGCATAACAAGAAATAAGTCTAATGTTGTTCGAAAGGTTCAATGTATGAATGTAGAAATCTTTTGGCGCAAATTGTAGGCCAAGGATAATGCCAATAGTCTCATTACTGTGACTACCTAAGATCAGGCAAAGTGAGAAGGATATTCGGAAAGCGAACCCCGGATACCAAGGTGAGAGCTTCTAATGCGACCAGGACTCACACCAAAATAAAAATATACACGATTTTTACTTACATTTCCACTTTAAAACATGTAAGCAACACTTACCAACCCAACTAGCTTGACTTTCAGTAATAAATAGAGTAGAATTCACGTCCTTTAACTGCGGGAGCGCTGTCGCTGAGAAACCGAAGGCCATGCCAGTATTGATGGTCCCCAGGTTGGCCACAAACGAGGCCAACACCTGTTTGAGGGCCTTGCCTCTGCCTTCTTTGCTCGCCTTCTTGTCTGGGATCACCGTTTTGATGATTGTGGCGCCATTACCATTTTTTATGAAGGGTATTCCGTCGTTCCTGTAACAAGGATGGTTGGATTTAGTTATTAGAAGGTTTTTAGGAACTTTTGATCGGCTGGTACAGGAACTACAGAACCGCATGCTCTGTAGTTCCTGTCATTTATCGCTTGATACTTAGATAAGTAGAATGAGTGTTTGGAGCTCCATCAATAGCTTCGAGGCTCAAGCCAACCTCGCTTGTGATAGAGGAGGCCTTGGTGAAAGCTTTCCTTTCGGAGTTGGAGCCCGAACCTCATCACATCAGATAGTAAACATCCCACAGGCATTATACGGAACCTACTGTACGGAACGGTTACGTGGGACTAAAAATAAAGCAAAAAATATGCCAAAAACAAGTGAATTCAAAATATTAAAAACATACTTTACTACCTAATATAAATCAAGCTAGCTTTCTCTGTCCCTAAATCCCTTTATGCTTAAATCTTCAAAATTACGCAACGGATTTTGATGCGGTTTTTGAAGTGAAAACTTCTTTAGCGGCGTTGGATGGGTGTAAAATGTTAAGGAAGCGTCAGGATTAGTTGACCTTTGAACCGTAAACGATGACTAACGTCATACAAGATTAGGTACAGACTATCTATTTTGCAAGTTACGATAGATAGCGTCGTAGCTTAAACGGTAAGCACTTCGACTGTAAGTCCTTGTAGTTTCAGATATTATCGAGTTCGAACCACCTGGCCTTCAGAGATTTTTTGTGATTGTTTTTTCTTTTTGTAATTTATTACTTATTGTGATTAACTTTTCTTTTTGTAATTTATTAATTTCTTCTGACAGAAAATTAGCAGAAAATTAGCGATTAGGTTCTATGATTGGCGCTATATTATAGGTATGGTATGGTATGTTTTTTTTTATCTTTTTCTATGTATATAACGAAGAAAGAAATAAAGAAAATGTGTTCACTTCTGCCGGCACTGCCAGAGTGCAACCCGTCTTTTTTTTTTTAAAGATAGAGTGATTCAAGAGAACGGTTTATATGTATAAAATACGTTTAATATAGTAGAGGGTGCAGCGGGAACGGGATCTGACGCCAAGCGGGCTGAAAAATATTGGCGCTATGAAGTTCGGCGGGTGAGCTAGTTATTGATAAAATAAAAGGTAAAAAATATTTAATAAGGGCGAAAGTTTGTTACACTTAATGCCAGCTTGGACCTACGTCGCAAGAGAATCGGGAACCAGGTGCGCGCGGATTGTTTTGATAGAATCTATAATTAGGGAATTGAGGCCGTCCACAGACGTAACACCTCGCGCTATCCTTGAAAGACACCTAAAAACGTGTACTGCGTTGCACATATAGAGCACATTTTGGGCTCAAGATGCGGGTGGTTTATATGTATATGCTCCACAGTGAGAAATACCTAAATAGATATATAAATGTCAGCCTTTTCAATGAGATACACCTAGCACGTTGTATTATTTACATTATCATTATCACAGACTTATCGACAGCACATAACAATCATTGTTCGGGCGACCTTGGTGGGTGGCGGTAGGGTTATCTCGAGTGATAACGGGTATCCCTCGACCTCCGAACGCACGTTAACCCGCCAATCATTCTCAATGTTATGTGTTAATCATTGACTTGTTTATGCAATTGTATTAATTTATCGCTATCCTACTAAACGCGAAAGTTTGTAAGTGTGATGGAAGAATGGATATTTGTTAGTCTTTCACGTAAAAACTACTAAATGGATTTTAACACATAGGCTACAATTTAAAACGATAACTGCCTCTCTAGTCTAGTGGCAATTCGTTGCTCGGCGTTTGATGGAATAGAATGACGAATACATAGGAGTTGACGTTTATGACATGCGTTAACGACTGTCAAATCCCATACATTCGTCTTTCTATTCCATCGAACACCGGTCAACGAATTGCCACTTGTCTAGAAGGGCTGATATAATAGCGATAACCGACATCCACGCGGGCGAAGCGACGGTCAAAAGCTAGTCTATAATAATAACAAAGTTTATTCGGGATAGTAGGGTATTTTTGCGCGAGTGCACTATTTAAACCAAACAAAGCACTACATAGTTTAAAACAAAGTCGCTTTCTCCGTCAATATATCCCTTTGTATGCTTAAATCTTTAAAACTACGCAACTGATTTTGATGCGGGTTTTTTTAGTAGATAGAGTGATTCAAGAGGAAGGTTTATATGTATAATACATGTTTAATATAGTAGAGGGTGCAGCGGGAACGGGATCTGACGCCACGCGGGCAGAAAAATATTGGCGGTACGAAGTTCGCCGGGTCAGCTAGTGAATAATAATTTATATGAATAAATATTGTAGGAGATTGTACAAAGCGTTATCTAGACCCAAAGTAAGCATAGCTTCACGTTCATGTTATGGTTTCTAGAATACGGATAAACATACTTCGATATTTTTTTTTTTGCCTTTTGTTAATAAATACATATAATACCTACATAGAAACACCCAATGCAAATATTCATATTCATGCATTCAAAAAAACTTAAAAAGCAAAAGAAGATTCGGTTCCTTTAAATTCTTGACTGGTTTAAAATAAGAAAATCTATGTCCGACTTTTTTGCCTGATATCCCACATCTTCCCAAGGAAGAGAGTAAGTGGATATTTCCTCTTACTCATCCTTGAGAAGATCAAGAGGAAATGGGTGAGGGCCACATATAAGGACAGATCATTTGCCTGGTCGACGGCGTCAGATACCTTATGAACGTTATCTAAAAACGTTCAGCCCCTCTACACAAGTGGCAATTCGTTGGCCAGTGTTTGATGGAATAGAATGACTAATGTATAAAATTTGATGTGTATGATAGTCGTTAACGCATGTCATGAACGTCAAATCCCATACATTATTCATACTATTCCATCAAACGCCGGCCAGTCTAGAGGGACAGCGCAACTAGAGCGTAGTGCCTCTACCGGTCAGGATATAAAACGAACTGTCATCAAATTCAACAACCATCATCAAATGTGTAACACTATTGCGTGTCTGTATAACAAAAAGTTTGAGAACCACATAACATTTAACACGTGAATTGAGTTAGAAACAAGTCATAATATTGTACAATATCTACATGCCATAATAAATAGATAGCACATAGCGTTGGATAACTACTATAATCGGACATTATGCCGTCATTAAAAATCTATTAAATTATTAAATCAGCTCATTTAAATTATCTATAACAGTATCGACTATTATCTCGGTAAACTAATATTCTGTTTCTAATATCGATAGTTATTCGTGGTTACATTAAAATGGTTGTATGGTCCTCCTCCAAGTTAACCGGAGCAAACCGGTACATCAGGGCCTCGATTTTAGATACTAAAGCAAAACCACTGTCATACCACGGCAAATAATCAAAAAAAAAATCCATTTAATTTTAGACTTTAAGAAAATTTTCTTAAAGTAGAATTAAATGAGCTTTTTGCAAAGTGAATAAAAAGTGTAATGAAACCTTTTTTTTATACTCTTGTCATTTAATTTTGGACTTCATCAGTATAAAAATAAAGTCTAAAATTTAATGTAATTTTAAGCTTTAGCGGAATCAGGGCCTACAGATGACTCGTCATTAAATGTACTGCCTATAACGCTTTCATGAACCATATAACTCTGTCTGTCTTTCAGTAGGTATGTTACGCTTTAATGCCTTAACCACTGAACCGATCTTGATGAATTGCGGCATAGGGGTAGATCAGACCTTGCTATGTTTGATCACTTTAATCGACATCCATTACGCGTTTTTTGAGTGTATTTTGAAGATAGTATGGGGCACAGGAGCTCAAATCGACCAATCACAAATTAGGTAAGTATATCAAATCAATCCGCATGCCAAAGCCTCCTTTCTTTTGCAACTTGAGGTCAAGATACATATATGTCGTTAACTATACCCGCCCTCTTAAAAACTGGCTTCAAAAGTATGTGTATCTAGCTGTCAATCCATATGGATTGAATGTTGGTGACGTCATAATTATGTCTGGTGATGTCAGAACATGACATAAAATTAATTGCTAATTGTTATTTTATCATAAGTATCATAACAAACGATTAACGATTGTGTTTTATTTGTGTTTGTGTCTCGTGATGATATCTTTCAATTTGGCAACTTTTTAAGTAAAAGTTTGTAAATATTTCTGGCGATTTCCTCATTTTCCATTTTCAAGATTTTCAAATGCCTAGCCATGGTGCCGCCGCCGAGTCCAGGTAGAAGGGACCCAAGAAATTCTGGCTTGACGTCGTGGAGGGAGACATGCGTGCGAATGGCCCCACTACCATGGACGCCCAAGATCGTGCAAAGTTGACGCGGACCCTGAGCTCCAAGTTCATCTTAGTCTTGGATGCAATCATCTTCCTAGAGACGTGTCGTCTCTATGAGGAAGATGATGAAAAGGGGATTTCCCAATTGTGTCGAAAGTTTGTTTTTTTATAAAAGAATAACCTAAATTACTTATTTTCTTTTGAATCCCTCCAGCTAAGCTAAATTGCTTGTGTAAGGAGTGGGTTCAGGTCGGTAGTGGCCAGGATTCGAAACCAGAACCTTTCGATCGTAAGACCAATTCCATAAACACTAAGTTCACGACGCTTCTTTATTTTGTTTGAAGATACTTTGGACCCCGGATATGCATTGTTTTAAATTGTTATATAGGTTTCACTAGGAGTGACTGCTCTCTAACTTGCCAACCCTGAGAGGAAACCCTGCGACCAAACCTCGTGCCATAACGTTTATGTACCATTGGCATTTAGCAAGTGCATTAACTTTCTGCTAAGGTTGTTTTAAGCCTCAAAGATGTTTAAAACCTATACTCATATCATGTAACGCGTAACACAGGAAAATAATATTAAAGTAATAGTAAGTAATTATTATGCCGTAGGGCTCCACAGGAAAATTTGTTTGGAACTTGAGATAGCGGATTCATTTAGCATGGGTAATTATTACTCGGAGGTTTTAAAAACATAACTAATAAAATCTGTCTTGCAAAGTAAATGTTAAGAACATTAAAACCTCTGATGTAAAGCTCGACGCAAACGAGCCACCGACCACCGCCACCGGTGGCCGGCGACAAGCATTTCACACGAGTTTTCATACATTTTGTTACAACGCGGCGCACACGTGTGGCCTGTGGCCCCCACGCGCTACTAGCACAGCTCCTATAGACAAGTGTAATTTATTGCCCGGCGTTTGGTAGGATTTGACGTAAAGACAGTGCTAATTGCGTCTGGGACTCGCTACTTATGGTCACTACAAGCCACACATACGCCGAAACGCGCCACTGCTTCTAGACACCGGCGGCTGTCGCTCGCTTCTGTCACTGTTACAAATTTATACGCAGATACAGCAGTAGCGCGGGACCGCCATTAGTGTTTGTGGTCGATGGCCCGTTTGCGCCGAGCCAAAAGGTTGAATTACACAGAAATGAAGGATAAAGGACACGACTGTTTTTCTGTTCAATTGAGAACTCCGACTGGGGAATTACCTCCGCCATAATAACCTCGTGTTGTGTTCCCGGCACTGAGTAAGGTAGCCAGAGCTCACTGTAGAGTTTTTGTGCTGTCAGTGAGAAGACCAAAGGCTATTCCTGCTTTGTCTTCTACACTGGCGGCACAGATACTCTCTGCATTTACAGGGTCGGCAGTATGATTGTGACTCATCTGGTGTTGCACTCGTCCATAGGCCGCGATAACCACTTTCCATCAGGTGGACCGTGTGCTTGCCTGTCACCTCAATGGCATAAAAAAGGCAACAGGCTTAATCCAAATCAACAGCCCTTCGACAGCTTTATTCGTAGTCGTGATATTACTGAAAACATGTTGCTTGAGCGAGCGACTATACGTATAGTCAGCATCAGATTGATCTTGACGAACAAAGTAGTCAAAATGATCTTAATGCCTTAGTTTTCCCCCTTCCTTTGATTAATTGTTCTGATATTTGGTTCACACCTTTAGTTCGGACAATAATACAATTTAAATCAATAAAACAGTTTACTTAGCTCTTAATACCGTAGTTTTAAGGTCATTTTGAGTGCTTTGCTTGTCAAGATTGATCTGATGCGGACTTCCATTTGTTAGCATTGTTGCCTCAGGATTCGATTTCCAGCTCCTCAATTCCTTTTAGTTTATTTTTGCCTTTACGGGAGCACCTACTGAGTGAGCTAAGTCCTGAGAGGAAAGCATGCATCAGAGCCTCATCAGCAGATGTATCGACTCCAGATATCTTTGCGGGCCATACATTTAAATTATACACCATTAAAACGAGAAATAAACTCAAAAGGTAAATAAATCGGTGTTATTCAATGAAGGTAAGGTCGATTGGAAAGCCATGGCGATAATACCAATGCCGATGTTTAATCGAATGCGAAACACGAATTTCGTTCTTTTATATGCATGTACAAACAAATACTGTGATTGGCATTCGGAAAAGGACAGATTCGTGTGCGAATCGCTCAATGAAACATAAATTATGTTAACCTCATACTAATAGAATTTAAATTTGGAAATATTATTAGTATTTGTGATTATATTTGCGAAAGTTTGTATAAATATTATGAAAAAACGCTGCCTTTTTTTTGTTTTTATAATGCGGAAATATCCTTGCTCCGTCAGAACCGATGGGCGTAGTTATATCGGACTTGAACCGACTAATACCGCATGCCGTCTTCGGTTATCAATTGCCAAAGGCGAATTACCTCTGGCATATGCCGCACGCCCCGGCTGACTCAGCGCCATCGAAATGGCCTCCTAGGGTGTGGGATATTGTGTGCCCATCTTGCCCCGAATAGGGGGAGCAGGTGCCTAGCGCCGCCACCCCAGCCTAATTCTGCCAGGCTGCTACTGCTACTGGGATATGGGTTGATATGAGCTTCAAGGTATGCCACGGGCGAAGCCGGAGCGAGTCGCATATGTGTGAAAACAACCCGAAATGTTTAAACATAAAAATATTTTTATGAAGAAACATCTCATGGTGTCGTAATTTTATTTTGAACTAGATCAGTACTGTTTACCTGAATTATTTATTTAACGTACGTTTGACCCTGGCCCACTACACACTTTATTTACAATTTATATTGTAAAGATAAATGCATGAAGAATATTTTAATTTTCATGTATTTTTATACCATCCATACTAATATTATAAATGCGAAAGTAACTGTGTCTGTCTGTATGTTACGTTTTCACGCCTAAACCACTGAACCGATTATGATGAAATGTGGTATAGGGGTAGATTAGACCTTGAGAAAGGATATAGGCTATGTTTGGTCGCGATAACCGACATCCACGCGGGCGGAGCCGCAGGCAAAAGCTAGTACGAATATATATGGCAGTCGTTGCTATTGTAGCCCTGAAAAGTTCAAGTAGTCTAACTAAAGAACTACGATATCGCCAATTGCTTGTGAAGGTCATATAGCAGTCGCTTCACAGAAAATATCCAAGGTCAACCGCATCAAAGTTCGACTGGAAAGCCGACCCTAACTGAGTTGGGAAAAGACTTTGAGAGACTTTTTAGGAGGTAGGACACAATGGTATTCCCGTCCAATTGAACAGTCTGACTGGGGAGTACCTCCGCCCTATAGAATATAGCCATAATAACTTCGTGTTGTGTTCCCGGCGGTGAGTAGGGTAGCCAGAGCTCACTGGAGAGCTTTTATGCTGTATACTGACGGCACAGAAACTCTCTGTGTTTACAGGGTCGGCAGCACGATTATGACCCTGGTGTAGCACACGTCAATAGGCCTCCACTACCACACCACCACCACACAACCACTTTCCATCAGATGGACCGTGTGCTTGTCTGCCACCTCAGTGGAATAAAAGACGATCCCGTATTTGAGAAGATTTATTATTTGAGAGAAATAGGAGACCATTGACACATAATGAAAAAATGAAAAATATCCAAAATAACAAATTTAATTATTTTTGTCTGGACACCCCTTATCACTTAGGGATTTGAGAGATAGATAGTAGCCGATTCTCAGACTTATGGTAAAATTATTAAAATGACTATTAAAAAGCAGGGGTTGGTAGATAGAAGAGTGAAAATTTAAGGTTGTATGATTTTTTCATGCCACATATTTAAAAAAAATAAAAAAGAATATATCCAAACAAAATTTGGGTTGGACACCCCTTATCACTTAGTGGTTTGTAAGATAAATAGTAGCCGATTCTCGGACTTACTGAATATGCGTAAAAAAATTCATAAGAATCGGTCGAGCCGTTTCAGAGGGGTATGGGAACGAATATTGTGACACGAGAATTTTATATATTAGAAAATAGAACGGCCATACGCGGTGTTCACCTGCAAGTCGCGCGTGGCGACTTTTTCTTAGTAAATAAATACTCACGAGAGATAAGATATACCTTTATTTTACAAATTTACCTACTTCTCCATTTTTATTCTACAGTTGGAAATAGCATAATATAGCATATTCATGGTATTTTTAAAGATGTTATTTTTCACTTCTCATGCTCTTAAAATGTTACTTTAGTCCCTGCTTATCGGGACTAAAGTTCATTATCAATCTCTAGGGACTAAAGTATTTTTTTTTTAATTTACTTTGATAACTCCTAAACAACCAATCACGGTGTTTGTGAATGGGAGGATTATCACCTTTTTAGTGATTGTGTATAGAAATAACCTCAAAATGACATTTGAAAAAATCAAAAAATCCCATTTAATTTCGTGAACCACGATTAATGATATTAATTTAATTAATTATTATGTAAGTATTAAGGATAAGTTATAAAATTATTATCCATTTCCAATTAGGTTTAAATTATTTTTCAAGTTTGAATCTGTTGGCTAAATATATATGCAAGCATATACACTATACGTCACTTAACAACAAAAAAAAACCGCGTGACAAATTTCTTTGCAATTTGAATTTTGAATAGATTATTCGTAATAAGCTTGCGTTGTAATCACCAATTATTTACACAAATTAATTGTGCAACTTAGAAACTTTGTTATTATAAATAAATAAAAATAAATAAATATTCCACAACATTTCACACAACGCTATCTCGATCCATGGTAAGCATAGCTTTACTACCTTGTATTATGGAATCTAGAATACGGATAAACATACTTAGATAATTTTTTTTTTGTAAATGCATACATATTATACCTACATAGAAACACCCAGACCAATGCAAATACCCATATCCATGCATACAAATATTTGCACTGAGCGGGGATCGAACCCGCGCCTCCTGCGTAGCGACTGCGTTCACTACCGCCACGTCACGGAGGCTTTACCCCGTTATCGATATGATAAATTAATATATTTAGGTTGAAAAAGATATTTGCCTATTTCTTATTTTTTTTTTAAATATTATAATTTTGTATAAAGCGTCGCTTTTTTTCCTCGCATTCAAAGTGAAAAGTAAAGTGTTTAACGTGGGACTAAACAACCATAATGACACTCGAACTATTAGCCACCCTCGCTTCGCTCGGGTGGCTAAAACATCTCGTGTCATTATGGCTTGTTTTAGTCCCTTGTTGAACAATCTACTATTGTAATAAGCTAGTCTTTACAGTACCGAGTATGCGTTCGAAAGCTCCTGTCTCTTGGGACTGGCATTGACTAAAAAGTTGCCATACGTTTCGCGACATGGCCGTTCTGTACTAATATAAAAACGAGTCTCTGGGGCAGGCTTACTCTCGAATTTAAATTGTCAGATGGTAGTTAAGCGAAGATAACCCAAATGCAAATATTTGTATGCATGAATATGTATATTTGCATTGGTCTGGGTGTGTTTCTATGTATATTATGTATGTTTTTACAAAAAAAAAAGAAAAAAGTATCTAAGTATGTTTATCCGCATTCTGGATTCCATAACACAAGCTAGTTAAACTATACTTACCATGGGTCTAGACAGCGTTGTGTGAAATGTTGTGGAATATTTATTTATTATTTATTATTATTAATTAAGAAAAGGAGGAGAAAGCTAACAGGCTTCTTGGTGGAAAGCTTAAAATGCAACCAATATCATCACTCAGTTAATGATGATGATTCGTCATCAGTAGCGGGGCAAGGAAGATATCCTATAACCCAATTCCTGTCAGCTTCTCAACGGGTCGCATAGTAACTACACAACAAATTAGAGATCTTTTCAATATGTTCACATTTCGCTCCTGCGCCATACTATACAATGTTTAAATTTTGTTAAAACACAAATTACAATTTGCTTGGGTCATTACAATTTTGACGATAATAATATGTGATTAATAGTAACAATAGATAAGTTCCAAAGTTCTTGAGATTATACCTTAAACTTGCCATTAAGCAGGGTGAATTTATGTTGACGCGTCCTATATGAAAAAGTAAGCAGGCGACGCTCAATAACTCGGAAATAGCTTCTTGACATTGACACATAATCAGAAGCCAGAAAAAAATCTATGCAGTGACGCAAATACGCAGAGATTCCTGTGATCTCATCGGTACTAAGGTTATTTGGTATTTTAATCAAATAGGTTTCTCGTCCATTACGACACAGTCTGTGTATAAGAGACATGGTAATACAGACTGGGTTTTAGTCTTGAAATAAACTATTTAAAACTACTAAAAGAACTAGGTTAACTAATTTTTTTTACGTGCGCAAAATCCTCAAATCTTCCCCCCCCCCCCCCCGGAGCCGGAGGGGGAGGTTAGGTAGCCTAGCCCCATTTCTTAGAATAGGCCGCTGTTTAGGACCTGCTTCTGCCAGGGTCAAGTGTAGCCCTTCACCTTCGCACCCTGACCCCGCTCATGGAGGATAGAGGTTGTTTAGCGCCCGCTCACGCCCGGTACATCCTCTGTAGACTGGGAGGGTACTAGTTCTCTCCCGTTTCAAATCTTCACCAAAAGAGAGATTCATGATAGCAATAATGATAGCTCATCACACAGCGCTACATAATTTTTTTTTCTTAAAACTTCTCTAAAATCTTCACCATACAACAATGAGTAGCTACTTACCGATCCATCAAAAGGCGGAAGTTGCATAATGTCGAAACTACGTTCAATTGTCCTAATTAGCTCAGCCGGGAATCGAAGTCGCTAGAATAATTACAACCAAACCAGTACCAATCAAAACGGACAACCGACAACATTTAACCCAATACATTAAAAATGGTAGCATGACAATTTCTTCATCAGTTCTCTTTGATTTTCTTCTCACTTCTTCCTAACAGCCCCTCTAAACAAGTGGCAACTCGATAGACCGCGTTTGGTAGAATAGAATGACGAATGTTTATGATTTGACGTTTATGACATGTGTTAACGACTGTCATATCTGTCAAATCCCATACATTCGTCATTCTATTCTACCAAACTCCGGCCAAGGAATTGCCACTTGTCTAGAGGGGTAGGAGAGAAAGAAAGAGAGAATGTTTCTATTCTATGAGCATTATGTTCATGATTAACACTAGGTGCTTACCATCAGATGTATTTTACCTAGAAAAATGGACGTGAAATTTAAAAAATAAACCGTGGGCTCCGCTAAGTCCTTGGGTGCGACTGAGGATGATGATGATGCAGATGAACCTGAACAACGTGAACCCCAACTTTTTACGCTATGTATGCTGTAACCAAAACAAAAACCAACCCTCACCAAAATACAATACAAAACCCTTTCAAATATCTTATTATAAGACATTTCTGTTAACCTATTCTGCTAATGGAACTTGTCACAATGTATGTAAGTAGCATACCTCTCGTGAAAGCTTCGGCAAAGACTGGCACAAATTAAACCAACCCTCACCAAAATGACTAAAACCCTTTCAAAAATCTTGCTCATTCTTTAAGAAAATTCAAACATAAGCTTTTCCCAGTCAAAATGTTATGTAACTTACATAGTACCATAATAAGGTACTTCGTTGTGTGGAAGGTCCAGCAAAGATTGGCGCGATAAACTCCTCCTAAATCAAGAAACATATTATTAACTGATTTTCCATAAAATTCCAGATGAAGAAAAATATATATTGTATATAAAGAATTATTTGCAACAAACAACTTCAATGAAGTATAATAAATGCGTATGGATGGTTCCGAATGAAAAGTTTTTGTAATTTGGATCTGGCATGTGATGTGGATAAGTAAAATTGGTTTTATAACTGGCATTGAGGACTATCATGGCTGTAAATTATGGTATTCAAGCGATAAAACGGCCACATTCAGCTCTGGTGTCCGGATCAGTACCACCGATTTCAGTATCGTGTAAACAATGTGCTCAATTTGAACACACCGTATTTTAGCATAATAAAACCACACTCTTCGCTTATCCGTACGTAAATTCTATTATTCTACTTAAATTCGCCGTATATACCTAATACATGATTACAAAATAAATGTATCTGTCCCCACACATGAACATTGTGATTGTAGCTTTTGCACAAATACCTATTCGCAATGCTATACCGCTGTTCAGATAACAGATACGTCAGAATTACTGTAACGGCGATAAATTTGTCATACTACGATAAATAATACTTATTTATTTACTGATGCCTGTATTTCCCCCGGGTCGGATACAGGCAGTACAATTGTGTAGAATGTATATCTTATTTGGTCCCACTTAATAAGCGGTATGCCAAATTGTTTGAAAATTTCCTGGCTGAAAACAGCATGAGAAATCCGAGTTACGTCTGCCAGGTCTTGAAAAATGGAACAACAACAAGCAGCACAACTATGGAGTGTCAAAATCAAGTGAAGAAATGGCTAGTAAGCTTATATACCTACTAGCAGGCTATAAGACCATAAAGTGTAGAATTACATAGTCCAAAAATAAAAAGGCCCAGAAAGAAAACTTTTACATTAAGGAAACCTTAAAATATGGTAAAAATCTAATATGGGTATTAAAATTTGTCATTAGTATATTTGCAATTATAATTTGGGTAACAAATTGCAAAAAAATAAATTAAAAAGAGTAATCAAATTTGGGTAACAAATTTAAAAAATAATAATTAAAAAAACTAATCAAATGTGGGTAACAAATTTAAAAAAAAATGGAGTAATAGGGTTATGTTTTTAATTTACCATACTTTCTAATTCAGAGATATTACGATGTGCGTAAATTGTTCTAGAAAACCTACTTAACTAATTGCAGCTTTAGCGACGAATCAAATCAAAATTTGGGCCCATCTGACGTAAACACGCATCTGCTTAAATTATTGCCAGTCAATGATTTTATTCCTCACCCTCAACGAATTTAGAGATGGAGTATCATTTTAGAGGTGGAAGCCATAGCAAAGACATGAAATGAAACAAAACGCGAAACGGCGCTTTCTGCTCTAGGGCCACGGGTACATACTACCTAAATATTTGGGAGGACCTTTAAGGTTGCCTTTTCACCAGAGATGGTGTTACGTTGCTATGTATGCATTTGTTATCCACAAATCATATTCGGAAATTCGTAGAAACGGATTCAGCTAAGCTGTGTTTTTAACTAGAAAGATGCGTGCTATGGATGAGTGTGCTATGGGTGCTTGCTACGGATGCGTGCTGTGGCTGATGCAGAATATGTAGTGCAGTAGAACCAATCATTACGTGAAACGATAATTAGAATAGATTCGAATTTTAAACATTTGTTGGAAGTTTTCATTCTTGCGATTGGTCGCATTGCTCGAGCTGCGCAATTTCATATCACTCCTTAATCGTTACGCTACATAGCATAGCATAGTGGAAAAGTTTCATAGCTTAGCTTTTATATCCTCGATGCATAGCTGCATAGCGTCTCATCGCATAATGTCCTTTTCTCGAAATGTCCTTTTCTGCATGGATTTCTACATGTAGAATATACTGCTTCCGGGCTGTTTGGCCGTGGTCGATGTGAAACTTGCGTTCCAGACGTTTCGTCGATCACTGCGGTCGACATCTTCAGTGGCGCAGGGCCGGGACCCACGTGATCCACTATCGTCAGCTGGAGTTTACAGAATCCCCTGCTCATGTGGCTCGGTATACGTGGGCACCACCCAAAGAAGCATCAAGACCCGCCTGTCGGAACATGAACGGAATTGCCGCCTCTGCCACTTCGACAAGTCAGCGGTTGCAGAACACACCCAAGAGGATGGGAATCATACCATCGAATTTCAGAACACGAAAGTTCTAGCTACCACAACACATTTTTTCCCACGTATACTTCGAGAAGCCATCGAAATATTCAAGCATCCCAACAACTTCAACCGAAAAAACGAGGGATTTCAGCTCCAAAAAGATTGGTACCCAGCACTGAGAGCCACTCGGTATCACAGTGCAAACAACCAATCAGGATCGCGTACGTCCGCGCCACAGCGCTCGACCAATCAGAATCGAATGAGTCGATTCCCCGCTCCGACCGTGCCTATAAATACAGCCGTGATTCAAGGTTCGGCATTAGTCGCAAGTCAGCCGCCGGCGAGGCAAGGTCTCCGAAGTTGTCGTCGCCCGGCCCTGCGCCACTGAAGATGTCGACCGCAGTGATCGACGAAACGTCTGGAACGCAAGTTTCACATCGACCACGGCCAAACAGCCCGGAAGCAGTATATTCTACATGCAACGCCGGCCGTGAAAGCCTGAAGACTGATTTCTACATGGTTAAAAAAAAATTACCACGAAGGCTTAATGCGGGAGCTCCGCTCCGCTCCCGCATTAGCCTTTTAACCTAACCTAACCAAGTCGGATTGCGCAGCTATCACAATATAAAGACTGTAATCCTGATTTTGAGAGAGGGGCATTATGAGAAAGGACATTTCTAGAAAAAGACATTATGCGATGATGAGTCATAGCACATCTCTGGTGCAAAGGCAGTCTAAGTCAAACCTTTCATCTAAAGTACCAATGAACGAAACACGCGTCTGCCTAACCTTGTTGTCAGCCAATGATAACATTCCTCATGCTCACTAGTCACTTATTTTACAAATAAACATACTTTTGTTTGTATAGATTGCGTTATAACTTAAATAATAATTACACTAGTCATGTTTACTTTTATCTAAATTAAATAAATTTTAATAGTCTTAAATATTTCGTTATTTACAACTTTCCCATTTTTTCTTGATAAGGATGTAGTTTACTGAATTGTGTTTACATGATGTGAAGTTATCGGATACTTTATGCAAAGACATAACTTATACGTAGTCAATCTATTGAACAACAAAAGTTTAAGGATTCACGATTTTTACCTATAGCGGGATAAGTATTTACATAGATGCATAATTAGGGGTTGTACCGTTTACATACCACGAAAACTCATACCGCTCCAAATATTAATTATTGTAGTGTTAGAAAATAGACTTTATTTACCTAATTAAAACTGTGTATGCAAATTCTATCCTACTAGACTGAGAGCCCGTGAACACCAGAACTTCGTCATTTTATAAAAGTTGAACGTTTGTCAGCGCATGCTCCCAGGTAAGAACGATGGCCCATTATGAAGTCTGGGTTATAGTGGCTTTGGCAAGTAAACGACACAAAAACTTTGAAAAGAAAAATCTAAGTATTTTCGCCAAATAATAAAGTGCGATTTTTAGGTGTTACCATCACAGTATTATTATAAATCGCGTCATTCAAATCAGACACTTTAACAGGATGGTACCGTGATACCCTTGATGTTCATGAAAGTATATGTTATAGTATAAAACCTGATTTTCGTACAACGTGCCCCTAAATTCAAGAATTAACGGCACTAGAGGCATCATCTGCTCATGGTTACTAGAAAAAAAACTCTTCTTTCTAGTATTTTCTACCCCGTTAGTACCGTTTACTGCCAAAGCCACTATGACCCAAACTTCATAATGTGCCATCGTCCTTACCTGTGTTGGTAGCTTGCGCTGGTCAACTTTCAGCTTTTATAAAATGTAGGTCTGGCGTTCACGGGCTCTTAGTCCATACCCAAAACAATTTGAATGGATTCGCAGTGTGTTTTGAATTACATTTGACTCTTCAACATCTGCCTATTATAAAAACAAAAATGGGTGCCCAAAATTCGCTAATATGGTTTTTATGTTCACTGAATGACTGGTTGAAAGTTGAAATAAAACGTATAGTAAACAAACCTGTGACGGTGAAACAATTGTAACAGATACGATCAAGAAATTAAAAATATCATGTGACACGACCACTCATTACAATAAAGAGTAAGTAGGAACGATAATGGGTATTTTTATGGCGATGGAAGTCCATCAACCATAACATGTCTTTGATGTATAGCTTAACGTACATTTTGTGATATCCTAAATATACATAGTCAGTATAAAGGATTTCGTGGAAAGTCTGCTGGAGTATTTGATTGTTCGAATGCAGTTGATTGTTAAAATACTTTTACAGCTATTGGTTGCAGCTTCGTCGGTATGATATATACTTACTTACAATTCATGTTCCTGCGATCAATAGGAGCTTTGAAAAAGTACATAGCTTCGTCGGTAGCTTAGTAGTAAGGAGTCGGTTCGAATCCTGGCCATTACACTAACGACTTAACCCACTCCTAGCACAAGCAATTTAGCTTAGATAGAGGGGTTAGAGGGAATATTAGTAAATTCGATAATTTCGGTTGCTAATATTCTCCTTAAAAAAATCTCAAGTGAATTATGGGTTTTTGATTGTAGCGAATATTCGTTATGGCAAATTTACAATAACTTGATTATTTGACAATAGTTTTAACCTTGCCACAGAATTCAAATAATAGATAATATTACCGTTGAATAGGTACTCTGCAAGTGCACAGCCGAATTTCAAAAGCTAGATAGAAGTCTTTATATTGGTTGCATAAATTAATTGGGGCATTTACGAGACCCAGACATGATAACAATGTATATTTTCAACAAACAACACAAACCAGGTACATAAAACACACAAAAAACACACTAAATCTTTGACATCAAAGAAATGGCCTCAAACGCTATTTTCATCTACCTCTCGCTATTTTTGTAATGTCCAAGATCTGCCAAAATGCGAAATATTAACAGAGAAATTTCATAAGAATAATAACTAAAGAATTGCCGTCTCCCTACAATCCTGGGGTGGGTAGGCAGGTCGAAAAATTGTTATTTAGATAAAATCCTTGACTTTTCAACAGATTCCTCGATATTTAATCATCATCATTGTATTACCGGAAGCTTTCACTTTTTTTTCTCTCTCTCTCTCTCTCTCTCCTCTCTCTTTCTCTCTCTCTCTCTCCACTCTCTTTCTCTCTCTCTACTCTTCCCGCTCTCTCTCTCTCTTCCATTACATTTGATTTATTGTGGTGATTGTTATGTTATGAAAGCGACTGCCGACTCACCTCCCAACCGCGACAGTAAAACATATAGCTGACAAAGGTGCCTTATTTATAAATACAATAACATAGTAACATTGTGACGTCGAAGAATAATATATATACAAGTGTACCCAAAGTACGCTTACACAACCGTATTAAAGCTGTATTTGTACAAGTGTAACAAACAAACTAAGTATCTAAATAATAAATCTTGAGAACCCACAGTTATAATGCATTTAGCAACACAATTGCAGCCAATTGACTGACGTAAGTGAGACAATTCCATCAGCTTACTATCAGGCAAGGTAATGTCAAATTGAAGTGCCCTATATAAACAATTTAAAAAAAAATAGTTTTTACGATACGAGTTGTTGACCCTGTCTCACAACATTCTTCCCCAGTTATGGTAGATACAAGAAATCAGCACTGCCTGATTTGTATTTTTATAATTACTTTGCGAACAGTTTCAAATTAGAGTAACCCTTACTTATTCGTTATTTTTTTTTTTTTTTTTGAAATCTAAAGCTCTTATCTCACATTCAAGAGAGTTAAAATACAATACTAGATGTAATTTGGTGGATGAAAAGTTATACTGCTTACCACGCAATAACATTTGTAATATCTCAGTCCTCAGTCATCTGTCTCATCATCAGTCATCAGCCATCAGTACGCAAATAATTAGCCACAAACTATTTGCCTAAACTAAAAAATCAAATCACCATGACGCGAATGACGTACAGTTAAGAAACATATTATTATATTGATTTCACACAAACACACCTCCACATTTAATTCATATGCAGTGGCCTCTTGAGAGACATCGTGCTTCACACATTAGAGTGACTAATTATATTATAGAAAATATATAATCTCAATGGAGGTATAAACATGTTTAAATACAAACGTGATCTTCCAATCGCGTTTCTGTTTGTCTGTTTATGCAAAATCATGTGCTAAGGTCACATGGTTAATTGGGAAAGTCTTACGGAATTCCCACCAGGCCTTAATAGATCTTGATCGCCATTGCTGTCTTTTTTATACAGGACACTACAATATGACTTCACCTCGCCTGATGGAAAGCTGAAGGGAAAATTTCTGGAATGAGGGTCATCATTGCTGACACTAACAATGATACAATGGTATCCCTCAGTTTGATGGTCTCATCGCAGGAAGAGAAAAACACATGTGCTGGTAAACAATTCCAAGACTTTTTGATGCGGTATAGAAGTTTTCAGTGGTTTTCTTTCGCCTTAAGTCTTTAGGCTCTCGCGCCAGTGTTGCATGTAGAATATACTGTTTCCGGGCTGTTTGGCCGTTGTCCATATGAAACTTGCATTCCAGACGTTTCGTCGATCACTGCGGTCGACATCTTCAGTGGCGCAGGTCCGGGTGGCGACGAGTGCGTGCTTCGTTGGGGACTTCTCTGCGACTGACGTCACATCAAGTTTCATATGGAACACGGCCAAACAGCCCGGAAGTAGTATAGTCTACAGAATGTTTCCTGTCGATTGAGACAAAAGTAAACCGGGTCTTGAAGAAGTGCGCCAATTCCTTAGACTCGTTTATCAAGAGGCGAGGTAAGCACTAAGCGAAAAGACTCATATTTACAGAGATTTTCTGATTCGCTGTACTTAGTCGATCGAATTCCATGATCCATTTCGAATGCACACATAGCGAATTCACCCACCACTATGCTGTTTCTCCATTTGCTGTTCCTTAACCATTTGCTGGAGATTATTTTCTTCGCAGCACTAAGCCGATGAGATACTATCATCCAGGAATGTATCACAGAATACGTTCATAGAAATAATAGAAATGGATCATTATAGAATTCGAAACCCATTTACTGAAAAATTACTATGTTATTCCACATAGTGATACTCAGAAAAGTAAGCCTATGAAACGCGACTCATGCTACTCCTTTGCTCTTTTCTGCGTCAGTGGAGTGCGGTTCTATTTATAACTGTCTATTAAATTTTATGCATGCAGCACGTGAGCAACGTGAGACTACTAAAATTTTGCATGTTTATAATATGCAAAACACATTAGCAAAAGGCATAAATGAATGAATTAGCAATAAATTTATGATAAAGTTCGTATAAAATGATCATTTCATTAATGAATGTGATGGAAATTTTAACATGTT
This sequence comes from Eilema caniola, assembly GCA_949126895.1. NCBI lineage: Eukaryota > Metazoa > Arthropoda > Insecta > Lepidoptera > Erebidae > Eilema > Eilema caniola. Next base: position 22,888,391 of record OX421467.1, read on the forward strand.
TACCTAGTTAAAGTAACGCAGCAGATGCAACTAATAATATGTCCAACAGTTCTTCGAGGTTATAGGCCTTTTAGTAAAGGAGAATGGAATGTAGCTCCTACAGTCCCGGGCCTTTAAGCGGAGCGTCAAAAAAGTATCTGCTGAGGCCCTCCAGCTGAGTGCCACCATTGTAAATATAGTACGTGTTTGCAGTGGTGACCCTCATGCCTGAGACTTTGCCTTCAGCCTACCATCAAGCGAGGTGAACCCAAATTGACGAGCCCTATTAAAAGAAAAGGTTACATTTAGATCATAATAATGGAATGTGTTCACTTATTTAATATATTAGCTTGTTGTACGTGGAAAATAAAAAATACACGTGTATAAGAATTGAATAATCGATATCATTGGTTTCCAAGATATGGAATTTTAAAGTGAGCACTTGGCGACGGGCCCGTTCAAGATCTGCTGAGAGAGTAGAGCATTGTGATTGGTCGGCTTCACACGTACGCAGGTTTACAGTACTCCGTTCTCTTAATACGTTTACGATACGAATACGATAGTTTTTTGTGCTAGGGGCACCTGCTTTCATTATCGTCACGGGACTACCCAAGTGATGTTATATCTAGCTATAGCCTATAAGCCTGCGTTGATAAATGGACTATTCAGCTCAAAAATAACTTTGCGTCTATAACGTGCCTACCCTGATGTCTATTACCTCACTCACCGAATAAACAAACAAGCGTTGTATTTTCGATATAAGGAACTGTTATACTGCGATAACATATTTATGCGTAGTATTGCACTTACTGCGTAGTGCAAACTATGTGTATTGCTAATGATTTGTTTTATAAAATAATTTTCACTTCTCATGCTCTGAAAGTGCTTATTTGTGCAGGATATAGGCTGCACAAAATCGAATTTTGTGCACAAGGGCATTAACGTATCTACTCATAAATGTATCTATATTAAGGCAAAGAAAATGAGCCATACAGCCTTTTTTTTTTTTTTTTTTTTTTTTTTACGTGCGGGAAATCCCCACGGATACCCGCCCCTCCGGAGACGGAGGGGTGGGTTATGTCGGACTCGAACCGACTAAACCGCACGCCGTCTGTGGGTCGTGGTGCTAGGCCGAAGGTGAGGTTGCCTTGCGGCATATCCCTCGCACCCCGGCTGACCCAGGGCCATCCCTTTCGGTCTGGCCCTCCTCGGGAGGTGGGGACCACGCCGTCCCCGACTCAACCCCGGTGTGGGGAGGCGCGCATCGTCCTACGATGCGCGCCGCCGCCGTGGCCTGCTTCTGCTAGGGTGACGGGTGGCTCCACCCGTCACCCTCAGGCCCGCGCTCATGGGGGGCGGAGGTCTGTAAGCGCCCTCCGACGCCCGAGCCGCCTTCGGGCGCGAGCAGCGATGTCAGCGAGTCTTTCTCGCTCACCGCGCCGCGCCCGCTCTGCTGTCTCCTTCGCGAGCATGACCTGCTCGCAGAAAGAGGCGCTGGCCGCCCACGCATCCGCGCAGCGGACCATCGCCGCGAGCAGGGTGGAGAGCGTGAGCACTCTCACCCCCAGGGCCTGCACAAGCTCCCGCCTCGGCGTCTCGAACGCCGGACACTCGGTGAGCGTGTGCAGCCCCGAGTCCACGCTCGCGTCGCAGTGATGGCACTCGGGCGTTGGCTCAATACCCATCAGATGCAGATACCGCCCGAAGTAACCGTGCCCGGTTATCATCTGCGTCTGACGGTACGAGAGGCTCCCGTGTGGCCTCTCTAGCCACTCCCCCATGATGGGCCTTACCGCCGCAATGACGGCGTGCCCTGCGCGTGGTTGCCCAAGTCGTCGCTCCCACTCGGCCACCATGACCTGGTGGAGCCGGGATTTCTCGGCCCGAATGTCCTCGGGCTCGGGATCGAATCCCCGCTCCCGCGCCTCCTTTCGGAACTGGTATAGTGCCGAAAGGGCCCTCGCTTCCAGGATCCACGGTGGCGATCCGGCCAGGAGACTCGCCGCTTCGAAGGATATCGTGCGGTATCCCCTGATGGCCCTGGAGGCCATCGTCCTCTGCGCCGTGCGGAGCAGAGGCAGGAATCTGGCCCCCAGGGTGTCCGCCCACACGGGGCACCCATATAGGGCCATGGACCGCACGACACCCGCGTAGAGTCTCCTGCAGGAGGTCCCTGGGCCCTTCAAGTTGGGCAACAGCCGACTCAGGGCATTCGCCGTGGTGACCAACTTGGGGCGCAGGCTTCGGAGATGTTGTCCGAAGTCCCATCGACCGTCAAGCACGAGCCCCAGGTATTTCAGCTGGGGCTTGATGTCGATGGGAGTGCCTCCCACTGTAAGGCTGGCTCCCGGGCCTGGCCTGCGCCGAGGACCATGAAAGAACATGGCCTCGGACTTGTGCAGAGCCACCTCGAGACCCAGCCGCCGGATCCGTTCGACGACTTGACCAACCGCGGTCGTGGCCCTCAGGGTCGCCTCGCGGTGCGTAGCCCCGCCCACCGTCACCAGCGTGTCGTCCGCATAACACGTGACGGTGGCACCGTACGCGAAGTCACCGCGAAGCACCCAGTCGTAACCGATGTTCCACAGTAACGGCCCCAGGACCGATCCCTGTGGGACACCGCACGACATCTGAGCCATACAGCCTAACACAATAAGAAGTTCATAGATAGAATTTGTTATTTTATAACATTCACTTTAATTTATTTTGCCTTATGTGTTTTTTAAGACTTAAATACCGTTAATATGCCCGGAAAAACAATTTCCTTCAGTATCCAAAACTGTTCTAATTTTACTTTGAATTTTAATTAAAGAAATGTTATACTACTGTTTTATTTCCTCGCAATCGAAGTGAAAAGCAGAGTTTATAACTCGTCCACAAAACCATTTTTATCCTCGACATTACTATCAGCCCTCGCCTCCGGCTCGGGCTGCTAAAAGTCTCGGATAAAAATGGTTCGTTTTGTGCACTTGTTGTAAAATCTACTATTAATTCACTCATATTTTAGTTAGTAGCAATAATATTGGTATGAAATAACATAAATAATGTTATTATGAATAAATCTACGCTTATATTTATTAACTAGCTGACCCGGCAAACTTCGTACCACTAATATTTTTCCGCCCGTGTGGCGTCAGATCCCGTGCCCGCTGCACCCTCTACTATATTAAACATGTATTACACATTTAAACCTTCCTCTTGAATCACTCTATCTATTTAAAAAACTGCGTCGAAATCCGTTGTGTAGTTTTAAAGATTTAAGCATGCAAAGAGTGACAGAGAAAGCGACTTTGTTTTATACTATGTAGTGATAGTTATAGATCCTGGCACAGGCTTTCCTATCGGGGTTGGGAGATCAGAGAGTAGTCGCTAGCGCAAGAAACCAAGATGAATACTAAAGAACAGACGAATACATAATCAATCTTTATGTATTTATATCTGTCTGTCGTCTTCCCTACACACTTTTCACTAAGTTCTCTACTTCTCACACTCTCCTCTCGCAGGTCTGCTGGAAGAGATTTCTAATAGAAATAAGCAGAGCCTTTGTACTATTATTTCTAACTATGTATCTCTATATTTGTTCGTGTGTGTACATAAATAAATAAATAAATACAAGAGCATATTCCAATCTCCAAAGTGTGACGATTGGCGATCGAATGATGACAATGATTCCACTGGAATTCTTAAATGGTTCTCTTCTGATTCAGAATCATGTATCTATAAATGTTTGTAGGTTTACTTGTTCGTTTAGTAGTGTTTTACGCCAAATATTTGGCAACCTGAACTGGCGGCCAGGCGGGTCAGGTGATTATGACCAAGACACACAATGCGACTTACGCTGCAAACTCTACTAATAGCTTACTTACATCCAGCGGGGGACGCCGCAGATCGGACGGGTGATCTGCCCTTTTGCGGGACCATTTTACCCGATTCCCCAGTTTCTCCTAATCGGATATAATAATACCTACTAGTAACAATTAAATAAATATATTACAATCTGCTTATACTGTTGATTGATGACACTTGGTGGAACTTGCTACACATCTTCAATGAAAACACTTGTACTATTCCACATTACATATTTATTAAATTCCTGACCGGTTTCACCTTACGGTATTATCAAAGGTCGATACATGTTTTTTGAGTATCAGATGACATCTGATCCATAAAAAACCAGTTTTCATTGAAGAAAAAAATATATTACATTACTGTCCATCCCAAGGTTGCCTGGAAGAAATCGCTTCAAGCGATAAGGCCGCCCATTGTACATTCAATGTATACATGCTACCTAATACTTGTCTCAATACAGTACTATCTATCTATTTAAAACAATTTTTCTGAAAGCAGTGACTAAAAACTACTGAAGCATAGGTTTTTTTTTTTCTTTTTTTTTTTTACGTGCGGGAAATCCCCACGGATACCCGCCCCTCCGGAGCCGGAGGGGTGGGTTATGTCGGACTCGAACCGACTAAACCGCACGCCGTCTGTGGGTCGTGGTGCTAGGCCGAAGGTGAGGTTGTCTTGCGACATATCCCTCGCACCCCGGCTGACCCAACTGAAGCATAGGTAGGGATAAGGATCGTATTATATCAGGCCATACAAACAACATATAGGTAGGAAAAAATTAATTACAAATAATAGTTTTATCATATCCTACCTACGCTCCATGGATCCAATAAGAGATGTTCATTATTTACAAATTTGGTATATGGTAATAGTCTTATCAGTACCGTCTATTTTCCTGGTAAGTACGCAAAAATGTTAGTTACTGACTGCGTCAATGAATTTATTGGACTGTCTCGGTGGTCAGTAGTAGTTTGTGGTTGAGGTTCTGAATTAATCATCACTACAAAGTATAAAACAAAGTCGCTTTCTCTGTCCCTATTTCCCTTTGTATGATCTTTGAAACTACGCAAAGGTTTATATGTATAATACATGTTTGATATAGTAGAGGGTGCAACGGGATCTGACGCCACGCGGGCAGAAAAATATTGGTAGTACGAAGTTCGCCGGGTCAGCTAGTTATGAATAAAACTTAAAGTATTTGTTCCCAACACCGTTAACCAGGCCTTATCTCAACTTTTATTGCTATACCTTTTTTTTCTATATAGGACACGTCAATTTGACTTCACCTCGCCTAATGGTAAGCTGAACGCAAAGTCTCAGAAAACTGGGTCCACATAACATACTCGTACCTTATATAGGATATATAAGATACATAATGTGTACGGCCTGAATTAAATACGAATCTTATCCCTACCAAAGTCCTTCTATAATTTTTAGTGACACTGCCTACCATCATAAGTACACTAATGAAATAGTTTTATTAGGAGTAGTTAGACCTGTTTATTGATAGACGAGGGTTTGACGAAGATTTTCCTCTCAGGGTTGCCTCACAAAAAGGAAACCTCAGAAGCAAACGGATGGAATAAAGATGACAACAAAGATGATACTTTCATGTGATCACTTATTTGCTTTGAATAATTTAGGTGCGAGTGTATAAGCTCTGCCTTTGAAGCGCCAGTCTACTGCCTGTATTAAATGATGGAAATGCTATGAACCATATCATCAAGCAACGGTTCAGTAATGAATTTCCATTCGGCACTCACATGAATCACATGCCTCCCTTTAATGCTCGATATCAGCACAGATATAGATAATGCAAACAGTATTATTACTGATAATGTGATAATGAGGTTATTTAATTAAAATCAACATAGATATCTGATACTATTTAACGCTTTAGGTATTTAATGTACCTTCACTACCCGCGGCGGTGCGAAGAAATGACTCTACGGTTTTCGGTAGGGGCAGTTCACACGTATAGCACATTATCGGCGAAGTTTTAACGTAAACTTGTGAACAGAAATTTCGTATACTGTCATCTGTTGGTCGTCTATTATAACGATAAACAAATTGTCATGTACAGTCAGGAAAGTAGATAATTATACAACTTTACACTCATTTTTTTATGAAAATAAATATAGTTATATACTAATCTCCTTTGCCGCCGGTACATAGGTAGTTTGGTGAGAGGGAAATATCTCCCGTGTAGAACTACTCACAAAATCCTAGCATATTTATAAACAAATTGGAATTTCCGCGTGGAATTCTGTGCCCGTTCCCGCGACGGCTTAACCCTTTTTTTAATTTTTCTCTGCGTAAGAGAAACCCCCCGTTGCAAGGAATATTATTATAAAAAAGAATAAGCAAAATCGGTCCAGCTGTTCACGCATAATGGCGTGACCAAGGGAAATTGGGATTCATTTTTGTATTTAAATAGATAGATAACTCAGAAACTGCTCTAACGATTAAAATTAAACATATTTTAATAACGTGTGAAGTTATTCTCTATTTGTAATCATATCTTGAAAAAGCCTCAAAAATATGTTGAGTGAAACATGATAACCCTGAATTACATCTCCAGGTGTTACTCACGCTAAAAAGCTTGAGTAACCACTTGCGTACTCAGGCGGATCACGTGCTTAATTTCAACCTTATTAGCGAAAAAATTAGCCAGGAAGTTAGAAATCAATTTAATGACGATGCTTATTTATTTTTTTAATAAGTGGCTAATAGTTACGTATGAGACGTTCATTCATACATTTTCGTCACCAATCATGTGTTAAATTGTATGACACGAACTACAACAGTGTTACAAATTGATAAACATTATCAAGGTTGAAAACCCAATGCTTAGGTGTAGGCTAGGGTACACCCTTTTTTAACTGCTCGTCACTAGCAGGGAATCATCGTCACACATTACGACCGTAAAAGGGTGCACACAAGGCTGTATAGAAGGAATTTCACCCAACGCAAGCGCAAGCTGTGGTATAATCTCCCTGCTTTGGTTTTTTCTGGGGACTACGATATGGGGTTCTCCTATAAGCGCATAAAAAGGTTCGGACGAAAATCTGCAGCACGAGTATGACCACCCTCATTACCCGTTACCAATGAAATTCTGAACCAATTTGTGTATAAACTTTCTCGATCTTAACTCGAAAAATAACAAATGCAAAAAAAAACCAGATAATTTCTTTAACATTTAAAACAAAATTTATAACTCAACTAGCTTTTGCCCCTTAGCGTCGCCTGTGGATGTTGGTTATCGCGACCAAACATAGCCTATGTCCTTTCTTAAAGTCTAATCTTCCCCTATACCAAATTTCATCAAAGTTGGTTCAGTGGTTTAGGCGTGAAAGCATGTCATACAGACAAACAGAGTTACCTACTTTCGCATTTATAATATTAGTATGGAAGTATGGAAATGGATTATTTATATGAACAGCGCAAAGGAAAATTTTACAAACAAAATATGAATATGTTAAATCACATGAATATTGATAAATTTTATAAGTGTTTATTGTAGATTAGTGCATGTTTTATCAGATTATATTGTGATTTATTGACATTGCACCTACAACACTGACAAGACCTGAAGTTTAATCATCAAGTTTATGATGTACATCTATATGTACATCATGGGGTATGCACATGGGGTATGTAGGTTATGCACAATATAAATCAGTCCGAATTAAAGGTGAGTACCAAACATCAGTACAATCAGTTAATAGAAACGGAGGAATACCGAGGTATGAAGATCATTTTCAATACTTTGATCAAAATAGACCTGTTGCTGACTGTACTCATGCTTGTTTTCAGATGCCTGAAAAAAAAATATCCCACCAAAAACATTTTGTGAAAAAGTTAACAGATCTCGTATAAAGCCAGGCTTTAAAGACCTCACTCAAAATATATGAAAAAGTGATCAGATCTCATGTATAGCCAAGATTTTTGATCTATGCGCCCTAACTTTACAAATTCTACATTTTAGTCGAAACGTGTCGCTTGACTCGTCTTGGCGATTTTGGTTGTGATTATTACATACAAAACTTGCACTGAAGGCAAAGTTATTTTTCTTACCGGAGTCAATGTCAAATAATTTCACAAAGCGCTAATTATGACCGTTTGGCACTCAACTTCATTTCTCATTACCGTTCATACGTCAGTCTAACGTGTTTTGCTGATTTACTTAAATAGAGGCCACACCCACTTCGTTATGTAAGCTCATACGCCTCAAATTACACGGATTTTACAGTTCTAGAGTGTTTTGTCGTAATGATTTTGGACACAGAAATAACTCGGGGGTGTGTTAGTTCGGCGTATTGGTATTGAGGCCCGTTATTTTGCTTGGGCCTAATGTAGTAGGCTTGCTCATGAACTTGCTCTCATATAGAATGTCAGGATCATAATCACGACTTGCTAGGGGTTAACAAGCATTCCGCAATCTTCAGCATGCTTGGAAGACGTTTCTGAGTAAAAGTATTGGTTAAAGTAACTTATCTGATGGAAGATGGTGACACACCACTGTTTAAAATAACTGTAACAATTTTTTATCTGAAACATTTTCTTTGCAGGAAAATTCTTAATAATAGATTGGACTTTAATGTTAAAATCTCTTATATTTCAATGAAGTGACATCTACTCTCAATGTTAAAGTTATAATAATTCTTACTCAAACTCAAAATATGAGTGTATGTAAATAAATGATAATAGCCTTGAATGCTTTTCACAGAACATGACAAGTGAAGGTGAAGAAGCCTAGTTAGAAAGTCGTGATAAAGACGTAGATAATATTTAGTTATAACGAAATACAACAAAAATCATTACAGCCGAAATAAGCGGACTTAGTAAAACTGTTATCCGATATTAGCACCAGCTATGAGCCTTGTGGTACCCCAGCGTTAATTTTAACAACCTTAAGGCATCTGTTTGAGATACTCAATCAAAGGCCTTGCTGAAATATGTTACGATGTTAATTTAAATTTCGATATTTGTTTACATAGCTAGTCACGGGTGAAGATAATAAAACCATAATAAATAAGCGTATAGGCACAACGTATTCCGTATAGAGCGTAACCAAAATACTATATCATTAATACATATAACAATATAATATTATTAATACATTATATTATATTTTTATTTTAATATTTATATCTACTGTATTATCATTTCTATAAAAATAGACAAATTCGAAAAACGCGCCAATTCCTTATCTTTGTTCAAAGTTCATGTATTCCTGTAGCGTTGCCAAACGCCAATACGAGTTGTTTATTTATAATGCTATCACGTGTTAGTCGCATGTCTGGGTGTTTCTGTATTACTGTTTCTATTGGCAGTCATACATTAGTTTTCTAATGATAGTTTTCTAGATTTCGTTGTGATTTATTTAGTATTATTACTATTTAGCCCGACATTTCGACTATATTTCGGCAACCATGGTCACGGGGTGACTATAGATGATGCCTAGCACTAGTTAGTGAGTGATGTTTGCGGCAACTTCAGATAGTTCTTTGGGAAATTTATTATCTATCCAGCTATCGAAATGCTTATATGTTATCTAATAGTCAACATGTTTTTCAGAATTGTTCCTACTCTTACTTCTTGCGCATTTTTGGCGCATTTGACGTATGTTTAAAATAGAATGACGAATGGAAATACCTACCTAGACCTTGGTCATTAGTTAGTACTGTTTAGTATGCGACTAGTTTGGCTTATATTCAGCTACGGTGGAAGTTGTATAAATAGTTACTATGGAGGTAATGTGAAGATTTGCTTGGATACTAAAATTTTCTACACTTATTACAGTAAAATTATTATTAATAATAGTAGAAACGCGAAATGATTCATAGATATTATAAACAGTAAGTACTTAATTTATTGTTTTTAGTAATACATCGAGTACCTACCTATTGAAATATATATTTTTTTGAAGTGAAAACTTCTTCAGCGGCGTTGGATGGGTAAAAAGTGTTAAACTCGTGTCAGTATAACGTGTTAAACTCGCGTCAGGATCACGTGATCTTTGACCCGTAACCGATGACTTTGTAGGACGACATGACGTCATACAACATTCCTAGCTACAGATTGTTTATTTCGTTTATATTTCCCAGCTTAGCGGTAAGCGCTTCGACTGTAAGTCCTTATGGTTCCAGATAGTACCGGGTTCGAACCTGGGCTTCTGACACTTCTTGTGATTATTTTTTCTTTTTGTAATTTATTAATTTCTTCTGACAGAAAATTAGCAGAAAATTAGTGATAGGTACTATGATTGGCGCTATATTATAGGTATGGTATGGTATAATATGTAATTTTTATCTTTCTCGAATGAAAGAAAAAGTTTTCACTTCTGCCGCGGCACTCCCGGAGTGCAACCCGTCTTTTTATTTATTTATTATGAATCTTCATTTCACATAGGCGGACTTAATGCAACAGGCATTCTCTACCATTCAACCAAAGTTCATGTAGAGAAAGACTCAGTAGGTGCATTATAGAGAGAATGTACCGTATCCAGGAACAATAATTTTGTGGAGGTCACCAGGTATGTATAATCTGATATAAGTACTTTAGATACATATAAGTAAAACGATGTACATAAATATAAATACTAACGATGAACATATGTTAAATATATACATAACGATACAATATACACATCATAAATACCATAAACATATTTTTATATGTGCATATAAACATTACCTACATAGTACATATTACATAGATTATATTTATATACATTATTAAAACACTAATTTGATTTATTCTGATTGTTCTTCCATCGAACAGTAGTTGGCAAACGTTCGCCTTGAATATTATGACGGCTAGGGGCCTTTCTGGCTTCCAGAGGTAACTCATTCCACAGGAACACAAATAGAACTGGTCTTGTGCGTAGGCCAAGTCTTTTTTTATGACATACGAGGTAAACGAGTGGACGGATTGCCTGATGGTAAGCGATCACCGCCGTTCTAGGTGCGTTTAAGGTGGTGGTAAGGAGTACGCTCTCTTCTTGAAGGTTTGAAGGTCGTATCAGTCCGGAAATACCGCAGGCGAAATTTCATTCCACAGTTTAGCTGTGCGAGGCAGGAAATTTCTGGAGAAACGTACGGTTGAGGACTGCTTACCATCTAAGTTGTGAGGATGTAAATGTTGTCGCGTAGGGCGATGGCGGAAAGATGCGGCAGGGATTAATCCGAACAATTCCTCAGAGCACTCTCCATTGTACATGCGATAGAAAATGCAGAGCGAGGCTACATCTCTACGCAGGGCCAGGGGGTCAAGCCGATCCGTAATATGGCAGTCGACAATTCGAGTCGCTCGTCATTGGATACGGTCCAGAGGAGCAAGCTGGTACTTAAGAACAGATTATCTTATGACTTATTTATAAATGGTATGAAGGTACTGAAAGGAAGGAGATATGTAGATAGGAGTGATAAGAGATGTGAGTAAACACAAGTGAGTAGTAAGTGCCCGCAGGTTTCGACTTTGACGAATTGGTAGCCAGTTTAGTTGGGATCGACTAGCAGACACATGGTTTTTTAAATTTGTTGAGATGTTCCGCATTGAGGTTGAGGTAACATACATTTCCATAGTCGAATATATTGCAGACATCCATTGTCAATAACAAATGAGCAGTGTAATCCACCACATATTTATCCTTGGTTTGTCGGTTCTCACAACAGTGACTTTTTTTTTTTTATAAATAGGACACGTCAATTTGACTTTACCTCGCCTGATGGTAAGCTGAAGGTAAAGTCTCAAGAAAGAGGGCCACCATTATATACACGTGCCATGTTAACAATGGTGGCACTCAGCTTGACGGCCTCATCAGATGCTTTTTCACGGCCCGATTAAAGGACCCGGGACTGTAGGAAGAGGGAAACACGTGAGCTGGCAAGGAATTCCAGGTCTTAATGGTGCGACAAAGGAAAGAGTCACCGAACCGCTTGGTTCTTGAAGGAATGTTCTGCACCGTATAGGGGTGACATCTAAGTCCTGCACGTGTCGTCCTGTATAGGAAGGGGGAGGGTGGGACTAATTGGAATAGCTCTTCAGAACATTCACCATGGTAGAGACGGTAAAAAACTGCCAAGGAAGCAACATCTCTAGGCATCTGCAGAGACTCGAGGGTACTCGTGACCTCAGGATTTCCGATAATGCGGACCGCACGTCGCTGCAACCTGTCGAGAGCATCTAATAAGTACTTTGCGGATCCATCCCAGAGATGTGAGCAGTACTCCACGCAGGAACGAATTTGTGTCTTGTAAAGAAGACACCGTTGCTCCGGCGTGAAAAACCGTCTCACTCTGTTTAGGACTCCGAGTTTACGCGAGGCTGCTTTGATGATACTCTCGATGTAGTTTTTGTTGTTTCCAAAAATCATTAAATCTTCATTAACTCTTCACAAGACTAAGGATTATCCTAAGGAATCCTAAGGTTTGGAGCCTAGGGTCCAGTCTCCTATTAAATTTTCCTCTTGTTTTGGAAGTCACTGCACTCAAACGCTGTCTATCAACAATAAAAAGAGCCATATTTCAGTTTGAATTAAATTTTTAAGCATTTTTCATGCTAAATATTCAAATCGATTTAAATAGAAAAACAAATTTATCGGTCTAGGCGGGATTTGAACCCGCGATCTTTGCCTTACAGGGGCAATGACCACTAAGCTGCCAGACCTCGCCCTAACCAATTCAATTGCTCCTTCTATATCTGTCTTTAAGGCGACAGTAGAGTGTGTCTCCGATATTCTTACGAACTATCATTTTAAAATATTAATTTTTTGACTATTCAACCCATACAATTTGATACAAAGATCGCGGGTTCAAACCCCGCCTAGACAGATTCAATTTTTTTCTATTTAATCCATATTTCAGTTCTAACTCCTGAAGCGTTCATTTGCTACTTATTTCTCATCATCTTGTTGGCAGGCAATCAATCTTCGGTTAGACATCGATGAGATAATTATCTCTAGTTTATGTAATCACTGTAATCAGTATCGTTATATAAATGTGGTTCATACTGCCTATCTATGTGATTAACGTTGTTTGAACACGAGTAAATGAGATAACGGAGACAGATTGCGGAGAGCGTGAATAATAGTAATGTCTGCACAATTGGGAAGATAAATTAAGTATATAATTTAACGTCAGAGTAACTATTTGACATCCAAAATTTTCACTCGTCTTTAACTCTTTCAAATATAAAAGAGAAACTATAGACCACAGAAATATATTGGGATACAACGGCCATGCGAGCGGAAAAAGCGTGGCCACTTTTTGGTAAATTTTTGTCCTACCTATGAGACAGGAACTTTCGAAAGCTTACTCGGTATTGTTAAGACTAGCTTGTAATAACATCGTTGAAGAAATCGTGAATCTGCGATGTTGTGCTATTTCCAATTGTAGAATGAGGAAGGAGAAGTAAATTTGAAAAATAAAAGGTATTTCTTATCTCTCGTGAGTATTTATTTATAGTGAAAAAGTTGCCACGCGCGGCATGCAGGTGAACACTGCGTATGGACATTATATCCTAATATATTTCTATGCTATGGACAAACCTAGGGAGGATATCGTGCTTTCCACATCCAAGAAGGCCATCTTAAAACCAAAAATGTCCCAGGGTCTGCTGAAGTATTACCTTTATACCACTTAGGTAGCAGACTGGCACACGGGCCACGTGATGGAAAGTAGTTACCCTGACCTATGGGAGTTTAAAAGACCAGGGGAGTCACATTCATGCTGCTGACCCTGTAAGACCAGAGATTCTGTGCCTTCAGTGCAGAAAACAAAGCAGAACAAGCCTTACCACTGATATTACAAAAACTCTCCAGGGCTCCCCGGCAAGACTGTGCATATCTGTGGAAATATCCCCACCAAAAAAGGTACACCTGTGGTTTGATGAACGAGGATCATGATTTAAGGTCTAGCTCAAGCCAAGATAAGACTGTACACGTCATAGGTCAACGCTCTATCCTTGTATCATTAATTTTATCAAAATAACCACCAATTTTCTTAAAACGTATTTTTAAGAACATATTACATAGGTCAATCCAGCATTCAAACAAGTATTTATTTTTAACCTAAACTGCGCAATGTACGTAAAAGTACTTACTACCCACATTTGACTTTTTTCAGTAAGCAGCACGTGAATAGGAATTACTGAGGAGTTGCAAGTGCCAAGAGTGAGATGCAAGGTGAAGGTTAGTGGGCTCCAATCCAGAAATGTTTAAAGCTCAGTACGCACCAGCGGTATAACTGCTGGCTTAAGAGCTTCGCGTAAAATCCACACGTAATATTTCAGTTAGAATTCCGAGTTTAGACTATTTGTTAACTGTAAACATAGTTTATCGAGGACGTGATGATGCAGCCTGGGTTAGTTTTAGTATATGACCTATTTAATACTCGGCAAGGACTTATTTATTTACGTAAAATACTTACTCTCGCAAACCTGTTCGGCAAAGCTAAATTGTGTTAAGAGTGGATTCGCGTACGAATTCTCTCGATCGTAAGGCCTACTCCTAATCACTAATCTAATACACCTTTTAGACATGGTCACTGCCTCTTGATGAAAAAACATTCCAAATTATAGTTTTGGTCTGGTCGTAAAGTGAGCCTAGGTAAACAGTGAATGCCATCTCATCCAAACTATTGGACTTTGAAGCCTTGGCCACTCTGTACTCTATTTTGTTTCAACCCTTTTTAAAAAATTGTAAAATCTTAATAAAAATCGCAAGTGTGTTCAAGTCCTTATGCCCAAACGCACGTGAGCCGGTCGACAACCGCTTGACACATGCTTCACAAAGAAAACTGTCATCTCCGCACTACCCTTCAAATATTATTTTAAATGAGTGTTTTGGCACTTAGGTACGTTCGTTTTGAAATTTTTCTTTTTTTTCTGTTCTATTTTTAAACGTCTAGCATGTGACAATATTACCTTTAGCTTCATTATGTATTCGAGTTATGTCAGTAATGGATGGGTTGAGGCGTAATGTAAATATTGTCCAAAAATAATGTTAGTAAATGTTATTCAACAGGTCATCAATCAGTTAATTATGGTCTGTTTAGGTTTAGGGTAATGGCAATCATCTCAACTCAATGATAATAGAAAGTAAATAAGGATTAACAAGTGCAGTTTACAACTTTAAGACAGGGCTTCACTAGTGAAAATGCTGAAATTTTGATATGAAACTATTTTTTTTTTAATTCTTTTTTCTATATCTAAATCCTCTGTCTCACTAGGACGCCAAAGCGACGTTAACGGCTACGTTTCCAAGCAGTTGGTATTGAAATGTATGGTATCTTACACCATAAATACATTTCAATACAAACGCTTAGTCGTTTTAGTTAGGCAGAGTACTTTTTGGTGTTCCCCGTGACCATAACTATATGGACATATCGGGAAAATCAAACCGGAATATCGGGTTAATTGTAAATAATGAAGCACTTAAAATTAATCTTGATATAGAATCGGTTGAAAATATTTTTATTAATATGTGTAAATATTCGAGTAAACTTCAGGAAATTGAATAAATTTAGTTTGACTTGATCGCACTCATTTTCACTGGCGAACCTCGACCTGTTGAAGATTCTATGTGCTTTTCATCTGTGAAAATAAACAAGTATAATCGCGAATAAATGCAGTCACTTAGTTATTTTCACGACCAAATTGCACCAAAATTCCACATTGCAACGGAATAATTTTGGTGCGTTTTGAATTGGTACTAATAATAATACGAGTAACTCAATGATACCCTGCTAGTTTTCTATATTAAATTCCCTTTTCCCTATGATATTTTTTTCCTTATAATATCACAACTATAAATTTAAATGAAATCGCTAAAATACAGTTAATTTATGATCTTTTGTAGTTAATTAGGCCTTGGTGAGTCGTATTATCAGTGTGCACAAGAGGTCTATGACTCCTTATCATATGCATGCAGCCCGTACTTAATTAATTGTATATCTGTATTAAGAAACGCATCCAGATAGGGAATATGCATTTTGCTTAAATTCGTATAAATTTTATTATACTCTCGGAAGCTTACATAAATATAACTCAGTGAAATAAAACCAGTTTTTAATGAATTCCATCCCGATTTATTTGGCACTTGCTGATGTCCGCAGCTTCGCCCGCGTGGAATTCAGAAACCGATCCCGTGACAATGTAACCCTTTTTTAATTTTTTCTCTGCGTAAAAACTATCCTTATATTGCATGGATTATTCTAAAAAAGAATTAGTGAAATCGGTCCAGCCGTTCACGCGTGATGACGTGACCAAGGGAAATAAGGATTTATTTTTATATATATAGATTATTTACAATTAACCCGCCGTTTCGACTGCAACATGGTGGCTAGAGATGGTAGTTTGAAGTGTAATTTATCTCAAAGTGCTTTGAAAATGTTTCAATTATATTTGTAGAAATTTTGTCATCCTAACTTTTAGTTATATTCGTTCAACTATTGTAGTAAGCGCTGCGTAAAAGTCTAAATAAAACGTATCTATTGTGAACAGCATGTTCAAAACTGCTGGCATAGGATTAACCGTCTTGACAGATTGATTCATCAAGTCAAACCTTAACCGCAAAAAATACGAAATTGAAATCTTAGGCATCGATACCTTTACGTAAAGTAGGTACATTAAGAAATGATAATTGAAAAATTTCACCCCTAACAAGGCAAAATGTGCTTTGGTCTTTTTCATAATTATAATCTACCGTATATTTAATCGCAATTGGTTGAGTAGAACTGGCAATATGATCCAAAGCTGCGATAACCTATATTCTCGGAGATGGAAACACGACGACACCGCTGCCCCTCTAGACAAGTGGCAATTCGCTAGCTGGCGTTTGGTGGAATAGAATGACGAATATATGGGATTTGACGTATATGACAGTCGTTAACGCATGTCAAATACGTCAAATCCCATACATTCGTCATTCTATTCCATCAAACGCCGCTTAGCGAATTGCTACTTGTCTAGAGGTGCTGTTCTATATATTTTTTTAAATAACTCGTATTTGCCTTAAAACCGAAACTATCACGTAGGTATTCGCCATTTATTCATAAATAAACTCAAGCATGACGTACAGTAGTAGCGAATATATATCAAAGATCAAATATATAATATAACCTTCCATACAACGATATATCGTTGACTCCGATATCACTGGTAAACACAGTGTTCCTATCACATAGGTACCTAAATGAGCATCGTTGTGAATAGTGATACGAACTTACAAAGTAGGAATTTAATAAAATAACATGTAAATACGGATAAACATACTTATATACATCAATTGAAATATTTTTGAATCGACATTGGAATTAAAAGCATTAAATGCCGTTTTTTTTGAAGTGAAAACTTCTTTAGCGGCGTTGGATGGGTAAAAAGTGTTAAACTCGCGTCAGGATCATTTGACCTTTGAACCGTAACCGATGACTAATGTCATACAACATTAGCTACAGATTGTTTATTTTGTTAGGTACGCCAAGAAGCTTCGTAGCTTAGCGGTAAGCGCTTCGACTGTAAGTCCTTATGGTTTCAGATAGTACCGGGTTTGAACCTGGGCTTCTGACACTTTTTGTGATTATATTTTCTTTTTGTAATTTATTACTTGTGATTATTTTTTCTTTTTTTATTCATTAATTTCTTCTAACAGAAAATTAGTGATAGGTTCTATGATTGGCGCTTTATTATAGGTATGGTATGGTATGTTCTTTTCATCTTTTTCTCTGTATATAACAAAGAAAGAAAGAAAGAAAAAGTTTTCACTTCTGCCGGCACTCCCGGAGTGCAACCCGTCTTTTTTTATTATATAATAGAGTAATAATCTCAGATTTGTTCTTGATTGACTACCACCCCGGTTCTCAATAGAAGAATACTCAAAAGCTCCCTTTCTCAACGCTACGTTCTCTCCCATTCCCACGCGCGTTGCCTAAATCATAATATATTATTAATCTTTTTTTTGTAAATACATAAGGTATTATACAAAACTAATTATTTGCACTGAGGGACCTCCGACCCCGAACGCTCTACCATCGCGCCTTGGAGGTTATCGTCTACTATAGGTACACTCATGCCCCTATTATCGTTGAAGGAGTAACCAGAAATGTATTAACACCTTTCGTCAACCCTAATTTTCAATAAAACCGACGCAATCATTGGAGAATTTATACGTCAACTGAAAATCAGAGCTTGAGCAGGCTTCAGTGATAGAACTATTAGCACTGCGACCACAGACAAGTGGCAATTCGTTGGCCTGATGGAAAGTGGTTACCGTGGCCTATGGACGTATGCAACACCAGGGGCGTCACTCTCATGCTACCGACCCTGAAGAACCCTTCTAATACCTTTCTTGAGGAACCCCATATCGTAGTCGCTTGGGCAAAACATTATTGTGAGTATCTGAAACACAGCTATAGACAAAAGTCAACACGTTTGTAGAATAAATAGATTAAATCGATCAATGTATTGGACTAACATATATATATGACTGTCATAAACGTAATATGACAATCCCATCTATTGATCATTCTATTCTATCCTACAAATATTGTGCCACTTCCCTAGGGGGCTGCACTTATAACTTTAAAAAGTACTTATGCTGTAATCGCTATCATAATTACTGCAGTGTTGTTCCTCATTGCCTCAAAGGCTTTCATCTCGGAGTGTTACTTCTTCTCCTCAGTCTGTTTAGCTTATATATTTGTTATGAGAACCACTGTTATTTGACCTTCCAACTGCTGACTGAGGCTCTAACACAGACTTTCATTCGGTAATGGCAGTACAGATGGCAATCACATCCATAAAAGCTACGTACATATTTTAATAGATCCTATTGATCATTTCAATTTCTATAATTGCTAAAATTTACTCTGAATCATTCTCTTTTCTTTCCTCGTTTTTATTTTCTCCAGAAATGCAATAGATTTATTTCTTATTAAATAGGTATTTAACGAGGTGGAATGCCGGTGCATGTGCACAGATATATGTGTTTGAATAGATAAACATTGCCCAGATAGCTGACGAGGTCATTACTGTGTACTTATTTATTTTAATTATCATTCCATTTAAGTATTACACTCATATTTTGATAGTATATTAATATTTCCTCTTAAATTTCCTTCTTTCCCAGTTTCACCATTGATAAGTACCATTAATGGTACTACTGAGACCTTTGGTCCTACTAGTACCATTAATGGTACTAATAGGAATATTTTATCCCAGTAGTACCATTAATGGTACTAGTAGGAATATTTAAGAATTGTCATTAATGGCATGTGTGAACGGGGTGAAAGTGTAGATTGCAGCAGTGTGTGAGAGTATGTAAACACACATGGAGAAGGTACCCGGTGACAATCATCTTCAAGAGGGAGTTGGATCTTATTAGAACATATGACAATAATACCTTTGTACTACTCTTCTTAATACCATATTTTTATGAAGTATGTGGTGGGTTTGACAGAAAATAGAACTAATGAATCATCATCGTCCTGCAATGATTTCTACAATAAGACAAGCTGTTTAGAGCAAAGAGGGGTATATGGGCCCTTAAAAAACCTTCGGGGCCAAACCAACTTCATTTGCAAGCGGGCATCTGCTGATTGAGGAACAAGGCACCTAGCACCTCAACACTACACGATGTCTACTACTGTGGCAGTTGCTCTTGTAAGAGCCAAGAAAACCCAAAATTAAGGAAGGGGCAGTAATAGAGTAGACTCCAGGTTCCAAAATGCAAGCTTTGGGTGCAACCGGAATTCCACTCGGGTGACAATGTTTTTTTCATATAGCATTTAGGTGATAGACGAGCACACGCCTCATCTGTTGGAAAGTGGTTACTATGCTCTTTAGGCGTGTGCATCACCAGGGTCGTCACACTCGTGCTGCTTACCTTGTAATAACCTTTCAATGCCCCTCTTCAAGGTAGTAACCCATATTGTAGTCGCTTGCATAATAATTGGGGTATAATATGTAGGAATGTAGGATTTTGTAGTTAAATCAGATCAATCGCTCGCGCTTGTAAACAAATAAACGATTGTTTGTTTATTGTGATTCTGTTGCCAACAAAAAAGTATATTGATGAAATGTAATCTAAAATTAAGTTTGTATGCCTCAACCTTTAGAGCAAAATAATCACACATGACTTCTAACATGCTTACTTCTTATGCTATTTTACGACAAAGATTTTTTACTAATATCTGCATCTCGTCTTATAAAGATTAGTAAGGAACGAATTAATAAATTTTGGTGCCTTGACATATGATAACTAATGACAATTACAAAAATATTGCGGGTTTGTTGAATGCAATTGAGGTCAACTAAGTGACAATTTATTTGTTCTTAAATAATTATACAAATAACAAAATTAAAAATAAATACTTACTTTTCCGACGCCATTTTTGAAAAAAAAAATCACTTCAGTAAATGTAATAAGAAATAAGTCAATTACACAATATCACAGGGTATTACTGCACTTAAAAATTACTATCACATTATTTTTATTAAACTTAAGGCACTTGATACGTATTATGTTTCGATATGTTTCCCGCGCATGTTATCGAGCCGCACGTACTATCTCGTCTGCGTTCGCGCGCGAACTGGTGGGAAGTGAGTTTTCCGCGCAATTTAACCATGTTTTTCTCACGCGACAAAGCTTTGCGTTCTTTATTTAAACTTGTGACAGATGAGGCCTTTTTGTTTGACTATTTTAATGTATGCGGCCAGTATGCGGTTTTTTAATAATATGTAATTTATTGTTTTATCTACTCTGATACTATATTACAAAGATTATGAAATTGAAATCATAACTCTTGTGACAAACAATACGCACAGGCCAAAAAAAAGTTTTATTACAATACAGGTCTTGTATGGACACCTATATCATTAAATAACTTTTTAATCATAACGATACACCTATATAACCTCCATCTGGACCAAGAAGGTTGAACCTCTACTTTAAAAAAAGAAACCGCCAATTCGGAAGAAAAAAAAACTAACACGCATGCGCAATCGAAGTTTGGCGCCAACACTTTACATTTAAATTAAAAAAAGTTTGGTTTTGTTTGTAAAATAAATTTATTATTTTAGTACTTATGGACATAATTATTATAATATGAGAGTAGATAAAGTAGTGTATGACACTGTATATAACTTGGTCTTATAACACTCGTGTGATACTATAAAAAAACTCGCCTGCCGGCTCGTTTTTTTAAAACACACTCGTGTTATAAGAACCCTTATTATGCAACAGT
This sequence comes from Eilema caniola, assembly GCA_949126895.1. Lineage (NCBI taxonomy): Eukaryota > Metazoa > Arthropoda > Insecta > Lepidoptera > Erebidae > Eilema > Eilema caniola. Next base: position 22,909,462 of record OX421467.1, read on the forward strand.
ATCATAAACTACTATTATTTTACAGTTATTAAAAGCAATAACTACAAATGATAATTGTTATAATATTATTAACTTTAATAAACTTAGAAGGTTTTAATCATAAGGTTTTACTAATAATTTATCCAACCAAGGGTTTATTCAATTTACTGAAATGAATACCCCAAAACTGTTTGCAATTTATTTACTACTTACTATGGTAGAGCATTACTTTGAATTGTTCCTTAATATGTTATCACGTACTTACCTACCTACTTGGTGAGTTACCTATTGTTTTATAATGCAACTTCATCACGGTAGATGGTAAAAACTATAGGTAAATGGTCACCTTAATCACAGTATTACTACAATATACAGTAGCGCGACGAATGTACCTACTTACACAGAGAACACTGTGCCTTAATTCCTCAATAGACCCATATAAGAATGTAGCAAAATAAAGATGATTTCATTAGCTCATAAAATAAACAAAAACATCAAATAAATCTAATACATGTTTGTACCTGCACATGTACAACAACATTAAAATCACCACATAGCACGCATAAATAAATCTCCCATTACTCTTCTTCATCCCGTCGTTAATCCCATCCAAAACTTAACAACTTAGAGTCTGGGGTCCGCTTTTTACCAGTCTAACTGCGGACTTGGCTAAACTTCGATATTTTCCGTGAAGCGACTGCTACCTGACCTGCACAACCCAAAGGCGATATCGAAGCATTGTAGCTAGACCAGTTGTTGGATTTTTGAGGGCTCCAACTACCCGTAACGACTGCCATAGATGTTAGTATGGCAACCGGGACCGACGGCTTAACGTGCTCTCCTAGGCACGACCAGACCAATGCAAATACCCATATTCATGAATACAATACATCATCTCCCATGGCTATTATAGCGAATCTATACTAACGAACACTGTGCTGTACTAATATCATACTTTGTTTATTTGATTGCTAATCTCGCGAACTACTACTTAGTTTGAAAGGAAAAATTATTATATTATATATAGATAGGCTATAATATAACATAGCACTACTGCCCAAGGAAGTGAAGTAGTAATCAAAATTACTACATACCATTAAGACCGATGTAAAAGGCGTCTAAAAAGATTTTTTTTAATGTTAGGTAATTAACTTTTGTCAATTATTTTTTTATACCTCTTAGGTGACAGACATACACACGGCCCATCTGATGGAAAGTGGTTACTGTGGCCTATGGACGAGTGCAACACTGGGGGCGTGACATTCGCCCGTTAGAACAGAGAGTTTCTGTACCGTTAGTGTAGAAGATAAAGCAGGACAAGCATTTGGTCTTCCCACAGACAGCACAAAAACTCTTCAGTTTGCTCTGGCTACCCCACTCACTGCTGGGAACACAACACAAGGTTATTATAGCCGCGGTATTCTGTAAGGCGGCGGTTCTTCCCCAGTCGGACGGCTCAATTGGGCGGACAATAAATTTGTGTCCTATATACCTCCTACAACAATGACTGTACAAAGGTATTGTCAGGAGAATATTAAAATATTTCATGTCTTTTTTTACTCACTGCCCCCGTCTCAGATTCTTATGGGGAAATTTAAAAAACCACCTACAGAGTTCAACTGCCCTATATGTTCGTAAACAGTATGTGCCTTTTTATTATAATGGCCTTTCAATTCCAGCGCCTGCGTAACGTTGCTACGATTGATCTACGTCACTCCGTAGCTATTTCGCTACGCTCGTTACGTACTTGTAGGGCACTTGATAAATTCATACTTATCCACACTAATATTATAAAATGCAATCTAACCGACATTTACACGGGCAGAGCCGCGAGCTACAGCTAGTCGTACTTTTTTAATGTAAATCTTTTGTTTATTGTAAATTGGACTAGGTACTCATAGGACAAGCTTGCTTAGTGACGGGCCACTGGACACGAACTAATTTGTACTTACATTAACTATTAATAGGACTACACTACACTAACTACTAATTTGATTTATTAATTTTATCTTAATCGATTGAAAGTTTAATGGATTTTAAGTATTTTTAAGCATTTCAGTCTTTTCCATTATTATGTTGCCTGAGACATTCCCGGCTGACCCAGGTCCCTCCCCCCTCAAGTGTGGGAAACACGGTGTCCACATCTTGCCCCCGGAAAGATGTGGGCGCGCATCGCACGTGAATATGAAAGGGTGATGAAGTGTGTGTCGCGTTGGCTACGAGCCCGAAAATTTATGGATGCAAACTGTCACATTACATAGGTACATTATCCTACAGGCAGAAATACAAATTACTTAACATCTTACAATTTTCAGTCTACTGTGAAACCTAAGAACTGAAACTAAACATGAAGATTCGAACTGCAGTGTGAAATTTCTTTCTATTCTGCAGAAACGACCGATTTGAAAAACAGTTCTGGAACAATTCATACCCCGGTCCGAACCGCTTCTGGCATGCAACCACTCATAAAACAAATATATGTAGGCAATACCTTCTTACTATTGTATTTTTATACATAGGACAAGTCAATTTCATTTCGCTCGCGATGGTAAGCTAAAGGCAAATCTCAGAAAAGAGGGTCACCATTACATACGCGTACCATGTTAACAATGGCCGCATAAGATGCTATTTCACGCCCGGTTTGAAGGGCCCGGGACTGTAGGAAGAAGGAAGATGTAGGAAATAGAGGGGTGTAATCAATTGATGAACTATATTAAAAACATTTACCATAATAATATACAGCTACTTTCAATACCGACTATAGGTACTTCATCTGATTGAAGACTTGCGACTTGGCAGAGCACCCATAGGAAACATTCATCACTCGGTGCACGAACTACTCACCGTGTGACGTCACAAATATTCTAACAATTCTCTGAAACGCCCACACCAGAATCCTACTAATGTTATAATCGCGAACATTTGTAAGTATGCATGGATAGATAAATGGATGTTTGTTACTCTTTCACGTCAAAACTACTGAATGGATGTTAATGAAACTTTACGATAACATAGCTTTTACATCAAAATAACATATATAGGCTATAATTTATAACGATAACCGATAATGTAACCAACATACACGCGGGTGGAGCCGCGGGCAAAAGCTAGTAAATAAATACATTTTGTCGTCATTATCGTCATGCGAGTGTCCATCCCGGTGCCGAAAGAAGATGAGATGACAGACCCCGTGGCGCGGCGGGAGCGAGAGCTTTCGGCTGTTATGCAGGGGGCGCGGTTTCAATTTCCGCCCAGTTTAAATATTTGTACGCATGAAAATGTCTATTTGTATTGGTTTGGTTGTTGCCGTGTGTCTGACAGTACGTTAAGCCACCGATTGGCAGTTGTTATATAGGGAATATGGATGCAATGGCCCACACAGAATGGCTAATCACCCGTTCGATAGTTCGATCATCGGCATACTCACTGGTAGTAGTAGTGCATCCTCTGCTAGGAGGTAAGACACGACGGTATTTCCGTCCAATTGACCAGTCCGACTGGGGAAGTATAGAATACCGCGGCCATAATAACCTCGTGTTGTGTTCCCGGTGGTGATTAATGAAGCCAGAGCTCGCTGGAGAGTTTTAGTGCTGTCAATGGGAATACCAAGGCGATTCCTGCTTTGTTTTCTACATTGACAGCACAGATACTCTGTGTTTATCTGGGTCGGCAGGACAAGAGTGACTCCCCAGGTGTTGAAAACATCCATAGGCCACGATAGCCACTTTCCATCAGGTGGGTGTGCTTGTCCTGCCACCTCAGTGGTATAAAAAAAACAAAATTCGTACTTTGGTTTTATGGTAGTAACTTCCGTGTAATATAAACATTTGAAATAAAAGTTAACGCCATAACCTCGTCTGAAGATGGGAGTGAAAGGGGCTCCGTACTGGGTAAATTGTATGTATATTTGTGGCAATCACACCAAAGATTTCTTTTTAAATACATTATTATAAATAATAAGTAAATAATTAATAATAATATTCCACAACATTACACACAACTCTATCTAGAACCATGGTAAGCATAGCTTAACTAGCTTGTGTTATGGAATCTAGACTGCGGATAAACATTACTTTTTTTAATACATACATATTATACATAGAAACACCCAGACCAATGCAAATATACGTATTCATACATACAAACATTTGTACTAAGCGGGGATCGAACCCGCACCTCCTGCGTAGCGGCCGCGTTCACTACCGCCACGCCTTTTCGGTATGACTTAAATAGTAATTAATTATCTTCTTCCGAGTGCCAATCCTGGTTGCACCCGCCCTTGTTTTTCATTTACTTTTACAGGACCGACTGCCGTCTAACCTAAACCATAGGCAAGACTTAAATAGACATTGTGAACTTTACCAGACAGGTTATTACATAGATAACTGAAAGAGGAAGAAAGAAAGACAAATTTATTGCTAAAAAATCCACAAGACCCTGTGTCAGAAAGAACAGAAGCACAATACAACATAACATAAGCATAGCTACATACGACATAAGCATGGTAGAATAATGAGACAGGTAAAAAACAAATATAATGTATAAAATAAATTATTGAAAATAAGTAACCCGACTGATGCTGAAAAGATCGAAACAAGCTTTATAGCAGGTAGCAGGCGGTACCCATTAATTTTCATTTGGTTTTAGATTTGCAAATGGGTACCGGCTGCTATAAAGCTTGTTTCGATCTTTGCAGCATCAGTCAGGTTTTTTATTTTTAATAATTTATTTTATTTTATACATTTTAGTTACGTCATATATATACAATTATATTTAATTTGTAATAGTAATCTAATTTCTTTCATTTCGATACCCCACTCGATAAATGTGAGTAATTTTTCCACATAAATTTTGGCGCCAAAACACCAACAAACATACCCCTTACATAACCCTTCTCGGCAGTCGGGTAAAAAACAAAAGAATATAATATTAGTAACATTTGTCAGTATTGTCTCTATGCAAGAAAGGCACACGCGTCTTACGGCTGCAGCAATAGGAACCCAGTTCAGCATCTACCAGACCACAAGCACCTGGAGCTGGTTTTCAAATGGAGGTCCCATTTGAAAACCAGCTAGCAAGTAACACATAGATGAAATTAATCCATACAATACACAGAATTCTCTCCATAAAAATTCTCTAACAAGAATACTAAAAGAAAAACGCAAAGAATATCTAAATATAATGGTATTTTATTAATGGGTTTTGATGACTATTACTGATCAACTATTGGTGAGTATATTGAGGTAAACAAACTCAATATCATCTCAGCCAACAGCAGGTGACAAATTATAAGTAAGCGAGATAATAATAATATAATTCATAATATTTACAGTGGAAACAAAAGCACAATATTTATTTACACGACAAATCAATTTGTAAAATACGTTGAAGGAGAATTCAAATAACTAGATACCTTTTTGTTTTTTTTTTACGTGCTGGAAATCCCCACGGATACCCACCCCTCCGGAGCCGGAGGGGGAGGTTATGTCGGACTCGAACCGACTAAACCGCACGCCGTCTCTGGGTCGTAGTGCTAGGCCGAAGGTGAGGTTGTCATGCGACATATCCCTCGCACCCCGGCTGACCCAGGGCCATCCCTTCCGGCTTGCCCCTCCTCATTAACAAGATACCATTCTATTTGATTGCCCTTTTTCATTAAAGAGTGAACCCATGTTGCAACCAAAACATGTAGAGATTGACAAGCAGTCATTCGAACCATCGATACGTCCTCGCTGAATACTATGAAAACAAACGACCAAAACAATAAAATAAATCAATATTATAATGAATTTTACATTATTGACGCCTATTAATCCTCAAAGGTGTATTAACCCCCACATTTCGCCACTACAATTTTCGGTCACACGTAATAGGAGGCGAAAATAAACCCTCCGTTAATCGGGTATTTCTGTTAAATGGGCTATAGGTACTTATGTTTACTGTCGATTGTCAGATGGAGAACATCTGAACAAGAGATATATCATATATATTCTTTTTATATTCTTCAGAGAACATCATATCATCATCATCATCATCAGGCTATATTAGTCCACTGCTGGACATAGCCCTCCCCCAATGAGCGCCATAGAATCCGCAACGAATACATCCGACAGAGAACCAAAGTTATCGACATAGCTCATAGCCTTAATCAGCAAGCTGAACATCATATAATGCTTTTAAATTTTTTATTTTATTTTATTTCGTTTTCCATTCTTCAAGGGCCCCTAGCAAAGGTACTATTTACTTAATAGGAGTGTTCTAAACGTTGTTTATTAACTAAGCATGTAAGAAAATGATACCTAAATGATTTTGATTTATTTTTTATTCATAGGACACGTCAATTTGACTTCACTTGCCTGATGATAAGCTGAAGGCAAAGTCTCATGAATGAAGGTCACCATAACATACACGTATCATGCTAACAATGGTGGCACTCAGCTTGAGGGACTCATCAAAAGAGGATTATCGTCGCACCACTGTGTGACTGCCATACAGTACAAATGATCCACAAATCATTGAACATACTAAAAAGTACTCTAAAATGTTTAAGAAAGTCTGTTCAATGGCCAAATCTAATTATATCCGTGATAAAATACAAAAATCTGATAATAAAATTAAGGCAACATGGAATGTTATCAACAAAGAAACCTGTAAAGCAAGGTCACGTGATCGATCCTTCGAGTTAGAAATAGATGATGGACACATCAGTGCTGATGCTGACGTGGCCAATGCGTTTGAATCTTTTTTTTACAAATGCTCCAATTACCATAACTAGTAATAAAATCTTCAAAAAACGTAGCTGCTTCTCTTCTTGAATCTTGTGTTGATAAATGTAGAGTAAACTTTGATTTTCAGTATATTGACCCCGAAACCGTAATAAAAACTTTTAAGCAACTAAATATAAAAAAGACTGAGGATCTGTGGGGCATTTCAACCAATATAATAAAATCAGTAATGCCCACTAGTGACCCTTATCTCGCATTTATATTTAATCAATGTATCGATGATAAACAGTTTCCCACACTCATGAAGTTTAGTAAAATCTTTCCATTATTCAAAGCAGGGGACAAAAGTGATCCATCTAATTTTCGGCCCATCTCCATACTCCCAGCACTCAGCAAAATTTTTGAAAAAATTATATTTAGTCAACTGCTTTCACATTTCGCTTCTAATAAATTACTTCATGAGAAACAGTTCGGTTTCACTAAAGGCAGAAACACGACAGATGCAGGAGTTGAACTCGTTAAACATATATTTGATGCATGGGACAAGAAGCAGGATGCCATCGGTATATTTTGTGATCTATCAAAAGCTTTTGATTGTGTTGATCATGAGACTTTGTTACTAAAATTAGGTTATTACGGTGTTTCTAACAGCTCACTTAGCTTACTTAAATCTTACCTCACTGGCAGAGTACAAAAAGTCAATATTAATGGCACTAATTCATCTGGCGCCCCATTAGTCATGGGAGTTCCCCAGGGCTCGATATTAGGACCCCTTTTATTCTTGATATATATAAATGATCTTCCTCACTTCACTAAAAATCTTTGTGAAATAGTATTATTTGCTGATGACACATCATTAATTTTTAAAACTGATAGACATAAAGAATTACCTGACGATGTGAATATCAACCTTTCCAAAATATTGCATTGGTTCACAAGTAACAACTTGCTGCTCAATGCGAAGAAAACAAAATGTGTAAAGTTTACTATGCCTAATGTAAGACAGGTAGATACGCATATTACAATGAACGATGAGTCTGTTCAAATAGTTGATACCACAGTTTTTCTTGGTATGACTCTAGATAGTAAACTGCAATGGGGTTCTCATATCGCAGCCTTGGCAGGAAGACTTAGCTCAGCTGCCTATGCGGTTAGAAAAATAAGGTCACTTACTGATGAGGAAACGGCACGATTAGTTTATTTTAGCTACTTTCACAGCCTTATGTCGTATGGTCTGATGCTGTGGGGCTCAGCTGCTGATATTGAGACTATTTTCATATTACAGAAACGAGCGATACGAGCAATCTATAGCCTCAGGCCCCGTGACTCGCTGAGAGAACTATTTAAAGAAATTAATATTTTAACAGTTGCTTGCCAATACATTTACGATAATGTTTTATATGTACGCAAGAACCTAGATCTATTCAAAAAAAACTCTGACGTACACAATTATAATACGAGGAATAAAAATAAACTTGTAGTGCCAAAACTCAGACTTCAAAAGGTTGGTAATTCATTTGTAGGTAACAATATTAAAATGTTTAATAAAATTCTTCAAGAGTTGGTTGACATGCCACTAAATAAGTTTAAAATCGAAGTAAAAAAGACTTTATTGAAAAAAGGATATTACAAAGTAAACGAATACCTTAATGATAAAAATGCATGGTCATCCTAATCTCTTTGCTTGCTCGCACAATATAAACTTATGAAAAAAAAAAACAAATTGTTTTAAAAAAAGAAACTATAATATTGTTCACTGAGTTTCTTGCTGGTCTCTTCTCAGTAGAACCAACTTACCGAACCAGCGAAAGAATCATTTTCAAATGACTTATTTACACTTAATTTAATATTATATTAGTAATTTCTTGACATTATTGTAAAATTTTGACGTTCATATGTGCTCTTTATGTGCCTAAACTGAATAAACGAAATTGATTCTTTGATTGATTCTTTGATTCTTTGACACCGGTCCCAGTGGTGCTGTGACTACAATCACCCGGCTATGAACTTGCTGACCCTTGAATGCAATCCAATCGAGATTGGATTACTATGGAGGGTTTTTCGCAATCGTGCACGGTGGTACCCACCCGGCCGATATTTGTGACAGATTTGTACCGTCAAATTTCTACCACCAGATTTGATATTTGAAAGTAATTTGGAATGTATTAACCTAATACCGACAGTGACTGTAGTTTGGAGTCCTGTACGTAACCCTTTCGCGAGAGAAGCGTTGTTATAGGCACCAGTAAAAACCAACAAAAGCAACCCTATAACTAAATAATAAGTAGTCTAATTATATTGAAGACACGATCGACCAAATATTTACCGGCACGCTTCACGATCTCTTCGAAGTGCTAATAACAGTTCAATAAGTTGTTTATTACGATAATTCTTTCAACATTAAACAGAAGTCATCACATGATGTTATTACAGAACATCTGTCATCATCATCATTATTTTAGTATTGTTACTCGTTGCATCCGGGGCATTTACCTCGGGACCATGGATCTTTTGATTGATTCTGCCTTCTTTTGGTTTAACCAATACGGTTTTTGGAAAACCTTTTCTAGGATTAAAAATTATCTGTATTATTCTCTGTCCTATCGAATTTTAGCCAGATTCAGATTTCCTATGTATTTGTTCTCTGTATCGAATTGTAGCCAGATTCAAACATCAAACCTTCTTACAATTTCACATTCATAATATTAAGTATGATTGAATTTCTGTCTTTTAATCCCACACAAGTACCGAAATCCCTCTGCCTATTGCTTCGAGAATTAGTATGAGGTATGCGTGTTAGTTTCGTCTCTAAATTTCCACGAGTTTTCAGAATCTATTTACCTTTTTTTATACTACTGAGGTAGCAGACAAGCACATCGCCTATCTCAAGGAAAGTGGTTACTGTGGCCTATGGACGTGTGCAACACCAGGGGAGTCACAATCGTACTGCTGACCCTGAAAACACAGAGAGTTTCTGTACCGTCAGTATAGAAGACAAAGCGGGAATAGCCTTTGGTCTTCCGACTGACAGCACAAAAATTCTCCAGTGACTTTTTACAGTGACTCCAGTGAAAGTTACTAGTTTAGAATAAGAATCGTAGGTACGGTTGCGATTTGAAACAGTACGAACAGAACTTCATTCTTAAGCTATGGAATGAACTCCCTGCTGTGGTTTTTCCATGCGACCGCAGTATGGGGTTCTTCAAGAAGGGCATTTATAAGGTTCTTACAAGGTCAGTAGTGACGCCCTGGTGTTACACACGTCCATAAGGCCACGGTAACTACTTGCCATTAGGTAGGCCGTGTGTTTGTGTGCCACCTAAGTGGTATAAAAGACTAGGAATCTACTTACTAGTATACCCAATCGTTCATTAGCATTTCAAGCGACAAGTCCACAAGTCTGAAAGTCTACAAACTCGGGTATTTAACTAGGACATATAGGTATTAGGTATTTACTTGTCACGTTGTCTGTCAACACATTAGGAACAAACAGCCCAGTTTGAAGGCCAGTGGTTTCGTTTTGGCGATCATGTGAGAGTATGGACGAGGGCAAACAAACACTGTCTCTCTCTGTTATTTGCCCAGACAACGTACACACAAGGACGGAGGGTCCATTTTCATTATCTGTAATGCTATTTTTGAACTATTGGGAACGTAGAACGAGTGAGTACAACTAATGATACCAAGTATTGGCTGTTACCGAGAAACCCGAGTACCTAATCTATCGAATGGAGTCATTCAGTTAAGCTTACGATTTTTTTTTTTTCGAACTGATGTGTTTTAAATTTCTTTTGAATAATGTAATTACATTAAAAACTAGAAGCTATTATTAAAATAATCTAAAATAAATATATATTTACATATAACATAGTACGTCGTGAAATTTATTCGCATCACCACCGACTGGTAATGTTCCCAGAAGGCTGGCAGAATTGTACGTTGGATGGCAATGCTTATCCTTTGTGTAAGATAATAATCAGCCTTCTGGTCACGCGTGGCGTCCATCTGCAGTCTTGACAATTCTTTATAAATAAAACGGGCACTTAGACCCCATGTCCCTAACGTTTCAACCCCAAACGGCTCAAAAACATAATCACCAGTCAAATTACAGTATTTGCGCCGTTCGAAGTTTTCCGCAGATGCAGCAGAAGCGCCGGCACAGCCTGCTGTGCTTGAAAGATGTGAAGGCGCGTGGGTGTCGACGCACGTTGCGTCCCATACCAAAGGCTTGCCCATCTTCCAAGGTAGCAACGACATAACATTAGGTCTCTTGCCATCGTCACGCACCAGCCCATTAGGTTCTCGAATGACTGGCACGCCAATAGCGGTGACAAGAGCACAGCGGATAATGTCGTTGATGCAGGCGTGTCGTGGAATACGCCCAGCGCTTCTGCTGCATGAAAGGCCATGGTGCACAAGGCTGTCGACAGCATTACCGCAGCGGCAACGATGGGGAGAAACACACGGCGCTCCTAAACGAATATATTTCGTTTCATTAAACCGTCTATCTTACGTAGCTCCAGGCAAGCATTCATTCTTACATTAGATATATCTACGCCTTTCTTACTCAGGATCGACAGATAAAACAGCAGCTCCTGTCTTTACATTTCACGAGTTGTCTCTATTGTTAAACATTTTATGCAAGTCCATGACCATCACCAAGATCATTCGAGAGCCAATCCCGGTTGTATCGAAAAACCCGTGAAACGCAGATTCTGCTTTCCTGTTTCTCCTTTGTATAATTTGATTTGTTTGGCTTCCATCCGCCTTCAATTCAAACAATATAATTGTTGTCTACATTATCAAAAAAAACAAATTTTGATATATATATATATATAACAAATTTTTAGAATCAAAAATAAATTATTAATAATTATGATGGTAATAAAATTTACTACTTCCTTTCATCTTTTATTCTCAATATACTATCATTAATTAAATGAGAAAATGACATAATTACATTTCGCCCTATATACTACTATGAAACCCAATATACCTATACATTTTATGCTCTCTGGACAAAAAGAGATGCGACTACGAACCTAGTATTTTTACCCGACTTCCAAAAAGGAGAAGGTTCTCAATTCAGTCGGTATCTTTTTTATGAAAGAGACAATATCATTTCAGTATAGGTACATTTGAATATTTGGATAGCTGCCAGCACTCGACATGGCATTCAAACTTGCTGTTCAAACGGAGGAAAGTCAAACTCGAACCTCGAATAACAATTTCAACTTATGACCTCCATAAATATAGCACAAACTGCTCAGACAATTGAGCTCTTCAAGATTTCCGTCAGTGTGGTGACATTTTCCTCTGACTTGTGACCCTGTTCATCGAAAAACGTGAAATATATGGTACAAACATCTCTTTAACCTTCTTTATTTTTACGTATTGTGAATCAAAATGTTGCCTCCCTTTTTTATACCTAGCACTAGACAAGTAAACGGCCCACTGAATGGGATGTGATTACCGTTGTCTGTAGACGTGTGCAACACCAGGGGCGTCACACTAGTGCTGCCGACTCTTTAAGGCCAGGGCCTCGATTCTAATAAAGTAAAACCATTATCATACCACAGACACTGTAAGAATTACCAATTTAATTTTAAACTTTAACTCCATGTAAAGTCTAATATTAAATGGCTTTGTGACAATCTTCATTTAATTTTGGACTTTAAAATTTGAATTTACAATAAAGTCTAAAATTTAATGCCATTTATCGCTGTGTCTGTGGTATGACAGTAGATTTTGCTTTAGCAGAATCGAGGGCCAGGTTGCAGTGCGACGTTGGTACTCTTCGCACTGCTAATATTATAAAATCCCTGAGAAAGAGAGAGAGAGAAAGAGAGAGAGAGAGAGAGAGAGAGATGGCCGCGAACTTGAATACAGCGATTTAGTGGATTTTATTTTTTATCAAGTTTTTGAAGAAAATTATGTCTGTGTGATAAAATGTAACTTTACTAATCCCTAAATATTAATGCTTTATTTTTTAATTCAAACTTCGACTTATTTGATAGTGGCGTCTTAGTTTAAAACGTGTTTGGAATAGCGATTTGGAGCATTTTAAGAGCCATGTTTGACGCTAATTTCTATCGAGGCAAATATTATAAATCATGTTTCGGCCTTTACACGGTTTAACCTTCTTTATTAATATGATTTTTAAATGGCGCAATTTGCTGTATATCTTGATGATAATCGTGGAAAATTTTTGAAGACGACTGCAACCCACTCTTAACCTGCTGATGCACTTCTTAATTTCAAACTTCATTATTATACTCGCTTTTTTGCTTGTTAATAAAAATAAGATTTTTTAATGGATCTCAATAACGGTGTTTAGGAATTTATCATGTCGTACCTACACACTAGGTACCTACTCGATTTCTTGTAGGTACCTAATGGAACCGAAGATAACCTTTGCAACTTGTATTTTCAGCTTTATGTATAGTTCAACAATAAAGAGGAATGCATGTTATATAAAGAAAAAATAATCATTTTCGTTGCTAAGTGTCTACTTTATTTCCGAAGCTTCAACAAACATCTAAAACTGAAGATGTTTTTCTAGGTCACGATAATATCTTGTGATTATTTTTGATTCCACTGTCAGAATATAAATAGCGATCGCTTTATATATTTAAATAGTTTGTAGGTATGCTTATAAGCATTACGTTCTGACTCAGCAATGTCGCTTTTCAGATATTTTGGGAGTAAAGGTGAATGACTTCGCCACAGAAAGTCTTTTGTAAACGACTGTAACTATTTTTCAAATATTTTATGTGATTACCTAGGTAACTATCAAATTTTATTTTTTAAGAAAATGATTTCTACGGATGTGTCAAGTCTAAAACTGTAAGGCTCAAGCCATTATCATTTACAGGCTGGTAGGTACGTACACCTGCTGATTGCCGGAGTTGGTGGATCAGACGGCTGTTCCTCCTGTAGTAGAAGTCCTAGGTAATTATTTGTTTGTTCTTTCAAAGTGGAAGCAATTTGAATTAGAAACTAATCAATACTACAACACAATACACATACACAGCCATGTGACACTTCTGAACTTAGGTAAAATAATAAACGGATGACCTTATGCCCGATCCTATACCATGAAAATGTCATTAGTGCATTTGTACCCACGTTTATAGAAACTCGCCTTTCTTCACAAACAGTATGTTATTCTCAGGATTTCATTATCTTTTTGAAAAGCTTAATAACTGACGAGCAAGGTCAAAATAAAAATATTTTGTTCATAAAATGGTTCACATTTTTTTTATTTAGAGTTGATTTAGTTTTTATTACTATTTTAGGTACTTAATTAAATGTATCAACTACAAAATAAATTCGAATGATGCCCACTTGGAAAAAACTCTTTTAAAATTTGTACTTGAAGGCTGTATTCGGGGTAATAGGGAAAAAACTCAAAAAGTCAATTAGTTAATTATTTCGAAAACTTTTTTTGGCCATAGGGGAGAGTGGGTAACAGTGGATCACGGGTCACAGTGGATTATTCGCTATAATTCTTACGAGTGATGCTTTACGCACACAAGCAAACGCGTGGCTACTGCTCGTCGATACCCCCCTCTCACGTGCTATTTTGCCGCCCCGCTCGCCGAGCGGAATCACGATATTGTTACACGCAGGCCAGTAGGTGAGTACGAAAAAATTTTTTACGTAATTTAGAAATTTGTCGTATTCCCAAACCTTTAATAAATATTAATGACAGTTGTATGTTTTGAACTTGTTATTTGTTAAATCGGTTGTGGGTAATGTAATTTTGGCTTAGGTATAAGTAGTTATTTTTTGAATATTTTTTTTCTGTCGTAACGTCCTATGGGGCACAGTGAATAGTTTTCATTTGGGTCACAGTGGACTGTGATCCAGAGTGACCCATGTGGAAATTACATAAATAGCATGAAATTAAAATGGTTTTGTACTTCTTCGTAGATAACGATGCCTCGCAATCGGGTACGAAAAACCAGTATCGGTCTTCACACTGAAGAACAGATGAGTAACGCCTTAAGGCGCGGTGAGAAGCAACCGAGTAGGTATTTGAGGGGGTGAAGCGAGAGGCAACGCGGCGGTAGGCGCGGGGCCCGCCGCGCGGCGCGTACGCTCGGCGCTCGACGTGGTCATTGCTCCCGCTCGGTGCTGCGTTCACACAGTCGGTGCTGCGTTCACGCAGTGACGTCGATGCGTACTCGGCCGATTGGTTTACCTACCTATTCGCTATTCCTTTTCGAGTTGAATCCCTTTTTCCCGCTATTAAGGTATATCTATAATATTATGGCTTAGGTATAATAAAATTACTTGTCTTTAAAAGATTAGTACCCGAATAAAAACGTTTGTACTGGTTAGGTAATGTATGTATTTGGTAAAAATGTTTGTAATAGCATAATAACACATACAATAAATGCCAGGTAGCTGGTCAGTTTCTTTATCATCATCTATAGCCAATGAGAGGACTGTTGAAAAACCTTCCAAACCGGCTTGCTTCTTGCGAGATGGTTCACTTTCTTCGTATGCTTCACTTAAAGGAGATGATAAATGATAATCCCTCTAATGGTAATTTTCTTTTACAGCCCGCCTCATTTTTTACTACTGTAACTTGATGGAGATACAGCACCAGTGGTTCTTGAATTCAAAGGTTGATCGTCTCTCAAGGGCATGCCTCGAGATTGACGAGAGTTAACTATTTCTGGTAATAACCAGTCCATGAAGAATCTACCTAGTTTTCCTTGCATTTTTGTGTTCCAAAAAACATCGTCTTTTTCTATTACTTCCGTTTTTATTGGATTGCTTTCTCCACTCCACACGGCAAATAAACATTTTTTCTTGCCTGTCACCCGGAGTTGCCCTTGAATTTGGGAGATTCTTTCAATTCTTCTATCTTGAACTGGCGCATACCCATCTTGGCAGTTGGTTTCTATAGTCTCACTGAAAAAAAAAAGATAAGTTGACTCAAGAACCATAGCTATTACGGGAGTCACTTCCATCCGACTAAAAGAGCACCCCGTAATAGCAGCGGTAAGACCCATCATGGGGGAGTGGCTAGAGAGGCCACACGGTAGCTGCTTGGATCCGGAAACAGCCAGCGTCTGAGAGAGGACTCGGGGCTGCACATGCTCACCGAGTGCCCGGCTTCGAGACGCCGAGGCGGAACCTAGTGGCGGTCCTAGAGGTGAGAGTTCTCTCCTCGCCACCTTGCTTACGGCGATGGTGTGATGTGCAGATACGTGGGCTGCCACTGCCTTCTTCTGCGAGCAAGTTATACTCTTGAAAGAGGTGGCGGAGTGGCGGAGGGGTAACGGAGGAGACTCGCCAGCTACACATCCCAATCCCCCATGAGCGCGAGCCTGGGAACTTCACGCCAGCTGTGATACTAGCAGGAGCAAGCGCACCTCTCCATACACGGGCGCTACATGGGGACTCCGTAGGTCAGCTTGAAAGAAAATGCTATGGGTTGACCGAGGTGCGAGAGATTATGTCTCAGCTCACCCAATCTGACTTCCGGTAACCTACAACCCCCTAACAGCGTCCCATCATGGGGGAGTGGCTAGAGAGGCCACACGGTGGCCTCTCGTACCGTCAGACGCAGGTCATTACCAGACACGGTAACGTCGGGCGGTACCTGCATCTGATGGGCATAGAGCCAACGCCCGAGTGCCATCACTGCAACGCGAGCGTGGACTCGGGGCTGCACACGCTCACCGAGTGTCCGGCGTTTGAGACGCCGAGGCGGGAGCTTGTGTCGGCCCTGGGGGTGAGAGTGCTCACGCTTTCCACCCTGCTCGAGGCAATGGTCCGCTGCGCGGATGCGTGGGCGGCCAGCGCCTCCTTCTGCGAGCAGGTCATGCTCGTGAAGGAGACAGCAGAGCGGGCGCGGCGCGATGAGCGAGAGAGACTCGCGGACATCGCTGCCCGCGTTCGTAGGCGGCTCGGGCGTCGGAGGGCGCGGACCGACCTCCACCCCCGATGAGCGCGGGCCTGAGGGTGACGGGTGGAGCCGCTCGTCACCCTAGCAGAAGCAGGCCACGGCGGCGGCGCGCATCGTAGGACGATGCGCCTCCCCTCCCATACCGGGGGCGAGTCGGGGACCGCGTGAGGAGGGCCAGACCGAGGAATGGCCCTGGGTCAGCCGGGGAGCGAGGGATATGTCGCGAGACAACCTCATTTTCGGCCTAGCACATCGACCCACAGACGGCGTGCGGTTTAGTCGGTTCGAGTCCGATATAACCTCCCCACCGGCTCCGGCAGGGGTGGGGGGAGGGGTTAGAAAGTGCATAGTCCTTGGGAAAAGGTCCTTCTCAGAGGATGATGATTGTATCTTTGTGTCTTTTATTTTTTTACCTAATTATTTTTATGTTTGTACTCCTATCAACACTACCATATCGACTGCCGTCAGAACTGAGAGTTTAGGGTTTTTGCCCTGATGATTATTTCCTTTTCTACAATAAAAAATAAAACAAGAATTCTTTAAAAAAATTAAAACTGACGTTTCTATTATTATTCTTTTCATTTCTCAATTTAATTAGGTACATAGTAAATATAGGTACCCAAACCAATGCCAATATTCATATTCATGTACACCTGACAGCCTTCGTGGCGTAGCGGTAGTGAACGCGGCTGCTGCGCAGGTGGCGCGGGTTCGATTCCCGCTCAGTGCAAATATTTGTATGCATGAATATTTATATTTGCATTGGTTTAGGTTTTTCTATGTACCTATAATATGTATGTATTTACAAAAAAAATGTATCTAAGTATGTTTATCCGCATTCTAGATTCCATAACACAAGCTAGTTAAGCTATGCTTACCATGGATCTAGATAGCGTTGTGTGAAATTTTGTGGAATATTTATTTATTTATTATTTATTTATGTATACCTGCAAATATTTGCACTGAGCGGGAAGCGAGCCCGCTAACTCCGACTTAGCAGTCGAACTCTCATCGCCACCACCGCCACGACACGGAATCGAACGTGGTAGGTACTACCTACTTGTGTACATAATATTTTGAGCGACTCAAGCCAGTGATTGCCAAATTCTATATAGTAGCCAGTAAGAAAATATTCCATATTATTACATAATTATATTCTGTATCAAATAAAATTACTAAATGAAATCCTCGTCAAATACTACTATCATCCATCACATCACCAAGGTAGAAATATGTTTGTACTAACCCAGATACAATTTTCTTTTTAGATTTCTTATTCTTGTAAAAATACCCATTTTCTTATGAAATAGGTAAGTTATCTTCAAACATAACAAAAACTTCAACCGACACAGACACACACGCACTAATAACGGAAGTCAATTTGCACGAACGAATAATCTTATTATTTTCGACAATATTTTTACGCGGAGCAAAATTTTAGGCCCGAGTGACGTGCTCTCTCGCTAGAACCTCGCCGCCGACTGCCAGCGGCGCGAGCGACCAACAATCATGCAATTTCTTTGGCGGTAGATGGGTTTATAATTTATTAAATAAATATGATGGGTATTACTGAGATCATATTTAGAGAAGCCTTTAGAAAATTAAATTTTCTTTATTATTGTAGCAAAAAAAATATATGTTATCGCTAAAAATATTGAGCAATGCGAGACGACAAATTTATTTCGTGAGTGTTCCTTTGCAATTTTTTTTAACAAGAAACAGCTTTATTTTTCCCCAATATTTTTGAATTAACCTCTACTACAGATAATAATCTATACACAAAAAAAAAATCAGTAGTGTAGCATTAATAAAATATGATGCTGTGAGTGACGAAAAATAAGCATTTTATGGTAGTTTACCTTTTGACAGCCCCTTTCGACTGCTATTCCATATACAAAGTTATATCGATACTATGTCAAGAGAACGAAAAACCCTGATCCTGCAAAACCAATGAGGCTAACACCTAATTATCCAGTTCATAAGATATTTACTGACGTAGAAGAAAAGGAGATGATTTTACTCTTAAGTGCAGTCAAATGTTCTATGGACTTACTATGACAGACGTTCGCAATTTGATTAATGAAGTACCACTGTTGAATAACAAAAAAGTGGCATGAAACTAAACTAGCAGGTATCGAATATCTATATATAATCTTAGAAAGAGAGATAACAGATTATCATTGCGAACTCCCGAGGGCTGCAGCTTGAGTCGAACGACATCTTTCAACCGCCACAATGTTGGTTTATTCTTCAATAACTTAGAAAATGTTACGTCTCGGCAACCTGTCTTTGGTAATGGAACCAGAGTATTTAACGTAGATGAAACGAATACCATAACAGTGCAAAAAAGTGCTAAAGTGCTAGCAGCCAAAAGGACAAAGACAGTTTTTAAAGGTCACAAGTTCAGAACGAGGTACGTTAACAACTATTTGTTACATATTTAGTGCTTTAGGGAATGCACTACCGCCCGTCATGACATTCCCAAGGGTGCACTTTAAACAACACATGATTATAATGAAAATGTTTGTTAATGATTACTGAAGAAGTAAATATATTTAATTGAATAGAAAAGAGAGCTTTATGGAAAATAAAGGCGAAAAACGCTTGCTTCTTTAAACAAAATTTTGATAAGTTTAGGTCTCTTTATACCAGCATAATTTGTAAGACTTTTGTAATTTTTAATAATACTGTGATTAGAGGTGAGCGTTATTTAACGTAATGGGTTTCAGTAACTAGTTACGAGGCTGATAATCGTGTAACTAGTTTCGTAGGCACAAATGTAACGATTATTTTACGTACGCAGTTCACATTCACACACGCGTTAGCGTTTCGTTCAACAGAATAATATTAGAATGATTATGGTTACACGTTATAACCAAATAACGTTAGACGACTCGGACAACGAGAGTAAAGGATAGGTATGGCTTACACGCAAGATAAAAAGAGAAGGCAATATAATAATCGTTGCGTCTTTTTTAAGCTATTGCATAGCTTCGAGGGCCTTGAGCGCGGGGACCGAATCCAGAAATTCCGTAAGGAAAAAACCTCACGCTCTCCACTTCGACGGGCACGGAGGTGTGGCTTGAAGGCCGTGCATTGTCTAACATACATATACATACATATACATATACATACAAAAAAGAAAAAAAGAAAGAAAATAAAATAACCAACAAGACAGTGTATAATAATGGCAGTGATAAGCCCATATACATTAATGAAGACATACCGAAGTTTAAACGTCAACTGTTATGGGCCACGAGAACCAAATTGAAGCCATTGGGCTTTCAATACATTTGGGTGCAAAATTCTAGCATTCTAGTAAAAAAAAGCAGCGAGGATAAAAAAATATATAACATAAGAAGTGAATTTGATTTGAATAGATTTGATGAAGAGGGTAAATAAAAGTGTGCGTTTAGCACAGTGGATACACACTAGGTGATTTCTTGGCACTAAAATTCAATCGACTAGATAATACGACAGCTGACCATAATATTTACAAAAGATATTACGACATAAGAGTAATGACCAATGATTTAAGCCAACACAAAGGGCACACACATATTCTACAT
Organism: Eilema caniola; assembly: GCA_949126895.1. Taxonomy (NCBI): domain Eukaryota; kingdom Metazoa; phylum Arthropoda; class Insecta; order Lepidoptera; family Erebidae; genus Eilema; species Eilema caniola. The sequence goes on from OX421467.1 coordinate 22,929,660, forward strand.
TTGAATGTTGGGTCACTTCGAAAACATTTCAATGAGTTAATAGTATTACTAGAAGAAAATAGATATAGAATAGATATAATAATATTAAGTGAAATAAATATCAGAGAGGAAGAACTATCTTACTATCAAATTTTGGGATATAACACACATATACTAACAAGAGAAACTAGAAGAGGAGGAGGAATCCTAATATACGCTAAAGAAGGGCTCAGTTTTGAAACTAAAAAAATGAGTACTGAAGCTGTAGAAACATTGCATGGACAACTGCAAATAGGTAAATATAAAACACATATAATTGCTGTATATAATCCTCCTAAAAATAACAAACGACTTTTTATTAGCCATTTAGAAAGGATCGTAAAATCTATTCCATCAGCTGACAACCTTATAGTGATAGGAGATATGAATATAAATATATTAAACGACATAGTAAACCCAACTGTAATCAGATACAAAAACACCCTGTGTGAACACGGCCTGCGTTGTGTAATACCGAATGCAGAGATAACGCGCGAGGAGATGGTGGAGGGGCAGCTTGTTGTCTCGTGCTTGGATCACATATGGGTGCGAGCGGGACACAGCGAGTGCGACATGACTTCGTTCGTGTTTGAAACTAAGATCTCCGATCATCATGCGGTAGGATTAACTTTAGACTTGCGTACGAGTAATAACATTATTAAGACAGTTCCAAAGGCGACCAGTGTACGTGAAATTATTAATAATGAACTAGTTAGACAGAAGCTTGATAAGTATGACTGGGCGCAGCTAACCACCATAACGTGCCCGTTACTGTTATTCCAAAAATTGTGTGTAGTATTTGATACGATCTATAAGGAAAGTACTATTACAGTTAAGGTATTAAATAAAAGAATAACACAGCCATGGGTGGATAAAAATTTATATTCTATGTTGTTAAGAAGGGATTATTTATTTAGAGTGTGGAAAGCAGAGCCAAAAAATATGAATAAGCGATTAGAATATACAAAATTTAGAAATAAAGTGAATAAATTGATAAATAAAGCTAAAAATAAATATAGACAAATAGAAATAAAAAACTGTAGCGGGAATTTTAGAAAAATATGGGCGAACATTAACTCATGGCTGGGTCAAAGAAAAAACAATCTGGATGATGTTATAATGAGACACTTGGGTAAAACGGGACCTATCGATCAAATCTGTACCAATTTTGGTAAAACATTTACTGAGGAAATAAAAGCAATTAAACATAAATGTAACACACAATTTTTGGATAGGAACAAATATGTGATACCGAGTGATGTTAGTTTTAGGTACGTTGCTGTAAACTCGTCCGATATTGAAAAAATAATAAATTCGTTGTCTTGTGAAAAAGCACCGGGTTCAGATGGAATAAGGATTATCGACGTTAAGTACTTAAAAAAACAATTAAGTCCTATAATAGCTTTGTTCATGAACATGTGTCTGTCGCAGGGTATTTATCCCGATCAGTTAAAGAGTGCAATTGTACGTCCGATATTTAAGTCTGGCAACCATTTAGAATATGTAAACTATAGGCCAATAGCCATACTCTCGGTTATCGACAAAATAATTGAAAAAAACATTGTTGCTCAAATAAGTAAGTTCCTGGAATGTCATAATATACTGTCAGAGTCACAGCACGGGTTCCGTAAGGGTCGGAGTACGGTCACTGCTCTTGAGGGGTTTACAGACTATGTGAACGAGTGCCTAGACGCTGGTAAGCAGCTTATAGCACTATATATAGATTATAAAAAGGCATTTGACACACTGGATCACACCATACTGTTACGGGCCATGCATGAATGCGGGATACGCGGCCCTACAAATAAATGGTTCAAAAATTACTTAACCAATAGGAAAATGCGCACCGTTATATGTGGAGTGGCCGGTGATGAAATGGATGTGGATCTAGGGGTGCCGACCGGCTCGGTGTTTGGGCCCGTCGGTTATGTAATGCACGTCAACAGCGTGTCCAAAATCGTGAGCAAATGTCGGGTGTATATGTATGCGGATGACATGTGTCTAGTCTATGGGGCTAAAGATATATGCGAGACTCAAAAATACATACAGGCAGACTTCGAGAGTATTACCAAGTAGGCACATGATAATGGTATAATTCTAAACTATGCAAAAACAAAATGTATGCATATATACTCGCCATATAACCGGCGTGCCGAGACAGTGGATCGGGAAAGCCTTGCGGTGATAGGACATACATATGAATGTTTACATTATAATAAAAAAAGCTGTTCATGTAACGATGTAGAGTATGTTGTAACATTTAAATATCTCGGTCTAAATATCGATGTAAATTTTAACTGGAAGACACATGTTGTTGATATCTGCAATAGGCTGCGATCAGTGATAGGAAAGTTCTATCAATTAAAGCGAGTATTAAATAGACACACGATGCTTATTGTTTATTACGCACTAGCTGACTCACTTATTAGCTATGGACTTATTGTTTATGGTAGAACGTTTAAAACCTATTTGAACAACATAAAAGACTTGCAAATAAGGTTAATAAAGTTTTTAGTATGCAAAAAAGACAGAGACAGCTGTAACAAGGATTACGAAAGGCTGTTACCGATTTGTAGAATTTTGCCACTGGAAAAAAAAGTCGAATATTTGATAGGATTAGAGTACTACTATAGTGATGAACATAAAGAAATTGTAAACAGTAAATATAGTATTAGAAACTTCAGAAAAGATAGATTGATTCAACCTCGTGTAACAAACTATTACGGTGAAAGATTGTCAAAATATATGGTACCAAAAACATTTAATAAATACGAATTGTTAAGACGGAGCCCTAAGATGAGCAAAGGTGTGTTGAAGTCCAAATTGAAAGATTTGCTTCTTGGCGGCCCTACGGCTGCGGCTAATACTGCAGTGGTAGCGGCCGCCGAGGAGCAACAATGTGTTAAGTTAAGTTAAGTAAAGTTAAGTTAATCAATGTGTTAAGCTTTACGGTGAAGGTGTGTGGATACTCTGCAATGTAATCGAGCGCCTCTCGCCATCAAACGTCACAGTTTGGCGAGAAATATATTTTGTAAATCAATTGTATCTATATTAAGAATGAATAATAAAAAAAAAAAAAAAAAAAAAAAAAAAAACATACATATATATATACATATACATATTATTATTAAATAATTATGCAAAAGTTGATAAAAAATGCTATGCAATAGCTTTACCACGGCAATCCCCGAGTGCCACAGTCAGTTTTTTTTTTCATATGCCCATGCGAATGTATAATTATACAATTGGAAAGAATTTAAGTTCATTAAACGCAAAACTAACCAACACTCTACTGTATACAGAAGTAACTAACTAGTTACAAAAATAATCGGTGCAAAACTAACCAACACTACTGTATACAGAAGTAACTAGTTACAAAAATAATCGGTGCAAAACTAACCAACACTCTACTGTATACACAAGTAACTAGTTACAAAAATAATCGGTGCAAAACTAACCAACACTCTACTGTATACAGAAGTAACTAGTTACAAAAATAATCGGTGCAAAACTAACCAACACTCTACTGTATACAGAAATAACTAGTTACAAAAATAATCGGTTTTGAAACTAGTTACTCATATCTATGAAACTACGTATAACCGATTACGCCCAAAAGACGTTACGACCCACGACTATGTGATAGCATGCTGTCTTAGAATATATAAATAATTAAATATGTACAAAATTAGTATTTTATTGAACTTTTTTTTAATAGATCCAGTGTACCCCAAGCGATTCACTGTGACCCATGAAAAGATCCACAGTGACCCATCCACGGGTCACAGTGGATCATTTTCCATTTTTCTAAAAACTTGTTGTAACTTGTAAGTTTTTGCCGTTTTTACCAATAATTGCACTTGTTTTTGTAGATTACGGACGTATCTTGTAGTTAATTATCATAGATTAATTATTAAGGCATAATCTTGGGATTTCTGGAGCTTAAAAAAAAAGTGATCCACTGTTACCCACTCTGCCCTACATCTGGGGGGTCAAAATTGAAGCATTTTAGGTCCTCTAACACCCCTTGACAGGAATACGTCGAGTTACCTACCAGTAACCCTGTATAATGTCCTTAAACATATAAGTACATAAGTAACTCTTTCCGTTAACCTACAATTAGAAAATTTGGCAAGAAACAAGGTCTTGTCAAGGAAAGAAAAATAAAAAATCTTTAGCTAATTTGTAGTTGTTTCACTCGATTGATTTACCATTACAAATCTTATATTTGCAGCATCGATCATGATGAGATCCACTAACACAGTTGATAGGTAGGTACATACTATACCAATATCTTAACGTACGTAGGTATGGGTATCACATCTTGGTCCCCCAGGGTGCAAGAGATGTCTCCGGCAACCTGGGATCCATATACAGCGTTCGTTTTACTCGATTCGAGTCCGACTCAAACACCGCACCGGGCGAGGATTCCGTGGGTAGGTACTTGGCGCACATAAGCAGTAAAAAAGGTCCGCTTCAGAGGGTGTATAAGTTGGAGCCCCATCTCTATCTCTGAGACTAGCTTGTAGGTGGACGTTAAGCTGCAAGCCGGTACTCTTAGGTACCTACTAAGTGGTGGACGAGGCTCTGGTATGTACAGGGTTTCTTCTCGGGTCTAGGGGTTAGGCGACGCATTCGATAAAGAATAAAAATAGGCATTGGTAATAAATTGAAGGTAAGGATGCCAGAAATCACGAAGATCATAATGTGTATATAAATCACAAATTTTCTGTGAATACACCTCTGCCTACCCCCTCGGGGATTTACAGGTGTGAGTATGTATGTATGTAATTTTCTGTCTTATTTCGAGGTGGTGCTGGTGCCCATCTTACCAATGCCCTAAGCATTAACTAGCGGCATAAAAAGTTGTCATTAAACGTTACGGCTGAATATCATTCAGGCCATTAATTGAATGACGCCGTTTAATTAACAGCCTAGGCAGTCAATTGAACGGTTGATTAAGCTACTTGGCAGCGACATATATATTTGTATGTATGAATATGTATGTTTGCATTGGCCTGGGTGTTCCTATGTATAAGTATATATTTCCAAAGAAAATATTTAAGTATATTTATTCGCATTCTAAATCCCATAACGCAAGCTAGATAACCTATGCTAACTTTGTGTCTAGATAGCGCTGTGTAGAATGTCGTAGAATATTTATTTATTATTTATTTATATATCTTATCATCGAAACCTTTATGTAAGTTATTTACCTACATACCTTGGCGCTATATAAAAACGGAACCTTCAGTTACGATTTGAACTCGTCGCTTAAATATTGGTATGTAGATTATGTACCTAACTATAGGGGAATTATCATGATGCATGGTCATAAAAATAACCGTTGCATATGCATAATAGTTTTTCATATACAATTTATTTGACGTGTCATCAAGTTCGACCTCTAAAAAGGGGTCACCTCAAGGAAATGCAAGGAACATAGTCTTCGGAATTAGCTAAACACACTTCTCCGGTAACGGCCGGTCCTAATATGAGATCTCAATCCAAATATACCAATCTGAAATCAGAATTTCGATCGATTCAGTGCTCAAAACGTCCATATGTGGGATCGATTGTGAAAAAGGATTGTCAAAGCGATCCATCGATTGACTATATTATTATGGACGTTTGGACCAATACATCCCGACTTTATAGCAGTACCGTGTTTGTTCAGCAGAATAGGACCACTCCAGTTCTTCCTGTGGGTGTCTTAAAAAGCGGTAGGGCTGTTCTTTATCCGACAGTAAACATACATAACATAACATAAACTCACGCCTTTATCCCCGAAGGGGTAGGCAGAGGTGCTAGCACCCACATTTCGCCGGTTTATGTTTTGGTCCCAATTAATAGGTGGCGAGCCTATTGCCATTAACGGGGCACTTATAAACCTGCGATAAATACACACATAACTTCGAAAATCATCGACAAGTCATTGGTGTGTGCCATGGACAACCTGGGATCGAACCCGAGACCTCGTTTCAGCAGTCCATTACCCATACCACTAAGCACAGGCAAAGGCATACAGATCACGACAAAGTGCTCGGTAGACGGCAATAGGCTCGCCCCCTATTACGTGGGACCGAAAATCATAATTGGCGAAACGTAGGTGTTAATATAGATACTTCTGCCCACCCCTTAGAGGATACACAGGCATGAGTATATGGATGTATGTTTATAACAGTTGGTATTTTGATTAATAAATTAAGTATTTAATACGCTCGTACTCGGAAACTCAAGAATTGGTCTACGATCTTTTGCAATCAGTTACAACGTTAGGGACACGGCCTTACGATCAAGGTGTCCTGGGTTCGAATCCTGGCCACCACACTACCAACGTTAACTCAGTCCTAACACAACCAAATTGGCTTGGCTGAAGCATTTAATGGGAATACCAGTAATTTCAGTACGGTTTATAAGTGAATAGAGACAATAATATTAGGCCTGGCTAACATAACTGGTAAAGCGGACCCAAACTCCAAGTTGAAAGCTTCAGATGCGACTGGAATTTACGCTGAACAAGAGGCAGGCTTAACTATCGTAGGTATTCTTATAGCCTTATCGATCTTGACAAACAAAGTACTCAAAATTATCTTAATTCCTAGTGGAAAAGCACTTACTATGCCACTACGATTATCTAAACTAGAGGATTGTGTGTCGAATTTGATGATAATACAATTTGACACACAATAGCAAACGATTAAGTAGATTTAGGTAAACATAGTATTATAGGTAGGTAAGTATTATCATAAAACACAGATAAATGTCATATGACAGCTTTGCAAGCCGCAAACTGAATCACTTTATCTCCAATGTTTTTCTATTTGCGCATACGGGCGTGATTGTCATGTAATTATATTGGTGTTATTTATAGCCTACACATGGCTTTTTAGATCATTAGGTTTTGGTGCTTATGGCACCGGTTTTGCAGAAGTAGGTACCTACGAAATAGAAGCAAACTCGTTAGCCGATACTAATTATAAGTTTAATAGCACACAACACATAATTTCAATACACGTACAGTTAAAGATATAGTTAATCAATAAACAGACACAGTTTATACCCCAGAGCTCACAGTTCTTAAATACAAATTATTCCCGATCACGTTTTCGGGCTCTCTTGCGACAACCAAGGAGTACGTGCTTGCGTTGAGAGGGTCTGGCTGGGACTGAGCGAGTAGGAACTGTTTAGCTGCGCGCCGGCTAAAGCACGCGCGGGCGCCACAAGGTCAGGTGAGTAGGGAGTGCAAGTAGTAGGAACAGTAGAGTATCTATGTGTTGTATTGTATTTGAGTTGGTAAAGGTTAATTAAATAAAAATGTTAAAGATATACGTAGATACAATGTAAATTATAAAATGTATTGGTGAGAGTGGCGAGATCCCGCCACAACACTCCCCCCCAGAGGCCGTCACTACGGACGATAATCCCGGTAACACTCCGGGAATCGAACCCTGCGACCAGACCGGGTTGTTTTGTCCGGAGTCGGAACTGGTACTGAAGTTTGCTGTGGTGGAGGTATTTCCGATGAGTTAGGCAGTGGAGAATTAGAAGTGGCAATAGTAGGAACAGTAGAGTATCTATGTGTTGTATTGTATGTGAGTTGGTAAAGGTTAATTAAATAAAAATGTTAAAGATATACGTAGATACAATGTAAATTATAAAATGTATTGGTGAGAGTGGCGAGATCCCGCCACAAGGTACTTCTTTATGAGACTCGTTTTACCGTGAGATAATTAAATCTAGGAGTTGTGATAACAATTTCAAAGCGACGACGGACCGAAGACGGAACATCTTGCATATGTTTAAAAATAATTGTAGCGGTATCAAATCATTTGACAAAAAACGAATAACAAATCTTCATTTGACAAAATTATAGTTGATAAACTTATCATTTTACAAACTATTGTTTAATGAACTACTCAATGGACAAAATATTTATTTGGATAAAATTCACTATGCCTGAACATCATTTCACAAATTGATTATTTTTTAAACGTTATAGTTTGTAAAACAAGTTTTACCCTTCAATTATTATCTTCAATAGTCAAAACCTAGTGATAGAAATTAATCTCTGCAAATCCGATTTTCCGAGGTCTTGTTTGCCCTACCCCTAGAGTGTTATTTAAGCCCGCACAGCCCGTGGTGAGGAGGCCCACGAGCTGAGGATCAGGTGGTTATAAAGCCCACCGCCTCGGCTGAGGCTGGCAAAGCAAAGCCGGTCAGCAAACCGAAGCTACGTTGGTAGGCGTAGGATCTGCGACGCCAAGCTCGTGCGTGGCCGCCGGAGCTGTGACAGAAACTATGTTTGCTACATGCTACTTGCCTACTGTATGCTACACGCGTGGTTTATGCTTGCTTGCTTGCTTGACTGTTGGTTAACTGACTTTATTTTGTCAAATAAACATTTGTAAATAAACAATTGAAATATTTTCTAAGTGACACATTTGCAAAAAAATTATTTATCAACTGATTCTTTTTGAAGTTTCAAACGTTGTTTGTAAAATGATCGTTTGTCATACGTTTTTTGTCAAACAATAGTAAACCGATTGTAACATCATTGGTTCCGATAGTTCGTAAAAGTGTCGGTAAATGGCTCCCAGCGTCGCTTACTTAAATCTGGATGGCTTCAGGCGTGGTTCGGTGGCTCAGGGGTCAGAGCGTTTCCCCTGTAAGGGAAAGATAACGGGTTTGAACCCCGCCTGAACCGATTAAATTTTTCCCATTTTAATCGATATTGATTTTTCTTAAAGGATCGTCATCATCGTATTGAATTGCGGTTGCATTAGATCGTTATTTCATTAGTTTAATTTTCACACTATAAAATAGAAAAATGATAACTGGTTAATCACAATTCGTTTAATATAGAAGTTTCGGTGGTAGAAATTTGATGGCACAAATTTGTCACAAATTTCGACCGGGTTAGTACCACCGTGCACTTTTGCGAAAAATCCTCCATAGTAATCCAATCTCGGTTGGATTGCGTTCAGGGGTCAAGGCAAGTGCATAGCCGGGCAGGGGGGATTGAGGTCGCAGCACAAGTGGGACCGGTGGGTCTTGGCGTAGTCTAGTGGGAGATTGCGCGGGGCGACGCGCCGAACAGGGAGACCTGTAGAAACGGTGGTGCCGCTGGCCGCCCGCGGCATAGTACAGGGGCCCAACCGGGACTAACCACCCTGGGAGGCTGCACCACCAGGTCGCGCATAATCCCGATATGGCTCGTCGTGCCGGTTGGTGACCGGACGAGGGAGCCCGGCGACCATGCTCGGGGGGGTACGGGGGCCCTTCCGTTCGGCGCGTCGGCTCTCGCCATACCTCACATTCATAGATAAAACCAATATCCCACGCTTTGTCACGCTGTGCTGCGACAACAATCGCCTCTTTTTTCACGCCTTCCCTCCTCTTCATCCTCATGGCAGCGCATAATTACAGTAGATTGGTCTACACAGCGGCAAAAAACTCTCCCTCGAGCTCGCTATTTGAGGTGGAGTCCACGAACATCTGTGGGCTCCATACAAACCTGAACGCCGTCCACCAACACCTGGAGACGGCGAAACCAGCAATGCTGTTTCTTACGGAGACACAAATACGCCGCCCTGATGACACGACCTACTTACTCTACCCCGGCTACGTCCTTGAGGAGAATTTCCGCGCAAAAGCCGGGGTGTGCGTGTTTGTTAGGGCGGATGTTTGTTGTCGCCGTTTGCGCTGCCTAGAGGACCCATCCTTTTCCACCCTTTGGGTACACATAGACCATGGCTCTATGAGTCAGATCTATGTGTGCCTCTACCGCTCCCATACAGGAGATGCCGAGACAACTCGACTCTTTGAATACCTGAGTCAGGCGGCAGATGATGCGCAGGAGCGGTTTCCGAACGCTGAACTGGTATTTTTGGGGGATTTTAACGCCCACCACGAGATCTGGTTGGGCTCCGCCAAAACAACCCACGCGGGAAGAGCCGCCCATGCATTTGCTCTGGCGCATGGCCTGACCCAATTGGTACACGAGGTCACTAGGATACCAAAAAGGCCGGACCATGAGCCCTCTCTGCTAGACCTTCTGCTGATGAGTCGCCCGGACCAGTACAGTGTTTCGGTGAGCGCCGCTTTAGGTGAATCCGACCATTGTCTGGTCCGTTCCGAGGTGCCCATTTTAGCGCCCCCACGTCCCGTGCAGGGGAAGCGGCGTCTCTGGCACTACTCGACAGCGGACTGGGATGGACTGCGTGATTATTTTGCGTCCATCCCGTGGGTTGAACGCTGCTTTGAAGGTAAGAACCCATCTGAGGCCGCAACTGCTGTCGCCGGTGAGATCAGTCTGGGCATGGAATATTATATCCCCTACACTGATGTCGCCGGTGTCCGCAGGGCGCGCCCCTGCTTCGGGCGCGAGTGCGCGGAGGCTGTTAATCATAAACAGTCTGCGTACCGCGCTTGGATCAGGGCGCGCGCTACGTGCGATCCCAACGTGGGCCACTTCAAGGCGGCGTACAACAGAGCCACAAAGGCCTGCAAGAGGGCTTATGTCAGAGCGGATGCCCAGCGTATAGCGCGGCTTGGTCAGGAGCTAGTAAAGCATCTCTCGGGCAGCCGTGGCTACTGGCGACTGGCCAAAGCCGTGCAAGCCAACTTCTGCCAGCCTTCGCTGCCCCCGCTGCGCAATCCCGATGGATCCCTGGCCCATGAGCCGCAAGAGAAAGCAAATTTGCTGGTTAATCTCTTTGCGGCCAACTCCCGAGTCGATGATTGTGGTATGGAGCCGCCGACACTGCCCGTCAGTGACCATGCAATGCCTGATATTCGTATCAGGCAACGCGATATCCGAGCAGTGTTGCAGTCACTCGATGTCCGGAAAGCCAGTGGTCCGGACGGTATTCCAGCGGTGGTTCTGCAAAAATGTGCAGCGGAGTTGTCTCCAATGCTTGCGCGGCTGTACCGGCTGTCCTACAGCTCTGGTACAGTGCCTTCGGCTTGGAAAGAGGCGAATGTACAGCCGATCCCCAAGAAGGGGGATCGCTCAGACCCAAACAACTATCGACCCATAGCCGTCACCTCAGTGCTGTGCAAGGTGTTCGAGCACATAATTAACAAACAGCTCATGCGTCACCTTGAAGATCACTCCCTAATTAATGACCGGCAATATGGCTTCAGGCCGAAACGGTCAGCGGGTGATCTTCTGGCGTATGTTAACCATATTTGGGGTGAGGCTATGGACAAGCACGGCGAGTCATTGGCAATTAGCCTTGACATCGCCAAAGCTTTCGATAGAGTTTGGCACAAGTCGCTTCTTTCCAAGTTACCAGCCTTTGGTCTGCCTCCTAGACTGTGCGACTGGGTTGCCGGCTTCTTGCAGGAGCGCCGTATTCGCGTCCTTTGTGATGGACGAGCCTCGTAGTTCTTGCAGGTAAATGCCGGCGTACCGCAGGGATCTGTCCTATCGCCAACTCTCTTTCTTCTGCATATCAATGACATGCTGTCGACCGGCAGCATTCATTGCTATGCGGATGATAGCACCCTACACGGGAGTTATCATGGACGTCCTGCGGATAAGCAGACGCATATCGCGGAAAAAAGGCAGCTTCTTGTCACTGAGCTTGACCGGATCCTGAATCACATTTCCCAATGGGGCTCTGAGAACTTGGTCGAGTTCAATGCCAAGAAGACGCAGGCATGTGCGTTTACAGCAAAGGTATCTTCTTTCCTTCCCCTTCCCACTCTTCAGAGCATGCCACTGCCACTGCAGGACAACCTCAATATCCTCGGTATGGATGTTCGCTGCAAACTGAACAGCAAAAACTACATCGAGAGTATCATCAAAGCAGCCTCGCGTAAACTCGGAGTCCTGAACAGAGTGAGACGGTTTTTCACGCCGGAGCAACGGTGTCTTCTTTACAAGACACAAATTCGTTCCTGCGTGGAGTACTGCTCACATCTCTGGGATGGATCCGCAAAGTACTTATTAGATGCTCTCGACAGGTTGCAGCGACGTGCGGTCCGCATTATCGGAAACCCTGAGGTCACGAGTACCCTCGAGTCTCTGCAGATGCGTAGAGATGTTGCTTCCTTGGCAGTATTTTACCGTCTCTACCATGGTGAATGTTCTGAAGAGCTATTCCAATTAGTCCCACCCTCTCCTTTCCTATACAGGAGGACACGTGCAGGACTTAGATGTCACCCCTATACGGTGCAGAACATTCCTTCAAAAACCAAGCGGTTCGGTGACTCTTTCCTTTGTCGCACCATTAAGACCTGGAATGCCTTGCCAGCTCACGTGTTTCCCTCTTCCTACAGTCCCGGGTCCTTTAAGCGGGGCGTGAAAAAGCATCTGATGAGGCCGTCAAGTTGAGTGCCACCATTGTTAACATGGCACGTGTATATAATGGTGGCCCTCTTTCTTGAGACTTTACCTTCAGCTTACCATCAGGCGAGGTAAAGTCAAATTGACGTGTCCTATTTATAAAAAAAAAATCACACCATTACCTGTAATAAACATTTATTGGCCATTTATTATTATTATTATTATTATTATTATTATTAAATTCAACCAATACTGACTTAAATATAATACATTGGATTATATGTACTTAATCGGAAACGGATACTGAATTTCTTTATGGGGTTACAATAAAAAGATATAAGAATACGCCTATTGATACAACTTTATTTATATCCTTTGTCGACTGCGCATAATATGGTGACATTCAATCCACATGTCTATAGCGCCATCTAGCGTAGTCAAGCTGAACTTCAACGAAACTATTCATTCTGCGTCGCGCAATGAAAGAATTTCGCGCTGTTTTTAAGACTTTGAAATTGTATCTTGCTGCAAACAAGCGCTGTGCGATAGAAAAAATCGTAACCGAAACAAGCCGGTGTGGACCGGACTTTCACACTTCTTTCCAACGACACAACATACCAAATCATAAATTAAGCAGGGTATCTATACTTGGGTTATAACTCACAACCCAAGTATAGGTTTTAACTCACACCAACTTGTGAGTCATGATCAATTGCACCCCTAGGTGCTCCCTGTATCCGCGCGTATATCTCAGACTAAAAGAATAACATAGATGGAATGAATAGACTTAGAGAATGAAGCAGCATAAAGTAATACTTAAGAAGTAGCATCTCGCTCGCACTCGTGCGTACACACAAAGAGTTCGAGCGAAATGGAACTACTTTAGTATTACTAAATGCGGCGTCACTCACTAGTTGTAAATGTTTGTTCAGCTCATCTTAAAGCGAGGTGCCATTAGCGCGTTGCGCTGCGTTGCGTCGTCGCAGCGTCGTCTCTGCGTCGTTTTCCATATATTTTCTTTGACATGCATACGACGCGACGCAACGCACAAGTGAGGCCTCGCTTTTATACTTTTAGTCTGAGGCCTGTATATTATATTTCTTACACTAGGTTTAGAATATACAATAAAATTCGGTCATTGAAATTCTAGACAAATTACTTTACTAAATAATTGTGATTTAATTAGTACACAGACGACAATATAACGCCTATAGTTATACAATAATATCGACTACTACACAAGAATCCTGTAACGTGCTAATAAACGGTAACATATTGTTTATTATTCTTATACATAACACGTACGATTCCTATACCACAAAATAACATTGTAATACTAGGAAATATTATGGCAGAAGGGAATACTGTAATATTAAAGAACTATGACGCAAAAGAGTAACACAAAATATTCCTGTAAAACAAAGGAATATTGTAACATAAAATATTCCTGTAAAACAAAGGAATATTGTAACATAAAATATTCCTGTAAAACAAAGGAATATTGTAACATAAAATATTCCTGTGAAACAAAGGAATATTGTAACATAAAATATTCCTGTAAAACAAAGGAATATTGTAACATAAAATATTCCTGTAAAACAATGGAATATTGTAACATAAAATATTCCTATAAAACAAAGAAATATTGTAACATAAAATTTTCCTGTAAAACAAAGAAATGTTGTAACACAAAATATTTCTACAAAATAAAGGAATACGATATCAGTTTTTATTTTTATTTTTAGAATAATAATGTTACGATTATACAATAACTAGCGATACCCGCCCCGGCTGCGCACGGGTGCAATGGATGTTATTATACATATAAACCTTCCTCTTCAGTCTATTTAAAATCTATTTATCTACTCTGATACTATAATACAAAGATTATAAAATTGAAATTAGAACTCTTATGACAAACATTACGCACAGGCCAAAAAAAAAGTTTTATTACGATACAGGTCTTGTATGGACACCTATATCATTAAATAACTTTTTAATCATAACGATACACCTATACAAGCTCCATCTGGACTAAACCTCTACTTTAAAAAAAGAATCCGCCGATTCGGGAAAAAAAAAGGAACACGCATGCGCAATCAATGCTTGCGCCTTGGCGCGAACACTTTTTTTTTGTTCTATACATTTAAATTAAACATAGTTTGGTTTGGTTTGTAAAATAAATTAGTTTATGTATTATAGTATGAGAGTAGATAAAGTAGTGTATGACACTGTACATAACTATAACACTCGTGTGATAATATAAAAAAACTCGCCTACGGCTCGTTTTTTTAAAACACACTCGTGTTATAAGAACCCTTATTATGCAACAGTATCATAAACTACTATTAATAAACCGCATTAAAATCCGTTGCGCAGTTCTAAAGATTTAAGCATACAAAGGGATATAGCGACAGAGAAAGCGACTTTGTTTTATACTATGTAGTAAAGAGCAACAATGAACAGACAGACTGTAAGGCACGGGGATACAATATAAATTAAACCATATTATAATAATATTATTTTAGCTGCTAAATTATTGGTATTATTATGATGGAGAGTGTTAGCGTCTATGGGGAACAAATATATGAAAGTAGATGGCCGGGCCTCAAGACGGGTCTTGAACCTGTTGTTTTTTCCTTTCGGCCACCTTTGTAACTGTGTTTTGTAACCCGTTACAACAGAAGAAAATGTTCTCTTTGTTACAAACCAAGATCTTTTCGTCCGACTTCGTAACTATGATTTGTAACCGCAACGAGGTTACAAAAGAAGAAAGTCATTTTCTTTTTTCGTTACCTAGTTACAAACTAAGATTCAAATATTTTTAAATTTTCTTCAGTTGTAACGGGTTACAAAACACAGTTACATAGGTGGCCGAAAGGTGTTTTTTTACGTGCGATAAATCACCGCGGATACTAAGCTGCGACTAACCGCGTACCGTCGGTTGTTTTCAAAATATCCCTTGCACCCCGGCTGACCCAGGGCTATCCCTATCGGTCTGGCCCATCCCCCGGGATGTGGGCAGGCGCCGATGTAGCCTGCTTATGCTAGGGTGACAGGCGGCTCCACCCGTAACCCTCAGGCCCACGCTCATGGAAGACGGAGGTCATTCTGCGCCTCCCGACGCTTGAGTCGCATACACAGACGGAACTTGAAACCTTTATTCACTTGCTTTAAAATTTGATTAAGTAGTTGTACCATGTTCTAGCATGTTAATTATAATATGCGTTCATAAATTCGTCATGCAATATCGATAACTACGAAAAATCTAAAAATACATCTGAACCGTTTAAACCAAGGCTTCTTTCATTCTGCAGCGTGTCGCCGCCGGTCGCCGGCGTTGCCGGTTTAGCTAAACACTTCGCAACCACCCAATTTTTCATAACCTCTTGTTGGGATTGGCCTCTGCGTAGCCTATCTACATCTACACTTACTATTATGAAGAGGAAAGGTTTGTATTTTTGTATGTTTGTAATAAATAAACTCAAAAACTACTGTGCCGATTTCAAAAAAATATGTCACCATTGGAAAGCTACTCACCCTGAGTAACATAGGTTATATTGGATTTCCACGGGAACGTTTTTACCACCCATGCGAAGCCAGGGCGGATCGCTAGTATGAAATATACCGTCGACACGCTGCAGAATGAAAGAGCCCCAAATACTAAATAATAATTATTAAATATACAGTAGGTATGCATTAGTAGGTATACATTTATTTATATATTTGACTACCTATCTAGTATTTAGAATTTATTAACGCATCACACTTTTAATTATTCAGTACACAAGAATTCAACAAATATATTATGTACATAGATTGTTGTATATTTTTTTATCGAAATTCATACTCTATTAAGTCGAAAACAGAATGTATATGAAATACAGTACCTAGTTTTTTATACTGCTGAGGTGGCAGAAATGCACACAGCTCACCTGATGGAAAGTGGTTACCGTGGCCTATCGCGTTCACCTTCACCCGAAGCCACTGATAAATAGTTACATATACAGTAGTGACGAGCGGTCCCTACAATCCGATTCCTGCCGGCTTCCCAATGATGCATGATAATCTAGATCAAGGAAGATATTTTTTTTATGGCACTGACGTGGCAGACAAGCATACGGTCCACCTGATGGAAAGTGGTTATCATGGCCTATGGACGTGTGCAACACCAGGGAAGTCACATTCGTGCTGCCGAGTCTGTAAACAGAGAGTTTCTGTACCGTCAGTGTAGAAGACAAAGCTTTGGTGTTCCCACTGACAGCACAAAACCTCTCCAGTAAGCTCTGGCTACCCTACTCACTGCCGGGAACACAACATAGAGGTTATTATGGCCGTGGTATTCTGTAGGGTGGAGGTACTTCCCCAGTTGGACTGCTCAATTGGACGGAAATACCGTTGTGTCCAACCTCAACCAGCTTCCTTTTTGAAAATTATCACCCTTGGCCACTTATAAGGTCATTGATCGTAAAACAATAATACTAAAATACCATCACCATTTTTATATCTATATTTAAAACCTAAAGAAATTTATTGTCCCAATCTTCGTCTTATTTGCTTCGTTTTCTCACTGCTAGTTCAATTTCCGTTATCACCACTTAAGTTCACTCTGTTATCACTTTGTCACTATCAAAAAGTTTTATATTTAACTAATATCACTAGACAAAACATATTTAACGTGGTATTATATCTTAAGAATAACATTTCTTTATACAAAATATTGATTATATTTTTATATTGTTTCTTATGTAATCTTGTTAAGAAATTGAAACTTTCAATCGAAAGAAGTCAACATTCAATGGGATTCAAATGGGTGACTATCCAAATTTCATACTGAAATTATATTTAACAGTGTAAGAGGTGAAAAGCACGTAGATCTTGCTCCGAGTTGGGAATCGGACATCAGTTTCTCCCACAAAAGCCCCGATGGTCCAAATCACAAGAAAGAGTAAAAGAGCTAAGCCCGTGCGCTGCTGTGAGCCTGAATCCTGCTATAAATGTTGATTTTTTTCCAATTTAAAACATGATCATAAAAAATAAGTTTCAAACTTTACCCCTCAATTGGAGAATGGTCTCCTCTTTCACATATAAGGCCCGTATTCTAGCATGGTACTTCCGAGCTGAATTTCGATTTATCTGAGGGCAGATTGTATAGATAGGCAATCTGTCAATCTGTCTAGTCACTATCTGTCCTTGGATAAATCGAGAGTCCAATCACGTGTTCCCAGGCTCACTTATTGGTCGATCACTCAATTAGTCCACATAGTCCACATGCGATTTTTGATGCTTGCTCAAGAAGTTTGCCGGGACCTATACAACGCTCCATTAGACATCTGATCCTGACTTATCAAAATCCATTGAACACAATCCACCGGCACTCGTACAAACTGCTTTCCTCCGGGCTATCGTCGTTTCCTTTCGCACTTCACTTGAATCCTGAAGCTGCGACAGAGACAGAATGATTCCTCACTGCTCCGTACTAGACGGGCCTACGCTGGCGCCCCCTGGTAGGGCTCCTCTGAAGTAGCTTCCTGGACTTCGTCAGTGATTTCGTCAGTCGGTGTGGTCATGCCCGGTAGTCGTATGTAACGCGGCCCCCTGTTGGGAGAAAATATAGTTTAGTAAAACTATAAAATGTCGTATGTTTAAAAACGTCTAAATTCAGAATTTAGTTATATACTAGCTGTTACCCGTACCCGCAACCCATGGCACCTATTCTCTGGATAAAAAGTAGGTTCAGACAATAATCAATCCCTGTATCAAATTTCAGTCAGATCCATTCAGCCGTTAGCCGTTAACAAACACACAAAAATGTTCACAAACATTCACATTTATAACATTAGTAGGACAGAACAATTACAAATAATTCTATTATATAAGCTATTTATTCGTTTTTATACAGGTTGATTATTTTATGTGAGCGTGGATGGATAAATTCGAAACTATTGCGAAAAGTATTCAAAAGAGTCTCGGATGAAAATTAAAACAGCATCATAGAATTTTAAAATATCATATTTTATACTCAGAATGTTGGTATGGAAAAAAAACGCTATATTATCTACACCATGTGATAGTGTCAGGTTACTTATAAGATAGGAACCTATTTTAGATAAACATACTCGTTCCTACCATTCACTTCAAATCATATTTTAGTGATGCTGTTTCAAAAACTTCAGTGAAGATATTTGACAGGACTAAAATGATGAAAATATCTCCTGTCTTTCTGTATCAAAGGTAAGATAAAATTCGTTTTTTTTATTTTCAAATGAACGGTGTTTACCAAGTATGCTGTAATGAATTACGGCACGATATGTGAACTTTTACAACACTGTAACGTATTTAAAGAATAGTAATAGCCCACACATGAAGGGTAGATTAAGGCGAGGCGCACTTTATCGGCATCTACAAGGAAAAGGATCCTTCGGAATCATCCCTTAGGACATTGCAGCATGCCAAAGCGTAGTACCCGAAAGTGCTGATGAGTACCTAGGAATTCTTTTCCTTGCCGATGCTGGTAAAGTGTGCTGGCCTTATTCGCCCTTACATCGGCATCGCAGAACGTCTCACTTGTATGTTATGCATATAGACGGGAAGGAAAGAGGCAGATGATTCTGAGAGAAAGTGCGTATATAGCTCCATCTCTTTCCCTCTGTTTTTTTTTATGAGCGTCGAGGTAGTCTCACTGAGCACATTTAAATCTACAGCCTCCTTAGATAAGGCAATTGGGTTTGGGCAATTAACTGACTAGTCAAATAAGTTAATTTTTACTTAACGTCAAAACGGTAAGTTGTAAGGAGAATTGTATGAAAAATTATTTGTGACGTCCAAATATTTAATAATCTAATCATTTACTATTATAGGTTAAGTGAATGAATAAAAATAAATGAAAATCACTACATAGTATAAAAAAGTCGCTTTTTTGTCCCTATATCCCTTTGTATGCTTAATATTTAAAACTCCGCAACGGATTTTGATGCTGTTTTTTTAATAGTAGAGTGATTCAAGAGGAAGGTTTATATGTATAATACATGTTTAATATAGTAGAGGGTGCAGCGGGAACGGGATCTGACGCCACGCGGGCGGAAAAAGCGGTACGAAGTTCGCCGGGTCTGCTAGTGATAAAATAAGATCCGACACAACTTTTACCGCTCTTTTACCCTTCCTAATTTAACAAGCTCAGTTAAATAATTTATTTTAACTATAGGAAGATACCCAATTCGTTGACCGGGCTTATTGTAGAATAAAATGATGTATGTATGGATTGACACGTATGTTGACGTATAAGTCGACATGCGTTGATGACTGTCATGTA
This sequence comes from Eilema caniola, assembly GCA_949126895.1. NCBI lineage: Eukaryota > Metazoa > Arthropoda > Insecta > Lepidoptera > Erebidae > Eilema > Eilema caniola. The sequence goes on from OX421467.1 coordinate 22,949,285, forward strand.
CTTCAAATCGCATACATTCATCATACCTACTAATCTACAATGCGCCGGCCAACGCATTGCTACTTGTCTATAGGGGCAGGCCCGGCAGGTGTCCTAATGTAACTATAATTTTGGGCATATAGGGCCTATCATCCGAGGCCTAAGTCAACCTTATCTGTAAGCCGGTATATCTACTTGTTAGTATTAGCTTACTTTGAAGCTCTGGTGATAGCGTTCCTCTCAGAGGGGATCAGACGGCACTCGCTTCAAAGCCTAAACCACTGGAGCTACAAACTTGAAATTTTGGCAGTTGATAGCCTTATATGTTGCTAGTACTTATACACCAGCAGCACATCAATCAATCAATTTTAGTCCACTGCAGGACATATGCCTCTTCCTATGTGCGTCATAGCTCCCAATCCTTCGTACATTTCTCCTTTCGTCATCTTCATAACGATTTTCTAGTTGCCTGCGATATGTCCAGTTTGGAACCTGAGGTTTTTTACACCACTTAGGTGGCCGACAAGCACCCGGCCCACGTTATTAATAGTGGTTACCGTGGTCTACGGACGTATACAGCACCAGGGGCGTGACATTCGTGCTGCCGACCCTGAAGACCAGTAACACAGGTAATCTTTTACCTATAACAGGCACTAGCTATCCACAGCCATATTCTATATAGGTACCCTAAGTTGTGTAAACACTGTATGTAATTTGGTTGTTGATGAGAAATAAATAAATTATTATATTATACCACTATCCCACTTAAGAAACCTTCTAACGCCTTTCTAGGGAAACTCCATATTGTAGTTGCTTGGGAATATTGATCGATATCTTTTCTAGAAGCGTTTACTGTTTGTCCACCAACCGTGAGAGGAAAGCTTGCGTCAGATCCTGGTCCGTTGTATCACAGGTGGCACCGAATAGTAGATAGGGTTGTCTTTTGCCTCAAGGATGTTGGTATTTCCATGTACTACATGTATAATCGACAAAGGAGATTCGGTTGTACCTCTACATACAACTTTATATGAAAAAGTGCAACTGTATTTCCTTTGTCGACTGTACACTCAGGTAGTTGATGCCTTTTGTGATGTAAGCATAGTCTAAACTACAGATTTTGGATTTTCAGGTTTTTCTCATAATTATATTGACTTTATCTGTGGATTCTATTGGAAAATAATCATATTTACTTACGACTCACATTGCACCCCATGGTTTACATTTACAGATGGTAAGATACGGATGGTGATTGTTCGATGAATTGATCAGCTTCGAGTATAGAACAGTTATGATTTGATCTATTTTCATCATTCTGAGCCTTTTACAAACTCAGTTGGGTTCAACTTTCTAGTCTAACTCCCGTATTCTAAAATAACAGTCAGTCTGAATCTCGATTTAGCTGACGACAGATTGTGTAAGAAAATCTGTCCAATCTGTGGGTACAATCTGTCCTCAGCTAAATCGCGAGTCGGACTGAGTGCCATTCTAGAATATGGGCCTAAATCTGATGCGACTGAACTTCGTTATTTTCCGTAAAGTGACTAATATAAACTAGATGATATGGGTTCGGTATAGGAAAGGAAATAAAATAAATATTGACCGCTAAAAAAATTGATATGGACTCTATTCAAATATTTTTAGTGATCAATATTTTTTTATATGTTTTTTTTTAAATGTCAATACGTACTACAACAACTTCTGGTGCATGCCATTTTTGTATCTCTAGTTACTAGAAATACTTTATCTTGACAATGGGTATGGGTACTTCGGTAATTTCTAGAGATTCTAACGAATTTAATTTTAAAGGCCATAGGAAAATAAATAGAAACAACGCGAAATCAAGATTAATTTATTAAATACCATTAACAAAATCTTACAAACTATTTCCTAACAATTGACAGGTTCACAATCATAAACTATAGAATTGATAGATATTTGATACTTTATGAAAAAAAAAGCAGAATGTTGCTATTATTGAAAATATGGGAAAGGGAAAAGGTATCATCATATACTTATTTTTAAGGATGGCAATCAAAACAGCAGTGATATAACATTTTTCACATTTTAATATAAAATGTGTCTAAAACAATCACAGATCTTTGAAAAGAATGACTATGTCATTTAACATATCATAAAATGTTCACATATAACTAGTAAATACAAATTTGAAAAAAAAAATACATTATTCAATATTTTATATATCAACAAAAACAAAAGTGTTAACTATTTTGAGCAATATTAATAGGTAGGTTTAGAGATGGCGAGATAACAATATTTGAGCTATATTATTAAGTCCACATAGGTACTAGTTTAGAATATAATAATTATCACTTGCTCTCACCGTAAACGAAAACCTGCATTTGATGAGAATTCTTTATTATGCTTTCGTGAATTTAAAAGGTTATTAATCTTTTGAAAGGCTTTTAATATGTTGAAAGGTTGCAAATCTTTTGAAAGGCTGCCAGTCTGTTAAAAGGCTGCCAATCTTTTGATGTCGTAGATGTAGGAAGGTGGACTCTCGTGGGGAAAAGGCTTTGCCTAATAGATTATTAGCTAGGCTGATATATTAAACTAAACTATGGAGAGATTATGTTAAGTAAGGAGCTGTTTAAAAAAACAAATAATTATGACCATAGACCTATAGAAAAGGACGGACTGTGTCTCGTGTATAATCTAAGTGAAGCAAAGAATGTTACCTAAAAGTATACCGGTATATACACGAAACACGCACACATTCTCACTAGAAGTATACAAATTGGAAGCACTTGGTTTTCATTCATGACAGGAAATACTAAGAAAACACATCCTGAAAATACCGTCCTGCGGGATTGAATTCCTCCATGACTAAGGTGGTCTGCACGGGAAAAATCAGGGGATTACCTTTCACAGCCGGTCATATTTCGTCTTTTTATATCAAAACTAGCTGTCGCCCGCGGCTCCGCCCGCGTGGATGTCGGTTATCGCGAATCGGACTATAATTTGAGATTTAAACTATCCTATCTCTCAAGTTGGATCGAACTGCACATGGTGTGCGAATTTTATTATAATCGGTTAAGTGGTTTAGGAGTCCATTGAGGACAAACATTGTGACACGAGATTTATATATATATCAAAATATTACGTGACATTTCAAGAATATTTTTTTCTTCATAAACAACGTTGCTAAGCAACGCTGTCGATAAAATGGGAAATTACCCAACAATTTGAGAGATGGAAATCTTATAGTATTTATGTATTTAGAAGAAGCTGGAATGAAGAGTGGAATCCAATTAAATCTACAGTAGAGGTTTGTGGTGCCCATTTTGAAACTGCCGATTGGTACCTACTACGAAAGCAATACAAAACGTGATGTAGTAGACCAAATTCTCTCCATCACTACAGGGTGCTTGGTGGGTTATAGGCCATATACTTATCATCCCGCTACTACTCAAAAGAAGTGGAACAGTATTCATAAATGTCAACAAATCTGGCAGATTACCACTCGCTCTTCTTCATCCTTGCGTCACCTCGGAAGGCGGACTTCGCTTTACCAGTCTAAGTTTGTATTTTGCCGAACTTCGACATCTTTCGTGAAGCGACTGCCATCTGACCTTCACAACCCATTAGCGATACTGAAGTATTGCAGTTAACCCAGTTGGTGAAGTTTTTAGAGCTTTAACTATCCGTAATGATGGCCGATGCCCATGTTCTTTAACAATTAATAAACAAGCGGCTTAAAGGGGTATTACGGGGTTTCAAAGTCTATCACAGACGAAGCCAGGGTGGGCTGGCTAGTAAAAATATAAATGTAAATTATGAATTTCAATATTATAGATAATAAAATTGTAATGCAATGCAGTTTAAAATGGGGTAGATTTATTCTACACATGGCATCACATTTGTTGACATTACATTGACGTTACGTTTGACAGTGAAAATTTTATTTTTTATAAATAACGTTGCTATGCGATATAATATAACCGTAACCGTTGCTATAACCGTAATCGCCAACAATTACCAAAGTTTTTGACCTTCAGTTCATGTTCTGTGATAGTCCGTCCGTACTTTTCTATAGGTCCATTATTATGACAATACAATAAAATCTAACGTTCTTATTATTTTATTGCATTATTATGGCAGTGAGGTAACCAAAATGCCATTTTCCTATTAAACTTCCTCAATACTGTTAACTTTAACGATTATTAAATTTATAGAAAAGAATATTGGATCGCAGTCAGAGACTACCATCAGAATCACCCAATTTATAGTTCAAAAGTGAACCTTATTGCATTAACGTTAAGAGCTAATTAAAACTATGGAGTGGTGGCACATTTCGGTCTGATGTCTTCATCACGCTTTGACGTCCATGTCATATTTTTTTTCACTGGCGTTCCTAAAATGCAGAAAATTTAAATAGCTGTTCGGATTGAAAAGAAATGAGGCGGCGAACTCGGTTGATTGCACGCAATAATTGATTTAAAAAAAAAAGAACTAAATTTAAATTTAGAATAATACCAAAACATGCACTTACATTTTAAATTTCGAATACCTATCTGGTTCAAAACTTAGACGCACACGGAGTGATATGTGCAAATATTTACTTTCGAATTACTAACTTAAAACTATACAAGAGTTGTAAAGAAAATCGCCACCTCTTAGTCTAACTACGGCCATAAAGCAACTATCTACGAAGGTAACTTCAATGTATATTACAAGACAAGCTGTTTATAAAAAATCTGTGACGCTTTCTGGATAAGACGGGAAAATAATATAAGTTCATAGATTTTGACACCTAGTAACAGTAGCGCGCCTTTTCGTACTGTCATATATGTATGACAGCTACAAAAAAATACGCGTGGTTAATTTTTTATGGTCCTTCGGGATATTTAAAAAAAAATTATAAACAGCCAGTTTTATAGTATACATAGAAGTAATTAGATATAGCCGGTGTTATCGAAAAGCAGAGTAATACATACCAACAGGATCGACCAAAAGGAAAAATTCCTTGCCCTCACCACTGCTCGACATTTCCGAACTTTCGTCACTACTGTTTACCTTCACAAAACGTGTATCGTTCGAGTGCGATTCTCTGAAAAATATTAACCACAAAACGTTCCTTCAATCTGAAATATAGCCGCCATTTTGAATTCCCAAATGATGCATTCACAAGCTAAAGCATGGTCCCGATGGTCGATGGAATAGAACATTTTTTGTAATCAATGATTTGTTTATGTTACAAAAAATATTCTGTTTTTTATATTTGTTTATGTTTTGTCTTCTTCTATTGTTTCGTGAAGTTTGATGTACCTAATTATGTTCTTCAATTCTTTTGTTTTGGAAATGTTTTCATCAACTCTTTCTCTTCAATTTTTATGATGCCTCGTTGATAGGGCAAAAGGACTTCTGCCTGCTAGATTATCACCTCGCATATCTTCCCGTTTTCTAAATTACCGTTTTTAGTACAAATTTTATCATCATGTTTATGATCTCGCCTTGGTGCTAAAACATCATACTGCTTTTGTAATTCTTTTTTTTTAATGTTTATTTGTGAAAACTTGCCAGTCTTCATTTTTAAGGCTACAAATCTTTAAAAAATATTCTTGTATGGAGTCTGTATTCTCTGATCGTCCATTCCATTTTCAAAATATTGAAGAACCAATTTCAATCCTTTTCTACTAGTCAAATGACTAGTCTAGTCTTCAAACCTTATAGGTCTTCTAGTTTTATTGTCATCATTATCATTTCAATGCGAGGTTCGATTGCATCAGAGGCCTTTACCTCTAAGCCTTGGGTCCGCTTTCTAGGTTTTCCTCCACCATTTCATAAGATCTTTGGCACTATTGACAGACCATTAGTACACATGTCATCCCTTCCGATGTCAAGCCAGCACTCCTTAGGTATTCTCTTCCTACCATGTGAGATGATTTTGGTCGTCTCCAAGAAATTTTTCTTTCTTTCTTTTTAAGTTTCAGAATCAAGTACATAAGACAGATATTGAAGAGAGACAGTCGTGTTAGTATGTGAGTGAAAGTGAGTCACAGACCCTTAAGACTATGTTAGTGTTACCATCACCGCAACGCGAAAGTACGTGGAAATGGGTTATTTTTTATATTTTAGGTGGTTAGGTCCACGTAACAGGTTTAAAAAGCCAAAAAGAAGTTGCCGTGTCCTTTCAAAATACGGAAAAACTAGTCTTTGGGGACAAAAAATCTATTTAACAACACACAAGATGTACGCCCAAATGTTTTCCCTTTAGAATCTTATCGAATTTTTCAATTACTTATAGTTAAAAACAAAATAAAATACCTTGAAAGTGTTCGATAAGACTCCGGAAACCATGCACGAATGAAAAAAAGAACAAACAAATAAAATAGTAAATGTGAGGTTAATGAAGGAATAATCAAGTCAATAAGAAATAAAAAAGAATGTCACTAAAAACTAAATTTGAAAGTGGAACACGACAACTTCTATTTAATTTAAAAGATATAGTGACGTACCTGTAGAACACATAGTGTTGTAGCATGAAGAAAATGTCGAAGGAGAGGCTGAACAAGCCGAGGCCGAATTTGGTGAAGTCGCCGAAGAAAGAGACCCAATCGTTGTAGTTGTACCCGTTGAGAACCATTTGTAATACGGACAAGAAACCGCCGACGAAATCTAAGAAGATGTTACCGATACTCCAGCCGACGGTAGATTTGCGTTGGTAATTCATGTATGCCTGGAATAATAACGATATAAGATTATTAAACTAGTGCAGCCAGTGTGTTCCTATGAATGCTGAATGGCTCTACGGTTGAATAAACGTCATCATTTATCACAATTCCCGCGTATATCTAAATAATGCACTTCGTGATCCGATCTACTATACTTTCTCCTCCTAGTGTAAGCCACAATAAATAAAACATTTTGATTTTCCTGAGAGCGTCGCAGAAGTCAGCGCCAAAGTTTTTCTGTTCTGAGGGGACAAAGCCTCATCCATTATTCAGCATGTCTACCGGCTTGTGGGTTGACTTGTGCCCCAATATCCTGACGGGCTTTTTGCAACCACAAAAAAAGCTGACAAGAGTAAACAATGATAGTCACCTGTGGCAAATATTTGATGAGTGTAATAGACAACTTGATATAGCTGCAGTAGTACAGGAAATCGAGCCATTCGATCTTCCCAGCGCCACTGAGTCCAGCCGACACGATCACAACACAGGCGAAAATGCCAAGGATGCCTCGAGCTGAAGTCGACACTCGCTGGTCGGCACGCTAAAAAGAAACAAAAAAAAACAAGTCAAGGAAAGAAGTGATTTTTGAAGAGGTGGGTAGAGTGAGAGTTTCACCTGATTTTTTCACCGGGGCCTATGAACGTATGCAACACCAGGGAAGTCACACACTCGTGCTTCCGACCGTGTAAAAACAAATAATTTCTGTGCCGTCAGTGCAGAAGACAAAGCAGCTTTGGTCTTCCCACTTACAGCACAAAAACTGTCCAGTGAGCTCGGGCTACTCTACTCACCGCCGGGAACACAACACGAGGCTATTATGATCGCGGTATTCTGTGAGGCGGAAGGCGAAGGAGATATTCAGGAAAGGATCTCCGATGGAAAAAATTAAGGTACCTGGCTACAGCCCAGCGGGTCAACATGAACACTCAGGCAACTGCACGGAACGTCGATCAGAATCAGTAATAATGCGATGCAGGATCAATAGTTTCTAAGTAGTTCAGTTTCATTGCGCTAGATGGCGCTAGATACGTGTGGTATCGCCACTTTATTAACCGTAGGTAGATTTAGACTTTTTTGTATCTCTTGCTGATATCTTTTTTCTTTTACGGTTTAAAGAGATAAAATCCTGTCATTTGTATCTTCATTTGTAAGGAGATCAATTTTGGGCAATTCTGACCTGCTATTTTACATTCTTTCATATTATTTAAGCATCGAACATCAAATTTTACAAGGGTAAAATCAAATTATTTCTCTCACACTTCCCACGGAAGTTCAAGTTCAAAATCACTTCATGATGACCTATTGTTACCTTGACATTGTAGTTAGGTCTACAGTTCATATTGTAACTCAACTTAAATACAATAACAATGTTGAGATCAAGGTTACCTTCGTTTGATTCATGACCTCTAAAACTATTCAGTTCGGTGCAGTAGAGTATTGACGCTATTAGTACATAAAATACGTTATGTCTATAGAGGAGCAGTCAATAAAGGAGATACGGTCGCACTTTTTCATAAAAAGTTGTAAGTAAAGGTGCAACCATATCTACTTTATCGACTGCACCTCCTACCTACATTGTGGTACTTAGTAAATGGCACATTATCCTTCGAAGCGGCGAGTCTCCTGGCCGGATCGCCACCGTGGATCCTGAAAGCGAGGGCCCTTTCGGCACTATATAAGTTCCGAAAGGAGGCGCGGGAGCGGGGATTCGATCCCGAGCCCGAGGATATTCGGGCCGAGAAATCCCGGCTCCACCAGTTCATGGTGGCCGAGTGGGAGCGACGACTTGGGCAACCACGCGCAGGGCACGCCGTCATTGCGGCGGTAAGGCCCATCATGGGGGAGTGGCTAGAGAGGCCAAACGGTAGCCTCTCGTACCGTCAGACGCAGATTATCACCGGGCACGGTAGCTTCGGGCGGTATCTGCATCTGATGGGTATAGAGCCAACGCCCGAGTGCCATCACTGCGACGCGAGCGTGGACTCGGGGCTGCACACGCTCACTGAGTGCCCGGCGTTTGAGACGCTGAGGCGGGAGCTTGTGGCGGCCCTGGGGGTGAGAGTGTTCAGACTCTCCACCCTGCTCGCGGCGATGGTCCGCTGCGCGGATGCGTGGGCGGCCAGCGCCTCCTTCTGCGAGCAGGTCATGCTCGCGAAGGAGACAGCAGAGCGGGCGCGGCGCGATGAGCGAGAAAGGCTCGCTGACATCGCTGCACGCGCCCGAAGGCGGCTCGGGCGTCGGAGGGCGCAAACTGACCTCCGCCCCCCATGAGCGCGGGCCTGAGGGTGACGGGTGGAGCCGCCCGTCACCCTAGCAGAAGCAGGCCACGGCGGCGGCGCGCATCGTAGGACGATGCGCGCCTCCCCACACCGGGGTTGAGTCGGGGACCGCGTGGTCCCCCCCTTCCCGAGGAGGGCCAGACCGAGAGGGATGGCCCTGGGTCAGCCGGGGTGCGAGGGATATGTCGCATGACAACCTCACCTTCGGCCTAGCACTACGACCCAGAGACGGCGTGCGGTTTAGTCGGTTCGAGTCCGACATAAACCTCCCCTCCGGCTCCAGAGGGGTGGGTATCCGTGGGGATTCCCGCACGTAAAAAAAAAATGGCACATCATCATCACACACAGCTAAGATTAGTAAAACAGTTTAATTGGAACAATAGCCTTGACGATATTCAAGTAGTCGGAATATCAAGTCAAGGTCAAGATCAACTAATCGGATATTAAAAAACCTATAAGGAAAGGTTAGAGGAAAATTAGATCTTCAGAACTAAGTAAGTAAATAAAATGCGTAATTTTACAATAGTTTTATAAGATTTAGTTCTATTACATTCGGTTATAAAATTTTTAGATAACCATCCATCCTTCAAAATATGCGTGAAATACAGACCCCGCTACCGCGCGACCCGCCCATATTTGCTTTACCATACAAATCATTCAGATCCGTTCCAAAGTTTTTGTGCGAAATCCGTACGCGATATCCATTCTCAGAAACTTTCACGTTAAAATTAATATTTGGAATAAGAATTATAATATGTTCTTCATTTTGAGGTCTATCACAATAATTTTCTGTTTAATGAAAAGTCAAAAGACCGATTATATTCGTAATAACATTTGCAATTAATGGATCACGATTGTTGCAGCGTATCGTTCAACTTTGTCGATACGTTTGCTGTATAAAGAGTTCACTGTATCCACAACAGTGATTTTGTATCAATCATAACTAATTAGTCTAAAGAAGATTCATTCACATTCGCGCAAATGCAACTCATTGACGATGACAGGCACTTCAAACCATTCCTTGTCATCAGGCCTATGTAATGTTGATTATCCGTACTATTTAAGTAACATGGGTGTTAGAAAGATCAGAAACTTTAACAATTTTCTAATAAAACTCATGTTTTGAAACAATATAAACATCACATCATTATATTTCCTTTAACTTTTGAGCTATATGAACCTTATTCTTATACCACATAACCAATTATCGTACTGACCTCGTAAATAAAGCACTGTACAATGGTGATGCAGGTAGCGACAGCGGCGTGCAGGGAAAAGAAGACATCATTTAGGTGTACAGGGTTCAATCCACGTGGGTGACGTGTGAAGTACTCGTTCTGTAAATATTTTAGAAGACTTGTTAATTCAAGGAAAAACAGAGAAGACCCAATAAGGTACCCTGAGGTACCCCATGACCTTTAATCAATTTATTATACTAGTTAAACTAACACATTCTAACAAAAGACATTTAATTTGATTTAACTTTCCAAATAAAAATTTGGTAAGCAAGTATACTTATTAAGTTAACGATTTAATAAAAAAAATTGTTGAGAAAGTTTTTGTCAACGATATCGTAAGCTCTATACATATCTATTGTTTACGTAATTTACTTCGTTGTATTTACATTTTATAATAGCGGCCATTGTCGAATAATATTTACATTGTTTAAATAGACACAACGGTTTACCATGGTCATTAGCTCTATAAAATTGTGCAGAAAATAATAATCTCTCTTAATGACCTTATTGTGGGTATATAAACAATGACTCCATATAATAAATAAACTGGTATCTGTATAAATTTCTTTTTTCTACCACAAAGGCCACGTAATAGTAAACAATAACCATGGCTTATGAGCACTTACACCATCGGGATCTCATTGAAGTGTTCTTTTTACATTCTGTTATTTCACTTGAGAAAGAATAGAATGTAAAAAAGAGATGAAGGGCGACAATATTTTCGCTACCACAAACTGACCGAGACGCAGCATAACACTTGTCGATATTTTGTGTAACAATAGAAACAAAACCTAAGTAGCAAAATGTCTAACAGCGCGAAACGTCTAATGAGCACGTCCAAGGCTAGACAGCAAAAAAATGATGATAAAGAAGAATAAATCTATATAACTTACTTGAATAGTTTCAGAGAAATACAAGGCGCAGTTGAACATTGAATACATAATAAATCCAACTATGTTCAAGCTCAAATAGTCAAAGTTGAGACCGACGACACTTTTTCTCTTAAAGTTGATGTAGATTTGCGGGTAGAAGGAGATTGACCACGCCGCGAAGTAGATCCATCCCATGATGTACGAAACCACTTTAATGACGTGGGAATGCATAACTGTTACACGCAGGAACACTGAGTTGGGGCTGGAAATAAGAGATTTGAAATTTTATAATCTATTGTGAATCATAATTGATGGACCACGTGAGGAACCATGAAACAAGAGAACGATGAGGTATGAAGATGTACCTAGTGCAAGGCATGAGGGTACCAAGAGAGAGGAAATGTTGCCGCCATACGAAGTCGCGACTTCGCGCTATTGCAGACGAAAGAAACAGTATAAGCAGGGTGTAAGGAAGGCGAAGCAAATATAAAGGAGATTATAAGATGTTAGCTGATGTCAAATAATTCGAGACGTTATTATTTTATTAAGAAATTTTGTAATCTTCAAATACTATGATGGTGAAAAATGATGATACTCACTCAACAAATCCAGAAGGCGTAGCATTGAACGTAACTTCGGAGTTTCCTGGGCTTTTAGCGTATACCGAAATATCGTATGTTGTTTCCACTGTACTATTTGGTTCTTTGGAACCCGGGATGTCTATCTGTTGTGGCACTAATTGGACTATATCTGGATGTTGAATTACTGCCGTCATTGTCAAACTGGTGTTGTATTGACCGCTGAGGAAAGAGAAAGAAGTTAACACATAAGCAGATATTTCAAAATTTTTGTCAATTTTGTTAGTATTAAAATCTTTATCATTGATTGACGCATCGAAGTTTGTCAGTAGTTCAAAAACTATCCATCAATATCAATTTGGATGTGAACTCTTCATTAGAAACTTTAAAAAGGTGAAGCTAAAGTAAATTCATCTTCGATGTAGATTGGAATTGGATTTCATCTTGTTTCATTCTATTGTTACAGTAATTTTTTAAATTCCTATTTACCTCATAAATACGACATCATAACAAATTATTAAATTACGGTACATTATATAATCAAGGTCTTCAATAAATACCATAATATATTTACGTTTATTGTTCTTGTTTACTTACATTTGGATAAGTTTCACGAGTTCTGTACCATCTACAAGTATGTTGAGATCTGTTTCATGAAAATACAATTTCTGGGAATGTACACTTGGTATACCTGAAAAGAGAAATTTCATATTACATTTTATTGGTAACTTCACCTTCTGTAGTATAATGTCGATGCACTCTTTGTAACTACGTTTTTTATTCAATATAGTCATGAAATATAGTAAAATCAAAATCTCTATACGTTTATTCTATATTCAATGTGATTTTAATCTAACCTTTGAATTTCTTAGTTCAATATCGAAACGTCGAATACATTGTTGCATATAGGCGTTTGTCTCGTCTTAAAATAGTTGTATTCAGTTTTGCATATATGCACATTAGTCAAACTTAATATTTGTGCAAAGGTATAAAACCGGCTTATTGAATAGGTATACCTTGTGTTTAAACTCGCGAATAGCTTTCAATAACCAATGCAGTAATGCACATAATAAATCAATAAGCAAGGCGTGGTCCATTTAGTGAATCGTAAAAGAATCGTCACAGAGCATTAAGTATTTGCCGAAGCATATACCTACGAGTATGAAAAAAATTTGTATGACTTACCTAACAATAAAACTATAACAAAAGACATGATTATCCTAAGACTAGGTGCGCGCGCGTCGCGCGCCATCAATACTGTTCCGATGCCGGCCATGATTCTGTTTTCTACGATCTTCTACCCTATTTGTATCTGTGGACAAAGAAAATGTATCATTAGTAAACGTTTAAAAACCCAAGTATAAAGAGATCCGATTCTCAGCACTCCATGGATTGACCGTGCGTTCGCTGGGTCCATAGCGTGGTACAGAGGAACACCGTGACGGTGACTGGGACTTTCGACCCAGATGTAGGTTGCCAGATGATGATGATGATGGCCAGCTTGTGATGCATCAGCGCTCACCTCCACCGTCAGTAGTGGTAACCTATCCAAATTTGGTAAGATCCCTTCAATGCCGCTTTGGATATTTGATTTAGTAAAGAGCTTACTGAAGCTCTTTACTAAATCCGAGGTCTTTAAGCTAGCTAAATAGGGATTTAGCTGGAATACCCCTTGCTCCTACTTCTACTCGTTAGTCAATTCAAAGTACTTATTTGTCTTTATAGCGTGGTCTTTAGGTATATTAGTTTCCCACGGTACTGTGAGTTCAACAAGCACTGTACGCCTATGCGATCGTGAAAAAAGGAATATGTCGGGTCTGGATGATGAGGCACAGACATAATCAACATCATGGAGACGTATTTTCCCGGTTAGGTATGTCCGTCTTCCGGCTTTTACTCTTCTCCTATAGTATATAGCGTTCAAAACAGTTCAAAATACTGTCCGTATTCAGATTTTTCATAAACGATTATAATATTATCATGATACCAATAATTCCTTGCAAATTACCAATATGTAACTTTATTTACATTTGTCTGTCAAACTTTCTTCTAACTTTCTATTTTGTGCGACTTATTTAATACTTTTAATTCCTAAATTCCCAAAACAGACCTGGCAATTACTCACAGTACTCTGACAACACTCATATAAACACAATACTCGACATCCGAATATTATTTACCTCCAAATCTTAAAGCGTACTTGAGACGAAACAACTGAGCACTAATTTCTTGACTGTCCACTATTAAAATCCCCATTCATAGGCTTGTTTTATTAGAAATGACCGGTATCAATACGACACGATCACGCTATTGAAGGCTAACAACGAACTGTGAGCTGAGTACTGGTTATTCGTAATTAACTCAACGAATGTTTACATTAAAAGAACGATACTTAATACTATATTACGTATATACATGAAATACGATCGGAAAAGGCTTTAAATTTTCTTATATAAGCTAATTTGATTTCTGTAATAACGTTTTGTTATTGTTGTTGTTATTATATTATTCCTTTGGTTCCCAGAATATAATATAATTCTAATGTATCTAATTTCATTCATATGTAAAACATCAATATTATCGACACAAATATTTTAATTCTTTCTGTCTTTCAATAAAGATATCAAAAGAAGAATAGTGATGGAGACGTAAAAGATGGATGGAGCTAAATATAGTACGTAGCTATGATAGCTTAAGCTGCAAGTAATTTACTCATGAACTAGGGATTTTTTTAAATAATTTTTTAAGCATTTTTCATGCTTAATATTTAAATCGAATAAAGGAAAAAAAATGAATCGGTCTAGGCGGGGTTTGAACCTGCGATATTTGCCTTACAAGGGCAATGCAATGGTAGCTTAAGGGTCAAAGCATTAAATAAATAAATAAATATTCCACAACATTTCACAGAACTTAACTAGCTTGTGTTATGGAATCTAGAATGCGGATAAACATACTGAGATACTTTTTTTTGTAAATGCATAGGTACATATTATATATAGAAACACCCAGACTAATGCAAATATACATATTCATGCATAACTACAAATATTTGCACTGAGCGGGGATCGAACCCGCGCCTCCTGCGTAGCGGTCGCGTTCACTACCGCCACGCCACAGAGGCTATCAATCTTTGCCCTTGTTAGGCAAAGATCGCGGGTTCAAACCCCACCTAGACCGATTCAATTTTTCCTCCTTTATTCGAACTAGGGAATTTGATTCTAATTGTACACAACTGATTATAATTTAAGATTATAAGACTAATAACGGATGATAATGATCATAATTATAATGTAGTGGCGAGTCTAAAATGTGAAAACAATTTTTTACCATCGTCAACACCCCTAATCAACATGTAACTAGCCTTACCAATCTATCTACCTTTATATGTCAGAATTGATTACAGCAATTACATGACTTGCATACACATTGTACAATATGTGTATATGAATTTATATGCTATGAAGGCATCAAATGTTTCTACAGAGTCGACAAAGCATGACCATGGTTAACATAGATTGTTACGAAGTACCTACATAGGTTTACCAGTTTACCATCGCGTGTGCCGTTTAACCAACTAATGCTATACTTACCTAAACATATTGGCACAATGACATGAAAAATATAGTTAGTATTGGATAATTGTTAAGTAAACAGTAAAAGAAAAGTTTATTGCACTTTAATTATGTTTAGAGATTAGACACAGAACGAGAGGAATAAAGTATAATAATCTGCTATAATATTTTTTGATGCTGATTGGAGCTACAGTACACTTGGGTTTAGTCGCAAAGAATATTGACAATTGAATACTTTTTTTTTTCAACCCAATTTGTCAAAATGTCTCCACCAAACCACATAAAAAACTGTGGTGATTTTAGTGTAAAAGATATTTATATATATAACTAGCTGTCGCCCGCGGCTCCGCCCGCGTGGATGTCGGTGATCGCGAATCGGGGTATGAAAAATATTAATAGCCGATTCTCAGACCTACCCGATATGCCCACAAAATTTCATCAAAATCGGTCAAGCCGTTTCGGAGGAGTATGGCAACGAGAACTGTGACACGAGAATTGTATATATTAGATAGAAAACCTTCATTATTTTTTATTTATTAAATATTTGAACTCACTTTTTAATACGTATAATCAAGTGTGTTACACAATCCTAGATGCTCAAAAAACACAGACTGTGAACAGTTGAACACGTACCGTATCGATTACTAACCACAGATGTTATAACTACAATAAAGTACGGATTCATGAAACGCTATAAGCTATAACACTTAAGCGATAAGGCGTCTAACAATTGCACTGAAACACTTACTTCACTTAAATTGGAAAAGAAAACAATTTAGTTTTTACGTACCATGAACTTGGATATAAGGCGTATTAATTTCATACGTTGCATAACTATGACAGCTTCTTGAAGAGTTTGAAAACAAGTGGAGAAATGAGTTTTGAGGTATTTTTTTGTGAATTATTCCTTGTGTGTGATTGGAGTAAAAGAGAAAAACCAATGTCTAATATTGAACTGCAATAGGCTAATAAATTACAAAGAATTCAATCAATTTATTCATTTGGAATTTTGCTTGCATTAAAGGTTAATGACAGTACAGAAAGCGCGAGGAAGCCTAGACGCAGATAAGTAAAGGGGTGATGTCTCTGCCAACCCCGGAGGGAAAACGGCGTGATTATATACATGTAGGTTGAAATGGCGGGCAAAGTGTTACTTCCAGGAAGAGTAAGCTTACACTATAACGAAATTTCCTGTTAGAATAAGGTGGGCTTTCCTGTTTGACTGGAAAGTACCTATTCTGCCCTAAATGAAACCGCAGTAACGTAGCCCTTGCATAGTGCTGGGGTTTTTATTTTATTTTAAATTAATATCCTTTCCAATACTTTGAGTTGATGACATTCGATTACTTTTCCAAAATAATTTTATAATAGTTTTAAATCTTGTTTTAATATTAAAATTGTTATAATATAATAATATTACGTGTTTCTTAGTACAATGGCGTTCAAATTAGCCATGTTTACAAATAAGTATATTTCAGCCAACATACGGCCGAGTGCCATTAGCCACGCCGTACATTCGGCCTCTACATTTCACTGCCAATGTTTGTGTTATGTTGCGAACATTCAACACAACCTTGCGCCATTGTGATCGTTTTGTACGCATGTTTACAAGTCTTAGTTTAAACCAAATTATGTTAAATATTATGGAACAAAACTTGTACACACAGCAAAAGAAATAAGTGAGCAGCGCACACTGCCAAACTTATAAGTGTGCGTGTGATTTGGCATATGCACATGAGTTCATAATATAAGTATGAAAAAATAACAGAATAAAACTACTGCTTTATACCTTATCTATAAGGTACAAATTAGTAGTTCATACCTTATCTATGAGGTATACTTAGTTGTATCTAATGAATCAAGTATCAGATGGTAATTGATTCACTAGATAGATATATCGTATTTTCCAATCGCTCAGAGAATTCAGAGGTCAAAGAATGTGAGTTTAAGTAGTGTATGGAGAATCAAGCTGGTAATGTTATATTTTAGTCAGTGTTGATAAGATTATCAGTGATCGCGAACTTTAGGCCATATTAAACCTCTTATTCTTAGGTTTATCGGGTACACATGGCCGAGGAGATGGACACACCTGTATAAAGTTGTGTGAAAAGGTGTATACGTATCTCCTTTGTCAACTATACTCAGTGAAAGGAGACGCACAGAAAAAAAAAACGAAAGATCTCGAATATTTACGTTTAATCTTCGTGGATTCAGCTGCGCTAACCATTTACCATCAGAAAATTCAGCTTAATGTTATATAAAAACTGATTGACATCATTATAATAGAAAAAAAAAACAATATTAACACACCATATGTATGGTGTTATTAATGTTATTATTCAACCGGATATACAAAATGACCATAATTTGATGTCGCTTATAGTTTGAACATAATAATGGATGCTTTGATATAAAATGAAATGTTACTGTCAAAGCCCATAATTTGCAACGAACCCACTGGCCTCCTAAAATTCGTACACCCAAAACACACACACAGACATAAACACACGAAGTGCAAACTACTTCATCTATTTAGAACGTCTAGATCGGTATCTGTTTTCTTTACCGACAGGGAGCAATGCAGGAAGTTTCAGGCCTGAAGAGGCACATGCACAGAGAGAAATAACTAATGACATGTCTTTAAACCTTAAGAACTAGTTGCACAATAGTTTTTGATCGATATATTTTACTTATTGTCAAGGTTAATGTTAATATCGATTAATATTTAATAGCCTATTAGTAGTAAAAGGCAGGAAATTAATTTCTTTATTGCTTTAATGGTGAGAGACTGAAGGTTAAATCGATTAAAAATGACGACTTAACGTGGCGTTTTGCATAATCTAAATTGAAAGCAATATTTTGAGTTCGATATGCACTACACATGTCTTTACACAATTAATGCAACAAATCGTACGTTATGTTGTGGCTGAGTTCTGAAAGCAATAGTTCTCAGCGATTAATTTTTTACCCCTAAGGAACAGTTAATTTTCGGAATGAAAGTTGCTCTTTTCTTTATACCATTTACCATTAGGTGGCAGATAAGCACATGACCTTATTGATGGGAAGCTGTTACTGTGGCCCATAGAGGAGTCACACTAGTGCCCAATATTGTATTCGTTTGAAAAACCCAAGCTATGAGGAAGGGAGATCATGTGTCTATATAGAAACATCCAGACCAACGCAAATAAACATACATAAATGAAAATATTGTCAGTAAGCTATAATCGAACCTACGACTCAATTAGACGGCAGTCGTCAATTGGCAATATTTTATACAATACAAACCTATGAACCAAAACTAATTTAGTATTTAGGTTACACAAGTTCTTCTAAAATCTCCTACAAACCAGGTCACAAATTGTCATCACATGTCCGCGTACTTAGAAAGGTACTTTCCACTTATTATCCCTTGAATTTGTATTCACTAAACACTCTATTCTATATTTAAATCTTCTATTTGTCACACTTTAAACACGACCGATCTTTACAGTTAAATCTGTTTATTCGTTAGTAAAACATGCACCGGAGTGCTCTGCTGCTTTAGTATATATGCAACGTACGCGTATCAATGTGAGCATTCTAATATTGGCCCAATGTTTTCTTACTGAGACGATCGCCACGGTACCCGAGCAGTTTGTAGTTAACAATCGATTTCTGTAGAACGGTAAAGTAATTCGATTATTTTGAATCGATTAGTAATCAACGTGACTGTATTATTTTTAAATTAATGTGTTACTGTGCTAATATTATGAATGAAATGTTTGTGAAGATGTTTGAATGTTTATTATTTTATCACGCTCTAACGTTTGAACGGTTCTGGCTATTTGGTACAGGGACGGATTAAGTACCAACTTGAATAATGCATAGGGTACTTTTTACCCTTGTCATCGAAGCTAATTTTTTTTTTTCATTTTTATGACGTAAATATGTGTGGGTGATACTCATTATTCTAGATACATAGATGAGAGTAGGAGAGCCTCCAATGTAGGTAATTTTATCAGCTTCAACCGGGTTCGTATTCTAGTCATTTCATTACTGAAATGAACGCACTCCTCACAAGCTTTAGCTAGCTGTAGGAGTTAACAGATGATAGCAAACCCAAACCCATAAACCCAAATAAATGACTATCTTATCTTATAGAAGGATTGATATACGTGGTGCCGAAAAGCATACCGAATTCGAATCTAGATACTAAAATATCTTTTATGAAGTCGGTTACAGTAGGTAGGTATGCACATTCCATTAAAGTATGACATATTTTCACTAGCAAAACATTCGTATCTTCACACTTTACGATACGTTAACTATCGCGGTTCGCTAACTGGCTTTCTACGTTCGAAGATAAATATTATTAACTGGCAGCTTACGAGGAGCATCAAATCGTGTCCATACTGTGCATACCACATGACGATTTGTAGATGTGATTAATATAGATATAGACACACATACGTAGAGAATACCTGTGGCTAGACAATAACAATTCAGTAATATGACAATTTTCTTTTATCGAAATTTAAGATTATTATGATTCTCTAGTGTTAGCCGAGCATTCGAGCCTTCCATCTGGTACCTCTGGGTCTGCTTCTTCTGCATTTGATTCAGCATATACTTATCCTTATTTTGCGCTTATATGGTTGGTGCTTGACCTCCCAACCTGAAGTCAAATTATTGTATTTGACTGGTACATCGGCTTGAGAGCTACTACCATATCTTCATCCTAGCGTTAATCCCAGTCGCATCCGAAGCTATCAACTTGGAGTCTGGGGTCCGCTTTTACCAGTCCAACTTCGGATTTGGCTAAACTTCGACATTTCCGTGAAGCGACTGCCATCTGACCTGTGTAGGTCAGATGCCAAAGGCGATATCGAAGCATTGCAATTGTTGGACTTTGAGGGCTCCAACTACCCGTAACGACAGTCATAGATATTTTTATGGCAACCGAGACCGACGGCTTAACGTGCTCTCCGAGGCACGACCAGACCAATGCAAATACCAATAAATTCATGCATACAAATATTTGCACTGAGCGGGGATCAAACCCGCGCCACCTGCGCAGCGGCCGCGTTTACTACCGCTACGCCACGGAGGCTGTCCGAGAGCGACTGCCGTATGACCTTCTGAATTCTAGAGGAAAACCTGCATCATTGCCTTGTCCGTCAATCAGCAAATATTTTGGCTTGTTGGTGGATTTGTTTTGGTAGCGAAGGACCTTATGGGCCCTAATACATCTCATTAGGGATCCAACTAAACTAAAATAGTTGTACATGTTATAAGTAGAGTACAATGTAAAGAAAGGCGTTCGAACCAGCGACTCCTAAAAAATAAGTTCGACATCAGCCACTAAGGCTTCTACCGCCTCAAACAAGTATAATTTGCTTTGAAGATAAAAATTGATTAAGTACCTATAAGTACTTAAATTTTAACAGCAATATCGATAAGGATAAGTCAAATTAGGTCAAGATAATTGTCTAGTGGGGCGTAAGCGAAAAGATATTGAACTCGTAGACATCAACGTGTGTAGGTGGGACTTATCATATCTAAATTACCACTACTGTAATTCTGTATATATACCTATTAATTGCAGTCTTAGCATGGCTGGTATTGAGAATTAAGTCAAAGAGACCCGAGAGGGGTCTACAGTCCCGAGTTAGAAAAGGGCAAAATAAATAACAGTTTTCATTGCCAATTGCAACCGGTGTTGGGAAAACGAGATCATACGAAAAGAAACGACATTTAATTTCCATATTTTCATCTTTTTCTGTTTTTATACAGTTGCTGACAAAGCGAGATCTGCCTCAGGTATTGCAAGTAAATGTCAGAATAACCGATTATGATCAGATGAGCCATGTGCACATATGGCTAATTATTTTGAACAAATTCATACTATATTATTCTGCATCGCGCAACTGATGACTGGATCGAATACTTTTGATGAGTTATTTTTTGTGACGCAACAATGAAGTCACATTACGAGTAAGGTAATTCAATTTACAACTTTTTACTTACACACTGCCTTTTTGGAGTTGTATACAAAACCAGCTTTCGTCATCTCCAATCCTGTCAACATTCCTCTTATCAGGTATGCACTTTTTGAAATGTTTTACCAAAAAAATTAATGTACATTCGACGTGGTAAGTATTTGAGGTTCCTCCGAAACGCAATTACAGTAAGTATAAGGTACCCGGTCTTTAAATTGGCAGTCACTGAAAAGATGAGAAAAACTCCGGATAAGAATGAATTGCTTCGGTTCTTGAAAAACCGTAGACTGTAAATAAATCCTGTGAGAAAAGAATCTAGCAATAAAATCTCAAGGCCACTCGTTTTAATCCTCAATGGAACGGAATAGTCTGGAATAGCACATATGCTATCCCCAAAAAGGCCCTTTGGGTTGTGGAAACCAGATCAGTATTCCACAGATAGTTATTAATTTGCCGCCATTTGGCGCTGATCCGTCATACAAATCAGTTTTCTAAGCAAACACATAGTTATAGGATATCTTCACGATTTAAACCTTCTAGTATGCAGTAAGAATTTATATTGGATTATATCTATTGTTGCAAGCCTGATAATATCAATGAACGTACTTACCTACTATCTAAAGATGTGTTATCTTAAAAGGACTGAAGCCTTTCTGTATGATATTGTTTTTTTTTAATAGGATGTAATCATGAGGAAGTTTCTGCTGGTAAATACAATAATTGTAAAGTGTTCAGAGGAATTGTTCGACAGCTACATTCTATCATTGCACCGCTCGCTACAGGCACCGATTGGGATGGGTGCGCACATTGCGTTATAAAAATCATCCCACGCATGCTCAAGCTGTGAAATGAACTTCCTGCTGTGGTTTTTTCCCAATTAATTATAAAATGGGGATTTTTCAAGAAGGGCATCAAAAGGTGTAGTTGCAAGGGGTTGGCAAGTTCCATAGGTCACGGTAACCGCTTATATCAGATGGCCGTCTGAATATCTGCCGCCTAAGTGTTGAGAGTGTAGGGATATACAATAGTCTGGAATCACACAGGCTATTTTCTATCTCAGAAATGGGTAACCTTGGGTTGCGGGAACAGTATCAAAATTCCACGCGATCGAAGCCACAGGCAACAACTAGTTGAACATAAAAAACACTCTTGTCTTACGCAAGGAACCGATAGAAATGGGAGTGGTGTATCAAGATTGATCAAAATGTTAAATGGTGAAACACGCTGTATGCGGTGAGCCCCAAACATAATTGCAAGATGTAAAAAGAAAACGTAAATGAGATCCGTTACACTCGACGGAAATACCGTCACGGATCTTCCGCGTCAGGACGTTAATACGTGTTAATTCATATTTATAAATGTCTAATAGGCGAAAAATCGATCGCGCGTGATCCATTTAGAGAGGGCGATGTTGGGGCGGGGAGGCTGCTCTAAAGAACAAAGATGGGGCCCATCAACATCTATCATATCAAGGCCCAACCTCACCTACACATTAAGTATACAGTTTATTTTTAAAATT
This sequence comes from Eilema caniola, assembly GCA_949126895.1. Classification (NCBI taxonomy): domain Eukaryota; kingdom Metazoa; phylum Arthropoda; class Insecta; order Lepidoptera; family Erebidae; genus Eilema; species Eilema caniola. Next base: position 22,971,992 of record OX421467.1, read on the forward strand.
CAAATGAAATAAAATTATTATTTAATACAATAGAGGCACGGTACAAAGATATTTGCCTTTGGTATTGTTTCAGCTGTTATTTAAATTTTTGATTTGATTAGGTATGTCTTAAGTTAACTGTAGGATATACCTACATTTCTTGTAGTTAGGTAAAGAGGTTCCACTAAAACTTTGAAAACCAAGCCAACAAGCCCGAGAACCAGCTGAATGTTGGATGAGGTTTCTGGTGTAGGCTTACCTTGACTGATTGGGAGACCTTTTTGGCTTGGCTTTTATACGGAACTGCGTGACTTACGTCGATCAGACGATAATCACCTCCTACAAACTGTATAGTCAAACCCAAAAATAAGGGGGAGAAACAGGAAGCGTACCTTAGGCTCTGCGGTGACACCCTTGTATGCTTCCAGGAACAATAAGTCAAATTAGTTACACTAGTTGCGAATGTGCATTCGTCTCGACTTCACATTCTGTTCTGCCCGGCTAGTGGTTCATGTGAAGTATTCGAGACGTCCATCTTTGTTTCATCAAACGAGTTCAGCGAATGTTTTTTTTAAACTTTAGCAGGTTTGGCAACGTATGACTCAAAAACAATTTTTGAGTGAGCTCATCAAGGTTCTTTCCAATATTGACCATCGAAATATTCCTTTTTTATTTTGGACCATATATGATATTACTAAACTAAGTTTTTGTAGTTTTAAATGGATAGTTTGGATTGATCGATATTTATTATATAATCACGGCAAAATGGCGGAACGAATCTGGATGAAATTTGACACTGGGATAAATTATAGACTACAATTGGAACGTTTAGTCTTATAAATATCTTAATGCTATATTAAACAAAATGAAGTTATTTATATTTTATCTTTTACATAATTACCTAATCATTTTTATCGAAAACATTGATTGATACTTAAGTCAAATGAATCAATTCACTTGATAAGTTACAGCATTTCTTTGAAGATTATCATAATCTCATCGATATAAATTAGTATCGACAAAAATCAAATGTGGCATTAATCAAAAAATGCAACGTTATCATTAATAATTCTTGATAATATTGCGATGATGGAGAAATTAATTATTAATTTCTTCACAGAAGAAAAGCGACAAAGAAAATATAAGTTGTATTATTATTTTTTGTTTGAATATGTAGGGCATGTAGGCTACATATATCAATGTGACGGCATCTCGTCCGAGCGATGGTAAGCTAAAGGAAAAGTCTCAGGAATGAAGGTGACCCATTGTAGATATAAGAGACGGTGTTCAATCTCTACAATAATATTATGACAACATTATCTGACATTGACTCTGGCTATGTAACTTAAGGCATTATTTTCTTCTAAAAGTTTATTATTTATATCATTGTGTTAACCTCAAAGAAAACATGTTATTGTGGGACAAGAACCTCATCACTCTTTATTATTATTGCATAATAATATGCTAAGCAATTAACTAAGCGGACAAAGTTAGTTACAGAATGAATAATAACAACAAAATAGTGTATTAAAGGTTATTTTATGACTTCACGATTTCATCTGATTTTATGACTTAACAGAATTTAATTACTGTCAACAGTGTCAATTTTTATTATGAAAAATCTCTTCCACCCACGAACTATAAAATTGTAGTTCTATTACCCCATAAATTAGTTTACTCATCAATTACTGCTGAAATTATTACCGATAGATGACCATTCATCAATATAAAGTATAAAGACAATAGGAAAGCGGTGGTCATCCGAGAACTAATAAATAAATATAAAGCCTCAAAAATCTAGGGTAGTAAAGAAAATTATCGATATTTTCATTGAAGGGCGCTTTTTGATGGATAATCCCATTGCCCCAAGTGTCGACCAAATTGAACTGTACCATTAGCTTTACTTCGCAATTTAATTCTCCATGCTCATGGCATAATAACCCGAGAGTTGCTAGACATTTCTGAATAGGTGTTTGGGGCAATCAGAAAATTTACCAGAGACTCTTCCATCGAAACCAAATAGAGAAGCAGATCTAGTTCGAATGTTCCGGTCATTTTCAAACCTATATACAACCAAATATACTTAAAAAAGAAGAGACCTTTTTTATAGCCTAGCCTAGCCTTTCGCAGTCCGCTACTGTACATAGACCTCTCCTAATGTTGGGCGGCTACTGCTTACTGTTACCACGCTGGCCGAATGGGTTGGAGTTTTATGACGAGCTTTTCTTCTCGTGTAGTGATATTTTCGTTAGTGGCCTCGTACGACACCCTTCGAACGAGATGGTGGTGATACTTGTATTCTTTCTCCGTCACCACCAGGAAAACATACACACTTACTTCAATAACGTAACCAAATATAAATTTTATCTACGTATCGATAGAAATATCGATAAGTATTAAAATAACTACATCCCTATTCAAGTCCCAGTAATGGATGAGTGACACGGTCAACTCGTATGAAAGTCGCTTTCGCTATACGTTCACCACATATCCGCACTTGTTTATGAGTACGTAACTAACATTGCCTCGCGGTGTCACCCGTGTAACTCTTGGCCCCGTGGGAATATCGGGATAAAAGTAGCCTATGTTACTCAGGGATAATGTACCTACGCAATGATAAAAGAATTTTTAAAATCGGTTCAGTAGTTTTGAGTGTACCGAATAATAACAAACAATCTCTAGTGTAATATTAGTTTAGACGTACAGAAGTCTCCTTGAGCGGTCAACGACCACAATATGTCAATTGGATTAATAAACCCAAGGTTATTAAGGGCATATTTGTTAATTACGATCAGTTTGGTATAAAAACTCTTCTTATTTGCGAACTGTTCTCATATTACATGAATATTGGAGTGTCTCACGCGTGTCACGCAAGCGGGCGTAGACATAGATGTAAGGATTTTTTGCATGATTTGGTGCAAATTAGCTCGATTTCCACGAAACACACGCACGAAGCGCTCAGACCTTTAGGTCAATCCTGCACTATGATATTTCATCGCGTCACTATTGCTGCAGGATTCGGCGACATATAGAGCAACACACAATTGCGAAAAACACCGTGCGGAATTAAAATACCGCTGCCAATCAAATACGCAACAACAGCAAAACAAGATCAGGATAGAATTTGGCGAATTGATTTGAATATCACAATAACTTATCAATTCAATTCATATCATATAAAAAAATGGTTTCACAGTCAACTGAAATTGAATACTAACTCATTTCGCAGTTAACTTCGTCCGATTGATAATAAAAACGAAAACTATACCGTCACGATTCATTTTAAACCAAGTAAAATGACTAATATACCCAATTGTATTATTTCAATGTATTATACAACGGTTTTGTTATTGATAAAGGTGGAACTAAAGAAGCATTGCATTGGTCTTTGTAAAACAAATGTTTTTCAGTAGGTATGTTATCGCGGATGTTCGACACTTGTATTGACTCTGAATGTATGTAGGGGGGTGATTCATTAAATAGGTATTTTACAAAAATACTTTATTAAAGATTTGGTGTATGAGATTGAGGCCCCATGAAAACCATGGGTACCTAGGTCTATCTCACCTGTAATTCGAACTACGCTCTGGTAGTCTGGCACAGGTGATAAAGTGTTATTATCAGCCCTATTTCGTCAACCATGATTTTCAGACCCACATATAGGCGAGGCTATTACCGTTAAGCAAGCACGTTGTCATGATGTTTGATGACTAATGGTGGTTTTATCCATTCGCATTATACATTATATTTTTTATCCACAACTTTTTATACCTAACAACTGGTTTCATCGCCGAAAGCTTTCTGAACAACCTTACTGACAAGATAATGTACGATCATTAGATACTTAAAATCTATTTGCAATATCGCCAATGAAAATAAAATAGGTAGGTTCTTATATTTTATATTATTATACGAATGTTTATCTGATTACATTGGGGAAGAATCCACTTTGAGTTATTGAACTTTATGAAATATGCAAATATTATGAGAATTATATGAAAATAACGTTATTATTACAAAATAATATTATGATATATTAATGAAAATATTACACACATTGGCGCACATTGGGAGCGGCCTATATCCAGCAGTGGAGTGCTGTGGGCTAATTAATTGATTGATCGATTGACGCAAGCCGCGTGGTTCCCGGCAAATTAGAATTTGGGCCACCCCTTCTCTTCCCATGTGGTGTCGTACAAGGCGACTAAGGGATAGAGCTGATTAACTTTAACATCAGACAGATATGTACAGCCCAGACTCAGCTTCAGATGCATGGCTCGAGTCAACAATAGTGCCCGGAATACGGCAATAGGCTCACCCCCTATTCCGTGGGACCGAATACAGATTGGTGAAATGCGGGTGTTAATTCACCTCTGCCTCCAGAGATAAAGGCGTGATAATCCATACTAATATTATAAATGCGAAAGTAACTCTGTCTGTCTGTCTGTCTGTCTGTCTGTCTGTCTGTCTGTATGTTACGCTTTCACGCCTAAACCACTGAACCGATCTTGATGAAATTTGGTACAGAGGTATATTAGAGCTTGAGAACGGACATAGGCTACCTTTTATCACGAGAAAGGGGGTTTAAGGGGGGGAAATAGGGGATGAAAGTTTTTATGAAACTTTGTCATTTCTGAAGATATCTTAATGAAATTTGGTACAGAGGTAGATTAGAGCTTGGGAACGGACATAGGCCCTGGTCCCTTTTTTCGCGATAAGGGGTAGCTTATCGCGAAAAAAGGGATAGAAGGGGGAGGGTGTAAGGGTAATAGGGCTATGGCATTGAAGTTTCTAATTTTTCAATGACACAAAAAGGGTGAATATGCCATTAATAGAACAAAATAGAAATAAAATAGAAATAAATTCCTTCAAGAACCAAGCGGTTCGGCGACTCTTTCCTTTGTCGCACCATTAAGACCTGGAATTCCTTGCCGGCTCACGTGTTTCCCTCTGCCTACAGTCCCGGGTCCTTTAAGCGGGGCGTGAAAAAGCATCTGATGAAGCCGTCAAGCTGAGTGCCACCATTGTTAACATGGCACGTGTATATAATGGTGGCCCTCTTTCCTGAGACTTTGCCTTCAGCTTACCATCAAGCGAGGTAACGTGAAATTGACGTGTCCTATATAAAAAAAATTGGTATAAGGTGGTTGGAATAAGGTGGATTAGAGCTTCGGAACGGACATAGTCGAGTAGCGAACCAATTATAGAAGCGAGTGGAGAGGCGAGTAGAGATTGTTATAGGGACGAGAGGATAGGTGTGTAAAGATCGAAAGTCGAGTAGAGTCGACTACAGGGGCGAGTAGATATGCGACTAGAGAGCCAGTGGAAAAGCGAGTATAGAATCAAATAGAATGCAGTAAAGGGTTGAGTAGAGAGGCGAATAGGGAGGCGAGTGGAAAGATGAATGTAGTGGCGAGTAGAGATCGAATAGAGAGTTGAGTAGAGGTGCGAGTAGATAGGCGAGTGGGGAGAGTCAAGTAGAGAGGCGAAAAGAGAATCGAATGGATAGGCAAATAGAGAGGCCAATGGAAAGGCGAGTATAGAGAAGAGTACAAAGTCGAGTAGAGAGGGGAACAGAGAAGTCAGTAGAGAGTCGAGTATAAATTCAAGTATAGAGGCGAGTAGAAAGTCGAGTAGAGAGTCGAATATAGAGGCGAGTAGAAAGTCGAGAACAGAGGTGAGTACATAGTCGAGGACAAAGTTGAGTAGGTAGAGAGGCGAATTTAAAGCTCAATAGCGTCGGATCAACACTAAGCGATAACCGACATCCACGCGGGCGGAGCCGCGGGCAACAGCTAGTGTAATATATATGATTGATTGACTACACCCATTGACAACAATGGTAGTTATCCGTATAGTGACAATTCTAAGTCGTAAATTGTCTTTTAAGTAGCCACGTAAAACGTATGTAGCAAATAAATTAGTAAATGAATAATAGTATTTTTCTTCAGAAATGACGTATGTTTGGAAAACAATGGGAACACAGTTGTCAAGTGTTGCTACAACTGAATCATATATTTTCCATTAAAGTATGGTGTTATCTGCGCCTTACCTGCCTGCTGATTGCCAACAGGGGGGACTGCTGAGACGAGGTCTCGGGTTCGATCCCAGGTTTTCCATGGCATACACCAATGACTTTTCGATGCTTTTCGAAGTTATGTGTGTATTTATCGCAGGTTTATAAGTGCCCAGTTAATGGCAATAGGCTCGCTCGTATTACATTGGGACCTAAACATAAACCGGCGAAATGTGGGTGCTAGCACCTCTGCCTACCCCTTCGGGGATAAAGGCGGGAGTTTATGTATGTATGTATGTCAAATGGCAGTCTCTCCCGAAAGAGTTGTATAAGCCAAAGTAAATAGGAAGTAAGCGGACCTCGGGCTCTCAAGTGAAAGCATTTGATGCGACTGGGAACAACGATAACGATTGCCCCTGCCCCTCTAGACAAGTATTTTTTTTTCATTTTTTCAGTTTGATGGAATAGAATGACGAATGTATGAAAATTGACATATTTGACATGCGTTAACGACTGTCATATACGTCAAATCCCATACATTCGACATTCTAATCCATCAAACGCCGGCCGACGAATTGTCACTTGTCTAGAGAGGTTGGGTTGTAATTGTAGATGATTTCCAAGCCGAAGGGCGAGGTTATGTCGGTTGATGTGCTAGGCCGGAGGTGAGGTTGTCTTTTGACATATCCCTCGCACCCCGGCTGACCCAGGGCCATTCCTCTTGGTCTGGCCCTCCTCGGGAGGGGGGACCACACGGTCCCCGACTCGCCCCCGGTATGGGGGAGGGGAGTGAGTAATAAACTATCATGCAAGAGCGTGTGATGGATGACATTTGGCCATAGAATTATTTATATTCAGGCGAATCTCGTTAAATAAGAAGTCGATGTACGAACCAAAAGATCCTTTTTTGAGATAGGTACGATTAGGACATACGATCAGAAATCGTAAGAACACTACGACAAAGGATTTTGCATAACAATATTCTAAACCGCTGTTTACAAAAAGAATTTTATCTACTCTGATACTATAATACAAAGATTATAAAATTGAAATTAGAACTCTTATGACAAACATTACGCACAGGCCAAAAAAAAAGTTTTATTACGATACAGGTCTTGTATGGACACCTATATCATAAAATAACTTTTTAATCATAACGATACACCTATACAATCCCCATCTGGACTGAACCTCTACTTTAAAAAAAGAATCCGCCATTTCGGAATAAAAAAAAGAAACACGCATGCGCAATCGAAGTTTGTGCCTTGGCGCGAATATTTTTTTTTTTGTTCTATTCATTTAAATTAAACAAAGTTTGGTTTGGTTTGTAAAATAAATTAGTTTATGTATTATAGTATGAGAGTAGATAAAGTAGTGTATGACACTGTACATAACTTGGTCTTATAACACTCGTGTGATAATATAAAAAAACTCGCCTACGGCTCGTTTTTTTAAAACACACTCGTGTTATAAGAACCCTTATTATGCAACAGTATCATAAACTACTATAATAGGTACTTTTAAATCACGTTACCAAACAATGGTGGCTTAAGGCGCGGTAGTTGGTACTTGTATTCAACAATACATGTCAACACATGTGGAGCCCCGCGTTGTGGGGCTTTTTTTCGTATAGTATTTGTAACCTGCATGTTTGTAAATGTGGTGAAATGTCCCGTCAATCTAATAACCCCTGAATCGGTTAAATAGCGCTTCGATGATTTGGCATTATAGAAAGAAAAGTCTTAAAATATTCTAAGTCTCGCAAAAAAAGGTTTACGAAAATAAGTATGAAACCTCTAAATTACGGAAAACTCGGACGAAAAAGTTTGGTGCCATAGTTGGATATGTATATGCATGCATATAATTGTGTCAGAATCGTTTAATTTTCTAAAAATGTTGTTAATTTGAGGTCGAACCTCGCCTTAACATTCTTTTTCATTTCTATTCAAGTAGTGATGTAAGAAAACTACTGCGTAGAAAATAATCTACATATTAATACTTTCTGTCGTGATCTATAACGAACGAGTTCATCACCTTTCCAACCGATGAAATTCTATAGAAAAAATATTCATGCATTGTAATTTTATGTTAAAATAATTCAACTGGTTGAGTAAACGTTTGATTTCGATATGACACAGAAAACTGTTCTGCACCACGTGCAATTTGTACCAACATATCTATAAGTATTTATCGCTACAGTTTAAACGGTACAGTATGATCGTAACAATTTCTCTTAGCGTGTTTCCATACCCATAGGGTGGGATAGGAAAAGGACTCTTTTGTTCAAAACACCCCCAGCAAAGGGGTCTGTCCGTGACGATGTATAAGTGCTTGTTTAGGGGACAGTGAACCGTTATTATCTCCATAATTGGTCTTAGATTTGTGTTGTTGTAACGTAATCACTTAAGCGCGTAGCTAAATCGGTCGGTTTAGATCTTCAAGAACATACTCTGTCTGTGATCAAATTTGTGATCGTGGTGGGTTTGGGGAGAATGAGGATTAAGGATGGTGGAATACCTAACGATGAAATGATGGTCAACTGTCTCCAATCAGCAACAGTTAACAAATGAATTCAGTTGTCTGGAGTCAGCTTGAAGAAAGTTTTACTCATAAGATTCGCATTTTATACAGCACTAAAATGCTTCGTCTACTGATGGCAGCCAGTGGGGAGGGGTCCCTACAACACGATTCCTGCCGGCTTGCTCGGCAAAGGGAAGTCATAGTGGAGATGTTTACATTTATACTACAACATTTCCACCGGCTTGCCTTTTGAAATTTTCACCCTTCGCCACTGATAGCAGCCCTATCGGATCATCTTTGGACTCATTTCGTAATAGACTTGATAAAGGTCAGATACATAAGCAGGATCATTGAAAGTCTTACTAGGCGAGGACGTTGTCTATTAGTTTCAATAATCTAATCTTATTAGTCTTGGTTAGATAAGTACGACGGTACTCTAGTTCGTCTCTTTTAAGAATCATTTGTTGTCAGATAAACACAAAATGTAATCTTATTTCATCTCTTAATATATAATACTATCGAAGTGTTTCAAGGTTTATAATTCCGATTCATCAACGCAGAGCCAAACCACTGGACCTATAAACTTGAAAGGATTATGATAAAATATAATAAATATAAAATATGGGATGAAAGGTAATATGGAAAATCTGTACCTACTTAAGCAGTTATTGGTAAAATTTGTTTAAAGATTTAAGTAGGTATACCTATGTATAGGTATATGATCTCTAATTTAATATAGTTCGCGGGAAACGGGATCAGTAGGTATCTACCTATTCCACGAGGGCGTTGTTGCAGGTTGCAGGCGATAGCTAATGTTATGTTAGTACATTACAAAATTGAACTATTCTGTATTATTACAAAACTGTTCTATGCATAACTGTAATATGTGTTCTAGGTCACAGTAGCGCGGTATATTGACTTACATAAAGTCAATGACACCAAATAATCAAATAATATTTTTGTTTATGAAGTTGTGACGAAAAAACTAAAAATTTGGAAAATCCGAATATGTGTTGATATAATTTACAATATTATGATAATTTTTTAACACAAATTACTCCTAATGCTTGCTTGACGTAGGTAGTTTGCTTTTATGAAACCGACCCCCATTTATTAATCCCGAATCCCGAGACGATAGACTACGTCAGAGCCTAGTTGACAAGTCGGTGTATCGGCTGGCAAGTAACGTTGGCTTGGGCCCCAAAGGTCTTAGTGGGCCTTTTATACCCACTTATAATCATCATAACACAAGTCATTTACTGAACACGTGGGGTTGCATGTGCGCAGTCATAGCCAACATTTAATGTTATGAAGTCAAGTGTTAGATACTGTAAACATTTTTGCGATAAGTTATTAACAATATATTGTTGCTACATGTTATAGTTACGATACCGCAATGGATAAGTAAAATTGCGTAGGTATACACTGGTGTTGTGTGGCGTAATGTAACAATCGCAACGAGCATGGCGTTACGCTGAGTACCTACCGTAAATCCGTGTAGTCAGCGTCAAAAGCCAATTACAATTGCATGGATGATAAATAAAATAAAAAATCGAATCAGGATTTCAAAATATTTTTGCGAATTATAATATTCTAATGTGTATAGATTTCCACCATAATTTATTGGTATGACGACGAGCCTCTGCTCATATCTGGGATGCTAGGTTAGACAAGCTTTAGATGCAAACGGCATTACGGCTCAAAGCACTGGGAAACAAGCGAATAAAGCAACGAGTACATAATTTCCAGTAGATGGCGTAACGCTATGCTCGCTGCAAATGTCACATCACGCCGTGTAACATAAGTCAGTACGTAGCTTTACAGACAATAACGTAACATTTTTAAGACGTGACGTTTCCCATTCCGAGACACAAAAAATACATTCAAATTATTAAAATGAAATTCAATATTGTCGCTCTTATTCAAGTTACAAACTGTTATTAACGACAATTAGTAGATGGAGTTAGATGGAATGTTTTAACCATTGCCTCATCACGTACAGTCTTCCACTTCGATCCTTAATCGTCAAATCATCTTTGTGTCATTGTTCGAATTTATGTTATGGAAATAGTTTTTCTCGATTTAATTATGAGTTTGACATTACAAACATCGGTAGCCGTCTGTAGTTAAGAGTATATTTTAGTAGGTTTGATGAAAATGGTGAATAAAATGTATCAAATAAATATCTCGCGATAATACGGCATGTATTTTGATAGTTCTGTCTGTAGTTCTGAGAACACTTCAACGCCATCCGGTAATGTCTAAGTATAACCTTCATTTTATCACTTGTTAGGTGAATCTCGCGGCGCGAATTATCCCCCAGGATTGCACGATATTACTTATATGGAAATTGTATTAAGAAATACGAAAAAAATCTGTTACGAAATAGGTATGTTTCTCTTTTATTCATCGTGTTTTTAAGTTAAGATTCAGTATGACTTTAAACTCCAGAAAATAATAGCAAAATAGGCTGCTTTGGCGATGTATACCAGGCTTTAAATATGGATGGTAATGGATGAGATGAAAATGACAATTACATAGCAGCGGAGTTGCAAGAAAGGCTACTAGGTGTATTATAAGGATAGCTGTAACTACACTACCGGACAGAGAACTAAACGTTATTAGGTAAATACAGCACGTGTAACTGCTGCTGTTACTTTACATAAATTACAATGCAACAATGAGGTTTGTATTCCAGTCAGTTCTTTCACGTGATAGTTTCATGTTACTAAGAATATAATAGGTTGTTACATATGAAATTGCCGTTTATAAAAGAAATTGGAGGAAACCCAATTTGCAGTAGGTACTAACATTTTTGCATTTTTTTAGGAATGACAAATCCAAATTTTATAATTTTTTTGTGTGTATGAATGAGACAACATTAAGCTAGCAACAACTTTTATTACATTTTTGAAAAGCGAAATTTATCATCAAAATGAATAGCATTTAGGAAGTACTGTTTTTGAAGATTGAATTTAATTTATTAAGCGGCTATTAAAAATAAAATTTAATACAGAGTTGTAAAATCTTAAAATCAACTTGCAAACAAAGTATAAATACCTAATGAAAATAGCTATTAAATTACAGGAATAAGGAACTCATGAATCTGTAAGGAAATTTCGGCAATTTCATATGTAACGACCTAATATTATATCTTCAATGGTTCTATGGCAGTGAAAACTTCTTTCTACCTCATGAGCTAGAAATACGACCGCATATTATATTACTTAATATTACGTCTTTACATTATGAAATTGGCGTTTTATCGAACTGGCCATTTTGATCACAAAAATCCAGCGTTAGGTTAAGAAGTCCAAATTCAAATTTAAGTTTGTCTTTTTTTGTTTCGAATGTGATAATTAATTTGTATTCGCGCTATTTAATTCTGCTTTGGCATCGTTATGTGCACAATATGGAAAACTTCAAATATCGCATTATTGTCGAATACGAGTTTCATTGCGGCATTAGCGCTGTAAGTGTAAAGAAAATAGTTTTTCTTTTTCCATATAAAACGCCAATTTCATATGTACCTAAGGACTTAATAGTAGGTAAATTTGTTACAATTACTACCAAATTCTCCAAAATAGTAGGACCATAAAACATATGGCGAAAAGTGAATGTAATGTATCTTCTGTAGGATTAGCAATGTGATCCATGGGTAAAATAACAATGGTCAAGAGTCTAAATAAGAGCAGGTATTCATTTAACTCAGAATTTCTTTTACAATATTCATATCCATTGTCAATCGAGGAGTTATATTGAAAAAACGAAGTTCACAAACGTAGGTACAATTGAGTTATTTAGTAGACATTGGCATAAAAAACCGGTTTTCTTTTTTGATTTTTTTCTCTATCGTTCGTTCATTTGGTTCTAACTGAGCACTTATAATGAATTATGTTTTAGAGTACTGTTTTTACTGGCTTTTTTATCCAGTGATGTTTGTATGTTAGCCGGTTTCCTTAAGCTCAAATGGCAAAGGCGTGAATTTAGAGATCAATAGAACATGTGTTCGAACTACGGCCATTAAATTACCATCCCATGAACATGAACTCATTCCAAATACAAGCAATTTAGCTTCGCCGAAGAGTTTAACGGGTTCTTTCATGTACTAAACACTAAAATCTTTAAAAAAACACAGTTAGGTACATCACCTAACATTTAATACGAACAAACTAGATATAAGTACAGAAGTAGAATCAGAAAATTTCATGATTGTTATACATAGAATTGCAAACTTGCAAAATAAGGTAGGAACAAAAGCCAGCCGCTTTACACAATAACATGCGTTAACGACTGATATAGGTACGTCAAATCCCATACATACGTCAATCTATTCCATCAACCGCCGACCAGCGAATTGCCACTTGTCTAGAGGAGCAGATGGACAGACGATATAAAAAGACTAGCTAGCTTAGTACAGATGCAAGAAGCTGAAGCTTAGGTGATTTTGCGCATATTGGAAGAGGCCAATGCCCTGTAGTAGGCAGCAGTACCCTAATCGATAAATTAATACAGATGCGAAAAGAATGCAGGTATGAACAGGTATTCAAATGATAAGGAACACCAACATCATAAATGATGATTATACACAATACATACAACTAATTATTTGTAAGTGACTGTACCTGCTAGACGGGACAGCTTTCGAACAGATACCGAGTAAATTGTTGGAGTTGAACGAGTCCAACTACATATATGTTATGCTCATTATTTGCGCGTTGTAAAAGAGGCTGTTTACCTGCCAATCTGTTGGTTAGACTTTGCCTGTTAATTAGCCCAACATTGACAGGCAAATCATAGGATATTATATGGCAGAAACGTTTGGGTGGGTAGGTATTTCATAAAGAAAAGTTTCAGTAGCAGCTCTAACTAAATCCCTTGCCATAGGCTCATCAATTATAACATCACTATAGGATAATATAGGTCTCGACAGCATTCCGTTCAGTGTTACGAGCTTCTAAGTACAACTAAACAGTACTAAATGATAATTAAATATAAGAATGCTATATTCCAATATGGTCTACTGAACACGAATTTGCAATTATCAACTAACCATTGATACGATTAAATGAAATCACTTGATTAAGAGCTGACTCCGTTAAGATCACATACCTACAAGGAAACAAGGTCTTCAACTTCTGAGAATAGGTGACCATCTGGAGGTTTAAGTATGTATGCTATCATTAATTAAAGTCTAGCAGAATATGTCGAGGTAAGTACAAGTTTTCTTATTATTATCAAAGTATGACACTGGTTAAATGTAGCATTGGTAACTCTGGCAATACATCTTGAAAAAAAATCCCCGAAATTCAGCAAGCAAAGATGTTGACAACTATATTTTCTCAAAAATAAGATGGAGAAAGTTTTAAATACGAAACTAATAGGAAGTAACATAAGTAATCACTGCTTACGTAAAAACCGTGTACACGTATAATTCACACCTATAATAGGTGATTTCTCTGATATATTGGCCATTGTTAACACCAGTAGCTATAAATAAACAAACGGAACGTTAAGAAGTAAACAATAGAAAATATTGCGCTAAAATCTGTTCAATGAATTATAAGTGTGATAATAGCAATAAACTAATCTACATTTTACATCACTGAGTTGTTTTATCAAGTAAATAAAAAACAAATAACTTTCTTTGAAGTGAAATGCGATAAATTCGATAATCTAGTTTTAAAAATATCTACGTAATCATTGACATTCGAGATTTAAAAAATCGACGTCATTTATTTTGACCGTTCGATGTAGAAACGTCCATTTTGCTATTTTTAACCCTTTAGTGCAATACAGATAAGAATTTAGTAATTCTATCTCATGTAAAAGTAATATATTATTATTGGAAGATTACATGGCACTGTACAACGCCGTGCCGTTTCACGACAACATACCCGCAGCAGTTGTGATGTGGCCCAGCCCTTTTAAATAAACTTGGCACATTAAAATAGCGGAGTTAATGCATTTAATTTCCCGTAAAGTAAGTGATAAAAAGCTTGCAATTATTATTTAATTATCTGGGCATGACCATACAATTCAAAATTGCGACTTTTTCTCATAAAAACATTTCTGTTCACGCGATGAACTCTTATGACATGAATGCCCAAAAAGAGGTGTAATGATTTCAGAGTTGTAAGCGGACGGTGTGATGTTCTTTATTTCACCAAACTTTTGAATGCTTGAATAGTTTTGAAAGAACGATATCGTTACAATCTCTTAGTGTAAGCTTTCTTACCGGTAGCATTCGAAGCTTTTCACTTGAAAGAATGGTATCCTATTACACTGTTTCATCCTTTTCATTCGCCCTAAACGGCTTTTATGGCAGGGAATACGGTCTGTGCTAGTGAATGCGGTCTGTGCCGGAGCGTTGTCTGTTAAAGATTGGCGCAATTTGAACACTCGTGGTTGGGAAGTCAAACAGCAATTTCTCCAAAAATGTCAAGATAACCGTGGAACGAACCTAGGAGGTATAATAATATTATTGTATTCAGTTGAAAAACGCGTAAAAGTCATTCGTTTCTTAACAATTAATACGTCTTAAACGAAATGACACAAAAACATACTGAATGCTATTTCGAGAACTATTCGTCTTTAACTTCAACTCATTAACTCGGTTTTTAACTGCAATTGTAATCGCACAAAACAACGAAATAACTATTAGGCTAAACCAGTTTATATCTTAGCAACCTTCAACTTAACATACTTATTACAGTGCTGACAGCTAACACACGGTAATGCTTGCTGTAGGAAGTATAAATACACATACCGTTCATAACATTATTATTTCTTAATTTCTACACTACTACTATAAAGAGGAAAGATTTGTATGTTAGTTATTGATAAACTCAAGAACTAAGGTACCGATTTCAAAAAAAAATTCACCATTCCCCCTGAGTAACATAGGCTCTATTGGATTTCCACGGGTACGTTTTTACCACCCGTGCGAAGCCGGGGCGGATCGCTAGTTATGTATATTCTCACGGGTGTACCTACACCTAGAATACACTGGTTATATTTGTAGACCCTTATATCTGATACCGCAACGAACCGAATACCACGTGAAACGAAATTTAGACTGACAGTGACCTCCCTCAACGAATTCCGATAGAAAATTGCTAGTAAGATGAAAATATAGACAGACAAGACGACGTCGATGAGCAGTTTACACAGACAGGATAGGATGTTGCGATTAGTGTAAAGTAAATTGTTTTGAACGTATATGTGTATAGGCGCATTGAAATTCACACAGTTTAGGAATTCGTAGAATCCAAACAGTGTTGCTAAACAGACAAAGGGTCGTACAAATCGTAATAGATAAGGCAGGAATTCTGACGCAAAATCGTTGAAATAATTTTCATAAATATTTTGAAAGCTAGTTACGTTTTCTTATACGATTAATTACGATTTGAGTTACGTATTGACCTGTACTGCGCTTCTAGACAAGTGGCAATTCGCTGGCCGACGCGGCGTTTGATGGAATAGAATTACGAATGTATGGGATTTGACTTATTTGACGTGCGTTAAAGACTGTCATATAGGTACGTCAAATCGCATAAATTCGTCTTTCTATTCCATCAAACGCCGGCCAACGAATTGACACTTGTCTACTTGTCTAGAGGGGCTTAGTCATAATTGCTCAGAAATTGTTAGGTATAACCCTGAATTGCCACAAATAGAGATTACATGGAGGAAAAATCGGCGAGTTATCTCCCTTTGGAGCAGCTGGACATTGTAGTTTTCCACCACGGATTTCTTCTAGGTTCTTTGTATCTTGCTAGGATGATAAAGCAAGCGTATGATGTTGCAAGTAAGCGGTTACCTTGCTCCATAGGTTTATATTCTCGTGAGAAAAACTAGTAGCGATCCCAGGAACGCGTGTTTCTTTTAGTGAGACGACTAACTTCGTTCAATGCTGCTGCAGTTTCTATTCTTACTAAAATTGAACATACATTTTGTTCTGACTTGTTTCTCTACTATGTACCTACATATAACTCCATGCCAGTACCGGATAATTTGGCTCCGTCCACAATTTTCCGCATTTCATTACAAACTGAGAACATAAAACTGGACGTAAATTTTGATTGCACATTTTCGTTCCTGGCATAATAAACTAAGAGCGCGTATTTTACAGGACGCGGTACATGTACGTTCCATTACAAGACATACATGTTATAGCATTATTTATGATTACAACACTAGTAGATATTGGAGCTATTTCTAAATGTTGCGAACTGATCGTGGCCTGTCTCAACTTTGTATTAAGCGTCTTCGACATTTTGTAGTAAACCAATCCCGTAAGTGTAT
Source organism: Eilema caniola (assembly GCA_949126895.1). Taxonomy (NCBI): domain Eukaryota; kingdom Metazoa; phylum Arthropoda; class Insecta; order Lepidoptera; family Erebidae; genus Eilema; species Eilema caniola. The sequence goes on from OX421467.1 coordinate 22,988,814, forward strand.
TCTACAAACACGCCTGTTTTGAGGAAAGTGTCAGCTACAACGGAATCTCATCATGTATCATCTTAAAATGAAGTATGCAATTTAACTTGTGACAATTTGTAATTTATTAACATTCTAGTTGAACAATGAAATTCTAGTTATTAATATAATTAATTAATCTATATTTATTTATCCTTCCGCGTGCGATGAAACCTTGGAAACTCGTGCGCATGCCCGTGAAGGTGTTCAACAAAAACTACTTTACTACTAATCTACTTTTAACCTCTTATCTTTTACTCACAAAATTAAGTATATTTTACCTCTTGTAACATACCTCCGCGATAAGAAGGTATTTCAATTTTAATATAATACAAACAATTTTAAAACGTCTTTGTAGCACCGTCGATAGCTTAGTATCAATCGATCTGCTGGCGTGACAGGCGGTCTCAGTCACAGGTGACGGCAACTGTCAAGCCAGGCTGTCATACCTAGGGCTACGCTTAAAGTGGCTGAATATTTTAAGAAAAGAAAAGCAGACAGAGGAATCTTTGAATTCAAAAGTGATGCGAATATTGCCAAAATCGTTGCGGAGGCTACGGGGTACTCCAAAAGAACCGTGCATAATGTGATTTCTGCGGGTTATTTATCAATTGAAAATTCAAGCCGTTTACAGTTTCAATCGCCGAAAAAAAACAAAAATTATAAAGAAAAAACATGTTATCGATGATTTTGATCTTGGAGTTATCAGAAGAAAAATTCATCAGTTTTACGATGTTGAAAAAAAAATACCAAGTGTCCGTAAGTTACTATCAAGTTTGAGGCAGGATGGCATATTGAATTGTGGACGCGAATATTCAAGACAGCTTTAACACAAAATGGGCTATCGTACAAAAAAATGTAAATCGAAGAGACTACTTTATAGAGCAACCTAATATTACAGTGTGGTGGAAAAAATACCTTACACAAATCAGAAATTACAGAACGCAAAACCGCAACATATATTTTCTTGATGAAACATACATCAACGCCAGTCACCATGCCAGTAAATGTTGGCAATCATCGTCAGAATCCGGAATACATGCTGATATTGGGAAAGGACGGCGATTGGTAATTCTCCACGCTGGTCGTCGAAATGGCTTGGTGGATGACGTATTGACTATTTTCAAATCAGATGCTAAAACTGGCGACTATCATGGAGATATGAACGGGCCTACTTTTTATAAGTGGGTAGATGAAAAGTTATTTAAGTTGCTGCCAAATTCTATTGTTGTAATGGACAACGCGTCTTACCACAGCGTTGAGGTTGAAAAGAAGCCAACAATATCAAGCCTCAAAAGAGATATGCAAGACTGGTTGCTACGCCACAATGTAACATTTTCAGAAACCATGACAAAAGCTCAACTGCTACTTCTGATTATAAGTACACAAAAGAACCCGTGTATAGAAATGACGAACTCCTGTAAGCCCATGGACACACTGTTCTGCGTTTACCTCCGTACCATCCAGATTTAAATCCTATTGAGTTGGTCTGGGCTGATATTAAAAACAACATAGCCCAAAACTATATTAATTCTTCTCTAGAATTAAAGATAATCATATTAATAGCAGTGATGCGATGAACATGTCCAGAAAATGAAAATGATTACTGGAATCGCGATAGTAGGTTCGATAATATTATCGATTCATTCATAATAAATTTGCAAGGCTTTGATTCAAGTTCCAATGACGATATGCCTTAAATACTTATATTAATATCTATTTGTTTGTAATTATAGTAAATTTTCAATAAAACAAATCCTTATTTGCACTGTAAGTTGAGTTCTTATTCATCAACTGTCTAGATATTTTAATAAAATATCGAGATCTGTAGATTACATTTTTATGAACTAATAAGATAGTACAAATAATTTATTTTTATCAAATAAAAAGCCTCCTTTCCGCTACAAGTCTTGCCTTCGATATGTAAACTGGCATCGTAAGATTTGTCCGACGTGTGGTAATCGCATGTGTACCCATGTTCTTTTTTCCCCGGCTCCCACCTCGCCGCGCATACCTCAGTGAGTGCACAGCAGTTATGGTCAGAATATAGAACCGCATGATCAAGTTAAGTCTAGATAGCGTTTTCGAGGTTTTCATCTCGGAGCCCGGGATCCGCTTACGCTTCCTTTCTTTTGATTTGGTTTATGTGGTTTCTATGGCAGAGGCAGTTTCTTTCATACAAACTCCTAACCCGTCTACATTTGATTGCAATAACCCCCTAATCCTGAGGGTTTAACTTGGCCCATCTGCCCACCCTCTGTGGTGGCACATAGTTTTATATGTATAACGCTATATAGTATAATATGTGTTGTAGAATATTATTGTCTTGTTACACACACATATTACTGCACGCTACATTAAAATTTCATAGAGTTGAATTGCATTCTGGTGCCAAAAATATACTAGACAACATAATATTACTAGGTTTGTATGCAGCTGCGGTTGCGAATTCCAGTGACTAATATTTCACTGTGATTTAGTTACTATACATAATTAGAGTAGAATAGAAATACATACATAAAGTTACCGACATAGTTCGCAGAGTTAGCAAACTGAAGTGGCAATGGGTTGGCCACGTCTGTCGAAGGACCGATGGCCGTTGAAGCAGACGAGTCCTAGAATGGAGAACGCGAGAAGATAAACGAAGGGTAGGACGCCCCCTAGCCAGATGGACCGATGACCTGAAAAAGGCAGCTGGGACTGACTGGACGCGGAAGGCGGAGGATCGTACGAAATGGCGCACATTGGGAGAGGCCTATGTATAGCAGTGGACTGCAGTGGGCTAATTGATAATGATGATCATGACATAAAGTCACGGCTCTTTCCAATTGGGGTAGCCAGAGAGATTACACCGCAAGCTTTTACTTGCTACGATCCTGGCGTATACCTTTCGCATCATCTACTTCCATAATTATTTTCGTACATACTCCTTCACCCTCCCATGGTTATGTAGAACTCGAACTGACTAAAAACGCAAGCATATCGGGTGTTCAGATGCCGGAGTGTACGGTGGCCTATAAGGCTTTTCCCTCACATCGGCTGACCCAGGGTCGTTACTCTAGAACCTCCTCGATTTGACCGATATACCAAGATTGACGTTAACCAGGTTGCTATAAACCATTGGTACATAAATCTGTTCAAACTCATAAAGTTGCATGACCAAAAGTAATATTGATCGCAAAATCTCTGCTCGTTTGCTAAAAGTCAAGACGTCAGAAGGTGTTTCTTGCGGTAACACCTAAAAGCAGCTTCCCACGGAATACGTTACTGAAGATTTATTCCTGCACGGGAAACGGTAAGAGATAGCGATGCACCGCGCGCTTGTAGTGGGGGTGTGTTAAGAAACCCCGATAAGGACTTGTTAGCGTTTTTTTTATCGAGCGCCAAGTCTCCACGTATACCTACGCTCCCTCTCGGAGAGCTACGTCGCGAGACGTGCGTCGCGAATGATTCGACTGTGCTCACACTGAGCATTCTCGTCATTCGAGCGTTGCGAACGCTGCCTCAGGGCGAGCCGTGCGCTACGTGTAGGACATGGAGGCACATGTGTCATGGAGGCCGTACGTGGTTGTTTGCGTACTGAGCTTGAACATATGTCGTTTAGGTCACATGCATAAAAGTACGTCGTATGCCTCAGGTTGAGGCATGCGAGACGAACCTTTCGCGATGCATCGCTCGCAATTTCTGTACGCAGCTTTAAACGTGTCAATGTCTAGATGAACTTGGCAGTTGCGTGTTTGTAACACTTTATTTTAAATTTATATCTATAACATTGTCAATTTGATCCATCTCCTCATGATCTAAGGATTCATATCACGCCATGCGTGTCTATAGATCGGCACGTGATGTAGATCATGCAATATTATTCACATGATTTCTATTAGACATGTAAGATTTCGAAAACTGAAAATGATCTAGTTTTTGAGAGGATTTTATACTACGAATATAGCCAAAACCCAGAGGGACTCGAACTGACTAAACCGCACGCCGTCTGTGGGTCGTAGTACTAGGCCGAAGGTGAGGTTGTCATGCGATATATCCCTCGCCCCCCGGCTGACCCAGGGCCATCCCTCTCGGTCTGGCCCTCCTCGGGCGAAGTTGCTCTCCATAGCACTTCAACAGACAACACTGACACAATCTACCTAGGTTCTACAGAGAACACATTTTCATACATACACACATAAAATCACGCCTGTTTCAGAGTAGAGTGAATGCAGAATAAATGCGTGCGTTGCGAAGTATGTGTGGATTGACTTTGAGAGATAGAGTGAAAAATAGCATGATAAGAGAGTGATGTGGAGTGATAGAATATATAGTGATGAGAATTGTGAGAGGAATGTTAAGATGGTTCGGTCATGTTGAGAGAATGAATGAAAGAAGACTAACGAAACAGGTGTATGAGGCGAGTGTGGATGGTACCGTCGGAAGGGTGAGGAGCTAGGCGCACATACCTGGATCAAATCGGGCAGTTTTAGAAAATGGGCAGGTCCGGAGTACCCTAAACCGACGAGCATGCATGAAGAATGTAATGAGAGTGAATGAAGCGAGAGTAGTATGTCAGGATCGTGGCAAATGAAGATCCGTGATCTCTGCCTACCCCTATGGGAAACGGGCGTGATTTTATGTATGTATGAAAGTACACATTTACGTACATACACACGTAGGTAACTTCATTAAAATACGTTGAAAACTGGAAAAAACGCATACAATAATGCAAGGCTAAATTACTGGACAGGAAGTTTTGTACAACCATTTTCCTGTGGTTTTTCGATGACACGTGTCTTTTGTAGGTACAATAGATTTTTCCTCATTATAAAGACAGAAAGACCCGCACATACCCAATAACATTTGCATTAATAACGTTATCAATATATTTATTACTTTTCGTAATTAACTAATGGAGTAGGTAGATATTAGCAAAACTGAAATCCTCAGACAGGAGAAGTCTACCTATCGATGAGTTTACAACACAAACCAAGTGATAATTTAATATAAACCCTAAAATGAACAATATTATTAGTAACTATATTAAATTCTGTGTTTGAATACATTTTTTCTATACATCTGCGTTAAATAAACAATAGCATGAGTAATAAAAAAATAGACTATCTCCGCTTATCTTCTCGTTCCAATTCGTGCAGCAGTGAAGCAGGAGCAGGAACGAGTTAGTAGCCGATCTCCGCAGTTCCACCCTCGTAATATACCTACTGATTTCTAATAACCCACAGAAACAAATGCCCTAGACGAACTAATAGATAAAATTCTGAAGCGTTCAGAATTTAATCTATTTCTGTACCCAAGTTCTAGCGTGATTGAGTAACAAGCATCCATCCACCCATTTAAGTATCTAAGAACCGAGACTCAAGATAAGATCCCGAAGCCTACGACTGCATACAACAAATGCCGACGCATGCAGCCAGCAGCACATACATTGCATACGAGTACCTACATTAGTTGTTAAACTTCGATACGGATAAAAGGGACCATTGAGAAGACGCAATGAATAACGCGTATCTGCTGCGTGCGTCTGCTGTTGTCGTAAGCGGTCGGCTTCGGAATTATACCTGGCACTAATGCGAGAAGGAGATGCCGTTGACCGGAAGGGTGATTTGCCCTTCTGTGTGGGCGATTTCACCTAAGATTTAAGATTGAAAATGTGGGTGTCACATTTCATCAACTAGGGCTATAACTCGCATTGCTGGATGACGTGAAAGTATAAATCCATTAATCAAGCCTGCCAAGCTAATTAGAGTAGTTAATAGCATAATGAGAAAACTTCATTACATTACGCGCGATGTTTATGCTTCGGTGGCAAAAAAGCATTCCACCTGACTGTAAAAATGGTAATTTAATTAAATAACCAGTCTGATTTAAACCCTATATAGATATAATTTTAGGTGGCAGCTTTTACCAACACAGCAGGCTAAAAGTATAACTAAATATGAAACGCAGAGACTTCTTCATCCTAGCGTTAATCCCAGTCGCATCCGAAGCTATTACCTCGTAGCGCCAGTCTTCTTCTAGCTTGGGGTATTTCCTGTCTAACTGCAGGTTTGGCTTTTTTAGTACAGTTATAAAAGACATGCATAGTTGCTGAACAAGTAAAAGTCTTTCTAGTATTGATTAGTAGAAAAGAAAATGTGGCACATAAAACTACATTTTGCTCTAGCCTCTGAACAAGGTTCATCATCATTATCACCCGAGCGTCAATCCCCGTTGCATTCAAAGTTTTCACTTTTTGGAGCTGGGAGTACGCTTGATGTTTTATGTGGCGTGTTGTTTTGGCTATAATAGGGAGCGACTGCCATCTGAACTCCCAGCCTGAGTTGAGGTTAGTGGTCAACCACAGACAGAGTTGTTCGGGTCGCCTATATAGGCCTCTGTCTTGACCTAACGACTGTCACAGCCGGGATCGACTTTTAACGTGCCCTCCGAAGCACGGAAGCGCTCTGTTGAAATACCACAAAGCGGTCACCCATCCAAAGGGAGCCGCGCCTTTCGGTAACTTAACCCAGTGATCGCTTATCGGTCAGTGAGCGCATCTGGCTAACGAGCGCTTCAAGGCTTCTGGACAAGGTTGACCAAAGAAATTGGAAGAGAGGTCTCGAAGTATTTTTGACTATCGAAGTATTATTATTTTACATTGGATATCTTTCTTCATCTTTTAATTTTTTTATGAAATTTATTAATACGAGTAGAGCAAGACGCTATACTCTAGTATGTTCGCCATTTTGGTCATAGGATTACTCTAATAATAAATACATGTATATTTTAACTGTCATGGAAGATTATACTGTGACAAATACGAAGACACTGACCAGCCGGAAGACAAATTATACGTACTAAGCAAAAATTTCCATAAATTAAAATGAAGTCATGAAATAGTTCAAAATTAAGTTTAGGTACCGTTTCTGCATGTTTGCTTTGTGTTTACGTTATTCAAACTTTACCAAATATTTTCGTTTAATGAGGGTAGGGTTGTTGAAAAAGTTAAATGTTCAAATGTCAAAAATCTTCGGAATGATAAGGGAAATTTGACAGGTAAATCTAAATAAAAATATTTGGAATAATTAAATGTAGGCGATGATGATATTATATTTATTCAACTTTATAAAATTCTATTCAATTTAAAGAGTAAGATTAGCAAAATATGATCGTGCGTGCGAGCATGCGTGCGTGCGTGTGTGTGTGTTCGAACGTGCGTGTATGTGTTTCATAATTCTTCATATCTACCATTCAACTGATTGCCATGAAAAAACATTAACCATTGTTACTATGCAGCCAGATTAACAAAGCAATAAGTAAAAAGCACGTGAGAACATAATTCGCTAACCGCTAGTAGTTTCAATGACTTTGTTTACAAATTGTATCTGCAAGTCAACCTGGAGAAATCACTGCGAGATAAGGCTGTTGACTGTGCAAGTACGTCTGTGGGTTGGTACTTACTTAAATTTGTTGAAGGTGTTATCGTTACTACGCATTAGCTAAGAACTAATATTATAACCAAAATCACTACAACAAGTTAAAAGTCATAATGAAGTTTGTATTAGCGGTGCAGATTACCTAAATAGTTGGTAGTGGCAAAAGTCAGTCCACAGGAAAACAAAAATGTAGGTAGGTACTTAACCTACCTTTGTTATTGATATGATAACTTCAAGAGGCAAGTTAATGATACGTTGAATTAAATTTTGAAGCATTTACTATGCTAACTTTTTCAAATCGATTAAGATAGGAAAAAGTGAATCGCTCAGGTGGGACTCGAACCCACGATCTTTCCCTTACAGGGGGAATGCTCTGACCACTGAGCCACCGAGTCACACCTGAATCTAGCCATCAACCGACATTCATACGAATTATCGGAAACAATGAATGATGTTGCAATCATTTTTAAACATTGTTTTTTCCGATGACTCCGCCCAAATAATTGAATTAAATTTTGAAGCATTTACTATGCTAACTTAACTGTACGGGAAATATCGTGGGTTCGAGTCCCATCTGAGCGATTCACTTTTTCCTATCTTAATGATACCTACGTTGTCGACGTGAGGTAAACAGTGACAAAACACAGAGTGAAGACTAAATTACAATGGATCTAGTTAAACGGCATTTAAAGCACATTACCCCCATAAAGCAACACCTTCATAATTAATCACTTCATAACTTTTTAGCACGTTTTTCTGGCATCCTTTACCAAATCTGGTATCCCTAAAAAATAAATACAAAAACGATACGTAACTTCTTATTTAAAACAGCCCTGGATTTAGCAACCAAAAAAAAATAACGATTGGTTCTCAAAAAAACGCAACAGCAAACTTCTCCCCTTTTCTGTCATCTGTTTTTTTTTTATAACGAAGTTTCCCTTTACGAGCGATGATTTATGTTCACAATTACTTATGAGGAATCATGTCCTCAATGTTTCAGCCAAAAATCATCAAGAGTCGTTCATAAATAACGCGACAATAACCCCCCTGTTTCTCCTCCATTTTTCTTCCTATCAAAAAAGCTTTCGACAAAACTTAAGTATTTTGTTCAATAATTTACATCAGCTTCACAAAATTTTCGTAACCGAAACAATAATACATCGCTACTACTGTTACCCACACGCTATCGAGTCACACGTGAGTTCTATAAGTACACGTACTCGATACTGATACTCGTAGATACTAGATAGTGTCACAATACCCCGCGGTGTAACCTTTCTTCATTGTTACATGATACTTGTTATGTGTACTTGAAAGTTTAAGGTGAAAAGATTTTTCTGTTTACGAATAGTAAGGTGATTAGTAATTACACTAATTACTCACTAAAATGTTTGTAAATAATTTGAAATCGAATGAATAGAATCTTCTGTTGATGCAATATTTCAAGTAACGAATAAGTCTTCTTTTAGAAATTTCAACAAAACTGTTCAATTATTCAAAATATCAATTATTTTTTTATTATCGTTGGGTTATGGGTGATTTTCTTTTTATTTTTGATTGGTATGTCTGATTTCCGCCTGCACTCCTAACCTCGAGAGGAAAGAAAGTCGTCCATTTAGTAGATATTCCTCAAGCTACAAAGAACTTAGTGCGGTGTATATATATCCACTGTAGTTCACAAGCACAATGAACGTATAAAGCATACATAATTAGTAACAACATTTGAAAAACAGTTGTATGAACAGTTGCCTTGTTGCAAAGTTAAAAACTACTTATTTAAAACATGTCCGTAAAAAATCATTTACAATGGTTTTAACTATGCTTGAACGGTGAATGTTATTACCAAATAATTGTTAACATGTTAATTTACTATGCTATTACGTGTCCGTAAAACATTTCATAGACCAACCTAGGTATTCATCGGGTACTCTGTTATACCATCCGTGGTTAACCTAGGTGTGGAACGGGTACTTATTTGTACCTAGGCGTTCCAACTTTCCAATGCGTAGAAGAAGATTTTTATCTCACGTTTCCATATTGTGTCAGAATTACTCATCCGTAACCTAATTAAACGTAATTATACACGTTAAAAAACGTTACAACTACTGCAATCATGTTATTGAAATAATACTTAACTACACATACTGTCGTAAAGTATTTCATAATAATCTTAATCACAGATAGTAATACTAGAATGTATGTTTTGACATTTTGATAAAATATGATATCTTCGTTTAAGTTGTAACACTGCGGAAGTCAAAACAGACTACTTTTCAGGAGATCAGATAAACTGTTTCATTCTTTTACACATACCTACCGTTTAATTATTTTCGATAGGACTCCATGGAGAATTCGACAATAATCATCATTAAAGTGTTAGTATTTGTATGTACTCTTGATTTGATTTTAAGAGAGTTCAATCAATCAATCAATTACCCCACTGCAGTCAACTGCTGGACATAGGCCTCTCCCAATGTGCGCCATTTCGTAAGATCCTCCGCCTTCCGCATCCAGTCCGTCCAGGGCGTCCTACCCTTCGCTTGCCTTCTCGTGGTCTCCACTCTTAGGACTCGTCTGCTTCAACGGCCATTGGTCCTTCGACAGACGTGGCCAGCCCAGAGAGAGTTAACTCTCACAATAAGAGGAAGGCTGCGTTAGAACCTCATCTGTCATCTGTCAGTCAGTTGATGTAACAGTGTTATCATAGTTACCTCCCTACTGAATGATCAAAGGATCCGTTTTTGTTTTTATGAATAGATATCTACTAAAACTGTTCGTAGTTTTCTTCTCTTATAGATTCTATGGATCGTGGAGTGGTGTCAGGGTAGTGATTCATCGTCTCAAAAGCAAATAATATGTTGTAAATAAGACCTTAATTGTTAAGTACATCCATTAGAATGTTTTAAGAATAAGCATGTTATATACATATTTTTTTGTAACGGTACTTAGTAGGCAGGTACCTAAGTTACGGTCTAAATATTTGACCACACGATGACTGTAAACCTCAAATAGAAAGCAGAATTTAGTAACAATATTATACATGATAGGGGACAAGCTGATTGTCGTCAACCAGGGCCTTTTGCCAGGCTCCAAGCAGCTACAGAGATATTTCAAATAAAAAAGTCTAATTATTAATTTCCCGACTCAAGAGCCGAACCAGACATCATATCACACAATCGCTATCGCTCACATGTGATTATACCACCTGCCAGAGTTTATATAACATTTAAAACTATAAAACATGCAATTTGCATTTATTTTTTCATTCGTACCTTTTCAGATCATCCATACTAATATTATAAATGCGAAAGTAATCTGTCTGTCTGTCTGTATGTTACGCTTTCACGCCTAAACCACTGAACCGATCTTGATGAAATTTGGTACAGAGGTATGTTAGAGCTTGAGAACGAACATAGGCTACCTTTTATCGCGAAAAGGGGGGGTAGAAAGGGCGGGACTAGGGCCTTGGGATGAAAGATTGTCATTTTTAAAGATTACCTGATGAAATTTGGTACAGAGATAGTTTAGAGCTTGGGAACGGATATAGGCTACCTTTTATCGCGAAAAGGGGGGTAGAAGGGGGGGGCGGACTAGGGCCTTGGTATGAAAGTTTGTCATTTTGGAAGATTTCTTGATGAAATTTGGTACAGAGATAGTTTAGAGCTTGGGAACGGACATAGGCTACCTTTTATCGCAAAAAGGAGTAGAAGGAGGGGGGGATATGGCTATGGGATAAAAGTTTATCTTTTTTGAAGATATTTTAATGAACTTTGGTACAGAGGCAGATAAGAGCTTAGGAACGGACACAGGCTACCTTTTATCGTGAAAAAGGAGGAAGAAGGGGGGGGGGGGACCAGGGCCTTGGGATAAAACTTATCGTTTTAGAAGATTTCCTGATGAAATTTGGTACAGATATAGTTTGGAGCTTGGAAACGGACATAGGCTACCTTTTATCGCGAAAAGGGGGGAAGAAGGGGAGGGACCAGGGCCTTGGGATAAAAGTTCATCGTTTTAAAAGATTTCCTGATGAAATTTGGTACAGAGATAGTTCAGAGCTTGGGAACGGAAATAGACTACCTTTACCTTTTATCGTAGAAGGGGGGACTAGGGCCTTGAAATGAAAGTTTGTATTTTCTGAAGATATCCTGATGAAATTTGGTACAGATGTAGATCAAAGCTTGGTTACGAACATAGGCTACCTTTGTCGCGAAAGACGAGGGTTATAGGTAATTAAAGTTTGCCAGTTTTGAAGACATCCTGATGATATATTTAGTACATAGATGGATTAAAGCTTGGGAACGAACATAGGCTACCTATTGACGCGAAAATGGTGGTATAGGGTGGGGGGGTAATAAGGGATGAAATTTTGACAGTTTTGAAGATATCCTGATGAAATTTGGCACAGAGATGGATTAGAGCTTGAAAATGGACACATGGCAGCATATTAATTTTATTGCGAAAAAGGTAGTTGAAGGGGTGGAATAGGGCTAGGGTATGTATTTGACAATTTTGAAGATATCTTCATGAAATTGGTGGAAAAGATGGATTGGAGCTTGGAAATGGTCATAGGCTACCCCTTATAGCGAAAAAGGGATAGAAGGGGGAGGGGGGAAGGGGAATAGGGCTATGAGATTAAAGTTTCTCATTTTCAATGACAAAAAAGGGGGTGAATATGGCATAAATAGTAAGAATTTCTTTTAAGATGTCCTCATGAAATTTGGTACAAAGGTGAATTAGAGCTTCGGAACGGAAAAAGTTGATTAGCGAACCAAATATAGAAGTGAGTGGAGAGGCGAGTACGGATTGTGATAGGGACGAGTTGATAGGCGTGTAAAGATCGAAAGTCGAGTAGAGTCGACTACAGGGGCGAGTAGATATGCGACTAGAGAGCCAGTGGAGAGGCGAGTATAGAATCAAATAGAATGCAGTAAAGGGTTGAATAGAGAGGTGAATAGGGAGGCGAGTGGAATGATGAATGTAGTGGCGAGTAGAGATCGATAGAGAGTTGAGTAGAGGTGCGAGTAGATAGGCGAGTGGGAAGAGTCAAGTAGAGAGGCGAAAAGAAATTCGAATGGATGGGCAAGTAGAGAGGCCAATGGAAAGGCGAGTATAGAGAAGAGTACAAAGTCAAGTAGAGAGGAGAACAGAGAAGTCAGTAGTAGCAGTAGTCAAGTATAGAGGCGAGTAGAAAGTCGAGTAAGGAGTCGAATATAGAGGCGACTAGAAAGTCGAGAACAGAGGTGAGTACATAGTCGAGGACAAAGTTGAGTAGAGAAGCGAATTTAATGCTCAATAGCGTCGGATCAACACTAAGCGATAACCGACATTCACGCGGGCGGAGCCGCGGGCAACAGCTAGTTTCTGTTATATTTTGTATCGGAAAGGTTGACGTTGGGTTTCCCCAATCAATAAATGAAATTCATAAAAACAAGCGCAATCTGCAAAAGCTTATCATGGGATTATCATGGGTCATCTTGATGGGTTTACCCCAAAAACAGAATTCATTAAAACATATTAAATTGTAAAGGCATTTGCAAAAGTTGAAGTTGGGTTATTCCGTTCAATGAAAAATTCATTGAACTCTTTTACTTACAAATTACAACTGCAATTTGCAAAACTTAAGTTCCCACCAATAGACATTTTTACATTATCGCCAATGGAGTTGCTGAATGTCGTACTTAGATAATTAAAGGCGTCTAATGAATAAATAATTCATAATACTTATCACATAAACTTGCAAAGAAAACATCCGCAAGCTTTCTGGGAGTTTTCTTTAATATATCGGTGCTTAAAAAACGTCATTATTAGACGATTTATCAGCTAAATACACCTAATTGTCTGGACACAAACTATTGAAGAGATTTTTTTTAAGTCGTTCATTTAAACATTGTCCTGACAATTACGAACACAGTAAACGAGAAATCATATAAATCAGTAAAGCCATACTCAACATTGGTAAACTAACCTAAGTATACTATTAATATTTATTTTTATAGATTGTATTTGAATTTATTTTAAAGATTTCATTTCATGACGTGACTTCAAATAAGGATTATACTTTTTGACACAAAATTCTCAATAGGAGGTAAGTATTCGAACTTATTGTCAAAAGAATTACGATCTAATTTCAAAAAGTAATTACCAATAAAAAGTTTCAAACCAATGTAACATGTTTGAACATATAATCATACAAACTTCATGCGAAACTTAAATCTGAACTAACTAGTCCCATATAAAGGATGTCATTATTGAATAGCCAGACTCGCAAATGCTACCATCTACTGTCTAGACAGCCTCTATAGACCGGTCTTATGTGTGTGTATATTGCGACAGACAATCTGCCTGTCTTTTACGTACCTAAGCTAATAAGGTATTAGCCACTAAAAGATATACCTAAAAACTTTCAGAATTCTAGGGTACTTAATACACAGTTCATGTAGTTTAGTAGAACGATCACACTTATTTTTTCTAATGCAACGATAATATTGTCGCAACCCGTTGTTAATTGGTATTTCTATAAACAATGCAATTAATGACTTGGTAATATGTTTTTGAATATACAATACTTTACTGTCACAAAAATCTAAACGTAATTACTTAAAAGTCATAATTATGTACTTATTCCTAATAGACTTGCGTATAAAAAAAGAACATGTCATGCAATTACTAATTATTTAATGTGCATATAAAGCGGGTAGATAGAAAAAAAAATAGAATAAATATCAATAAAATTTACTATCAACGTAATAATGTTATGTTTAACATAACAAAAAAAAAGTTAGAAATAATAAAACAAAACTATATAAGGAATGATAGTTGATCTAAATCCGTAATTATACACTTTGTACAAATCAGTTAAATAAATAACGTAAAATCCATTCGTCACGGTTGAACATAAATCATTAGACAACACAATATTTACATTAAAGGATAAGCCACAGAAAAATCTGTTTAGTCTCTTTCCTGCGTGATAGACATTATATACAAAATTGTAAATGTAAATATAATTGACGTTCTTTTGTAAATATGTACAAAAATGCAACATGTTTATATTCAGGCGAGTTCAAGGTTTCTTGCCCGTTAAGAAAATGAAAACTCTAAAATCCATACAGTGAAAATTAAAATTTTACGGTAAATTTAAATCGGTAACCGGCTCAATCCGTATCGTTCCATTCAAATATTTAATGGTGTAGTTATGTACACTATACAATTTTAGTCCTTGGTTTACAAATAAATATAATATTTGACTTAAATAAGTCTCAGACAACATTTTACAACAAATAAAAAATAAATAAAATAATCACTTACAATTAAATGAAAATCAAATCAGGCAGCTCACTTCGCACAAAACACACTGGCTTATTTAAAAAGAAAATACTGTAAAAACAGTTTTTTATGGCGGCAAATTATTTAAAAATCGAAGTGTTTCGATATGGCGGCGACACGCGCGTTCTTAGCGACGGAAGAACGTTGAATGATAACAGGTTGCGACGGACGGAGCGTAATTATATGAAGTAGTGTTGTGTGCCTCGACTATCAAGTATTTTTCTGCTCAGGTGTAGGAGTCACTCACATCTAATAAACAGCTAAGTGTGAGTAATAATGTCATTTTGCTGTATCATACACGCTTGCATTTAACCGTTCTGAATGAGAGCAACATAAGTATATTATCTATGTAATGAATTGTTATGAAATAGGTACTTAAACATTTGATTATATTTTCAGAAGATCTGCGAAATCGTCCATACTGACGCTGCCAGATCTAAGTATGTAATGCTATCCCTCCAAGCTGTACAATTGAATCGCTAGATTATAATATGTATTATCGACCGCTCTGAATAAAAAGCAGCACCGGCCCCACCCCTCGGCGTTTTCCATGACATCCCAATTTTTGAAGTGAAAACTTCTTTAGCGGCGTTGGATGGGTGTAAAATGTTAAGGAAGCGTCAGGATTAGTTGACCTTTGAACCGTAACCGACGACTGACGTCATACAAGATTAGGTACAGATTATCTATTTTGCAAATTACGATAGATAGCGTCGTAGCTTAAACGGTAAGCACTTCGACTGTAAGTCCTTATAGTTTCAGATAGTATCGAGTTCAAACCACCTGGCTTTCTGACACTTTTTGTGATTATTTTTTCTTTTTGTAATTTATTACTTTTTATGATTATTTTTTCTTTCTGTAATTTATTACTTTTTGTGATTATTTTTTCTTTTCATAATTTATTAATTTCTTCTGACCGAAAATTAGCAGAAAATAAGTGATAGGTTGTATGATTAGCGCTATATTATAGGTATGATAGGTATGGTATATTCTTTTTTATCTTTTTCTATGTATATAACGAAGAAAGAAAAAAGAAAATGTTTTCACTTCTGCCGGCACTCCCAGAGTGCAACCCGTCTTTTTTATTTCATGCGGGAGACACCGCGGCTGCCACTGGCATCGTCCAGCGAGGGGGGTCGTGTCAGATTCGCACAACCGTCTGAGCCTCAATTACCGGGATGCAAGGTCCCTCGCGCCCTGGCTGATACTGCACCAGCATCGAACAAATACCTATGTCTAACTCAGCGCCTACTCGACGGGTGATTAAACCTAGTAAAACCATTTTTCTCCACCATGACGGGTGATTTACTCAGTAGGTACTTTTTTAACCGACTTCAAAAAAGGAGGAGGTTTATATTCGACGTTAAACTAGAATTTATTTCAATGTAGGTCCATCGATTTCTTCGTCATAAATTTACAGTTTGTTTATTTAGGCCTTTCGAAAAGATACAATAGGTTACCTACATGTGTTTCTGCTAGTACAAGGTTTACCTTTGTATTAAATGTATTTCATGATCATGTAATACATTTTCACAAAAGTAAACCTTCTGTTCTTAACAATCATACCATGTATAATGATTATTGGTCCAACATTTCATTCTTATAAGTATAAAGAATCTCAGTTTCACAGCATCGAGAAACCTCTCCCGATTATTTATCTGGATACATGCTGCCTAACCAGCCATATGTTTCACAGGTGTTATTCCTTGCGGCCAAAGTCTGCTTCCTTATCTTAGCGTAGTTCCCAGTTGCATACGCGGCCCTAGAGATCTTAGTATGGCCCCAAAAACACCCTGTATTCTTACCGAAATCCTACAGTAGAAATTTCGTAAACAGCTTCAATGAAAGGAATCAAATTATTTAATCAAAGTTATTGTATGATTATGCAGACGTAATTTTACACGACTGCTCAAAAAAGGAGAGTAATGATTTCAGAGTATATCATCTTCATGAAGACGTAATTTCCTGATTGCATCCGAGGCCAAGGTGCCAACACTCCAAACTCGACCCTTCTGAATTTTCAGGGTATATGTTTTGACTTTATTCCAATATAACTTACAATGCAAGAGTTTTCGAAAATTTACAGCATGCCGAATGGGTGCCAAGAAGACTTGTTTTTAACAACAAGCTTAGAGTAAAGCTTAAAGCCTGCAGCTCGGCCTTCAAAATCATACTCGACCTGCAATTGCTTATTTCACTGCAATTTCAATAATGTACTATAGAAATTCAAATACAGAGCGGCGAAGAAAAACAAGCGATGGACAGCGTCAGGGGCTGATGGAGGAATCTAAGATGGTTCTTCAAGAGGAAGATTGAAGATATTATAAAGTTAGATTCCGCGACGCCTCTTTTACGCAGGACGCACAAAAACTCGTTTAGGAGAGATATATCTACTATATAAAAATAAGTCGGGTTTCCTTCCTGACGCTATAACTCCAGAACGCACGAACCGATTTCCACGGTTTTGCATTCGTTGGAAAGGTCTCGGGCTCCGTGAGGTTTATTGCAAAGAAAATTCAGGAAAACCGACATCCACGCGGGCGGAGCCACGGGCAACAGCTAGTTCATATATAAATGTAGTAATATTGCCAAACCCTATGTTATAATTTGAACATCTCAAGAAACTGGTGTTAGGCGCCCCCGACACTACAGTAGGCCCCAAATACCAGAACAATCCGTCAACAGGAAAGAGTAAAAAACAAGGAATTAAAATCATTTTAAGCACTTTGTTCATCAAGATCGATCTGATGCTCACTGTAAGTAGGTACAAAGAAACCAACTATTGTATACCCATTGTCCATATAAAAAACAGAAGGGAGTTAGAAGTAGCATATTTATTTGGTACCGAGTCATTGGCCCTCGGGCTAAACGGCACGGCCTTTCATCTCGTGACGGAATTGAAATAACAAATTCTTATTCCTCTTAAAATGTGCACACGGAACGTACTATCGCAAAGAGGTCAGACTATCAAATATTTTGCGCACGATGGATCAATTTATGAGTACGGATAGGGCCGCTTCTTGATGTTACAAAGATGTAACTATTCAGTACCCCGAGCAAGAAAAACACTCGAATTCGTAGCGTAAGCGTATCGAGAGAAAGAAGCATTGTGATTGGTCGCCTGCCTACTGTAAGCCAATCGCAATGCTCCGTTTTTTCGATGTGTTTACGTTACGAATTTTAATATTACTCTTGTTCGGGGCACTGATCAATTTAGATTGGAAAACGTGAATGCCCAGACGGTACTTGAACCCGCGACGAGTCCCTTCCAGCTTACAAGGGGTAGATGGCTTCCACCGTCACCCCACGATTTTATTTGGTGTTGGCGTTCCCATCCCACCTCGCCAGTTAATCAGTAGACGTGCTGATTAATAGAGACGGCTCTAGTGTAGGCTTTCTTTTCGGGGTTAAGGGGTTAGATTCGCAAAAAACAAGATGTGTCAAGTCAAGGTAAAGAATTGAAGAGCAGCCCTCGGGCTCCAAAGTACAAGCATTAGATACAACCGGGACTAATGCTTTGAAGATGTTAATCGCGACTTCATATGGACTTTTCGTTTAATTCGGATCAATTTTTCCTGAAATGCAAGGTACCCAAGAATAGGATTTTAATCATGATTTGTTTGAAAAATCTCTTCGACATTTTTGCGTGATTGAGAACAAACAAACAAATGAGCAAATGTACTTCCATAATTTACAATATCTTGGTATGTATGAGTAAGTTATGCAAACATCAAATCGAGATGAGGCGCTTTTACTCTTTGGACTAGACGGTAACGATGCTGGGCTAATCAAAAACAGGATTAAGTTAATATTTTCCTCACAGAAAAATATGGAAAAAAATATCATTAAATTCCTTTCTGTCAGTTAACCTGTCTGTCCTTAGGTAGCTTTAATCAAAAAACTTCTTAAACTATAGATAAATTAACAAAGTTATTGTCACGGTGATGGGCAGGTCTTATGCAGTGTAAGCATGGCATCACAACATCTCTTTGGTTTGTAAGCAAAAACTGAATTAAGTAGAAACACAATCCAAGCAGCTAGGCAACACGTCCTGACCTATCCCTAAAGGGTAGGGCTTTAGAGAACTTACGTTCGTATTCATGAAGAATGCTATACACTATGCTAAAAGTCAATGAGTGTTAGGTTAGAGCGTGTAAAGATAATGGCTAGGCTCTTCACAAGACTTGATAACTTTTTTACAACGTAAACATGTAGTACTACGCACCACTACCGGTCCAAAAAAGCAACCGTTGAACACCTAGGTGATTCACTAAGTGTTCCACGAGTAATCCCCGAATATAATCGTGTTAGCTATTTACGTAATCTGTGGCGTTATTTTACATACAAATGTTACTAGTGAGATTAATTTCACGTTTTTATTCGTCTGACAACCCTAAAGAAAACTGTGTGCAAAACCAATTCGTATGCCTACGGAACTCGGGTTACAAACATAAATAATTTAATATAGCTTCTATGATTATGTGTCATTTGTCATCATGATAATTCTTAAAAGCTCTTTATTTGTCAAGTGAACCTATATGGTGCGGCGAGGCGTCGAACTTGTAATCTCGAGGTCGCGAGTTCGAATTAAGTAAAGCAATGAATATGAATATACAACAAAAATAATGTTACTTTACAAGGCACATGGCATAGAGTGACTGAGAAGATGACGTTCAATAGGAGTTTTTCGAGGTGAATGACATGTTGCACTAATTTCAAATAATTGGGGCAAGGACAGACAGACAGACACTGTAGATAAAGTGTGTAGTAAAGTGGTCCACGCGATAATGATGAGGCAGGCGAGCTGGTGAAAAGATGCAACGACTCCGGAACCGATATTACCTCTTCTATTTGGAGCTGGCCTACCACAGCAACATAAAGCCTGGTTAGAAACAGATAACAGTCAGCCACATGCCTCTAGAATATTGGGGAAATACAGGGCTGTGAACTTTGGTAAATCGAGGTACTATCAGGAAGCCGTCGACCCGTTGGATTCTAGAGTGACGTCAGGCACTTTAAGAACTCTGACTCACTAGGAAACTATATTGACGTCGCCGGCTCCGTATCCAAGTTGTTAATATTGAAATGTATGTTTGTCAAGCTCTTTGGGCCTGCCAGATTTCTTTTTCCCCCTGTCCGTCCCCTTTCCCTTGCAATTGGCCTGGGCGCCCTGCACGGCCTGGGCGCCTCCGGCTGACGCGGCGATGGTGGCCGGAGCAGCAGGCACCGTGGGCACCCTTCGTGCCGACTCCTGCGGGCTCCCCGCCGTCACTTGACTGCTCCAGCGTACCCCCCGGTACCCCCACGGACGGCGGATGGAGTCCATAATGGCCTCCAGACAACACCGCGTCCGCTAAGAACGGGGTTGGTATGGATTACCATACCAACCCAGTTCTTCCAAGAGGGCTATACATGAAAGGTGCAAATCACTGAAGCGAGTTATAGAATTCAGCTCATTCACACCGACAACCTGGACTAGGTACTACAAGTGCGTGTGTTTTATTATTTTCACTCACAATTTTTTATCGTATCTGATAATCAGTAAAACAATTTTTTATTTAGTTAACCTATAACATCACTGATAAGTGGTACGTACTACAATATGCCTGGGATGTAGAATGGTATTTACTTCTACTAGTAGATTGCACATTATTATGGTAAGATTGTGCAACAGTGTATGAACTAGCTGTTGCCGGTTGATGTCGGTTATCGCGACCAAACAAATCCTTTCGCAAGGTTTGGTCTATATCTGTATCAAATTTTATCAAAATCGGTTTAGTGCTAGTTTGAAAGTGTTACGACAGACATACAGAGTTAATTTCGCATTTATAATATTAGTAAGTATGGATATGGCTTCACGGTAAAAAAAAATGAATTTCAACTAATAAATATTAGGTCGTTACATATGAAATTGCCGTTTTATTCAAGAAATTGGCGGTTACCCAATTTGCAATAGGACTATCATTTTTGCATTATTTTTTAGGAATGATAAATCCAAACGTTATGATTTTTTTTTTGTGCATGAATAACATTAAGCTAACAGCAACTTTTATTACATTTTTGAAAAGTGACAGCTGTAAAAAGGTAAAACGAAATTTATATTAAAATGGATAGCATTTAGGAAGTACTCTAAGCGGCCAATAAAAACAAAATTTAATACAGAGTTGTAAAATCTTGAAATCAACTTTCAAACAAAGTATAAATAATGGAAATAGCAATTAAATTACAGGAATAACGAACTCATGAATTAGTAAGAAAATTTCGGCAATTTGATATGTAAGGACCTATTAGTAACAAGAACTAAGTTTCTTTGCTGTCATCATCATCATCATCATCATCATCATCATCATCATCATCATCATCATCATCATCATCATCATCATCATCATCATATCATTGTTCCCAGTTGCATCCAAGGGCTTCCATTTCGAGCGGGTCATCAGATGGCCTTAGGTCAGCTCAGGTGCGAGGGAATGCTTTATTCACCACTCGGCATCAGAAGATTGAAATTAATTAATTATAAAAAGAAGAATTAGTCGGTTCGAGTCGAACCTAATCTAAAGAATGTTGGTATGGCCCTCTACAGCTATTTTCTTTCATATGTGAAATAAAAATTGCAAGACGACTAATTGAAAATAAAATGCATCTGGGCAGAAACTTTCTCATATTCACCGCAGCAGCACAGCACAATGCGTATTTAATAAAAGTGAAACGGACCATACGATGCGTTTCAATATCGCACCACAAATGGACCATGTGTCGTGACGTCATATGTGCACGCGCAAAGGAAAAAACAGAAGCAATTGCATCACATTTCGCATAATGGCTGTAATTATGGGTTGTAAGAGATGGCACATTGTACTGAAAGATGCTGGCATCGGATGATTTGCGTGTATTTAATTAATATTTCTAGAAATTTGTGATCGTTTTGCAGAATGACAGATGATAGGGTTTACCTAATAACTACTTGTGCCTGCGACTTCATCTACGTGAATTTAGATCTGCTCTTTATCTTGAAATCGATATAAGTATCTCCTAGTGAACTCTTGACAAGTGAAACCCTTTTTTTTTAGTGCGTAGTCCCTTCGCATACCCTCGAACCGACTAAAAGCCTACGCTGATTTGGATGTTCAGATGCTGGAGTGTATGATGTTCCTCGCACCGTCGCTGACCAAGTGAACTCAAGTGAAGTTCAGCGTCTCGGCGAGCGGAGTCACGGGCAAGTAAACTAGTAGATAATTTATAAACGATAATGTGATAACACTTTTATGTGGTTAAAAGTTCACGGTTAAGTAATGGATTTGATAGATAATGAAATTCTTGCTATCGGTACAGTCGACATTACGTACAAAAATAGATCTTATCAGTCAATATTGGACTTCAAGTTATTACAAAAATAGTAATTTGTTGTTAGGCACGAATCGTGTCAGAACCTGCACCTTGGGCAACGGAGACAGTAGCGCCTCGTTCCGAGATGTCGGTAATTTGTGACAGTGCCTATTGCTCGGAGGCTTTCCATGTGTCCGTCCGACTAGTAGAGGCCATAGTGGATAGCAGACAAGGGGCGAGCTGGTCGCCTAGCGCTGGTTCGGACTGCAGCCGCCTATTGGGTAACTTTACACACCGATAATTTAAGAAATTTGGCGCAAATAACAGTCTGGAGTAGCACTTTTTCTCGTGATTACATTTCTATGGATCGCAGGAACGAAACCAGTATATAGGTAAGTATTTCACATAGGCTGGCAAGTAGGCAATAGGCATCCCCATTCGCCATATCAGGTCTGTCCAAAACGGGACTAGTTTTGAATAATTCGACGATATTTTAATCGAGATGTTCTTGACATTTAGGTTATTGTACTTATTTTTCACGACGAGGAGATAAGTTGTAATTAGATTGCAGCGGGTCATGAATTGCGTAATATTATGAATAACTTTAGGTATATTTGTGGTCATTTTATTCAAGGTAGATAAAAGGACATGTTATATGTATTATTTATCTGAATCCTTCTGCACAGAAACATTATTTTTCTTGGATCAACTGATCTGGTTGGCCCAGAAAAAATAGATGGAATGCGTGAAAGAGGGGAATGATAAGGAAAGAAGTGACTGAGGAGATGACATCTAACAGGAATGTATGAAGGAAGAGAAGGAGGGCAAGTAGATGGATGGACTAAATGATTCACTTAAAGATTCATTGTTTTGTTTCTAATGTATCTGGTTATATCTACTGTAATGTACAACTCGGTTTATTAGCACATTCCCGTGTGAAGATGAGACGTATCTTCTAGTACCTATTATATGAAATAGGTTAGAGTTTCTTATAATGTGTGAACGGTATTGGATACGCACCCAATTTCAATTGTTATAATGTCCTAGCGTGGGTCTTTCCGTGACCACAATCAGTTTGGTTCGGTCATGTCGTGTGGTCAGGTTAACAAAAGGTATTGTCTTATATCAACTCTATTTAATACATGGGACGGAAATAGATGACAAAATTCGCTAGAATATAGGCACCTAGTTACCTACTATTACTAGTATCATACATGTCCGTGAACGTTTGTAAGTTTGTTTGTATGGTCAGTTTGGTATTGCAGAAGGTAAAAACGGCTTGACGTATTTTGATGTAACTTGTTAGGTACTCAGAGAGAATATGACCTAGAAAGAGACAAAATTATATTTTAATTTCACTTCCTCATAATATGGATCTAATCTCACTGAAATTAGGCACATAACGATACCTTTAATCAAACTGTAGTTTTTTGATTGTTATTAAATCACGAGTGGGATATGTCTTTTTTTAATATTATGGGTTGAGTTGCATTATGCCGAAAAAAAATTGATAGAAAAAGATTGTGTTCAATAGAACAAATGATTATACCTACCTACCTATTGCTTGTTCATTTCATGAAACTTCGTATTTAAATAGAAAATTTCGTCTTGCACATGTGTAATAAACAAAACTTTTTCTCAAATAAGTATAACATTTGTTTTGCCTCTATTTAAAACTTTACGTAAATTCATCATTTAAAATAAAAAAAAGAATCCTCTTGTTGTCTGTGGTCAGTGCTTTTTTTTATTATTCCCGCTAGGCCAAGTGTTTCGCAATTCGTTTTTACTGGTGAAATTATAGTTATTTATTAATTAGAATGTCTACAAGTATGTACTAGTTATGAAGAAAACGATTTATCTACCTAGTACACCGCCCGATATATACACATAATATACCCTTTTGATCGAGTTACCTGAAATGCGAGATGCCACTGCAGGTAGGTATATACTGTACAACCGATATATGATGTGATTGATGTGAAGTCCTTAACGTTATGAAATGTTGACTACTTTACTACTAAAACTGCAAGGGGGGTAAATATCTATTTTAGTGTTATAATATTCAGAAGTGAAATGAAAAACGTCGTATGATACACGTGTGTATTTTGATTACCGTCTTCAGCTCTCTTTAGAATCAATATCAATATCGCCTCAGCGGTAATCACTAATTTTACACACTTGTACCATAATCTACTATTTCGACACCCTTACTCATAAAGTGGTGTTTATCACATGGCTTTTACACTCATAAACTATGCTATTAAACACTTGTGCTTTTTTTTTCTTGATTGCACTAGTGTTTTATTTTATATTCCATCAAATTAAGTTGGTACCTCGCTGAAAGATATTATATATGCATTATATTTGCTCTTAACTTAACTGGGTTATAGTTTTATTTTTAAATCTCGGCAAAAGTTTTGACTTAGATACGTTTCGTTTCAACGTAAGACTAAAAATAACACTATTTAAAAAAAAAAGTAGTGTACCACCTTGAATATGATAAATTTTCAACAACTTATTTACTTTAATTAATAATTCAACGTGAAACAAATTTATAAATACATAAAAATTAGATTTTTTACATTTTGCGTTTTGGCTGTTTAGCGTAATTGCTCGTGCCTACGCTCCAATCTGCGCGCGCATAGATAACACGCCGCGCGCTGAAAAAAATATATTAGCGCGGCGTTTTCAACAAATTTTCCGTCTGTGCTGTGAGCATTGTTTATTAGTACGAATAATTGATCAACAAGTTTAAAATCTGAAATCAATCTAGTGTAGAAAAAGACAGTTACGTTGATTTGACGCCGCCGGAAATATTAAGTGAGGCACGAAATGCCAGTGATAGCCTTTTGCCTCCAAAATCCAGGGATAAGTACATGGCAGTTTATGAGACCTTCATTCAATGGAAAATTGGCAAAAATGCGCAGTCATTTTCCGAAAATGTATTTTTGGCTTACTTCAATGAACTATCAAATAAATATAAGCCTAGCTCTATTTGAAGTAATTAACAATACAATAACACAGACTGTAAAAATGCCTACAAAAACGGTCAACTACCATTTTAATAACTGTTCATTTAGTAATTGTTTTAATAATTAAACATTAATAAATATAAAATTTGTTTTTTTACTCGTAAGTGTGTCGAAAAACTTTGTATGACACACGTGAGGTATGGTCATTACACTCTCGGTTTCCTTGCAGCCCTCGCCTTCAGCTCGGGCTGTGCAATATCACCTCGAGTGTAATGACCAACTTACCACACTTGTATCATAAATAACTATTTTTATACGAATACATGCTTCTACAGGAGCGATGGCCGGCTGACCTCCAAAGCCTAGAGCTTTGCACCTTGAGCCTTGACTAAAATATCCAGTCTATCAAAATTTGAATCTAATCAGACCATCACGCAAGCACGCAAACACGCAACAAATCATATACTTACTGAAATCAATTATTATACAACTTACACTGTGAGATCTCATAATGGTTTGAACTTTTATGATACGCATCAATTAAAATTAATCGTCTCAGTACATACCAAGTTTTTCTTATTACTTCTTATTCACCAAATAGCAATTTAGATTCTTTGCAATACGACAAACGTCAGCGTGCAGATTGATGTTAGGAACTGAATGTTAGGTACTTGTATATTTACGCGAAATACGCAAGTATTAGGTATACAAGATCTTATGATTCAAGCTAACCTCACCTGCTCAGGTAGGTATAACTTCTTTTTTTGTGCGGAAGTCTCTTCGGCCTAGTGATGGATAATGGAAAAATTTCAGAATGAAAAGAAAAGAAAAAATGAAAAATTTCCATAATTTTTCCAATTTTTCAAATATTTTTCTAATATTGGAAAAAATGGGGAGTCGACCAAGATCAGAAAATAAAACAAGATAACAAATTTTTATTTGTTACTTTTTATCAAAATACTAAAATTTCTCATATTTAGGATTCCGTACCCTATTACTAAGACTGTTATTTATTATTTTTCTTAAAGACTTTTATGATTTCTTGCATAAGATTATACCGTTCATCACCGGTACACCGGTGAAGTTCATGCGAGATAAATTTACAAATCATTAAGTTTGAAATTCTAATGTTCTCATTTTCTTCCGCTTTGTACTCTGGTTCTGTCATCACTGCCGCATCACAAAACTGTTTTTCTGAATTTGGGATTTGTTTTTGGGATTCTTTAACTGTATAATCTGGACTAGACCAACGTTGAGCGTACTGACTGTACTCATCTGGTTCTGATATGTACGTATCACTTCTAGGTAAGCTGCAATTTGGAGTATTGTCTTTTCCGGCGACTTCTGAAAGCTTATTTTTTTTTCTTGGAATGTAATCAGCATTTTCAGTGAATAAATTTTCTGATTCATTACGCATATTGTCAAAATTACAGTTCATTTCAGTATCTGATTCACTATCTGAAGCTAGTATAATCTTTTCTGAAAAACAAATAAACATACCTACATAAACTCACACGAAGGCAAAGCCACTGAGTCTAAAATATATTATAATGCTACGTGTACGAGTAGTTATACGAACGTGCAATATTAAGTAGATAGATACCTACTAGTTTGTTGGTATTTCTGTTTAATAGTAAAATATAAGTTTTAAAAAACTAATATTTTATTATTTACTAAACAATGGCAGTTTTGTGGGTCAGATCAGTCAAAAACACTCATAAAAGGAGGGAGGTTATGTCGGACTCGAACCGACTAAATCGCACGCCGTCTCTGGGTCGTAGTGCTAGGCCGAAGGTGAGGTTGTCATGCGACATATCCCTCGCACCCCGGCTGACCCAGGGCCATCCCTCTCGGTCTGGCCCTCCTCGGGAAGGGGGGGACCACGCGGTCCCCGACTCAAACCCGGTGTGGGTAGGCGCGCATCGTGCGCGCCGCCGCCGTGGCCTGCTTCTGCTAGGGTGACGGGCGGCTCCACCCGTCACCCTCAGGCCCGCGCTCATGGGGGGCGGAGGTCAGTTTGCGTCCTCCGTCGCCCGAGCCACCTTCGAGCGCGTGCAGCGATGTCAGCGAGCCTTTCTCGCTCATCGCGCTGCGCTCGCTCTGCTGTCTCCTTCGAGAGCATGACCTGCTTGCAGAAGGAGGCGCTGGCCGCCCACGCATCCGCGCAGCGGACCATCGCCGCGAGCAGAGTGGAGAGCGTGAGCACTCTCACCCCCAGGGCCGCCACAAGCTGCCGCCTCGGCGTCTCAAACGCCGGGCACTCGGTGAGCGTGTGCAGCCCCGAGTCCACGCTCGCGTCGCAGTGATGGCACTCGGGCGTTGGCTCTATACCCATCAGATGCAGACGCAATCACGGCGTGCCCTGCGCGTGGTTGCCCAAGTCGTCGCTCCCACTCGGCCACCATGACCTGGTGGAGCCGGGATTTCTCGGCCCGAATATCCTCGGGCTCGGGATCGAATCCCCGCTCCCGCGCCTCCTTTCGGAACTGATATAGTGCCGAAAGGGCCCTCGCTTCCAGGATCCACGGTGGCGATCCGGCCAGGAGACTCGCCGCTTCGAAGGATATCGTGCGGTATCCCCTGATAGCCCTGGAGGCCATCGTGCTCTGCGCCGTACGGAGCAGAGGCAGGAATCTGGCCTCCAGGGTGTCCGCCCACACGGGGCACCCGTGTAGGGCCATGGACCGCACGACACCCGCGTAGAGTCTCCTGCAGGAGGCCTCTGGGCCCTTCAAGTTGGGCAACAACCGGCCCAAGGCATTCGCCGTGAGCACCAACTTGGGGCGCAGACTTCGGAAATGCTGTCCGAAGTCCCATCGACCGTCAAGCACGAGCCCCAGGTATTTCAACCGGGGCTTGATGTCGATGGGAGTGCCTCCCACTGTAAGGCTGGCTCCCGGGCCTGGCCTGCGCCGAGGGCCATGAAAGAACATGGCCTCGGACTTGTGCAGAGCCACCTCGAGACCCAGCCGCCGGATCCTGTCGACGACCTGAGCAACCGCGGTCGTGGCCCTCAGGGTCGCTTCGCGGTGCGTAGCCCCGCTCAGCGTCACCAGCGTGTCGTCCGCATAACACGTGACGGTGGCACCGTACGCGAAGCACCCAGTCGTAACCGATGTTCCACAGGAGCGGCCCCAGGACCGAACCCTGTGGAACACCGCACGACAATGTGTAAAATAAACCATTGACCATGAATCTGTATTAAAATATAACTTTGATCATTTGTTTTTTTTTTTAAACAACATGTAAAGCCATTAAATCCTTTGAATTTCAACTTATTATGAACTATATTTTATAAACTATTTCATTTAAACTAATAATTTCGATAAAAAGATATATTTCCATTATTTTTCCAATTTTTCAATTTTTCAGAAAAATAAATTGAAAAATTTCCGGTATTTGAAATTTTTCGGACAATTACCCATCACTACTTCGGCCATCAGGAGTGATATCCGAAGGAACATACCTTCCCACCTGATTGACCCTGGGCCATCTACGGTTTTAGGATGGCCCCCTCGGGTATAGGAAGCGCGGTATCCCCAATCGAAAGGGCTCTCTACTGGTCCGCTCCCTACACAGTCGTTATTCGCTGTAGGCAGCAGTTTCTCCCCTGGAAGAGAGAGGCACTACCGTCTCCGCTGCTCAGGGTGCATCCCGAATGTGTTTCGGACCACGCACCCTTATTCAATTACATCTGCATACATCTTACGCTTCTTCTACTCTCATATTTCGTTATGCGTGTTACAAACATGATTATAACGTCATTTTATAACACAATTATCGATGATTTTTTGATAATGAAATACAGGGAATCTGCGTCATTTGTTATCAGTTGGCCTATTATGACGCGCAAAAGAGACCGTATTTTAGGCCGCGGTCTAGAAGAGAGAGGGCACTATACTACCTATATACAGAGATACCAAATTAAGGGAAGGACGAGGAAGCGGGTCCCACGCTATGTTATCAAAAGCTCGGATGCAATTGGGAACGACGCAAATTTGATGATTATGATAAATCATTCAAACTGTAACGCCTTCCAAAAGGTAACTAGCAAAAGATGTAATCGACACATTGTTGATCTGTGTTCATTTATAGGTCGAGCAAGGTTGCATTTTTCATAATTATCCATGTATATTCCTGAATACTGATGTATTATTAGTGCCACATTGACGTCTTTTGCTATGCATTTTGTTAACATAATGCGTCTATACAGTATAATATGGTAAAAGCGATAACCATTCTTATAAAAAAGCTACTTTATTTTAAAATGAGAATCTGTAATGTATTTCACTTACCGTAACATTAGGACCAGCATTCTCCATTTCCAATCTTACTATTTGTATTGCTGATCTTCGTGTGTCACGGCATCTCCTGAAACAATACAGTGTTTCGTTATAATACATTATGATACAAGTGTGTAACGTTGGCGATTACCACTAAGGCGCCATTGAGCCATCAAAGGCGAGGGTCTTAAGAGAGCCGAAGGCGGTAATCAATAATACACATGTGTATCATAAACAAGCAATAGGTAGGTATATTAATTTACTTGTTCTACTGAACACGATATTTTTTGTATCGAATCATTTTTTAAGAATAAAACAACTCAACCAACAAAATTAACAATAAATCTATATCCCATTTGTGAAATATAACAATCAAAACAGTTTGATTACATACAGTTATCATTATGTGCGTAATTGCGGTGAGATTAGAGTCATTTTATGAGCAAGTGTATTGAAAATTAATTTATCCTTGCGTTAGCCCCGATCGTACCCTAGGCCTTCTCGGAGTCTGGGGTTCGCTTAAATATAATGTGGCTTGATTATTTCGGCTATAAGTATTGAGAGCGAGTGTCGCACCCTCTAACCTACCAGCCTGAGTTGTGGTTAGTTGTCAACCAATGACACAGTTGTTTCGGTCGCACGTAATAGGGGACGTGCGTACTGCCGTTAATAGGGCACTATGTTTACTGTCGGATAGAGAACAGCCTGATACCTGTGCTGATACCTTAAGTCGCCTTCAACGACTTACGTATTATAAAAGACTAGCTTTTTCCTGCGGCTCCACCCGTTTGTATTTGATGTCCTATTTTTCTGCACCCTATTGGACCATAAGCTTTCATTTAAAAAAAAAAACACGGGTTGAACTCCGGGAGTGCCGGCAGAAGTGTAAACTTTTTCTTTTTTTCTTTCTTCGAAGAAGATAAAAAGAACATACCTATAATATAGCACCAATCATAGAACCTATCACTAATTATCTGTTAATTTTCTGTCAGAATAAATTAATAAATTACAAACAGAAATAAATTACAAAAAGAAAAAATAATCACAAAAAGTAATAAATTACAAAAAGAAAAATAATCACAAAAAGTGTCAGAAGCCCCGGTTCGAACCCAGTACTATCTGGAACCATAAGGACTTACAGTCGAAGCGTTCACCGTTTAACTACGAAGCGTCTTGTCGTATCTTGCAAAATAAACAGTCTGTTAATGTTGTATGACGTCAGTCGTCGGTTACGGTTCAAAGGTCAAGTGATCCTGACGCGCGAGTTTAATAATTTTTACCCATCCAACGCGGCTAAAGAAGTTTTCACTTCAAAAAACCGATGACAATTGGTTGGGTAATTTTTGAGTTATGAGCGTTAGGCTAACGTATTATTATAAGAGATAGTTATGAGTGTTAGCTAATCACAGAACGCAGAAAGAAGTTTGCTTTATTACTCCATTGTGTTTGTAAACACTGTCGTAACGAAACTTGCCACTCTACACTTTCATTTGCTTGCACTTTTTATTTAAATTCTTAACGAAATTAAGACATTTTTAGCAAACGAGAAACTGACATATGGCCTATCGTAAAATAACTAATTCTGATGTGTAATCGAGTTCTTACATCACAAACTAGTTTTAAACTCGTCCTATTTATTTAACTAGTTGTAACATGAATAATATATGTATTATCACATATCACCATTAATTTTACTAATTTAGCAAGACAAAATTAAATCCCCGTCTCTTTTTGTATCAAGGGCAAGACAGAGATGGTAATGTATTTTAACCCTAACTTGCTCCTAATTCGACAAAATTTTACCGTCATTGAACTATTTGTATCCGTCTTCCATCTCTTTGTCATGTGCCTTTGGTCTAAATACCTACAAAGGCACCAAAGACCCACACGGCCGAACATCACATTAGACATTAGATAATTGCCAGATTGACTGAACAATCTATTTCCAAATATGGAATAACAGAAGTGCATTGATCTCCAAATAACTCAATTAGCTTTTACTTCCAAATAGAAAACTTGTTTGTCTAGCCAGACAACCAAAGCTGTACGGTAAGACGCGTCTAGACCGTCGGCAAAATCCATTCATCCACCCATCCGCAATCTCTCGTTAAGCTGTCTATCCAGCTATCAATTTGAGATTACAGTCGTCTGAATGGTGGTAATTTGCGATTGTATGCCAGTTATCCTATCGTCGTATTACCTAGAGAGTACGGGTGTTCGCAATTGGACAATTGTCGGGTCGTTAAAGGACTTCTTACGATTCATGATGCGTCACGCGGTCATCTAAAGGACAATAGAAAACTTCAATCAAGAACAGTTAGAGCAAAAATATAATTGGGGCTAATTTAGTTGCTTTTGCAAGGTTCAATTAGAGCATTCTTGCTTTGAGCTATACTACACTATAATGCGTTGAGGTAAGACGCCCTTCCCTTTCCGGGGTTTGAAGGGCAATAAAGTGCTTCCCACACTCTGGGTCATCTTAAAATCGTAGAAGGCTCAGGGAAAGTCGGCTAGCAATGGAAGTGCCTTATTGAGACCCGAGACGGCGGCGTTCGGTTTTAGTCGATCCGACATAACTACCTCGATGGTCTAAAGGGGCGACAGGCGTGGGGATTTCCCCACGAAAAAAAGGAGTGAGGGACAATAAGTAACTTGAGCATTGTTCTGATCGGCGTTCGGTGACGATAACGTGAGTTTTTGCTGAAAAAATTCTCAACGCGCCTTTGGAAGTTTCACTTCAAAAAAAGTTATCTTTACTACAAGTTTTTTAACTTCAATGATCTCAAGTGAAAGAATCTGAAGTTTTGTCCTAATGATCATCGTCCCGGCAAGTACCCATTCTAAAGTAAAATGTACGCTCGACAAAGGAGATACTGTTACACCTTTACATACAACTTTATATGAAAAACTGCAACGGTATCTCCTTTGTAGACTGTACATCAAGCTAACATAAAACATGCAAAGTGCAATTTGGGCAAATGCAAAGGGTTGCATTGACCTGACGGCACTGAATCTGACCTTTTAAATAAATGGATAAGCCGCTGATTAAATTTCTCAATAATATAAATATTTTGCTCACACTTACGAACCTTGGAGCAAACGGATAAAGGTCGTTGACAGAAATATTTAAACCAGTGCAAAGTGACCAAAAAAGCAATAACGCATATTTAGTTTTTTGGAGTTCTTATGAAAGATGACTGTCTGGCGTAGGCTTGGCTATCTTGGGATTGGGGGGTTCAAGCACTGGAATAAATGATTCTTCTTTGAAACCATTATCTGAAGCCACGTTTTTATACCATTAAGGTGGCAGACAAGCACACGGCCTACCTGATGGAAAGTGGTTAACGTGACCTACAGACGTGTGCAACACCAGGGAAGTCACACTCGCACTGCCGACCCTGTAAGATGCTCTATTGCATTATACCTACTTACTTCTTTACAGCTGACTTTACAACACCTGTACTAACCTAATCAATACAAAACATTAATTAATTATGATGTAACTGCTCAGAAATAACAAATTACAACTATTAAATGGTGATGTTAATTAAAAGATTGCCTCACAGGTCGCGCGCGTTATCTTTGACCCCGCTTAGCGTGTAGAGAAATAACCTGACACTACAACAAAATAATAAGTAATATTGCAAATTTATTATGATAGAAACTTAATATTACCGCAGTTGTGTGGATCCAACTACGTCACAATAGTTTTGGTTGGGCCCTATACAGAATGTATAATCGATCATTCTAAAAAGTTTCTCAATAAAATAAAGTATGTAGTACACATTAGCTACGCCTGTAAATCCCCGAAGGGGAAGGCAGAGGTGTATACTCACATTCCGCCAACTATGAATAGGGGTTCGCGATAGGGGGCGTACCTTTAAGGTTAGGAAATATTATAAATATTAACGAAGAAAAAATCAATATAAACTTATTGATCAATCCTTATCAGAGTTAAAACAATAAGTATTTTAAAAAGCGGTCAAGTGCGTGTCTGACTCGCCCGTGAAGGGTTCCGTAGCAGCAAGTAGGTAAATTGCGGTTTACGATTTATGACGTATTAAAAAAATCTACTTACTAGATCACGTTCAAACCAATTTTCGGTGGAAGTTTGCATGGTAATGTACAAAATATATTTTTTTTAGTTTTATCATTCTCTTATTTTAGAAGTTACAGGGGGGGAGGACACACATTTTACCACTTTGGAAGTGTCTCTCGCGCAAACTATTCAGTTTAGAAAAAAATTATATTAGAAACCTCAATATCATTTTTGAAGTTCTCAGTTCAGTTGTAAGTAGTTGCTTTATTTTATATTTTTGTGTGAAAATCTAAATGTGGTTCACAGAATACATCTACTTAACATGTTTCAACAGTGTAGTTCTTATAGTTTCGGACAAAAGTGGCTGTGACATACAGACGGACAGACATGACGAATCTATAAGGGTTCCGTTTTTTGCCATTTGGCTACAGAACCCTAAAAATGCTTATTCCTAACAGGCATAATTATTATTATCGTAATAGACTGGCATATAAAGTTACTCAATGTATGTTTCACAACTTACAATTGGTTATCATTTATGGTTGCCAAGTAATTAAAACGATTAATCGTTTTAATAGATGAAGTAGGACCTCTTTCGTTTGCTGGACTCAATTTAAAACTAAACTATTCTCAAATTAGGGCAAACCTCATTGATGGTGAACTTCTTGTCCATTAAGAAATTCTTTTGTGAATAGGAAAATCAGTATTCAAAGGAAGGGAGAGAGATGCTGTAGGAGTGAAAACTTTAGTATAACTGAGTCATCCAGAATATTGAGCCTTGATCTATTAAAAATTTATACATTACAATAATATTAAATTTATTTGTTGTGAAAATCAAAAACATCAGCACCCATCATCATCTTTTTGTTAGTCTTGATTGCATGCAAGGCCTTTAACTTAGAGTCCGGGTCCTGACCGCGCCGTTCAATTAGCGGCCTGAATGGTGTTCAGCCATTTGATTAAACGGCTAGGCAAATACCTTGGATCGATTAGGCTTAATTACTTGCCAATCAAACAGCTAGAAAAACGACTTATTTCTGCATGCAAAAAAAATAAAGCCACGAAGGCTTAATGCGGGAGCGGAGCGAAGTGTAGTTAGCCTTCTAACCTAAGCTATCCAATTCGGATTGCGCAGCTATCTCTATAAGCCTATCACTAATTTTCTGTGAATACACCTATATTTCCCACTCAGGGATATACAGACATGGACATATGTGTGTACGTAATTTTCTATATTATTTCGGGGTGGTGCCCCATCTTACGAATGGCCTAACCATGAGCCAGCCAGGTTATTAAATGTTGTAATAAATGTTACGGCTGGACATCACTCAGGCCGTTTAGTTAACAGCCTAGGCAGTTAACTAAACGGCTGATTAAGCTAGTTGGCGGCGACATAAACATCAACAATGTCAAAACTAATTAGAATCTATTAATAAAAGAGGTTCAATAACCCATTGAATTAAGTAGTTGCCTTACCAAGTTCAATGTTCTAACAATGTAAATAATTCAAATTTAACAAATATTTAAGAACTGTAAACACATACTGATATGATGTTTAATTGCAATAACCTATTGAATTGTCTGTGACGAGAGATCTTCATATCATCATAAAACAATTAAATTTAGTAATATTTTTTTAAACATATTTAAATTAATTTTTTGAACGGGGCAGTAAGGGAAAGTACCTTAACCATTGTAGTTACATCAATATGTTCTTAAGGTATGTTCCTTAACTTTTTAAGATATTCTGAACTGCATTCACAGATTTTGAAAAATTTCTGGTGTGGTACCGCAATAAGTATCAATTGTGGCATGTGCCAACCACACTAATGCAGCTACCGCATTTCAATTGTTGAGAAAATATGATTAGAAGACATTTTACCAGATATTCTGAAATAATAACTAACACAGATTTTCTCAGCTCTCACTTTGATTGACATAAGTTAATAGATTAATTATAGATTAAAAATTCTTTTTATTTACTTTTCAGTAAATCCTACCCATTTAATACCCAAAACAATATGGTCTTTTAGTCTTTTGATCCCCACATATAACAGCATCCATTGGCATGAAGTAAAAACTTCGACTTTAAGTATTATTCTTGCTGACTATGCTTTTTTCAAAATCTGTGAATGCAGTTCAAAATATCTCAAAAAGTTAGGGATCAGGGAGAGGCAGATCTCTTAAGAAAATTTTGCTGTAACTACATGTTTAAGGAACTTTCCATTACTGCCCCGTTTAAAAAATACACCCTGTATAATTTTTTTTTAAATAGGTGTGAGTATATGTATGTATTTTTTTAAGAAATATTAATAGCTCTAAAATTATATATTCAATTTTGATGGTGTATAGAGCAATCTGATTATTAATAAACATCATCCTAACTCCTCCATAATTCAGTTTATTTGGCTTTATAACCCCCTAACCAGCCAATTTTAAGGAGAAATACTGTGATAAAACTTCATTTATCAAGCAGCAGGCATACTGGCTTGAAGGAGAGATTGACTGCAAGCTCCAAAAATCATAGCTTTCTTATCAGTATGTAGAAATAACTGGGTTATTAGTAATTATATACTGTACTACTGGTAAGACTAGATAGTAGTTCTACTGGGAAGAGCCTGTCTGCTAAGCCTTACAGTATGACAGTTGCTAGGCTTGGCTGCTGGGATTTTTTAGAACACTATGCGATTGTGAAGTTACCAATGGTATTAGCCTAGGCTGATCATCAGTGATCAAACATAGCCTGATAATACTTACTAGCATGCTCCCTGAACCTACCCTCATTTTGCACAAGAGCTTGGAACAGTCAGGTAGCGCCAGCCTGTGCCGACAGTGGCATTACTAATGCTTGCTTCAAGTATCTAAATAAGTAAACAAGAATAACAACTGCAAGTTGTGTTGTATATGAAGACTTGTTAGTCTGTAATAAATAAGCATTTTCGGTTGCAGGAACTTACTTTTCAGTAGATAGTATAAAAACAGAAGTTTTTAGTGCCTTTATAACACAAAAGAAAGGTCAAACATAGTCCTGGTATGGAATAGAATAGAACTTACTTGATAACACTTCCTTCCTATCTCGGACAGCAACACATGGTACATCATGTTACACTTACTGCACTTTTCACCTTTCTGTTTACATTTTGGTGTATTAAAAAGGTATATTTAGAGTTTATTGATACAAAGAAAACCGCCCACAATAATTACACACCCGAGCAAAATATAGTCAGTCAGCTCAGTCAGCTGTCATTTTTGTCATTCTGCAAGTGACAGATGTCATAACT
Organism: Eilema caniola; assembly: GCA_949126895.1. Classification (NCBI taxonomy): domain Eukaryota; kingdom Metazoa; phylum Arthropoda; class Insecta; order Lepidoptera; family Erebidae; genus Eilema; species Eilema caniola. The sequence continues at coordinate 23,025,483 of OX421467.1, forward strand.
ACTTAGAGAAACGATGCGCATGCTGCAAAAAAAATACAGGACGAAATACTGTCGGATCGGAACTAACTGTGATGAAAATTGCCTAAGAAATTAAAATTATTTAGGATGTAGGTATGCTTCCAGGGCAGTATTTGGGGTATAAAGGCGTGGGTATATAAAAAACTTGATTTACTAATATAAAATATATTTTTTAATCCAGGTACATACAATGGAGGTAGTTTGTTTCAGTGTTCTTAATCTTAATATTTCTTTAACATTTTTTAAACATTGCATTATTCTTAAATATAATATGCCAAACAGATTCCTTGCCAATTGATTTTGATCTAGATGTACACTATCCCACAGAGGGAGGCAGAGACTACATGTTTGAGTAAGGCTTTAATTATTAATCTAATGGAAATGGTCTTTTCACTGCTTTCTTTTCTTTGTTAGCTTTATATGCAACAGACATTTTTGTACAATTCGCTTTGTGTATTTTCTCATGTTCAACAATATTTTTTGGATAATCTTTACCAATAATACAGCCTGCTGTAGCTTGAACTGATTTCGGTGCCTTCCAAGGCTCATAAATAAAGGCAGTAGGATACTTTTTCAGTTCAGGAACATACTTCCTGATGTACAAACCTTCTTTGTCAGTCTTTTTACCAAAAGCCACAGGACTGTATACTCTGAAGAACTTATAGAAGAAAGCAGAAGCTGAAAGCCACATCCAGTTACCAGCATTCAATGACCAGTCATAATCTAGCAAGTAATCTTCAAATACTTTAGCTCCTTCCTCCCAAGATATCCACAAATCTCCCCTTGTAAGGAAACAAGCTACCATATGCCGAGCTAAGTGATGAATCCAACCTTCCTGCTTCAGTTGACGCATGATAGCATCCACAAACGGATAACCAGTCCTTCCTTCAGCCCAGGCCTTTAAGTGCTCATCATTTTTGCCCCAAGGTATTTGTATACAAACTGGATTTCCAACCATTTTATCAAAATTTTTAGTTCCTGCTCCTGCCACGTAATAGAACTCTCTCCACATCAGTTGTCCTAATAAAGATACCGGTGGATCTGAATGAGGCATTCCATTTTCAGCTTCTTTAAGTTTATGGTAAAATAATTTAGCTGATAAACAACCATGACTTATATATGGGCTTAAAACTGTAGTGCTAGGTTCTATACTGTTAGGGGAAGAATTGGGCTTCTCAAACTTACATACCCATTCTCTTCTACCCATATACATATGCAACCTCTTTACACCTTCAGTTTCTCCACCTGGAAACTTTAAAGGCTCTAAGTCAGGGACATCTACTTGTAACTCTTCTAGAGTTGGAACATCATATTTCTTTGAGTCTTTATCTTCAGGTTTACAAGCATCTGAAACCGGTTTTGTAATTTCAATGCATTCTTTGACTTGCACACCTTGTACTAGAGAAAGGAATTTCTGATATGTCATAGGTACACTGCCATTATTTTTCTTTAACACATTATGAACATCATAGACAGTATGCTGCACTCTTTTAACTACAAAAATGTCTTTTTCCTCTGCAATCTTCTCTATTACCTCATCCTGTTTAACATATATCGGGTCAATATCAACCTGGCTGGTCAAAAATTTCACCTGCCATTGGTCAAACAGTTTTGGTAAGTCATCTATAACATTTCCCCTAATGCAATACAGTCTGGAATTAAGTTTCTTCAAATTAGCATCCAGATCTTGCAGACTTTGTAATAGAAATCTTAACCTGTTTATTCCAACCTTTTTTTTAATGTCAGGATCTATGAAATACACTGGTCTTAAGTGATGTTTGCGATTCTCTGCCTGAAATTAATTAATTGTTTCGCATTTATCACTATTTTGAATACGTACAACACATTTAAGATAATAGGTATGCTACGAAACTTACCTCGTTAATTGCATTACGAAGCGCGAGATTATCATGAATACGTAAATCTAACCGAAACCAATGTATTACCGAGGGCACTTTAGACATTCTTATTAAAGTCGTAACTTTGACTGTAGCTAAAAAATGAAACGTGAGCCTAAGCTATAAAACAAGCAGTGTTTCTAGTTATCCACGCCTGCAATTATGAACGTAGCAAATACACTTTAAGAACGATATTATTTTTATTATAATTTTGCGAAATAAAGTGACACAATTAGACCCGCGAACTGGTTTGTTGTTTTTGTTTTGACACTTGACAGTTGACACATCATAAATTGACATTTGAATTACCAAGAGACAAATTACTGCACGCTTCTCTGACATGGAAATTCGAAAATTCGTAACTGATAAAACCACCGATAAAACTTGGAATGTTCAATTCCAAGTTTTATTAGTACATACTTATAACTTGTTTACAAAAATAATTTCATTCCTCAGGAGCCTCAGCCTCAGAATTTCAGTCCGATTTCATTTAAATGTTTCTAAACGAATGCGATAAATTGAAAGTTGATTTCTTGTTGTCATAGTAACCAGAGAACTAACGGTAATTGGTTTGTTGAAAATTAAGTTTCCTCCGATTGGTCGATCAGTATTTTTAAACCCAGTGACAGTAATACAAACCAATCAACATAAAGTATGTCTGAAGTATGGTCTGTGGTAGTCTTGTGCCTAATCGGACATCTGTCGGTACGCACCGTACTAGTACTTTTCGTACAGTGTACTAGTACACCTTATTAGTACTGTTAGTACTTTAGTACACCTAATCATAAGCATACCAATTTGATTTTCCTTCATACTTTACACAGGCTTAGGACTGTCACTCTAGAAATGCGTTATGAATTTATATAAAATAAAATAATAAACTTAGTTTTGGTCAATTCAAATATCGTAAATTCACAATATTAATTTATCAATCACTCATCCTTAGTTTTTTAATAGAATAATTGCGTGAAGATATACCTAATACTTACATCTCTAAAATTAATAAAAAAATAAATTAACGTAACTAATTAAATAGATATTTTTTCTAGAATATTATCTTATTACAAAAACGATTTTCTATAGGCTGTGGTTATTCTTCACATGTAGCACTTCACTAAAGGGGCTATCGCTGTCGCATTCTATCGTATTTACTCGCTCGTACTCGCCGCGCGCCGCTCGTATCGCTATCGCACTACCATATAACAAACTAACCAATAGACGTCCGACTGTCCGAATAGTACTAAATGTCCGATTAAGAACTGTGGTTGAGTAACGTTGCTTTTAGTACAGTGCTAAGTTACGTTACCTAATAGTACATCGGACGCGTACTACCCAACACTAGTCTGTGGTATGGTGCCTATCACAAACCAACATAGTTTGTCCTGTCAAAATATTAAAAATATCGTAAACATTGGATTCATTACCACGAATTTGCCGAAAAATTGAGAATGAGATAAACAATGTCAGATCTATGCAGTAAATGAATAAGGAGTCATGCTTTCGGCCATGTGACGCTGCAACATGCCAAAAATTATCGAGTTGACAGTTGAAATAGATATACAAAAAGTAAGGCATTTCAATTACTATTAATTTCTTGAAGAATAAGCAGACGGTTACTTAAATTACGTCTAGAAATGATGTCCTTAGTCATGAAATATTTGTACTCGTATCCTAGTTTTATCGAAACTAAACTAAAACATTACTCACACATCACCCCCAACAAGACTTTGAAGAGTCAAGTCAAAGGCACCTCACCTGCAAGTCTACATCTGGTGATTAATAGTAGAGGTACTGGCACAAGCTTTCCTTTCTTGTTTTTGATCATTATTGCAATCTGTCTAAGAGACATTCAACAATATTTATGTGGTGATTGATGATATGTGAGGTACAAGTCCAGTCTCATATCCTCTCTGTTTTAGAGTTTGTCTTGAGGGACTTTCCGGTCAGTGTTGGAAATCTGACGGTGGTCACGCCCATAAAAGCTGGGGTTTTTTTTCTAAAGCTTGTATAAAAAAAAGAACCATTTTGATATTTTCAGGTGTCATGTCCCGGTGTCTGGTTATGTCAAAGTGGCCGAGTCTGTCTGACAGTGTTCGCCCTTGGCACCAGCTACCAGACATGTCTCCTCCCACCAGTCTTCCCGCTCATGTTCAAGGATGTGTTTTACTTCAAGAAACGTTTCCAGGAAACTTGTGCAGTGAATAACATTTGTTGTTTGTTGAGTGAGTACAAAAGTAATATACCTTATGCCTTTCTGGTGTAGGCAGAGACAACAGACAGCTCACCATCTGATTCTATCCTTATAAACTTTAAGAGCTTTCTCTACCATCGTTAAACCATGATGGGGAAATGGATGATATGGCTTGTAAAAGTCACGGGTGGATCATCCGTCCAGCCTCCATCTGCAAGCCCACTAGTTTCAAGTGCTCCTGTCCTTGTAGTTTTCTCTTAGGGTTTTCTGAAACTGACTGATCTCCCAACCCTGAGTGGAAAATCAATCATCAAGCAAATCAAATTAATCGCCAGCTTGCAGGTTAGGTTAGCTTGGGTTCCAAAGATGGGATAGGGACCTTCTTACACCATCCTCTTCACCAATTGGTATTACTTCCTAAGCTTCTTTCCATTTCTTACAGAGGATGAAACAATATACTGCGAGTTAGTACAATGTGGAACAAAATGTGCAACAGAAGAATGTATGGTGCTAGCTCAATACCTTGGTGCAATGAATGATGTGCTGTTCCCTCCAAACATGTGCTCCAATGACGGTGTAGATCTGCTCATGAGGAGGTCTAAAATTTTCCCTGTAAACATTTTTTTCTGTATTTCTAGATCATTTTTTATGGGCCTGCGCTGCATTGTGAGTATGCATACAAGTGGGCACTGGTTTTGTGTTAATATTACTGAGCTAATTTGTGTAAAAAATCCTTAAGGCCACTTGCCAACGTGATACACATGAGGCAGCGTAGGCAACAAGTGTTGTTATTTGAATCCAGTTATATCAAGATCAAAATCCAACATGTGCAATGTGAAACTTCCAACACAAAATAAAATAGATTTTGGGTGTTTTTCATGCTAGCGGTACAGTTATTAATGGCAAAAGTGTATCAAAGGCTTGGTTATGCAACCTTTTGCTTTGATTTGAACTTAAACTTTCATTTATATTTAAACTGGTCCTTAACTGAACCAGTTACATATGTCTGTTACATGGAAAATTAAAAACGGAAGATCAGACTTGAGCTTGTGACTATTCTCTGACACCATTCAAGGTTTGGCCTGGATAACCAAACTTCACGTCTATTTACACCTTAGGGCGGTTGTACCATTGACCATGAGTGCTACTATAGAGATGGAATAAATATTCGACACTAATTAGCCTTAAATTTTTAGGGTATCTTGTCACCCAAAATTGAGATAGCAACAAAAGTTCGCATAGATGAGGTATGGGATGTACCACCGTGCCAGTTTGATTCCAATGTCAAAATAGATGAGTGTGTTTGTGTAGGTAAAAATAAAGGAGGAAGACAGAAGCAAGTTTGTCATTCAGCTGGCTACCACAGGTAAGTAAATCTAGTAACTAAATTCTTTAATAAAAAATTAATATGAAAATGATAACCATAAGGGTAATTCGCCTCATATTAATTTGGGACGTAGGGAATGCCTACTCATTAACAAATATAGACGTCAAGGTACGGAACATAAACTATCCTGGTATCCATTCCAACGAATTTCAAACAGTTTTAAAAAAGAATAAATTTATTTCTAGAACCCGACTGCAGCATCCTGTGAAATTGAAATCGACAAATATTTCTTTTTTATAATGTTAGTGTTAACATTATGAATAATTATGAATAGGAAAGATTAGTATTTTTTTTAATTTATTATGAATAAACTCAAATAAAACTTTTTTTATATCTACTAATTAGGTGGCAGACAAGCACACGGCCCACCTGATGGAAAGTGGTTACCATGGCCGTGTGCAACACCAGGGGCGTCACACTCGCGCTGCCGACCCTGTTAGAACAGAGAGTTTCTGTGCCGTCAGTGTAGAAGATAAAGCAGAACAAGGCTTAGGTCTTCCCACTGCACAGTGTATTATTTTGCCTCAGTAGCGGACATCCTCCTTTTATAGCCAATTTCGATGCATATAATCATAATACAGCATACTATGACACACGAGATTAACAATATTGCTTGGTTTTTAAAATATGTAGCTTTTCTTGAAAGGTCATTGAACTTTGTCTAAAAGATTTTTACAGATTTAGCGCGAAATTATTAAAATTGATCATAGTTAAAATTACTAATAAATGGCGAAATATATACATAATTGAGTGTTAAAATTACAGGTCTGCAAATGACCTGGAACACGAAAAAAAAAATATTTTAGAAATTTCAGAAAAAATTAAATGGAAAATTTTCTAGTTGACGGTCGCATTTTTTTTCACTTGACAAATACACTCTAGCATTGTAGCTTCCTATTTACAAATTTTTGATTATTTTCGATGCAGGACAGCTGAGGTATGACGTTTCTAAGTTTTTTTATAATTTCTATGGAAATAGGGTTGTCATAAAAAAATACAATTTTATTCGAAATTTATAATATATAGATTGACGGTTAAGATAGAGTTAGATTGACTTAAAATTGTGGCATGATTTAGTGATACCCCTCTACTGCTGAGATATTGCTGAACTCTTAAATTTTCGCAAATATTTGTAAGACGTTGCAGACATGTGTATGTATGTCTCTTGCGAATGGCAACGTGGTAAAAATAACATAAACCGGGGAATCCAGAAACCAATTTTGGCGTTATGATCGTTAGTTAGATCGGAAAACTACTATCACTTTACTAGATTTTGTTTTACTTTTTATTTCTGTACCTGTTTTGTTTTATTTTTAATTTTTAATTATATAATAAATATGTTAGGTAGGTTATATAGTATACACAGCTGAGCGCGCTCTCACCGTTAAACGATTAAGTTTAGCGAGGAACAATTGTAAAGAAAAAAAATACGATTATTTCACCGTGGACTCGAATCATCCGATCCATACTTATCAACATTGTCCCACAATAAACGTCGCAAACCGAAGATGCCTTTACTCTCGAAAGTTTTTTCTCTATTAGAAGTAGGGGTAATACTGAACATTATCAGTTGTCAACTGATAATGTTCAGTATTACCCTTCTGAATCAGATATTCAATTTGAATAGGTGGAGTTGACCACAAATGATCCATTAATAATTTTCGATAACGGTAACGACCATACACTGCACCCTCACATCAACATTGCGCAACATTTGTATAAATCTTAGACCAGATAATCATGGTTACGATATATTTAAGGTATGGTACTTTATTCAGTTTGTTACAGTTACACTTCTCAGTAGAAACAACTTACCCAACCAGCAAAAAAATCATTTTCAAATGGTTTATTTACTTTATATAATATTTTATATTTTTATAATATTTCTAGAGATAATTGTAAAAAATGACGTTCCTATGTGCTCTCTATGGGCCTAAACTGAATAAACGAAATTGATTCTTTGATTCATACCTCAGAGGTGGTCTATTGAATTTTATCAATTTCAGGTTCAACTATTTTTGAAGTAACGACAGAACTACTTCTTGGTTTTTAATAAAGGTTTTTCACTTTTTATATAAATTTAGAATTATTATTCTCTTTATTCAGTTTTAAATATATATCAATTACATTTTAAATATTTTTTAAAAATATTTTTAAGAATTATTATTATTATTGTTATTATTATTTTACTGAAATGTAGTGTACTTGTCATAATAGTAAGTAGATAAGTAGTGCAGACTGAAAAATAAAAAAAAATATAATGACCAAACTGAACTATATCTACCATAGACGACGAGAGACAACCCTAGCTCAAAACTTAAAGATTGAATATCACAGCTGTCCTGTACTGGTAGCGTCTGATTATTTTTGTGGTAGTAGTAATAACCACCATTAACAATTAGGCACTAAAAAAAATGCGACCGGCAAGGGATGCGTCTTTTAAAAATTAAATGAAATAATAATTTAAAAAATTATGCTCGCTAAAATAGACGAGATAAGGTTTCTTTTTTTTCATAAATCGGTGCCTAAATTATAACAGAATCATACAAAAAAAAATCCGTGAATAAGAACGAACAACAAAAGAGATAAATGGTTTTTATGGTTTCTATGGACTTTTCTCGATTTCTTCAATTTCTCTAAAACTATGAGAGATAAATTATTTGGAGTTTTACTACAAATTTAGTTAGGTAGTTATCTATCGTCAGACATAAAAAGATGAGGATGACCGCTACTGAGGCAAAATAATACACTGTGCACTGACAGCACAAAAACTCCAGTGAGCTCTGGCTACTCCTAACACGAGGTTAATATGACCGCAGGGCGGAGGTACTTCCCTAGTCAGACTGCTCAATTGTACGGAAATACCGTCATGTCCTACTTCCTAAACCGAATTCAAAAATTCACATTATCCATTATCAAAATAGGTTACTTTTTATCCTCTAAAGTCGCACGAAACTTGTTGCCACGTTAATGGTATAAACCAATCAATTCAAGGGTGAGGTGCACTCCCCGAAAGACTTCAGCTTCAAGGTCCTCGTCATGTTCAAGGTCGCGATCGGCCTCCAGCTCACTCCACAGCATCAAGCAGAAGGCGGACTACTGCGCTTGTACCAAGTGTGTATTTCATCGAACATTTGATCATTGTTTTCCTTCTTATTTCATTTTTTTTATGATTGATAGAGTCGCGTTTGACCAGTATCTTACCTATTGGTAAGTGACAATGCGGTTAAAAGTGGGGTATGCTTGCCTAGAAGTAACCTAGTCACTCTAGTCTTGAAGACATCCAAGTTCTAGCAAATTCGGTTTTTGTCTGCCCAGTGTGCAACTACCCTAATTGCGTACTCAGAGACGTTATGAGTTCCTCCGATGTATATTGTGTTTGGGTTTGCACCACACGTTAGTAGGTGGGATATGGACATCTGTGAAGTAAAATTACACATTCACACCGAATGTCTTTTCAGTAATACATTGGATAGACCATACCGGTTCATAGATAAATTAAAAACCACTTCTCACTTACATGAGGCAGTTTAATAAAAAATATTTGAAAACCTATTTTTAGTATATTAGTCTTGCAGTCTGACACAGTTCCTTATGCCACCCCCTCTCTGTATTTGCTCCGAGGTCTCTACCAACTACTCCATGTGGTGTTGACAACTAGAATAAATACTTGTTAATTACCGAATAGTGCAGTTACAGCAAAACTAGATGGCGCTAGGTAAATTTTAGCTAGCTAGGTAAAAAACGATTAGTAACAGTGTCACTTCAGTGTAGCATTTTTTACGATATACAATAACACCTATATCCTTTTTCCTCATTCCTTTTCTCCTCTAGACCTATACCTTGCCCACCGCCCCGACCTTTATCATGTGCGAGCCGTCCACGTCCGTTGTGCCGCAATTATTGTGGATATAGCGTGCATACTTCGCCTCGTGAGCGAAGTCAGGGGCCGAGGGATGAGATGTACGAGGATCTTAGTGATGAGAACGTGACAAGGTGAAATTTTACTCTGAAATTCTAACATAACCTTCTTTTAATATAACAATAGCCCACGACTCCACCCGCGTTAAATTTTGATCCCCTTTCCCCAATCTATGGGAACCCATTTCTGGGATAAAATGGCTATCCCTGTACCAATTTTCAGCTAGATCTGCCCGTTTGAGCGTGATTGAATAACTAACATCTAAATATCTTCCCAAACTATCACATCTGAGAGGCCGAAGAAGTTTTGTTTGCTTCGGTTTCATAATGCCAATTGAAACTATCATTAGGTTTTATTTTATACGATTGTGAAGTGCGTTTGATTAGCTGGGTCACGCGAAAAGATCAAGTAAAGAATTCTCTTTGTGGCAACTTTCTTGCCATGTTTTAAGGTAACATTCTTGTTACGAAAACAAAATGTCAAGGCATAACATATCCCAGTCCCGTAAATGTATTGACCGCATATTAAAGTAGCATTTTTTTTAGCACAATGTGTAATATTTTTTTATTCCCAATTAGTTCTCAACGCCATGCGGATTCCAAACACCGTTCGGGCTTATCCCAGTTTCATGATTATTATGTGTACAACGTACAAACTCCTTCACCACTGCAGGGAAAATCGTCCAGTTACGAATACGATGCACCGAGTGATGAGCTTATAAGGTGAACAGTAGAAACTGTATTGTTATAAATAGTTTAGTTAGTACTAATTGCGTCAGTATTAGCAAATCATTTTTATATGCACCATTGAAGATCACTCTTATTACGATATTTCGAACCTACCTTGATTTATCTCTGTAGCACCTAAAGGTTGGCTGGTAGAAAATACCTACGGCATTTAGTCCGCCTCTGTACTATTATATTTCTGTAGAAAGTTCAATAAATAGATAATATTAAATATACCATAGTGGAAGAATATTTAATAGCAATAATCTATAAAAGAATTTGAATGGAATGTGTGAAAGATGATTCTTCGAGAAGGGAATGAGTGTTGTATTAAGATTTCAATTTGAAAGAAAGTCTGACATTTTGCGAGGGTAAGTGTGTGTAGTGAAGGCGGGTTAGAATACGCCCACTAGTTCATATTCTATAAATCGTGCTGCAATAAAACTACTCACTTCATTCTATATCTATGTATATAATAGTATAACCATCAACAACAACAACAACTAGTATAACCATCTTCCATTAGATTTCACTCGAATGTAACATAACAGGGACGTAGTCAGATACAAGGTGTCGCCATCTAGCATCGAGTAGAATTATTTTTAGAGACAGTGAGGCTAAAAGAGCAGTGCACGGGACAAGCGCAAACAGTATAGGTATTATGTGTTCCGTTTGACGTCCGAAGTCCAATATTATGAGAGTACATCGTTCGTTTCCTTGCGTTGTCGCTAGATTTCGCTACTTTCCGTCACGTGACTTCCTCGCTTTTAGCGCCCTTCGTGGCCAAACCTGGAACTAACTTAGGAACCAGAGAGCGAGCCACCATTTTGTGTCATTGTTGCGTCGTTTTTCAAACCGAACGCTTGTCGTTAGTTTTCAACCAACGTTCATTTCTACCTTCATAAAATAAAAGAATATTTTTTCTTTTAACTTTCGAGATTAAAGTAGAAAGTGTTTTTGATACTTATTTTTTATTTTTAAAATCCGTTACGTAAAAATGAGTGACGACGAACTACCATTCGCGGCTACGGATAAAATTAGTGATCGCGAGTGTTTGCGGCCCGTACACGGAGATGCAAAATCGAGTGCCGCCACCGCCGGTTGGCTGCTCTGTGCGTCAAGTTCGAGGTCGCGGTCATCATCGTCGTCTTCGAGCGACGAGCCGCGTCCCAAGCGACGCCGGCGTGTTTCTCGCAGCGCTTCGCAAGAATCGATACGCGATATGGACCAAAGGTTTGAGATTCTACCTCAACAATTGGTGAGTCAGTTTATGTTACGCGAATTACTCGCATAGCAGTGCATCGAATCCTGCTCCTGCCGTGCGGACGTCGTATAATGCTTTATGATCCGTTTTTTAACCATTTCTAATGCAATGAATGAAATTGCCAAACTTAACGTGTCCGTCAATCGGCCATCTGTGCCTAAAGCCAATTCAGATCGTGTTGCGAAATTAGTCGGACCGCAGCGTTTCGATTCTTCTGTTTGGAATTCCGTCCGATACATTAATATACAGAGAATATACATAGCATTTCCCGCATTTTCCGATTATATGGTTTTAAATGGAGCGTGGTTTTGCTGCATTGTCAAACGCATTTTTTACCCAAAACGAAATTGTTAATACGGCTCTTATAATATAATTGAATAGTCTTCACAAACAAATACAAATGTTACGTCTTCTTCAATCCAATTTGTTCAAAGTCACCTATTGCTTCTCAAAACTCATTTCGCAATACACGACAGAACAAACCAAAACAACAAGGCAAATCCGAGAGGCGTGATTTCGATTTTCGATTTCGATTTCGAAAGAAGGGGGGGCGATAGGATCAGGGTACCAGATACAGGCACAAATGACTGAAAGGTTTCTGGGCGGCTGTCAGAGGCTTTATTAGGAGGTTTGAGTCAAATTCGATCCACCCAAAAACATCCCTGCCTTGATTTCTTCAGCTCGCATTCTATTCAATCAAAAACTACACCTAGTATATCCCACACCCGACGTTATGCGAAAGTACCAAACTCCAGTATCTTCAATAAGGTCTTTAGAGGTTCAAGCCATGATTCAAAGCGGCATACTGGAACCGGCTCACTTGACCCCATCATTTATTTCCCCGCTTTTTATCATAACAAAGAGAAACGGCAAAAATCGTGTCAAGGCGTTGAACTGGTACAATGATTCGAAATCTTTCCACTTGTTTCATCATTACCGAATGCCCAAATCACTTCAATCCAACGATTGGATGACAAAACTCGACATCAGCCAAGCATATTACCACATACCTATAGCAGCAGAGCACCGGTGGTTTTTACGCATCAGCTACGACGACTGCCTACGTCAGATGACCTGCCCCCCATTTGGTTTAGCAGCGGCACCGAGAATGTACTCTTCTTAGGCGTGAAGCACACGCAGGCGACGTGGGGCGGACGCGCCGACTGTCTGCGCCGCGTCGCTTCAGTATAATTCAAAAACGTCGCCTGCATACATTTTGTATGAAATCGTTTTGAAGCGGCGCATGCCTGCGCCACGCCTGTCCCACGCCTGCTGCCTTGCGTCGCTTATGTGTGTTTTACGCCTAGGGTACTTAAACTTTGCAACCTTCATCACCCACCGGGGAAGGTTACATTGCCGCACGCTCCAGCGCCAAAGCAAGTTACTTCAAAAACGCCCATGTCTACCAAGGCGTTTCACGGACAAAGTAAGGATAAACCCAAGTCGCGCTGGATTTCCTGTCCAAACTAGGCTGGAAGTTCAACAAGGAAAAATCGATTCTTGCCCCTACAAAATCGATAGTTTTAGGAATTGTCTGGGATACACAACTCGATACCAAGTACATATCTACCTCCAGACAAGGTAAGCAAGATACGTCAGTGCCTCTTGACTCGCTTGGCAGCCGGCAGTTGGTCCCTCAAGCAGGCGCAACGCCTCTTAGGGTACTTAAACTTCGCGACCTTCATCGCCCACCGGGGAAGGTTGCATTGCCGTACGCTCCAGCGCCAAAGCAACTTACTTCATTATCGCCCACGACTAAGACGTTTCACGGATGAAGTAAGCATAGAGAATGTAAATGAATGGAATGTTGGCTCGAAAACTTCAACCAAAAAACTCCCATTCACCAAGAAAGCTTGCCAATAAATTATCTCGTCACCGACGCCTCAGACGTTCAATGGGGTGTCTTAGTAAACGACAAAATGATCCAAGGCATTTGGACCCGTCAGCAACATTGGCATTGCAATTTGAAGGAGATGTACGCCGTGATTCCCGCCATTTGGTTGGAAGCGAAGAGTCTGAATCGATCCATCGTAATTCTGCAGAGCGACAGCCGGACAGTGGTGTCGTACATAAAGAACGAAGGCGGAACGAAATCAGGGAAGTTACTCGAAATGACGAAACGACTTTTGGCACTGACAGACAGCTTGAACGTGATACTTGTCCCTCGCCACCTACGGGGACGGTACAACACGAAGCCGATCGCATCTCGCGCAATCGCGCCGGCTCCGAATGGCGCCTTCTGAAGGAGGCAATATTGAAAATATTCACTTGCTGGGGAACTCCAGAGATCGACCTGTTCGCGTCCAGCGAGGCTCGAGTTGTGTCAAGGTATGTTACGCTAGACTTGTCAGACTCAAACGGTCCTGCTTCCACGAAGCCTTCAGCAGGTATTGGCGATTCGACCTCGCGTGGGCTTTTCCTCTACCAGCTCGGTTACCCCGCGTGCTGCTCCGCTTCAACTCAGCAGAAGGAAAGTTCATCATAACTGCACCCAAGTGAACGAAACCCTTTTTGCGCCCAAACCTGAAAAGCCGCGCTCTAGCCCGCCTGATAAAAATACATAATCTGCCAACCGTGTTGGTAGACACATTGACGGGGCGACCTCCAACTCAAGTCTGGAACTTCCAATTGGAAGCTTGGCTCATTTTTGCTGGGAAAACAGCTTCTTGCTACGTGGAGTAAGTAGTCGCAGTGGTGTCGACAACATAATTTCGATTTTAGACGTCCTTCACCCGAAAGTGTAGCCAAATATTTAGCGAAGCTATTTCTTACTGGTCGTTTAGCTTATCGTTCGATCCTAATGCATAAATCTGTAGCTAGCATCAATTTGTGAAACTTAGTCAAACATATTCTTAAAGCTATCACCCTAGCTAAGCCTAATCCACCAAAACTTCCAGTCTGGGACGCTAGAATAGTAATTCAGTTTTTGAAAATATTCAAATCCCAATATGCTCAGTTTATTTGATGTTTCTGCACGTACTGCCACAATCTTACTGCTCTCTTCAGGACGTAAAGTAGATGTTGAATGAAATTTTGAAGCAATTATTATGCTAATTTTTGGATTGCTTCAGGCGTAGCTCGGTGGCTCAGTGGTCAGAGCATTCCCCCTGTAAGGTAAAGATCGCGGGTTAGAGTCCCGCCTGAGCGATTCACTTTTTTCTATCTTAATTGATTTGAGAAAGTAATGTACATGATTTAACTCTCTTACATTGTGATTCAAATCATTTATAACTTTGCATCCTAAATTTAGTTCGAAACCGATTCTGCATCTTACCAACAATCGAGTTGGACTTTCACTGCTTCACCAGTTAGGTGTTCAGACCCATTATTCTGATTAAGAAAGTTGATTTCTATTTCTATTTTATAATTGTTTGCATGTATATTTTTTACATTGTGTGATTGACCTTTGACTGTGACAACTACACCACAAATTGTAACGTGCGTGTCACTGAATATTTCTCCATCCCACGGTTGCCTGGAAGAGATCTCTTTTAGTGATAGGGCCGCCCATTGTGCATTTAACTATAATTACTGTAATTCATACTATTGTCTCTTGTAATCTAATGTTGGTGTACAATAAAGACTTATCTATCTATTTATTAGAGGTGCTCTTACAAATTTGTTTATTGCGTCAAGAGGACCAGTTAGTCCACCTACGGCTGTTATTATAGGTGGCTGGGTAAAACGCACACCTTCCGAGGCCGGAATAGATGCGCCCCCAGGTAGCTGCCGGTCAGCAGTTTCATCTGTAAACCTTACAGTGAAATATCCGATAAATTATATTTTAGCCAAAGCTACCTGGCGCCATGGAAATACTTTTATAAAATTTTATTTCAAATATTTTTTTTGAAGTTTAGTGGCCAATACCCTAATAGTGTCGGAAAGGTCCCTTTCTCAGTTGTTTGCGCCCAGTTAATGCTGCAACCATGGAGTACTTTCCTATAGATTTCAATTACATACTTTATCACATTGTTGCGTTTTTTCTTTATAACGCTTCGCAAGCCACCAGGAGATAACAAACAGATCTCTCATAATATTGGACTTCGGACGTCAAACGGAACACATAATATAAAAATTTTACCTGTAAATAAAATTTGTATTATGTTTCCTAAGACGTCCGAAGTCCAAACAATGTCTTCCTGGTGGTACACCATACCACATTCGTTTTCTATTATGAGCCGAACAATGACACAAAATGGTGGCTCGCTCTCTGGTTCCTAAGTTAGTTCCAGGTTTGGCCACGAAGGGCGCTAAAAGCGAGGAAGTCACGTGACGGAAAGTAGCGAAATCTAGCGACAACGCAAGGAAACGAACGATGTACTCTCATAATATTGGACTTCGGACGTCTTAGGAAACATAATACAAATTTTATTTACAGGTAAAATTTTTATATTATACGAATGAAAATGAAAATACCATGACGAAAAGCTATGCCCTCACGTCATTGAGAATCTCAGATCTTAGGTCTCCCCCTCTCTGTGTTTGCTCTGCGGGCATAATCATAAGTATTTAATCATTGGTACTTAGTTTTTAAATTATATTTTTCTAGTAATTCATAGCGTAAAAATTATTTAGTGAGCATGTATGATAGTCTTCTAACAAACGCTAATAAAAAATCTATTAATTTTGAATAACATTCCATTAAAGGCATAATTTTTCGTTGATAACATTTCAAATGTGAATGGTGATAAGGAAATTTTAACTTCAATAACAGATGTATATAGAGCTGGCGAAGATAATAGGGACAACTTTGTTCATTGTAATTAATGCAGAACCTTAAAATTTTACTGGTATTATTTTAAGGACATTAAACTTAAATTTAAACTACTATTAGATAACTACTACTATTATCATTTTAAACTAACCCCATTAAAAAAAACTCTAACATACAATTAACAGAAATATTTCCGAACGTCTCATTAATTCGGTCTTTACAGATCCACAAATAGTGCATTAGACGCTGCAGAACAAACGCCTTTGAGAAGTACAAACGAAGACCAAACAAAGAAGTTAATACTAGAGAGCCGTTACATCGAACAAGATAATTGTAAAAAAGTTCCAATATGTAATTCTAAGATTTACTACAGAGCGAAAACATCCCCGTGTGTATGCGAAATATGTAGAAGGTACCATGAATTGTTTCATACTAACCAATCATGAACAAAATATATACTTTCCTACCCTCGCTATTACAGTGTATCGAAAGGTATTCCAGTTTTTTATAGATGCAAAATCCACTTTAGAATTCTAAAACTGTCATTTAAAGCAGAACAAAATAGAATGATGTAAATTTCATGCCTTATCTATCCATAGTTGGACCGTAATCGCGGCACCGCGTCTTGGGTATATGCGCGGCGAGATGGGAGGATTATCAATGTCAGATTTGCTCAGTCCAATATAAAAACCTCGATGTACCATATTCTTAAAAATAAATTCATTCATTCATTTGTTCATTCATTCACGGCGATATCTCACTCTCTCGCGACTGTTTTCGCTTCTTCTTTACCTCGTCCCCCGCCCCGCAGCACGGATTTTGGGTGTCCATTACAATGGCGGGACCAAGTCCTGAATTCTGTCAATTCATATTACAGTGTTTAGTACTAAATTGGTACTATTTGCTACCTTTGGTAAAAAAATTAGTACCTCTTCTATTTCAAAGTTATATTTAAAACAGTCTGGTCCCGCCATTATAACGTTATAATGGCGGGACCAGACTGTACCACTCGTGTCGGCCATTGTTAGCTGTGATTAGTTTTATTAATATTTAGTACCTAAATAGTACTCTTGAAAAATGCGTAAAAAGTGTGGCTGGGTACAGCATGTACTGGGCTGTTGTATTAAAACACTGATCCCGCCATTATGTTTGGTCCTTTCGTAAATAAACGTGTAACGGTCTATTATTCGTAAACTTTACTAATATAGATATGTAGTACCTATTCGCTACCTTTTTAAGACAAGATTCAAAACAGTCAGTCTTTAATTAACATTAATAATTCTATTTCGAAGTATTCTCCAGTTCGGTTTTGTAGTTTTTGAGTTTATTCTCTACAAACATACAAATATTGCCTCTTTATGTTATTTCTTTATGTGAATAATTATTGAAACCTAGGAATAAATAGGAAAATAGTAATATTAAATTAAAATCTAATTAAAAATGTAGGTTTAAATTACAGAAAACGAACACTTTAATGTACCACCATATAAACTCAGCATTTGCAGCGTTGTCAATAATAAGTAAATTTTGAACTACCTACATTTTTAATTAGATTTTGATACAGAGTATGACTAGTACATACAGAGTAAAAATGGTCAGTTATGAATAAATATGTAATATTATTAGAGAATTTTATAAATAATTATAGAAGGAAACTACGACCTAGAGGTTTTACCACAAACTGTACATTTTAATATTGTGCTTATAGAACCTCATTGATTACTTTTCCTTATAAATATTACTATTTTCCTATTTATTCCTAGGTTTCAATAATTATTTACATAAAGAGGCAATATTTGTTTGTTTGTAGAGAATAAACTCAAAAACTACAAAACCGAACTGGAGAATACTTCGAAACAGAATTATTAATGTTAATTAAAGACTGACTGTTTTGAATCTTGTCTTAAAAAGGTAGCGAATAGGTACTTCATATCTATATTAGTAAAGTTTACGAATAATAGACCGTTACACGTTTATTTACGAAAGTACCAAACATAATGGCGGGATCAGTGTTTTAATACAACAGCCCAGTACATGCTGTACCCAGCCACACTTTTTACGCATTTTTCAAGAGTTCTATTTAGGTACTAAATATTAATAAAACTAATCACAGCTAACAATGGCCGACACGAGTGGTACAGTCTGGTCCCGCCATTATAACGTTATAATGGCGGGACCAGACTGTACCACTCGTGTCGGCCATTGTTATATGCCAAATATAATATAATATAACTTTGAAATAGAAGAGGTACTATTTTTTTTACCAAAGGTAGCAAATAGTACCAATTTAGTACTAAACACTGTAATATGAATTGACAGAATTCAGGACTTGGTCCCGCCATTGTAATGGACACGATTTTGGGCGCGGTAAAACTGTCGCACTAGTTAAAAAGATTCTATGTATTGTATATTCTACTGTGAGCTTTAATTGGTTTTGACGCTTTTGTAATTGTCAGATATTGCAGCAAGTTGGTTTATTAATTGTTGTATTATAATATCTTGAATTGACTGCTGGGGCTGGGGCACAGTTAGTAAATATCTCATAAATGTAAGTGCACTTATAGAATGATAATAATTGTTTGTTAGAATATGTCGCAACTTCATAGGATTTAGAAAATTTTGCATAGTAAATGTTCAAAAATGTATTCGTTCTTTTGACCATGGACATCATAACAACGATCTTTCTCATAAATTATACGAGAGTATTAAAGTACAAAGACAGGTCCTCAGATATCTAAAAAGACTGATATGGGTTCAGGTAATCCCCTGAATGTAAACATTTTTCCTATTTAAATTTTCATTTAAATTCTTACACAATTATATATAACTATTGAAAATGTTTAATGTATTTAAATTAATTATTGCAATAATTATTGCAACAATAAACTGAAGTGTTGTGTTCAGTATTTTAATTACATTAAATAAATACACTTTTGAAATTATTCCTGTATCATAAGAAGAAAATGGTTATAGATAAAATATTGTAAATGGTTTTTAGACTTGTGTTATGTCTACTATATTAATTTTACTAATTTACAAATCATTGTTACTATTGTTTTAAGTTATTATAATTAATTAAAATCATTGTGTTCAATTATCATAATATATTTTAAACGGATTAAAAATCGTTATAATAATTATGTTATATTTCTCGTTTATGTAAAGCAGTAAATCATGAAATAAAACGAATTAATAATTAAATTACTATTTTATTTATTTTATGTATAGTTTTGACGATAGGGTAACTTAAGAGTAATTTATAATTAAGTGATATGGCTTCACTTTATAAACTAATTTGACAAATAAACTTATGGTTATGAACTTAATAAGTTGATTACTATTATTTAATTAATGAGTGATTCGATCTACAATTTTTCGGATGCTTTTCTTGAATGGAGTGGGGGTAACATGATTCAGTGGGTTTGTAACATCAAAAAACTATTCGTTATAGCTTTTGGATTTCTGAAATTAATATTATAATGATTGTAGTACAATCTTGTTTTATTAAAATTAGCAAAATGTATGTCTATTATATTTACAAAGATAATATTTATTCTAACATCTTGAAACAAGATAGCCAGCCATCATTAAATATTCTCACACCAAATATACTGTAGTTCCGAGCGGAAGCCGTAATTTAATAGACATTTTTACATAATTTAACTATTCAAGCCGATAAAATAAGTATATGCTCAATGTGAGTACTCTTGGAAACAAATCAGCTTCTCAACATAGTCCACATGTTGAGAAGTAATTGTTTACCAATTGTAGCCATTATACCCTCATTATATACTGCTCGAACTGTATTTGTTACTTCATATACCTACTTTTAAACAAGATAGAGGAAGAAAGGTAAAAGCTGTTCAAAGTTTGTTACAGTTATTTTAACTATGCCTGCTGAAATTGATATAATAAAACATTGGAAATATGATAATATTATGTCCTCCATTCCTTTCGCAGTGGAGACGTTAAGGTGTTGGAGTGTGGAGGCAAAAAGATTTGTAGAGGGCATCGGGCGTAGGATCAGGGAGGTCACGCGACTCCCGCGCCGGATCGTACCTGGTGCAGAGGCTGGCCATTACCATTAAAAGAGGCAACGCAGCAAGCATGATGGGCACTTTCGCACCGGGTACAGGTCTGGACGCACCTTTCTTTTAAGGACGAGTACAGAGACGTGTAATCGCTGACTTGTTTTAATAACATAAATGTGACTATATTGAAAACTTGACGTGTAAGTATTGATTAATAAATTCAAAGATAAAATTATCTTAAATTATTCTGATAATCTCCAATACCCATTCATTTATTTATAACAATAAACCAAGTACTACTTTTTTTTTAATCTGAATAGTGGTGCGTTTAAGCCTTCATAACCCTAATAGATAAATTCGATAATTCATTCACTCACATATACGTATTAGAATTTATTACTTTAATATTATTTATTATAGCTACCTATTGATATGGACGGAAGACCTATATTTAGTCTTTTCAACTTCAAAGTTGAACTAACCTATTAATATATTTTTATTATTATGACAATTTATACCTTTGTACATTGTTCGACTTAACCTATATTTATTTAATCATTATTTAATTACTATTACAATAATCTGCTCTAGTATTGAGCTAAATAATTTTGTATTAGGTAATATTTCGTCTATGAGGCTGAACAAGAAATTAAACTGGGTGTTCATCCCACACGTATGAATATTTAGAGTTATTTTCTAAAAATTCAGTAAAATGATGCTTTAAGTTCTAGATCAGCCTCTACAATCATGGCTTTTAACTATCCTTAATTAGGGCACAGTTATAAGTTAATTGCGCCGAGCTTATTAAGATTGGCTCATTTACTCGAGATCGCGTGATATTTATTATATTGTGTCATTTAACAATTCTATTAATCTTTCTATTGAATTTGAAATAAAATAGAACTTTAATGATCTAATGTTATATAAGAAAATTCAAAATGTAACTCAAAGTTGAAGAGAAATAATACCATGAATTGATTTAATTTACCCCCACCCACGCCTTTGTACAAAAAAACCCCATTTGCACCACAAAAATCTTTTTGATTACAAGGGTTTATTATTTAGGTTACAAGAATGTATTATGAGAATAAAATATAAAATTTTATTAACAAGTCCCAATTTTATAATACTTAGACCCATTTAAATAGAACTCCTATTTGAATAATAATTCCTATTTAAATTATAATTCTTAATTAAAACTTAATATTCCCTTATAATTGGGGACTGCAGTTTAATTACTAGAAGACTAATTTTAATTGATTACACTACTCCATTTTAATATAAGACCTCGGTACAGTTAAAAGACTCAATTTTAATTAATTAAGTAAAAGAATTCATTTTAATTAAAAACCTTTTTAAATTTTTACAAGACCTCATTTAAACTAAGAGTTATTATATTGTAAGTTAAATAATCTATCAAGTGCGCGGTGGAAGTTTTTAATCGTAAAACAATTAGATTTCTGATTCAATATGGCGCTCAGTATCGTATTTAACATATATTTTTGATTTTGTAACATATTGTCTATGCCTCTCAAGGGGTATTAACACTAATCTTATGCCCTTTCATAGCAGCCCGTTCCTTGCTCTTGGCGTACTTAGTACAGTCAGTAACAAAAGCTATGAATCCGATAAAAGCAAATATTCCGTAAAATATTGCCAGTGATATGAGGAAGCTCTCGTTGTTCCATTCCCATATGTTGTCAGCTCGAAGGTAGTCGTAGTTCGAGAGTACTTGGGTGCCGTCGGGTGTGGGGCAAGGAGATTGGACGATAATGTCGCGGTAGGACTCCTGGAATAAATAATAATTTGATTAATATCAATAATTCATTTACAAAGTTGCCTACCCACTCAAGCTGTCAAAATTAATCAACTTTGACAAATGAAAAACTAAAATAAAAATGGCTGCACTTTTCAATATGATCACATTGAAGAAATGTCATAGTATCTAAAGAGGGGAATTTCAAAACAGGTTTCAACCCCCAGACTATCTTCCCCCCTCCATAGATTACTATGCAATTTTCATCTGACAGGCAGTGATGGTGGGGATCATCATAATCTTTACGTTAATCCCATGCGGTCTTATTACAAAACACGGACTAACTGTAAAACCAGGTTTAAATCGTCTTTAGACCATGGTCTAAATAAAATCATATTACAAAAAGCGTTTTAGTAGTAAACCATAGATCATCTTTGGTCTAAAGATAAACCTGCGTGACCCCTAGTTTAACGTTGGTTTAAAGTGTAATCACAATAATCACATACGTCAGAGTTGTCGTTTTCTAGGTTTTCATTATTTAGCTTGTGATTATTCGTACATATTTTTGCTCGTAATAGATATTAATGTAGTTGATGAAATTGATATCGAAGATATTATTATCGTGAAGTTACTGGACATACCACGCATAACTAACAGAAATTTTCAAAACGTTTTGTTATATGATTTGTTGATTTATTTAGTGATTATTCTGAGGCTATGTCATATTTTGACTTACTTTTTCTTCAGAACTCCAACTTTCTGCTCTTCTTTTATTTTGTTGTTCCATCATAATTAACTTTACATACAACATACAACTTACAGTATAAAGTTTCGTAATTCGTTTCGAACATCGTGCAAAACTTCGTTCCGTTTCAATGCATACATCTTCCAATATTTTATAACATTGATTGCTAAATAAAAGCATGATAGTGATATTTTATTACTTAATAAAGAATAACTATTATCTATGAAGTTGCATTTAATGAAAATATATGTTTTAAATATATTTTTCACCAATTACAGTAAATATTATTTTATCAATGCATGCAGAAAAATTCTGCTTTCGGAGGATACGGAACGTTGCGATCGAATGGTGTCATAATGAACGAACAATATTTGTAGTAATCTGTGGTTTTTATTGAAGCCAAGGTTTAAACCATGGTACTAAGTAGTCTCCGGTTTATTCAGTTTTTGTAATAAGAAGAAGTTTAAACCATGGTCTAGAGATTAAGCCTAGACTTTATAGTCCGGGATTAAACCAGACTTAATTCTGTTTTTTGTAATAAGGCCGATGGAGAAGGAAATGATTAATCATATTCTGTCCTCCGTGGTTAATCCCAACTCGGATAGTAGGTATGTTATACAGGGTTAGAACGAGATGATCATTGGAGATTTTTTAAAATTAGATGTATTTTTCTAATTAAATTTTTAAGCATTTTGCAAGCTAAATACTCAAATCGAATTAAAGAAAAAAAATTGTATTAGTCTAGGTCTAAAAATTTAATTCACATTATATGGGCGGAGTAGTCAAAAATTAATGTTTAAAAACGATTGAAAAATCGTTCATTGGTTCCGATAGTTCGTAAGAATGTCGGTAGATGCTCCACTGTCGCCTCAAAGACAGATAATTAGAAGGAGTATTTTGAATTGGTTAGAGCGAGGTCTGGTAGCGTAGTGGTCTAAGATCGCGGGTTCAAACCACGCTTAAACCGATTCAATTTTTTCTCTTTAATTCGATTAGAATATGTATTTATTCCCAATCTGCTTTTGAGGTTCATTTGTACTTAACAATTACTTATTCGTCTTTTAGGCAAACAATAGATACGAAAAAATCCAAAAGCAATCTCACCTGTTTATTTTGACACCTAATATCTTTACTAATACTGCTTTTGAGCGCTGTTTCACTCAACTCCCTCATAAGTAACTCAGGCAGAGTCCACCTAGATGGCGACACGTACTTCAGCCACGTGACGTATTCTGGCAGGTCTTTCTGGTGTAACAGCACGCCATTCACCAGGGTACTGAGTAGCAGATAGAACCCGGCTATGGCTGAGGCAGTCTTCTCCATTGGCACAAGGAATATTGTCGCTCGACATAACATTTGTATACTTATTAGATACAGCAACATGTAACCTGCAAAAGACATGAGAATTAAATGCAAAAAAGCAAAGGGAATCTTCGAGTCTAAAGTGAATAGTTGCCTCTAGGCAAGCATGCTCCATCGTTGACCACATGATCTCTTAGCAGTGAGATTGTGGTGAAACTTGGGGCTCTTGATCATTATAAAAAGGAGGCTATTGCGATCTTCAAGGACTGCTATTGATTACAAATCGTGAAGTGAAATAGTGTAGTGAATACGGTAATAGGCTCACCCTCTATTACGTGGGAGCGAATACTCTGATAGGTGAAATGTGGGTGTCAATTCTCCTCTGCTTAACCCTTCGGGGATAAAGGTGCGATTATATTTACCTATATTATCAATCAATCAATCATTTAGCCCACTTCAGCTTGCTTATTTTGTATTAGGTATATGTATGTATGTATATATGTAAGAAGAAACTGTCAAAGAGAATGAATTAATTTGTATTCATTAGCTGGGAGTTTTGGAAAGTTTACCTAAATATAAATAGAATCCTTCGAAGGACATGAGCGACTGCGCGTACAGTCCGCTCATGGCGTAGCTGGGCACTAGATATGCTAGCCACGTCAGCCCCGCTGACCACAGCTCCAGGAATTGCTGCAACATTAATGGTACATTTGAATAAAAACAAAATTTAATAACAAGCTCACAGGCGCAACTTCACAACCTATACTTGTGGTGCTATGAAAATCAGATTTTTATTTTTCTCGTCCGGCAAACCCCATGGTTTTGCACTAATCGGGGCTAAAGGCGCCCACTCACTAACAGTTTACCGGACGACGGCCGGACGATATAAATCTGTCAGTCCCACACACTAACAGTTTCGTTAACGATTTTGGACTGACGACTAATACGATCCGATAGTGTGTGGCCGCCGAACGATTCCGGACAGTTCTAAGCCGGACAGTCCTAAGCCGTCAGGGCGAACGAGCACAACGGGCCTGTCGATCGACGTTTCGTGTCAGTTTTTACTAAGATTTTATTCATTTTTTGTACATACTCGTCTTCATTTCTTATGCACATAGTCCATAAGGTTCAAAATAGCTAACACCTATTTCCCACAATGATTAGCCCGTACTTATATAAGAATAACGTAGTGCAAGCTATTTTCAACCTTATTGACATCACAACAAATCTAGTTTTTTTTCTTATATTCGTGATCAGCAGCATTTATTTATGCGAAAAAACATGTAATTAAGAAAATGTCAATAAGGTCGAAAATCGCTTGCACTGTTTCGTACTCTCTAAGTAACTGATATTAGACCATTACCGGCAGGCGATCGTACGACCTAAAACTGACAACTCAAACTGCTAGTGTGTAGTCGTAAAACTGACAACAGGGAATTGCCGGCGGGCCAAAATCGCTTTAGTGTGTGGGCGCTATCGGCTAAGGACTGCAGGCCGCCGGACAGATCAGGAACTGCAGGCGGACTGTTAGTGAGTGGGTGCCTTAACGTTGGTATGTGGAAATTAAATTGACTTGAACCACAATACCTTCGTGGGCGTGGAACCAGATTGCCTTAGATAGGAAGTCCCTAAGTCGCCTTGACTCTATATTGGTGATCTCTATGTGTTTTTAAGAATCACACACCTCTCCAATCGAGAAGCTCAACTATATTTCCATATAATTTGAAAATAGCACAGCAAAGACTTCGGCAGGTAGGTACCTACCTAATTGTAGTTAGGTAGACTTCGGCAAGTAGGTACCTACCTAATTGTAGTTAGGTAGATAGTAGGTAATGCCCTATGCGCCAACTTTATACCCCGGCATCCAAATATTGGGGTGCTCGTTGGGTAACCTCCACGTCGGTCTCTCCGTTTCTTCCCCCTTTGGACCACGGTCCTGGGGAGCGGAAGCGGGGGGGCTGGTGCACCCTGGACAACGGCTAACAGACTCCTACCTTGGGAGTTCTGTTGGCCGTTGACAAATAACCCAACGGCTGACCTCACGAGGAGGTCGTGGGATGGCGGGCCTTCAAGGCCCGCGGGAAGGGGTCCGTAGGACACCCTTCCATTCCAACAGCCCTTTTAAGGGCTTGCTGACCCCATTGCACGAGGGGGTCGTGGTATGGCGGGCCAGCAAGGCCCGCGGGGAGGGATCCGTAGGGTTCCTCCCACCTCAACAGCCCTTTTTAGGGCTAGCCGTCGCTCCCAGTACCCCTCTGCTTTAGCAGAGGAGATATGGGAGAGGCGACGGGATCCGTAGGATCCGGGGCGACCCGACCAGAACCGCGCGGCCGTCTCAAGCCATCAGTTGCCGAGGATAAGCCTCTGGTATATCTCTCACACCCTGGCTGACCTAGACCCACAGAAGGCCTCCTCGGGTGTAGGACTACGGCGTCCATCTTTCGCTCATACGCTCATGTGGTCGGAGGTCGTATAATGACCTCCGATGCCCGAGTTACCTTCACTGGATATGTAGGTTAGGTTTGAGAATTACTTACCCTTCAGGTATGTTCTAGAGTTGGAGGATATGGCAATCTTCGGTATATCGTAGATATTTAACTTCCCTAAAAATATTTTGTCTGAATAAGTCTGTAGATACTCACATCCAACAGTATGAAGACACTCCTGGTGTACAGCCCGACGCCGATATCGCGCTCCACGTGGTGGCGCATGGAGCTCGCCTCGCGCGCGCTCAGCCACAGCAGCAGCGGCCACGCCGTCAGGCACATCACCGTGTAGTGGAAGCCCACACGGTCGTTTTGACTTAACTGAAAACAAAACAACACACATCACAAACTTCTCCTAATTTTAACTTGGGGTGAGTGAGCCGAAGGGGTAGGGAGAGTTGCCAAGATTTTTTAAATATGCCTTACCGTAACGTATGTTACAGATATCCAAATGGCAACCGGTAGCAACGGCACAAAATAGATAATAGTATTTACTACGTATAGTGACGGCTTGAAGTGCTCTCGACAGACGACAAAACTCTAAGTGTTAAGAATGATCACCCATTCTAGAATTGTTGTAACTAGTATTACTTGACTTTGCAATGTTCTCACGTAAATAATGACCACTTAACCACGAGCGTAATTTCATGGATGCATGCATGATACATATCTAAATCAGAAATAGTAATTTCATGTCTGTGAACTACCAGTATGAAGTGAACAATCTTCCACAAGCAATAAAATCTAGTTATAACTTACCCTTGAATCGGTAGCTGGAAGGTCCCAGAACACAGTGCCGGTGATAAGAGACATGATGGCTGCGAGGAGAACTCGACTGATCACATTTGATAGCGTCGTCATCTGAGTGAATATAAGGCTTTTTCTGAAAACAAAAACCGTTTTGGTTATGACTTAGTCTTGTATAAAAATCCTTTTGTCTTTACTACACAATACCCAGTCCTTCTAGACAAGCAGCAATACGTTTGTAGAATAGCATAGAATATTCAAATTCAAATTCAAATTCAAATTCATTTATTTCGACTAATTTTTCAAGTCATATAGGTAGGTACATTTCATTCAAAAAATCATATTAAAATAAATTATACAATTAAATTACAATATAAGAATAACACAAATATACAAATAATAATAGTCAAAAAATAAAAATAAAAATCAAATAAAAATTGAAATTAAAATCAATACAAAACTCAAGATACAAAATAAAAATCAATAAAAATAAAAATAAAAATCAATACGATTTATTAGTCAGTACATGAACCATGGCACAATGGTTCATGTACTGACAATCAAACCGATCTGAGAATGTCCTCAGGATACCATTAGGACTGGCCCGGACCCTGCGCGCCAGGGATGTGCATCGCTTGCGGATGGTCGTGTAAAAACAGTCAACGCGCCATCCCGCGAACATCCCTGACGCGCTACAGAACCGAGGCAGTCCCATCAGCACCCTGAAGGCATTATTGAACTGGACGCGGAGAGCACTGTACTGTTTCTGCGTATACGACACCCACAGACCGCAAGCGTAAAGGGACGTACAAAATGCTCTGAAAAGAGTTATTTTGACATCCCCTGAACACCTAGCAAACCTGCGGGCTATCATATTAGCCCTAACAGACAACGCTCTCCGCTCCCTCTCGATGTCAACATCGTCCTTCAGGCCGGAAGTCACAAAGTGCCCCAAGTATTTAAATTGTTCTACTCTCTTAATGTCGGCTCCATTAAGTCTGATCGGAGGAACAAATTCTAGCACCGTATTTCCGCCAGCCCGAAAGACCATGTATTCCGTCTTTTTAACATTAAAAAATAATCGATTTAAGATAGGAAAAAGTGAATGCCCAGGTGGGACTCGAACCCACGATAATTCCCTTACAGGGGGAATGCTCTGACCACTGAGCCACCGGGCCACACCTGAAGGGAAAGATCGTGGGTTCGAGTCCCACCTGGGCATTCACTTTTTCCTATCTTAAATCGATTTGAAAAGTTAGCATAGTAAATGCTTCAAAATTTCATTCAATTAACAAATAAATATAATAAATTAAAAAATATATAGATTGATCAATGTATGGATAGACATAAACGTTGACGACTGTCATAACCATCAAAATACATGTCAATCATGCATCATTCTTTTCTGCAATACGCCGGACTAGGGGGACTTTGCGATAGGCATGTATTGTGGCTCCAGCATCATCTTGGTGGCCCAAGTCACAAGACGGCACACGTGTTGACTGACATACGAAGATGCGTCGCAGGTTTTCGTCTCGGGGCTAGGGGTTCAGACAAAAGGCGCAGCTGCTAAATCCATAATAGGTGACCAGGACTAACGCTGTGATGATGCTGATGAAGTAGTTTTTGCTCAACGTTGGGTTTCATGACCAATAAGATAAGTATACTCACTGTATCAATGCTTTCGCCTGCACGAACACGTTTTGAGTAGTAGAGGGGGCGGGTAGCGGCACGGGGGGCGGGGGATCTGGCGGGGAGTGCGCGCTTGCGAATACGCCCGCAAGAGCTTCGATGCGACCAGACGATTCCAGCATGGCGGCTGCTGATAGCTCGTCCAAGGTTACTAGATCCACTGCAACAAACAGAAAACGTATCTTGACTGTAGAAATATCAATAGATCATTAAGCTTATTGCAATCCACTGCTTTTTTTTAACGTGCGAGTAATCCCCATGGGGGGGTGGGGGTGTACCCATGAGGATTATATCGGGAACCGATTAGACCGCACGCGAGGTTGTCTTTGATATGTCCCTCACACCTCAGCTGTCCCTGGGCCATCCCTCTTTGGTCTGACTCTCCTCTGGAGGGGGGACCACGCGTTCCCCGACTCGTCCCCGGTATTAGGAGGCGTTACAATTCACTGCTGGACATAGGTCGCTCTTGAGCACCATTGCTCCAGATCTTCCACTTTCTGCATCCAGTCTGTCCCAGCCACTTTTTTCAAGCTGTCCACCTGGCTAGGGGTTATGTCGTTTGCCTTCTCGCCGTTTCCACTCTTGGACTCGTTTAAAGAAATTTTGAAGCAATTAATAAGCGAGGGACTACCTTTTCCCCTCATTTCGCCCACGAAGTGTGTATAGGAATCTGGTGTGTGTGTCCAGGTAGCTTAGTTGGCCTGAATATTCAGGGAATAACGATGATGAGTAACTTACAATAATAATCCGAAGGATTCTTGAATGCTGGACAGGGATAATCGATGGAGGCAAAATATGGCAACATATCCCTTCTGTAACCGCTGAACATCGTTCTACCGGCTGATATTAGCACTACCTAGAAGAATACATTAAATCAGTAATCAGTCCTAAAATATTATTTTATATTCAGTATTCATAATTATCAATTCACTTAACGATGCGTTCTTTCTTACCTTTGTAAGCATAGCAAAGATCTCGTAAGTAGGAGGATGCAGTGACATGATCACTACGCGACCGGTACTGGCCCAGTTCCTCAGGTATTCTACTAAGAAGAATGTGTCAAATATATCCATCTCTTTCGTTGGCTGGTCCAGTATTAGAACCGCCATATCCAGGAGTAGTTGACAGGCTACGTTGAGACGACGGATTTCGGAGCGAGTGAGACGACCGACGTTTGTGTCTCGGACTTGTTCTAGGCCTAGCTCTTCGATTAGGAGGTTTATCTGGAATAGAAATGAAGTATTGAAGAATGTGATTGAAACGGTTCTGTTCAGTCTTAATTTGTGTTTGAAGTTCTGATTGAGGTAACACAAACATCGAAGATCTTTGTAAAGCATTCAACTCAGAAGTTGAAGAGTTCGATTGTCGCTCAGTGCCAATATTTGTATGTATACATGATCTGCATGGGTCTGGGTATGTATTTACAAAAAAAAATGTATCTGAGTACATTATCCGCATTCTATAATCCATTGGTTTAACTCTAAATGGCATTATGTAATACTTTATCCTATCCTACTACTTTACATAGATTTTTATTAATAATACTTCAGTATCAACTTACCCTGTCCCGATCATCCATCTTTACATGATTATTATGCCTGGGTCTTCTCAAAGCGGCGTGAAACCTCAGCGTATGTTTCACCGTCATGTTGGGACATAACGACGTGTCTGCTCGTACATACGCGGCTACTTTCTTCAAGGTCGAGGACGCTACAGGTTGGCCATTTATAACTATATCACCAGTTAGTTTCTGTGAGAGAAATAATGCTATCAATCAGCTGACAGTCATTTACAACACGAAAGTTTAAAAGAGGAGGGAGACTTCCTTCAAGGAAATCTTCCAGCTCAATTGAGGTCGACTTTTAATGTCAAATCCCCCTGAAAGAGCAACGGCGCGTAGCGGCTATTTTTATCTATCGGACTTTAGACTTTTTAGGATTCCTCGCACCTGTAACGAACACTATAAATGTTGCACATAGTTTAAAAGCTCTAAAATTATTCATACCTTCCGAACACCAGCTAACACGTCGAGCAGTCCAGTGGCTTCATGCTGGGACGTAGCTAAGACGGCGAGGATCTCTCCCGACTTGACTTCGAAGCTCAGGCCAGACACCAGAAGTGTTGACTTATTTTCTGGTGATGTTATTTCTAAACTGTTTACCTAAAGGAGAATTTGTTATGGGTCACTATGATTACACTTTTATAGTATAGTAGCTGCTTATAATTTCCCAACAGAATACCCGTGAATCTAACCTGACAGAAATCGCTACTAAACTAAAATACAATGTCATCAATCAGTTCTACTTGTTTTCCCATGGATAGTTTCAACCTTTAACTTGGTAACATTAGGACAATATATAACAAGGTTTCTTTTTACATTCTTTCTTTCGTATAGCAATATATATTATTTAGTGATACTTACATAATAATTTGGATAAATGTACGCAGAATGCGTGTATCCGTCCAGGTGATCCCCAGGTCGAAGCGTGGAGTGTTTCCTGGATTGTGCTATTGACATGTGACTACCGGCTTTCGACATACGCCCTCCTAAATGTGACGGTGACATTAAGTAGCTGAAAGTAAATACACCATTGTAAAACGAACAATTGGTACACGTTTAGGGACTTTTAAAGAGAATCTCGGGAGATTCTCGTTCATTTACTTCTTTGCGTTATTTTTATATAACACTAGCTCACAACTTGATTATAGATCTTGCTTGGTGGAAATTTTCGTGCCGAACATTCTACGGAAAGCCAAGGCAGAAAGTGATGTTGCGAACCATGAAAAAATAACGACGTTGTCGTTTCGATTCGTACGATTGCCAAAGCAAAAGTTCCAACAGTTCTAAAAAAATACCAAGCATGACTCGGGTAGACCCATGCAACTTGGGTTAAACCGACTAGGAAGCTGGAACACGCGAGGAATTTAAGCAGAAGGTCAATTATAATAATAAATCCACATCTTCCTTAGCAAAACAGGAGGCAAAAGAGAAGGCACCAGAGACTCAAGACTAATTCTTATCTTACCTTTGATGATCACCATCAGGTATATAGTCAGCGACACTGTTTCTTCTATTGTTATAGTGCGTATGAGAGCGATGTTGTGACTTTGCCTCTATGCCCAGTAAATTCGCCTCACTCACAGACTTGTGACGGGAATTTGTCCATTGAGGCTCACCTCGGATGCCAGCTTGCTGCATTGCTACTACTGGCATACCGGTATTTGGCTGTGGAAAAGTAGTGGAAGTCAAGTTAAATGTTTTAGGAGCAATTGAATTCCTACTCAAACTCGAGGCACTAGATTGGGAACCTATGATCTTGGACCTGATAATTTGCCCACCAATATAGATTGCGTTTCAATCCAATCATATCACATAGGCTTGTAATCTTTTTCTGTACGGTTTCTGAACTTGCTCCTCATAGAAGAAACACCTCCTTTTGCTTATTGCCTTAAATGTGCCGCACCTTGTAATCATCTTCATTTCAGCGGTCCTTGGTTACATTCAAGGCTTCCAAATCGGAGCCCGGGGTCCAATTTTTTAGCCTGACTTATACCTTATATCCTGATCTCTTATGACAAAGAGGAGAGCCTCTGTCAGAGCCTCGTCAATCAGTAATTTAAGTTACTAATATTAATTTTAGGAACAATATGGCGAACTGCATTAGGCAATATAGGGAAATTAGTAACCTAAATTACTGATTGACGGACAAGTCTCTGGCACATGGATGAATAAATGATAATGTACATACCTGATATGATGGATGCAAGTTCTGCATCCTAAAGTCGGGGTCGGAGCGATACTTGCGACTGTATTTATAGTTGGTAGTGGTTTCGTTGTCCGAACTGTCGTAGCCCGATGACGTCTCTCGCAATCCTCGACTTTGTCGTTGGATTCTGTAAAATATGCGTAAAATATTTAAGACTAGCGGCACAGGTCCTTCGGCTTCGCCCCAGAATAAATTCGTAAAAGAATCCTATTAAAACTTTCCATACAACCGATCGTCATCTATTTTTTACTCTCATAGTTGTGAAAGTTTTTGAATATCCTCTCTTAGTGGATGCTCACACCATAAAAGTCATCACCTGCCAAAAGGACAGTGTCCATAACTGGCCTCCATGAACACGATGTACGCAAATGTAGGTATTTATCAATAATCATGTTTAATTTTTAAAGAACTAATAATGAATTCTTGGTGTATCAACATATATCTTTAAATAATTAATATTTAATAAATTAAAAAAAAACGGCTCAGCGTTAGTGAATGTCAGTCAGTCAGGGCAAGTAATTTTAGGGATAGAAAATAGATAATATGAATGAAAGACCTATAAAGTAGCACATGAAGATTATTTTGCGAAGCACACTCTCCTACTCTTTCTACAACCTTCTGAAGAGTTGCAACTACCATTTTAAGATTGACAGCATCTTTAATGGCCACCATGTGTATTTTGTGAATTTCACTCTAGCTTCTTATCATTAAGTCAGGGATAGACAATTGAGGGACTGAACCTAAAGAAATGATAATCACCTGGGCGCAGGTTTCATGCCACTCCCAATGGAAGTTTTGGGTTTTGGCGTCCCTGACCTCTGCGAGCCGTTATGATTCGGTGGAAACACTCTAGGTAGGCCGAATTTCAGGTACGTGTACATGTTAGATCCAAGGGCCGATCTGTGAACAAAGAAGGACAAGGTAAATTCATAATGATGTTGTAATATTTTTTTAATTAGGCTAATTATTTAAAATTAATTAGGAACCAAATGGGCGGAGGTAATTACTAAGGCATGCGTACTTGTGATAGTGAGCTTGCGGGTCGATTCACATGAATGCAGTTTTAACTGAAGCTATTAAATACGGGGTACAAGACACAGGTTTACAAGGGGATTATTTTAGTATACACGGCCAAGTAAATGTGTTATCACTTTTACATACACCTTCAAATGTAAAGGTGTATACTTATTTCCTTGGTAGTGGCTTCAGATTTCCTCCTCAAATGTGTAAAGGAAAAGAGATACATGCATAATTGTACTTACTTGGGTCCATATCGAGGATGTGACAATATAGACTGCACAGTAGTATCTCGGAGTTGGAAGTTGCCATACGGGAGAGGGCTCTTATCAGTACTTCCTAGAGCGCTGTCAGTGAAGTCAGAGTTCAAATTTTGCCTGAAAAAAGAAAAAAATATTTTATAATTTATTAAAGTTTTGTTAAACTAAACTAGTTCTTGTTTACTCTTGAGGTTAGACCTTCAAATGTTTCAAAATTGCGTTGACTTCCTACAATAAATCTAGTGTCCAACAATAAGATTAATATCAAACGCGTATGGTGTGTCCAATTATAATAATGGAACGTTGTAATAGAATAAACATAACATGTTCACAGCTGTGTTTTGTTTGGTAAATTATACTATTAGAATCTATTTTCCCACAAGCTGGTGAGAGGGAAGTACCCTGTGGTACTCCAGTTTTTTTAGTACACTCTAAGTGGAGTTCCACAGGGTACTCCAGTTGTTGGATCTATGATCGATGGATGTTTTCTTTCTTTGAACTGGTGAAATATTTACCTGTATATTGACCACGCGTGCAGATCCTCTGATTGCATGCCCCGATGGTCGTGCATCAGCGGGTTGGAGGGCACCGAGTACCGCCGCTCCCCACCGAGGCCTAGCGCTGACTGCGACATTGTAGCCTCTATTGTACCTGCCATACAAATAACAGCATTGTGTTAAAAACAAAAACTTCACCAAACCTAATTTGAATATGAAAATGCTGCATGTACGATAATCCACATAAATCTAGAAAAGTAATTGCCCAAGGAGAGAAGAGAAGAATATGCTAAACGAAACGAAAATTACAGCAAGCTGTGACCCTGGAACAGAACCTCAATTAGGTTAATTCACGACGAACCAGCCATTATGGTCGGTAATTCCCAGGGCTTTATGAAAATGGTTATTATAATAAAAATCCTAAATGGAGTATGAAGTTGTGCTGCAGGTATGCGTGCTCGATAGTACAAGGTTTGGATGCAATCAGGATTGTCACTCGGATAATGATGGGTTCAGCATTCATATTTTCTTCTTGTCACATTCACATTTATAAAATGTTGCTGTTCTGTCATATTCAAAGCATGAAACATTAATATTTACCAGTGTCATTCCAGTATTAGATTTTCTTCTGCTATCTTAAGCTTGCACATGGCCGTTAGTGTTGATACTCCATCTGTAACAAAAATACAGAGCTTATAACTTCTATCACAGATAACATAATACTTAACTTCTTTAAGGCAGACAAGCGCACGGCCCACCTGATGAAACGTGATTACCGTGGCCTATAGACATGTGCAACACCAGGGGAGTCACACTCGTGCTACCAACCCTGAAAGCACACAGAATTTCTGTGCTGTCAGTACGGCAGCAAGAGCAGGACAAGCCTTTGGTCTTCCCATTGATTGCACAAAATTTCCCCAGTGAGTTTAGGTCGTGATCATTCATTCACTCTTTTTAAAAAAAATCTTGTTGCAATCTCATTAGCAATTATATGATAAAATCATATTGCTTCAACGTCACTCATTCTTAGCCTAGTCACTAATCATACTCCATGTGGTTTCGACAATCGACATTGGCCATATCCTATCGGACAGAATCCGTCTGGCGCTGACGTATGGCACGTCAAATCAAAGGCCAAATTGCGTCACATGCAGCCGGCTGTTGACTGACCACCGGACGTGCAGTCAAATCTCACCATCTCATTGTCGATTTTACGCAATTACGTCAACGAGATCAGTAATTTGATTTGTAGTAATGTGTTTATTTGTGTGTGAGTGACTGTTGGAAAGATCATATAAATTATTTGAAAGGAGTATATTTAGATATCGTGAAAGAGTACATGCTAAAGAAAGCAGTTACTAAGGAGATGACGTTTGACAAGAATGTAGTAAAGAAGATGACATGAATAAGATAGAATGTTGAGCTTTCATTACTTTTATTCTATATACTTGAAAAAGAAGACCCCTGTCTCCGATAAAATGAAAATTTGAAGCATTTATTTTGCTAACTATTTAAATCGATTAAGACTGGAAAAATTGAATCGGTGCAGGCGGGATTAAAATCCGCGATCTTTGCCGTACCTACAGGTGAGATAGAGAGAGGGAGAAAGAGGATGCGAACGAGATTAACGCAAAGATGAAGCCAGGGTGATAGTTACACCCATGGAGTAGACACCCTAGATTGGATATAATTTCTCCTATTGCAGCAATTTGTTAAAAGCCTTCCCTGAGAAAGTCGTGACCAGAAATTGTGGGGCGTGCCCAAATTCAAACATTCATCGACAAATTATGCGGCATTTTATTCAAAAATTATGCGATAACGTAATCATAGTGCAGCAGCAATACATTACGGGGCATTCCGCTAACCAAAAGTTAACTGTATTCAATTTTTACTTTTATTCTTTACCTACATCCATTAATCTGAATGTGGCGTGTCGATATAAATCATATGGCAGCATACCTTGAACTAGACAACCACTCCATCCACGAACAGTTAATAGAATCATTAACAACCGTGGGACTACCGCGGAACTCAGTATTGTTTCACAATTGTGTGGTTCATTAAACGGTGTCAAGAATAGTTTGTTGAATCTCTTTTTAATTAAAAACGGCTGCAATATACGAGGCTCGTAGTTATATCAAAGTGCCATGAAATTAAAAATTCAAGATTTCAAGTACCCGTTCGATTTTTGTTACTGCAGTGGACAACTTGGCAGTCCCTTACTAGAGATGTAGGGCAAAATGGGGGCTACTTAGATGCAAGGGATGAGGGCTATGACCGTCTTGCACTTTTAGAAACTATGAACCACACACATATTGACTGAAAAGATAGATCAAATACTATAAAATATTGACATTGACTCGGCAAAGAATAAGCAGTTCGTTAGATGATCATTCAAACCATAGGTATAGGCAGGGGGATGAATGCGTATGCTTGCCGCCTGGATTGTAAGAAATATCGAACATTAAAATAATTAACCACCCCCGCCTCTAACATCTGACTGCCCCTGGTTAAGTCAACCTTTTTAGAAATCCATCTCAGAATTGAAATCAAATTCAGTTAATTCACCAAGTGATATCCTTGCAGTAGTATTA
Organism: Eilema caniola; assembly: GCA_949126895.1. Taxonomy (NCBI): domain Eukaryota; kingdom Metazoa; phylum Arthropoda; class Insecta; order Lepidoptera; family Erebidae; genus Eilema; species Eilema caniola. Next base: position 23,062,496 of record OX421467.1, read on the forward strand.
ACTTACTGTGTAACAATGTAACATAAATTTCAATTACTCTAAACGCTCTTAAGTATACGTCTTCTATGTCATGTACAGCAACTACGCAATTACTGACATCACAAACATACTTAGCATAACTATCACCTACTGCATTATACTTCGGAAGGCGAAGACCCTCACCTACTTCGAAGGATAGCATGATGTTTAGTACAACATTAGGTACATCAGCACTACCGGTTTGAAACATCGCGTGATGCTAGAATTATGATAATAACATGTTTATTTCAGGCCTTAGTCATTGAGTAATGAGCTATTTACATATTGTTTCCATGAATTATGCGATAGCGAAGAGGAAAAATCTTCTTGAAGATAAAATTCTCATGTTAGAATGCTACCTACCTACCTATTTACTTATTTTTAATAGTCTAAATGTATAGATGTATAGTACGATATGAGTTTTTGTGTCTATTTAAAAACTTAAATAACTATCTAGCGGTAATGAAAGTTTTGTATTAGACCCATTAAAGGTGAAATTCTGATATTCTTCTTTGTTCAATACTTGCAAAATAAGTCATTAACCAAAATTTGTGTGCAATAAGTTATGAAATTCCCATGAAGTGTTCTTGAAGGTTTAAGTTTATTCAAGCCATTTAATTTCTCAAACCCCGAACTGCACGAAGGCTGAACACCATTCAGGCGTTAATTGAATGCCACCGTTTAGTTAACTGCCTAGGCAGTTAGTTTAACGGCTGATTAAGCCAGTTGGCGGCGACATATACATGATAAATAAATTGAATGACTCGCGAATTATAATATCCGTTTGTAAGAAACCAGTCAGGTATGCAAATTGCTTAGATTTTAGATTATAAATGATAAGTTTCTACAAAGCACCATCACATGGTAGCTATGCGGTAGGAGAAATCATAATTTGGAAGCTATGCGGTAAGATAAAATATGCGGGTGCGTTCTCTGTAGTTGCTTTACATACAAGATGTTAGGGAAACGCTCCCGAAATGAAAACAGGCGATACTACCAAACCTGCTGACAATAAAAAACTGATCTATTTTTTTTAGATCAGAATTAATGCGTGAATAATACTAATGAAATGTTAAATTACCCTAAGCCCGATGTTCAGTTGTTTTTCAGCAGCCGTGGTCTCGTCCCGGCCCGTGGTCAGTTAGCCGTGGCTGCAGAAAAGTAACCGAAACGTCAGGCTTAGTTAATACCAAATTTATTGCGATAGAAACCGTTAAAAATAGTTTTATTGCAATCCAATGTAACTTACTAATCACTAAACTTTAGATAATACATCACAGCCATATAATATGATGTAGGCTGGATAATCTATACTCTATACATACCTATAAATAAGATCGGAGTCTCTGTTTGTAATAATGAAAAAACCGTTTTTACTACATGCATATGAATATAATACGGTAGGTACTTACACCTAAATGTTTTTTTTTATAATTTTTGTCTGTCAGTCTGTTTGTTTGTTCCGGCTAACCTCTGAAATGGCTGGACCGATTTTGACGGGACTTTTATTGGCAGGTAGCTGATGTCATAGGAAGTAACTTAGGCTACTTTTATTTTAGAAAAAAAGCGTTGACTCAACACCAAGCTATAACCGACTTCCACGCGGGCGGAGCCGCGGGCGACAGCTAGTTTAAATATAAGAACCACTGGAGATATAATTGGTTTCATTAAATCATAACCCGTCCTATTATAAGTAAGTACTTATATTATCTACCTATTGTGTATACACACTACTTCGACGCAGATGTAACTGATATTATTCATTGGTACTGGCATTGTAAATACCACTGGTTTGTTAGCAAGTATTTCGTCAACTTATAAATAATTTACAAGTTTGATATTAGGTACTTCAACTATTACTAGTGTGACAACTGTTATTTCCAATGGCTTCTACGGAGTTCTACGCAATGTACTCGCTGAAAACATGGGAAATTACAAGACCAGACACACTCGACTCAGAAGACCTTAAGGATCCGAAGGTGAAACATATAGTAAGCTTGCAAGGAAAGGAAACAGATAGGTTTGACGAAAGTCCATAATTGGCGGAAATACCACATCGTCCATTGGGGAAAAATAGGGTAAATGGGTGATGGGAAGATCAGCCGTCCGGTCAACGGCGTTCCTTGCTAGCAGTAAGTAAATAATGTAACATACTAATAGCTAATATACTATACGGAATAAAAACTTAAGTAACGTGACAGGCCATAAACCGATCATCAACCAAAACTACTTTTTGTAGCTGTCATAATCACTTTACAAAATAGTATGCCTACACTAACAGAATATTTGCATCCCATACTTCTCCTAATTGTCCAGTCAAAATCAACGAAATAAAATGGTAAGCTTGCATAAATTCACATGGAGCTGGAAATTGGTGGGGGGTCTTAAGTACATCAAATAAATCGTGATTTTGAAAATTTGAAGAAGTCATAATATAGTCATATTTAATATAAAATTTAATTCCCAGAACCTAAACCGCTGGTCCTATGAACTTGAAATTTTGACAGTACCCAGACGCTTTTCATGTTGCTAGCATCCACCAAGAAAGGATTTTTGAAAATTTATTTATATCATATTATATAGTTGTCTTGCATAGAACTTCATTCCCGCTCATTTCAGACAATTATTTATATTTTATATAAAAATCCTTTCTTAGAGGATGTTAGCAACATGAAAAGAATCTACTGCCAAAATTTCAAATTTACAGGACCAGCGGTTTAGAATCTGCGTTAATTAATCGATAAAAAACAAGTAATTTTGTATATAATAGATATGACTTTTTCTAATTATGAGATCATGATAGCTTGAAAATGGTGATCCGTACAAAAACAAAGAATCTGAACAATTTTGTAGGTTACATGATCTAAAACTTTGACTAACCAACTTTTGCAATAGAGTTGCTGTTTACGGGCAAAATGCAATATTCAGTAAAATCTGGTCAGAAAAGAATATACCAGTCGCATTTGGCGAAGCGGTTTTTGTTCTCATCCCAAAAAAACACGAAGTGACTCATCCTAAAGATACTAGACCGATAGCACTAACTAACACAATTTCAAAAATATTTTTCTCAATACTACAAACAAAAATGTGTAATTTTATGATTAACAATAGGTATTTCGGACCTAACCCCCAGAAAGGATTTTTACCCGGAATTTCTGGATGTCTGGAACACAATAGTCTGTTAGCGGAAAGCTTAAAAGATGCCAGAAAATACGAAAGAAAGATAACGGTATATTGGATAGACCTAGAAAACGCATTTGGCTCAATTCCACATTACCTTATGATATACGCGTTGCAATGGTATAACTTTCCACCCGTGGTAATAGAGATAATAAAACTAAATTTTGCTATAAGCTTCCAAAAAGACCACACAGAACCACTACGGTATAATGTGGGGCTGTTTCAGGGATGCTGCTTGTCACCAATAGCATTTAACATAGTAATTAATATCTTAATCACCAAGTTAATACGTCAAGAAAAAAAATGGGGTTATCGGTTTAAAGTAAATAACAAAAACACTGAGTCCATTTTAGCTTTTGCTGACGATCTCGCAATACTGACGCGTAATCCAAATCAATGTCAGGAACTATTAAAGGAAATCGATGAGTTCTGTTCGTGGACAAATGGACTGAGAACGAAGCCCAGTAAGTGTCACTGTCTGTGTCTGGGTATGACGGGACACCAAATTAACCTCCTACGACCCGGGACTCTTCATAGGGGGTAAACCAGTTTCCATAGTCGCTGAATCGGTCCCATTTAAATTTCTTGGCAGAAAGATAGACCATCAAGGACGCACACCATCCTTAGATGAAGTTGTCAATATGTTTATAAATGACCTAAATAAGATAGATCAGCTACCACTAAATAATATCAAAAAAGTTTGGATATATGACAACTACCTAACATCACGTCTGACTTGGCCTTTTCTGGTATACGATTTCGGCAAAACCTTACTAGCGAAAATAGATGCAACTGTCATAAAATCACTAAAATCGTGGCTTGGACTAGCGCACTCTGCTGATCCTTCTGCTTTATTTAGGGATCAGAATAATTTTGGGATGAAATTAAAGAAACCATCGGAGCTCTATAAACACCTTAGCGTTACCAAAGCCCACATCTTAAGTAAATTCCAAGATGACACAGTGAGGGCACTCCCGAAAGATAATAACGTGTCCGAGCTTGAATCTAGACTTATATTCCATAAACGATTTATGATAGGAGCCCAGTCCAACAAAGTGGGGTTGGGAGTACGAGAGCCGAAAAGGGACCAGGATATACTTAGGTCCTTAGACCCTTCCAGACCAGAATAATCTGGTAAGGTGGGGGAAGGCCACAGAAAAACAATGTTATACCTGTGGTGTGGCAATAGGGACGGCTAGGCACATATTAGTAGTATGTAGGGTGCTTCTTGATAGAGGCCAATACTCACGCCGCCACGATAAGGTGCTTTTCATCATACGCGAAGCAATGAGTCTGGCAGTAGCTAGAGCCCAAAAAGGATTGACTACTAACAGACGTCATATCAACTTTGTGTCTGAAGGTTCATCCATAAAATCCAGAAACAAACCTTATTTAATCTTAGATACTGCCCCAGATTGGACTCTCCTAATCGACACGTATGAAAAGCACTATAAAATTCCAGAGGATGTTGGGGTTTCGTCATCTAGACCGGACATATTTCTCTACTCGAAAACAACTAAATATGTGATCCTTGTGGAACTTACTGTACCGTGGGAAACAAATATACCGAAGGACCACACACTTAAGAAAAATAAATACTATGATCTCACAAACGAATTAATCAAAAACGGTTACGCGGTTAATTTGTATGCAGTAGAAGTGGGAGCGAGAGGTATACCAGATAAATCTCTCTATAACCTACTTAAAGATCTAGGCCTATCGAGAGCTACAATAAGCTCATTACTAGGACGAATGTCTAAAGCGGCACTAGTAGGTTCGTATCAAGTTAGGCAGGGAGGGGAACTTGGGTAGTGAAGGTGAGTGTTGATGTACATCAACAAAAGGGGCCCCTTCTAAACCTACACTTGGGTCGCAAGTCCCAGGCACTGTCCCGAGTTCCCAACTCAGCAACGCGATGGACCCGGCACCCGCAAGGAGAATAATATATATATATATATAAAAGAATATCGTCTCTCATTTTTTACCTTTACATTGAATCAAAAAATGCAGAAGTCTAGTCGATGGGAATTGTGATATTTCTTTTATTATGGTGTATTTAAGATCTCTACCAATTTTTGGCTCTATGCGAATTCATGCAAGCTCATATGTTTATTTTGTTTTGATTATATCTACCCCCGTCGAACTGGGTCACTATTCATGTTCTAAACAGCTTGTCTACTCACATAATTTCACTGATAGTAGGTATTTAGGTCATTTCAAGGTCAGGTAGGGTGAGGCAAAGGGTTGGAATACGGGCAAATATTAATCATTTAGGCCATGATAGTGCTCCCAAGGTTCTCCCATTATCAGTTCAGTCTTCATATGATTATTAAGTATGTACATCAGAAGGTTTGTACGCAATGTATGTCTTTGTTTATTTGTAATTTCATACTGCCTTCGTGACCTTAACCGCGTCAATGAACGAGGAAGTTCTGAAATGACAACCACAACTCGCATACTTAGGCGAACACACTACTTAAATATATTTACTTTAATCAGCTGTTATTGAATGGAGGCGTAGTTTATTTTGATTTCGTTATGAAATGTACTCAGCTGCTCTCCTTTATTCCATTTTGTGACTCTCGAATATTTCAACCAATATTATTTGAACATCAAATGGCCTGCCATCCACGTTGCTTTTTACTTATTGTTTGGCTCCTAGGGATCATAGTGTGATGTTATATAGCCTATGTAAAACTTCAATAATTGTAATATCAAATGCACCAAGAATTTATCGGTAGTTATAGAGATTATGAGCAAATAAACAAACAATCTCTTCAGCTTTTATTCGTATAAGTAGATAAGAATCAAAGTATTTTGTAGATAGAAACCAATAAGTGTCATGATTGCGCGGACGCATACAGTTTGCGTAAGCGATGTCCTCTAAATTTTTAACACCTACGAGTTTGCGTGATATATCAACAGATACAATGAATACCTTAATACTTTACTATTATCGCGTGGAGCCTGGGGTCCACCTTCCGGCTTCTCATTCTCCATTTTTCACGGTCCTAGGAATCCTCTCCAGTGATATTATCACCACCTCCTACGACGTCTTAGTCAAGCCTTTATACAGATTCTTAGGTTTACCATAACGGGACCCATCGGAACGCCTCTACCACACATTCTCAATGTCTCTCTCTCAAGTCTGTCTCTGACCAAAGATGTGGGTCGTTGATCATATGATAAAATTCCCTGCTATTTTATTAGACAAAGACACTCAACACGCAGCTCCCCCGCGAAGTCACGCGGGCTGTGATTACAAAGGCCTAAATAACTAGTGACCGAAAAAGGTAATTACTTTTAAATATCGTACGACAATAAGACATCAATATAACATTATTATTGTCAAGGCAGTAGAGCTAAAAATATAGTAGGTATATACATCTGAGATACCTCCTTTTTTACCATAAAACCGGTAACACACGGAGATGATACTTAATACTATAAGATTTTAATTTTCAAAGATGTTGATGACCACTGCCGTATTGACCGTTCGATTGCTGAGACGGAGGTCGTAGGTTCGATAAGATAAGATAAATCTTTATTGTACTTACACTAATAAATTATAGTACATGTACGGATAACATTATGAAAAATGTCCAAATGGCGGCCTTATCGCTACAAGCGATCTCTTCCAGGCAACCTTTGGATGGACATGTTTTAATTATCTTAAACAATAATAACTCATGGGCAGTTATTAATTTAGTCACAAACTTAAAAATATATACACATACACACATATATACATCGATTTCCATTTAATAAAAATATTTGCATGCATGAATATTTGCATTGGTCTGGTATTTCTATGCAAAATGTGGGATGTAGAAATGTATTCACAAAATAATATCTAAGTGTGTTTTTTCGTATTCTGCAAACGGCTGTGCCGATTTACACAGGATTTTCAGTAGTAGACAGCTGATGTTTTAACGTAACGTGTTTGGCGTAACTCAGGCTACTTTTATTTGAAAACTTAATAGTCTTTAAATAAGGTGCTCGTGCAAGGTGGGCACAGGTAATTGAATTAGGTAGGTATGGCGAGCAATATCATTCATATCTTTTCGATTTAGATGGGAAAAAGTGATTTAATGACAAAAATAATATATGTATCTCACGACGAAAATATTATAATACCTGCACCGTGTATAACTTCCTTAAATAATCAGAAAAAAGCAAACGTGATTACACTCACGCATTCCTCATTATAGGTTGTACGCAAATTTCTCTGTTCCACGTTCTCAAGTAAATGGGAAATGCGTGTACTGAGGCCATAAAACAGGTTATAGATACGAAGTCTATGGATGCAAGAGGTTATTTTTATACCAGGGATGGCATGCCGCCTGGCGCCAAAGGGTCACTGGCCTAGTCTGCGCCCGCCATTTTCTATCAGAGCTGATTGTTCGAACAAAAGTTATTGAGACAAATTGCTTTAGTTATTTATTGTTTTTAGTTAGAATAGATTGGAGAAATGAGGTTTTGTGCAAGTATAGTATATTAAAATCGATTTACTATCCCTGTGTAAGTCTATTGGCCGGGGTTCGGTCAATAATATTGTGAAAAAGAATATTGAATTTGGAATTTTAATTTTATACTAACTATATCCTATACGTTTATAAATTTTAATTTTTAAACGTATAGGAAATAAACACATAGTGCATTTTGTTTTCATTTTGTGCAAGATTTTCTTTTGTGAAATATTTATTACCAAAAATGAACTTAAATATAAATATATGGACCATTTCTATTAATTATAAACAATTAATGATAGCTATTATTAATGGTCTTGGATTATTACTGACAATAAAGTGATTATTAATCGCTTTTAATTATCTTCATATATAGTCATCTAGATGTATCCTAATATAATTGGGTCAAGGAATAACGCAGTGCGACTTATAACTTCTTGGTGCCAGGCCCATCTTGGGGTGCGAGGTCGGGTAATCTCTACATTGGTTTCTCCCTTTGAACCTCAGTCCTGGGGAGCGAAAGCGAGGGGGCTGGTGCACCCTGGATAGCGGTTAATAGACTCCTACTCCCAGAACCTCTGTAAGTCGTTAACGAAAGACCCGACAGGTGACCCCATTGCGGGTACCTGGGATGGCGGGCCTGCAAGCTTCGTGAAGAGGGATTCGAAGGATCCCTCCTGACAGGGCGGGAGTGGCCCAGGTAGCGGCCGCTATTAGGTCCAGACCTAAACGGGATACCTCAGCCGTAGCAGGCTGCACTACTTAGGCTAACGGTTAAATCCGAATCCGTAGCTCAGCTGGCCGTAGCTCCCAGCAGGCAGACGAGTCCCACCGACAGATGTCTGTCACCCGCCGGTAAATCGAAACCCTGGACAGCGGTAGTGGTTCATCGTTATTAAACAACTGTTAGATAGGTACCTGAATGATGTTTGTCCCATCTGGCACACATGTGGAGGCCTCAATATAAAAAAATATTAATAAGTTATTAAGCTCATTAGAATCCAGGGATTATTTTTTTATTTACACAAACAATAATACAAATTCATTTAAATTACTCCCATTTCTGAGCAACATTTGGTCCAAACCTTGTCAATGTCCTTTAAAGGAAACAATAATATTAAACACTGTTTGTAGTTATTTTTGTAGACACGGATTTAAATTTTGTTAATTTTATCAATAATAAAGATTTTTGAAGCTTTATAAATAAAAAGTCATTACTTACAAGGAAACAAAAAAGAAACAAAGAAATTGACTTGACACTAGTGGAAAAAGAAAATAGTTTCCGAATCTCGTTCCAAATTCAAAATTCATTCCCCATGATGTTTTCTTTTTCTTCCTACAGTCCTGGTTCCTTTATGCAGGAGTGAAAAAGCATAGGATGAGGCCGTCAAGGTGAACCTCTTTCTTGAAGACTTTGCTTAAGCTTACTATTGACCTATAAATATGTACCTCGAACGTGATAAAAAAGAAGTCAATAATAATATGACATAACTTGGATATATCTAACATTATTGGTAAAACAAGTTAGGTATGATGACACTTAAAGTATGCATTAGACATTTACAAGTTATTTGCGTCCGTGTGTGGTTCTGACCTTCACAAGTTAGTTTATATTGGACATTTTTATTGTAAAACTTATTAACAACCTGTTTCTCTCTCCATAAGCGCACACAATAATATTTAAAGAGATGTAGGTACACACTATATACCTACATCTGAAAACATGATACAATGATGATAACATTGACTTGCATAGAATGAAAACATAATTGGTACTGTATTAATGATTAAATTAACTTAATATTTTATATAATACTCTAAATTCATAAAGATACATATTGTTATTTGAACTAATATTTATCTACAGAAATAAATCTCTGTAATCATATTCGAAGCAATTAAACGATTTATTTGATTTGATTTCAAAGATATTGCGTGTCCTAGAATTAATCGCATAGTGCCGGCTGTCGTAGCATTATTCCTCTTTATTTACATTTTTATTCTTATAAATTATATTTTTAAATACATATACTCATATAAAAACATATATTTAAAAATATAAAAAAATTCAAAATTATTATTATTATTATTATTCTTATTAAATCTCATTCCTTGCAAAAGTAAATAGCTTAATTGGAAACCAAACGGTTTTTTCCCTTATAGGTGAAGGTAATCCCCTGATCTTAACGAATAGAGGAGTTTTCCATCCAGCTGTAAACAAACAGCCCGGTAGGTGACTCATTCCCAGTTTCCATGAGACAGGAGAACATAGGTAGTTGGCCAAATGTAGACCTTATAATACTTACCTCTGCTTGCCTTGAGTATTCATGTAGGTAATAAAAGTGTAAAATATGATTAATTAACTTTTCTCACGCAAGAGATCCGCATTCCATAACTAAAATGGTACAGCCATGGATTGCTGCAGAAAAATGCACGTTTATACAATGTACCTACCTACTTATCAAGTTAGTCAGACGTATAAACATGGCAGTTTTTTTATGCTACTAAGTCGGGAAACAAAGACATCTCGCGTAGGCGCATGCGACCGGCTACCCGAGCCGTTAACAAATAGTCAAATTTTTGTATGTTTATCAATCAATCAATCAGCCCACTGTAGTCCACAGCTGGACATAGACCTCTCCCAATGTGCGCCATTTCGTCCGATCCTCCATGCACATTCTAGTCTGTCCTAGCCACCTTTTTCAGGTCGTCAGTCCATCAAGCAGGAAGCGTCCTACCTAATTATAATTTATACTTATTACGATTTAATAACGTAATTTTATTTATGGAATTTTTGTCTTTTTGTCCGCGAGAGACGCAAAAACAACTGAACGGATTTTGATGTGTTTTTTTTTTGCATCTCAAGAGCTATTTGCCTGCCTATTCCACCCACTATACCTACAGATCTTTAATATTTATCTATCAAAATAAAAAGAATATTCTTATAACAGCTGTTGAATTAAGAAAAACAAGTTTATTTTTTATTGCTTTTCTTATGATCGATGTTTTTGTTCGCAATGAATGTGACCGGTTTACCAAAATACTCGCTGTATACCTACAAAAGTTTTGTTAAAATTCGGAGTGACCCTTCGTGGAATGCGGCTTTAACTTCGAGAATATTAGAATTATTTTTTTGTTAAGGTAAGTATTTCCATTCATATTAAGAATTAAGGTAGGAATATTATTTTATTCTGGCTTGTTGAAGTAGGTAACAAACGTCCATACACCTACAGTTCGTTTAGGTATCTACAAAGGCCGTGGAAGACCATCAATGACATTGATCAACCTAACTGCTGCTAACTGCTAGCTGACACAATTAAATTAGTTCACTTTTACATCAGTTCTATCTTCAATGTTAACAAAATTAATGCATCGTCTATTCGCGTTATGATTGCGTTTGTAACTCATACCTAGTCAAGTAAAATAATGTGCCACTACTAGGAGAGCTCCAGACTCCAAATTAATTGACACATTAGAGCTATGAAGAAGAATAACGAACAAAAATGGATACAAATAAAACTATAACATACTCTGAAGTATCACACCGAATACCGTGGGCGAGTCGGGGACCACGTGGTCCCCCCTCCCGAGGAGGGCCAGACCGAAAGGAATGGCCCTGGGTCAGCCGGGGTGCGAGGGATATGTCACGAGACAACCTCACCTCCGGCCTAGCACATCGACCCACAGACGGCGTGCGGTTTAGCCGGTTCGAGTCCGACATAACCTCCTCCTTCGGCTCCAAAGTGGGGGGTATCGGTGGGGGTTTCCCGCACGTAAAAAAAAAAGACGGGTTGCACTCTGGGAGTGCCGGCAGAAGTGAAAACATTTTCTTTTTTTCTTTCTTCGTTATATACATAGAAAAAGATAAAAAAGAACATACCATACCATACCTATAATATAGCGCTAATCATAGAACCTATAACTTATTGTCTGCAAATTTTCTGTCAGAAGAAATGAATAAATTATGAAAAGAAAAAATAATCACAAAAAATAAAAAATTACAGAAAGAAAAAAATATCATAAAAAGTAACAAATTACAAAAAGAAAAAATAATCACCAAAAGTAATAAATTATAATAAGAAAAAACAATCACAAAAAATCCCTGCAGGCCAGGTGGTTTGAACCCGATACTATCTGAAACTATAAGGACTTACAGTCGAAGTGCTTACCGTTTAAGCAGTTTATTTATTATTTTCCCAAACACAATGGCAAGAAATTGGTAAGCAATATTTTAACATCTTTAACAAAATGTATTACCAATAATTATTTACAATATGTACATTAGAATTATTTAAATAAAAAATAAAAAATATAAAAACAATAAGTACATAATATATACAAACCAGCAGGTTCAGGCGTCAAAGAATTCCTCACCATTGATGTCAACTGGGAGGGTGGCCAGAAGGCTGGCAGCATTGCCACGTTGAATGGCAATACTGATCCTTTGCGCAAGGAATAAACCAGCCCTCTGGTCACGGGTAGCGTCTATTAACCGTTTGGAAATGTCTTTAAATAATAGACGGGCACTTGGACCCCATCATCCCAGCGTCTCGACCCCAAACGGCTCAAATATGTAATTATCACTTAAACTACGATATTTGCGCCGTTTGAGGGTCTCTGCCGAAGCAGCAGCAGCGCAGGCACAGTCCCCAGTCCCTGGAAGATGTGAAGGCGCAAGGGTGTCAGCACATGTTGCATCCCACACCAAATGCCTTCCCATCTTCCAAGGCACCAAAGACATTCCATGCGGCCTCTTGCCATCATCGCGCACCAGACCAGCAGGTTCTAAAACGGCTGGAACCCCGGCGGTGACAAGAGCCCTACGGATTATGTCATTGATGTACGCGTGCCGTGAAAGCCGTCCCGCGCTCCTACTGCATGAGAGACCATGGTGTCCAAGGCTACCAACTTCTTCTCCACAGCGACATCGATGCGGAGAAACGCAAGGAGCACCTAAACGAAGGCAAGCAGCGATACGGAAGGTGTTATCGTCCAACATGGTACCTATGTTGGGCGATGGTAGGGCCTGCAGCCAAACACCGGATTCCCATTCCCCCACAGCCAAAAGGCGAGCACGCTCCGCAACATTGGAAGACGTAGAAAGGAGATGTTTTCTTACCATGTTGCAGAGCGGCACGTCCCATTGTCTCTGGGAAGATGGGTTGGCTGGCAAATCAGCGTTTGGGCAAAACATTTTCCAAACTCTTAAAGCTTCGGCCTTGCCTGGCACTTCTGAAATAGTTAGGCTAGGGGTTAGGATTTTTCTAACTAAATCATCCGTGCCATGCACCGAAGATAAAAAAGCTGGTAGACTTACGTCGGTAATTTTGCGAACGCCGAGCCCGCCTAGACGAACAGGCATGGATGCCTGAAGCCAGACTCGGTCGTTCATATCCACATTTAGAATTTTGCAAAGTGTGTTTTGAATCACACTATCCATTTTACCTAAAAGAGCCAAATACTTAAAAAGTTGAGTTGAACGGAGAACATGTGTAAATTTAGGGACAAAAAGACAATACCGAATTATTGTGAAAGCAGAATGGATGTTAATTTGTTGCAACCGGTCCGAAACTTCATAGAAATTTTGAATTTTTTCTTCTACGAAAGAGTCATATGCTTCCTCTAAGATTGGGGACCCAAGAAGACGGAGAGAAGTTTTTTGAACAATTTTTAAATTTGGGGCCAAAACATTGAATTTTGATAGTGTCGAAATGCTGTCAATATTATCATCAAGATAAATTTCACATTTAGTTGGATTCAATTGTAAACCAATGGATCTAAATTCATCTTTTAGAAAAGCCAAGTCATTTATAACTGTATTAACGTCTCCTCCTAAGGTCCCGTCATCTAGATACCATATGTTAAATTTAGAATTTAGCTGCCGAATTATAGGGTGTATAGCGAGGCTGAAAAGGAGTGGCCCAAGAGGGTCACCTTGTTGACATCCCACCGATGATTCTAAAACGCTGTCCTTGTATAGTAATTTTGAGGGGTACCTATAGCATTGCCAGAGAAATTTATAAATTTTGGGGGTTTCCAATTTCGCTTGTGTCAACAATGTGTCCCTATTCACTGAATTAAAGGCATTCTTCAAATCAACCTTAAGAATGACTTCCCCTCCACTGCAGCCAAGGTACGTTGACAGGGCATGTACGGCAGCCTCGCAGCCCCCTTTGGAGCCAAAGCCAAGTTGCAGGGGCTGCAGTTGGTTAGTAGATATTTCATTGTAAGCTTTACAGCATAATTTGGGTGCCATACGCCTGTATGTGCACCCTACAGCAATGGGGCGAATACCACCATCTTTCTTACGCAATGCGCATAGGTTCGCGCCATAAAGAAGGTCAACGATGGCATCGCACACATTGCCGGATAACATAAGGTTTATTAAGGCTGTTAGTTCCTTCAAAAGTGCATCGCCAGCTTCCCCAGGACATAGTAAATCCTTGAGGTGTTGCGGGGTTAAACCATCTAGGCCGCCAGCAGATCCGCTCTTGAAGGAACCAACAGCAGCTAGAACGTCCTTGGCTGAAACAGAGAGAAAATCATCATCTTTATTTGGAGGGTCGGGGAAGGAAAGGTCGGCTGAAGGTGCTGGATGCTTGCTCTTCAGTTCCGCAAGAGTATCTGGAGAGTAAGCAGCCACCACATCGCTACTAAACAAAAGTCTTGATGCTCCCCTTATGTCACCTTCCCTTAATTTGGATTCTACATAATGATAAACTGAATTTTTCCGGAAGTTCGCGAATTTAGGGTCAAAAATATGGGTTGAGAGGCAATTTTCTTTAATTTGTGATGCCAGAGTTTTCTTAGAAGTCGAGACGTGTGATATATGCAGAATCCTATAAGGGAAAGTGAGAAGCTGTTCCCAAGCTCTTGGAGAGTTCTCCCGGACTACTTGTGAAATGCATGAAGCTAGATTATGTGCGACGGATGGTCTGGCCCCACGGGGAACTCTCTTTAAAATCGGAACTGAATTTTTTAATTTACTGAGAGTTTGCCAGAAAGGAATTTGGGAGGTGGTGTGTGATTGTGATGCGTGGGATTGGTTCGAAAGTACATTTTGGGATTTGTGTACTTTTCCCAAATGTACATTCAAACCCCGCTTACCTTTAAAGAAGCGAACTTGGGTACAGTGGGGGCACCGAACGAGGTTGGTAGGTTGATTTGAAGACAAATCCGTATCACTACGAGTACCACTGCAGTCTTGCATAAAAAAAAATAACTTAAACTATAAACACACAAACAACACTTAAACTAAACTATATTTACAAATATTAATAGAAAATAAATCACAAGTAAAAGTCAAAAGCACTGAAAGTCAACACCGTCGCATCTCGCACCATGGCAACGGCGCGGGGCGGCGCGGCGGCGCACTTTTCATGAAGCGCAGCGCCTCCCATGGTGATTTTTGACCCATCTGGGCCCAAAAAAACGGCCGAGCGAATAGCGGCTCATTTGAAAACTGGGGCGCTAGTTTGATTTAGTGTGCTTGAGCTAACACCAACACGCAACGTAATTATGCCCTGTGTGTTTTTATTTTAATAATAATAATAATACGTCAATATTATTAATTTATATGTATTATATTATATCAATAATAATATTATAGTTATGAATTTATTAATTATTTAATTTATTTAATGTATTGATGGATTGGCTTTGTCTTTTGTATTACACAATACCGTTTAAGCTATGACGTTATCTATTGTAAATTGCAAAATAGATAGTCTGTACCAATCTTGTATGACGTCAGTCGTCGGTTACGGTTCAAAGGTCAACTAATCCTGACGCTTCCTTAACATTTTACACCCATCCAACGCCGCTAAAGAAGTTTTCACTTCAAAAAACCTCTGAAGTATCATAACTATATTGAATTAAAAAAATCGCAACACATAACGATCGGACGTTACGTACAGATTGATTCAATCGTTGCGCGTACGTCGGTAACGCGTTACGTTCGGGGTAAAACCACAATCTTCGGTTACGGCCAGTAATTAGTAATTACACATTATAGCTAATGGTAATTTGCTTGTTTACATCAATAGTGATCTCATTGAGATTGAGATACGGAATACCGATCGCAGATCGCTCTACTTTCATTTTTATAGGCATTAATAAGTGGGTTCGTTTACTGTACGTTTTGGTGTGGTGTCTTGGTTTATGAGCACAAATAGATATGTGTATCTACTGACAGGTAAGCTATTCTGCGCATGCTTAAACTGTGAAATAAACTCCCTGCTATGGTTTATTCAAGCGACTACAATATGGCGCTCTTCAAGAAGCTTTCTTCTTTTAGAAGTTTCCGACAAGGTTGGCAACAAAATGACATACCTGGTGTTGCACACGTTCATAGGCGACGATAACTACTTTCCTGTGAACCATTTGCTTGTTTACCCAATTCATAGATAATAATCATCAAATAGTTAGAACCAGTTTTTTTTGCATGAATACAATTTCCTCATCACTTCTGTAGAAGCGCGTATACTCAGCGACAAAACGGCATTAGACGTCGCTCGATTTTGTATGGGAGAATGGAGTGCTCCATCGCATCTATGTAAGATCATTTGAGTACTTTGTTCGTCAAGATCGGTCTGATGAAATTTCGCACACAATAATATGCTCTGAAAAGGGCAACATGGAGATAGGTACCATCTCGAAATGTTTCAGGCGCTGAACCAGGATCTGGAGATCAATAAAACAAATAAAATTTCGGAATCAAAATCTATTACAAATTCAGTTACTATAATTGGCTTTCTGTTAGATATATTATATGATGTGTGCTTCTGTATTCTACGTAGCCGAAATGCCTGTCTATGGAAAACAAAATTCTTTAAGATCTGACATCATAAAAAATATTAAACCTACTCAATGACAAGGGAACAAAAGAATTGTTTAGAAAGTCGATCTAATATGCTATGATAACTCATGAAACACCTGTTCTACTTCGTTGCGCTTATCAGCTACCAATTTCGAGAACAATGCATATCTGCATATAACACTTAATTTTCACACAAGCAACAAGATGTACTTGGGTGTATGAGCATTTGTAATAGTATTTTTTTAGGCTGAATACAGACAATCGAATTTAATCTAAATAATCATACTTGTCAATGTGATAAACTTGATCGTTTAGATTAGTTAGGTATTTTTTTAAAAGGCTTGACCAGTAGTTGGGCAGAATGTATACTATCCGGTCCAAATGACAAGTTATTTCAAAGCTTTGGGTAGGTAGTCGGGCATTATTAATATGGGCTGGCTAAAGTAATAAGTATTCTTATCAATTTGGCCAATGCTCTTGCATGGTAATTCCTCATAATCACTGGTTGACAATGATACTGCCCAATTAATATAGGTGATAACATACCATACTATGAACACGAAAGTTTACCTGTAAAGACTCCTCTTTTCATATAATATAGCTCTGTAACAAGAAACTAAAGACATGCTCGAACAACAGTCTAAAACTGGCCTTAACGTTCAACTTTTATAAATATATTACCTACTTGAGTCAGTATATATGCTGCTCGTATGCATGCAATGTTGTCTGAAGTGACGCAGAGGACAAACGCGCGACTGTGGGTTGGCCCTTTGAGCACGCATTAGCTGGGTTAAGCAAATACATTCCAACGTGTGTACAGAATTATAATTGTTAATGTCGATGTAGCGAATATTGCACTGTATGCCACTGTACTCGATACTGGTTAACCTTTTTAATCCTGATTTAAAATATAGTACCTGGTGGATGCAATAAGGTGTATAAACAAAACTAACAGCCTCCGCAGTAGTGAACGAAATATGGGTATTTGCATTGGTCGTGCCTCGCAGAGGTCCCGGTTGCCATGCCAACATCTATGGCAGTCTTTACGGGTAATTGGAGCCCTCAAAAATCCAACAACTGGTCTAACTGCAATGCTTCGATATCGCCTTTGGGTTGTGGAGGTCCGATATCAATCGCTTCACGGAAAATGCCGAAGTTCAGCCAAAATCCGCAGTAAGACTGGTAATATGGCCCCTAGACTCCAAGTCGAAAGCTTTGGGTGCGACTGAGATCAACGCTAGGATGAAGAAGAAGAACCAAACCAACCTCGGTGGTTCCCAGTAGAATAGAATAGTACCTACTCGTTCCACCCTGTCTCTTCCCGTGAGTGTTGTAAAAGGCGACTAGGTAAAATAAACAGTATAATAAACAGTAAAATACAGCCTATGATGAACGTGATAGCAATAGGCTCGCCTTAATCATGGCCTGACACACGTAGTGGTTATATGCTCCTTGGCTTGACATGGCAGAGACAGGGTGGTTCATATATTCTTATTTCATTGGCGGGCATTTCGAAATTCAAACCTATTTTTTTAAGCCTCTATGGTGAAAGAGGCCATTTACATTTATGGAAATAAAGGCTCCAAGGAGTTTCGAATATGGATTGGGGTAAACGAACTCAATGAATAAATGAAATGAAAAGCATTCGTAATAATTGCAACATGCACTATGCAGGCTTTCACTAGATATTTATGCACAAACAGTTCCTTATATGTTTAAGCAATGGAATTGCGACTTGTATTGGCTTATAGCACTAACATTCTATATTCCTCGTAAGAACGAAAGTTTCTCTTAGTATTTTAATGCAAGAAGATTATGTGGTAAAAGCGTCGTACTTTCGCCAGCATATATTTGTCAACTCACCCGAAAGTACTTAAATATACATTCTCTATCTCTTAGTTGCCTTGTACGACATCCACGGGAAAGAGACCCACCAGGAACCAACCGCTTGTCTGGTCTATTTATGTGCTAGTAAGTAGTAAGGTATAGCCAGTCAGGACAGGATAAGTAATTTAATTAAAAAAGTACATGTTTTTATTGAATAGGCCGAATTAAAATTTCAACTAGATATAGGAAACTACAGAGGCTACATTGAACAATGTAATAAAATGACATAATGAATAACAAATTCGAAAAAGATGCTAGCTTCTAACGCAAATATCATATTGTTGACAAATGTCTACCGTTAGAAATTCACGGTAGTATCGCCATTGTGCGCAATTCACACGATAGGCAATTGCAAATTAAAATCACATTATCTCAACGTCTTTATACGGTAATGTAAGAAAATGATACGTTTTATGTAAGTGGACGTCATCGAGGTCTCTGTACTACGTTCTTGGAAACAAAATATGGGATTCAATGTTAAATTTTATATGATATATCTTAACGTCATCATTAGAATCATCACCCTCCGGTATTTTCTGTGTAGCAATTGCTATCTGACCTGCTCCACTGGCGATATCTTATCAAGGTTCCAACTTCCCGTAACGAAAGCTAACAATCTTCGCTAAGCAAGCTGGCAATAAAATATAAGGGATTTGACGTAAATGACAGTCGTTAACGCATGTCATAAACGTCAAATCCCATACATTCCTCATTCTATTCCATCAAACACCGGCCAACTAATTGTCACTTGTCTAGAGGGGCAGGACCGACGGCTTAACGTATTTTTGAAGCACGGAGGGAGATTCAATGTGTCATTTTGCCACCCATCCTAAAGAGAAGTGTCAACTGGCAAGTATTTTCCAATCGTCTTTTGTAACTTGCATATAGAGTAATTGCAGTCAGTGGAAACAGAAATTGCGGAAAATACTTACCACTGGACCCTTCGCTTGAGACAGAAAAGAAACTAGAAAAACTAATTTTATAGTTCAGAAATTCAGTGCGAATTTGGTGGAATTGATGTAAGGAAGGCTAAAATGGTTTAGTATTAAAATGCGTCATAATAAACTTTGCAGTCAAATCTACTCAGTTTAGAAGCTGACGTTAATTACGGATAACACGGGGTAAACGAAGTTTAAGCCGCAATTAAGCGACTGTAAACAGTTACAGATTACGATAATGCCTTAAAGTGATTACAAACAACCCAATTTTGTTAAAGATGCCAGTAGCACTATTCGAGTGAAACATTTTTTCTGCGCTATTTCTTAACAACAACTCAACATAATACGAGGATATTATTGTTATTATCATTTCTGGAAGAACCTTCCACAAATTCAATGGCTCCGAGATGAAGTCTCAAATCAACGCAACCAGAATCAATCCTGTGTTTATGGAGATGTGAAAAGTTAAGTACGTTCTTCACCTGAGTGCCAATCTCAATCACATTCAAAGCCTATAGAATGCGCTCTACTACTCCAAATTACGTTTTGTTTTGGCTTTTACGTGAATGACTGCTCTCTGGCCTTGTAATCACGTTTGGAAAGCCTTTATGCTGTCACAGAGCTTCATCAGTCAACAAGCACAATCAGCTCAAGCTTAATTTTTTTATACTACTTAAGTGGCAGACAAGCACACGGCCCACCTGATGGAAAGTGGTTACCGTGGCCCTATGGACGTATGCAACACCAAGGGCGTTACACTCGCGCTGCCGACCTTGAAGAAACCTTTTAATGTCCTTCTTGAAGAATCCCATATTCATAAGTCTTTCCCCATAAGTCGCTTGGGTCATTTGGAAATCGGCACTACACTCTTCAATCGTAAGCCGGAGCTCAAGCTCATCAAAAACACCCGAGTAAAATTAAGAGAGTATATAAGATAGAAATAGAAAGTTCAGAACGCAATTGAAAAGTTGTTCAGATTATAATCATAAACATCCAATCAACAAAGATACTTTATAGCCAATCAATCAGTTGCCAATACCAGTCGTCTGCGCATCTTTATACGTAATTAAACAATACCGGCTCTCATTCAATAGATCGTAACTTTTCCTAATAAAGTCAATTTATGGGCCATTTGCGTTTATTGATTTCTCTCGTATTGACTACTTGCTTCGTTTTCATTTCTCGAGGAGATCTGGTAATGTAGCTATTAGTTATGTGAGTAGTAATATGTTATTTGAAGCATCGGTAGCTTAATGGTTAAGGCCTTACGATCGAGAGGTCCCGGGTTCGAATCGTGAGCACTACCGACGTGAACCCAGCACAAGCAATTTAGTTTAGTTGGAGGGTTAGAGGGAATATTGTTAATTTCGGTTGCTAATATTCTCAATAAAAAAAAAAGTCGGGTTGCACTCTGGGAGTGCCGGCAGAAGTGAAAACATTTTCTATTTTTCTTTCTTCGTTATATACATAGAAAAAGATAAAAAAGAAAATACCATACCATACCTATAATAAAGCGCTAATCATAGAGAACCTATCACTTATATTCTGCTAATTTTCTGTCAGAAGAAATTAATAAATTATGAAAAGAAAAAATAAACACAAAAAGTAATAAATTACAGAAAGAAAAAATAATCATAAAAGTAATAAATTACAAAAAGAAAAATAATCACAAAAAGTTTCAGAAGGCCAGGTGGTTTGAACCCGATACTATCTGAAACTATAAGGACTTACAGTCGAAGTGCTTACCGTTTAAGCTACGACGCTATCCATGGTAAATTGCAAAATAGATAGTCTTTACCTAATCTTGTATGACGTTAGTCGTCGGTTACGGTTCAAAGGTCAACTAATCCTGACGCTTCCTTAACATTTTACACCCATCCAACGCCGCTAAAGAAGTTTTCACTTCAAAAAAACGTAGGGAATCTAATATCCCCGGTATCTGAAGAAGTGAAGACCTAGATGACACGCGATAGAAGTATGAGTGGGAGGAAGTATTCAAGGGTATATCCACACGAAAAACAGGTACCTATATGTTATAGCCAATGAGTGTATGGGGCCCCACGAAGATCTTCTGAGGCTCGAACCTGACGGACTTTGTTAGTTTTCCTCTTCAGGTTGGGGGCTAATCAAACCTAAAAAAAGGAGGAATTGGAAAGTGAATTCCGAGCTTAAATGTACAGGGCCTAGATGCAACAGAGATAAGTGTTGGTATTAAGATGCTGTACCTAATTATCATCATCCACGAAACTTCACTCCCGAAATGACTACAGAAATAGTCGAACTTCAACTGCCATCAGATTGTCAGATTTTCTGAGCTATAACTACAAATAACGATATTATATTATCTGTGCCATAACAAAGGGCAATTGGGACCGAGGACTTACAGTGCTTCCAGGACCGGTGGGAATCAGAATCATTGTGTTAAGAATATAGTAGCCTTAGCATTTAAGAATTATAGTTTCTAAATAATAATTTTAACATTGCTTACCTACAATGTAACCTACTCAGTTACCACTTACTCATGAATTCCAAATGAACCCAAACCTAGTAAATATACAAAATGATTTATTGTACTTATATTTTTAATAACATTATGTTGTGTTCTCGGCGGTGGGTAGGGTAACCAGAGATCACTGGAGAATTTTGTGCTGCCAGTAGGAAGACCAAAGGTTATTCCTGCTTTGTCATCTACGCTGACGACACAGAAACTCTCTGTGTTAACAGGGTCGGCAGCACGAGTGTGACTCCCCTGGTGTTGTACACGTCCATAGGCCACGGTAACCCCTTTCCATCAGGGGCCGGCTGCCCCCTCATTGGTATAAAAAAAATCGTGTCACAATTAGATCATGATGGCGCAATGGCGACCGTTATGAATCAGTCATTGTTGTTAATCAATAAAACCGCGGGTTTGGTCCATAGATAACAGATCATTTTGAGACTGACAGTGTGACAGCCGGCTGTCTCGAGTGACAGATAAATTGACCTACTCGGAGAATCTCATGATCCCTTGTTGCGCGGGTCAGGTGGAAGACACTCGGCGAAAATACTGTTATTTGGACGAAGCTGAGCTTGTTATTTCTGGTAATGTGAATTACGTTACAAAAAGTTTTATCATGTTGTACTGTTTTTTACATCCCTCTCCTTATCCTATACCATACCTATAACACAAAGGATACTTAAATAGAACATATTAAAATTAAGTATGTACTGTGTTGAGAAGGTCATTTCGAAGACACAGTTAGGTATTTTTTAGTAAAGTTATTCAACCAACGCTGCATTTTGAATTATTGAGTGAACACTCAATTAAATCAACCTTGATATGCGAACATTTTATCAATTGTGCCCACCTATTACGGTCATTTTGAAACATTCACCTGGGTCTATGATGTTAAGAACTAAAATGTCATTTAGCCTGTCTACGGAAGTGAGTGTTTCCATAAAATCCGCAATTAAGTGTATCCTTCTAGGGTTACTACATCAAAACTTGCGTAAGCGCAACTATTACTCATTTTCAAGTAATGCCATGGCAATTTACAACCGCGGCGGACGCAGTAAATAAGTAGTTACAAAGGAAACGGATCGCCAATATGCTCAAATTGTCAATTTATATTTCCTTCGGATATTATCTCAGACTCGTTCTAATATCTATGGATATAAGTCTACAACTCATTTTTAAACAGAAATATTTTAGAGAATTGTGATGTCCGTGGCTTCGCTCGTGTGGATATTGTTAGTTTAGTCATATCTCCGGTTGCACTCAACCAATAGAGATGCCGCCTGCGCTTTTATCTCTACAGGGAGCGCCTCGTAATGGCCAATGTTAGCTGTCATCTACGTAGATTTCTTTGATTGTCTTTTTAAATCTGTCAGCTATGAGTTTGTTATTATCACAGAACAGATGGTTAATGTTGCCATCTGCAATTAGTTTAGCGTCGGCATCCCCAATCAAACAAATGTTATCTTTATTTTAAGCCTGACCAAGAACTTTCAAATATTAAAAAAAACCATCAGTCTGGAACAAACTGCCGGCTTGAGTTCAAATCGCTCAAAAATACATATCTAATACAATCAAACGAACGAAAACCATTTTCTTTGTAGAATTCATTCAAGCTTACCAGCAGATGAGGTGCAGCCAAATATTAGGGGTTAAAGTATGAAATTGCCGATTTGTACTGACAAATTGAAATTCGTTTTTTTTTTTTAATTTAACGTATTTATTTAATCAAAATAATTACCATTATTCTATCATATCATTGCTGCCATCTAGTAGGAAGGTCATTTATGCCTTTGCGATAGAACTCTGGTGATCTACAACAAACTGTGTGAAAGCATTTTGTACTGCCTCCTGAGAAGAAAACTTTTTATCACAGAGAAAATTGTCCAAATCACGAAAAAAATGGTAGTCTGTTGGAGCAAGGTCTGGCGAATACGGAGGTTGACGGATAGTTTCTAATTGCAGTTCCTGTAGAGTTAAAACGGTTTCTCGTGCTGTATGAGGTCTCGCGTTATCATGGAGCAATAATGGTGAAGATCGATTCATGAGTCGGGGCTGTTTCACTGCTAGTTTTGCTATCATTGTTCGGAGTTCGGCACAGTAGACATCTGCCGTTATTGCTTGACCAGATCGTAGAAAGCTATAGTGAATAACACCATGCTGAGACCACCAAACAGTTACCATTACCTTTTTATTGGTAAGCTTTGCTTTAGGACACTGTTGTGGCGTTTCACCTGGGGTCAGCCATTGCATTTTTCGCTTACGGTTATCGTAAAGAATCCACTTTTCATCACATGTCACAATTCGATCCAATATTCCTTCATTTCTGTATCGATTCAACAAGGCAACACAAGTTTCAACACGCGTTTCTTTCTGCAGATCAGTCAAATCATGAGGTACACATTTTTCACATTTTTTTATTTTATTGATTTGACGCAAATGAGTCAATATTGTTGGTAAGGTAACGTTAAACCATGCAGCTAATTCCTGGGTAGTTTGGCTCGGATCGGCTTCCACCATGTCTTTCAATTCATTGTTATTCACCTGTGTGGACGGCCTTCCTCGTGGTTCGTTCTTCAAATCAAAGTTTCCATCACGAAAGCGTTCAAACCAAAATCGCACGGTGCGTTCATTAGCAGTCCCCTCTCCAAACGCAACATTGATATTGCGAGCTGTTTCTGCCGTGTTAGTTCCGCGTCGGAACTCGTATTCAAAAATCACTCGAATTTTCGAAGTATCCATCTTTCTTGTCTAAGCTGAATAAAAAAAGCAACTGAAAGTCGATAATCGAATGCTGCACATTTTTAAATGAAGAACTACATAGGTACCATGTTGAAAAAGTTTCACTCAAAAATCTCAAACCATGAAGGTTCTATGTCAATTCGAAGTACCTATTACAATGAAATGGCAATTTCATACTTTAACCCCTATTATTTAAAAAAACAAGGTCTTTTCCCATCTCTTGCCTCCTGCAGGTAGCCATGCGTCGTAGCGTCAGTCCCGGTAGAAGCTGAAGTTTTATTTTGGAGACCGAGTTCCGTTTTCCTATTCTCTGTCTTAATTATTGAAAGTAATCTTTAAAAAATTAAACATGTATACATACATATTATTATATTTTAAGCATAAAATAGTAAGATATTAACACTATTTACGCTTCGAAAATCAGCTGTCCTTGTGTCAATGCACCTTGACACGCACCTATATCAACTGTATCGTATTTGGATTATTAATTCATTAATTTTAAAACTTCCTGCACTAAAATGCAGGAACAATCTCAAACTTTTACATTTTATAATATACGTTGGAAGCAGGATATAAGATAACAGAGTAGGAACTGTAGGAAATATGATAGTACTATTACTAAAAACGGTAATGGAAAAGTTAAACTGAAGCCGAACCCAACTGATTTGGTATAAGGTTTGAAGGATGATGATGATGCTGTCTAAAATGTTCTATTATTATCTAATGACAGCCTCCGTGGCGTAGCGGTAGTGAACGCGGTCGCTAATCGAGGCGCGGGTTCGATCCCCGCTCAGTGCAAATATTTGTATGCATGAATATGCGTGTGGTTCCCGGCAGAGTAGAATTTGGGCCACCCCTTCTCTTCCCATGTGGTGTCGTACAAGGCGACTAAGGGATAGGGCTAATTAACTTTTACAGCAGACAGATATGTACAGCCCAGACTCAGCCTCAGATGCATGGCTCGAGTCAACAATAGTGCCCGGAATACGGCAATAGGCTCACCCCCTATTACGTGGGACCGAATACAGATTGGTAAAATGGGGGTGTTAATTCACCTCTGCCTAACCCTCCGGGGATAAAGGCGTGATTATATATATGTATGTATGTATGAATATGGGTATTTGCATTGCTCTGTTCGTGCCTCGGAGAGCACGTTAAGCCGTCGGTCTCTCAAAATTAAATGCTTAGTTCCATAAAAACCGACCAAGTCAATGAGTCTTCTTCGGTGTCTTTTGACCTATAGTAATATAGATTTATTGTTCAGAAAACGGTTTACATTAGCACACTTAAGTTTACATTTACATAGCTTAATTAAGATAGTAAAACACAATGTTAGGTGAAGTAGTGTTCTCCTAGCTATGTTGCAGAACAACCTGTGATAAGGATGAACAGTGCCTGCACCCCAGTTCGGTTTTGATATATCTATTTATTATATATTTTAAATACATATTCTGTAATGCCCCAGTTCTTTCAGTTAATTCCTACCTCTTTTTTAATATATATGACACGTCAATTTGACTTCACCTCGCCTGATAGTAAGCTGAAGGCAAAGTTTCAGGAAAGAGGGTCACCATTACATACACGCATCATGTTAACAATGGTGGCACTCAGCTTGACGGCCTCATTAAATCCTTTTTACGCCCCGCTTAAAGGACCCAGGACTGTATGTCATAAATTAATACTAAACTTTATGAAGATGGACCTAGACTTGTATTATTGTCGTGAGCCGGTGTCTTTGACCTAGACTAATGACCTAGTTTCTTCAGTATAGCCGTACTTCTATTATGAATAACAAAGCTAGTTAATATTACAAAAAATTATAAATATACAAATAGTAATAATTCTGAATATGTAATAAGTGAATATGGCGCCATGTTTACTCAATACTAAAATAAATTACACATTAATTACTTTCAAAATATCCGTATCTTTCATAAATATCTAAAAATGGATATGAATAATATTATAATTTCAGGATTTTAGATCTTACTGTTACAAGCGTACTGTAGGAAGCATTCACAAGATTATAATTACAGTATTTTTGTGTGTATAATGTCTATGTTATAATAAGTTATGCTTTAATGAGTGAATATAGGCCACGTTTACTCGTTAATTAAATTAGTTAATTAATTAATTCATATTTATTTCCTTTTTATATACTTTACAGCTTAGCTTGTATAATCATCAGTCAAGTTGAGTTCATAGTTTGCACTTGGAAGCTCAACGAGCTCATTGTTTTATTGGAATGTCGGTTTTTCCGGAAGCGACTACCGTCTGACCACAGAAATATAAGGATAGAACGGCCATACGCAGTGTTCACCTGCATGTCGCGCGTGGCGACTTTTGCGCTGTAAACAAATACTCACGAGAGATAAGAAATACCTTTATTATTCAAATTGACTTCTCCATTTTTATTCTACAGTTGGAAATAGCACAATATGGCATATTTACGGTATTTTTAACGATGTTATTACAAGCTAGTTCTAACAGCCCCTCTAGACAAGTGGCAATTCGTTGTCCAGCGTCTGATGATCAAGAATGACGAATGTATGGGATTTGATGTATATGACAGTCGTTAACGCATGCCACTTGTCTAGAGGGGCAGTACCAAGTAAGCGTTCGAAAGTTCCTGTCTCATAGGACAGGAATTGACCAAAACGTTGCTACGCTTTTCCCGCAAACATGGCCGTTCTATCCTTTATATATTTCAATGCGTCTGACTTTGAGAGAAAACCTGCGCCAAAGCCTCGACCTTTGCTTAGCTGGAGCAAAGACAGGGCTTGGTTTGAGCCTCAAAGATGTTGGCAGGCTTCTGCTATGCACGCTATTACTTATTTATCTAACAGTAGGTAATGGATTTTTCAGCGAAAATTAGATACTAATATAAAAATGTAAATATCAACGACCTTCCGTTACCTAAATCTTCCATTTAAACTGTTAAAACCACGAGCAAAGAACTCCTGTCACGCGAATTAACGGTAGCTTTAACTACGGTTAGGTAAGCGGACATGAGTTTCACACACAAAAGCATTTCAAGGCGTAGATTAATTAGCCTTTCAAACACTCTAGTTTGTTCCACTGCGTAATGGAAGGAATTTATTTGCACAATACATATTTTAAGTGTTCGAACACCACAGATTTAGTGTTGCCAGTAAAGTAACTCATAATTACTTACCGCTGTCTATACTTAGCGGGTAGTCATGGTTCTTCTTTGTTTAAGAATATTAACAACCGACATCACTAATACTCTCTCTAATTCCTCTAAAAAATTGCTTGTGCTATAAGTGGGTTCACGTCGGTAGTATGATGGCCAGGATTTAAACCCGGGAACTCACTAAGCTACCGACGCTTCATTTTGTTAATACCAATTTAATAGTACGTAAACACATCGGCCACTTTGGGATACTGGTCTCCAGAAATAGGGCAATCTTTCCTGTTGATGAAGCTCTACTGCAGGATTTACTCATGGTGTTGGGGATTTAGACAGTAGTTGAGACGAAAGCCATAATTCACTAAGCACTAATCCCTAACCAGGGCCGTCTTAACCGGGGGTTCAAGGGTGCGGCCGCACCCGGGCGCGTAGCCCGAGGGGGCGCAGGCCGAGCTCTAAACATTTCGATATTTCCTTATTTAACCTTAATCATAAGTACAATATTAACGCCATTCCCCTGTTTCGTACACTTACGTCCATTAAACGTTAGTAAAGTAAAAATATAGGCATCAACCAATATTAAAATTTACCATTGTACCTATTATTGTCACTTTTGCCTTTCGGCACGTGTCATACCGCTCACGATATGCAAGGTAAAATAGCTCTTATTTTGATATCCATAACAATTAAATTAATTTAACACGCACGCGGCAATATCTCCATTCCAAAGAGGCCCTTTGACCTAGCCGCCAGGCGCCCGCACTTTAAGCGAAATGGCCTCTATAATTAGGCCATTAGGGTGTACATTGTAATGAAAGTTCGCGATGCGGCTCTGAGTGTCGGTTACTGATTGATGTCATTTGACGACCTATGACAATTGAATCTTACTGCATAAAAATTAAAGTTTGATTTTGTTTAATGCTGTGAAACGTTAGAGAAATAAATCCATTTCATTTCCTTAATTTTTGAATTTTTTTTTTCGTTATATTTGCGATAGCCGCCGAGTGAGCACTAAAAATTCTAGCACAGTTTAGACTGTGATTCTAGCAAGTGGAAATTTAGGCCCACGAATATCGAAAAAAAATTGGCTAAAGAAGTCTAAAAACAACACTTTTCTATATTCTCTACAAACTATTCGTAATAAAACTTGAACTTTAATACCATTTCATAAAGTTCAAATGTTAGTGGAGAATTTCCGAGAAGGCAAAACAATTGAGGTGCTACGGGGTTGAAGTATGACACAGGCGAAGCCGAGGCGGGTCAGCTAGTTTTTTTTTTATGCCACTTAGGCGGCAGACAAGCACACGGCCCACCTGATGGAAAGTGGTTACCGTGGCCTATGGACGTTTGCAACACCAGGGGCGTCACAATCGAGCTACCGATCCTGTAGATACCTTCTAATACCCTTCTTGAAGAACCCCATATTGTAGTCGCTTGGGAAAACCACGGCAGGAAGTTCATTTCACAACCTGAGCGTGCGTGGGATGAAGTTCCTTTCAAAACGCACGGTGCGTACCATTTCCGGTCGCAGTGTGTGAGGATGAATTCCCTGCCTATGGCGAGTGGTGCGATGATAGAATGCAGCGGTGGGCATCATGTCAAACAATTCATCTGAGCACAAACCATTGTATAGGCGGTAGAACACACACAGCGAGGCAAAGTCTCTTCTGAGGCTGAGAGGTTCCACATCGCCTGTGAGTATGGGATTGTCGACGAGCCTCAACGCCCGTCTTTGCAATGAGTCGAAGGGGCCAAGCTGGTATGCAGGTGCTCCGGCAAAAAGGTGACAGCAGTACTCCATGTGGGGCCGAATTTGTGCCTTATAAAGCAGAAGTCGTTGCCCCACAGTGAAGTACTGCTTCGCCCTGTTGAGCACTCCAAGTTTCTTTGAGGCCAGCTTGACCTTGTCCTCCAAATGGTTGCGGAACTGAACGTCGCTTGAGATGTCGACACCTAGGATCCCAATACTCGAAGAGATGGAAAGTGGTGTGCCCAGGAATTGCGGCGCTACAATAAATGGGGTTTTCTTAGCGGTGAATACACATACTTGTGTCTTAGTGGGGTTAAATTGGACTAGGTTAAGTCGACCCCAATCGGATACTCCCGAGAGAGTAGTCTCGATTTTTTTTCGATTATTTAGTTGTTGTTACAGCGGCAACAAACAGATAGACCGTAGAAATTTTCATAGATAATTTATTACTGTTGCCGGTATAATAACAAAACTCAAAAATAAAAAGAGGTTATAGGTACTTAACTTAAAATATGGTAGCGGTAGGTACCGACCTTAAAGCCACTGATCGACGGGTGAGTAAAGACCGCGGTTTTAAATACCGACGAGCCTGGCTCGCAGCTCTTTGGTGCTGATCGACTAGCGAGCAAAACAGTCGCAAACATGTCTTGTTCCGAGTCTGAAGCCTTGTGTTATCTCGCCATAGGAATTACGAAATTAAGAAAAAACAAAGAAAACGCCCTAAAGTGTGGGTTAGAAATTGGATTGAAAAAAGGCATCGACACGCGGTTTTGCATGGCAAGCCAAGTAAAAAATATAGCATGACGACGAGCCGCGAGCCAGGCTCGGCGGTATTTAAAACCACAGTTTTGCAATGATACACCGGCGAGCTTTACCGACGAGCCATAAACTGCGGACTTTACTCGCCCGTCGATCAGTGGCTTTACGGAACCTTTCATGCGCAAGTCCGACTCGCACTTAAAATAAAATATTGTAAGTACCTATATTTATTGTAGATTACAGATCTTAGAGAAAAATAAATGAAACATCAAAAATTTATTGCGTTTTTTTGTTGACCGGGGGGGGGGGGGGGGGGCGCCGTCTGAGCTTCGCACCCTGGCGCTATATAGCCTTACGACGGCCCTGTCCCTAACGAAAAGGGGAGGAACAGAACGGATTCCGGCTTGGTTATATATTTCGGGGATTAAGAAAAAATCAAAACAGAGCGCCTTTGTTAACAGTTTGAAATAATTATAATACTTACGACTGTTTGGCCAATAAAAAACGACATAAAGAAATCGTTTCTAAATCATTGAAATCAGTAAAAACTCGTTAGTTTATAAAATATAAAATGGTTGCTAATAAAAATTATATTATATATTTATTAAAAACAATAACTTTTAATGATATATCAAAGACATTAATAATAATCATAAAATTAAACTTTCATTTTAATCTTACAATAAAATATTTTTTTTATTGTAAGATTTAAAATTTATATTTAGTCATAAATAATAATATATAACTAATAACTAGTATTATTTATGACCAAAGTGATTAGAGATTCAATTTTAACTACGCAATAATGGCGCAATATTTTAAGCTAGTTCAAATTGAACCCCACTGAAGCTAAGAAACCAGGGTTAAATTCAGAAAATACGGGCCAGATGCTGAAAACTTATTTTAAAATGGTGGTCCCTAACAAAACGACTGGATTTTCAAGGAAAAAATCCGGTTGTTTTCGTCATTTACGTCCTTCCAGAGTAATGGAAATGGTTTGCGTGGACAGTTTTATAAATTAGCAAATTTTTTTTTCATTAATTAGCCGATCTAGTTAACCATAAGTAGTTAACTTGATCTATCAGTCGTCAAATGTGTGAATGCTTGTGTTAAAAATAGAATCGGGCCAATTGCAAAAATATATTATGTCTATATCTAGCGTTATTAAAATTCGTAACAGTCATTCATTATTAAAATTTACTTCCATTCATTTATTCCAAATTTGAAAAATATATAAAAAAGATACCGTATTCGGCTTCATTCAGTGCTCTTTATTTAAAATTCCACATACCATTTTGGCATGTTGCTCTGGGTCAACCAGTTTTTCTTAAACTTACCATGTTGCCAATCGGAAGGTTTGTTGTCTCTGTTTAAAGGTAAATATTTGCAATACATATAACTCAATTTGCTGTAGTGGTTTTTGACATTTGATTAAAAAGTTGTAACATTCTATTCCAGATTTAATACCTTTTCAAATTCAAATTCATTTTATTTGCTTAAATGTGGTTGTACAGGTGTTATTATAATCGTTTGTGCAGCACATTTACCATTTTATGGCATGCAAACATTATATTATACATTAGGTGTCAATATGAGTTTAGGTAGGTACACTACAACATTTTTATTATTTCAGCACATGCATGGAAATTCTACAGTCACAAAGAATACAATAAATGAAATAGAATGTCAGTATATAAATGTCAATAGCATAAAAACAAGTCATTAAAAAACATTTGTGAAAATTATTAGCATGTCAATATTTTTTATTATTCCTCTATTGTATAAAAGCATTTTTTTAGGCATGTTTTCAACTTTCTTAGAAATTTAGAGGTTGGAAGTTCCTTCAAACTTTTATGTATTGCATTATAAATACGGCCACACATTGCAAAACAATTTTTAAGGTAAAGAGCCGTATTCGGGACTCTAGATAAAACAATTCTATCCTGATTTCTAGTGCTCCTCGGATAAACCTCACGTGCCTTCGAAAAGAAGCTAGGATACTGCCTAACAAACTTCGCAGTTTCATAGATGTACATGAAGTACTTGTAAAAGTACAGCTAAAAGAAACTTTATCTACGCTGATACTATAATACAAAGATTATAAAATTGAAATCAAAACTCTTATGACAAACATTACGCAGAGGCCAAAAAAATTTTTTTATTACGATACAGGTCTTAGACACCTATATCATTAAATAACTTTTTAATCATAACGATACACCTATACTGGACCAAGAAGTTTGAACCTCTACTTTAAAAAAGAAGCCGCCGATTCGAAAGAAGAAGAAAAAAAGAGAAACACGCATGCGCAATCGAAGTTTGGCGCCAACATTTTACATTTAAATTAAAAAGTTTGGTTTTTTTTGTAAAATGAATTAGTTTATCCACTAATATAGGTATGCAAGCTTAATGTCATGAACGTACCTATAATGATGTTTCCGATTTTCAAGTAGCGAACTTGTCTCTTTTGGAGCCTGTAAGAGGAATGAACCCGTACATACATTTAAAAATGTAATCAAAACCAATCTTTGCACAAGCGATTACATGATAATATTAAAGATTGAAATGTTAAACAAGTTTAAAAATTAGTTGTTAACTGGAATGGATATGTTGCATTGCAATTAAACTCTATTGCACCGATAATGTGGTCCGATTCGACCCATTAGAAAACGGCCTTGGGCGATTTTATACAAAAAGCTCTGGCTGGGCGATCCGAGTCGCTTATGACATGAAACGATTCACGACCCGATTCTTCGAGAATATTTTTAAAGAAAGCAAAATAATTTTAGAAAATAAAGCAGAATTTACGTAAAAGTAAGCCGGTTTTTAAAATTGCAATGTTGTACGAAAAGTGAGAGTTTGACACTCGTTTGGTGTAGCTAAGCCAAGATTTAATCCAGAACAGGTCCGGGGAAACTCTGTCATTGTACGAACGATGTGATGGACGGAGAATACAGATTAATGTAACCTAGATTAAAATGTCATCTGGATCCACAAGCGTGGGTCTAGTTTTTGTTAAATTGTCCATTGTGACTACGTGACAGTGTCACAACATCGTGCGTAGAATGTTTTTTGAAGTGAAAACTTCTTTAGCGGCGTTGGATGAGTGTAAAATGTTAAGGAAGCGTCAGGATTAGTTGACCTTTGAACCGTAACCGACGACTGACGTCATACACGATTAGGTACAGACTATGTATTTTGCAAATTACATTAGATACCGTCGTAGCTTAAACGGTAAGCACTTCGACTGGAAGTCCTTACAGTTTCAGATAGTATCGGGTTTAAATCACCTGGCTTTCAGGAATTTTTTGTGATTGTTTTTTCTTATATATTACTTTTGGTGTATATTTATTACTTTTGGTGATTATTTTTTCTTTTTGTAATTTATTACTTTTTATGATTATTTTTTCTTTCTGTAATTTATTATTTTATGTGATTATTTTTTCTTTTCATAATTTATTAATTTCTTTTGACAGAAAATTAGCAGAAAATAAGTGATAGGTTCTATGATTAGCGCTATATTATATGTATGGTATGACATGTTCTTTTTTATCTTTTTCTATGAATATAACGAAGAAAGAAAAAAAAAAGAACAAAAGAAAATGTTTTCACTTCTGCCGGCACTCCCAGAGTGCAACCCGTCTTTTTCTTTTTTAAAATCTGCGTACGTATTTGAGTTGTTCTTGAAAAGTTGTTAGTTATTTTGAAAGTGGTAGGTATGTTAATATTCTTGATCACCTTATTGTAACAAAACCTTATTATTTTGTGCACGTTTATTGGGGGTAAACCAAATGTAACCTAGCAAGAAAATCCCCGGAACACCGGCAATCCTTACCACTTTTTTTTTTGGTGACATCGAAATTTATTGAAGCCTATTGACAAGAAAGCTCTTTGACATCAAAATCTATTGATCTTTAAATCTATGATGGGTAAGACGAAACTTCAATGGCTCATTTTGTTCCGACTGTACTGACATTCTTATTAGGTTATTATTATAATTTTGCGATTAAATACAACGAATTGACTTGCATGTAATTTTAATAAATATATGTTGCTGTGTGATGCCTAATTATATTGATGTATGTGTAACTTAATATTTGCATGCCATAAAAATGGTAAATGTGCTGTACAAAAATTATTGTAACATCTGTAAAACCACATTTTCGAGCAAATAAATGAATTTGAATTTGAATTTTCCTTTTCCTTTTTACTTCATTTTGATAGACTAGTATCTATTAGATGATCGGTATTTAGCTTAACACATAGGTACAAAGTTACCAATCGCCTTGGATCCTAAACTTTACATTTAATAACAAACAAATATTAAAAATGTGAATATTATCCTCTTTAGATTATAAAAATAAATTATACTGATATCAACTTGTTTATTAGTTCATTTTAATGGAAAGGTTATTTGATAATTTAAGTCGGCAAGCTTTTATTAAAAGATAATAAATTTAAAATGTATATTTCGCATAAAGATAAACGAAAACTTTCATCTCAAGTTTTTTAAGATGATGCGAAGTAGAGGAGGTAATCTAGTAGACCGAACTTTAGCACAGAGGCACAGATAATCATAAATAGTTGGAATAGGTGAAGACCTCAAATGCAATCGGAACACGGCGCTGTTATGATAATGATAGAACGTTCATCCGTGTTTCCAAAAACTGATTATACAATTTTAAACGGTATGGCTTATTAAATTGAAGTACCCTACCACTGCACCTTGAAGTCACGTAATAACATAGAAAATACGAAAGCTTTGACTTTGAAATTGTAATGAACATATAAATGTTATGTGAAAGTGAATTACAATCAAATCACATAATAAATACATCGTTCAACATCACTTTACCGATGAAAGTGATATAGATTTTGTTAATTGAATTATTAATACATGTCAGTGATGTTTAGAAACATATTAAGTATCTAGTAGAGAGTTGTTATTTGAATATCGGTGAGTTATAACTTTTCGTGTTTTTTTTAAATACTCATTTGTCTGACTAGTGGTATACGTATTTGTACAGGCTTATAAATTGCTACCACTGCATTAAACTATGCTATTTATTGCAATTCCAATTGCAATCAGACGGCTTGTTTAAAGACTGCTTGTGGTGCTCGTATAATGTGATAGTGGTAGAATGCGATTAAAGTTTCTCCATAAAGACTAGTATTTTTATTAGATTAGCTGTTGCCTTCAAATTCACTAGAACTTTGTTTACGTGGACTTCGAAATTGAGTCCAGAGAGAAATTAAATATAAAAAATTTGCACACAAAACGTCGTCATCATTCTCTGAGACTTTTTTCCAACTCAGTTAAGATTAGCTTTCTGTGTCCCGAGCACGAAAAACAGTTGAATTCGTAACGTAAATATATCGAAATACATTACATTTTTAAATACATATCGAAAGAAAAACATTAAAAATTCACTTATTATTATTATTATTATATATTGCATAGCGATTGGCTCGCAGCAGGCAGGCGACAAATTCTGTGGTGTTTAGGTAAAAGGGGATGAGTCATCATATATCATATTCATTCCATATACGGTAAAATCTCATTTTGGCAAATATTTGACTCATCCCCTTTTACCTAAACACCACAGAATTGCAATGCTCGATACCTTTATGTTACGAATTTGAAAATTATTCGTGCTCGGGGCACTGTAGATCAGGGTCGATAATTTTTATAACAAAAAAAAAATAGTAGAATGAAACCTATTAGAAAAGGATGGGAATATTATAAAAATTAAAGGAAAAATAAATTACGGGCGATCTGAGGTCGGGAAGGGGATGGGGGTGAGTTTTAAGGGTAAATAACGGTTTTTCTCGATTTCCGGCAAAACTAAAAGTCCTATGGAAAAAAGTCAAATGGCAAAGTTGTAGGCAATAAAAAGATCTAAAACATTTGTATTTACACTTTTTTCACATAACCTCAAAATTTATGTGAAAAATTCAAAAAACCAAGATTTTGGTTTTTTATTTTTATCTTCTTCAAATAAATTACTTTTTTCATTAAATTTGGTGAAAACTTACCTTTTTATGTCCCAAATACGCTGTAATTTATTTCATTAGAAATATTTATTTTTGCACCTTATTTTGAATTAATATCGAAAAAGCACCCTAATTTTCAATCGAAAATTCACCCGTCAAAATATCAGTTTTTATCAAAAAGTTGGTATGTTTTCTGTTCGTTGAAATATCTACTTTCCGGTGGTGAAAAAAAAAATGTTACACTAGTAAATCTTCTCAGAAAATGACAAAAAACGAAAAAGACTCGAATTCGAATTTTCTTTTTATATACAATTTTGAGCCATTTATTAAAATTTACACTTTAATTACTCGAAAAACGTAAGATTACATGTTACAAGTTTACTTAAAAAAAAAGAATACTGTTCGAATCTGCATAGGCAGGTAAATACTATCTCTATTTGTATCTGTTTAAATTAACTCAAACATAAAAATAGTAATATTTTTTGATAAAAGCTGATATTTTGACGGGTGAATTTTCGATTGAAAATTAGGGTGCTTTTTCGATATTAATTCAAAATAAGGTGCAAAAATAAATATTTCTAATCAAATAAATTACAGTGTATTTGGGACTTAAAAAGGTAAGTTTAGACCAAATTTCATGAAAAAAGAAATTTATTTGAAAAAGATAAAAATAAAAAACCAAAATCTTGGTTTTTTGAACTTTTCACATAAATTTTGAGGTTATGTGAAAAAAGTGTAAATACAAAAGTTTTAGATCTTTTTATTACCTACAACTTTGCCGTTTGACTTTTTTCCATAGGACTTTTAGTTTTGCCGGAAATCGAGAAAAACCGTTTTTTACCCTTAAAACTCACCCTCATCCCCTTCCCGACCTCAGATCGCCCGTAATTTATTTTTCCTTTCATTTTTATAATATTCCCCTCCTTTTCTAATGGGTTTCATCCTACTATTATTATTTTCACTTTTTATTATTTTTAAAGGCTTCTCCCTGGTCTACTGGTCTAAGATGCGGCTGAAAATAATCCGACAGAAAAAAGTATACTAGGAATTTTATAAAAATTTAAAGTACAACCTTTTCTCATAATTTAGATCGGAAGATGTCCAATACGGGACTTGTACTCGTGCACAATTACTAATGGGTGCTCTAACCAACTGAGCTAGTAAGACACTTAAGACGTTCACTCACTATCCGGTCTAAATCTATACTTAGTAGGAATATTTTAATTCAAATTATAATTATCTGTGTGCTTATCAGTCAATCTGACTGGTGGCGCAATACTTTCTGTTGGCCGATTCATGGTCTTCACTCAAGGACTCGCTTTCTCCAAATACCATCGGTACTTCGGTAGATGCGAACTGTATCGCTAACTTTGGTACTTGGCCGGTACCCTCATTATGAGTTATATAGGTAGGTAGCCAGGTAGCCAGAGCTCACTGGAGAGTTTGTGTGCTGTCAGTGGGAAGACCAAAGACAATTCATGCTTGTCTTCTACACTGACGGCACAGAAACTCTCTTTGTTTACAGGGTCGGCACGAGTGTGACTCCTCTGGTGTTGCACGCGTCCATACGTCACTGTAACCACTTTCCATCAGGTGGACCGTGTACGTGTCTACCACCTCAATGGTATTTAAAAGTAGGTATTATTGCCTATATTGGTATAAAGCTAATACATTTCTATGTTTCCTGGTACCGTTAGATATAGAAAGGCTTGAATGATAACTTCCTAACGAACATAATAATGTTTACGCATGATCTGATCGATTGATAATCGAGTGTGTAATCGAATCAGCTATTATCGTGATTAGTCGATTATCGCACCTCTCGCGTTAGATGTTTTGTACTACGTATTTTGTAATTCACTATACGTGGTTGCAGAAAAAATTAAAACGATATAAATACTAGCTGTCGCCCGCGGCTCCGCCCGCGTGTATGTCGGTTATCGCGAATCGGGGTATGAAAAATAGATGTTGGCCGATTCTCAGACCTACCCGATATGCCCACAAAATTTCAAGAGAATCGGTCGAGCCGTTTCGGAGGAGTTTGGCAACGAAAACTGTGACACGAGAATTTTATATATTAAGATAGAAAGAAAATTTAAATCTCTGTTGTGTAAGTCAGCAAAAACCGCGCCATGACGTGGAGTTGCGGATACCAGTCCGTGATACCATGCCACACCATACCATGTGTAAGTCAGGTAGGTCAATGTCGTGGAGGTCAAATGACAGTAACTTACAGTTAGACTGGAAAAAGCGGAAGCCCAGAGTCCGAGAAGAAAGCTTCAGAACAGATTGGGTAACGCCAGGTTGAAGAAATGTCTATTTCCCATGTTAAAATGACAATTTTTTATTGCATGTAGGTACATTCGATAAAATCGATAGTATCCCACCTTTACACACAACTTTATATTAAATAGTGCGTATAACTGGTAATAAAACACATTTTTATCTGCCTTTCTGTCAGTTTAATCCGGAATGCTGGACACTCTACGAACTAAGTGGGTCGAGTTTGACTGATTTTTTAGTGCAGTAAGGCTCGTGGTGTTAGGTATAAGGCGGAACTTAGGTTAATAATTTTAATTTTGAAAAAAGAGAACCAATTACGGTTTCGCTTCAAAAATTAAAGGCTAAAATAATGTAAGTCCATACGGCGGAAGTCGTGAACTCAATTGGAAATATGAATTATTAACTGTAATATTTTATGTTTAACTTAATGATTATTTTATGGATAACATTCTAATGCATGCAGTTATCTCAGAGCCCTTTCGACTTGCATAACGTGTTTCGTTACCCAGTTAATAAATCGTGTATGTCTTAATTAATTTGTTGTTATTTTAAACCAGGTGAAATCTAGTGATGAGCTTTCGCTACAACGGCAGCCTTTATGTCATAGTTATCACAGACAAATTGCAAGAGGCCCTTCCTGCCCTACCAGTTAAGGCTACCCTCCTTTAATTTCTATATTTCAGATTTTGCGGTGTCAGTTCGGTCATTCCACCGCACCCCGTTAGGAAGGGTATACGTCTGGGGGTGACGGGTCCCCGTGGTCCCCCCACCCGAAGAGAGCCAGATCAAAAAAGATGGCCTTGGGTCTGCCGGGGTGCGAGGGATATGCACTAGCTATCTCACTTTCGGCCTTGTACTGCGACCCACAGACGGCGTGCGGTTTAGTCGGTTCGAGTCCGACATAACCTCCCCCTCCGGCTTCGGTGGGAAAAAAGGAAGGGTATACGTCTTTGAAGCTGGTTTGTGGTTATAAACATGCGTACCAATGGATCTCACTACCATGGTGAAGACCGGGAATGCGACTAGGAATAACACAAAGATGATCACGATGATGATAATAATTATGAAACTGCCTCCTTCATTTTGTCTCTAGTTTGACTCAAAATGTAGTGGTTATTTATTCTGCTTGAACTCCATCCCATGGTTGCCTGGAAGAGATTACCTTGCGCGATAAGGCCGCTAATTGTATGCTACAAAACTGTAGGTACGTACCATTATATTGTAATGTGTTCTTTCTTTACTTGTGTACCATACAATATAGAGATTTTCATTCATTCATTCATAAATTTAAACTCCATTCCATGGTTACCTGGAACAGATTGCCTTGCGCGATAAGGCCGCCAATTGTATACTACAAAACTGTAGGTACGTACGACTATATTGTAATGTGTACCATTTCTTTGTGTACCATACAATAAAGAGATTTTTATTCATTCATTTATAAATCTGTTCCTTACTTTTATTTATTTTAGAGCGATTAGAGTAGCATGGCTTTTGCAAACCTGGTGGTCTTTTCAAATATGCTTATTAAATTGCAAAGCTGCAGTTTTCAAATGACTGCGCAGTTAACTTCAAATAGATGATTGAACTATCGTTGCACGTTGTAGATTATTGCTTCTACATCTACAGCCAGACTTGTAAGACAACAGCAAAGCCTACGAGAAAAGAAGCTTGTAATAAAACCTAAAGTTATGCAACTTCTTAGTAGATATGCAGAGTTATCACTTAAATCTATATTGTTTTGGGTGTTCCTTCAAAACAATTGTCACTTACTTTGGCAGTGATTTCAAAATTTGCAGGTACCCCGCGTCTAATCAGTTAATTCTGTAACAAAGAAAAACATATGTAAGTAAGTACTCGAAAAGGGAAAATGGTATTCGTGTGAAAGCAACCATACATTCGTAACGGTCACGCATGCGAACTTATGATACTTTACGTGCGTAGGTCGGTACTAAGTGTAACCATCCCGACGTGGAACTAATTTCTTTACCGTTCTTACGACATGGGGCGTTTTGTTTCCGACGGTTGACGATGTAACTGCGACAGTAGCCTTATGATGCAATCATCAGTCAGTCAAAGTTGTTATCGGCCAACAAATTGCCAGTCAATTGTTGTTGGCCGGTGTGTGGTAGAATGAAAAGACGAATATAATGGAATTTGAGGTGGATACATAATTTGGGTATAGGTATTTAAACATAATAATTTAAACATGATAAATGTCCCGATAGCTTTAATAGTAACATGTTATAATGTTTATGAATAAACTTATGTGAATCTTCTACATTGATCCATCTATTATATTCCAGATATTACATTCAAAATTAAATTTAAGTTGTATGGGCGGTGTAGTAAAATCAATGTTTAAAAATGATTGAAAAATCATTGATTGGTTCCGATAGTTCGTACCTCCACGTTGCCACAAAGACGGATAAAAGGAAAAATTTGGATTGGTTAAGGCGAGGTCTGGTAGTTTAGTGGTTAAAGCATTGGCCCTGTAAGGCAAAGATCGCAGGCTCAAACCCCTCAATCGATTCAATTTTTTCTATTTAAATCGATTTGTATATTTAGCATGAAAAAATAGCTTAAAAAATTAATTCAATAAAGAAATATTCTAGTCTACAAACATGCTACTTGTCTAGCGGGGTAGGCATAAATTTTGTTTCTAAGCTTCACGGTGAAGCATACACTGTTAGTTTAGTAAATATTTTCAATTATGTACATCTGCTGGTATTGTTTTTTTCTCATTGTGCTATAGCGGGACTATAAGTTGCGGTTATTAACATGGTCAAACCCGTGTTCGTTTTATTTTATTCAGATACTAAAATTAAAACGAATGAAGAGTAAGCTTAAGTGCAAAATAACTGGTTATCATCTCCACCAACTACAAAAGGAGGAAGGCGTGCACACATGCATATACATACTTAATACATGCTTACATACATACATCTTGCAAGCCTATGGCAGTCCATTGCTGGACATAGGCCTCTCCCAATGTTGGGAGTTAGGGAGGTTTTCGCCTACTGTTTTCACGCTGGCCAGACGGATTGGTACAGGTAGATATAAGACAATGTATAGTAAGTAGTTTCTACTATGTATAGGGTTTTATTTTGAGTTATCCTTTGCTCGCAGTGATATCGTCTACGTATTTTTCCATCAGTCGCCTCTTACGACACCCGTCGGATAAGACAGGGTGGTGATACTAGACTTGTATTCTTTCTCAGTCATCACTCGTGAAACATACTAAAATAAAACTGCAGTGCTTGCAAATGTGAGATTTCGAAACGTAATTAATTTACGAAGAAATTAAAACATTATCAGTGACACAGCACATCTTTTATCGAATCTTAACTATGTGATAAATGTCTGTGATAAATTGTAGATTGTTGGTGAATTGTTGCTTCACTAATACTGCACAACGTTGCGTAAAATTACATATCTTAGGTCGGAACCTGTATCTGTATTAAGTAATAATGAAGCTTTGAAGTGTTTGTTTGAGCACGCTAATTTCTAGAACTAGTACTAAAACCTTCGGGAAGGTTACAAGCTATTTGACATCAGCCCTTTGAGTATACCGCAGGGCACAGCTAAATAGAAAATACATTAATGTAGAAGCCAGTGAAGATAATTGTAAGCAAATTCTAAGAATCGCAGCTTCAACTAATGTGTATAAGGACTCAACTTTAAGAATCAAGAAAATGCCGAGTTCGAATTCCAATAATTACCACTCAAACCTGAGCAAATATCCATATTCATGTCCACAAATATTTGTACTGATTGAATCAAACCTGCAACCAAAGGGCTGCGTTTTCAATTTAATCAGTACTAGTTGCACTGCTTAACAGGGGTTCAGCAGTCCAAAATGCTCTACTGTTAGGTACGTCACAGAGGCGTTATTTACGGTACTTATCGAAGAAAGCTATAACTATGTAAACATTCCTATGTGATAACGATTCTGATTTTGCACAACGTTTCATAATTGGCATCTTACTCGAACTGGATTTGCTTTGTTTAACTTTGTCAAGGGTCTTGTCTCGGCGTATTGTTGCGTATGATATTCTGATTATTAACTGACTTCGAAAAGAAGGAGGTCTCGGGTTTGTCTATATGCTGCATACCTATATTTTTTTCTAAGTGTTGTTTAAAATCATTCTAGAAACCATAATATAAGCTATATTTGGTTTAGGTGCAGATGGTGTTATGTTTTAATGTCATGTAATATTTATTACATACTATATAGCTGACCCAGCAAACATCGTACCACCTCAGAATCATTAAAAAAAAATGCAATTTCCCATATTTTCTCACCGTTTAAACCTTCCCTGGACATCCACAAATATTTCAAAACTAAAATTAGCCTAATCAGTTCAACCGTTCTCGAGTTTTAGCGAGACCAACAGAATTACAATTCATTTTCATATATAAGAAGAAGATTTAATCACACACCTATGCTATTTTCCTATAAATATAAATCGGAAATGCCTACATCCAGCCGCTTTCCAGGAAAAATACTCTGACCAACTGAGCAACCTGGACACACCTTGGATAGTAAAAATTGTTTTTAACTTCACAAAAAGTTTTAGACGCTAATGGTCACTAATGATCTGTAAAAATTGTTAAGCTACTTCTGATAACAACTGTACCTATCCAATAGCAGATCTTTAAGACCGGCACGTAGGAGGTGCAATAAGTTGAATTATCAACGCGAGCCAGAGCAAATCACGGTTCACCACGGTGGCAATCATTTCATCGCAGACTGTACTGATCTAGTCCACTTCGCGTGGAATGCGCCATTTGTTCTAAATTCCATGACCAATTGCAAAGGGACGCGGATAATACACCGGAATTATTGTTACAAATTGTGATTGTTGGTTGAGAAACTGATTTTATTAGCGTCATGCACGTGAACGATAAACGTACGGAGTAAGGTATGGCTATTTACTCGTACGTTTCATAGTTTAGACCTCAGCGATAGATAAAATTTAAAAAAATGCGTCTTAAACTAAGGTATTTTTGGAATGGGATCATATATTAGAGGTCGAATGGGTACGTAGTCAGGGGAATAAACAAAAAGACTTAGTCATCCTGTACAACTGAAGTCAAATCAATGAAATATTACTTACTATTACAAAATTGTAACTAGTTGTGTCTGTACATTGGAGATACTTAAAAAAAACTTAGGTTATGTTAAATTAAAAACACTTAAACCAATTCTTTTTTTTTTGGAAATCTTATCTGTTTTTTTTTTCGCAACAGACGGAATTTGATGCGTTTTTATATTAAAAAGATCTTGGTCAACTACGCGGTGAGAGCCACGGGTATTAGCTACATAAAATATTCAAAAAAGGAAAGTTTTTTACGAGAAATGCGACACGAATCATGTCGCAAGTTTACGTGACTTGTTAAGCAAGTAGATTAGAGTGCTGATAAAATATTATATTTTATAATTATAGCAACAGAATTCATATAAAGAATGATCATCACCATCATATAAAATATAACATCATGCTCGACATTTAGAGACTATTTATTTTTATTGTCATCACTGTAACCGCCTTCATGTTTAAAACTATAATCTATATGACTAAATCAGGGTGCTTTACCGAAGTTAACTGTAGTTGCATATTTATTTTACCATTAGACGGCATTCTAAGGTACACTTGAAGTCCCATGTATTAGACTCCCTTAATACACACCTCGAGGTTTTAATCAGTCAGATTCCGACATAATCAATTCATCTTTGGTCACTTTAAGATAATAGATATCTGAGGGGATGCCCAATATATAAAAGGCGACACCTAAATAGTAAGAATATCGACTAAATATTTACAAAAGTTACATAACCTCTCTAATCGATTATTCGGTTGTTACACACCAAGAATCAATCGATTAATAACCAACAACCAGTACTTAACCCC
Organism: Eilema caniola; assembly: GCA_949126895.1. Classification (NCBI taxonomy): domain Eukaryota; kingdom Metazoa; phylum Arthropoda; class Insecta; order Lepidoptera; family Erebidae; genus Eilema; species Eilema caniola. The sequence goes on from OX421467.1 coordinate 23,106,894, forward strand.
TCATCGTTCTAAGATTAATCAACTGTCAAAATACAAACTGATTGAATAAATTCCACAAGATCAAACCAGTATAGCAACTCTGTACTTATTACAAATAATCCAGTTTGCATTATGACGACACTTTTACAAAACAATGGTAAGCAGAAGTGTCGCAATCATGATAAATATTCATTCAGTACTCTTCAGAGATAAATCAGCTGTCAAAGTCTAAAGCCAGTCGATTTATCGATGATAATGACAATCGATTCAGCCGATTAATGTCTATCGTTCTAAAGACTTTTTGATTGCATCAAATCGTTGCACAAATCAATCGTAAATCCTTACGATCGAGAGGTCCCGGGTTCGAATCCTGGCCATTACACTACCGACGTGAACCCACTCCTAGCACAAGCAATTTAGCTTAGTTGGAGGGGTTAGAGGGAATAATAGTAATTTCGATAATTTCGGTTGCTAATATTCTTTTATTGTATATATATATAAACATTTTGCGAATATTTACTTAAATTTCACGATTGTTTTTAGTATCTGGGTGAATTTCAACAAATGCCATATTTTTTATCATATCGGTGAACTTTTTCATTTATATGCTTTTTGAATATTTTTCAGGTTTTATGTAATCTTTACGATATCATATATCCCCAAATTTAATATCATCAACGTATCATTTAAGATTAAGGAGAAAATTCAGTTTGAATTTTGGTTTCCACCGACATGACAAACCGGCACCGATTATTTTTTCTGTACACCGATATGATAAGTTTATCCACCGAAATGATATGCATATCCAGCGATGTGATAATATATCCAGCGAAATGATAATCTATCCACTTTTGAACGTCATAAAGGAAATAGTTAGAAGGTACCTCATTTTTACAAGGGTGACTTAAAACTGAAGACCTGATCTGAAGAAGATCATATCCAACGAGAACTGAGTTCTTGGAAATCCAATCCATACTAATATTATGAATGCGAAAGTAACTCTGTCTGTCTGTCTGTATGTTACGCTTTCACGCCTAAACCACTGAACCGATCTTGATGAAATTTGGTACAGAGGTATATTAGAGCTTGAGAAAGGACATATAGGCTACCTTTTATCGCAAGAAAGGGGGTTTAAGGTGGGAAATAGGGGATGAAAGTTAGTCAGTTTTGTAGATATCCTAATGAAATTTGGTACAGAGGTGGAGTAGAGCTTGGAAATGAACATAGGCTACCTTAATCGCGAAAAGAGGGGTAGAAGGGGGGAGTAGGGCCATGGGATGAAATTTTATATGAAAGTTCGTCATTTTGAAGATATCCTAATGAAATTTGGAATGAATTTCAAGCTTAGGAACGAAGAAAGGCTACCTTTTGTTGCGAAAACGGGGGTTAAAGGGGGGGGGGATAGGGGGTGAAGGGTTGTCGGTTTTGAAGATATCCTGATGAACAGGGATGAATTAGACCTTGAACCCGGATATATGCTACCTTTTATCACGAAAAGGGGGGAGTGGGGCCATGAATGTCATTATTTTCGAAATTTGGTACAGAGATAGGTTAAAGCTTGGGAACGGACATAGGCTACCTATGATCGCATAAAATGGGGTAGAAGGGGAGGAATATGGCATTGGGATGAAAATTTGTCATTTTTGACGATATCCTGACGAAATTTGGTACAGAGATAGATTAAAGCTTGGGGACTAACATAGGTAACCTTTTGTCGCAAAAAAGAGGGTTGGGAGGGGGGGAATAAGGGATGAAAGTGTGTTGTGTATGTGTTTATATGTATGTTCTATTTTTTCTTTGTATACTTAACGAAATCACTCGAAATCTACCGATATGATAAAACGACTCACGGAGATGATAAAATGATCTACCGATATGATGAAGCAATCCACCGATGTGATAAAACTGTGCATTGATCATGAATCAAAACACCGATATTAGATGTAAGACACCGATTGATTTTTTCTTATCATTTTCGGTGTAAATTATCATATCCGTGGTAATAAAGACCACCGATTACAGCGATATGAGAACAGCGATGTGAGAAATTACACACTTTTTAGAAAATTAGAAAAAATGCATAATATCTAGGATAAATTCAATAACAGTCAATGAAGCTAATTCACTTACTACCCCTATTAGAACCAAATAACAATAATAAAACTGCTCATTACTCTAGAAAGATGCAACCACCGATAGTATAAAATAATTGTCCGGGAGCAACTTAAATGGCATACATACGTTATTGGCTGGAATATGCAGCGATTTGACACCCATCCGTCCTGACTGCGCACTAGCAAGCACTAACTAGAGAAATAAAATTGGGGTGGGGACACTGTCGGACCCGTCGATGTAAAGTTAGGTGTAAATTACTTTTGTCCAGCGATATGAGAACATTTGGCAGGACAAGTACGTTTGTGCCTCTCAGTAAAAATAAGCGTTAATTATGTAATAAAATATGCCATATATTACTAAGAAAACTAATATTCTATGAAATATAATAATTTATATACCTAACTTACTTATTTTTATTAGAGTATAAGCTTTTTTGCTTGTAAAAAAAGTAGAGGGACAGCACCGATGTGAAAAAAATAGAGGTTTATGTATTTATTTCTACCTTTAAATATAGTTCTAGCCAAAATATATTTTTGCCACAACCCAATAACTACCTATTGAATACTAAAAAAAATAATTCAGAACAATATTCCTTTTTTCAAATACTAATTTCACCGAAGACAAAAAAAAAAGCCATTTGGGAAATTCACCCATCTAATATGTTGTTATTAACCTATAAACGTGGGATTTAGAAATTGAATATTGAAATTATTACAGTCTTGTTTAAAAATAATAGTGCTTGTTTAAAAATAGATTAAGTTATGATGATTTTAACCGAATCATTTATTGGGTGTGGGAAAGCATCTGATGAGGCCATCAAATTGAGGGTTACTATTGTTTTTTTTTTTTTTAGTTACTCGTAGTTACTTCTCTCTGTCTCCTGTCCAGGGACAATGAAAAGTATGTCTGGCTGTTGTAATGTTATTGGCTTGCAGAAATTAGAACCTCTGTCCTAATTTTTTCTTTTTAAACTGGTTTAGTCAGTTGTTATGGCACACAGTTGATCCTGGGGTATTCTGCGTTTGAGTCTGCGTCTTTCGTGGCTATCGTTCATTAGCGCCTTTGCTAAAATGTTTGGATGCTTTTGAATCCTGTCTCTGTATGTTTTTGTGAGGTTGGCAATTTCTTGCTTCACAGTAGCAACCTTTAGGTCGTGGTGGAGTAAATCATTGGGAACATACCATGGAGCATTAGTTAAAATGCGGAGAGTTTTATTTTGAAATCTCTGTATGATCTCTATATTTGAGTGTTCCCCAGAGTTGGATCCCGTACGTCCATATGGGTTTCAGTGTAGTTTTGTACAGTAGAACCTTGTTCTCGAGTGCGAGCTGTGATTTACGACCAATTAACCAGTAAAGTTTCCTTAACTTTAGTCCAAGCTGTTTCCGTTTGGTAAAAATGTGCTTTTGCCATGTGAGCCTTTTGTCGAGATGCAAACCCAGGTATCTCACATGATCTGCTTCTGGGATGACTTTGTTATTAATTTTAACTGGAGGGCACGTGCCTCTCCTCAAGGTGAACGTAACGCTTACGGATTTGTGTTCGTTTGCCTTGATCCTCCATTTTCTCATCAAGAGTGATATGTCGTCAAGTCCTTTTTGTAGAATAGCAGATGCCGTTGCTGGATTTTCGTGTGTCGCTAAAATGGCAGTGTCGTCTGCAAATGTTCCGGTGGTTATAGTACCATAGGTTGGCAGGTCTGAGGTATATATTAAGTATGACATCGGTTCGAGTACACTGCCCTGTGGGGCTCCAGCATTAATCGGGTATAGACCAGAGCATTCATTTCCACACTTGACAAAGAAATGTCGTTTTGTAACAAAGGACTCAATTATGTTAGATACATTCTCGGAAAATGCGGTCCTGATTTTATAGACTAGTCCATCGTGCCAGACGCGGTCAAATGCTTGAGAAATATCAAGGAATGCACTTGCGCAGTATTTCTTGTCTTCAAATGACTTGGTAATTATATTTATAAGTCTGTGCACCTGGTCTACCGTAGTGTGCTTACAGCGAAAACCAAATTGGTGATCAGGAATTATATTTTTTTCAATGATGGTTGGCATCATTTGGGACAACAGTAGCGTTTTGTATGTTTTTGATGGTATTGGCAGTAAGCTAATTGGTCTGTAGGACTTGGGATCTTCAGGCAATTTATCTGGCTTGGGTATCATCATGATCTGGGCTACCTTCCATTGGGGAGGAAAGAATCTAAGGCGGTTTAGGGCATTGAAGAGTGAAGTTAGAAAAACAATTCCAGAGTCAGGCAGTTCCTGCAGCAGTCTGTTTGTTATCAGGTCGTACCCTGGAGCTTTTATTGGGTTACTATTGTAACATTCATTCGTACTTGCATGGTCATAAGAATGCCTAACTTACCTTACTCGCAGACCTTCTGAGATAATTCTAGTTAGTATGTACCCTAACAATTTTAACGTAAAAACATATTATCAATTAGGTAATAGCTGTTGCCCGCGGCTCCGCCCGCTTGGATGTCGGGTATCGTGACCAAACTTAAATCATTTTCCCTTTCTTTTCTGTGTTCCAAAATTTCATCAGATTATCTTCAAAAATGACCAACTTTTACAGAAACTTTCATTTCCTATTAGAACCCCATTAACCCCTATTGGCACGAGAAAAAGTAGCGATGTCCTTACCCAAGCCCCAGTATATTTTTGTACCAAATTTCATTAAGACCGTTTCGGTGGTTTTGGCGTGAAAGCGCTATATACAGATGGACAGACAGACATAAACTTGTATGGATTTAGTACGAACAAGAGATCTCGTGAAAACATCCACTATACTATAGATCTATCAGATTCAATTAGACATTAATACTCTACGAGCATACTACTTTATCCACCGATGAACAATTATTCGTTTACAAGACGAGAAGTGTGAACATTTTAATGATAATTGTATTAATGAATGCACTTGATCAAAATAATCACGCATTGACAAACTGGTTTGAGTCACGATGTCCGAGCAATTCAATTAATGCCCAATTACTTCTATCATCTACTTGACTGGTTGGAGGACTAAAAAAAAATGTATCGCGAAAGGCTTGCGAAAATGGAGAAAGAAAACTCAATCATAATATTCTGTAGTCCGTGCGAAAGACCACTATATGACCAGAAACAATGCTTACTTTTTGTAACTGTCATACAGATGTATCTCATGACAAAAAGGTGCGATATAATTTTTTGATAATCAGACTCGGTCATCTAATTCCTAGGCATAAATCATTTTTTAACTTCTGCATTCCAAATCCCGATCCAAATTCCCGTCCTGTTCTAAATTCGAAAATCAAAATTTACTCCCGCATTACCCACGAACCATTCCAATGGAATTTATCAAGCCAAATCAGTTGGTTTTTTTTTAGTATGTCTAGTGTTAGGATTACCCGTCCATAGGTAATGAAGTTTCAAACTACATCGAAACAAGAAATTTGTGTACGTGTAATCAAACCGAGAATCTACTTTTTTTTCAATCACAAGAATGCGCTTCAGTAGTAACTCTAGTTACGATTGCGCCACAGCCACCGACGGACGCGGGTAATTCATTATGTTCACTGAAAATTGACACAATTGTTGCTCAGAGAAAAACGATGGGAACTTGTGTAACAATTAAAAAGTAGTAATAAATAACTGGCAACACACGTCACGCGGGCTTTGATCATGAAATAAAAAAATGCACATTTGCACATAGCTTACAATTAAATTATTACGCCCGATCTGGGTCAAGAGTACTACACGCGCCTTTGACGTTTACGAAACTATTGCGAGGTGCAATATTCACATCAATGTTTCAGTTTATACTACAGATTATACTACAGCAGAACTTCTTCATCCTAACGCTAATCCCAGTCACACCCGAAGCTTGGAGCATGGGGTCCGCTTTTATTAGTCTAACTTCAAATTAGGCTGACCTTCAATATTTTACGTGAAGCGACTGCCATCTGACCTTTTCAACCCAAAGGCGATATCAAAGTATTGCAACTAGACCTATTGTTGAACTTTTTAGGGCTCCAACTACCCGTAACGACTGCCATAGATGTTCGTATGGCAACCGGGATCGAGATATATCTTGGTCCTAATCATGTCACAAAATGTACTCTATGTATGCGCAGCACCTCTGTATATCAATACAAGCCAATCAGTGCGCACCAGGCACTCGTGTCAAGTGGTAGTACAATACCTTATAGTTCTAGAGTTCAAATATGAAAGAAGCAAGCTACAGGAGCAAAAATGATGTTAAAAGATATCACAAATCGTAGCAACCTGTAAATATCACGCATCTAGGGTTTTCAAGAAAACATTATCTATTTTTTTTTGTTGAATTCCGCTTTTCTTCTTTTTCAAACCTCTAGAAAAGTGGACAGGGGATCGATAGTTGTCAGACCCTACGCCAGAGCCTTATTTTCCTTTAATCAATAGGTGTACCAGCAGGCAAAGTTTGTTAGGGCTTTAAAGACCTTCGTTAGGCCTTCATACAGGCCGCATAAAATATTTACAGTTTTATATAGTTTCCGTGACCACAAGTGTTCCGGTATTTAAACTAAAAAAATAAATATCGTGAGTGATATTCGTAATTGCTTTAAATAAAGGATCGAAAAAAGTTATTGGGCTAACGGTTATATTCGTGTATTTTAAGAAAACCCTATTAGTTTCTGAAATAACAGACTAAATCCTTTATAAGTAAGAGTAGGTACCACTCTAGTATTCAATTTCGCAAGCAACTATGAAGGACGACTTTTGCTTGTTTAAAGTTGAGTTGGAAACTAACACGAAACTTCTTATTACTACTACTTAGAATTGATTAAATTCACACAACTAATTTAACAAATAAAGATTAGTTAGATGTCTTTTATTTCTTTCTTTGATAGTATAGACCTTGTTGTAATCTTACGATTTGTAGGTATGCTTCTTCTTCAAGTCGATGGATACTTATTTTCTAAATTTCATCAACCCAAAACTTGACTACATAAGTCCTCGATAGAACTGTTGGAGGAGCACAGCAGAAAAGATATCAAATGCGACATGAACTGACACGAAGCCCCATTAGGCCATATTTTTTTTGGAAGTGACCAACTTGGGTGTGTAAGTTATTTGACTTTAATGACTTCCAAATTGACCACTATGCTGCAGTTTTTTTTTTGGTTTGATGAAATCTGCTAGAGCTGGCTTGGGCGCTACAGAGAAGTGTCTGTAGACTTCTAATAGTATATTAGTTCTGTGAGCTCAATAGGTCAGCCGTATTACCAAATCACATTCTTTTTTTTTAATGACAATATTTTTTTATTAAAAAAAAATCTTATTACTAATTGTTTTCTTTCGCATTGTGACAGCCCTAGTATCATCACAGCACTTATACAGAGCTGATTAGTACTGGATGACTACACATCACAATTGCAGGTTTTAACTTAATTGGAGTATTAGCGGTTACCCGCTATGGTGAAATAGAACGTAGGTATGTTTGCATGCGCAAATATGTTATGCATTAATGATTTATACAGCTATGTCGTGTGTTCTCGACTATCCCGAGAAAGTTTCTTAGGATGAATGTGTGTGTGAATGTTTGTTACTCTTTTACGGAAAAACTGGTGACCGGATTCAGTTGAAATTTGGCATTGAGAAAGATTGTATGGGATAACGTAAAGGCTAGGCATGGGATCGTGTTTACGCGGTGGACGGAACCACGGACAGCAACAAATGGTTTATTGTGAGAAAAAAATGCTAAAGGTCGTCTCACATCGTACCGAAATTATTTAGCATATCGGTCAGAATTAACATTAAAATTAACACGTAGTTTTTAACGACAGATAGAGCCTGTGAAAAAATATATCAGATAACATAACCTGACGGCCATTCTAATCCTGGCAAATAAATAAAATTGAAGTCGGCATTCTGTTTATAATCTTAAAGAAAAACATTTTTAACATGTAAATTGTTTGTGTATCTGTCTGTTTTATCCCAGTAATTTTTGAAATGGACGGGAAAATTTAGATTGGATTTATTTAAGACTAGCTTTTGCCCGCGGCTCCGCCCGCGTGGATGTCGGTTATCGCGACCAAATATAGGCTATGTCCTTTCTTAAGGTCTAATCTACCTCTATACCAAATTTCATCAAAATCGGTTCAGTGGTTTAGGCGTGTAAGCGTAACATATAGAAAGACAGACAGAGTTACTTTTGCATTTTTAATATTAGTATGGATTATGGAATTATGGATAATATAATATATAATAATAATAATAAATGGGTACCACGTAAAAAAAAAAAAGTTATCTTATTTTGCAAGTTCTGGTTAGTTTTGGAACAAAGCTTAAAACTTTTTTTAACTCAATCTGGCACCATGCAGGATTTTATATCTGTCTTTATAAAAGCAATGAACTAATCCATCTGGTGACGGAGAACGAATATTACTGCAAGGGAAGACTAACCCTAAAACCATGTACCAACCTTACTGACCAGCGTGGAAACAGTAGGCCACAGCCTAATAACATTGGGAGAGGACTATGGCCAGCAGTGGCCTTCAATGGGCTAATTGAATGAAAAAAAAAAGACGTGTGGCACTCGGGGACTACCGCGATAAAGCTATTGCATAGCATTTTGTATCAACTTATGCAATTATGATAATATGCCCTTTGACGTGCATTAGTTTCTTTTTCTTTTTAGCTCTTTACGCTTTCTTCTCTATAAAACGAAAATATCTAGGTATAAATAATAAGTATAAATAATTAGGTATAAATAGTGTAATGACACACCAAAACAAAATTATTCATTTAAAAAAAAATAACGATATTAGGAAGTGATTATCGACAAATTTTACAAGTACAGCTATTCACTGTTGTACATAAATACCTATACACCTATATACTTTCTCATAAACAGCTGCTTATGTATTCGTCAGATTTCGGAGCAGCTCGTCTCGATTCATGCGAGCTTGTAGAGTCGTACAATACGGCTAGTTGCACGTACACGAATACCGTGTCGAAGACTGCCGAAAAGAAACGAGCGTGAGGTTTTTTCGTTACGGAATTACTAGATTCGCTCCCCGCGCTTAAGGCCCTCGATAGAAGCTATGCAATAGCTTAAAAAATCAACAAAACAATTGAATTATTCGCCTGCATATCTTTGTGCTCGCCATCCAATATAAGTCGTTCAAACAATAGATATTGTTTAAATACCAATTCTCTAAACTTTCTATTGAAATCCAAATTGATTGCACTTGAGACTTATCTTTCATTTATTTTTCATATAGATATAAAAAGCAATTGCACATGTTTCATTTACACTGAGAATAAAATTGTTCTTTATTTTAACTACTTATTTAAATGAAACTAAATTTGTTAATGGTAAGTGTCTTAAATGTCAAGTTACTTAAATGTAAATACAATAACCATAGGCTCAGGTTGACTGTTTTAAATTCTTCACAATGGGGTCCGCGAAATAGGTTTCAATGACAAAATAATATATATAAAAAAATCATTCAGCCCGTTATTTGAATGGCGCCGTTTATTAAAAGGCCACGGTTAATGAGCAGTTTTCTAGTAAGTATTTATAGCTTTCCTAAAGACGCTCTAGAATTTCAGTACCAAAAGCTAGGCTAGCGCCATCTCCTGATGATTTAAAAAACCAATTGATTATAATACCTACTGGAAAACTGCTCATTGAACGGCTGATGAAGCTACGACGTAAACATAATCACGCCATCATAAATAGATTTTCCTTTCTTTGTATCGTACACTCGTATGTACGATACAAAGAAAAGATAAACAAATATTGTGTTCTATAACTTCGGTATTGTGTCATTTGAATACTGCTAAGACTGTATAACTACAATTTTATTTACAAATACGTAGCACACAACTAGTAAACATATTTCTATGACTATTTTTATTAGTCATCGGTGAGAAATATACATTTGTTTGTTCAGTCATCGGAGTCACAAAAAAAAACAATGTTTATTAGACTCAAGTTTACATTATGATTTACTCTGAAGTCAAACAGACTGATCGAAAAACATACTGAGGCCTGTATTCTAGAATGCCACTCAGCTGAACCTCAATTCAAAGACATAATAGATACCCCGGTCGTCTGCTCTGAAAAGTTAAGTTTTACGATGGCTCGTGTCGTGTGTCTTTTACATAAAGTAAATTTTAGTGTGAAACAGTCACTGCTCTATTGTATCATTTCTGTTTCCCTCTAGACAAGTGGCAAATCGCTAGCAGGCGTTTGATGGAATAGAATGACGAATGTATAGGATTTGACGTATTTGACATGCGTTAACGACTGTCATTTATGTCAAATCCCATACATTCGTCATTCTATTCCACCGAACGCCGGCTAGCGAATTGCCACTTGTCTAGAGGGGCAGGGTAGGCGTCCTGCTCTTAGTGTCCTCTGTGTATGTGTGTGGTCCGTATAACCCAATTCCTGCCGGCTTCCCAATGAATCGCATGGTGCATAACCAACTAGATCTGGGTAAGTATATTTTCAATGGCTTCCATTTTGTGTTTTTTTTCACTCTCAGCCACTGCCGCGTACACACAAACCGAAATGAGGTCAAACGCGTAGAATATATACTATACATACAGTTAAATCTCTTTTCCGGAAGAGTAAGCAGAATATTTATCTGCTCACCTGCATGTGTTCCTATTTAATGAGCAATATAATCTTTAAAATGGCCATTAACCGACAGAAAAATGAGAAGAGCGTTGATGACACAGTTACCTTGACCGAACGTAACCTCGTGTGAATAACATTAGCATAAGAATCGGCGGCAGAATAACAGCTAACGATACGCATCTTTCACATCTCTTTATAGCAACGTATATGGAAGTTTTACAATTAGATACTTCTATATAAATACTTGCCGGCCCTACCCAGCTCAGCCCGTGGCATGCTTCGAAACCACATAGGTACTAGCTTTTATATGCGGCTTTGCCCGCTTGGATGTCGGTTATTGCGACCAAACAAAGCCTATGTCCTTTCTCAAGGTCTAATCTACGCCTATACCAAATGTCATCGAAATCGGTTCAGTGGTTTAGCCGTGAAAGGCGGACAAACAGACACAAGCTCACACTTGCCCATTTATCATATTAGTATAGATGCCCGCACTTTATTAATTTTCAAATAACGTATGTGAATGTGCCTGAATTTTTTGACATTTATGAATACTACTCCGCACGCTTGGACAGTAGCGTGATGTATGTAGCTTACAACTTTAACCATCTCAGCGGGCTATTTAACACAAAAATAATTTTCAATTCGGACCAGAAGTTCCAGAGATTAGTGCGATCACACAAACAAAAAACTTAATAAACATTACGAGACGAGCTGTTCTTTCTTTAAACTTGGAACGGGTCGAAAATAATGAATGAGTTGATTGGCGCCTATCTATAAAAAACATTACGTGACATTTCATACCCCTAGCACTAATTATGAACGTATTGATAGAATCAAACAATACGATTGGCCGCCTGCCAACTGTGAACCTGTGTGTATGTGAAGCCGGCCAATCACAATGCTCCGTTCTCTCAATACGTTTAGAATACGATTACGATAGTCCTTCGTGCTATAGGGGTACTGTAGTGTCATGTGTATGGCAGCTACAAAAAGTTACGGGTGATTGATGTATGAGCTCGTTAACATCTTAGTATAGTTTGCAGTTGCAGCCGAAGCTTTCAGCCCGGGGTTACCTTTCCGACCCCTTCTCGTTGTTTTGGTTTGGTTTATACCTACTTCAGGCGCGGTTTATACAGAAGAGACGTGTCGGGGACGTATGACGTGGCGGACAATTTAAGTAACAATATAAACCTTTTGTAGTGTACAATAACGGTAATGACGTGACGCGCGTCACTTTGGTGGCGGGACGTTGCCTGGAGGCGCGGACGCAATTCTCCCCTAAGACAAAAACGACGTTATTGTACACTACATAAAGTTTATATTGTGGTACTTAAAATGTCCGCTACCGCCAAATGTCCCCGCCTCGGCTCTTATGTATAAACTGCGCGTCAGGTTTTTCCGGAGCGTCTATGGTTGAGTTCTAATTTCAACTTGTTTTTAAAATCGATTGCAGTAACCTCAAAAACGCAATAATCATTAAAATCGATTCAATCGATTAGGAGTTCAATGACATACATACGTACAGAAGGTTTTTAAATGAAAATAAACAGTTATCTGCATAGTTAGTAAACGTTATTAATCCTATTATGTACTGTTACGTAATTTAAAATAATGATTCATGTTTTACAATACAATATGAGTTATTGTTACTACTGTTTAATAAATGTACGAGTACATCTTGTTGGTTTGAGAATATCAGATAACAGAACCAGATTATTATTGTATAAAGTGAGAGAACAATGGATTTAAATAACCCGCTAACTATTAAAGCATATTGTTAGGTATACTGATACCACAAAAGAAGATACAGTAATCCAGTTTCTTATGACGAGAAAAACCGCGCTCGCTCACACGTACAGTCAGCATCATTAAAATGTTGATAACTTAAGTACTCAAAATAATCTAAATACCAAAATTCCAATTTTATATTGGTTACATATTAGAGTACTCAAATAGTTGTAAGTATCCAAGTGGTCCAATTACCTTAACAATCGGTCTTCCAGAATTATGTAACTTATTAGAGTATTCATATTCATATACACAATGACACCGGTCGATGGTATCCAGCCAAGTATAATTTCAAAAAATCTAGGCGTTGTCATTTAATCGTATTTTGTAGGTATCTCTTTCTTACTTGTATAGCCATCCTTTTCACAAAATTGCGGGATGATAAGAGATGGGTATTCCTATTATACTTTGGTTACAATATAAAAATGGAGTTCTGGTATTTAGATTATTTTGAGTACTTTTGTTATCAACATTTTTATGATACTAACTGTACCTACAGAGTTTTTACTCAATCATTCAATTCAATCAAATAGCCTATATTTGTCCACTGCTTGGCAAAGGCCTCTCTTTTTCATTTTATTTGGCCTACTGGTTCCACGCTGGCCAGACGGGTTGGTATAGGGTTTTATTTCGAGTTTTCCTTCTCTCGCAGTGATATCATCTGCGTATTTTTCCGTAAGTCGCCTCTAACGACACCCTTCGGGAGTGATGGTGATACTTGTATTCTGTCTCCGTCACCACACGAAGAGTTTTAACTATGATGTGTTTAAGCGTATGTGTTACTAGCGAGAAAGAAGAATAGAATTATAAACCCTGTATAGCGCCATCCCTCTTTTGGTAAGTCCTCAGTGCTCGGCTTTTGATTGGACACATTGAAAAGAAGAGCGAGTGTCGACCAGTGTATACTGCTTCAATTTTGTAAAATTTTCTCTGTCCCACAGCTCTGTTCTACTTCTACAGCTTAATATGTTTATAAAGTAGTTAATAGCGAAGTAATAATGTGAATTTTATGGACCAGAATCTATCTACTCTATAAAGATCTAAATCGATGAGTAAAAAAGTAGATCTCGGATTCCAAATTATTGCAAGTGGATGCAACCGCGATTGGCGTTACAATTATGGCAATAATACTTTTGGTAATTATTACAGTCATTAAATATTATATTTAGAGAATAATATAGTGCTTGAATAGAGATAGCATAGAAACTAACGTAAGTAAGGCGTGTACCACTTATTGAGATCGTAAACTATTGTCAGCCATCGTGGGACACCTGCCAGCTCTGTATCATCTAAATTCATAGCTTTATGTTTTTTTTTTTTATTTAAAAGAATAATGATATGCTGACAGTTCTGTTACTTTTATAATTTATACTTACACTTACAATAGTTACTACAATATCTGACGCCCTTCGAAGAGATATACGACAAGCCTGTTTTATATGAAAGAAAGATAAAAAGAAAGAAAGAAAGAAAGAAAATATTTTTATTCAACACAGACATGCACGGTAACGTTACGTTATATCTCTTCGAAGCGTGTCGGGTATTACTACACCATTCGATCGATCGTCGATAGATGGTAGAATAACCAATTCTACCATTCTCTAATCGACGTCAATTGATATATCCTAGTATATGCGGTCGTATAGTGTAGTATCCAGGACTTGCCCTCTTCTTTCTTGCTTCAGCGACCACATTAACCGACCATCGATCGATTGGTGTACCTACTAAAAAACTCTTGAAATGTTAGTAAGTGTAAAGCATTGTGATTTCATTTATAAAATTAATGGCAAGAAAATTACATGTGATCGTTATATTGACTAGCGAAATTACATATAGACATTTTACAATTAAGTTCTCTTTATTATATTTCATAAGTAGATATGATTGAACGCGTTTGATTATATTTTTAAACACGATAAATATTAAAGGAGAAGAGAAAGAGAGAAAAGATTTTTCATAATAAAGTCAACTCTAATTTGTTTCATAGAATTTGAAATCAAAATTCAACCGGGATTAATACGGGAAACGAATGGGCTTACCCGTGGAACACCTAGTGGATAACCTCTCAGACTTCGTAGGTCAGACGGCTGTCGCTTCTATTAAAGCAAATAGACTGGTAAAGCTGAACCCAGACTCCGAGGTGAAAGCTTCGCATACGACTGGAAATAACGCTAAAATGAAGAAGAACTTGAAACCTAATTATGGAAAAAGAAGCAGGAATACGGACTCCGGGCGCCAAAGTATAAGGATGCCAAACTAGGATTGCATTTGTCTGGGAGTTCTATATAGGTATAATATTCGCATTTTAGATCCCATAACAGAAGCTAGTTAAGCTATGTTTACTTTAGATTTAGATGTAGAAAGTCTTAGAATAGAGAGACGATATTCTTCACTACCCAAGTTCCCCACCCTGCCTAGTTAAGTAAAATAAAAATAAAAAATCGGAATTGGCGCTGAAACAGAAATTTAGATGAATTTGTACGTCTAAACTCCTCCTATTTTGACGTAAATTAAAAACAGACACACCTCTCGCGTTCTAGTTCATAAAATTAAAACAAAATAAACTCGCTCAGCTCTGGGAACTGCAGAGGTTAAAAATGCCGTTACTATACCGTAATGCCCGAATCTTGGTTCAATGCCGTCATTTGAGTGGTCACATTGTCTTGATTAACCTACTTCTGGCTGTTAATGTTGCCAGTTAGCTGTAAAACATAATTATATCTAAAGGCCCTATTAGACTTGACCGTCGACTTCAACCGTAACATAACTACGTGCGTTGGTGTTACATGGTATGGTATGGTGGTTAATTATCGGCAACCTCATGGCGCGGTTTTTGCGTGAGTGTGGATATTTCACCAGCCCCTCTAGACAAGTGGTAATTCTCTGCCTGGCGTATCGTGCAATAGAATGACAAGTGTATGGGATTTGACGTATCTGACAGTCGTCAGCGAATGTCAAATATGTCAAATCCCTTACGTTCGTTCATACAGCCTAGAGGGCCAGATCCACTTCAACTCATCGAAGAATGCCAGCAAGCTATTCACGCTGCTGGTAATCTCACAGAGCACTGTATTGTATAAGGTGTTTGCAGGACCGTGTGGGAGCACATGTGCCGCTGCTTCTTCCTCTCTCATGCAAGCTCTGCAGAGAGGGATGTCTGCTTGTTAGTATACTTAAGTTGATTTAGTTTCACGCCAGTTCTTTCTTATATGTTAACCAATTGAAATTAACGTCCACTCACGTTACGACTGTGTAGAAATTGTTTGTCAAGTAGACGTGTGCTAGTGTTGAGTTCTCACAGCAGGTGGAGACTTTGTGAGTAATTGCTATGTTTGTTGCAGCGCGTGCCTGTTTTGATGAAAAATAAATCATTATTATTACGTTAATTATGTGCTTGTGGAATTGTAATGTACTTCTTTTTGGTAGTCGTTCATCGTTTCATTCATGTTCGATTGATCGGAATGAAAATGACTCTAGGTTCGATGAATCAAAATAAGTATGTGATTAAACTTCCCCGCCAAGTACGCTTTTGACAGCCTCCGTGGCTTGGCGGTAGTGAACGCGGCCGCTACGCAGGAGGCGCGGGTTCGATCCCCGCTCAGTGCAAATGAAGTAAAATGAAGTAGGTAAGCCGTCAGAGGGGTACATTTTCTAGACTACATACTTTTAATGAATTTTCGAACAAGAAAATGAGTCCACTATTATACAATACTTCATCAATTTGTTTAGTCAGTCAATGGCCTGCCCTGCAACATAATGTCTTCAAACTGAGGGCTTTGTAGTAATATAGGTATTGGTATAAGTAATAATGACCCTCATTCCTGAAACTTTAGCTTTAGCTTGCCATGAGGCTAAATGAAGTCATGTTACCGTGACCATTATAAAACTACATAATGATCGCATCTCTACTACGTCCACTCTACTTAATAATGTCATAACATAATGTAATAAATTTAAAGATAACACTTACTAATATTTACTTAACTAGAATTTTTAACATAAGTCTTACTTAGTTACAGAACCGTGAAGTTACATCCAGAAATATCCGAATATTATTTAAAATTATTTACGAAAGTTAATTTGTGCAGTTTTTAAACTTATTTCTAACTTAGTTAATGGTTCTACTTTCCGGAGTGTGACACATGCTTTCAATACAGAAATAAAATAGCAAACCGAAATTTCGGGCAATTCGTAACATGAGGCACATTTACTGAGCCAAACGCACCAGTTACCCGCACGCCTGAGGTCCGAGAACCAGCCCGCCCCTTGCCTGTGCTACGAGAACCAGCCCGCCCCTTGCCTGCTCTCCACTGTGCCCTTTGCTAGTCAGAGGCTCCACGCAGCCCTCTACAGGGTCGTCCGCTCGGCCGGTATTTGTCGTAGGCGGTAGCGTCTCCCCGTTTATTTCCTCTAAGACAGAACTGTATTAACAGCTTCATTCCGCCTTTCTCCTCCTGATATGCGTTTTCGTGATATATTGGCTTGAATGGCAGTGATGACCCACTAATCTTGAGAGGCTAGAGCCACTTGTGCCAATTAACTGGTGTACGCGCTTGCAAGTGAGTTAGGCTGGTAGACATAAGCCCCTGAAGATCTTGGTGCGACGATAATTTTTCCAAGTTAATGTAGTAATTAAATATTCAGTTATAGTAAATTGTTTGTGTCTAATCGTTGATGCAAACGACCTTAACGGTTGACTACGTTCAGGGTAATGATTGTAGAAGCTATTGTTTAGTTACATTTAAGTCTGAATCACTAAATACCGGCAACTGAGAACGGTTAGTCATTTTGTTAGATAGTGCGATGAATGTGCGGTAGCGTAGGAATTTTCACATATTTGTTACTCAATTACGCGCAAACGGCTGAAAGGATCTAGCTGATGGATTATAATCTGTAAAAACATTCTTCTTCATCCGTAATACCAGTCGGATCCGAATCTTTCACCTCGGAGTCTGGGCTCTGCATTTTCCAGTCTAACTGCCGTTTTGACTGATCTTTGATATTTTATCTGTATGTGTGTATAATCTGTAATAACATAAGGCAACTTTTATCCCTAGAATTGGTTCCCAGAGGTTGCTAAATCGCCGTCAGAATTCGACATGGAACCACGAATTCCAGCTGGAAAATAATGTGAGAAATATCACAAGGAAGTGTTCTTCATTCAAGTTCACTGGGCAATAGCACACAATCTTCGGAATATGTGGACTGTGACGACACCCACTGGGCTGTGTCTAACCGCATTTCAGTGTAACCTAGTGGTTAGCTCAGTTCTTGTAACTGTCATTTACTACCGGTTGGGGAAGTACTAAGTATAGCTGATATCAAATAACTTAGTCGTACCAACAATTGTTTGAATTGAAGAATGGCATCACCGTTAAATTTTATTTTAAATTGACTTTCATGTGCAACAAAACAGTATATTTGGCAATGACAACTGTAGATCCGATTTTAGCCATTTCACGAATTCGTTGGTAGGTACATCATTATACATTTGGTTCCGTGCAGCCAGTCGTACACAGTACCTACTGTGTACGAGTGGCTGCACGGAACCAAATGTATGGTGATCTACCAATCACGAAAGATACTACTTGAGTTGAGAAACAAGGCACTACTTTTCATAACTTTCATAATACTCGTATATCATTCATTACAAAAAGAAATGCGATGCGAAATGGATGAATAGGTTTATTTATAAACGATTCTGCCTAGAGGCAAATGGGTACCTACATAGGAGACGAATCTACAACTATCATTCCGAAAGATGAATTAGGGGACCAGTGGATCTGTCGCCTCATTGTTCCTATGTCTCGTTCCTAATTCGAAATAGTATTGTCGCCTCTAGTTATCCCTAGAAAATGTTAAAATCTGAAAAATGTTTCATTTAACTAACCATCAGCATGTAGACTTATATATAACTTTTTAATATTTTCATGACAATGAGAATTTATGCCTAAAACTGAAATGTTGAAATTTAAGACACTATTCGTATTAAGTATTACATATTTTTCTTTCGCCATATTGTGAAACTTCAGCCATTATCCATTTAGCAATATAGATATACTTAAATATAATACTAAAACCATATTTTAATAACTTCTTGCATGATTTTGTATCCTTGAGTATTATATTATTACTATGAGCAGCCAATAACTTCTTGTGAGTCAATTAAGATATCAATTTTAGTCGCCATTTAAATTGACCATGTTTTTTATAGTATCAATCGCCAAATTAGCAATTCTGTCAACTGTAGGTTATTAGATATCTTGATTTTATGAATGTTGTATTGTTTATGACATTTTTATATTAAAGACCTATGTAGGTAATCATAGCCTGTGTGTTGTTTGACTTGTCTGATGCCACAACCTTATATAAGTGACTACATGTATCTTGGAACAAAAATGTGCTCAAATGTACACGCGCAGTACGCGTTTCTTGTATTTTTAAGGATATAGCAAGTACGGGATGCTACGGCCGTGGACGAGGACAGTATTCACCAAACATAAAATAACAGGGCCTCGTTTGTTAGATAGATTTTCTAGCAGTTTTAAGTGATTGTCGTCTATTGGTTCTTGCGACAAAATATATAATAATTGTATTAGAAGTAAAAATGTGTGTGATTTTATCTGCATAACTTATTGTCTTAATGTTGCCGTAACAGTAAAATAGGACGTAATAACCATTCTTTGAAAAATATACATATATAATTTTATAGACTTGACTTTTCCCTAATATAATGTAAAGTAACGGCCATTGGTGTGCTTACATTTATTACTTTAATAAGATAAAACAAAAAGTTAAAATAAAAATATTCGAAAGAAGAACCAATCGAAACAGATATTATAGATAAATCTACAGCTACATAATCAATTAAAAAGCTAAAAAGCAATGATCACAAAATGATACAGTCAAAAATATAAACATTCGGCGTGTCACGGTGCAGTGTTCGAAACTCAAAAGGGGGACACGCGATGCGCTTCATCAGACAAACTATACAGTAGTGCACATAAGAACAGGTGAGCCTAGCACAGGTGAGAGCAAAATAACCTTGATGCGACCGAAGAAAGCGCCCGGAACGATCGGCGAGAGATTCCAATTACATGGAATACGGAATAAACGTAAGGTGAAATCACTCAGTTGAACCTCGTTTGCAACGCGGCAACTGTTTGCTGGCTCCGTACCAAAGACAACGTGATTTTTGTTCATTAAAAATCAATACGCTTAAAGAGGTCGTAATCTTTATGGTTTACGAAACGTTTCGGTAACGATTTCTCGTGGTGTAAGTGATAAAATTAAATAATATTGACGTTTTATTGTCACGATTACTTCAAAATTGTTGATTAAAATGAAAAACCTTGACATTTACGAGTCAATTTTATTTGACGATTGGTTTATGTCTACCATTACCTAATTTTAAATGGTTATAGAAGTAATTAAGTAGTAGATGGAGGTTATCAGGTGATCTTAGCTAATATTGTAAGTGCGAAAGTGAGATTGTTTTTATGCTTTCACGCTTTTACTACTCAACCGATCATTTTCAAATCCTGCATATTCTAATTCCCTAGGTACTAAAAGAGTTAGTCTAGTAGACAGTAGATCAAAACTCGTATAAATGCATAAGGACAGAAGCCCATCTGTTTCTGTCCTTACATGCTTATTGAGCTTCTTCCACCACCTCATCTCCTCGCCATCGTGAGCTGTTATCTCTACTTAGGGATTAAGGTGTAAGTAAGAGCCTTCTTCTTCATCCTAGCGTTAATCCCAGACGCGTCCGTAGCTGTCAACTGGGATTCCGCTTTACCAGTCCAACTGCTTAACTTCGATATTTTCCGTGAGGTGACCGCCATCTGCCCTCCACAACCCAAAGACGATATCGAAGCATTGCAGTTAGACCAGTTGCTGGATCTTTGAGGGCTCCAACTACCCGTAACGACGGCCATAGATGTTAGCATGGCAACCGGGACCGACTGCTTAACGTGCTCAACGAGGCACGACCAGACCAATGCAAATACCCTTATTCATGCATACAAATATTTTCATGGAGCAGGGATCGAACCCGCGCCTCCTGCGTAGCGGCCGCCTTCATTACCGCTACGCCACGGAGGCTGTCTGTGTAAGTATATGTTTGTTTATTTACTAGAATGACAGACATGACGGTGTTGACAAGTGCTAACTAATTAGTATGAACGATATATATCATCAACACTGTACCACAATTACGTAACGTGACCCCAATGAAGGACAATGTGGCAACGACAACTTAGATGACCTAGCGCCTTTATATGCCAACCGCATACAATGTCAGCAGTGTTGCCACCTTATGATCCGGGAGGATTTCCCCATAATTGAGGGACTTTTGAATCCGGGATTTTCTTAGTGGTGAATACACATATTTGTGTCTTAGTGGGGTTAAATTGGACTATGGTTAATCCACGCCATTCGGATAAGCCTGAGAGAGTAGTCTCGATTTCGGACACAAGTTGTTCGCGACTCACCTCCACCTCGGACTAAAGGATATTTACACGGCCCGTGTTACACGTGTCCCAAATAACAATGAACGGGACCATGCTGTTTTCGAGGTAAAATAAATGTTTTACGTAGAAGTTATTTTGTGGCTGGACTTCATAAGCCGGGGTCCACTATTTGTTTTCAAATGTTTGACCCATCGATTTGATTGCCCCTGGTTGGACGGTAAAGCTGATGTGAAGGTCAAAATGTAAAGGTGGTATCCTTAAATCATGGCCTTTACCTTTATAGTCTCAACCCACTTGAAAAACGTGTGTGCTTAACGTATTTCAGTTTTTCTTTTCACGTAACATAATAAAAACAGTAATGCTGTAATTTAATTAAACACATAACATTATTTTTTTTTATAATTAACGTAATAATAAAAATAATTCATAAGTACCGGCGTAATGTAAATTACTTTTGAGATGCTAATGAATAATTAAGTAGTTATTATAGTTTAAAAAATTAAAAGCAGGATTGTATAAAATTTAATTTATAATTTCATAAAAACAAACCAAATAAGTCTTCATTGGAGGGCTTACAGTAAGTAACAATTTGGATGTAACTGTCCATATCTAGGTTCATATTAACATGAGTGGCCCGTTCAATGAAAAAAATGTAAATACAAAAGTGACGTATTTATAAACTGTACGACAATTTACTACTGTTAAATATATCTTAAAATCATGTCATAATTTTATAAGTAACACATTTAAATTTAAATTAATGTACTGTAAATGTTAATATTGCATACCTAAATTATACAAGATCCTATTTTCATTACCAAAATGAGTATTTAAAATAATTTTAATAACTATGACAATTAATGTATTCTCACGAAGTACAAATTGGTAGATCACGATGATTTAGATATTCGAAAGATAAGTTAGATTCGATTTCAACGATTTGTTTTGGTACAGCTAATAGAAACTCTTTGGAGCATGATGTGTGTCCACATAAAACGATAGTGTTGCAATAAATTTATACGTACTTAAATGTCGAAATGGCAAATACAAATAGCGCGCTCGAAAATAAACATTATACTTTGCATTTTTCATAAAATTAGGTATGTAGATAAGAAAATTTACAACATACCCAACGCCCATTCCACTTACAGAGGTTGCCATTTAAAAATTACAAATTGGACTGTGGGTTATCAAATAGTAATTTGATATACCAACGCGGACTGGATGCGGAAGGCGGAGGATCGTACGAAATGGTGCACATTGGGAGAGACCTATGTCCAGCAGTGGACTGCAGTGGGCTAATTGATTGATTGATACCAACGCAGAATAATTAGTAGTTAGTAACTAATTGTTCTGCGTTGGTTATCGGTGGAGTAGAACAGTGTTGAAGCAGGCGACCAAGGGAAAGGGTTGATTTGCATCCGACAGTAAATATATAGCCTAGGACTGAGTGCCCTAGACAGCAATAGGCTCGCATCCTATTACGTGGGACCAAATATTCATACACCTCTGTTTACCCCTTCGGAAATTTACAGGCGTGATTATACGTACGTACGTACTACTAATTGTCGTGGCAATTATAAATATCAGTTTATTATCAAAATGCTTTAAAGCAGTCATTAATTTAGATGTAGTACAAATTAAGTATATTAACTGCACTCTATCAAGTTTATCTTGATGACTTGTTGGTTTACGTTAATTGTGTTGAAGAAAAAGTTGTGGTACCATAACAAGCTGTATTTTATTATTGACTATTTATTAGAGAAATGAAAGCAGATTCAATTAATTAACTTATTTATATTATATTGACTTGCAATTAAATGTTATGTTGTAATTTATTTTTAAATCACTTTCGAACGTTTTCTAACAATAATGAAAAGTATTTTGGATGCAATTTTTGTATGGTTGGAGGGAAATGTGTGGATGTTTGATTATTCAATCACGCCAGAATGGCTGAACAGATCTGGATGGAAATTGGCTGAGAGATAAATTATATTCTGGAAAGTATATAGGCTTTTTATTCTGGCAATAAGTTCCGATGGGTTACATGGAAACGGTGCGTTACGGTCATCAGTTATAGAATTGAAAAAGAACGGATTATCAAATTGCACCCGTGCAAAGCTCCGACTGGTCATCAGTATAGTATAATAAAAATTATCAGATAAATAGAAGGTCTTTAAATCTGATGGTCGACTAATAATTTCCTCTTCAAACAATCTCTGAAGTGGATCAAATATAAAGTGGGCGTGTTATAACGGTCTTTGATGCATTCCTAGTCTGTAACGGACAGCTTCACTACTGTACAATGATGAGATTGCACATTTAAGGTGAATTTACCGGTTTGGTGGCGCAGCGGTGACGGGTTCGACTGTTGTGCAAGAAACCCTGGGTCGAACAAAGTGCTATTGGGTTTTTTGATAGAAGTGGCGGGTTCGATTCCCGCTCAATGCAATTAAAACAGACCAGATGAAATACGAGCATTTGTGGGAACTGTTATGGAAGTAGAAGAGGCAAAATATGTATGTAAGGATCGTAGCATATGGAAACGTGCAGTCTTGTTCTACTTATGCCATTGAGAACAGGCGTAATTGTATGTGATATATGTCTATTATATATGTATTGGTTTTATTTTCCAGAACTACCATGACAATACATGAAACTACAAAACAAATGCATTTAAGTACTTATACTTAACTGGAAATCTAACCTCATAATTGCGTCATGTAGTACCTACTATCTATCTATATTTTTTAAATAAATTTAATTGCAATTTAATGAATTTATAATTATTTAGTCATTTGTTTCCATTTTTATTTTATTATGCACTTCAATTTTGATGGCAAATAAAATATTACAACGTTCTCTTATAATATTAATTAAGCAATTGTTCTCTACAATACAGTGAATTAATTATAAAAAATCTGAGGTATAATGTTGTTTCAAATACAATTATTTTGAACAGATTTTAATCGTGACAGTTTTTAACCTTATTTCGGTGCATTTCAAATATTAAGTAGGTACTTAAATAATTATTTTTTTACTAATACACTAATACACTAATTTGTAGGGTACAGTTATTCCGTGTCAATATTCAATAAACCGATAGTTTGTGCATATTATTCTTAATAATAACTAAGCACATATTTGAAAAAAATACGAATTAGCACTATTTTGTTCGAACATTAAACGGTAAACGGTTTACTAAAACAAATTGCGTTACACCAATTCATTGTGACAGCGAAACTGACAGATTATCGCGTTAAGTGTCACATCGGTTAGGTAAATACCGTTTTTAGTTTACTGTTACACTTTTGTGCTCGTCTGTACTTTTAATTATTTTATAGTGTGAAATAAAAATGCAGTAACTTTTGTTAGTTGAGTACAATGTTGCTTTAAAACTAATGAACTAGAATTCTAAACAATGACTTATATAATAGACAAGTGGTTTAAGAACAAAAATTGTGTCACGATTCGTGGGTGAAGCGGGAACGAATTTCGAATTTGGAACGGGACGCATAAACTGGAAAATGACAGATATATTAATTTTGGATACAGATTTCATACATACATACATACATATAATCACGCCTTTATCCCCGGAGGGTTAGGCAGAGGTGAATAAACACCCACATTTCACCAATCTGTATTCGGTCCCACGTAATAGGGGGTGAGCCTATTGCCGTATTCCGGGCACTATTGTTGACTCGAGCCATGCATCTGAGGCTGAGTCTGGGCTGTACATATTTGTCTGATGTTAAAGTTAATCAGCCCTATCCCTTAGTCGCCTTGTACGACACCACATGGGAAGAGAAGGGGTGGCCCAAATTCTACTCTACCGAGAACCATTTATTCTATATATCTATTGTTTTATTATCATAAACGGACCAAAATCATACAGACCATTAGCAGTGGGCATTGGATTCTACCTTCCTTCAGACCGTAATACAGGCCTAGATAAATAAAAAAATAGTTGACTAGTTTTGATGTTAGTGTTTTGAGATCAAGTTCTAGACCAACCAGTTTAGATAAGTAAACATCCGTTTTCTGTAGAAACGGCGTCACTAGGACTTAAACTCTAACGGCAGAATATATTATCTGTGCTAATGAAGAAATAAGAAAGGAGATACATTGGTAGATTAATGGTTTACTCTCATGGACGTTTTTATTTATATTCAGCCCGTCATTTGATTTCAATACAGTTCGCAGGATCTTACCCATCCTAAGACTACCTTGGCTAGTATTGCTTAACCTTGTCTTGCTACAGCAATATTATACTTGTATTTTATTCTGTGCCTCGAGCCCCTGATGTCGGTATTGATTGTGGTGAAACCATGTTTATTAATTTATGAGGAAAATAAATATATGTTATTTCAATTTATTGTAATAAATTAAATACCCTTCGTATTTAACATGTACTTAAAAAACATTGTATGTAAATATCTATCTAAATGTAAACAATTATAATTGGTTTCGGGCATATTTTAGGAGGGTATCCTAAAATATATGCCCCAGAATATTAATATACCACTTATATTTTTGTTATAAATTGCAGTTAAAATATAAATTCTCATTAAATATTTTACTTACTTAAACTTTACTTACTTTATGTACTTACTTACATACTTTTAATTTTAATTTTCATTTTTGTTATTTGTGTTCAAATTATGAATTGAATTTTGAAATTAATTGTGAATACCTACCTACCTACTTATCTTTATTTAATTTTTCTTTTTGATATTACTTTATTTTGGTAATGTTTTATATTTGGACATCAACATCGACCTCTACCCCATTGCAAATTCATTCTCACCTCTCACAGAAACCGTGACACAATATTTGTTCTAAAGGGCACTAAAACGGTTTTTCGGAAAGTTTGTGTATATGTATAAGTACGTGCCTACTTAGAAGTTATTGCTGAGATGAACTTTGTATTTGTGCGTTAGAATTACGCCCAGTAGTGTCGTGTGACTGTATTGCACACAAGAAATGTGAGAGAGATCCTAGCTCATGATTCAAATAAAATCATTAGCAAAAAAATAATATAACTTTTTTAATAATTTCTCTTTCGTTACACTTTCGTTGAATTTATCGAAGTGAAATTTTGTATTTACAAACGCATATCATTCGTACAGATAAAAAAAATCTGATGAAAAAGCGAAAGCTTGGATCGGTTTGGCATCGACACTAATCCACTTTGGATCGTTGCTGTGATAGTGTAAGACAATGGCATCCGTTCCATTGGGCGAGCCGCGCTTGCGCAGGTGTAGTTGCACATACGCCTAGGAAACTATCCTGCGTTGTGAAACATATGCGATAAATTATATTAATTGTACCTCTTTAAATACCAAAATAGACGATATGAATCTTTGATGCAAACCTTGGTGGTTGCGTAAAAATTATAATAGTAGATTGTCTAACAATTAAAATCGAATGGAGTAAGCGTTTAGTGTGTGAGGAATGGACTGGCAAATAAATCGAACAGTTTTAACTTAAGTAAAATTATTATTTTCTTTTAAATTGTCATAATATTTTGTTTAACAGAACTTTATTTCACGCATTATACAACGACAATTAATTTAGCCACAATTAAATATGCAAAATGAGACTTGACTCACACGCACACTTCATGTGGTTTGGTTTCTCATTAGAAAACCACATTAGTACTTGAATCTTTAGGAGATCATCATAACCTAAATACTTCTTAAATATCAACCGGGATGCGAGGTATATGCACTAGCTACCTCACCTTCGGCCTTGCACTGCGACCCACAGACGGCGTGCGCTTTAGTCGGTTCGACATAACCTCCCCCTCCGGCTCCGACGGGGTTATATGCGACTGCGTAAAAAGCGTATACTATAGGCATACCATGATGATGAATGTGTTTTTTTTTTTTGCTTAGATCACTCAGCAGTCATCACATTTTTAAAATTGACATCAATTTAACCCTAACTCAAAGTTACGTGTATTCGACCATAACCTAGCATTGAGGGTCATTGTACAAATTAATGTGGCAACACTAAACGTTAATTAATTATATTGAATTTGCTAACCGTCTTTATAGTCTATTGTCGAAACAAACGTGCGAATATTTGTTTATTGTTTTGCTACAAT
Source organism: Eilema caniola (assembly GCA_949126895.1). Classification (NCBI taxonomy): domain Eukaryota; kingdom Metazoa; phylum Arthropoda; class Insecta; order Lepidoptera; family Erebidae; genus Eilema; species Eilema caniola. The sequence goes on from OX421467.1 coordinate 23,133,984, forward strand.
TTGCAAATTGAAAACGATTGAAAATACGGGTACTAACTTATACAATCACAAAATAGCTAATGATGATGTAGTTTTTACGCCGAAGTTACACATTGAAATAAATTAAGTAGTTTTAATTTATTTTGATGTGCTTTATTTAGTATTTGGTGCGGGCATTATCTACTAACAAAATAAAGAAAAATCGGCTGTTTCCGCATTCGCCCTACGACTTACGAATTTTGACTCGGATCAAAAATTGGGTTGTTGGTTGGTGTTGTTAAAAAAAATTAGCTGAACTTATTAAATTAAGAATGTTAAAAGAGTGATAACTGTTAAAACGGTTCTTATTTTCTCGTTTTTATTTGTTTTTTATAATTCACCGAACCTATAATATTTAATGATTTGACTATTGAATATTATGACGTCACAAATAAATTTTTCATACAATTTTCTTTCTAACTTACCGTTTTGACGTTTAGTGAAAAGTAACAAGTTGACTAGTCAGTCAAACACCCAAAGACTTTTTCGAACCAGTATACACACATGTACATACTCCTCATTCTTCCCGTAACTAATTAACTAACAAATTTATTATTCATTTTCTCTCCAATTGCTTTTCCATATTATTTTTTACCAATAAGGGAAGCCAAGGTAATTTTATAATCTCCAAAGGATACTGTACTATTCTTGACAAGTTTAAGCCTTAAAGCGATCAATATAATCAAATTAGTTAAACTACTTTTGTCGTTGACTGTATCTACTGTTAAAATATTTACAAGTATCTCTTACAGACTAAACTGTAATTGTACACTGTTTCTTACTTCATTAAGTAATTGTCTTGATTGATTTATATGCGAAGTTTCAAAATATTTGCACAATCTTTTACTTATTTCCAGCAGTAGACTGCAATATTGATTATAATTATGGATATTGCTTGATTGTTTTAACTTACTATCACAAAAACTGTTTATGGCGGCGCGCACAGGTAGCGATAATCCTTATAAATCAGCTAAAGCGATAAAATCAATAACATTTATGTACCTGAAACAAAGAAAGGAACTTCAGTTATAATTTAATCAATAGTACAAATATAGTAATATACCTACATAACAGACGTAATATTCGAATGCTTCGAGAACACGAAATCTAAAAACAAAAGACACAAACATACAAAAAAGATTGTTCACAGATTTTCTAGATTAGTTTTTAGAAAATTAATTTATACATCTTCATTCAAATTTCAATTTTTAATTTAGAATTCCACAAACCACTTTTGAAACTGACTGTACTTATAAAGTAATCTCTCGGTGTCAAAAAGTACAAAAAAAAACCCGAGTTCTACGCAAAAACGTACACAAAAGTTCCCAATAAAAAATCTAAAGTAAAAATACTCTAGGCCGGCCTGTAGAGAATACACATCTTTGTACAGTTTGTATAGCTCGTGCTGTAACGGCGTTTATAAAGAATGGTGCAACGATATATAACACTCGATAAAAGTTTATGGGATACTCGTGTTTTGGATAGCGGGCAAAGCGAACAGCAAAACAGTTGGTTATTTTTAATTGTTATAATTTTCTCCTTTGGCTCTTAACTTAAGAAGGCAGTTTATGACGCAACATTGACAGTAGCAGACTACGGGCTCGTGAATAAAAGTTCACTGAGAAATGACGTAAAGTTAGTTTTGAGTGTTTTCCCTTTTTTTGCATTGTCCAATTTCGATAAATTTTATTTTTGTATGAAGTACATTTGTATAGATCTCTGCCTACCTGTATGATAATTTAAAACGTGCTTATTTTATTCGCGTCTTAATTATTGAACTAATTTAGTTTGTAGATACCACATTATGAGCTATAACGCTGCCCGGTATCCTGCCAGGCAACGTAATAGTCATAAAAATAACAATTCAACTGCAACTTAACCATAATTTTAAAATCCTAAGTGAAAGTAACTAAAATAATCTTAAAAAACAAGCCTAGCCTCTTGTAGGAAGTTTTAGGCAATAGCTGAAATGATCTTCTGCACTAACATTGTGTAATCATTATTAATATCCTAGTAGTTTTCAGTGCAGAAAATGCAAATAGATACACTTTTTGTGAATAAATCTAATTACAGCATTTGTTTACTTGCTAATCACCGTAGCATCTCGATTCATGAGACACTGAGTAGATATACTTATTCTTTATTGTGTCGATACGATAGATACGAGGCCTAGCTCAAAAGTTTCCTGCATAGAGCAGTGCAATAGATTTGGCTTCCTCACGACTCCGAGAGAAAACTCTTCGCTGTCTTCATTTCACATTTACCGGCTTTATGTAAACAGTTTAAACGTATCGATACAAGTAATATATCTTATTAAAGCCCTGGTCATAATTCACGGCAGATACCCATCAAACAATACATTTCTTATAAGTTATGTTCACAAAATTCTTCAAGAAAATGAATATACTTACTGTTTCAATTTGAAATTTCACGAATGAGGCACAGGAATACCGTCAGATGGGCTGTGAGAATTGACCAACTTAGTGATTAATTATTAAAAACAAAAGACCCGACTGATGCTAAAAAAGATCGAAACAAGCTTTAAAGCAGGCGGTACCCATTAATTTTCATCTGGTTTGAGATTTGCAAATGGGTACCGCCTGCTATAAAGCTTGTTTCGATCTTTTAGCATCTGTCGGGTCTGTTTTAATAATTTATTTTATTTTAAACTTTTTAGTCATGACATATATATTTTTGTAATTGTCTTCTAATTGCCTTCATTTTGATACCCCACTTGATAAATTTGAGTGATTTTTTTTACCACATACACTTTGGCGTCAAAAACCCAACATATAGCTTTTGTTCATATTCAATGTACCCAAGAACACTTGGGCAATAAATACCTTTCAATTGAGATATGAATCATTGAAATCCGTGCGGTGGATCAGAAGATATGAGGTAATAAAGAATATTACAAACATACAAGATATGTGCGAAAAACATAACCCTTCTTGGCAGTCTGGACTCCGATGAGGTGAAGACCGAGGGGGGTTCGAAAAAATAAGGGGTTTAGTTTTAGTAGTAGTTAAGAATGTAAAAGCAGACGCAGTGAAGATAGGAAATCCAAGGTAGATCCAAGAAAAGATACATCGAGTGTGTGAAAGAGGATAAAGATAGGAAATGATATCTAACAGATATGGAGGAGGACAAATTGCGTCGATTTCAACTAATTAGAACAAGCCTGAACTGTGGGGCACTACCATTAACAGATTCTAATGAACAGTCGACTGTAAAGATAAATCTACCGTAAAAGATTTATGAGCTGACTATAATAGCATAGATTAAAAAAGAATTACAACAAAACAACTACTTTGTATGTAATAAACAGCCAATAAATCTCACTAAACAGATCAAGGAAAATGAAATAAATCTTCCAAGTCTTTGTCTAGTGTAGCCGCAAGACTTAGTGCAGTCATTTACATACAAGCGAGTAGATTTATAACGGGAACTGCCGAATAATAAGTTTTTCTCACATCATAAATTGACTTACATTTTTAACCACGGGTAAAATAATTACCAGATTTCTCAACTCTCAATATGTAACCATTTATATATCGTACTTTGTATTTACATAGAGTACCTATTTACATCGCAACATAGAAAATATCTACCCAATCGATATCCATCAAAATAGAGCTTTAAGAACTAAATGATTTTATCTCTAAGATTTTAAGAACTTCATGCCGTAACCTCTTCGAAAACCAGGGCACGGAGATGACCTCCTTGCCCTGATTGATGAAAATTCTTTTCGAATAATGTCCTAAGTGACCGTACCTAATTTAAATGGGAGGTTTATCCTCAAATTGCCTATGGCGATCGGTGCAGTAATAGAAAGTAGCCGTAACACAAGCCGGTATACAATTGATAGAACGCTCATAGGCAGGGGAAATCTCTCCTAAGGCTAAAAAGTTCATCACTACTTGTGTGCTTAGGATAAATAAGAAAGAGTAAGTTAGCCGTCACTTAAGAAAGTGCACATATTGTGAACAGGGTGATATTGTATTTGTAACCACAACTGTTTTCGAATACATTAGGTATTTCTTATAGAAACATTAAATCAAAACGATATATTATTATGATCTTTCGTTTAAATAGACCGCATGAAACTGGGAGCATTTCATTAGTAGTCTTACTTCTATAGCTAAAAACCCATTCAATTCCACTGTGGTAATAGGATCAAGAACAATGGGTTTGACTTGATCACGCCTAATGGTAAGCTAAAGTAAAGTGTAGGAAAGAGGGCTACTATTACAAATGCGTACTATGTTAACAATGGTGGCACTCAGCTTGACGGATGCTTTTTCACACCTCGCTTAAAGGACCCGGGACTATAGGAGGAAGGAAACACGTGAGCTGGCAGTGAATTCCAGGTCTTAATGGTGCGGCATAGGAATGAGTCACCGAACCGCTTGGTTCTTGATGGAATATTCTGCACCGTATCCGGATGATATCTACGTGCCCTGCACATGTTGTCTTGTGTAGGAAAGGAGAGGGTGGGACTAATTGGAAAAGCACATCAAAACATTCACCATGCTAAAGACGGTAAAATACAGCCAAGGAAGCCACATCTCTACGCCTCTACACAGGCTCGAGGGTGTTCGTGAACTCAACTTGTCGAGAGCATCTAATAAGTACTTTGCGGAGCAGTCCTAGAGATGCGAGCAGTGTTCCACGCATTAAGGAAGAAAGAAAAACATAGATCCTCACCATCAAAGGTAAGATTAGAATGTCATAAGAACTAGGGTCGACATTAGTCAGAAGAAGATTTAGAGTAAGAAGACATTTAAAGCCTACTTATGCAAGTAGGCATTATAAATCGGAAGCCAAAGGTTCCCCTCTGAAAAAGAAAGCAGCACACGAAGAGAATAAATCAAAGATAAAGTGTCTTGAAAACGACGTTCAACTAACGTTCTCCATGGCGTTCGGAAATTCTTCAACTTATTTTGTATTCCGTACATGTGACAGAGTCACAGAAATATGCACAGAGTATACTAAACTTATAACGCTTATAATAATATAGTGTTAATATCAATGCAATCGGTAAAAAAAAACCGGTAAAATTATAAAAAGCGAAAAGTAACGTTGTCTAGCCGCATAGATTATAGACGACAAAGTACCGGTTTTTAAACGAATAAATCTTTTTTGTTTACTCTTTTTTATAAATATCAAATGGACCATGAAACGTGTTCCGTTTTCACAAAACATTTGTGCACGAATTAGAGAGGCGATTCGGACGGATGTTGTCTGATGTGTGCATTTGTATCGGCCCTTTTTTGTTTTTTTTTTTCGAGAGTGACGTGGTTAAATATGTATGAACTGAATTTGGGAATTATTTACCTGTTTTAATTTTCAAGTGCACGCATCAATAACTTTTTACTCGGAGGAAAGTATCTGTATGTAGATACGAATGTTAATTTTTTATTGTAAATATTCGCGAATGTTGTTCTTGAAAATACTACTTGCTTTCTGATATAGAAACTGACTCGACCTTTCACGGGGTAAACCGGTCAATCTCTGTTTTGAATGTCAATTAAATAAAAAAGTGAAGTCATCGAATATTTCGAAGCCTTATAGGTTTAAAATATATGTTTTTATCAAAGTATTATTCACAGTTACTTGGTCAGTGTGACGTGTATACCAAGTTTAAATAAAAAAAATACTTGAATTCCGTCCTAACTCTTAATTAAGTAAAAAAGTAGTCACTAAATAATAACGGAATTAATATAAATGGTTACTTGGCCATTGTGAAATGTTTTTTAATTTTATAAAAGTTTTGTGCTGAGTATCAATTCAATAAAAAAGCAAAATCAACGAACAATAACAAATTAATATTCACGGTTAGGTCGTTGTGAAATATTTTTAAATTAAAAAGAATGTTTACAACCTTAGATTAAATAATGCCAAAAACCTGTATAAATAACAATTAATTTTGAATGCCATTGCCACATTCATTATTCCTTTGTTATGTTGCACACTATGTTTAGAAAAAGTTATTCGTACTTACTTTTTTTTCTTCAAACAATGATATTCATACTATCATTGTCTTGAGAAAAAAAAAAACAAATATTTAATTTGATGACACGTTTACTGAGTTCTCATGAATCATTGTTTTTTTTTTAAATCAAGACTACTAGCAAAGAATACTAAATATCACGAGTAAGGAGGCGAAACATTAACATCCACTTACTACGGTTGTATCTAAAACTTACACACGAGCCCGGAGTCCGCTTTCCTAGTCCGCTATTATTGGTTTGTCCTAGCTTTTACGGGAGTGACACCCGCCTGAACTCCCAACACTATCTCCTAGAGAGGCTTTGACCTGGGCCAAAGCCTTTTTTATAAATCAGCTAATAGACCTACCATACCATGGTCGGGTTCATATACCCTGAATCAAATATTCTTCTTGCTCCTAACGTTAATCCCAGCCGCATCCGCTTTACCAGCTGCTTTTTAGCTGACTGACTGCGATTGCCATCTGACCTCCACAACCCAAAGGCGATATCGAAGCATTGCAGCTAGAATAGTTGTTTTACTTTTTAGTGCTTCTACTACCCGTAACGATTGCGGTAGATGTTCGTAGTGTAACCGGGACCGACGGCTTAACGAGCTCTCCGAGATTCGACCAGACCAATGCAAATACCCATATTCATTACAAATATTCTCACTCGTGCCTCCTGGCCCCCGATTCAGCTAATTTTAAGACATAACCACACCACTGTCATACTGCTGACATGCTAATTTTTAGACTATTCTTATAAACTTAAAGTACAAAATGAAAATAGAAAGAGTTTATAACATTTTTCATTCACTCTACAAGATTGTAATTCAATTTTTAATAGTAAAGTCTATAGTTAAATAGCAGTGGTTACAGTGTCTGTGGTTTTGCTATGAAAAAGATAATAGCAGAATCAGGGCCATGTTCACTATTGCTACGCCACAGAGGCTTATCAAATCTATCTTTCTATTAATCATGTTTAGACCGAAAGCCGATCAAACTAAGTTGGGATTAGACTCGGAAGGTACTCGTTATACTAAGTCCGAAAGTGGGCTAGTTAGGTTCATACGCACTGACTCATATCAACACTATAAATATCTATAAAGGCCGTGTGGTTCCCGGCAAAGTAGAATTTGGGCCACCCCTTCTCTTCCCATGTGGTGTCGTACAAGGCGACTAAGGGATAGGGCTGATTAACTTTAACATCAGACAGATACGTACAACTCAGACTCAGCCTCAGATGCACGGCTCGAGTCAACAATAGTGCCCGGAATACGGCAATTGGCACACCCCCTGTTACGGGGGACCGAATACAGATTGGTGAAATGTGGGTGTTAATTTACCTCTGCCTAACCCTCCGGGGATAAAAGCGTGATTATATGTATGTGTATGTAAAATCTACCTATTAATCATGTTTAGACTGTAAGTCAAACCCAACTGAGTTGAAACAAGAATCGGAAGATAATCCTTTGTCTACACTACTATCATAAAGAAGGAAGATTTGTATGTTTGTAATGAATAAACTTAAAATTACTGTGCCGATTTCAAAAAATCTTTCACCATTGGAAAGCCACATTCACCCTGAGTAACATGGGCTATATTGGATTTCCACGGGAACGTTTTTACCACCCGTGCGAAGCCGGGGCGGATCGCTATCTACACTACTATTATAAAGAGGAAAGATTTGTATGTTTGTAATGAATAAACTCAAAAATTACTATGCCGATTTCAAAAAGTCTTTCACCATTGGAAAGCTACATTCACCCTGAGTAACATGGGCTATATTGGATTTCCACGGGAACGTTTGTACCACCCGTGCGAAGCCGGGGCGGATCGCTATCTACACTACTATTGTAAAGAGGAAAGATTTTGTATGTTTGTAATGAATAAAATCAAAAATTACTGTGCCGATTTCAAAAAATCTTTCACCTTTGGAAAGCTACATTCACCCTGAGTAACATGGGCTATATTGGATTTCCACGGGAACGTTTGTACCACCCGTGCGAAGCCGGGGCGGATCGCTATCTACACTACTATTATAAAGAAGGAAGATTTGTATGTTTGTAATGAATAAACTTAAAAATTACTGTGCCGATTTCAAAAAATCTTTCACCATTGGAAAGCCACATTCACCCTGAGTAACATGGGCTATATTGGATTTCCACGGGAACGTTTTTACGACCCGTGCGAAGCCGGGGCGGATCGCTATCTACACTACTATTGTAAAGAGGAAAGATTTGTATGTTTGTAATGAATAAAATCAAAAACCAATGTGCCGATTTCAAAAATTCTTTCACCATTGGGAAGCTACTTTCACCCTGAGTAATATAGGCTATATTGGATTTCCACGGGAACGTTGTTACTACCCGTGCGAAGCCGGGGCGGATCGCTAGTACTAAATAAAGTGGGATGGAAGAGATCATTCATAGCGATAAAGTGTGCATTGTGCATTAATATAATATGTATTCATGTACACAATAAAGAATTATAAGCTGTCTAAATGACTGCACCAAGGGCCATGATGTCAGTCACTAATATCTGTGCTAATATCATGAAGTCATGATGTCATAATGCCATCATCGCACGGCTGAAATTACAATGTCACTGTCATAATTAAGATTTAGCTATATCTATGTGTATTGTAAATAATTTACACACCGTCGCTAATTATGTTTTCTAGCCAATCTGATTGGAGTATTCCTGAATGCGGCTTATTTGTGGTGATGTCCACGTTTTCGGTTACATGGTTTCTACTTATATTAGCTAGATAAGCTTTTTACGGGAACATTTGATTTTTTTTAGTTATAAATATATTACAGAATAATACTGAAAAATAAAAATTATGCTATATAACACATACAAAAATAAAACAAAAAAGGTGGAGAGATTACAACTTTAGGCATCGAAAAATTCCTCCTCATCGACCTCTACTGGAAGCGTGCCTAGATAAGCTTAGATGGAGAATCGGCGAGTAGAGAAAATTTGCATCACAGAGAACAGAGATACCCTCTCTTCAGAGTAGTTGTCAAGACTGGATTTTTAAGAGAAAATTTAAAAGCAGTGACTCTTCAAGACTGCGAAGAAGATAGCCAACCTCGTTTTCTGTATCTTCATAGCCTGGCCAGAGTGGGCTGAGTAGGTTTTATCTATCTTTCACTGAAAAGACTGCTAAGTACCCTCAAAGAATGAACCTCATCAATAAAGGGCTCTGAAAATTTAGATTGTAAGCTTCGATCAATTGTATTATTGATTGAGGGTATCGCAAAAATACCCTTACGACCTGAATTAGGAATAAGAGTACGTAGCCGAAAAAATGAGGGCATGCCGAACTAAACTGCGATGATATTTTTAATTGGTTTACTTGGAAATATCAGCTCGAACAGTTGCAGTTGGTTAATATACAGAACAAGGAGCCTATATGATAAAGATTTAAAGACGTTATAGAAAACTTACATATCCAACTTAAATAGCCCAATTCTACTCTACCGGGATCCGACATCAAAAAGGAGCACTAAGTTCATTCTGAATAGATTCAGTAGTCGGATTTTTTTACCGCGTCCACAATTTTCCGCATTTCATTCAAACTGAGATCATAAATCTTTGCACTTTGTCATGGACAGCCCTAACCCCTAGTCGCCTTTACGGTACTGACAGGAAAAGACAGAGTGGAGTAGTTGCAAAAGAGTTATAGTGGAGAGCCTGTTATACCTGAAATGTTTATTAATATAACTGAAACTCATCGCCATGACACCAATAACTGGGCGGCCATCGATCGCAGCCTACTTACTTCGGCCTCGGATGCGCAAAATAATAAATACCTACCAAACAATGGAATTACGCAAGTGTACGCACCATTGGGTGGGATGGTCGCCTTCACGCGTATTCAGTGTTGTAGGACGCGTTAGATGTTCGTGTAACTTGTGTCATATACATTGCAATAACTTAACATGAATATACATATTTGGACCTCCTTTTTCCTATCGTTAATCCCAGTCGCATCCAAAGCTTTCAACTCGGAGTCTGGTGTCCACTTCTTCCAGTCTAACTCCGGGTTTGACTGATCATCGATAATTTCCGTGAAGCGATTGCCATCTAACCTCCACAATCCTTATCGAAATATTGTAGTTAGACCACATACAGCTATCCCAGTATAAAGTAACAGAACTAGAATCAGAGTTTATGCTATAAACTTTTTCATGCGGGCAACTCCGTTTTTTTGCAATTATTAGGTACTGGCAGCTCAGAAAGAAATAAGAATCAAATATTCAAAATTTTAAATATATTATCGTGTTCCACATGATTGGGCACTAATTATTCAGTTAATAGCTTGTTGACGGATGCTGCACCCGTTATTGACAACATATTAACTGAATTAACATTTGCTCTAATGTTACATAGTATTTTTTCTAATGTTGATAAATCACGTTGGGAAAAAATGTCCAGTAATTTGTACATTGTATTTTTCCTTCAGGCAATTGGCGGCAGCGTTTGGAACCTTATTTAGGTAGTACACAGAAGGCTACCCGCGAAAACCCACATCAATCAATCAATTCATCAATTAGCCCACTGCAGTTCAAATTATTCATCAGGTAAACGAAAATCGAGTCGACAAAAACCCGCAATATCTGTAGAATACTTCATCTATTCGTCACAATAATTGCACTTAATGTATGTAGGCAGAAATAATACCTGCATAATAATTAATGTGGGATCATCAATTTTTGTTCTTTGAGTAATAACATCGTAGACCCTGAACACCACCTACCCAGTCACGGAGGCAGCCTTAATGTCCAATCAAATAATAGTCATTAAAGCATGCAGGTCAAAAGATTACTCGTTTGACCTGCCTCACCTGCGTGCTTGTAGGTAAAATATTAAAATATTCGTTTACGAGTCACGCATTACCATAGGAAAAACTTCTATCATAGGAGTTATTTCGTTTTTTAAATGTTTGATTATTTTCAATAATTATATGTTGCAGGTTGCATTAGATTCACTTCCTATCATCGAATAGAATTAATCATCCGAGTCGATGCTGGTTTGATAACAATTTTATATCAAACATGATGTAAAGCTGTCGTGTTCCCGGATCGTGAAGTACAATGAACTATACAACCTAAATAATATACCTTTCCCTCTTTCTCACCTGGAACAAAAACTCTTTCATAAGCAATGGTATGATAGCTTCCTTTATCTTTCAGATAAAGAAACTTTTCAATAGAGTAAGTAGTGAATTAGGGCTTGATAGTTTATATTACATTGGGAAAGGCTTATGTCTGGCAGAGGACTGCAGTGGGATAACTTTTTGATTGATTGATTGAGTTTAATAAAGTTTGTTACTATTGCATACATACATACATACATACATATAATCACGCCTTTATCCCCGGAGGGTTAGGCAGAGGTGAATTAACACCCACATTTCACCTATCTGTATTCGGTCCCACGTGATAGGGGGTAAGCCTATTGCCGTATTCTGGGCACTATTGTTGACTCGAGCCATGCACCTGAGGCTGAGTGGGCTGTACACATCTATCTGATGTTAAAGTTAATCAGCCCTATCCCTTAGTCGTCTGGTACGACACCACATGGGAAGAGCCGGGGTGACCCAAATTCTACTCTGCCGGGAACCACGCGGTTACTATTTCAATATTCATATTAGTAAAATTCAGTATTCTGGTTGCTTTTTGGCCGAGTTTTATTTCACACAGCTCAAGATTACTACATTTACAATTTAAAGTAGTCAATTCGGGCATGGATCAGATATTTTAGATCCGATTTGCCCACTTTGCCCTAAACCGGGAACAACCATAAATAATGACGATGAGTACTCAGTATTCTATTCCTAATGAGTGAAACACACGATAAATTGAAGAACACGTATAGAATAACACAAGATATCTCTATACAATAGGAAACATGCTTTGGTAAGCAGGTCAATGACTCACTTTATCATGTTTAAAAGGCGCTAGTGCCTCTAAGAACACGACAGTCTATCACGATATTCGCATAATAATTGTACTACATGAACCACAGCCATTGATTTAGAATGTGAACATGACAATATACTAACGACTATACCTTATTCGATGTCACAATTAGTAAGGGTAATAGAATAGCTGATCAACAAAACATTCCCATGGTTAGACTTTTTCAATAAGTACTCGTACATCTTTAACTGCTATGAGAACGCACGAAACTTGCAATGCATTTTTTTTTATTTCTTGGTCTTCTGCATGCCAATAAGGGAAGTAGACTGGGTGAGTCCCAGAGATAGTATTTTGGAGGAGAACTTGATGGAATTTTGAATTCGTTCCCGCAACTCATGGCTGGGTTGCCATGTTTTCCCGGCATAAAAATCCTGTCCTTTGTGGTATTTCAGACTGTAATCTCATCATCATCATCTAGCTGCCCTGATCCCAATTATTTGGGGTCGGCGCAACATGTCATTTTAGTCCATGAATTTCTGTCAAATGTCATTTCCTCAGTTACTACCTTCTTTGCCATATTATATTTCAAGGAATCCGTCCATCTTTTCTTAGGCTTACCCACGCTCCTAAAGCCCTCTACAATCATACTTTGAACCTTCCTTACAACTTTTTTTCATCTCTTCTCATAATACGGCCATACCACGACAGTCGCTCGCTTCTCAATTTTTCATTCTCTGGTGCCACTTTTAAACTTCCTCTAATATAATCATTCCTTATTCTGTTCACTCTCGTCACACCACACATCACCTTAACATTCACATCTCCGCCACATGCAGTTGTCTTTCATTCGTCGCCTTAAAGGCCAAGCATGACGATCCGTACCCACAGACTGTAATCTATCCCGGTATAAATTTGAGCCAATTCGTTTAGCCGTTACAACATGATTGAATATCATACATCTTTATAAAGTTTCACATTTATACTTAACTAGCTGTGCCCCGCGGTTTCACCCGCGTTTTTCTCGTACGGATCCCTAATTTTGAAAAAAACATAGCCTATAGCCTTCCTCGATAAATGGACTACCCAACACTGAAAGAATCATTCAAATCGGACCAGTAGGTCCAGAGATTAGCGCGTTCAAACAAACAAACTCTTCAGCTTTATAATTTAAGTATAGATATTGGCAGGATTCCTCCAAAAGACTGTCCCTGAGATTTATACAGTCTGTGGCGATTCATGAGTCTCTGTAGTACAGCTTTCTTTATCACGTCAGAAGGCAAGTCATTCCGGTTTGATCTAACGTAGTCTTATGTAATTTATAGACATGTTAAATGACATTGGCCAGCAACGGTACGAGTAACGGAATACAAACATTCAGCAATTCATTTAAATACTAAAGAGTTGTAATATTGTAACTTGCAGCTTACTAGCTGTTGCCCGCGGCCATGTACGCGTGGATGTCACGAGCCTGTGCCTATCTCTGTACCAATTTGGTGAATTTTCATTATAATCTTTCATACCCTACATATTTGCAAATACGGGAAAAAGACAAAACCAGAAGGTTCGATGTGAACACCTTGAATGCAACCAGCCCCTCCATATAAGTGGCAATATTTTCATAGAATATAATCCTTTAACCTCTGCACCCAATTTCATTGAAATCCGTTCAGTGATATGAACAGACAGACACACAAACGGACGGACAGAACTACCTCCGCATTTATAATATTAGTATAGATGAAAATAATATAGCCATAACTAGCTGTCGCCCGCGGCTCTGCCCGCTTGGATGTCGGGGTATGAAAAATAGATGTTGGCCGATTCTCAGACCTACCCGATATGCCCACAAAATTTCATGAGGATCGGTCGAGCCGTTTCGGAGGAGTATGGCAACGAAAACTGTGACACGAGAATTTTATATATTAGATGTAGGTATTTCATCAAAAAACAAAGAATGATTTACGCATTTGTAACATTGACCGAATGTAATTTAAAATGGCGAATAATTAATTAACTCCGCCAGTACACAGGTAGTCGCGTATGCAATCTATTCTTGCGCTAGTTACGCGTATTTGCTAAACAAAAGGAAATTCCAATCGCACGATAGCTATTGAATTTGTAAACAAATAACTAAGTTAAGAAACAGTAATTGAGAAGATGGTTCGCAAATCGTAACATTAATCTACAGCATAATTTCAAAGCCTAGTAGGGACTTTTGCTAGACAGACTCGGTGGCATGGAGGTAGTGCATTCGAATGTTGCGCAGGGAGCAGGTTCGATTCCAGCTTAGTGTAAATATTTGCATGCATGAATGTTTATTTGCAAAAAGTATTAACATCTATGGCCGTACTGACGTACCCTTTCCCCAAGAAAGGGCTTATCACACGTCCGGTCAACGGCGTCACCGCTGGAAGTAGCAGTAGGAACATCTACTTGAAAATCGGATCCTCGTACTTTAGGTGTCAAAAAACTTACTATTAAATATCAATTAAACAATTAATAGAAACTCATTTATCGAGTGACCCTTGGACGATATTTGTCTACCGAAAGCATGGTTGTCCATTGAACAGTAACAATTGTTAGTAGATACCATTATTTACAGACGGCAGGTTTCGTTGAAAGCACGCTACGTAGAATATATGGTTCGTCAATACCAGAACCAGCCGATGTATTGGTTCACAGAAACAAGCCAGAACGAAAACTAAACCCAAGTTTGATGTGAACGCCTTGAATGCAACCAGTCCCTCTAATTTGTCCTGCTTTATCTTCTACACTGACGGCACAGAAACTCTCTGTTCTAACAGGGTCAGCAGCGCGAGTGTGGCGTCCCTGGTGTTGCAGATGTCCATAGGCCACGGTAACCACTTTCCATCACGTGGGCCGTGTGCTTGTCTGCCATCTAAGTGGTATAAAAAACTCTATTCTACAATACGCCGGTCAACGAATTGCCACTTGTCTTGGGGAGAGGGGCAGGGACAGAACGCGGAGATGATGATAATCTCTATAAAATTACACTTCCACCAATCATGTAGCTCTGTCTCACTCTCTTTGACCTGCATAAGACATCTTTAATATAACCTAAGTACAAACTTGAAACTCCTCAAACCTTTCATTCACCAATGTTCGTGATATTTTTACAACAAACCATGGCATATTCACCTACGCTAATATTGAACGGTAATATTTGAAAAACCTTTTATTTTGTGTGCACATATGCAACGGTAGTTACACTGGCCACGTTAGATAATGCGAAGTGGAACAAACGCTCGACTCGTTATTGAAACATGTTGTACTTACGATAACATACCATACGACGCAGTTTTGTACTAAATGCCTTGCAGCTGAAATAAATCCTACTAGAAGTATTCGTACTTAGGGATAATCGGGCGGGAACAATGACGTACATTAGGAAAGGACTGTGTTCAGCATTCAGCAGTAAACTGTGATTTATTGCATAACTGAATCACATCACATCGACATAAAACTGTGGCCTAGGCATTTATAAAGATGTAGGATACTATAAATGTGAAATTGAACTGATGATGAATGTATGAGTGGGTGGAAAAGCCTCGCATTTAACATGAAAAACTCTAAAATGAAGCAACTGCCATATGAATTCCTAACCCCGAGAAAAAAGCCTGCGGTAGAACATCATCCTTTAATCTGTGGCCAGACCGACCTCCGCCCTCTATGCCATGAAGTGATATGCCTGGAGGTGAGGCCGCCTGTCCATGTCACCCTAGCAGAAGCAGGCCAGCAGTGAAATACGCGCACGCCCTCTTCCCGAGGCAAGATGAGAACACCATAGTTCCCATACCCGAAGAGAACTCCGATATTTGTAAAATAACAAATATACCAGTCAGCTAATTTGGTTAACTTGGGATCAGATGATATTTTGAACTCCAAAAGCACCCCTCTTCTTCTCTTAGCATATATCTTAGCATTCATCCCAGTCGAATCCAAAGCTATCAGCTTGGAATCTGGAGTACGCTTTACCAGTCCAACTGCGGATTCGGCTGAATTTCGATATTTTCTGTGAAGCGACTGCCACCTGACCTCCACAACCCAAAGTCGATATCAAAGCATTGCAGCTAGACCAGTTGTTGGACTTTTTGGGGCTCCAAAAGCACCCCTATCATAATAAAATTACCCTGATTTATTCATCTTAGTTTTTTAAATTTTAAACCCACTATAAACACGTGTTTCTCTGTAGTTTAGTGTCACAAAACCCACACAACACAATGAAACGAGGAATGAGGTTTAATGTATTTTACTGTTCTTCGAATATATTGCAGCAAAACACAACATAACCACTTAATTAACGATGACGCTACAAACGCAATGTTGTCAATCAACCCAACGATGTTTTAACATCTGTTACTTTTTTCATGTGAATTTTGCAGTGATTGGCGCTCATGAAAATGCAACTTCCACGATAATTCATGTTACGTTAAATAACAGGTAATTAATACTTCAATCACTTATTTAATAGGCTAATTGATTTGTTTCAGGTTTTCATGTGATCACACTTCATCCCAGTCACATAACAACATGTACTCTATATGCACAAGACTTACGCGTTTTTAGTCTCTTTTGAGGAAAACGCGACGGCAGTGGTACGCTAATCTAGTAATCATAGATTGTATCAAAACCATGCTATCTACTTACATTCAACAAAAATGTCAAACCCACAAAGATTTCAAATTTCGAACTTCAATCATTTCGGTTAGAAATCGGCCTCCCGCGTAAACTGTGTCATGTTATACTATTTCTAAACGACGCGCTATTAGTTATGGCTGAAAGAATCCGCATTCTGAATCATTCAGTTCAAAAACTTCAAAATACTTGTTCCACTCATCTAACACTTCAGACAAAATTGCGATTACCACTATCATCGTCACGGTCCGACGAGGGGGCAGCTACATTAATTGGTCTCAGAGCTTATGTTCTAAACAGAGCGAGGAATAAGATCCAAATATTAATTAAACGAATTAACAAATGTTTTAAGCCTTACGGTATTTAATTATGTGGTAACACCAACACGGCCCCGTGGCAACCCAAATTGTTGGGAATTATTTGATTTAATATCACATTGTGAATTGTTACTATACTCACACAAGTATTTTCGTTTTGCTACAATCAAAGGTCCTCAAAAGTATTAATCATCATCATTATTTTAGTGATCGTCGGAAACATTAGAAGCTTCGGAAGCTTTGTGGTTGATAAGTCGACCTTATGATTGAGAGGTAACGGGTTCGAATCCTGGCCATTACACTGACGAACTACACTTCTAACTTTTGTTGGCAGTGGGTTAATGTCGTAAATTTCTTGTGCAATTTAGCTTAGTTGGTAAGGTTACAGGGCATACCTACTAATGGGTTCACTTTAAATTTTATTTTACTTATTTTGGTAAACACAGATTTACTAAGCGACTGTTATATGACCCTTATAAGATTTTATAAGTCTTCAGGCTTTCACGGCCGGCGTTGCATGTAGAATAACTGCTTCCGGGCTGTTTGGCCGTGGTCGATGTGAAACTTGCGTTCCAGACGTTTCGTCGATCACTGCCGTCGACATCTTCTGGAACGCAAGTTTCACATCGACCACGGCCAAACAGCCCGGAAGCAGTATATTCTACCTTATAAGATTTGTATGCAACTGAGATTGGCACTTGAATGATTAATATATATGAAAAAAATCCTTGTGTCCGTATAGTTCTACCTTCAGTTCTACCAGTAGGACTAAACGAAGAAAAAAAATTATTTAGTTCTACTATCCACTGTATGAAATTTAGTTGTACTAAACTGACAAAAAGTTCTGGGGGTGCGAGGGATATGTCGTGAGACAACCTCACCTTCGGCCTAGCACATCGACCCACAGACGGCGTGCGGTTTAGTCGGTTCGAGTCCGACATAACCTCCCCCTCCGGCTCCGGAGGGAGGGGGGGGGGGTCTCCGTGGGGATTTAAAAAAAACTAACTGTTGCCCGCAGCTCTGCCCTCGTGGATGTCGGTTATTGCATAGTGTAGACTCAACGCTATTTTTTATTCATGATAAATATTTAACTAAAAGACCTTAATGTTTTTGCGAAGTTAAGTGGGTTCACTGAGGTGAACTGGGGTTTGCGACCTTTAAATTACAGTGCAGTGTTCTATTATAATAAAACTAGCATACAAATAGCAAAAGAATAACGTCTGTCATTAATATTAACCACAAAAAGGGCAAACAAATAATCCTTGACATTGCAAACACTTAGTCGTAAAGTAAAAGCTTAAATCACTCATTAGTCATTAGTTATTTTTTAATTTATAATGATGCAACCATGAGCCAAGACCTTGGTCCTAATTGGTCAACATTGTAAGGTTTTATACAAGCAAAAAGAGTACAAGTACAAGTAAAAGTAATGTTATGTTCATTCACGAATAAACTCCAATACTAGCTAGCTACAAGTACGCGACATCCGAGAACCAATCCCGGCTGCTTCCAAAACCAGTCTCACACTTTGAATCTCGGAGTCCACTCGCCTAAGAAACCGACCAATCTCCACACTCCAAATGCTACAGAAAATAATAAAATATGCCAGAACCTCATTGGTCAGTTGACCTCTGTCCTGAATTTCTTGATGGAACTCCGCACAGTCATGTTCTTTATTAGCTAGTTAGCTAGCTAGCTAGCTAAAACCTAGGTGCTTTTAGATTATGAACTCGAGTTTAATACTACCAAGTGCTAGGTTAGTGTTAAGCTAAAACGGCAGTACATTTACGCCGTTTCCGCCTAAAATTCAATCCCTACAGAGTTGAAAAAGCCAGGAATATTATCATAACAGCATACACAGGTTAGCTTAGATTGAGCTACCAATACATATTCAATTATTACTCCACGTGCATTCGATCCTCTTTCACACAATTGATCCATTTTTTCTTGGGCCTCTGCTCTGCTACTAACTTCTAACCTTTCTTACAACATTATTCTTATTTCTTCTCACATTTAGTCAACAGTTTTCGGATTGAGTATAATAAAAAACCTGCATTTTTATTATTATCTCTAACCAAAAAAAAAATACTAACCACACAATATTATTTAAGTATTTTGCAGTTAAAGTTATTATCACAACAGCTTCAAAGTTCATTTTTTAAATTAAGATTCTCAAACCCGATTTCATCGTTGAGTGATTCATTTGGTAAGTATTTTTCCTGTTACTCAGTCGTTACTTTCAAAATCGCATTCGGAGAATTTTATTTTTACATACAGACACACCTCTTTCTCATTTCATGCAGAGACAGAACAACCTCCTTATATTTGATACGATAGTAACGTAAACTTTTACTATCTTAACTTTCATAATATTGTTTTCATAATGCTCACCATTTGCGGATACTTCTTTAAAATGTCGATGGCCTGATTGAAATACGTTAGGCCTCGTTAACTCCCTTCCCCATTTGTTATTATACCCTTGACATATAAGTCTGTTTCATTAATCTTCTCTCGTTCATACACTTTACGTGTCCCAACTATTTGACATAACTTCTACTGTACCATAACATTCACTTATCAAGCTGGTCCTCACTTCTTTTAATAGAGGCTCTGAAATACATATATCATCTGGACTTAGTAAGGTTAAAATAAAGATCAGAATCAAGTAGTACTCTGTGGTTGGTTTCAAAAGCACCTTCGTCCAAATGCTGTCATAGAATGTTTGAAATGACCAGAGTTTAGTATTAAATCTTGTAATTTATTGCCTAAAATGACTCGTTGGTAATATACTAAGTATAATGATTTAATGCGAAAAACGAAACTTGCTTGTGCCTATTATGGCGTTGTGGTTTAAAATATGAATAATGACTCATATTTCTATCAACAGCCTTCCACTACTAGTGATAAATATATACGAGTACACCATGATTGGATTGAAAAATCGAAATACAACCACGTCGCGGTCGGACTGGAAGAGGCGGCCCTCAGACTCCGAGGTAAGGACTCGGATGAGACCAGGATTACCATAAGGATCATGATATGTTATCTCAATCTCAAACGAACTAGAACCTTGACCGGTGCCTTGTCACGCCTGACACGCTCCGTAAAAACTCAGGATTGGGTGTGCGTTGTTTTATAGACAATTGTTTAATAGGTATAATTTCGTATTACAGAAAATGTTTCGCATAATTTCGTTTCATAGAATAATCAATATACAGAATACTTACTTTAAAGAATTTTAAATTATTGAATGAATACTTACTTTAAAGAATAATCATTTCATAGAATATCAAATCAAATATTCTTAATCATTATATTGTTTATTTAATAGAAAACTTATTACAAAGAATAACATATTATCATATATATGGTTTTTATAAACTAAACAATTGATGCGTCTACAAGGTCTATCATCTACGCGGAGCTCCTACTTCTGGGTGGTTTATAAAAAAATCTGAGCCGGGGTGTTAAAATTGTAAATGTTACAGTTAAAAATAAATGTAATTTGGAATATTATAAAGGTGGTTTAATATTCTTTTAAAAATAATTCTACATCGATTAAGATAGGAAAAAGTGAATGCCCAGGTGGGACTCGAACCCACGATCTTTCCCTTACAGGGGCTCCCTGACCACTGAGCCACCGGGCCTCCTGGGCATTCACTTTTTCCTATCTTAATCGATTTGAAAAGTTAGCATAGTAAATGCTTCAAAATTTCATTCAATAATTCTACAGTTTGATAAGTTTGTTAAACAAAAAAATGTGATTAAAAATTCGTTCAATTGTGTTTCTGTGAAATATGTTTCATTGTAGGAAATTGTTTTTGAAACAATAATATTCGAAATAAAAATATAAGAACCAAATATTATGTGAAACATTTTCTGCGAAACGAAATTCTATGAAATTTCTTTCTACGAAATAAGGGGCTCCCCTCAGGATTATATGAAAGAAAGGAACTCGAATGCGGGTAGAGCAATTGGAATGGTGTACCGTATGACAAAGAAAGGAAGTTTCAAACCGCTTGATTCAACTCAAGACGGCATTGTTTGTACCGTATATAGGTGACACGTTAATTGCTTCGTTAGTAGCTGGTAACAACATGAGCTATATAAGAAACTTTACAACACTTACATAATAAAATGGCACATAACGATCAGAAAGGTCAGTGGTTAGCGGGTTGCTCGCATCGGCCGGTAGCGAGGCATGCAAGACATTGACTTCTCGCCTCCAAAGTTCGTTAACACCGCCATTGTTTTGAGAAGGCATTTTCGACAATTCATGACATGGACTACCTGAAGTTGCGATCAAAATTTTGAGGCACGTTGACACTTTACAGCAGAGTTTCTTTACCTAGATTCTGAGGTTCCACTTAATGATTCCGTCATTAGAATCAACAGTTTTGAAATGATCCTGTGGAGTCCATAATCCTTTTTCTTTTTTCAAGTTTAGACATAGAATTTCCAATCAATAGGTTTTTATTTAGAACTCCACTTAGAGAGTTAGATATGTTTATAAAGATTCCAGTAATAAATGACCATCTTTTTTTGCGGAATCTCAGGATGAGATCACGATCTTGAATGATCTGATCTGATCTTGATCCTGAACGGGGAGGTAATGAAGCAGTGTACCGACGAGTATGCTGTTCTTAAACTCCTCTACCTACTTTCGTAGTCTAGGAAATCTGTCTACGTATAATCAGAATCCAAAAGGGATTAAATCTGAGCAGATCCTAGTAAAAGTTAAGTCTATCGCTAGAGCTTCACAAAGGAACGATTAATTTATACGCAGCTATTGAAGGACACGACTCATTGAGCGACTAACAATAGTGCTTCCGCCACGATTCTTGTGTATCTTACACACCGTTGGACGTAAGTCATTGAAAGTCAAGGTGAGATTTCAGTTAGCGTTAGCAAAGGCATTTGATACAGTATAGCATAGAGATATTTTAAATTCACCAAAATTTAATAGCTATGAACGTACAGAGTACCTCAGGTCCTTTTTTTTGTAGTTTTTATACAACATTAAGGCTGGTATAGAGGGGAACTACTCTGATCACAACATAAGTAAGGGAGGTCCTGCAAGGACATGTTCTAGGTCCCATAATATTAACATATATGATTTCTATTTATAGTATTTATTGTTTATTGGTGATTCTATCAGTGACACGCACTATGAACGAGAAGACTTCATTTAGATTGACTAATTGACTAGCTCTACAGTTACAGAATACGTTTCACAAAATTTCATAAATAATATCTTTGAAACATATTCATATCTATTCATTAAATAGCGGTTATTAAACAGACACTTAAATTGTATTTATCTGTATACGTTATGAGAAAAGACATCTGATAAAAGAAAACTGGAATAAAAGTGGTGTTCTTCGTATAATATAATTATAGGCTACTTATTACTTTCAAACACGGTAAGTTAACCTTTCGACCTAGAGGTGCGATGTAATGCTTTCTCAGATTATAGATAGTTTACAAATAGCTGCATCTTTCACAAATATCTACAGCATTACCACAATATAGTTACCGTGGCATTGCGTAGGTATAGTCGGACACAGAAGAGTCAGAAGTTGAAAAACACTAACTTTACGAACGTCCTTTACGAATCCATAAATGAGATATTAACTATTTTTGTATTCCTCTTTTTATACAAACTTTTTTTTCCTTGCGTCCATCGCGAACAAACAGTCGGGTAAGAAAATACATAACAGAATATTATATTTATGTGTTCAACATCGTTTTAATCACAAAGCCCAAGTTCTTTTTATAACCTCCAATGTACACGACCACTTAACATTTATATAAAAGTATTTATAGATATTATAGTAGCACTTCACATATCTATTTACTTTGTACTTGCGTTTTTAACATTTTTGGCAAACCATTACCATATGTGGACGGTATATTTGACAATGGCCTTATATGCCTATTTGGAAAATATATGGCCAATACCATAATGAACGAAAGCTGTCAAATTTTTGTGGTGTTTGTTATTTGGCTGCCATGTGTAGATGCTCGTATTTGCCTGTATTTACCTATACATCGAAAATTTTGCCAAAAACAGCAAATACCTAATAGAGAACACAAATAGCCACGTGAGGTGCCACCATTAGAGCTTAGTGGTTGATAATATGGAAAGTTATAATTTACTTATACCGATGGCGACTGTACTCGTGTAAAATTGATTGCGGGTGTAGTTATCTGACTCCGACTTTCAACGGTTCGCTGAGGCCTTAGACGATTCAGACTGGCCTTATTGCGGTCAGGTCTTTTGCTAGGAAGATTAGCTTTAAGAATAATGATAGTCATTATTCATTGAAGACTATGGTTTAAGAGGCTCTTTGTTGTTTTTAGAACAGAACTAACGTCTAAGTAGAATGGTGATTAGTTAACGAAATGGGCTTACTATACGGATATATTAGACGGAGAGATTAGATATCTATACAAATATGTAAATAAAATTAAATTGTCTGTTCCATTTATAATATTAAAAACAGTTTTTTTTTAGTTTTGATAATGAATGTAAACACAGTTCTGTCTGTTTTACCAGTAAACGTCCGAAAATAGGTGGGCCGATTTTTTTAAGATATTTACTGCAGGTAGCTGATGTCAAAATGCAAAACTTTAGGCTACTTTTACTTTACAAAATAATTTAAGAGTATTTGCAAAAAATTAAAACCTAGATGAAATAGGACGACGAAGTCGCGGTCACAGATAATGTAGATAATAAAAAGTCTAATAAGTCTGTAATCAAATAGAAACATAACCGATGAAAGAATGACCCAAAAAGCAAGGTTTCATTTTCAAAATCACTTCGGGATGGTACTAAAGAGTTTAACGATTTCTCATACGTCCAAATTTGTTCAGATTAAAAGTTGTGGAGAGATAAAGGACCTACTTACATACATTAATCCTAAAGAAAGTACACCACCTTTTTTTAGTAGTCGTGTAATTATATTTAAAATGTAAATTGATATTCAGAATATATATTTCATTTTATTTTTTGTGTGTTTTGAGTACCCAGTTTTAAAAATACCTATATCTATATATGTAGAAGATTATTGATTAGGTGTCCTAGTTCTCAAATTGTTTGACGTATAGAAGGGCTACGACTTCAATTTTTTTTTATGGAAAACCTTGTTTATAGTCAATAAAACTAAAAAAAAAGTATTGCAATGTCAACATTATTCAACTTACCCGCTAACACAGCCAACGGGACTCCAGCCACACACTTTAACAACACAAAACACAGATTCACCGACCAAACTTCTACACAAAACTCACTAAAACTCAAAAACAAATATTTTCTAAATATTCTTTTTGTTATTGTTTCATTGATTTTCGTTCGTTTCGATAACCGATCTCGTTTGAATACCAATTCTTATTTTAGCGAGTCACAAAGCTAACTCCAGCTACTATGCCACTGTGCGGTGTCAGACTGAGTCAGTGACACTGCGCAGGTAGCCCCTTCTCTGTCGCACCCTACCATACTTAGTTCAAAAGAGCGAGACAAACAATCATTGGAATGCATCAACATAAAGAAGGTAGTATTGCGTGGGCGTCTCAACTTTGTATCTAAATATGCAGTGAGTGCGAGTGGGATGCAAATTACGTTTAGCCTTTCTGAGGTTCACGGTGAGTATGTTTGGCAACGATGCGTAGAAAATATATGAGAAAATCAGGCTTTCATCGTTAAGGCGAAGCGCTTTTATTGACAATGATTGGTTAATCTAATGGTTGAGGTACCGAATTTCTAAATGTAAGCTTTGGTCATGGAGTTGTTCGATCTCCATTATGTACACTTTTGAAGTATAGATGAACAGCATTTAGCTTCCCGAGTGCTGTCTCACATAAAAAATATCAACCAAGATCTCCGTCCCAATTGCGCTATGGGATGGGATGGTATCTTTAATGACAGATTGACGCATTTGATATTGTCTCAAGTTCTGACTACCATTTCTGGGTAGCCTTAGAATCTAGAATAAACCAAACAGGGTTTTTTTTCTTCAGAAACACGTGCAACAGGAGTCGTATCTATATTTTTTTGGGGTACCAAGCTGGCAGAATTACATGTTCTGTACAAGATTCGTCCAGTTCCACGTACAAATCTAGAAACAGAAACCCCAATCTTCTTATTTTATATCCAAAATTAAAACAATAATACAACCAGTTGAACATGATTCTTTTCAGCACTGAAATAGTAAATTATAACTTTTTCTTTTAGTTCGATTCTTTTAGCTAGATAGATATAAATCCTGACCTCTTCAACGCTTTATCAGGCAGGGCAAAATCAAATTGACGAGACAAAACGAGAAAAAAGTAACTCACGAAGTAGTACATCGCCTTAACGACTAAGTCTCACAAGTGTCACGCAAAAATACATTTCATTCCATTCGAATAAAGTACATATTCCTATTAGATAAGATATATTTCACAAATCAAGTGCAGTTATAGCAATGAAGTTAGTCACAAATAAGTCTGGCAACGTTGCTAACTGTCACTTTAACTTTGAAGTTAACTGCAAGTTGGTTAGTTTTGCAAATCTCATATGCGGGGAGGCTGTGTCGCTCGGCGATGCAGTTGTTTGTATTTTTTATTAATATTTAATGTTCTGAGTACAAATTTTTGTAATTAAGTTGTTTCAATCATGATCGGAAGTGATTATACGTTGGAATTGTGTAATGTCTTTCATTCGGGACAGGTTTGTTGGTTTGTTTATTACTTTAGATGTACTCGTAGGTTAGATCAAACATTTGAATGAATTTTTGTTGTCATTCTGTGATGTTGGTATAAAATTGACCGCATTTTGTTTGTCTTTGTGATATGTGATTAAGTTCAAGCCGACTGCAAAATGGAAGAGAACTATTTTATTCTGTTTTACGCGATAGCTTGTGTAGCCTACTGGTTAAGGTGTCGGGCTTGCAATCGATAGTACGCGGGTTGGAAACTCTACAGACCTGAACCTATTAATAACAACGTAAGCAATTCTAGCTTAATTAAAGAAGTTTACAGATTCTTAAAAAATAAATATTTTTATTCAAAAATTCAAAACTTCAGAAGTTCTTTATAAAAGGTTTTTGTTATACCACATAGGTGGCAGACAAGCACACGGCCTACCTAATGGAAAGTGGTTACTATGGCCTATGCAGGTGTGCAACACCAAATGCGTCACACTCCCGTTGCCGACCATGTTAGAACAGAGTTTTGTGCCGTCAGTTAGATAAAAAATTATACTTAGGTATCTTGCGATCGACAGTTGAAAGAGTTTGTTACCCCTCCAATATAACGATTACATTATAACTTAGTGCTAACATTAGCAATTTAGCCAAACTGAAAGGTTTAGGGGAAACCAAGTAATTTCGGTAATTAATATTCTTAAAAATACTAAAAATTGTTAAAAACTCTTTCAACGTTGACTGTACCTAACTATTTTTTATCCGTAAAAATATACTGCGTCTGAAATAAGGCAGCATAACTAGTGACTGCTATTACGTACCCTTCGAGTTTTTTACCATTTCAGTTATCAAACCACAAATTTCCATGAAGTGACTGCCATCTGACCTCCATAAACAACTAGTGACTTTGAAATTCTGTAGCCAAACAAACGCATTAACTAAAAGCCTGTGATTTAAAAAAAAAAACCATTAACTTTCATATAATCATACGTATATTCCTGCCTTTTTATTTAACAACTAGCTGACCCGGCGAACTTCGTACCGCCAATATTTTTCCGCCCGCGTGGCGTCAGATCCCGTTCCCGCTGCGCCTTCTACTATGTTAAACATGTATTATACATATAAACCTTCCTCTTAAATCACTCTATCTATTAAAAAAAACGCATTTTGATGCGGTGCGTAGTTTTAAAGATTTAAACATACAAAGGGATATAGGGACGGAGAAAGCGACTTTGTTTTATACTATGTAGTGATAGTGAAGACAACAGCCCAACATCTATTTTTATCCTCACATATTTTACGAGTATAATTATTGCCATTAGACCTGCTGTCGTTTATAAAATATAGCTAATTATTAAATTACTATCAATCAAATCAAACAATTCAAATCAATCTGCCGTGAAAGGCGTTCGTTGATGTCTTTTGTATGCGCACATTAAATTAGTTACGCGACTGTCCAAAATCGGATTGTAATATTTTTGTTATTTTTTATACCACTGAGGTGGTAGACTAACACACAGTCCAACGACCATTTTTTTTTTTAATTCCTTTATTTACTTATAATAACGTCTATTACTGTAAACGACACTAAAGTCTTGTACAGATAAACGCTGAGATAGAAGTGAAACCAATGTGTGCGTTAACAGGAGTTTATATACAACTAGCTTTTGCCCGCGGCTCCGCTCACGTGGATGTTGTTTATCGCGACGAGATATAGTCTATGTCCTTTCTCAAGGTCTAATCTACTCCTATACCAAATTTCATCCAAATCGGTTAAGTGGTTTAGACGTGAAAGACGGACAAACAGACACACACATACACTTTCCCATTTATAATATTAGTATGGATATTGTCACAGTTTTTATGTTCCACAATAAATTATTTATTTATTATTATTTATTTCTTTATTTTGTTATAACGATTTTATTCATTACATTACAAACAGAGATTTCAATTCTATTTATTTGTATAGAAAAAAAGAAAACATAAAATAACAATTATATAATCAGGAGGTTTTTAACCCCAAACCTATCTGTGATTGCATTTTTTTGTTCCGGATAATCTTCGATGTGGCTGGACCGATTGTAATTGTATTTTTGCTGGCAGATAACTGACGTTATAAGGTGTAGTTACTACTATTTAGGACCAGCTACTTAGACGATTTTAATTTTTCGAAATCCATACTAATATTATAAATGCGAAAGTAACTCTGTCTGTCTGTCTGTCTGTATGTTACGCTTTCACGCCTAAACCACTGAACCGATTTTGATGAAATTTGGTACAGAGGTATATTAGAGCTTGAGAACGGATATAGGCTACCTTTTATCACGAGAAAGGGGGTTTAGGGGCGGAAATAGGGGATGAAAGTTTTTATGAAAGTTTGTCATTTCTGAAGATATATTAATGAAACTTGGTATAGAGGTAGATTAGAGCTTGGGAATGGACATAGGCTACCTTTTATCGCGAAAAGGGGGGTAGAAGGGGGGGGGGTGGACTAGGGCCTCGGGATGAAAGTTTGTCATTTTTGAAGATTTCTTGATGAAATTTGGTACAGAGATAGTTTAGAGCTTGGGAACGGACATAAGCTACCTTTTATCGCGAAAAGGGGGGAAGAAGTGGGGGGGGGGGACCAGGGCCTTGGGATAAAAGTTTTTCGTATTAGAAGATTTCCTGATGAAATTTGGTACAGAGATAGTTTAGAGCTTTGGAACGGACATAGACTACCTTTTATCGCAAAAACGGGGGTAGAAGGGGGGACTAGTGCCTTGGGATGAAAGTTTGTCATTTTTGAAGATTTCCTGATGAAATTTGGTACAGAGATAGTTCAGAGCTTGGGAACGGACATAGGCTACCTTTTATCGCGAAAAGGGGTAGAAGGGGGGGGGATATGGCTATGGGATGAAAGTTGGTCTTTTTTGAAGATATCCTGATGAAATTTGGTACAGATGTAGATTAAAGCTTGGGAACGAACATACGTTACCTTTTGTCGCGAAAGACGAGGATAAAGGGGGGGGGGTGTTATAGGGGATGAAATTTTGCCAGTTTTGAAGACATCCTTATGATATATTTGGTACAGAGATGGATTGAATTGGGAACGAACATAGGCTATCTATTGACGCGAAAATGGAGGCATTAGGGGAGGGGGGGTAATAAGGTATGAAAGTTTGACAGTTTTGAAGATATCCTTATGAAATTTGGTACAGGGATTAATTAGAGCTTAGTAACGGACATATGCTACCTTTTATTGCGAATAATGTGGTAAAAGGGTGGGGGAGGGATAAGGACTGGATAGTTAGTATGAAAGTTTGTCATTTTTGATGATATCATGGTGAAATTTGGTACAGAGATGGATTAGAGCTCGAAAATGGACATAGGCTACCTTTTATTGCGAAAAAGGGAGTTGAAGGGGTGGAATAGGGCAAGGGTATGTAAGTTTGACAATTTTGAAGATATCTTGATGAAATTGGTATAGAGATGGATTGGAGGTTGGAAATGGATATAGGCTACCCCCTATCGCGAAAAGGGGATAGAAGGGGGGGAATAGGGCTATGGGATGTAAGTTTATAATTTTTCATTGGCACAAAAAAGGGGGTGAATATGGCATAAATAGTAAGAATTTCTTTTAAGATGTCCTCATGAAATTTGGTATAAAGGTGAGTAGAGATTGTTATAGGGACGAGTGGACAGGCGTGTAAAGATCGAAAGTCGAGTAGAGTCGACTACAGGAGCAAGTAGATATGCGACTAAAGAGCCAAATAGAATGCAGTAAAGGGTTAAGTAGAGAGGCGAGTGTAAAGATGAATGTAGTGGCAAGTAGAGATCGAATAGAGAGTTGAGTAGAGGTGCGAGTAGATAGGCGAGTGGGGAGAGTCAAGTAGAAAGGCGAAAAGAGAATCGAATGGATGGGCAAGTAGAGAGGCCAATGGAATGGCGAGTTTAGAGAAGAGTACAAAGTCGAGTATAGAGGGGAACAGAGAAGTCAGTAGAGAATCGAGTATAAATTCAAGTATAGAGGCGAGTAGAAATTCCAGTAGAGAGTCGAATATAGAGGCGAGTAGAAAGGCGAGAACAGAGGTGAGTACATAGTCAAGGACAAAGTTGAGTAGGGAGGCGAGTTTAATGCTCAATAGCGTCGGATCAACACTAAGCGATAACCGACATCCACGCGGGCGGAGCCGCGGGCAACAGCTAGTAATTAGTTAAAGCCAAAAGCCTTGTAAAGGTGATTGGGCAGAGCGCCATAGAGGCCACAGGTGACACGTGGAAACACGACAAGTATGATGAGCACCTTTGCACCGGGAGCGACCAGAGATGGGTATTCGACTAATACCGAATTGATAATACTGAATTTGTATTTTATATTTAGAATACATTATTATTTGTATTTTGACGACATATTTTATTGTATTTTGACGAATAAATTGACTCCCCTGGTGTTGCACACGTCCATTGACCACGGTAACTACTTACTATCAGGTGGGCCGTGTGATAGTCTGCCACCTCGATTGCATAAAAAAAAATTTAAAAAATTTTATTGTAATAAAAGAAAAACGAGTTTCATGCGATTCGATTTAAATTCGGGCACTGGTTATAAAAGTAGATAATTATAAGATACGTTAATTATTCTTCATTTAGTTATGAATCTCTCGACATAACTGTTTGTGCGTATTAAAATCTCACCTTGACACACATTAACAGATTTCAATCAATGAACAATTCAATTCACTGCCTCAGAAGCGTAGTGGCAGCTAGAGTAATTACTGTGCTGTCTAGGACATTCTGGGTTCGATTCGTGAGTCCAATTTTTCAGTGCATAGTTAAATCAGTGTCTAGGCATCAGTAATAAACACTCTAGTCATCTTTATAGTATTGGAAAAATTTCACTATTTGTGGGGTAATTACACCTCTAGTATTGCACTGTTAAAAATATACCTAAGTAACAGCAATTACCTCGCCTATAAGAACGAGGGACCGAATAAAATAATGCCTGCGTTTCAGTACATTCATCACTTTAAACCTAGTGGTATAGGTAATGGACTGCTGAGACGAGGTCTCGGGTTCGATCCCAGGTTTTCCATGGCACACACCAATGAGTTTTCGATGCTTTTCGAAGTTATGTGTGTATTAGGTTTATATGTGCCCCGTTAATGGCAATAGGCTCGCCACCTATTACATTGGGACCTAAACATAAACTGGCGAAATGTGGGTGCTAGCACCTCTGCCTACCCCTTCGGGGATAAAGGCGTGAGTTTATGTTATGTTATGTTAAAAAAGAATATTAGTTATAATAACTAAATAAATAATATTCCACAACATTTCACACAACGCTATCTAGATCCATGGTAAGCATAGCTTAACTAGCTTTTGTTATGGAATCTAGAATGCGGATAAATTTCTTTTGTAAATACATACATATTATACATAGAAACACCCAGACCAATACAAATATACATATTCATGCATACAAATATTTGCACTGAGCGGGAATCAAACCCGCGCCTCCTGCGTAGCGGCCGCGTTGTGCCACGGAGGCTGTCAATATAATATAATGCAAATCCTATTAATATTATAAACGCGAATGTTTGTAAGTATGGACAGTTTCTCCCCTCCCGAGGAGGGCCAGACCGAGAGGGATGGCCCTGGGTCAGCCGGGGTGCGAGGGATATGTCGCATGACAACCTCACCTTCGGCCTAGCACTACGACCCAGAGACGGCGTGCGGTTTAATCCGTTCGAGTCCGACATAACCTTCCCATCCAGCTCCCTTTCCGCACGTAAAATAAAAATAAAAAGTATGGACGAATGTTTGTTACTCTTTCACGTAAAAACTACTGAATAGATTTTAATGATAACTTTACAATAATATAGCTTATACATCAGAATAACACATAGGCTACAATTTATAACGATAACTGACATCCACGCGGGCGGAACCGCGGGCAAAAGCTAGTTATTAATATTCCCTCTAACCCTTCCAGATAAGCTATATTCATTGTGTTAGGGAAGTGAGTTCACGTCGGTAGTGTAATGGCCAAGATTCGATACCAAAACGGACCTCTCGGTCGTAAGGCTGACTCTTTAACAACAACACGTGACCATGGCACTTTACCAACAACTTATCAACATACATTCGCAAACGTATGTATGTACGTTTGTTCGATTTATAAGTGTATGTTTTTTGGTGACAGGTGGAGCCAGGCAGTTTCTTCCAACGTGTGACGGGCGGAGTGAAGACCGGAGTCATCCTCAAAGATGTTTCTTTCACCACGCATAGCGGGGAAGTCACTGCTATACTGGGATCTAAAGGTAAGCTATACAAGCCCGGTATGTCCTTCCAAGGGCTTGTTGTGCCCGCTTCTAAGTATTAGAATATTTCTTCTCTTCTTCTTAATACGGAAAGTACTAGATAAATAAAGGTGGTAGGCACGACGGTATTCCCGTCTTATTTAGCAGTGCGACTGAGGAAGTACCACCCTACAGAATACCGCGGCTATAATAATCACGTGTTGTGTTCCCGGCGGTGATAAACACTGAAAAGTTTTTGTGCCGTCAGTAGGAAGACCATAGGCTATTTCTGCTTGGTCTTCTACACTGACGGCACAGGAACTCTCAGTGTTTACAGGGTTGGCAGCACGAGGGTGACTCACCTGGTGTTGCACACGTCCATAGGCCACGGGAACCACTTTCCAGTGTGTGTCGTGTGTAGGCCGTGTGCATGTCTGCCACCTCAGCTGTATAAAAAAAAACTAGATTACCAGCATCAATAAAGTCAAGTTCATCCGAACACCTCTCCCGTTGCGTTTAAAACTTACACATTAGAGCCCGGGAATAATCCCCAATTTCTTCTTTCTTCATACATTTTTCTACTAGCTATGGCGTGGGATTCGAATCGCATTTCCGTAGCCCATAGGAACCTATCTCAGAAACCAAAGTAGTAGTATTCCAGACTATAATCTATCTTTATACCAAAATTTATATATATCTGCTAAACGGATTGGGCTGCCCAATGCAATGAATGATTTTTTTTATTTACATGCAATAAAGGCTCAATATTTGTTAGTGTTACTTAGTCTCCGTTAGGAAAATAAAAGTTACGTTCATAATATAAGTAGAACTTATCGTGGCTTTCAAAGGAGTAACCGCCGTCGGTACCCCAACCTTGACAGTGTACCAGTTCGCCGTTGAGGTGGACTTATGCTCCGAAGACCTTGAGGGGTTCCCCCATACATCCTATAAAAATATAACAGTATTAAGTTATAAGTTGATAAATTAGTTATTTAAGTGTCAGTATAAGCTACTGACAAGAAGTCGTGGATAAGAAGTCATTACGGCCGAAAGGTCCCACGTTCGGTTACACTACCGACAACGTGAACCCACTCCAAAGACAAGAAATTTAGATTAAAATCAATATCGCGCCTTGGTTGTTGACATTTTCCGATTAAAACATCGTATTGTACTTTCAGGTAGCGGCAAACGCGCACTCCTTGACGTCATCGCCCAACGCGTGCCGTCCAAAGGCCACATCTTGCTCGAAGGTATACCGCTGGAGTCAGACCACTTCAACAGCACGTGCGCGCTGGTGCGGCACAGCACGCGTCTGCTGCCAGGCCTTAGCGTGCAGCAGACGTTGGGCCTCTCGCTTACGAAGGTAGGTTAGACTGTGAGGCTTACTTACTTACTTACTGCCAGCAGGAGACGCCGCGACCGGATGGGTAACTGCCCTTCGGTGTGGGCCATTTCACCCATTTCCCCTAAGACTGTGAAGGCGCCCACTCACTAACAGTTTACCGGACGACGGCCGGACGATATAAATCTGTCAGTTAATCGCAATAACTCACACACTCACAGTTTCGTTAAAGATTTTGGACTGACGACTAATACGATCCGATAGTGTGTGGCCGCCGAACGATTCCGGACAGTTCTAAGCCGGACAGTCCTAGGCCGTCA
The DNA here is from genome assembly GCA_949126895.1 of Eilema caniola. Classification (NCBI taxonomy): domain Eukaryota; kingdom Metazoa; phylum Arthropoda; class Insecta; order Lepidoptera; family Erebidae; genus Eilema; species Eilema caniola. Next base: position 23,167,530 of record OX421467.1, read on the forward strand.
GGGCGAACGAGCACAACGGGCCTGTCGATCGACGTTTCGTGTTAGTTTTTACTAAGATTTTATTCATTTTTTGTACATACTCGTCTATATTTCTTATGCACATAGTCCATAAGGTTCAAAATAGCTAACACCTATTTCCCACAATGATTAGCACGTACTTATTTAAGAATAACGTAGTCCAAGCTATTTTCAACCTTATTGACATCACAACAAATCTAGTTTTTTTTCTTATATTCGTGATTTATTTATGCGAAAAAACATGTAATTAAGAAAATGTCAATAAGGTCGAAAATCGCTTGCACTGTTTCGTACTCTCTATGTAACTGATATAAGACCATTACCGGCAGGCGATCGTACGACCTAAAACTGACGACTCACAACTGCTAGTGTGTGGTCGCAAAACTGACAACAGGGAATTGCCGGCGGGCCAAAATCGCTTTAGTGTGTGGGCGCTATCGGCTAAGGACTGCAGGCCGCCGGACAGATCAGGAACTGCAGGCGGACTGTTAGTGAGTGGGCGCCTTGAGGCTGCTAATACATCTGTCTCTCTTTCTATTACGAGCAATATATCAATGCGTGTTGTTCTGGATATGAAGGGAGAGTTCAGTGTCCGCGGTATCTCCCACATACGATACGGGTAACGACAAAAGTGGATTATTACTAAAATATTTATAAACCTTTTTTTAAACTGAAATGGTTCTCCTAGTATTGTGTGTTGTCTTTTAAGATCCCCGGAGGACAAAGTTTGTATATTTAATGGGTGTTTTTTTTCAGTATTTCATGTAAGATTTAGGGGACAACATGATCAACAAATTAAAATTTATTGGGCTACTTTTGTCATTGACGTTCTAATTACACCTACCGTTTCATACCAAGTAGTTCGGGATTTAACTGGGAACGGGAACAAAAAAAAAATATTCGGCACATTGATTGAACTGTAATGTTTTTTCTTTTCATTTCCAGATTTCAGGATACTTAAAGTCATCAAAAGTTAAACAAGTTATGGCTGATTTAGCGTTGTCTAACGTAAGTTCTAATTCGTTTGTCATTCATTTATGTTGTATTCATTTAGCCAGACGACAGAATTAAACCCAGAACTTCAAAATCTCACGCAAAGTGCTTCTAAACCTATTCACAGTGCCAACGAGACAATTGGTGTTGGCTTATATACGACTTTTTTGAGAGCTGAGAGGAAATCCGGCGCTAAAGTCTCATCCGATAATCAGTTCGTCTATTTTGGCAGGTCATAAACCATAAACATAAACTCTCCTCAAATGTGCAGGAAATAACTACACATATTTTTTTTTGCTGGCAGGTCGCTAACAAATGCGTCACAAATCTCACAAAGAGTGAATACAGAAGACTTATTATAGGTGTACAACTGATCCGGGATCCAAGTAAGTACAGCTTGCATATGCCAGACATAGTCTCTCGCTCTAGAGTAAACAGAAATAAGGGGAGAATTTTGCTTCTCTTGACCTGCGAATTCCCCACCTTTTTTTATACCACTTTGGTGGTGGACAAGTGCACGCCTATTTTTAGTATAAGTAGTACCATACTAAGTATACCCCAAAAAAACCTAGTCAACGCCGACCAATCAACACCCATGATAACTTTGCCGACCCTTTAAGGTACGTACTATGTACCTATATTCTGTAAGAATATATACAGCTCTAAATTTCAATCATTTGTTCTGTAGTTATCCTACTGCTAGACGAACCAACGTGGGATCTGGACCCTCTCAACACGTACCTTGTGATTTCAATACTGTCCAACGCAGCTAAGAAGTATGGCACCGCAATTGTCCTCACCATGGAGAAACCAAGATCAGGTATGACACTTACCTTTATAAATAATTTAGCGATCCGCCCCGGCTTCGCACGGGTGGTAAAAACGTTCCCGTGGAAATCCTAGAAGCCTATGTTACTCAGGGTGAATGTAGCTTTCCAATGGTGAAAGAATTTTTGAAATCGGCACACTATATTTTGAGTTTATAATAGTATAGCTGACCCAGTGAACTTCGTACCGCTAATTTTATTCCATCCGCGTGGTCTCAGACCCCGTTCCCGCTGCACTCTCTACTATATTAAGCATGTATTCTATCACTAATTTTTTGTCAGAACAAATTAATGAATTACGAAAAGAAAAACTAATCACAAAAAGTATCTAATAAATTATAAAAAGAAAAAATAATCACAAAAGTGTCAAAGCTCAGGTTCGAACCCGGTAATATCTGAAACCATAAGGACTTACAGTCGAAGCACTTACCGCTAAGCTACGAAGCTTCATACCGTGCCTAACAAAATAAACAATCTGTAGCTAATGTTGTATGACGTCAGTCGTCGGTTACGGTTCAAAGGTCAAGTGATCCTGACGCGAGTTTAACACTTTTTACCCATCCAACGCCGCTAAAGAAGTTTTCACTTCAAAAACCGCATCAAAATCCGTTGCATAGTTTTAAGTCCTAAGCATACCTACATATATATGTATATAGGGTCAGAGAAAGCGACTTTGTTTTATATTATGTAGTGATAGTGTAGACTACAGTATAGTTATCAGCATAATCTACATGTATTTTAGGAGTGTCTTTTGTGGATGCTCAAATTCACCAATCCGCACGCGCCAAGGCCTCGTTTCTCTTGCAGCTTGGGATCATGATTTATGCTGATAAGTATAAAAGGATGACGGGCAGGGGTTAGAATACAACCTATTCATACTGTTAGACTCGTGGCTATATGGTAACCGAGTTAATACACTGCATGGTTAAGAAAGACTAGCTAATTAGTAATGCGAGACCCTTTTTAACACATTGGGACCCCTCCGTGCCTCGGAGAACACATTGGCGTATCGTATCGGCCGTGGTATCGGTCCCAAACGACAACGCCATACAAACATCTGTCGCTTTCGTTACGGGTAGTTGGAGCCCTAGAAACTTCGGTAATCCATACTAATATTATAAATGCGAAAGTAACTCTGTCTGTCTGTATGTTACGCTTTCAACCCCAAATCACAGAACCGATTTTGATGTAATTTGGTATAGGGGTAGATTAGACCTTGTGAAAGGACATAGGCTATGTTTGGTCGCGATAACCGACATCCATGCGGGCGGATCCGCGGGCAACAGCTAGTCTGGTGTAACTAAACAACTTTATCTATCGCCTGTGGAAAAGATATTTACTTTCTCACGTAGCCATACAATGCCATACAAAATAGAACCTAAATCTTTCAAAATAACAAAACGAAAAATCAACTCAGACATTTCATTTTGTTGTCGCAAATGCATAGATATCTATAACCCACATACCTACACGGCGCTTTTATCATGTTAATCATAGTTCGTAGGTACCCGGTATAGAACAATGTAGTTCCGTGGATTCTGTGGCTTACTTTAACCCAATATTGGTGCTTTATTTACAAATGTTGGTACAGATGCCTCTGTGTGCACATGGCACAGTTTTCACTTCACTGTATTTCGTAATTTTGTCACTGGGTCAGTGTACTGTAATTACCATTTACTGTACTATATTAGTAACTATTTAATCCATATATTATAAATGGGGAAGTGTATGTATGTGTCTGTTTGTCCGTCTTTCACGCCTAAACCACTGAACTGATTTTGATGAAATTTGGTACACGGGTAGCTATGTTTGGTCGCGATAACCGACATCCACGCGGGCGGAGCCGCGGGCAAAAGCTAGTTTCATATAGTTACATGGTCAGTAACCTTTATAGCTTTAAATTTTCATAACACGCTATTTTTAAAATTTTGAAGTAGGTACCCTAGGTTGAAATTTGGACCAACTTATCGATGTAAATAGATACTACATTCGCGGCGTATTTTTCAAGTAGGTCAGTGCACCTGCTAAACAATCAACGAAGCCCTGATACAGGCTTTCTTTTCGGTGTTGGGAGGTTAAATTCAACAAATCAATCATTTAATAATAAGCGGATCTTAAGCTACAGTCTAAATTTTGGACGGACGCGGATATACCTAGTATGATAATGATGATACAAATCGAAAACTTAACATAACGTATTAACTTAAAGGTGTAATACACTTTCAGATGTGTTCCCGTTCCTGGATCGAGTGGTGTACCTATGTCTGGGTGACGTGGTGTACGCAGGGCCCACCAGGAACCTACTCGATTACTTCGGGAGCATCGGCTTTCCTTGCCCACAGTTGGAGAACCCACTCATGTATTACTGTAAGTTGCCCAAAAACCTCCTTATGGATTTCTCTGCCATATAACAGATTTAAATAGTCTTTTAAATTTTGGGTTGCCAGCTGAATCAATAGCTGGGCCGCAAGGTTAGTTTTCGTAAACTCCAGCCGAAATACCCAAAAATAAATTTAGTTTAAAACGTCAAAAAAAGAAAAGTACATAATAATGGAAAAATTAAGAGTTATTCGTGGTATTCCGTGAACGTAAACTGGCGGGGGAGGCCGGGTCCAGGTAGAAGGGGTAGGCCTAAGAAGGGCTTTACGTCGTGGTGGAGGAAGAGCCGAGAGTTAAGCCCAGAGCTCCAAGTTCACCTTGGCTTCGGATGCAATCGGGAAAATACGTCTATGAGGATAATGATGGTGAAGATGAACTGTATATTTCCTCTTATATATCAAACCATCAAAGCTCAAAGTTCAAAGTTATTTATTTGTTGAATATATTACAAAAAGTGATGTTTACATTATAGGGTAAGATCACATATTCTGCCGGTTCTGGCGTACAAATTTAACATTTTAATTCAATGAAATAATTATTAAATACATACACATGCAATACAATTCAAAATAATTCATGTCAGTGTTGGAGTGTCATTTAAAAATTCGTCAATACTATAATAACACTTCTCACATAGCATATCCCTTAAATTCCTTTTAAACATGTCAGTACCCAAATTTTTCCAACTATTAGGTATCTTATTGTATATTTTTGGAGCTAAGCAAAATATACTACTCCACATAAGACTAGTCTTTGCTCTTCGCATACACAGTGCATCTCTACGTCTATTGCGGTTTACTACATCGGATAGCTGTGGAAATAGATGAGCGTTGCATTTAACAAAAAGAGCTGTTTCATAAATATATAATGACGGAAGTGTCAGAACTCTGTATCTTTTAAAATATGGTGCACAACTATCCGTTACCCGGAGACCAAACATAGCTCTGATACATCGCTTCTGAGATTTAAAGGCTATTTCTTTGTTAGTGGAATTTCCCCAGAATATCACACCATATCTTAACACAGATGCAACAAGACCATGATACGCAGTTAGTATAGCATCTGTATTAACCATCTTAGAAAGCTTATGTAGTGCGTATGAGGAACTATTAAGTCTACTTAGAAGGCTTTCAATATGACTTTTCCAATTTAATTTTTGGTCAATTATTAATCCTAAAAATTTGGCGTTGTCTGTGTCAAGAATTTTATTATTTTTATAGTTTATGTCCATTATATTTGAGGGATATCTTTGACTAAACTGCATTATCTTTGTTTTCGTCAAGGTAATTATTAAGTTATTATTATTCATCCACGTGATGATGTCAGATAAAGTTTTATTGATTTCCAATTCATATAAATCCATACTAGTGCATGGTATTGTTACTGTACTGTCATCAGCGAACAGTGTTATTTTATGATCTGTTGCTTTTGGTAAATCATTTATGTATATAATAAACAATAAGGGGCCCAGTACACTACCTTGTGGGACACCAAAGGATACAGTGCGTTTTTTTAATACATATGTAGTCTCATATTTAGTTTTTATATTAAATTTTGCTATCGCAGTCCATTGAATTCTATTAGTCAGATATGCCTTAAGTAAGTCCAAAATGTTTCCCCTTATACCATAGCAGTCCAGTTTATTTATCAAAATATTATGATCCACGCAGTCAAATGCCTGTGTCATATCACAGTATACAGCACATGTCGGTGTTCTTTTATCTACATTTGTCATTATGGTATTTAGAAAGTCATATATAGCTTGATTTATTGTCATATTTTTTCAAAACCCTTTTTGTTCTTTACAAAGAATGTTACATTTCTCTAGATATATGTAGATTTGATTATAGATGTATTTTTCATATATCTTTGAGAAGACTGATAATAGTGCTATTGGTCTATAATTTTGCATTTGCTCCTTGTCATCTTTTTTAAATAAGGGTTTTAAAATTGCGATCTTAAGACTTTCAGGATAGACTCCATTGCTTACACATAAGTTCAAAATATGGCATATGTGCCCACATATTAAATCTCCTACTTGTTTTATTACATCCTGATCAAAAATCCATCCTGAAAGATACTGTGTACTTACTGAAATCATAGGTATATATTACCGTTAAAGTGCGAAAATCAGTTTTGCAGATTAACTATTAGGTATTCTGCGGATTACCTGACTGCGACATTTAAAATGCGAAAATTGTTTGAGTTCTTACATTTACTAGTAATCTGCACATTAACGACCCGGCTTAGGTACGGTAAAGTGCATTGGTAATAAAACATTTTCAATCAATGTTAAGTATATTAGTCATATACGAGAGCGAGCGAAGCGAACGCGTGGACACCGCGCGTTTCAACTTTCCTTGTGATAATGTACAAAAAACAGGAGCCCCGCGAAGCGGGACTGCGTCGTCGTTGCTTCACTTCGGGAACAATGTGCATAAGTATTTCGTTCACCTTATTTCGTACTTTAACGATGTACTGACAGGATCTGTTAATCTGCAGACTTGAACTAAAATTTTACTTTACCTGATCGTATCAGGTAATCTGCAGATTACCTAGAATGTGCACATTAACAGATTCCGCACTCTAACAGTAACATATATGTTCTGTCCACAGTATGCCTATCGACAGTAGACCGAAGATCCCGAGAGCGGTTCATAGAATCCAATCATCAAATAGCAGCTCTAGTGGAGAAGTTCAAGCTAGAAGGCCAAGGCATCATGCAGGGCAACCTTCACGAGAACAACCGCATTATCAACCCTAATAAGATACAGATGAACTACGGAAGACCTGGAGGCATACATGTGATCTGGATGTTGTATTTGTGAGTTAGATTTCTTTATTACTTCATAGCCCCACCAAGAAACTTGTAAATACCCGAAGGGGTAGGCAAAGGTGCATTAATACCCTCATTTCATCAACTATGATTTTCATTCCTACGTATTGCCGTAGGACGGTGTTCAACATATAAAAGTGAATCAGTGCAGCGGAACCATAATTTAGTTCCACTTGGCTCGCTAGATGGCGTTTACACAAATTTTTAAATCACGGTATGGTTTCGTTCACACTGTTGGTATAAGAACTAAGGTATTATTCGATATTAGTGTCGGGCTCATAACTCTGATAGCTTGCGATAAACATTGTGGTGCCCTCTGTGGGAATATACGTGTTTGTAACAATAACAATAGCCGTCTATCATTTACCTCGCTCACGATCCCGTACCGTATTCATGGTCCTTACGAGTCGGATCTGTTGGATCGTGTGAAGCGAGTATTTTTGTAGTCTTCGCGGTGAGACGGCTATAGACCGTCGTTGTTAGGCAACTGAGCAGTGGGTCGCTGTTCAGAGCAAATCCTTCCAGCAAAGGCTGAAGGAGGACCGGATCAAGCTACATCCTGGTTGGCGGTTTGGCGGAGTGTAGCTGAGAGCGGATATCCGGAGGAACAACGCACGGGAGGCGCTAAGCAGAGTTGGAGTTTCGGTAGGTCACCCAGCAGGTGGCGCCACTGGAGGTGAATTCTTCGAATTGTGTGGCTAAGTGTTGTCAGTGCGGAAATAAAACTGTGAGTACATTTACATCATAATTCAGAAGAGCAAGTTAGCATAGCACATAGCATCATAAATTCAACGTTCAGAAACTTTCAAACAGTTTAACTTTAATCTAGTAAGTTAAAAACTTAGCATTATTTCTGTGTTCTTTGTGTGGTGTTGGGACTTGTAGTATTTTAAGTGAAACTCTGTTGAGACGGGGAACCTATGCCCGATTTTGTACCCATCCAAATAACGCAAAAACACTTAGAATATTTCTGGTCCAAGTTGGTATACTTTATGATTAAACTTAGCATAAAATTGTTTGTAGTTTGATCTTGTGATAAAAGATTATAGTTTGTTTCTCGTAAGTTTCACTAAAACTGTTAAGTATGGAGTCGTTGGAGAACCTACAGGAAGACCTTGCAAATAAAATAGAAAAGGCATTAAGTAATTTTAAAAAGTCTTCGAAGGAACGGTTAACAGCTTCATATATGGAAACCAGGTTAGAAAACTTGGAAGCACAGTGGACGTCATTTTATAATAATCACAACAAAATAGTACAGAGTGTCAAAAAGACTGACTTCCAAGTTTCCAACTATAATAAGAATAGAATTTATGATACAGTTGAAGAACGATACTTAGATTTTAAAACTCTGTTAAAGGAAAGGTTGCTGGACATAAAGGGTACGTCAACTCAGTCTGAAGTAAAAGACGGCTCCTGTAGTCAGATAGTTGCTAAGGTAAAATTGCCAGAATTGAAAATGGCTCCATTTTCGGGAAAGTACTCCGAATGGAGCACCTTTAGGGATTTGTTTATGGGGGTAGTGCATGACAATAAAAATATAGACGACGCACAAAAGTTTTATTACTTAAAGGGACATTTGACCGGAGAAGCCGAACAATTAGTAAGACATATAAAGGTCACATCAGACAATTACAAAATTGCTTGGGATATGTTGAATCAAACGTATAACAATAAACGGTTCTTGGCAGTTAACATATTAAAACGTTTGTTACACCAAAAAAGTATTGTACATGAATCTGCGTTTGAAATCAAGTTATTGTTGAATACAACAACGGAATGTTTAGATGCACTTAAGAATTTAGGTGTAGACATTGCTTCTTGGGATATTTTTATTGTTTATGTGATTAGTCAAAAATTGGATAAAGAGACTCGGAAGAATTGGGAGTTAAAGATATCAGAAGAGGGTGGTGATGAGTTGCCTACTAAATCGCAATTCTTTGCGTATCTTAACAGTCGCTTCCGAGGGCTCGAAAATTTAGAAGACTCGCCTGGTGAGCGTAGGAAAGTAAAAATATCCAAAGAAACGCAATCTTTACATGTTGTTAAAAATAAGCAGGATGTAACTTGTATATATTGTTCCAAAGATCACAAATTAAAGACTTGTACTAAATTTGGTAAGCAGTCTAACGATCAACGACGTGAGTTCGTACGGGAAAAGGGTTTGTGTTTTATATGTCTGAATGGTAATCACGCTGCTAGGTTCTGTAAATCTCCGTCCAGATGCCAGATGTGTAAACGTCGTCATCATACATTGTTACACCCTGCGGATGTTTCCGGAGTAATTGATGATTCCACTAGTGCCACACAGGTGGCAGCCTCCTCATCGAGGCAGGCGGATGGCAACGATACGGTTGTCCAAGCCGAGGGATCAAGCCAGCCATTGGTCTCGCATCTTTCGACAAGGGACTGTAGAAATACAGTATTATTAGCGACGGCCTTGGTAAAGGCTCAGTCGAAAGATGGGAGCTATCAGGTCATTAGAGCACTGTTAGACCAAGGGTCGCAGGGATCTTTCGTAACCGAGGCAATGGTTCAGCATTTGGGTCTTAGGAAACGTACAACGAAAAACACCGTGTTAGGTGTAGGGGGAGACAAAGGTGTTACTTCTAAGTACACAGTCGCAATGAATTTGAGGTCACGCAAGGATTCGAACTTGCAAATAAAAATTACTGCTTTTGTGCTGAAGTCAGTCACAGCTCTTCTCCCAGTTGCGAGAGTAACTAGGGTAGAATGGGCAGACTTGACTGAGGATGACCTAGCTGACCCGGGGTACTACAGGCCTAACAAAATAGACATTTTGTTAGGTGCTGAGGTTTACAGCCAAGTCATCCAAGCAGGCATTAGGAAGCACTCGAGTGGAACGCTGTTGGCCCAGGATTCAGCCCTGGGATGGATATTGTCAGGCATATCCGAGGTGGATAATACATCCAACAATCTTTATTCTCACATCTCAGTAATACATTCTGCGGTTCAGACAGATGAACTCCTAAAACGGTTTTGGGAGTTAGAAAATGAACCGTCAGAAACCCAGAAGATACTTTCTGAGGAGGAGGAAAGATGTGAAAATTTATTCGCTCAAACCACGAAACGAGATGAGAGTGGCAGGTACGTGGTGCGCTTGCCATTTCGTGAGGATAGCCAGGTTGAACAGCACGGTGAGTCCAGGTCTATCGCTGTAAAAAGATTAGTGGGATTGGAATCTAAATTAAGTAAAAATATTCAATTAAAAAGTGAGTATGCCTCAGTCATACAAGAATATTTAGATTTAAATCACATGCAAAAGGTACCAAAAGATGATTTCAATAATAAAACAGCCATATACTTACCTCATCATGCTGTCATCCGGGAAGATAAGGTTACGACCAAAGTGCGTGTCGTATTTGATGCGTCCTGTAAAGGTTCCAACGGGATGTCATTAAATGACCATTTAATGGTAGGGCCAACGTTGCAGGCCGTCTTACGTCATATTGTTATGCGTTGGCGAAAACATCCAATATGTCTAGTTGCTGACATAGAGAAAATGTATCGCCAGGTCTTAGTAGACAGGAAAGATTCAATGTTTCAACGAATCGTCTGGAGGGATAGCCCTGAAAAAGAAATTGAAGATTATGAGCTGATAACAGTAACCTTCGGAACTGCCTCAGCACCATACTCAGCAGTACGTGCTCTGCATCAGGTGGCTTACGACGAGTGTCAGAGTGAGCCAGAAATATCGAAAATCATTTTGAACGATTTTTACATAGATGACTTCATGTCTGGAGCTGAAAATATTGAACAAGGGTTAACTATTTGCAAAAAGATTAATACAGTCCTATCGAAAGGTGGGTTTAAATTGCAGAAATGGGTTAGCAACAGTAAGGAGTTAATGGACAGAATAAAGGATGGGGAAAGGAAGGGTAAGGACGAACTTTTAAATATAGAAATGGATAATGTTACAAAAATTTTGGGACTTACCTGGAATTCCAATGATGACTTCTTTCAGTATAAGGTTAAACTGCCGCCGCTGACTGAACCTGTAACGAAAAGGAAAATTATTTCTGATATTGCACGTTTATTTGACCCTTTGGGATGGTTGGCACCAACCATAATTTTAGCAAAGGTGTTCATTCAAAGGTTATGGTTGGCAGGCTTAGCATGGGATCAAGAAATTCCAAGCAACTTAGTTAACGAATGGGTTACTTACCGTGCCGATTTGATTTCTTTGTTGAACGTGAAGATACCACGCTGGGTAAACATTTGTTCCACTAATATAAAAACCGAATTGCACGGGTTCTCAGATGCCTCAAAGGTAGCATATGCTGCGGTTATTTATCTTCGGATAATAGACGATGGAGGTAATGTCCATGTTGTTTTGGTAACATCTAAAACCAAGGTGGCTCCTATTAAACAGGTGTCTATCCCAAGATTGGAACTATGCGGTGCAGTACTTGTAACCAAACTGATTGCTGAAGTAGGTAGGGTTATGGATGTACCAAAGGTGGACTGGCACACGTGGACGGATAGTGAAGTGGTTTTGGCCTGGCTTAGTAGCCATCCCAGCCGCTGGAAAACCTTTGTCGCCAATCGGGTTTCCCATATTTTAACCCTCTTGGACACACGTCACTGGTCTCATGTACCGTCCAAACAGAATCCAGCTGACTGTGCGTCTCGTGGTGTTTCACCTGCCGAACTTCAATCAACTTCTATTTGGTGGGATGGTCCACAATTCTTGCGGCAGCAAGTGATTGAATATAAAAGAGCTAACACCAAGAGCACGGATTTGGAAGAAGTTGGGGTGCACACAGTCATGATTGATCATGGATTTTGGAATCGGTTTTCGTCTTTGTCTAGGTTGGTTCGAGTGATAGCCTACTGTCGAAGATTTCTTAATCTTCTCAGGAAGGGATCAGCTAGACATTGTACACGGTATCTAGTCAAGCAAGAACTAGATGATGCTTTACACGTTTGTGTTAAAGGATGCCAAGAGGAAGCGTTTGTCGAGGAACTTAAGGTACTAAGGGGAAACAAGGTTTTAGAAAACAAAAATAGTAACCTAAAGTCATTGAATCTATTTCTAGATTCTAATGGAATTATCAGAGCCGGAGGCAGATTGGAGATGTCACAGCTTAGTTACGATCGTGTTCATCCCATTCTGATTCCGAAAGAATCCTTTCTGACTAACCTTTTGGTCGCGGATTCACATGATAAAACTCTGCACGGTGGTCCACAATTGATGGTCACCTATTTACGCTCGAAGTATTGGGTTGTAGGGGTCAAGTTATTGGCTAAAAAATATGTGAGGAGTTGTGTCAAATGCATACGCTATGCAGCTTCGACTAGAACCCAGCTAATGGGGCAATTACCGGCTGCGCGGGTAACGCCAAATAAGCCATTCTTATGTAGTGGCGTAGATTATGCTGGTCCCATAAATATAAGAGTGTCGAAAGGTCGTGGCAATAAATCGTTTAAAGGCTATATAGCATTGTTCATATGTATGTCCACTCGGGCGGTGCACTTAGAAGTAGTGAGTGATTTAAGTACTAAGGGATTTTTGGCAGCCTTTAAGCGGTTCGTAGCAAGGCGAGGTCGGGTGGCTGAGTTGTATAGTGACAACGGCACCAATTTCGTAGGCGCGGCACGAGAGCTTCTTTATTTGTATAACGAGGAGAGATCTGGTCTTAATGAGCAGCTAGCTGAATATCTCTCAAATAATGGCACTCAGTGGAGCTTTATTCCTCCTCATACGCCCAATTTCGGGGGACTTTGGGAGGCAGGGATAAAGTCGACCAAATTCCACCTTAAGAGAGTGATTGGAAACTCTACGCTTACATTTGAGGAAATGGCTACCTTGTTGTCACAGATTGAGGCGTGTCTTAACTCTAGACCATTGTCCTATGTGGAAGATCACGATAAGTTGACGATCTTAACCCCGGGTCATTTTCTGGTCGGAGAGCCACTCGTGATAGTTCCAGATTCAAATTATGAAAAATGTAATATGCTTACCTTACCGAGATGGCAACTTCACCAGAGAATGATGCAGGATTTCTGGAGGAGGTGGTCGCAAGACTACCTAAATCAGTTTTTACAGCGGCATAAATGGGCTTATCGAACCCCGGAACCATCCGTTGGCGATGTGGTGCTCGTGAAAGAGGACGATTTGCCACCTGGCAGATGGTTGTTAGGCGGAATTGTTCAGAAGCATCCGGGTCCCGATGAAATCACTCGGGTTGTTACACTGCGTACGCAAAATTCTCTGATAAAGCGACCTACCTCTAAACTTTGTATGTTACCGGTCGCTCAGTGAAATGTAATTTTTTATTATATTTTATATTGCGTAAAATTACTTCATTGTTGTGTATTTTAAGTTTAAACTAATGTTTTCTTAAGGTTGAGATTTGATTGTTGTAATGTAGTTGTGAGAATAATATGGAACACTCTCGCCAACGACATGGTTAGTGTTCGAACTTTTGATGCGATATTTGCATGGTGGGCGGTAGTTAAGAACATTTTCATGATGTCCTTGGTGGGCGGTATGTTCAACATATAAAAGTGAATCAGTGCAGCGGAACCATAATTTAGTTCCACTTGGCTCGCTAGATGGCGTTTACACAAATTTTTAAATCACGGTATGGTTTCGTTCACACTGTTGGTATAAGAACTAAGGTATTATTCGATATTAGTGTCGGGCTCATAACTCTGATAGCTTGCGATAAACATTGTGGTGCCCTCTGTGGGAATATACGTGTTTGTAACAATAACAATAGCCGTCTATCATTTACCTCGCTCACGATCCCGTACCGTATTCAGACGGAGAACAGAACAGCCTTCGGGGCTATGCTATAGTTATGCTACCTTCATCTATAAACTCGTTGCCTACGGTTTATTAGTGAGTTCACCTGCAGATTGAGGGATTAGACCCTGGCATAGGCTTTTCTCCTAGGGTTGGGGGTTCAGACGGCTTCCGCAATGTCAATAAAAGCCAATTAAGAGAAAGGCTAGCTATACACTTGACAGGAAACTCGGCGCGTCTCTTCTGCGTCGGAACACTAATGTTATTTGTATACCTACTTGTTACTACCTACATACCTACTAAAACGTATGTCTTTTCTAGGAGACTTCTAGCATCGATATTCAATCTAAAGAAGAATGGAATCAAACAAATGTTTATGCGGTTATTCTCGTTACCGATATATTTCTTCATACTATGGATATTCTACAATGAAGCGAAGGTAGGATGAACTAGATACTTATACCTACCCTCCTAGCTAAACTTTACGAGACATATTTATGGTTAAATTTGATGTAAATTTACAGGATTATCAGCGAGCATTCATCACGAAAAGCGGTCTGATATTTAACGCAATGGTGGGGACTTATTTCATCAGTATTATGAACACAATATGCCTGTGTAAGTATGTCAATATACGACCCGACGGTATTTCCGTCCAGTTGACCAGTCCGACTGGGCAAGTGCCTCCGCCCTACAAAATACCGCGGCCATATTAACGTCGTGTTGTGTTCCCGGCGCTAAGTAGGCCAAACCAGAGGCTCACTGGAGAGTTTTTGTGCTGTCAGTGGGAAGACCAAAGGCTATTCCTGCATTGTCTTCTACACTGACGGCACTCTGTGTATTCAGGGTCGGCAGTACGAATGTAATTCCTCCGGTATTGCAAACGTCCATAGGCCACGGTAAATACTTTCCATTAGGTGGACCGTGCGTTTATCTGCCACCCCAGTGGTATAAAAAAAATCTGTTGATATATTTTGCATATTGAAAGTGTCAGAACAATCCGAGAAGTCAGAATTTAGGTCTTCAGTGTACGTAATAGCCAACTTTCAAACCCTGGACATTTTGATTAGAAGGCTGACTTAACCATGTGCTCGTACCTACTGGTAACTCTAGAAGTCAGATATTTCTCTTATTCTTCTTCATCCTAGCGTTAATTCCAGTCGCATCCGAAGCCATCAACTTGGAGTCTGGGTCCGCTTTTACGAGTCCAACTGCGAATTTGGCTAAACTTCGACATTTTCTGTGAAGCGACTGCCATCTGACCTCCACAACCCAAAGGCGATATCGAAGCATTGCAGTTAGACCACTTGTTGGACTTTTGAGGGCACCAACTAACTACCCGTAATGACTGCCATAGGTCTTTTTATATATGGCAACCGGGATCGAAAGGCTTAACGTGCTTTCCGAGGCTCGACCAGACCAATGCAAATACCCACATTCATGCATACAAATATTTGCACTGAGCGGGGATTGAACCCGCGCTTTCTGCGCAGCAGCCGCGTTCACTACCGCTACGCCACGGAAGCTGTCATATTTCTCCTATTATTTCGTTTTATATTTGGAAATCCACCCATTTTTAGGGATCCATAACCAAAGCGTAAACCTTATTACTAAGACTTCGCTGTTGGTCTATTTGTCACCAGGGTGTATCTCATGAACCGTGCTAGCTGACAGTTGGATTTTATTATTTCAGATGGTCCATATCGCACGAGATACTATCAAGAGTCACAAGAGGGATTATACAGCGGTGCCAGTCTCCTCTTGTCCTGGAATGTAGTCTCCCTGCCTTTCTCACTGTTGAGCACGTGCGCTTCTGCTGCTATTATTTATCCGTAAGTCTTTTGTTAAACTTATTTACTAGCTTTTGCCCGCGGCTTCGCCCGCGTGGATGTCGGTTATCGCGACCAAACATAGCCTATGTCCTTTCTCAAGGTCTAATCTACCGCTATACCAAAATTTCATCAAAATCGGTTGTGGTTTAGGCGTGAAAGACGGACAAACAGACACACACTCAGCTTCAAATTTATAATATTAGTATAGATTAGTCACCCTAGCTCTTAAACCTTTCTTAAAATGAGTAAAAACTGCCCTGGGCTGGGCTTTGGGCGATTTCATAAATATACCTACGTCAGTTATTGTGACCAAACATAGCCTGAGTACAGTCACCATCAGATTTATCTTGACTAGTAAAGTAGTCAAAGTGATCTTGGTCCTCTACCAAGGTCTATTGTGTTTCCAAGTTTCATCAAAATCAGTGCAGTGGTTTAGTCGTAAGGCCTGACTGACAGATAGACAGAGTTCCCCCAGAGGTGCCCGACAGGGTCCATAATTGAAACTTATTAATACTAACATGACATCTGTATCTCATTATGGAACGCAATAAATTAATAAATGTAAATGTACTTTCGCATTTATATAATACTAGTATGAATGTGAAAATGTTTATAAAAAAAATACTATTAGCTAAGTACCTGCTATTGGCGTTAACGATACATAATAATCTATGCTTACATAGAAATAAAATAACATTTAACTAACAACTTTGTTTTTTTTTTTTGAAGTTTTTTGGCTTGGTTACAAGACCTTTAAGCCATGTTTTTTTTGTTTATTCACTTCACTTTCATGACGATGACGATGAGTGATGATTGCCATGACGATGACGATGAGTGATGGTTTATGCTTCAGTAAAGTTGTGGGGACTTTACTGAAAGCTCCCCCAGGAGATTTGGAACGAACACGAAATGTCACAATTCACTGTAATATCCCACTTTCCTACACTTGTGTGGATTTTCCAAGGTTATGTCTAAAAATCCACCATTTTTACACATAAAAACTCGAATTCACACCAATTTCGAAAAATAAAATAATACCGCGATGTGAGCTTTTCCCGCGCTCGCGGCAAAACTCAACAACTTTGAGCAAACAATAATTTGTTGCTAGCATCAAAAATTTATATCCCCTTTTTTCTCAGTATCCTGTCTAACATATCCGAGAACCTGGACTTCTTATACTTTGCCCTGGTGCTGTGGTCGTGCTACATCTACGCGGAGCAGCAGGCTATAGCCAGCATGATGTTTGTCAAGAACGGCCTCATTGCCGCCGTCGTCAATATTTACATCACTTGTATTTATGTGATGCTTGCTAGTGGAGTATTGAGGTGAGTTCTTAGATTTGACGTGATATGTTAAGACTATCAGCCTAGCATCGGATAAAACACTACTACTTTTTCTCACTATTTTAAACAAGAACCTTACGAGTCTCGCGCAGTAGCTTAAGAAATAGATCCCTAACCCTTTGAGAATGACGTGAAGCGAAACCGAAAAAGTTTATAAAATAGTGGAAAAGTACAAGAATTTTATTTAACAATCAATCAATCAAATATGTGTTGGAAATTTCATTACGTTATATCAGTCAACCAATATAAGCAGTCGTATGGTAACCATTTTCGGTAGCCCATACTTGCAGTACCTACTAGGTATCACTCACGTGGTTATTTCGTCCATTTTTAGGTCATTTAAGTGTATAAACCACAAAATTATAATCGAAAAATAACTGTTTCAGATCATACAAAGGCTTCGAAGAATGGCTGTACTACATAACCTACATCACGCACACCCGGTACGCATCAATATTCCTCCACAGGAACGTATTCAAGCAGCCATCTTTCAACAATCTTCCATACAGTGACAAGGAAAACTGCACAACGACGGCCTCAAGTCTCTTACAAACCTCGTCAAGTTTGAATCCGAATTCGAATGCCAACTGTCGATATACGAGCGGGAAAGCATTTTTGTCAGAACGATTTTCGTCCAAAAACTTCAATGGGGATATTGATTTGTCGGGTGATTTCCAGCCGGAGTTTAACTTGGGCGTCTCATTTGCGTTCTCGCTAGGAATTATGGTCTTCAATAAATTCCTTTACTTGATACCTTTGCCTAGTTACATGACTGATAAGTTTAGGGAATAGATTTTTTATTTAATTTATGCGTCGCACCAGATCCAGTCCTGTCAGTCTTGTATTCGAATGTATTATATAATTATATGTTAATTAAGGCAAAAGCACCAATGGTGGACACTGACCTATTAGTGGACACTTTCGAAAAAACTATTTATTGTAAGAAAAGTTACTATATGGTTTACATGACTATTTACTTAAAAGATTTCTAATGACATATATAATACATGTTCAAAAATTCGTAACACAGTCGTAAGTAAATATTGAATTTGAGCCAGTTGTTTCTTAAGATTTATGTTAAGGGTGCCTAGTGATTTTTAATAAGTGTGATTTTTTATCTATTAATAATGAGTATCACTCATATTGTTATAAATATGTAAGTTGTTGACCTATGTACAATCGACAAAATCGATAGTATCACACCTTTAAATACAACTTTATATGTAAAGGTGGGATACTATCGATTTTGTCGACTGTACGAAGACCATTAGCGTATTCTATGGCTAGATTGTTGTTTAAAGTGATTGTCTACTTTTGGTACTTACGACATAGTGAATAAAGTAATAAATTTTTAACAGTATTTAAAGATTTTATCTAAAAAGTTAATGTCTGAATGTTGCTGCAACAGTTAAAAAAGGATGACCTTTCTGTAATGAAAATATTAATTTTTGCAGATTGAAAGTTTGATTTGTCCTTAAAGTACTCGCCATTGGTGCTTTTACCTACTGTTTATTATAATAGTTTACAATTAATAATGTACGATGAATAAATGTTTTGAAAAATATTTGAATTTGTGTTATTTACCAGAGTAATGTATATGAATGAGATTTCAAAAAATTGAGAATGAGGTCTGTAAGACAAATAAAAAAGTTTTATTACTTAACTATATTTCTAGCAACAATACTTACAGCTAATCACTTTAATACATATTACACCCATGACTTCTATACATAATCTTAGACCAGCTGAACAGAACAGAAAAAATAACTCTCAAAATTCATTAATTATTTATCAAGTTTCTGCGTTACATTCACAATTCAAAATTCATATGGGCCTCACCCAGGAACTGCGAATTTTTCAAAACAATTTGACTATAGTGTGACCGCGAGCGTTGTCTAGCTCCCATAATACGCGCGGCGTAGCGGAGAACGAAGTAAAGAGTGAGAAAGAAAGAGCATGAAACGAGTGACATACCGCCACGAATGCTCATGGCGATATCTTGCTTGTTTCTTTCTTTACAGGCATTGCGCGCTTTTTGTAGAGCCATCTGTATGACAGCTACAGAAACTGGATGTCAATTTTTTTTATCTATTCATCCATCCAGCCTGTCTAATAGAAGATACAAAGAAGTCATTGTCACTGATAAGGTATGATGATCATTTAAATTTCATTACTGCATTGTTTGTTCACGAGAATGTTATATCTTCCATCACTTTAGGATTGTATGCATAGAGCACTGCAGACTCCGTCTGTGTTTCATTCTCATTTTCAGCTGGAACACATGATGAACCATCCTCTGTAATAAAAAGATTCACTAGTCAATGTAGGCATTTGTTATTAAATAACCGACTTTTGGGTGGGTGTGACTCCACTAAGACTTACAGAACCGAGGTTGACAATCAAGCTCAACTGCAAGCTGATATGTAGACACACTGATTGCCAAAGGGGGGTCTGGCATACATTTGCGGTATTGAGAAATCAGACAGCACTCTCTCCCATAAAAACGGCGAAACTGAAGGTAAGGACAAGTGGACCCTAGGCTCGGAGGTGAAAACACTGGAAGAAACCAGGAACTAAGTTAGCATTGCTCCTGCTGACTTTTGATGATGAGGAATAGCTTTTTCATTTCACTTGCTCAAAACGTGGCTCTAATTCCACCGAAATTAGGCACATAATGATACCTATTATCTAAATGTGGTTTTTTGATTCTTATTAAATCACGAGTGGGATAATGACATTTTTTTTTTAATTTTATTGGTTGAGTTGCATTATTCTTTAAAAAAAAAAGATACAAAAAGATTGTGTTCAATAGAAAAAATAAATTAATATACCTACCTATTGCTTGTTCATTTCAAGCAACTTCGTATTTAAATAGAATATTTCATTTTATACATGTATAATAAACAAAACGTTTATTCAAATATAAAAAAAAATTATCTCTGTTTAAAACCTTAAGTAAACTCACAATTTTGTAAACGTGATAAATAAAAGAATCCTCATTCTTTTAGTATGTGGCCAGTCTTTTTTTATTCCCACCAGTCCACCAGTACCAAAAAGTTTCGCAATTTGCTTTTACTGGTGAAATTATAGTTATATCTAACTGAAAGCTGCGAGGGTAAATATATTTTTTAGAATTATATTATTCACAAGTGAAATGAAAAACATCGTATGATATACGTGTGTATTGTTGATTACCGTCTTCGGCTCTCTTTAGACCCTTGCCTGACGGCTCGGGTCTCAATAACGTCTCAGTGTTAGTCACCAAGTTTACACACTTGTACCATAATCTACTATTTATTGAAGAGGACATCATATTACACTAGGACTTATAGATGTTTATAGATAAATTTAATTTAGATATAAAAGGTTGCTTACCTCCATATAAAACTAAAGTCTTGTTCAATTTATTCATTGTTACCTGAAAGTAAAATCTGACATACATAAACCTGTGAGATAAAATCGACACAATTGTGATAAAATACAATGACAATAACATTACAATAATAATGTGGGCTTATGAAGGCATTGTTCAGATTTGACACTATTAAAAATAGTGGCTTATCATGATAATCCAATGACCTTCATTGAATAAAATTTGAAAACTAAGTTTACTTTAATATAATTTCAAGGATATGTTTTAATACTATTGTTTTCAAATATGTTATATAGTTACAGACACAGAGGGTCAATTCTTGTAATAAAAATCTTTTCATAATCCAATCTAAATCTAATCTCCTAAATATAAAAACAGTAGGTATTTTCAACACAACTTTATAATTTACATTATGCTCATCTTTGACATTTTGAGATTGTGATTGAATTTTGAAGAGATTTTTAGTACGAGGATTATTGGCCAGCAATTTAGTGAATTAGCAACTTACAGGTGACAAAACAATCTCTCTGTATTTCTTGAGATACAGTCTCAGAGGCTCCACATAATTATCAAAGCCAAGTGCATTCATAGCAAACAATACATCTTCACCATTAATAGTTTTCCTCTTTTCGACTTGACATCGGTCACTAGCTTCGCTGGTGACGAAAGATATGAACTCAGATATACATTCTTGAACGCATTCTCTTGCATCTTTGGCTATCTGTAAAGGATATATAAAAAATTATAATATGTTTGGTAGGAAATATAGTTCTACTGACTAATGATTGAATTTCACATTTTGAAATATAATTCGTAGGTGTGGAATTTGATGAATTCAATAGATTAGAATTTTCCTATTTTTAGTTTTGCTTTCATTTAACAAAAGAAATGTAATAATAAATGTGAAGAGTTTGTTTGAATGCAATAATCTTTTCAAAACTCATATAAAAGTTATAGGCACCAAATTCATTACAATGTGAACATTACCACTCTGTAAAAATTTCTTAAGATCTGATCACATTAGACATAAAAGAAAATGTACACAAACCAACAAATCCATAGCTGCTGTAATCCGTACTACTGTCTCTTGTAATTTAATGTTGGTGTACAATAAAGAGATATCTATCTATCTATCTATCCATCTTCTGCATTTGGAACTTTGTTGCATATGGGGTTCTATTTATACTAGATGAAATTTAACTTACAGTTAACTATCATTCAAGCTATAAAATAAAAGTAAATTATGTATTTGCCGACTAGTCTAACAGCAGGACTTTGATCTCACCAATTTGTAGTGAAGTCACATTGCATTAGCTTCAAAGGAAATATTGAAGTTTTCACCACAATTAGAATGAAAAACGGACCCTAATTGAGTTGAAAAAATTTTCAAGAATCATCTTACCTTTCCATTATCAGGAATAGCTCTCTTCATAATCTTTGCTATGTTTGCAATGGGCAGAAACCTGTCTTGTTCCCTTAACGGTGCAAGTTTACCACCAGAGTCGGAGTTATTCTCATCATCTGAAATCATGCAGTTATCAGAGGCATGGTGCGCTAAAAGGTGAAAGATAAAATGGTTATGAATGAAATTATTCAATTATAAAACTTATTAATAATAATATAAATTCAATTATAAAAGTGATGTGTGTATTTATCACAGTTTTTTAAGTACCCGGTTCATGGCAATAGGCTTGACCACCTATTACATTGGGACCTTAACATAAACTGGCGAAATGTGGGTGCTAGCACCTCTGCCTACCCCTTCGGGGATACAGGCGTGAGTTTATTTTATGTAAAACGAATAGTGTGTGAGTGATTTAATTCATTAAAGTAGGTATTATAAGCTGTTATAACCACAAAAGCTTAATGAAAAAGATATGACGTGATACAATAATGTTACGGGATTTAACACTATCACGTTATAGGTAAATAGTAACAAACAGCTAGTGTAACCCGGTACCATGATCTTAATTCCCATTAACATTTTTGTACATCATGGAACATGAGTTTAAATGTTAATAAGATTTGTAATGTTTTGGAGGGACTGTTTAAACATACCTAGAACGTCATCCGAGTTTACAACATATTCACATCGTATGTTATTTTCATCATCTACGATGTAAGCATTGTCCAATCTCAGATCGTTACCGATTTCGTCGTTTTCCATGGTTCAACATAGAAATTACCGCCAATAGGGGTTATAATATTCCTCGAAACCTCCCAGAAGGTTTGGTATTTAATTTAAATAATGCAAAATTACTTTAATAAGCAAAGGCACTGTCCACAATGGTTGTTAGTCAAAGTCTTAAAAGATTATTTTACATTTATTTATAACGCTACATTTATGGTAAAGCGTAGGTAATATTTGTACTCCTATTATGATCTATCAATGTTGGCAAAGAAAAGTCAATTTATATTTTATAAAATACAACACAACGCTATGAAATACGATTGACAAATTTTGACAATGAGAATGACTTTAACCAAACCATAACAAATTGACATCTACCACAGAGCATTAATTTACTGCTTCACAGATAATCTTTGCAACGAAGAGATGTTCTCATTCTCGGTTTAGTAATAGAGTCATAAATTAGGTAAGTAAGTAAAACCGGTAAAACTTGACTGACTGACCTGACATGACCACATAAAAATAAATGGGTGGAAAGGTCTTGAAAGGTGGAAATCCTTTGAAGGATGCAAATCACGCAAATTTCTTAACTAATTGACGCCATACATGTTCAGATAATTTAATCAAACTGGCAGTAGTTATCAAATGGTCTGAAGAAGAAGTGTATTAGTGTCAGTACCAATATTGCGCTCCAGATTAGTATTCTAGGTAGTCCTAGCAGTTCCAACTTGGTTCTATCACCCTGCTGGATAGAAGTAACAATTTCTTTATTTATCTTAAAACTTTAGAATATATTTGTAAAATTTGACTAAAATTATAACCCACTGATAATGTGACAATAATTTCTGTCACTATTCGTAACTTTTGTAGCACTACTCTAATTTCCTACTCTGTGATTTGTGATTTCCCATCACTATAAAATTCTCCGTTCCGCGATGTAGGTTGCAGGAATATTAGATTTTCACAACATAACATTAAAAAATAATCATTACCATCTTGTAATATTCAATCAACAGGGGGTAGCGCTACTATCTGTAGTGTGCGTTGGCAAAGTTAGAACTTCAAAGTGAAATAGGTTATTTCAGTTTGGGGTCAGTGGACAATAAACGCATATCAAGCTTATTTATTGCCAATACATCACAAAACAAACACTCAGAATGGGAGTACCGAAGTTCTTTAGGTACACCAGTGAAAGGTACCCCTGCCTCAACGAGCTGGTGAAACAGTATCAGGTATTATCATATCTTTACATTCTTTTGAAAACGTACCAGTCTACCTGCTTTTAAATTTTAAATCGTATTTTCGGCTTCTCTATTTCTCTTGAAATTAAAACTACATTATTGAATAAGTATAGCGTACTTGTATTTCTGTAATAAAATTAACTTTTAATACAGAAACAACAGAATGTCATCCTTATGTTTTAACAGATTTTCTTACTTCAAACTAATTGTATTTATTGCAATAAATTATGAAACTACTGATAAAAAAGTACTCATTTTTCACTATCCATGGCTGAAATTTACTGGTGAAAATCCATTTATCTTAGGTGAGTATTTATTATGTTCAAGTTTAAAACTACCATACATATAAACTTGATTTGTCACAGTTATATTTTGTTGGTGCTTTACTGTACTTGCCTTATTGAGGCTTGTACAACTTGCAGGTTACATACTTGTCTGGCACTTACACTTGTGTGTATTACAAATATTAATTTGAATCTATAAAATTTAGGTTATCTTGTAAAAGTAGATGTGAGAGTTGAAATAAATATTTATAATTTATTGCAGATTGTTTTCAATTCCAATTAGATTTAAAAATTGTAATGTTGTGTAATAATTTGCAATCTAATATTCTGTGGTATAAAAATAATAATGATAAAAATAGGTTTAAGTTTCTCTCCTTGCTACCGATAGCTTGGTCCCTGTACCTAATGCCGGTGGGGCAATATTTTTATATTTTATAATATTTTTGTTGGACTTGTTTTGAAGTATAATTTCATGGTGTTTTAATGAAAAAAGGAAAAAATATTATAGTTTTTTTAAAATAAATTTCCTATTTATGCAGTAGAAAACATTTTGAAATAGGAAATGAAGGTTTCAATTTTTTTTTAAAAATTGCCATGGCGTTTACCTCTTCCTTTACCCTTTGATTCTGTATTTCCTACTTTTTCACATAAATGCAATCCATTTCTGCCACTTGTATTAAGTGGGTATCAGTAACGTCTATTGTTGCAGTTAAATATTCTAGAGCCACTCCACGCCATACAAGTATTTTTGTCATTTAGTAAATTTTTTCTCTTTTAAATTTCTTATTAGGTACTAAAAAGATTAGTATAAGTATCACTTACCTACCCTATTCAATGGGTACCATAAGTTATCTACTTTCATTATTATTTTGAACACCACCATTGATATTCCTGACCTCTCCTTAAAACAGCCTTGATCTAAAGACATCTTGCTAAATTTATTTTAGTATGGTAGATAAAATACTGGTTTAAAGTGTAATCTATAAATTTGTCATTTCAGATTCCTGATTTTGACAATATGTACTTGGACATGAATGGTATCATACATAACTGTTCACATCCTGACGACTCCAATCCTCATTTCCGAATCACGGAAGAAAAGATATTCCAGGATATATTCCATTACCTCAGCATACTGTTTCAAATCATAAAGCCGAAGAAATTATTTTTTATGGCTATTGACGGTGTGGCTCCTAGGGCTAAGATGAATCAGCAAAGAGGTAGAAGGTAAGACTTAATTGCTAAACATTCATTAATGTAGATTGAACTTCCTGCTGTGATTTTCCCAAGCGACTACAACATGGGGTTCTTCAAGAAGGGCATTAGAAGATTTCTTCAGAGTCGGCAGCACAAGTGTAATGCATACATAGGCCACAGTAACCACTTTCCAACAGGTGTGCTTGTCTGCCACCTAGGCACATTGCTCACCTGTGGTATAAAAAAACACATTGAAGTTTATGTGCATTTGACATTGAAGCTGTAATAAACCTACAATATGCATATAACAAATAGTAATCAATTCAGAAATCTACTGTAATACACATACAAAATTTTATCCAAATCTATCCAGCCGTTTAAGAGGAGTGACAAACACGCGTTCAGAAGAAATGGGTATTTTCCTGTAGTTAAAATAAATTATTTAGCTGAACTTATTAAATTAGGAATAGTAAACAGAGGATAAACAGTTGCGTCGGCTTTTATTTTATCGTTATTATTTATTTTTAATCATCCACCTTACCATTAATAGTAAATGATTTGACTATTAAAAATTATGATGTGACCAATATGTCTTTCATACAATTTTCCTTTTAACTTACCCTTTTGACGTGTAGTAAAAAGTAACTAATTTGACTAGTCAGTCCAATACCCAATTACACATATTAAAATAATATGCAACAGAGTTGAATAATCATCTAAAAGGAGACCACCTCAAGTTGTGTACCAGCTTCCACCCAAAAATTATTTGTACCTCGGCGCATATGTATAAAATCAAAATGCACACTATACAAAAAGACATGTACAGAGTAATTTTTGGATGTCTTTTGAGTATAGCACCACAAATCCACCTTATTATAGGTTATGTAGAATATACTGCTTCCGGGCTGTTTGGCCGTGGTCCATGTGAAACTTGCGTTCCAGACGTTTCGTCGATCACTGCGGTCGACATCTTCAGTGGCGCAGGACCGGACGACGACGACATCGGAGACCTTCGTCGCCCGATCTGGAACGCAAGTTTTACATGGACCACGGCCAAACAGCCCGGAAGCAGTATATTCTACATGCAACGCCGGCCGTGAAAGCCTGAAGACTTATAATTATAGATTATATCAAAACAATTCGCGCGTCAGTGCCTCGTTACTCTTAATTTGGGTCCAAGATATGTGCCTTTAGGTATGGCAACAAAGTGGTCAGAATATGAAACAAACTCCCAGAACATATGATATCAGCTGAAAGTCCCATTCTGTTTGAAAGCATCATTTATAAACAGCATCTCACTATAGGCTGTCTCGTATGGAAAAGGTCGCGTTTCGTAACCCTCATAAGGAAGCTGGATATACCTACTTAGATCAGTAGTATAAAAGTGCATGACTGATAATAATTAATCAACAATATTGTTTCTGTATAAGTAGCAATACAGAAACAATTTTGTTATATAATATATATTATGTTGTATCTGGGCCCTCATTATGCTTGACCAACAGAAACATTACTAAGCCTAATCGCGTATAAGCCGACACATTTACATTGATTGAAACAGTTTTAATGTTCAACAGATTCAGATCTGCGAGGGAAGCAGAAAAATTGGAAGCAGAGGCTACAGAGAAAGGTAATTATTACCAAGCGAAAGTTTCAATAACGTATATCAATAGGTGAGTGTCGTGGAAGGGGACTAAGGACAGTTCTCCATCCGCCTGTAACATGCAGCCTGTGACTAAGTGCCCGCTTGACGATAAAAGGCTCAACCCCTATTAAGTACGCCCTAAAAAGAAAGTTGGCGAAGTGTGGGTGATAAAAAACATTTACCAACCCCTTGGGGATTTACAGGCATCTATACTAATAATATAAATGCGAAAGTAGCTCTGTCTGTCTGTCTGTCTGTCTATCTGTATGTTACGCTTTCACGCCTAAACCACTGAACCGGTTTTAAAGAAATTTGGTGTAGGGGTAGATTAGACCTTGAGAAAAGACATATGCTATGTTTGGTCGCGATAACCGACATCTACGCGGGCGGAGCCGCGGGCAAAAGCTAGTGAGTATATGTATGTATTATCAATAGTTAACAAATATATGTACAATTGTATGATATAGCATAGGAGTCATTATTCTCTTTACGAAGATTCCTGGTTGTGTCCAAAGTTTACTCTTTGGAGCCTGAGGTCTGTTTATTGTTTTTGATTGGTTATCGATTTTTCGGAAGCGAATGACCTCCCAATACTGCCAATACCGCAAGTAAAGCGTACACCAGGGTGCATTACTTTGTACTTTTATTAGAATTACCTGGATGACTGAGCTTCGCTCGGTATTTTTTTTTGTGATAACGCCATCTGCTGGAAGCTTTAGTGTTGTTGTGTTGTTAAAGCAGTTAGTTGCTCACATCGCCAATGGATGTTAGGAAGAGTCATATTTATTTTTTTGCTAATAAAATGGCATTTTCTAATAATGAATCCTAGCTAGATCGATTTATCTCCCCCCGAAACCCCTGTATACTAAGTTTCATGAAAATCGTTGGAGCCGTTTCCGGGATTTCTATTATAAAATATAAACAAGAATTTCTCGTTTAAAGATATTGTCGCAATTTTTAAACCGATGAATGAATTCACAACATTAACACAGTTTTTTCATTCAATTTTTTTTTTTCTTTATACTTTATATTTCCTCAGGCGAGGTCTTACCGACGGAGAAACGCTTTGACAGTAACTGCATAACGCCGGGAACTGTATTCATGGCGCGTTTGCATGCGCAGTTGCGGTTCTTCGTCAAGCAGAAAATGTCCTCCGACCCATTATGGTCGAACGTTAAAGTTATACTGTCGGGACATGAAGTAAGCACACTATTCTGTCATGAATTTCTCACACTCTCACACATACATGCACACTCATAAACACACACAGGTATTAAGAGCAAACCAAACTATTTTATTAATTCAAGTGGTACTGTCCGAACAATCAGTTACCAGGAAGAGAAGAAAACTAAGGCATTGAAATCATTTCCGAGGAGGGCCAGACTGAGAGGGATGGCCCTGGCTCAGCCGGGGTGCGAGGGATATGCCCAAGATAACCTCACCTTCGGCCTAGCACAACGACCCAAAGACTGCGTGCGGTATAGTCGGTTCAAGTCCGACATAACCTCTCCCTTCGGCTCCGGAGGTTGTAATCCGTGGATATCGCCCGCAAGTTTGTTTAAAAAAAAGGCATTCAGATCATTTTGAGGACTGTTCGACTGTTCGTCAAGATACAATATGATTCTTTATTTCTGTATTGAATGTTAGGAACTCGCTAACTTTTCAACAGACGCCCGGCGAAGGTGAACACAAGATAATGGACTACATTCGTTGGGCGCGGTCACAGCCCGACTACGACCCGAACACGCGCCATTGCCTATACGGGCTTGACGCCGATCTCATTATGTTGGGAATGTGCACGCATGAGCCGCACTTCGCGTTGTTAAGAGAGGAGGTAAGATGTCTTTCAGTTCAATGGCTCAGAGTGTCACATATTGTCTACGTTACAGGTTCGAGGTAGCAGCTCAAGGCAGCGTACGCCCTTAATGCCAATACGCTACGTTTTAATCTACACATCGTGTACCGTAAAATTGTGTATCTACCCGTTGATTCGGCTGTATGTATATTAATCTATGCCAACTCAAAATAACGTTAGAAGGAAATAAAAGGATTTTTTATACCACTGAGGTGGCAACAAACACACGGCCCACCTGATGGAAAGTGGTTACCGTGACCTATGGACGTGTGCAACACCAGGGGAGTAACACTTGTGCTACTGACCCTGTAAACACAAGAGTTTATGTGCCGTCAGCGTAGAAGATAAAGCAGAAACAGCACATGTATGTTTATCCTTGGTACCGAATCGGTTAATAAATACCCTGTGCTTAGCAAATTTAGCATATTAATTTATTTAATTTATTTTTCGCATTTAGCGATAAGACCGCCCATTGTGCATTTAACAATAGCTGCTGTAATCCGTACTACTGTCTCTTGTTATTTAATGTTGGTGTACAATAAAGAGTTATCTATCTATCTATCTATCTATCTATCTATCTATCTAATAGTGTTGCTTAATATCCACAGGTAAAATTCGGTAAAACAACACAACGCGCGACCAGCCCTGAAGAAACGAACTTCTACCTCCTACATTTAAGTTTGTTAAGAGAATATTTAGCACAAGAATTTATAGCTATTAAGGACAATCTGCCTTTTGAGTATGATATAGAGAAGATAGTTGATGACTGGGTACTGATGGGGTTTCTAGTGGGTAACGATTTTATACCAAATTTACCCAATATGCATATTAGTAATGACGCCCTACCGGTGCTATATAAGACTTATATGACTGTGCTGCCTACTTTAGATGGTGAGTTTATATATTAATATTATTTTGCTCGCCCATATTAAATGTGGGTTTTAATATAACGCAGCGTACCGCTTCAGGGGAGTAATATTATGTATGTATAACATAACATAAACTCACGCCTTTATCCCCGAAGGGGTAGGCAGAGGAGCACCAACATTTCGCCGGTTTATGTTTAGGTCCCAATGTAATAGGTGGCGAGTATATTTCCATTAACTGGGCACTTATGAACCTGCGATAAATACACACATAACTTCGAAAAGCATCGAAAAGTCATTGGTGTGTGCCATGGACAACCTGGGATCGAACTCGATACCTCGTCTCAGCAGTCCATTACCCATACCACTAGGCTACCGTGGTATAAATTTAACAAATTGGTATTAGGTGTAAGTGTACCCCGGACTCCTATGTGAGAGACAACGGTGCGACCGGAACTAACGCAAAAATGAAATGAAATCTGAAAATGGGTTGAAATTATAAAAATAAAATATTAGTGAATTGATACCTCAGCACCAGTGTGGCGTGGGAGTAGAGCTTTTAACTCTTGACTTGGAAGGTGCGGGTTCGATTCCCATTTAATGCAAATATTGGTATGTATATGTCGCCGGCAACAAGTTTAATCAGCCGTTCAATTAACTGCCTAAGCTTTTTACTAAACGGCGCCATTCAATGATGGGCCTGAATGATATTCAGCCGTAACGTTTATTACAACATTTAATAATCTGGCTGGATAAATCTTAGGCTATTCGTAAGATGCGGCACCACCCCGAAATAAGACAGAAAATTACATACCTGTAAATCCCCGAAGGTGGTAGGCAGATGTATTCACAGAAAATTAGGGATAGATTTATTTAGAAACTTCAAGCTGGAGAGCTTTATGCTGGAGCGAAGCGAAGCGGAACTCCCGCATTAGCCTTCGTGGTTATTTTTTTTATAACCATGCAGAAATATCTGAAGTAAGTCATTTTCTAGCTGTTTGATTAAATGGATAGGCAAGTAATTAAACGTCATCAATTAAAAGCTGTTTGCATAGCCGTTTAATCAAATGGCTGAACATCATTCAGGCCGCTAATTGAACGGCACCGTTCAGTAAAGTTCAGTTGGCGACGACATATTTATATCTATTGCATTGAGCTGCTGATTCTGCATTTTCGAACTATATGTGTGCTATGAGTCTAGATTTGTATGTGTTGAATGACGAAGAATGTTTCTATTATATTATGGGAGCCTATATCAGATCCTTCAATCATCCGGTTTAACGGCTCGCATATGAGATTTACTTGGGCCATAATTATTTTGATGGGGTTCCAAACACCCCACAGCCGATTCTATGGGGAAGTATGGTACTTCGTACTTCCCCATTGAATCGGCTGGAATAACAATTTATTGATAATTATGTTTATTTTTAGGCTATATAAATGAAGCAGGTGACTTGAATCTTGCGCGATTCGAAATATTTATGGAAGAGCTATCTAAGATAGATTTGGAAAATTTCCAAGACACATTTGCGGATTTCAAGTACTTGGAAGAAAAGACTGGATCGAGGCGGCCCACCGCTAGGGAGAGGAGAGATTTCAATGTGAGTCTCAAGCCATAATATGTTTTTAACCGCTGACGAAAAAAAAGGAAAAAAATCGTATGTTTGTCTATCTGTCAGTGTCATCATAGTTTCCAAACGGATGAACTGATTTTAATATTTTTGGTAAACCGGCCAAGTGTGAGTCGAACTCGAAGAGTTCCGTAAAATTACTTTTTGAAGTTAACTTCTTTTGGCGCGTTAGGGACAAACGATGAGAGTAAATTTTTACGATGCGCGCGCACTCCGTCACCAAAATCCGACACCCTGAAGTTAGCTATAGTCAACGTTTTAGTTTTTCAAAAGAAGTATAACTTGTAACGCGTGTACAGTCGACAAAATCGATAGAATCCCACCTTTACATATAAAGTTGTATGTAAAGGTGGGATACTATCGATTTTGTCGAATGTACATGAGTACATAAATACTTTTTTTACGTGCTTATTAGTTCTTATAGCTTTAACCAAAATATATCATTGATAATGTCAACTGTGTAGCTATTACGGTTCAATGGCCTACTTCTCTTGAGATTATAGGCTTGTGATAAACAGACAGACAACAGCAGTTAAGTAAAAGGGTTGCGTTTTTACTTTTTAGGTATGGAAAACTTTTGTACACATTTTGTCTGATTTTACACCTGTCGTAACAATAATTTGTTTTTTCAGTACAAACCAAACGATGACGAAACGTTCAACGTGAACGTAGATGAAATTAAGAAGGCTAGCAACACTGACGACGAGCTTGAGAAGCTAATTAATCGCACGAATGATATGGTAAGAAAATGCTTTAGCAGCATCGGCTTATAACTGGTCTCGGTAGTGGTATCGATTTATGAATAGAACTAGCTGTTGCCCATGACTCTGCCCGTGCGAGATATTGATCATGTTTCCGCAATCTGGATAAGTTCCTTGAAGTTACTGTGAGCCTAGTAGTTCATGCAACAATACCAGGCTTAAAGAATCACTTATTCGCAACTAGGGCCCATAGAAACCTATTCTTGGGATGTAGACTGTGTTATTCCGGATTATAAACTACTAGCTGTTACCCGAGGCTCCGCCCGCGTGGATGTTGGTCATCGCTTGGTGTTAACTCAACGCTATTTTTCTAAAATAAAAGTAGCCTATGTTACTCCTTATTACATTAGCTACCTGCCAATAAAAGTACCGTCAAAATCGGTCCAGCCATTTCAGAGATTAGCCGGAACAAACAGACAGACAGATAAAAATTGTATGTACCGCCGTATTATATTCATACGCCTGTAGTAAAAAACTGTTATTTCAATATTACAAACAGACACTTCAATGTATTTATATGTATGGATATAATTTCGTCCTCTACCGTTTCTGCTTTAAAGGGTAACAAAGATTCATAAAACTACTCATACAAACATCCATCCAACCAAACAAAGTGGGCGAGAATAGAAAACTATATTCGCATGAATCAGTGTAAAAAAAAAGCTCAAGTCTCAAAAGAACTATGTGATCTAACACATCTAAATTAAGTCAAAATGTTCAAGTTGCAAATTAATGTAATAATTATTTATTTGTGTTTTATTGCTAAAACATTGCGGGTAGAAATAGACACTGCTTGCGCTCCGATATAAGATAGGTAAGGTTAGAAGGGTATGGCGAGGCCTCGTATAGACCTTCACTAACCTTCGGATTAGGTTTATTTTGATACTCTACGAAGAGATAGGAGCCCCGCGCAACGATTTCACGCAACCATTGTATTTCTTTTCAGTTAAGACCAGAAAGAGACGAAGCGTCTGCTAACACAATGGGTGACAGTAACAGAATGGATGACGATGACAAAATGGACGACATGGATGAAAAGGTGAGGACCACTTTATGGCGCTGAGTGGTCGCGGGACAAGGCAGGAGTATTTTAAGCGCCCCTTTTCGGCAGAATACTTATTAGTCTTGCAACTATGTACTAGATCGACAAAATCGCTAAGTACCCTGTTCATCAGCTACGATAGGCAACTTTTTGAAGTGAAAACTTCTTTAGCGGCGTTGGATGGGTGTAAAATGTTAAGGAAGCGTCAGGATTAGTTGATCTGTGAACCGTAACCGACGACTGACGTCATACAAGATTAGGTACAGACTATTTATTTTGCAAATTACGATAGATAGCGTCGTAGCTTAAACGGTAAGCACTTCGACTGTAAGTCCTTATAGTTTCAGATAGTATCGGGTTCAAACCACCTGGCCTTCAGGGATTTTTTGTAATTGTTTTTTCTTATTATAATTTATTACTTTTGGTCATTATTTTTTCTTTTTGTAATTTATTACTTTTTATGATTATTTTTTCTTTCTGTAATTTATTATTTTTTGTGATTATTTTTTCTTTTCATAATTTATTAATTTCTTCTGACAGAAAATTAGTGAGAGGTTCTATGATTAGCGTTATATTATAGGTATGGTATGGTATGTTCTTTTTTATCTTTTTCTATGTATATAACGAAGAAAGAAAAGAAGAAAATGTTTTCACTTCCGCCGGCACTCCCAGAGTGCAACCCGTCTTTTTTTTTTATTACTGCGATTACATTTGTATAAGTATATGTTGTGACTGTAGTACTGAATATAATTGTTCTATTGCAGGACTTGGACCCGTCGGACGGATATGAAGAAAGTGATGGTATGTTTTTTTTTTCAATTTATTATTAAAAACAAAGACAATACTACATGATATTTTCTAAACTTTCTAAAGTTCAGTCTGCGTAAATATTAACACGAACCATTTATCATGATTCGGGTGATTCGAGATAACTTGCACTTCAAACTATATGACAACTACCACCATTAGTCAAACCGCGAACATGGCTGCTGAGAAGTAGCCGAAACGTCGGTCTACAAATAAATAAAACCAAATAAATCGCGGTAGAATCCGTTAAAAAGTGGTTTTATTACAATGAAGATAATACTATTTAAAATAATTATATGTAAAATAATATGGAACATTTTGCTTTAGTTTTCTTTTTAAAATACTAAAACCGTTTTTAGTACTTTTTAAGCACTGATTTTACCCTCGGCTCTATTCTGTCCATTTTCCACTTATTTATCTTGCCAAAACCTAAACTACGAGATTATTGAACCACAGTGACATTTGATTTTTTTTTTTTTTAGGATTATATGCTTAATTCTTTTCCTAGCTTGCTATTATATTATAGCTATTGTATCACAAATTAATTATTAACTGTATGAATATTTACATACCACACAAAAGTGGTAGAATGTACCAGGAAACATTATTTTAATTATAAGACCACACTTGTTATACCTGCATTCTGTGAATAAATAAATGAATATGAATATGAATATAGAGAAAACTCTACTCTCACTACTAATCCTTTAATATTTTTTTGAAAATTGTGTCGTCGCTCATACTATAAAGAGCACTTGCCCCGAGAGCGAATAAAATTCATATTCGTAACGTTAACGTATCCAGAAAACAGAGCGTTACTATTGGCCGGCTACTGTGAACCAATCGCAATGCTCCATTCTTTTGATACGTTTACGTTACAAATTCGAATGTTTTTCGTGTTTCGCATATTGTAATTTACACTTTGTTCGCAGAGGAACTGACTATGGAAGAAGAGTTCGTACTACACAAAAAAGACTACTATACAACTAAATTATCTTATACGCAAGTAACAGAGTAAGTGTTTAATATTAAACTGCTACTTATTAAAATACTAGTCCGCAAAAATTAGGCAGGTTAATTATGCCGGACTTGATTGTGAATTTGAATGAGATTCCGTTCTCTCCTTGAATGAATGAAAGAGATACTTGCTTACATACTTACTTCCAGCGGGGGATGCCGCAGACCGTACGTGTGATCTACCCTTTTGCGGGGGCCATTTCACTCAATTCCCCTGTTCCTCCTATTCGGAGGTTAAGGAATGAAAGAGATACGTAGACATATAAAAAATGGCCAAGTGAGAACACGAGATGTTTCGTACCATTACGGCTTTTTTCTTATTTTAGTATCTGTTGTTAAAGCGGCAACAGAAATACATTTTCGGTGAAAAGTTCAATTGTCTAGCTATCACTTTTTATGAGATATGATACGTAGCAGATGACAAACAGACAGCGAAGTTTCAGTAATAGAGTTCTTTTTTACCTTTTAAAAATGAGCTTTGAAAAATGAGCTCGCGGTATATATTTCTAATACATTTATTTTTGTATTATGTACAACTATTGCACAAGCCAAGCTCATAACTGCGCCATTTTTGTGTACAATTAGTGTTATATTATATTGGCTCCTAAAACATTCACGAACATGTGTGCCGCAGGTATAACGATATGTGCCAATACTTTAGGTACGTAGCGATTCACGTGTAGCATTTACACGTAACATGTAACGCAGCGTGTAACAAAGACTTTGCTGAATTTTGATTGGTTCTTTCAAATGCATGCTCTTGAATGAACCTGTCAAAATTAACCTTAATCGTACTTAAAAAAGCTTTCTTAATTTAAATTTTCACAAATTAGGGACTTTTCTGTGATTAAAATAAATCATAAAAATTATAAAAAAAATTGAGAATGGTAAAAGATCGGTAAACATTACGGCAGTATCCCTATCACGGACAACTATTGTCGTAATCGTATGGTAAACGTATTGAGAGAATGGAGCCTTGTGATTGGCCGCCTACCTACTGTAAACCTGTGTGTGTGTGTGAAGCCGGCGAATCGCAATGCTCCGTTCACCCAACACACCTTGTTCACCATCTCTGATTAAAGTGTCAAGTAAGCTAATCGTAACTTAAAGTCCCCGGTAACTAAATATTCGCATTTCACAATATCTGAGTAACACTACTCAACGGTTAAACTGACGATTAACTTACTCACTACTCTTTCTGCTGATTAGGAACTATAAGTGACGAGTAAGTAAGAGATCACAACATTATTATTTTACGGGTTCTGTCGTTATGTAGTTAATAGTAGTGTTTGTTGGTGTTTGTGACGAGTATCATAACAACATATATTTGTAAAAACGGAAACTAAATAATGGATTTGTACGAGTTAATTGAACAGCAATTAGATGTAGAACATTCTACGATGCGACGATTACCAAGAATTCGTGTGTTTAAATTTCGTGTAGATTTTTTTGTTGACGTAGATGAAACTGATTTTTTGGCTAGATTTCGTTTATCAAAGCACGCTGTAAACATAGTGCATAATTTGATAAAAAAAATGAAATAGCTTCCAAAACGCAAAGGTGAGTGATATTTGCTACTAAACATTTTTAAATGTTTGGTAATGTATTTTCAATAACTGAAAATCACGTGTTTATTTCAGAAATCATGCAGTTTCTTCGAAAACAAGTTTACTTTTAACGCTATATTTATTCTCTATAACGTTTTGATATTTCAAAACAAGAGAGGCTAAAATGTCCCTCTCTTGTAAAGTAAAGTTGGCACTCCTTTCTCGTTTAACTTTGTCCATTTTATTAAATTACAACGAAATCCTTGATAAGCAAATAACACGACGCGAATTAACTTCTTTTTGTGATTGACATAACAAGAAAACGACAATTATGACGTAAAATTGAACGAATGAGCGTATGATTGTGCTCTGTCATTCACTTAACCCGTAAGTTGTTACTCAAAGGATCGGTTTCGTTTGTGAAACTGGCGAAAGATACTCAGAACTTTTAATTACCAGTTAACGTTAATTAAGAAGTTACTAATCAACGCTTTACTTGAGGATGGTGAACGAGGCCCTTATAATAGTAAATTATTTCATAATTGAAATTATGTCATATACTTTTATTCCACACACGTTTCCTCAGAACGTTTTGACGTTTAGTAAAAAGTAACTAATTTTACTAGAGAGTCAAGTACCCAATTGTAAAGGAAGTATAAATATGGTTGTTTAAACAAATGCTTACATTGCAACATGTTACGTGTAAATGTTACTAGTGAATACACATCTGCGAATGCATTATTTAAATATGGTCAATGTGTTTTGATTGTTACCGTCTATGTAATTCGTTATGTAGTAGATGTTATAATAATTGAATTTTTCATAATTTTATTTATAATTCTTCTTCCATCATTTAATTTATTTGAGGAAGAAATATGTTTCTAATTAAATTTCCACTCTTGCAATACTAAATTCATACCTATACAAATTGTTTAATGAGGATTTATTTGGCTCTTGGAAGAAGAAAATTAGAGTCATCTCACATTACGCTATTCACGTTTTTCTTGTTGGCAAACTTTTTCGGAATGCAGATTTTATTTGTTGACGTTCTTAGAATGCTATTTGTAGCTCCAGTAATAACTATATGATTGAAAAATTATAAGGCAATATTGGATTGATTTATTCCTGTAGAAAAGATAACTCTTTAAAAATAAAAAGGCTGTCCCAGTACGCAGTGGGATCACTCAAACAGATTAATATTTACAATTGACATGTATAAGGACATCCACTGCCTTGTGCGAGTGGGGGATTGTGCACTCTGTTTCTTGAAAATCCATCCGAAGCGCACGCGCGCCGCGTTACTCTCAGCTCACAGTTTTGGCTTTGATACGGTTTTGATACGGAACGTGTTATTTGTCTCTTGAAAGAGCCATCTCACATTACGATATTTACAAAATTCACGTTTTTCATTTTGGCAAACCTTTGTGGAATTCATATTTTTTTGACGTTCTTAAAGTGTAATTGATTCAACTTCAATATTCTATTCCATGTTCAATGGATTGCACTTTAATAGACGAATTTTCGGCGCAGACAAACAGCGCCCGTCTCGTGTGCACGCAAAAGGCAGCGGACGACCTAATATATTGCTTATGTACGTTCAGTTGGTGTGTACCCAGTATTATATTCTAGAATATTATTACAATAAAATGTTTATTTTAGAGAAGTTTTAGCCTCACAAGCAGAGGGCTACGTGAGAGCTATACAGTGGAACCTGTACTATTATTACAAGGGGTGTCCTTCATGGTGTTGGTACTACCCGCACCACTACGCGCCTTATATATCAGATATCAAGGGCTTCAAGGATTTGAAGATCGAATTCGAGCTTGGGGAACCTTTTAAGCCTTTTGAACAGGTAAATACATTTTAGTAAAGTATTCTTCATCCTAGCGTTAATCCCAGTCGCTTCCGAAGCATTCCACTTGGAGTCTGGGGTCCGCTTGACCAGTCCAACTGCGGATTTGGCTGAACTTCGATATTTTCCGTGAAGCGACTGCCATCTGACTTCCACAACCCAAAGGCGATATCGAAGCATTGCAGTTAGTTCAGTTGTTGAATTTTTGAGGGCTCCAACTACCCGTAACGACTGCCATAGATGTATGTATGGCAACTGGGACCGGCGGCTTTACGTGCTCTCCGAGGCACGACCAGACCAATCCAAATACCCATATTCATACATACAAATATTTGCATTGAGCGGGGAGCAAACCCG
Organism: Eilema caniola; assembly: GCA_949126895.1. Taxonomy (NCBI): domain Eukaryota; kingdom Metazoa; phylum Arthropoda; class Insecta; order Lepidoptera; family Erebidae; genus Eilema; species Eilema caniola. Next base: position 23,206,133 of record OX421467.1, read on the forward strand.
CGCTTTCTGTGTAGCGGCCGCATTCCCTACCGCTACGCCACATTTTAGGTAGGTAGAATAGGTAGAATTTTGGTAACAGGGCAATACTCCTCTGAGGCCCATATTCTAAAACTAACTCAGTCCTGAATCTCGATTTATAACTAGATCTTTTATTTTATTTATTTATTTGTACATGAAAAACTTATAGCTAACACAATAAAATAAAAGGCAGGTTAAACATCTGGAAGCCAATTACAAGCTTTCACTTCTAGATTTGGTATAGTTACATATTTGTAAGAAAAGGCTAGCAAGTAAAGGAAGCAAGGAAAGATTGTGTTCTAGGTGACAGTTCTAATGGCATTGTGAGAGTTGATTCGCAACTGAGCGTTGTTCAAGAATACCGGTCTGAGCCTTTTCGCAACTCTATTCGCAATAATTTTCTGTTTAAAAACTCACTTTAAAGACTTACAACTGAAATAGAACTAATACTAGCTTTTGCCCGCGGCTCCGCCCGCGTGGATGTCGGTTATCGCGACCAAACATAGCCTATATCCTTTCTTAGGGTCTAATCTACACCTATACCAAATTTCATCAAGATCGGTTCAGTGGTTTAGGCGTGAAAGCGTAACATACAGACAGACAGACAGAGTTACTTTCGCATTTATAATATTAGCATGGATTATAAAATGTCGCTAAAAGATTGTTTCCCTTTAGTTATGTAATCAAATCAAATGAAGTATAGTCACTTTAATAGCACCGAAAAGCTAAGCTCGTCGTATAGTTACTAATACCGCTAGGTACAGTTGTAGTGAAGAGGGCCAGATTGAGAGAGATGGCCCTGGGTCAACCGGGGTGCGAGGAATATGCACTATAACTACCTCACTTCGGAGTGCGGTTTAGTCGGTTCGAGTCCGAGCCTTGTAGGCACTCCTCAAAACTTCGGGAGGCTGCGGAGCTTTGCGCGCGTTTGGCACGAGAGGCGCAAAGCTGATGAGGTCTCTAACGGCGACGAAGCCCGTTAGTGTGGCGTGCTGCCCCAGAAAGGGGAGAGTGTGAAAAAGGTTAGGCACCAAAAATAATTTGTAGGGAGTCAAGAAATGCGCGCCCGAACGAGCAGACGCCAGTAGGGCGCGCATCTCCCAAGATTCGGCCCATTATAACCAAGATGGTTGATAGGGCCATGGGAAGGAGGTGGGAATACGGTTCGAGTCCGACATAACCTGCCCCTCCGGCTCCGGCGTGGGGATTTCTCGCAAGATAAAAAAAGCACAGTAGTAGTGGTAGTACTAGAAGCAGTAGTAGTAACTAGTACTGCGAGTGGGGACGCTTTTACCGGACGGTTGATTAACTCTTGTTTGAGCCATTTCACCCCCTATATAACGACTGTCATACACCCATATAACGACTGTCCCCTTCTATCGAATGAGATAGTTTTCTTTTTAATTTTTCATTTCAGTCTTTTTTGTAATAGGAGAATATTAGCCCCCGAAATTACTAATATTCCTAGGAATGGGAGTTTCATTCATTGGTTCGTACGATAGTTAGTCCGAGTATCGGTAGATGGCTCTCACTGTCGCCCCAAAACGGATGTATAGGAAAATTTGAATAGCTTCAGGCGTGGCTCGGTGGCTCAGTGGTCAAAGAATTCCACCTGAAAGGGAAAGATCGCGGGTTCGAATCCCGCCTGAGCTGATTGAAATTTTTCCTATCCTAATCGATTTGAATAGTTAGCATACTAAAAGCTTTAAAATTTCATTCAATTGTCCACTTATAGTTACTAGCAGTATTACCAGCAGCCAGCAAGCAGCTACTACCGATGCCATTCCACGATCTGATGACGCACGACCAATCGCCCATCGTTCACTATTACCCAGTGAAATTCGACACAGATCTCAACGGCAAAAGGAACGATTGGGAGGCAGTTGTACTTATACCTTTTATTAATGAGGTGAGTTATATCCACAAAGCATGTATAGAGAGGAGGCGTGTCAAATTCAAGCATACACAGAGAGGAGGTTTGTCATATTCAAGCATATACAAAGGGGAGGCGAGTCATGCGAGCATATATAGAGAGGAGGTTTATCATATTCGAGCATACACAGAGAGGAGGTGTGTCATATTCAATGATATACAGAGGGGAGGTGTGTCATATTCAATGATATACAGAGGGGAGGTGTGTGATATGCGAGCATATACAGAGAGGAGGTTTGTCATATTCGAGCATATACAGAGAGGAGGTGTGTCATATTCAAGTACATATATACAGACAGAAAGTTATATCACAAGGCATATAAAAAATGTGTATATACAGAGAGGTGTGGCATACCCACAAAGCATTAAAGGAGAGGTGTTTTATAGTTAGTGGCACACCACAAATGTATACTATGCGTTTTTTGGATTTTTTTGAGGATAGGACGGGGTGCTACGGTGGCGGATGAGCTTAAATCCAATATCAAACCATTCCGCCCGTACCGAGGCACACAAGTGCTTCACACACCCGAGTGGGACATAAATAACCCTGGGTTGGCAGCGGTGTTAAGGAATTACTTAACCCACCTTATATTCCGGTATTTGAAGACCCGAGATAAAAAAAATGCCTAAGTACTTCGATAACGTCAGAAATGTTCGGGTCATAAGTACACAGTTACTTAGCCGCCTTTATCTATATTTTGCTCTATGGGTACAATAGACTGTTGATGGTGATCAAATTAACAATTTATTTAATGAATTTTTTTTAGCTTATATGTCTTCATTTGTTTGTATCTTAATTTGTTGATGATGATGATAATGAGTTAATAATATTAATGATGATGACGACGATGACGATGAATGATGATTGCTGCTTCAATAAAGTTGTGGGGACTTTACTAAAAGCGGAAAGGGAGCTTTTGGTAAAGATGTAGAACGAACACGAAAAGTCACAATTCACAGGAACACGTTACTTTCCTACACTTGTGTGAATTGTCCAAGACGTTATGTGTAAAAGTGCACCACTTTTATATATAGAAACTCGAATTCAAACCAATTTCGGAAAACAATACCGCGATGCGTCCTATCCCGCGTTCGCGTCAAAACTCCAAATTAACAATACGTCACATCATTTACATTTAAGGTTAACCTCTTATCTGCAATGGAGCCGTGCTATCAAAGGTTAACGGAAGAAGAGAAAAAGCGCAACCAACACGGCCCTATGTTAGTCTACAATTGGACGTCTCAAGACCTAGGTAACTAGCACAATTCTATTTTCACAAAAAAAAATTATATTTGGCTCGTCAAGTTGCCTGGGGCTGACTCAGTGACATTACCTTTTGAAAACGTGTGATTTCCTAACTTGAGAAAACTTATTAAATTAGAAAATCTAATTACAAAAGGATTAAACTGTGGTTTTGAACTCAATCACCTTTCGTAGGCCGTGAGTAAGTTTTGTTTTGACAGACCGTACGGATTACGATATACTAGAGAGTACTTAAGAAGATTGGTTTGTCTTTCTAATCGAATGTAAATCACACGTTAACACGAAAACGTGGTCCTACAAAATCATACCCAGGATTGTGTGTATGTATATTCCAAAAAGTAAAGTATCCTGGTTCCCCGACATCGCAGGCAGATATACCGTAAGATTATATGCCTAATTGAACAGATATGGTTAATATCAGAATGGCAGAAAGGAACATAATTTCTGCTGTCAAATATTTGTGGTGTTTCTTATTTGACTGCCTTTTGTGCATGTTCGTAATTGCCTGTATTTGCATATTTGCGTGTTTAACAAATATTGGCCCAATAGCGAACACAAAGCCATGTGAACTGCCACCATAACATAGATATCTTCCACAGGACCCGTAAATTCTCCCGATTTCTTCGCACCGATAGCGGAGTGCCACGCTATAGAGAAGTTTGTGTGGCGTGAGGAGTTGGAAGTCCCAGAATCGATGCTCAAGCGAGGCATGTTGCCGAACGCGAAACGAGACATGCTGTTCCCTGGTTTCCCTACTATGAGACATCTTAAGTATCGGGTGTGTATTAGAAAAATAATGTTATAAATATGAGGTAGTTAATTTTTTTATCCACATCGGTGAAAGTAGCGTTATGTGGGTAACGTATGACCTATATGTATCTGTGCGTCCATATGTGTTCTCGTAGCCACTTAACTGCCTGCTTTGATCAATAATATATAAAGTATATAATCAATTTAAAAAAAAAAACCGCCCGTCAGATTTTACGTTTTTATAATGACGGCGCTAGCGCGTACAAACATTAAAAAAGAAACATCCGTATTAAGAACCTCCCCTTGTTTAAAAATCGGTTAAAAATCATTATCTAATAGAAAAATTATTATCATTGTAAATTATTTACAATATTGTAGAGCTTTAAAAATATGTTCCTGTAAGTGGTGACAGGTACATATTTTTATATTATGTAAATTCAATATTTATGTTATGTACAATCAATTTATATTTTCGCAGACAAGTTTAAAAAAAGGCAAGGTGAAAGTATTTGATCAGCAGTCTCGCAACGAGAATATGATCGTAGAAATAATAAGAGATAATGATAAAAAAATCGTTCTCGAAGATGTTGCCAAGGAAGTGCTCGGCAAGGTGATATGGGTCGGCTGGCCACATCTTACTAAAGCCAAGTAAGTGTATGATTACCATCTTAACGTTTTTTTATACCACTTGGTAGCAGACAAGCAAAGAGAGTCGTTACCGTGGCCTATGGACGTGTGCATCACCAAGAGAGTCAACAGGACAAGCCTCTGATCTTCCCACTAATAATACAAAATCTCTTCAGTGAATGTTTACTCACAATAGTAAATTGAGGATGATTATTTACGGATTTGTTAATAAAGTAATCATAATTAGATATTACACTATATAGAGCGAGTGGATGTCTTGTTCCATATAGTATGTCATCGCTTGTTATAAATCCGAGAACACAGAGTGTTCTCGGATTTATCACGCGACTAGTCGTCCGCAAGGTTCGCATGCATCTCATAATTCATGAAGCAATCGACGTTTTTACACAAATGAAATGACCGGGGCGTGTCAGCCCCTCTAGACAAGTAGCTATTCGCTAGCTGGCGTTTGGTGGAATAGAATGACGAATATATGGGATTTGACGTATTTGACAATCGTTAACACATGTCAAATACGTCAAATCCCATACATTCGTCATTCTATTCCATCAAACGCCCGTTAGCGAATTGCCCCTTGTCTAGAGGGGCAGTTCAGTTTAGACAAGTTAAAACCTTTTCATTATCCATAACATCCAATTACAGTTGCGCTCGTGGCCAAGTGCGTTCACTGTTCGGTAAACGATCAGTGGGTTAGATTACCTAGGCGAAGGTTACCGTTGGGATGGGTGACCGTTTAGTTGTGTTACATCTGAGCGTTTCCGTACTTCGGAGGGCTCGTTAAAAGTCGGTCCCGATTATCAACAGTTGTTAAGTCAAGATGGAGGCCTATATGGGCGACCTGCACAACTCTGTCACAGGTTGGCGACTAACCACACGAAAAAGAAAGCAGACTTTTAAACCACACGAAAAAGAAAGCCGACTGTTACGTTCAAAGTTTTTATTGTCTCGTTTTTACTTCAATTTTTGTTGAGTTTCGGCTTTTGACGACAGCTAAAGCCTCTTTTTTTTGTATAGAAACTATCGTGAGCCATTTTTCAATTCGATAACTTTACTACGGCTATACTCACGTCACTCGGTAGGAGTATTCAGTATCCAGGCGCGGCGACGTCCGGTGCACCGGACGTCGCCGCGCCTGGATACTGGATACGGTCCGGTCGGGTCCGAAACTAGTCGGGCGCATCCTGACGAGTGACGTTAGTATAGCCGTAGTAAAGTTATCGAGCTAAAGCCTCGTCAGTCAAGCAGCAATTATACGTTATACGGCTTTTCAGATGAGATTAGACCGCCAAACCTTGATGAGACCCCAAATACCCTCTCTAGCTCTGTAGCGAATATGTATACCTAATGTTGTCTTTAGGTATACATATTACCTACAAGCCTTTTACCTGCAATACAAGCTATGCTTATTTGGGTCTTTTTGCACGTATAAGATCCAAATAAGCATAGCTTATGGATTATATGGGTTTCAGAATGTGAATTAACGCATCTGCTGTTATAAACTATGTTTAAAATACATACTTTATTTCAGAATAATGTCAGTATCGAATGAACAGAAAAGGTTGCACTTTGTAGACAATCGGAACAATAGTCTGAATTATACCACCGAGGTTAATGCAGGGAATCTGCAGAAACAGTGGATCGGCGAGAGATCGACCATTATTGAGCAGTAAGTATATACTTCATACATACATACACATCTATTTTCTTCATCCGAGTATCAATCATGTTTTGCTAAGAACGGATTTTAAGAAACTCCACCCCTAAAGGGGTAAAACGGGTCCAAGCGTACGAAGTCGCCGATGGCCGCTAGTTACTAATATTCCCGTTATCCCTCCAGCTAAGCTCAATTGCTTGTGTTAGGAGTACACGTCGATAGTGTAATGGACCTCTCGATCGTAAGGACGACTCCTTAAGCTACCGACGACGCCTCAAGTTTGCTCCAAATTTGTATTTTTAAGGAAGTAGTCAGGACATTCAGTCTGCTAATTGACAACCAATGTCATACCCACAGAACAATATGAAGATAGAACGCCCATACCCAGTGTTTACCTACATGTCGCGCGTGGCGACTTTTTCACTGTAAACAAATACTCACGAGAGATAAGAAATACCTTTATTCTAATTTTCTGCTCCATTTTAATTCTACAGTCGGAAATAGCATTAAATGTCATAATCACGGTATTTTTATAGATGCTATTATAAGCTAGCCTTAACAGTGCCGAGTAAACGTTCGAAAGTTCGTGTCTCATAAGACAGGAATTGACTAAAAAGTTGCCACACGTTTTCCGCTCACATGGCCGTACTATCCTTATATATTTCTATGGTCATATGCCTGACACTGCAAGGAATGCCAATCAATTTTAAACTTTGTTAATATTTACTTGAAAGTCCAAATAACAAACAATTCATTACATATTTTCATTGACTGCCATTAAATCTTAGACGTTAAGAGCAATACAGTAAAGTTTAAATTTAAATGGATTTTTCCAGTGTCACTAACACTGGTAAAAGATTATGACAGTGGTTGAAAATTAGTGGAATGAGGATCCAAGTTTCCTACGCCATGTTTTGGCTTGTTTGGCTATAATGGGAGCGACTCACTCACCATAACCTCGCAAACCCTGTTAATGCACTGTCAAGCACTTTAAAATCTTTCTTTTATTTTGCAGTAATATGAATCGTCTTGGTATTGAATTAGGTGACGTCAAAATAATACTCCATGCAGCTAATTTAAAAGGTAAGTCGTTTCCAGATATTATTTTTTGATCTGTCACGTCATGTGACTTCCTGTTAAGCTAAAAGCTCAATTATCTATAATAGTTTAGAACCTATACTGTATAGATACAGCTTTGCTAAAAAAAGTCGTCGCTTCGGATAAGTAAGCTAATGTCAAAACTGTCAATGTGTGCACGTCATGGGATGTATGTACACCGGAATGACACTTGCGGCGTCTATAGACTTTGTAAATAGTCTAAGTATAATAGTGTGTTTCAGTCGATAATTATAGTACAACCGCGATCGCTGTAGCGCGCCCTAGGAAAGTGTAGCGTTGCGGGGGACGACCTTAAGAAAAAGAAAGAAAGAGCATGAGTCGAGAACGAGCGAGTTACCACTGCGAGCGTTGGAGGCGGACTGACCGAATCTGACGGTCGATTGGTCGGCTCCGTGTCGCCACACACATATCCATGGCGCGGTACAGCGTTTACAGTCGACCTATAAGAAAGTTTTTATGAACTAATGAATATTTTGATTTCTAACAAGCATTTCTTTTGCAAAGCGTACACACACAAAAAAGCTTCACATTTTGCTTATACTGTTGATTGATGGCACTTGGTGGAACTTGCTACACATCTTGAATGAAAATACTTGTACTATTCCACATCTATATATATAAAACAAAGTCGTGTTAGTTACACTACTTATTACTCAAGAACGGCTATACCGATTTGGTTGAAAATTGGTGAGGATGAAGCTTAAAACCAGGAGACGGACATAAGATACTTTTCATCCCATTGAACCCCCTTTTGGGGTTAAAATGGGGATGATAGTTTGTATGTAACTTTACGCGTACAAAGTCGCGGGCGGCCGCTAGTTATTTATTAAAATCCTGACCTTGATATCGCCTTACGGCATTATGAAGGGTTGATACATGTTTTTTGGGTATAGTACAAGTATTTTCATTGAAGATGCTTCACAAACTGTGTTTTCCAGGCTACAAATATATAATCCAGAACGACGTGCGAATGGTGCAAGAGCCGGAGTGGTGTACCGTCCAGTGTGGGTATGCCCACCAGGCAGTGGTCCAGGACGTTAGTGCCCACATCGTGCAGGAGGGAGGCAAATTTAGTACCCCGCAGGAGGCGTACCCGCCAGGGCACAAGGTCGTGATGCTTACTAATGGAAAGCATTACGGGGCGATTGCCACTGTAAGTATTCGTATTAACTACAGTAGAATCCGTTAATTATGAAGCCGCTTATATTGTCTATCAATCAATTAGCCCACTGCTGGACATAGGCCTACCCCGATGTGCGCCATTTCGTACGATCCTCCGCCTTTCGCATCCAGTTTGTCTTAGCCACCTTTTTCAGGTCATCGGTCCATCTGACCAGGACACCCCTACCCTTCGTTTATCTTCTCGCGGTCTGCCAAATGCTTATTCTTACCATTGCTGTCCCAGTGGAGTGGAATAGGGCCACTTCATCTCTTTCTGTGGGTGTCTTAGAAGATAATTAAGGGCTATTCCCCACCCGACAGTTAACATGCAGCTCATAACCCATTTGACGGCAATACGCTCACCCCTATTACGTAGCCTAGTGGTATGGGTAATGGACTGCTGAGACGAGGTCTCGGGTTCGATCCCAGGTTTTCCCATGGCACACCAATGACTTGTCGATGCTTTTCGAAGTTATGTGTGTATTTATCGCAGGTTTATAAGCGCCCGGTTAATGGTAATAGGCCAACTATTACATTGGGACCTAAACATAAATTGCCGAAATGTGGGTGCTAGCACCTCTGCCCTACCCGTTCGGGGATATAGGCGTGAGTTTATGTTATGCTATTACGTAGAACCGAAAATTATAGTTGGTGAAATGTGGGTGTTATTACACCTCTGCCTACCACTTCGGGTATTTACAGACGTGAGTATATGTATGTATGTATATAACTTTCACTCTATACTTGTTTCTCAGGTGGTGGACTCGGACATCAAGTCAGGCCGCATCAAGGTGACTCTAATGGAACGCGACGAGCTCATAGTGCGAGCGCACACGATCCCCAGCTCGTACCGGAGTGCCAATCACGCGGCGGCCGCTTGTGGTGAGCTATTATGACCTAAATATATACCTATATAGTGTATGGACTCATGAAGATCTTCGGGACCCAAGACAACCTCACCTGCTAGTCAGCTTTCCCTCCTGAGCCCATTATTGCCCACTATAAATTGCAACAAAATGAATTCTTGGACCTTTGTGTGATTGCTAGGTTTCAGAAAATATGTGTAGGTATGGCAGAGAGAAACGTGATTTCTACAAGGAAATCAGAATGCATAAATAACAACGATATAAGTTAAGAAATCACGTTATAAGAGCTGTTATTTGGTATGTAAGATATTGTCATCTCCGCACATACAAAAATAAAAAAAAATTGGGTGAACCATTTTTTTTTTAATAGCGCTTAGGTGGCAGACGGCCCACCTGATGGACAGTGGTTACCGTGGCCGTGTACCGTGTTATAACTTGTATTTGTTACAGGTATATCAACACAGTTACTATCGAGGGTCACAGGAACGTTATTGGTCGTAGCTGGCAAGAGAAATGACCTGCCGACCGAGAATGTTAATAAACACAATATAGGACTCAATTTGAAATTCAATAAAAAGGTACGTGAATGTGTTTAAAACTGTGTAAACCTACTTTCGCGAAAGTAGGCGAAGGATGACTAACAAACGTGATGGAACTAGAATGGATCTCTTTTTGGAAACGGAGTTCAGGACCCTTCCAAAAAGAGATCCATTCTAGCTGCTAATTGACGAGACTTCTACACAGGCTTCCCTGTCGGGGTCGGACGGTAGTCGCGCCCATTAAAGCCAAATCCAAAAGTGACGAAGAATTTAAAATAGCCACTGACAATAAGTTGAAAGATTATGAAGGTTTAGGCTGCCTTTCCACCAGATATGTGCTATACAGCTATGTTACGAAGATGTAAAAGCTAAGCTATGTAACTGACCGTTTCCACTATGCTATGCTATGCAGCGAAGCGAGTAAGATGTGCTATGAAACTTCCTACAAATATTCAAAATTCTAATCTATTCTCCATCCATAGCACGTATCTTTTTATATAAAAAACATAGCTTAGCTGAACCCCTTTCCAGCAGTGCTGTTATGTGGACCAATGAATATGATTGCTGAATATTAAACGGTTACATAGCAACGTAGCATGGCACATCTGCGGTGGAAATTCAACCTTAAGGTCTCGTGACTAAGACAGGCCTACTCCTAAACATTCTTTAGTCGGTTCAAAACCGGGTTGGTTTTGATCCGACTGTAACGGAACTTAGGGCCTACGGCCCTACGCTACATTGGCTGTGATCGTCTAGATTGCTATCGTCGAAACCTACTACACTAATCTATTTACATTCAATATTGACTCCTGACCGTATGTATATATTCGTATAACAAATGCTAAGAGCGTCTATTTAAATCGATAATTTGCCACCTCAGTGATATATAAAGTATGATGCTCTATCCCAACTTTTAACTTTAAATGTATATATGGAATATATTTTATGACTTCACAGTTCAGGTGAGCTGTGTGCTTGTTTGCCACCTCAGTGGTATATTTAACTTTACTGTATGTACGGAATATATATTATGATGACAAGACTGTGGATTTATTTGGAATCAAATGAATTAATATTAAATTCAAAATATAGGTCTGTGATAGTTTGATTTATGTGTGGCCTCTTTGGGCGTCTTTTTCAGCTGTATTTATATTTTTATAGGCCTTTAATTGTCGTAGATATCATATATGATTTATAATATGTGATCCGGATCAATTATATATTTTTTTGTTGTGTATTGCAATGCAATATTATCTCAAGCTCCGAAAAGCGAGATTTAGATCAATTCCGAAGAATCGATAGCTCTGATCAACAGATCAAGCTCTCCTTCAACTCGTCACAATGAATTTAATGTAGCTTGTAATACCTCCGCTGACTTCATTGTGTACTGTAGGTTTCCGTGTTAGCGTTCAGCTCCAGTACAAAATGATAGACCCTTAGACCTCGTGACATTAATGATTCAACTGAAGCAATTATGAAAGTAAAATGATAATGATTATGAGTCTTATTATTCCAACAACAGTATCGTAAACTTTTACAGCAATGGTTGGCTGTCAGTTATTAATGGGATATTTAATTTCTCAAATAGGCTTCAGCAGAACAACTAGTGTCACTACACATTACAAACATGGGCTCAAATACTGGTCCAAATGACCCAGGAGCTAAGTGAATTTTTCCTACAGATGTTTCAATGAGTATAGCTTTGGCTGATATGATGTAATGAGTGAGATCTTGTATATGTCGGAGATGTCAATTAGTCTCTCATTAGCAACTGTGTGCTGAATTTAATGATCTCAATAAATAAAGCCTTTTGTTTATTCAATGTACTGACTTTGTGAAGTAAAGTAGAGTTAATCAATGTATATGATTTAGGTATATGGTTGATATACTAACTTCAATCAAATTATAATTATAGTTTACACTTGTCACTATTATTTTGAATAAAACCCGACTGTAAAAGCACAATAATCTGCTTATTTATTCATAACAAAATATAATACGTTATTATAACGTATAATTACCCCAATTTCAATTATTATATTAACACAAAATAAACGCACAAATTAACTTTTCACCAAACGTAATGTATCAATTACCACTATAATTCTCGTAAGAATTCCTAGGTTCTATCGCAATAGAACGTCTATACCTGCATTCTAGCTAGAAACCTAGTGTAACCTGTAGACCATGAGCTCGTACCAAGAAGAACATGGATGTGTGTGATTTTAAATGTGTGTGTATTGCGAATTGTGTAAAGGAAAACAAACTTGATACTAGCTACGTGGAGTAGGGAGTGCTCTAGTTTTTAGACTTTCCTACAACTAGATCACGGAATCCTAGATGATCGGGATAAAGGTATTCGATTTGCCTCCGGAAGCCAGTCTCAACTCCCAGACTTACAGTCAAAAATCTACCTATAAGAACTTTTCAATCGACGGCAAATCAATGGAATATAGGTGTACGAGCTCTGTTACCCGTACCGAGGTGATAAATAAAAGATGAAGTTAAGATCAACTGTATATTGTCTCAACTTAATCTTAAATGATATGCTATGATTGATAATGATAGAATTGTGAGTACACCCGAACTGATTGATTGTCGTAATGATACTAACTGACTCTAATGGTGTAATAGCGCGGATCGGCGTAAACCGCTGACTACGCGCAATGCCACTGTACGATGCTTGCATTTATTGTTGCATCGTACATGCTCCCACCTCGCGAGGAGGTAGGTAATGATGCTAAATGGATGTGAATGATGTGAGACAAGGTGATAAACAATAAGTTGTATTATGTGCCTATATTATAACTTAGTGTCTCTAGTTTGGAATATGCTTCGGTTCCGAACATCCTCCCAGGCCAAAGAAACTATGAATCTCTGGAATGTCTTTTTGAAAAATACACTTCCTAGGTATAGGAGAAGATGCTTGGTCCCTTAACTTAACACTGTTCGTCCGTATCGATTCTACCGGCACTTCACTAAGCTGACGGTCAGCTATGTTTGGATGACGCGAAACCACTCCACTTTGCACTGTCGAGTCTACCGACACTTCACTAAGCTGACGGTCAGCCGTATGTTGACGACGCGAAAACACTACACTTTGCACTGCAGTCTGAGCACAACTGACTCTTGCACTGGCTCGCCTCCTCCGCCACAGGAACACCGCAGTTGCTAACACCATCGCTCCCATCAGCATGTAAATGGTTACATATTGATGAATGTCGTGTGTGGACAGTATATCATAAGATGGATCAGTGGCCGCCGATTTTAAGTGCTTGATCTGATTACCAAGATCCTCCAGCGTTTGATTAATCTGGTCATCTCTGGGTTCAATGTATTTCTCTAAAGGTATGTTTATCATGTGATTTAAATCTGCTATGTTCGGAGTAACTATTTCCGGATTCAAGGCTAAGGTATGCACTGGCCTTAATCGTGCATACAGTGCAAAGTCCTCACCTTTGATAATGCAATTCGATCCGAGATGTATCATGCCCGCTCCAGACAGCTGTTCCGATGTAACTCGATCATTACATATTATACGTAATGCGCACGTGTTGCAACAAAAATAAAAATATTTTGATAGCTCATTTAATTCATGCCACACGTGGTTGCACGTAGACACGTTTACGGTGCATCCTTCAGCCTTCGGCTTACAAAATCTTTCATTTACTGACAGATAGCGAATCGGCGTGGTGATATGGCATAAATAACTGTACTCATTATATAAACACGCTCGCAGTTCAGTTGCAGATAAGCTCAAGTAGCTGTCTTTTCCCAGATTAACTGCCACATATTCGTTAATTGGGTGGATCGTAATCATGTTATTGCTGGCGATCTGATGCGGAATCGGGATAGTTTTGTAGAGATTGTAAGTTTCCCTACTAGTCAGCGGAAATGTGATTTCGAAGATGAAATAATCTCGCAATACTCGCCCTTTGATCTTCAGTAGGTTGTAAATGTATCTGAGATCTGTTTGAATGTTTTCTATGGGTAGTTTAATATCCTTAGTTAGCTGACTCGAAATGACTTGTAATTCATTACGTAGTTGGGCAGGGGTTAGCAGATGGGTATTGAACTTTCCATGGTAAATATCGGTCACGGTATCCAACAATGTATCCTGAATCTGTTTCAAGTTTTGCATAAGGTTGCTCGTAGTCATGGCTGATAGCGTAAAGTCTTGCACCTCACTGATGCTTATCATATTATCCTGGACGTGATTGATTGCTTCGTCCAATGCGTTAAGGTGTTTATTTATCGTTTTATGCTGGATAGACATGATGTTTTCTGTCCTTTTTAACAGGTTGTATTCGGCTTCAACGACAGACGTTTGATTTCTTAACATGCTTGTCAAGTGATGTTCGTTTTGTCTTATCAGCTCAATGTCCTTTCTATATTGCTCTGCGAAATGCTCGTCCAATACACCGAAAAGACTGTTAGCCACGTATCCGATTCCATTGATAAGGCCACGACGATGTCTTGCGGGCGCCTCAAAATGCTGATCCAACAACAACTTGTTGTAATGTTGTAACTCTTGATACTCGTAGCGTAGTTGTAGCAGTATCGTAGTGCATTGAACCTTATCTCTTAGTCTTGTACATATTTTTTCTGAGTGATTTAATGATTTCATCACTGCCGTAGTCCCTTCCCAGTAAGGCGACATGTCGTAATAGACCACCAGGGTCCATTTATCCCGGATAACCTGTATGTTTGAAATAGCATCGAAGTATACTGACATATTTCCGGGCAATGACGTCACGTTATATGCCGCGTGCGCAGTCGTTAGCAGGGATAGGAAAAGCATCAGCGCGACGGCCATTGACATAAAGGATCTCGGCTGGCAATTGTTCCTCCGCATATCATCATTCCCCGCCTGGTTATTGATGCTGCTATCATGATCCCGGTCAGGGTACACGGGTAAAACGGATAATTTGATTACTGGCCTCTTTATAATGCCGTTTTTTGTTTTTAATGACACGACTCTGACATATCCATCGTGTCCTGGATTAAGGTCTATCACCCTTCCCATCAACCATTTGCCTGCTGGTAGGTTTTCCTCATGAATGGTAACTAAATCACCCCGTCTTATGTTTTCTCGGGATTTCAACCACTTAGGTCTGACGGACAATTGCGTTAAATACTCCGTCTTCCACCTCTTCCATAGATCTTCAAATAATTTTGCTATGAGATGCCATCTTGTTCTAGCGTCGGAAGCTGTTTCAATTAATGTCGATCCTGGCTTTGCTGTCAAGAAGTGTGAGGGAGTTAAAAAATCCATATCCTCTGGGTCCTCTGTGAGAGCACAAAGCGGCCTTGAATTTAAACAAGCTTCTACTTGAGATAAAAGGGTGGCATATTCTTCATAGGTCAACTTCTGTTCCCCTATGACCCGTTTTAGGTGATGTTTCAAGCTTCGGACCGCTCTTTCCCATAGACCTCCGGCGTTCGGCCAAGACGGGGCGTTGAAGTGCCATTCGATTCCCATGTCTGATATCTCAGCTAAAAAATTGTTATTAAATATCTGTTGTAAGTGATTGTACTGGTCTTGTAAAAGCCTATTGGCGCCGACAAAGTTTGTCCCATTATCACTATAGATGTGTCTCGGTGTGCCTCGACGGGCTGCCATTCTTCTAAGCGCTGCCAAAAAGGCCGCACTGGACAGATCAGACACTAGCTCTAGATGTACTGCTTTGGTTACCATACAAACAAACACTGCAATGTACCCTTTGGTAGTTTTTATACCCCGTCCTTTGTTAGCCTTAACGTCAACGTATCCAGTATAGTCGACGCCCGTGTGATAGAATGCTTTTTCCGGGTTAATTCTAGCGGACGGTAAATCTCCCATGATTTGACTCTGGAGTTGAGGATTTTGCTTTCTGCAGGTGACACATCGATGTATAAACTTCTTGGTTGCTCTATAACCCCCTATGACCCAATATTTTTGTCGGAGATTAGACAGTGTGAGTCGCGCTCCCCCATGAAATGTCAGTTCGTGTGCTTCTTGCAACAGTAAGGTAGTAAGCTGACTCTCATGCGGGAGAATAAAGGGATGCTTCATGTCACAGTTGATGTTGGCTTTTTGAAGCCTTCCTCCGACACGCAATAATCCCTGTTCATCGATTACAGGATTTAAATTTCGGAGTACGCTCCTAGACGGCAAGCTTGTGACATTTCGTAGTGCTTTAAGGTCGTCAGCGAAATTTTTCAATTGTGTACTTCTGATAATGAGCATTTTTGCATGCCGCAATTCTTGCAACGTGAGGTGAGGTTGATGAACCCGTTTCTTGTAATTAGGCATACGTAATATCCATGCAAATATTCGAACAATTTTATTAATGGAGCTATGTTTATCTATTAAATGATCAATGATATTCATCATAACTTCTGATTCTGCTTTAATTCTTATGATAGTATTTGTTTGCTTGATTGATGGTTTGATTTCCAGATTGGTCACATATAAGGTTTCATCTAGTTTCCTGAAAGATGTCAACCAGGACGGCCCCTCCCACCACATGTTATGTTCTTTAAGCTGTGTTACCGATAAGCCTCGGCTTGCGCAATCGGCGGGATTTTCGGCTGTTTTAACGTAGTTCCAACACACCGAAGGCATAACGTCCCTGATTTTTGCCACTCTATTTGCGATAAATGGCTTCCAACGAGCTAGATCTCCCTGTAACCAACCGAGCACCGCTGTCGAATCCGACCAACCGTATATTTCGGTAGGATAGCTCGAAAAACACTGTTGTACCTTACTCATTAATTTTGATAATAATTCGGCACCCAATAACTCTAGTCTAGGTATCGATAGGACTTTGTTCACGGGAGCGACCCTCGCCTTTGAGGCGACTAACGAAATCATCGATTTTGTGTTTCTGCGGATTCGACAGTAGATCACTCCTGAATATGCCTTTTGTGAAGCATCACAAAAGCCGTGCAGTTCTATGTGGTCATTCTTCTCGATACCTAACCACCTTCTGATTTCAAATGAGTCAATGTGTTGTAATTCCTGACGATAGGTGGCCCACTTCCTTTGTATTTCGGGAGGTAACTCATCATCCCATTGTAAGTTCGCCAACCACACGGTCTGGAATAGTATTTTCATGCTAGTGCTAAGTGGTGTCAACCATCCCAGAGGATCAAATAGTTTTGAAATATCAGACAGCAGTGCCCTCTTGGTGTTACTCTTTAGCGGTGAGGGTGGCAGGGTGGATTTGAAAGTGAACTTATCTCCTTGAGGATTCCAGCCAAGACCTAAAGTTTTTGTCGACTCCGGGTGCTTAAACTCAAACATTTTCGGGTTGCACTGATCGGCAGTCAAGTCTGTAAGCAATCCAGGCTCACTAGAGGTCCATTTTCTAAGGTTAAATCCACCTGACTTTAAAAGTAGTATTAACTCGTTCCGCAATTGTATAGCCCCCTCTAAAGAATGATCTCCTCCGCAGTAGTCATCCATATAGAAACATTGCTCTAGAGCTCTTGCTGCTTCTGGAAACTTCTGTCTCTCATCTGCTGCAAGTTGTTTCAAGCACATCATTGCTAAGAAGGGAGCGGGTTTAGTGCCATATGTCAGCGTAGCAAGTTGATATGTTTGGATAGGCTGATTGGCGGTGTCCCGCCACCATATTTTTTGATAAGCTTGATCCGCTTCATGTACCATTATCTGTCGGTACATTTTTTCTATGTCTGCAGTATACGCAAACTGAAACTGTCTCCAATTTAAGATGATAGTTAGCAGATCCTTTTGTAAATTAGGACCTGTATACATCACATCATTTAAACTATAGCCGGTCGATGACCGAGCGGACGCATTAAACACAACGCGTAACTTAGTAGTTGTTGATTCAGCGCGAATGATCGCGTGGTGCGGTAAATAATACCCTGATGTCAAGTGATTCATTGACAGTTTCATATGACGTAATTGAATATATTCTTTGATAAATTGTTTATATTCTTGCTCAATAACATTATTTTTGCTAAATTTACGCTCTAACTGACGAAACTGCGCCAGAGCTGCTGAGGTGGATGACCCTAATTCCTGTTTGTAATCTGCTTTGAATGGCAGACGGATTTCGTACCGACCATCTTCCCGACGTACAGTGGTTTTTTCAAAGTACTCAATGCACTTCTGATCTTCTGCCGACTTTGAAACATCCTCAGGAACGTCTTCTACCTCCCAAAACCTTTTCATGTCGTTCATATAGTTAACAACATAACATTGACGCATTGGTGACGTCGCGGTTTCAGTACTGCCACAGATTATCCACCCGAGCGCCGTTTGTTGAGCGACGGGCATCGTTGGGCTGCTACCCTTGCGTAGGCCATCTAATATTAGTTCCGGATATATATCGGAACCTAATATGATATCCACCGATCGACTGATATTGAAGTTTCTATCTGCTAATTGTAACCCCTCTAGGTGTGGCCAGTGTTGCTTCTTGAAGGTGGAGCTAGGTAGATCTTTTACCAGTTTATTCATGATATACGCCTCCACCGTGAAAATGAACTTCGGATTATATAGAGAAGTGCAGGTTAAGGTCATTATCCCCTTGCAGTTGTTCTCCTTCTCTCCAACGCCTGCTACTACACTCTTACATCTTTTTCTAGGAAGTTTTAAGCGCTGTGCGGCTTTTTCTGTGATTAAGGTTATCTGTGAACACTGATCCACTAAAGCTCGCATCTCCTTATATCCGCTGTCTCCTGCTTGTACCTGGACCATGGCGGTGGTTATCAATATTTCTGACATTTCTTGCTGACTCTTTCGTTGAGATACATATGTACTGCTAGTCTGCTTAGGTTCGTGCTTTGACTCCGTAGTAGTAGAAACTACGTCATTCGCGAACGCCTCGTGCAAAATTGTATTATGCTGATCGTTGCATTCCCGACACCTTTTAGTTGAATAGCAAGATTTACCTTTATGGTCATGTAAGCAATTTTTGCATAAGTTGTGTTTCGAAATTGTTTTTCGCTTCACATCTGCTGGCATATTTAAAAATTGTTGACAAAGATATATGCCGTGTTGTTCGTCACCACAAATTGCACAATTTTTTGATGGCGTATAAACTCGGCTTTGCTTTTTCTGTTGCTTGCCTGTATCTGAAGATGATTTGTTCGTAGCAAATGATTTAAATGAATGAGATTTTTGCTGACGATGTCCTCCAGACGCCCCGAGTGCCTCCGCATTCGATTTGCTCTGATTTTCGGGCTTTCGGCGTGCTACTGAGGACTCCATAGACGTGAATTTATTCTCTAAAAACTCTAAAAATTCTTTGAGTGTTTGAAGGTCTCTCGGCTGCTTTAAAGACTCCATGTAATCACTATGAGTATCCGAATCCAACTTTTGAGATATGAGATGAACTAATAACGGATCCCATGTGCTTATGTCCACTCCGAGATTCCTAATTGCGTTTAAGCACTCATTAGTCGTGTCATGGATGCGCTTAATCTGTTTTGCATTCGGCTGCTGTATTACTGCAAGATTCAAAATTCTGTTAATATGGGATGTAAAAATGAGCCTCTTATTATGATAACGGTGATTTAGAATGTCCCAACAAGCTTGATAGTTGTCGGAACTAATTTGGAGATGCTGTATCAACTTTTCCGCTTCACCGTTGACTTTGCTTTTCAAAAATTGCATCTTTTGTGCATTCGATAGCAAGGGATTCAGGTGAATTGTCTCCATGAACAGATCTCTGAAAGATACCCAATTATAATAATTTCCATTAAACGATGGTATCTCTATCTTTGGAGTCGACTTTTCGCGGTGTGCACTGGACCATAGCTTACTATTTATAGCTTTTTTCATGAACTGATATGTTTTTTCATGGGCCATAAAAGTACCTTCATATTCCTCGTTCTCGCCACCTATTTCACTATCCAGCTGCCAGTGGAGAGAATCGATTACCGACCACCTTCCTTGTATCTCCTTCAATAGGTCCTCAAACTCCCACTTTTCTGTTACCGCTTCCAAATCTATGTTGCTCACAGTCCAAGAAAAGGCTTTAAAGTTACTGGCTTGTTTCTTAAGCATCTCGGCAGTCTTACTGTCAGTTGCTTGTGACCGTTTCTCTGGAAGTCCAGGCGCCGAAGTAAACCCTTTTTTGCTGGTGCTAGGTGCCGTAATAGCTTCGCCTTCTTCATGGTCTCCCTGCGGACTTACTGGCCTCTGGAGATACTGTATGAGTTGAGCTTTAGCGCCTTTGTAAAACTCTAAAGCTTGCTGAAAATGATCATCTTGAAAATATGTATCATCTGTTTTTCCGAACGCACACAAACGCGAATGATTATTTTGGTAATCTTTCCAATACATCTCCAACGTTTCTAACTTTCTCTTTACATATTCGACCGTTCTACGGTCGCGAGCAGTCTTCTTAAACGATGCCATAAGCTGCTCCATGGCTTGACCAGTTTGCTCCTGATTGGCTAACAAGTTCTCCATTTTTACAGGAGTGTAACACAAAAGTAATTGGAAAGATCTTACTTGATTTGCTCGTACAACACCTGCTTGAAGGCTGCTGATGATTGCTTCCTCGTTAGTTCAGCACTGGCACTGTTGTTCCTGATAGTCACTGATATACACCACACACGCGATCGATCCTTGCTTTCAACCAAACCGCGCGCGAGGTAAAGCTTCGAAGGACCAAATGTACGAGCTCTGTTACCCGTACCGAGGTGATAAATAAAAGATGAAGTTAAGATCAACTGTATATTGTCTCAACTTAATCTTAAATGATATGCTATGATTGATAATGATAGAATTGTGAGTACACCCGAACTGATTGATTGTCGTAATGATACTAACTGACTCTAATGGTGTAATAGCGCGGATCGGCGTAAACCGCTGACTACGCGCAATGCCACTGTACGATGCTTGCATTTATTGTTGCATCGTACAATAGGTGTTGATGGAAGGTATGATAAAGTAATTAGGAACTTCTAAATATCAATTCAGAAGCGCGTTGTTTTCAAAACACGACTCAAGACACTGTCTTATCACATCCACAATATTTGCACTTGCTTAAAACGGCAGCGTCCAAAACGTGTGAATGCCATTAACCAGCGTATCGAAGCAATGTCAGATCCCAACTGGCCCACAAAACGTTAGAAATCACTTTTTATTGAGACGCAAGGTCTGAGCGTCCCGCGCCCTGCGCCCCTTTTCAGGTAAGCGTCTGCACCGGGAGCTCGCCAAATCCTTTGTGTGCAATTCAATGGACAATGCATTTGTTATCGTGCAGCTTATAATTATATTTAAATGATAACATGCCTTCGTGCAATGTAATTAATTTCCTTCTACAGAATATCAAACCATGCAAATTGATACCATATAATATTATAAATAATATACCAACAGTATACACTCAATTTAACCAATTTAACCAATTTAACCAGCTGGTCATGCATTTTAATGATATAATTACATAAGTATTATAGTACTATGCGCTTATCTCGGCGGAGCTCTGATTATTATTATTTTTTTTGATAGAATTCTATTTTATGTATTTTTTATTTGCATTTTTGGCCATTTGGATCAAACTCGCATAAATCTACAATTATATGGTGCCTTAATTATGGCATTTACATTAATTCCACCTACTTAGTCATCATAAATAATATATTCCAACACTATGAATATCATCGTTTCATATTTGCATTCGTTCAAGCAAGATAATGTTAAAATTATTATAACATCTGAATATTTTAAACATACCATGTGCATAAGATCATAGTGTCCTGTTTGTACCCAAAACGCTTAAACCAATTGAATATAGCTTTGTTCTAAAGATCCCTTTTTTTTCTTGAATTCCTTTATTTCTTTGAATAGTTTTTAAAGTCGTTGGCTATTTTTTTGCACTATGAACCGCCAGATGGTTGCAACGCAGTCCGACCTTTTCGTGTCTTTGTGCTCCTAAATGTGTGAATTTAAACTTATCTGGTTATTACATTGTATATGAATGAAATAGTAATATTAATAGACATATTCTAAATACTTAGGACAGGCGTATATCCCAATATAGACTGTCCCGTCTCACGACTAAAGGATGTTCAAGTCCTCTGGTTTAAAAGTAACCTTTTTTTGGGTGTCAACCCTTAAAGCAACCTTTAGACACAAGTAGTACAAAATATATTTATTGAAATTTCCAATTTGTTTGTTTTAGAACCTAGAAGTGGCTGGATACACACGTCGGTCTAAATCGGGCCCCTTCTGGTCATACTCGGAGCGGTGTATCGAACTAGTGAAGAGCTACGCGAAACAGTACCCGGATCTATTTGACAATTTGGCGCATCTCAATAGGGATGTGTACTTTGAGAGCGATCTTTTCCCTGATGAGTTGGGGTGAGTATACTGTTCTAAATTAAAAGAAAATCTTGTTAGCAAAATCGAGTTGGACACAACTGTATTAATCCGGCTCGAAGGACCAAAAAGATGTATAGTAAGAGACTTTTGAAACACCATGGGACTCACTGCCACTTATTTGTACATTACTATTTATAAAATCTGTATTTAAACGTCCTAAATTAATTTAATGTAAATAAATAAATTATTTTTAACAAATAGAATTAACTGACTTTTAGAGACTTAACTTTTTTCTTGTGTAAAACTGAGTGTGATACGTGACTGACTTAGAAAAGTGTAACACCGAATAACACGTCCCCGTAACTGCACGTCAACACAATATAAATTGGCAGTCGAAATTCTACTTGTTTAACAACGTAAATACAAGCTAGAAAACTCAGAAGCATTGAAAACTAGTAAACCAAAAGGATCAAAACCAATGAAATAATATAGGCCTACCTCGAATGTAAACCAAAGCGAATACAAAAATCATTTTTAAAATCGATCCATACATAAACACCAGAACTGTCACTGAATATCCTGAACACCTCTGCGTACCCACTCAAAGGACATTTCAAAGGATATATAAGAAATTTGAGATCAATTGACAAATTAAAGCAATCCATTGTAAGAATTCTTTGGAAATGAACTAACTAAAGCTCAAAATGTTCAAAGAAACAGCTTATTTTGCTGTTCAGAAAACCAACCATTGAAAACGCTCTTCCGGATTCAACACTAGTTGGAATTACAAACCTCAGGCATTTATCTGTCAACCAAAAAATGTACCTTTTGACTCGCGGACTTGTACAAATTCATTTCCTTATTGATTATTGAGCTTCAAATAAGACTTTTTAATGCTGGAGTGCAATCTCGTTAAACTCGCTCATTTTACGGCCGAGATCAATCTCGTTAAAAAAGGCCGTGATTGCATTCCCTAGTTGAGACCGCAATGCAATGCCAATACCCGGAGAAAGCTGAGGACACCGGAAAGCCCTCCTTCCCCCGGGAACTTAACTTTGCCGCCAACCTGTATTATTAAATTTAATCAACATTTTCAGTAAAAACAAGGTACAAGAGGTCAGCGCGTGGTTGAAGAGCCAACCGCACACGAATGCGGCGCGGCGCGAGTGCGGCTCGGAGTGCCTGGAGCCCGAGGAGATGCTCGCCATCGCGCGCGGCCTGCGCGCGCAGCGGGCCGGCCGCGCCGCCGGCGAGCGCCGCACGCTGCAGGTCAAGTGGACGCTGTTGTACAAGGTACGGCACGCGTGACGTCACTTGTGGCTCGGAGTGCCTGGAGCCCGAGGAGATGCTCGCCATCGCGCGCGGCCTGCGCGCGCAGCGGGCCGGCCGCGCCGCCGGCGAGCGCCGCACGCTGCAGGTCAAGTGGACGCTGTTGTACAAGGTACGGCACGCGTGACGTCACTTGTGGCTCGGAGTGCCTGGAGCCCGAGGAGATGCTCGCCATCGCGCGCGGCCTGCGCGCGCAGCGGGCCGGCCGCGCCGCCGGCGAGCGCCGCACGCTGCAGGTCAAGTGGACGCTGTTGTACAAGGTACGGCACGCGTGACGTCACTTGTGGCTCGGAGTGCCTGGAGCCCGAGGAGATGCTCGCCATCGCGCGCGGCCTGCGCGCGCAGCGGGCCGGCCGCGCCGCCGGCGAGCGCCGCACGCTGCAGGTCAAGTGGACGCTGTTGTACAAGGTACGGCACGCGTGACGTCACTTGTGGCTCGGAGTGCCTGGAGCCCGAGGAGATGCTCGCCATCGCGCGCGGCCTGCGCGCGCAGCGGGCCGGCCGCGCCGCCGGCGAGCGCCGCACGCTGCAGGTCAAGTGGACGCTGTTGTACAAGGTACGGCACGCGTGACGTCACTTGTGGCTCGGAGTGCCTGGAGCCCGAGGAGATGCTCGCCATCGCGCGCGGCCTGCGCGCGCAGCGGGCCGGCCGCGCCGCCGGCGAGCGCCGCACGCTGCAGGTCAAGTGGACGCTGTTGTACAAGGTACGGCACGCGTGACGTCACTTGTGGCTCGGAGTGCCTGGAGCCCGAGGAGATGCTCGCCATCGCGCGCGGCCTGCGCGCGCAGCGGGCCGGCCGCGCCGCCGGCGAGCGCCGCACGCTGCAGGTCAAGTGGACGCTGTTGTACAAGGTACGGCACGCGTGACGTCACTTGTGGCTCGGAGTGCCTGGAGCCCGAGGAGATGCTCGCCATCGCGCGCGGCCTGCGCGCGCAGCGGGCCGGCCGCGCCGCCGGCGAGCGCCGCACGCTGCAGGTCAAGTGGACGCTGTTGTACAAGGTACGGCACGCGTGACGTCACTTGTGGCTCGGAGTGCCTGGAGCCCGAGGAGATGCTCGCCATCGCGCGCGGCCTGCGCGCGCAGCGGGCCGGCCGCGCCGCCGGCGAGCGCCGCACGCTGCAGGTCAAGTGGACGCTGTTGTACAAGGTACGGCACGCGTGACGTCACTTGTGGCTCGGAGTGCCTGGAGCCCGAGGAGATGCTCGCCATCGCGCGCGGCCTGCGCGCGCAGCGGGCCGGCCGCGCCGCCGGCGAGCGCCGCACGCTGCAGGTCAAGTGGACGCTGTTGTACAAGGTACGGCACGCGTGACGTCACTTGTGGCTCGGAGTGCCTGGAGCCCGAGGAGATGCTCGCCATCGCGCGCGGCCTGCGCGCGCAGCGGGCCGGCCGCGCCGCCGGCGAGCGCCGCACGCTGCAGGTCAAGTGGACGCTGTTGTACAAGGTACGGCACGCGTGACGTCACTTGTGGCTCGGAGTGCCTGGAGCCCGAGGAGATGCTCGCCATCGCGCGCGGCCTGCGCGCGCAGCGGGCCGGCCGCGCCGCCGGCGAGCGCCGCACGCTGCAGGTCAAGTGGACGCTGTTGTACAAGGTACGGCACGCGTGACGTCACTTGTGGCTCGGAGTGCCTGGAGCCCGAGGAGATGCTCGCCATCGCGCGCGGCCTGCGCGCGCAGCGGGCCGGCCGCGCCGCCGGCGAGCGCCGCACGCTGCAGGTCAAGTGGACGCTGTTGTACAAGGTACGGCACGCGTGACGTCACTTGTGGCTCGGAGTGCCTGGAGCCCGAGGAGATGCTCG
Organism: Eilema caniola; assembly: GCA_949126895.1. Taxonomy (NCBI): domain Eukaryota; kingdom Metazoa; phylum Arthropoda; class Insecta; order Lepidoptera; family Erebidae; genus Eilema; species Eilema caniola. Next base: position 23,231,504 of record OX421467.1, read on the forward strand.
CCATCGCGCGCGGCCTGCGCGCGCAGCGGGCCGGCCGCGCCGCCGGCGAGCGCCGCACGCTGCAGGTCAAGTGGACGCTGTTGTACAAGGTACGGCACGCGTGACGTCACTTGTGGCTCGGAGTGCCTGGAGCCCGAGGAGATGCTCGCCATCGCGCGCGGCCTGCGCGCGCAGCGGGCCGGCCGCGCCGCCGGCGAGCGCCGCACGCTGCAGGTCAAGTGGACGCTGTTGTACAAGGTACGGCACGCGTGACGTCACTTGTGGCTCGGAGTGCCTGGAGCCCGAGGAGATGCTCGCCATCGCGCGCGGCCTGCGCGCGCAGCGGGCCGGCCGCGCCGCCGGCGAGCGCCGCACGCTGCAGGTCAAGTGGACGCTGTTGTACAAGGTACGGCACGCGTGACGTCACTTGTGGCTCGGAGTGCCTGGAGCCCGAGGAGATGCTCGCCATCGCGCGCGGCCTGCGCGCGCAGCGGGCCGGCCGCGCCGCCGGCGAGCGCCGCACGCTGCAGGTCAAGTGGACGCTGTTGTACAAGGTACGGCACGCGTGACGTCACTTGTGGCTCGGAGTGCCTGGAGCCCGAGGAGATGCTCGCCATCGCGCGCGGCCTGCGCGCGCAGCGGGCCGGCCGCGCCGCCGGCGAGCGCCGCACGCTGCAGGTCAAGTGGACGCTGTTGTACAAGGTACGGCACGCGTGACGTCACTTGTGGCTCGGAGTGCCTGGAGCCCGAGGAGATGCTCGCCATCGCGCGCGGCCTGCGCGCGCAGCGGGCCGGCCGCGCCGCCGGCGAGCGCCGCACGCTGCAGGTCAAGTGGACGCTGTTGTACAAGGTACGGCACGCGTGACGTCACTTGTGGCTCGGAGTGCCTGGAGCCCGAGGAGATGCTCGCCATCGCGCGCGGCCTGCGCGCGCAGCGGGCCGGCCGCGCCGCCGGCGAGCGCCGCACGCTGCAGGTCAAGTGGACGCTGTTGTACAAGGTACGGCACGCGTGACGTCACTTGTGGCTCGGAGTGCCTGGAGCCCGAGGAGATGCTCGCCATCGCGCGCGGCCTGCGCGCGCAGCGGGCCGGCCGCGCCGCCGGCGAGCGCCGCACGCTGCAGGTCAAGTGGACGCTGTTGTACAAGGTACGGCACGCGTGACGTCACTTGTGGCTCGGAGTGCCTGGAGCCCGAGGAGATGCTCGCCATCGCGCGCGGCCTGCGCGCGCAGCGGGCCGGCCGCGCCGCCGGCGAGCGCCGCACGCTGCAGGTCAAGTGGACGCTGTTGTACAAGGTACGGCACGCGTGACGTCACTTGTGGCTCGGAGTGCCTGGAGCCCGAGGAGATGCTCGCCATCGCGCGCGGCCTGCGCGCGCAGCGGGCCGGCCGCGCCGCCGGCGAGCGCCGCACGCTGCAGGTCAAGTGGACGCTGTTGTACAAGGTACGGCACGCGTGACGTCACTTGTGGCTCGGAGTGCCTGGAGCCCGAGGAGATGCTCGCCATCGCGCGCGGCCTGCGCGCGCAGCGGGCCGGCCGCGCCGCCGGCGAGCGCCGCACGCTGCAGGTCAAGTGGACGCTGTTGTACAAGGTACGGCACGCGTGACGTCACTTGTGGCTCGGAGTGCCTGGAGCCCGAGGAGATGCTCGCCATCGCGCGCGGCCTGCGCGCGCAGCGGGCCGGCCGCGCCGCCGGCGAGCGCCGCACGCTGCAGGTCAAGTGGACGCTGTTGTACAAGGTACGGCACGCGTGACGTCACTTGTGGCTCGGAGTGCCTGGAGCCCGAGGAGATGCTCGCCATCGCGCGCGGCCTGCGCGCGCAGCGGGCCGGCCGCGCCGCCGGCGAGCGCCGCACGCTGCAGGTCAAGTGGACGCTGTTGTACAAGGTACGGCACGCGTGACGTCACTTGTGGCTCGGAGTGCCTGGAGCCCGAGGAGATGCTCGCCATCGCGCGCGGCCTGCGCGCGCAGCGGGCCGGCCGCGCCGCCGGCGAGCGCCGCACGCTGCAGGTCAAGTGGACGCTGTTGTACAAGGTACGGCACGCGTGACGTCACTTGTGGCTCGGAGTGCCTGGAGCCCGAGGAGATGCTCGCCATCGCGCGCGGCCTGCGCGCGCAGCGGGCCGGCCGCGCCGCCGGCGAGCGCCGCACGCTGCAGGTCAAGTGGACGCTGTTGTACAAGGTACGGCACGCGTGACGTCACTTGTGGCTCGGAGTGCCTGGAGCCCGAGGAGATGCTCGCCATCGCGCGCGGCCTGCGCGCGCAGCGGGCCGGCCGCGCCGCCGGCGAGCGCCGCACGCTGCAGGTCAAGTGGACGCTGTTGTACAAGGTACGGCACGCGTGACGTCACTTGTGGCTCGGAGTGCCTGGAGCCCGAGGAGATGCTCGCCATCGCGCGCGGCCTGCGCGCGCAGCGGGCCGGCCGCGCCGCCGGCGAGCGCCGCACGCTGCAGGTCAAGTGGACGCTGTTGTACAAGGTACGGCACGCGTGACGTCACTTGTGGCTCGGAGTGCCTGGAGCCCGAGGAGATGCTCGCCATCGCGCGCGGCCTGCGCGCGCAGCGGGCCGGCCGCGCCGCCGGCGAGCGCCGCACGCTGCAGGTCAAGTGGACGCTGTTGTACAAGGTACGGCACGCGTGACGTCACTTGTACAAAGAACGGCAAGTATAACGTCACTTGTACAAGTATGATGTCACTTAGCTGCTGTTTCACCGCTTTACCGCTCTTTGGGACCGAGCTGACGCAGATCATTTCAATTAAGCCATCATACTTGCTGATTGATAGACGAGGTAAGGCTGGTCTGGTAAGAATCTGGAAGTTCTGGATGCTCTTGCATAACGTTCTCCTCCAACTTGACTTAGATCTTTGGGCCGCGAGAGACGAGGTTCACGCGCAGACTTTCCTTTCAAAATTGTGCAATCATAGGCCTATCGTTCCCATAATAGCCTAATCGGCCAAACTTAAGCGGACTCAAGCTCCGAAGCGAGAATGTGATGCAACCGGGGACAACGTTAAGATATTAATGAAACGATGACTGACAACGTCTTTGGAGTGGCGTTAGTCAAGGCGGCCTGTACGCCGGAAGCGCGGATCTGGTCCCCGGTCAATGCTTATATTAGTATCAAAGAGCACACTAAGCCGTCGTTCCTGTTTGCCATACAAACATGTATGACAGTTTTTAGATGGGGAAATGGTTGAAATGGCCCTCACGCGTTGGCTGATCACCCGTCCGGTCCACTGTGTCCCCACAGGCAGTGGTAGTAGTAGACTTATGGCTACCTTGATTCTTGTAAACAGCAATAAACAACTTATTTTTCATCCCAGTAACACATTCTTGGATACTACAAACACTTAATATAACATTTTCTCAAATATGCTTGGAAATGTGAACATTATTTTGACAACCTTCTTCGAGATAAATCGAAATTGCTGTACATGCGAGCAGCGGCCAGCAAAAGTTGTATGAAAATCCATATCTGTCGTGTTTTAGCGGTCAAATAAATTACTATGTAAACTCATATCTGTCGTGTAATTTGAAAATGGAACCATCTTGTACTCCGAACCATGGCAACCAAGGAGGTAACTTATCCAAGGCATTATTTAAATATAGAACTGGCTTGCAAATAGAATGCTGTTTATTAAGAAAGAAAAACCAATGAACATTTCGCCGCGTGTAAAATTACTGTTGTTCGTCATTGGTTTTGAAAAGTAGGTAACTAAAAAATTCTGCCTAGATACTACTTAGTTTTAATTTCCGCGCATTGTTTGAGAAAAGCACTATACAAGCCTTGGCCACAATTGAGCGTTGCCGGACTCCGTAATTTCCGAATTCACGATCGTCCGGCAACACTACAATTGGTGGCCGCGGCAGTAATGTACTATTCTTCCCCATTTCAGCCCGAACTCCACAGCGGCAACCTCCAACCGGACCCAAAGGCGGACTACCAGCTATACGACCGAGTGGTATGCGTGGCCAATAACATGACAGTGCCCATGGGCTTGACTGGTACCATCACGGCGATATACATGCCTGGTAACGCCAACACGGTGCGGTTGTCGGACAAACTGAACGCGGAACCTACTTATCAGGTCATGTTTGATGAGAGTTTCCCGGGAGCAATGTCGGAGGATTTGTTTGATGAGCCCATGTTTTATAGGTGAGTTTGCTCTTACTTATTTTATGTTTTTAGTATTTGTATGGAACATTTGCTTATCCCGAATGTGATATTGTGCGAGTGGGCAATTTTGCACCAACGTCAGACAAATGTAAGAAATTTATATATGAATGTAGACATAACTATCTCGAAAACCTGTACATACATACATACTTATTCGATTACGATACATATTTTTATAGGTTTCTTACCTGAAGAAAAAATCACATGCACAGTTTTTATTTAATTCGAACTCTTTTTCTTACTTGCATTATTGATATTACATTCCTTAACCACCGAAGCTTTTACATATGAACTGTAACACAGGATGTCATCCTCCATGCTCGTCAACATATCCTTCGGCCGGAAGCTCCGCACCGCAGTGATGTCGGACCCCCCAGACCCGTACGCGCTACCCAGTACCAACACGCCGTTTAATTTGCTAAGGCCTAATGATGGACACAACTCGGCATTCGCTAATTACAGGTATGACGTCATAAATTTTTTTTATCTTTTTCCACAACTTAGAGGCTTCGACCTTATACTATATAGACAAAGCTTTGCCAACAAAGTGCAACGCAAAAAACGGCATGAAAATGCGTTTTGTGTGAGTAACCTGTGCCCCGAGCACGAATAATATTCGAATTCGTAACGTGAACGTATCGAAAGAATGGAACTTTACGATGGGTTCATAGTAGGCAACTGGCCAATCACATTGCTCCGTTCTCTGAATTCGTTACGTTACGATTTCGAATATTTTTCGTGCTCGGAGCACTGATGATCTTTTAAAATGTCAATGTGTGCATGTCATGGGATGTATGTATATGTCAATTATACTGAAGAAGTAACCGGTTTTACGCCGCTTATAAATGATAATTGCTGTGTCTATAGAGTCTGTATATAGTCTAAGCTCCAACCTTATTCGATATCGTGTTTCTTACATTTAAAATGACATATTTCTTTAAACATTTATCCTTCATTATACTAACTGCTTACTTTTTCTATAACGGATTTTCGAAATTATTATATACTATGCATCTTATTTTAACGCATATAAACGTCGATCTAACCAAAATTTCATGTTTCTATCTTCAAACAGACATACTTTTCAAATAATATCAACCCTTAATTCACCATCCTAGGGGTAAAATTTAAAAAAAAACAACAATGAAACACATTTTTCCGTTTTCAGTCCTCCTGGAGAAAGAACAACGTTTGGTCCAGAAAGTCGCAACGAGGCCAGTAGTACCGCAAGAGCTAAAACACCGCCTCAAGTAAGTCTATGTAGGAGGCCACATTACTATGTCTGACAATTTTAACAGGTTTAATTACATACATATATTCACGCCTGTATATCCGCAAAAGGGTAAGCAGAGATGTATTAATATCCACATTTCGCCAACTATGATTTTCAGTAACATAATAAAAGGCGAGCTTATTGCCATCAAGAGGGCAATTTGTCATTTAACATGTTAAAACTGGACAGAGTTAATCTTCACTATAGTACATTCCTTTTTCCGTGCAGGCCGGTCACTTGTTTTACCCAAGTTACCGGCCGCATTTCGACGGACTCTAATCGACTACGCTCCCTCGGCCCCCGGCTAACCCAGACATAATCTATCCCTGTACCTGTAGAATATACTGCAGATGTCGACCGCAGTGATCGACGAAACGTCTGGAACGCAAGTTTCACATAGACCTCGGCCAAACAGCCCGGAAGCAGTATATTCTACATGCAACGCCGGCCTTGAAAGCCTGAAGACTTATATCCCTGTACCAAATTTCGACCAAATCATTGATCATAATTTATATCATTCGCAGGATAGCGCGTCGACCCTACTTAAAAGTTTATTGAAAATAAGCGAAAATGAACCACCGCCTAAAAAATCCGAAGCAAAAACTAAGGTAATTTCTATTTTCTTTATTATATAGACTGACAGAAACATCAAGACTTTGACTTTCACTTGATACTGCCATGAGCATTGGCGGCGGACTGACCAAATCTGTACCCCTAGCACGAAAAACTATCGTAAACGTATTGAGAGTATGGAGCATTGGAATTGGCCGCCTGCCTACTGTGAACCTGCGTGTATGTGAAGCCGGCCAATCGCAATGCCACAGAATAATTAATACTACTAACGTACAGAAGAATCACTGCGCAAGAAGATTTAATTAATTCCAGTCTTGTTTCGACGCAATACGGTGGAATTCAGCTCGCACAACATTAGGTACCTTTAATTTTATTCACCTACAACTTGCGTCTCTTTCTATCGCGTACCTCTTATCTCTTCTTACGCTGTTAGGGTTACCTTCTTGTGAAGAACTGAATTTGATTACCAGTCCAGTTATGTACCTGTTACTATTTTTCTACTAATGTGAAAAATTACAACTTTCAAACATACCTACATAGTATTAGATGAAAAAAGTATTTTATTACAATGTCCGCATATTTTAACATAAGACGATAAGCATACTACTACATTTAGTATTCTGCTTCATCCATTATTTTTATTACATACACAAAAGTAAACAGATGAGAAGTCAAAACAATTGCCAAACATCAAAATTTTATTGGGTAGGTAACTCTTATCCATTCTTAGGTAGATACCTACTTTAAGTAGGCACGATCAAGATAAAAAAAAAATATTTTTATAAAATCCGAGCATAGAAAATACCTCAAGCGTTCACACACGGTCGGCCGGATACTTCGCTGTAGGTATATAACGAATGTACTGCGCGGAGTGAACCACGCCTGGCAATGCTCCGTTCTCTCAATACGTTTACGATATGGTATGGTATGGTAACACGGGCTGGTATCCGCAACTCCACGTCATGACGCGGTTTTTGCGTGAGGGTGGGCATTTCACTCGATCCACCCCAACTCATTGAAGAACGCCAGCAGGCTCTTCACACTGCTGGTGATCTCCCGGAGCGTATCTGTATTATTGAAGTACTTAGCCTTGTATGTGGCAGTACAGGACTGTGCAGCTGTTTCCTCCTCTCATGCAGGCTCTGCAGAGATGGCTGTCGGGGATTCCTAAAATAAAAAGGTGTTTATTGAAGAAGACGTGCCCCGTGATGGCAGCTGTAGCCGTGTGTAGTTGTTTTTTACGTTTACGATAAGATTACGATAGTTGTTCGTGCTAGGGGTACTGATTGTCGAGCGGCCGATACTCAGCCAATCGCGCCGCGCACATATCCAAAGCGTTTTTTTTACTTTATTTTTTAAATAAAAACAGTAGCCGAATCCGTCGAGCCGTTGTCGAGTTTTGAGCTTAGCTTAGCCTTTTATAAATTGTAAATAAAATTCACTATTTTGTATGCCTGTGTAGGGTTTATACTATTAATGTTACCTTTAATAACCTAGTATCTTTCATGAAATAACTAATAAGGAAAAATGGTTGATATCTTCTATATTCTTCTATCTATGTATTTTTGTAGACCGCAACTCCTGAGCAGAAAAGTAACTGGCGGGTGAAAACTGAAACCTCACCCAATTCACAGCCAACACATTCTCAAAGGTGAGTTGTTCTTTTACGAACAAAATATTTACTGTAGCCCGCGGCTCTGCCCTAATGATATGTATAATATATATGCCTGCAATGGGCAGGCCAGCTGGGTCCTTCGCGTGTATATTAGAAAAAATGTTAATTTAAAAGTTCTATCAGTAATACAATTAAAAACTATAGGTTTGTATACTGAAGCCGAAAGCCCGTGGTAGTACTCCGGGTATTACTACATATTGACATAATGTTTTTTTTTTCAATTAGGACAAAAAAAAAATTATTATTGAATTTAATTTTTTTTTCATTTTTTTTAGCTTTATCTATTCTCCATCCTATTAGGTAAGCTCAATGAAACGACAATTTCATATAAAACATCGCTCCAAAAAAAGCACGCGCTTGGCGCGATTTGTTTTCTTCTGTAGTTGTGTTTTTCATGAAATTATACCATATGGACCACAGCCAAACAGCCCGGAAGCAGTATATTCTACATCTTTCAGGCTACCTTCGTAAGGCAATATAGTGGCGATAGTTAGCATCTATTTTTTATTACAGTTTTACAAATTGGTCTCCAAAAAAGCCTTATACGAGGCGTTACAGTGGGAATCGTACTGTCCCACCCGCTTCAACATCAACATCTCGTTACCATAGGTATATAAAATAATAGGTAAAGGCTAAAGGACGTGTGGCTGGTTCCTGAATTCAGAAATTGAAGTAGAGTCTCGTCAATGCTTGCTTACGCACAGTTTCGTACCAGCTGCGCATTGTTCATAAGTAGGCGTTGACTAAATTCAATTTTTCAATTCAGAAATTGGTCATGAAAGGTATTTAGAAGAGTTCTATGCATTTCGGAAAAGGAACGGGCTTCATCGATGATATCCAAGGATATCAATTTTGTTTAAACTGTATTATAATTTTTGTCGGTCTCTATTAATTTCGGTCTCCCAAATGTCAAGAATTATTAACAACATGATCGCTTTTTGATATTTCGTTGATTGAGAACAGATCGGGTCGAGATCGACACTGAATTTGGAACAAAATTTTTTGTTTCGACAATTGACCGTCCGGATTAATGAGTGACATGTTGAATTACCTTAAGTTTTATTAGTTAATGGTAAATGGTTATTTGTTTTGGTATCATCCTTAAGGCTGGGGTTTTGAACTAATCAGTTTTAATCGCAACGAAATATAGATAGATACAAAATTATTTACTAACCAAAAGCTACTTCTTGACTCCCGAACCCGACAGACAGTTTTTAGTCTCTGATTTTACTGATTTTGGTTATGGTAAAATTGAATGTGGTTTTGGTATTGAGCACGGATTGTCTGACTAATTTATTTAGTCAACATTTTTTACAAATTTGGCATCCATTGTGAACATAATTTTTTGACTCAAGCAGTTTTTGAAAAATTTCATTCACGGTTTTCGAAGTATTTTTAAGGATTATGCGAAGGTTTTTTCTTCACAACTTTATGTTATCCTGTATCTTATAATTCAGACTTTTTTAACCAAATTTTGCAAAAGAAGAAGAAAAATGCAACCGTAGTAAAACATTTGTCGCGCAACTATAAAAGTCCTGAATTTTTTAATAAATTGGCCCATGGGACTATGCAAGTGAGTCGTAGTTCAATTTCTGAAATTGTTGGATTACCACCCCTCTGAGGACCATAGTCCATCATTACTAATCACCTTTATCCGGTCTAACTGCGATGAGTCGAACCTTCGATATTTTCCGTGAAGAAACTGCCATCTGACGTCGACAACACATTGGTGATATCGATGTATGCAGTTAGACTTTTTAAGGCTCCAACTACAACCCGGACACTTTAACCTGCTTTCCGAGGCACGGCAATAACCAGAACAAGTCTTTGCACTGAGCGGGAATCGACACCGCGCTGCCTGCGTAGTAGTCGAGTCCCCTACCGCCACACCACAAAGGCTGTCAATATAACAAACCTGCATCTGCTACTTAGCAGGTCTGCGTCGGGGGCTCCCCCGACCAACTGGCGCACGGAGACCGTGGCTGCCCCCCCAGCCCCGCCGCCGGCTAGCACCAACCGACAGCCGCCCCTGTTCAACCAGGAGTGGATGAACAACACTTACAAGGTTAGTACATTGAGTTTGGTACCAGTTAAATTATTCATTGAGATATTGTAAGATCTATAATTATATAGTTTGTCAATGTGTGAGTTATTATTTCAGTCGCATAGTCTTATCACGATGACACGTTCACGTTATTGAGAATCAATATTTTACTTCGTACTCTATAATGGCGACGTCTAACACATTTCTTTTCCTTCCAGAACCAACCGCTAGTATCCCCATACCCCCCACCAGTATACGGACAACCCTTCCAAGGTCCAGGCCCCAATCAAATCCCCTTCCCCCAGTTCTCTAACCCCCACTTCCAACAACGTCCGGCCAACCAGCCATCCAACCAACCTTTTGCTTACGGTGTCCGGCAAACGGACCACACCCCGTATAACCAAGGACCACCACCGCCAAGATTCCCGGACCAAGGCTTCCCCAAACATTTGCCCAGCGTTTCCACCAATGTCACGCTTGGACCGAGTTGGCACCAACCTAATAACCAATCGAGATTACAAGTGAGTTTCAAAATATAATATGTGTTTTCTAAAAAGTTGATAGTTATTTAGTTACACTTAGCCTGATGATAAGATTTTTAATTGATAATGAGATTATTAAAAAAAGCAAAGATCAGCGTTACAATGCGTAATTAAATACAAGGAGTAGATTGGCCATAAGGTGATTTTTAGTTTTGCATATGCACGAAATCTTCTAACCTAACCTATCTGTACGTATCAATTTACAAGTGTTTAGTGGTAATTCTATTGAAAAGACGAAAATATTACGATAAGTGGGAAAATTGACCGAATTAGATATCGTTAGGGGGATGTAGGAGTTTTTTTTTTTTTTTTACTTGCGGAAATCCCCACGTATAACCTTCGGAGCAGAAGGGGGAGGTTATGTCGGACTCGAACCGACTAAACCGCACGCCGTCTGTGGGTCGATGTGCTAGGCCGGAGGTGAGGTTGTCTTTTGTTATATCCCTCGCACCCCGACTGACCCAGGGATGATGTAGGAGTATATTGGGTAAATTATTAGTCAGAACATTTTTACATCAGACACTGTTCACGTGATTTCAATCATGAATTAAAGTCACTCTGTATACTGTTTGGTATGCGTACAACCTTCTACTACGATTATGGTTCGGCTTAAAGTTATAAGTGGTACTTTTGTACACAGAAGTACCACTTAAAACTTTATGTATTTAAACAACAAAACACCTATCATGAATCTTAAATGGTTTAATGTTAACAATCACGTGATATTGCCCACTTATGTTTATTACTCATGAATATTCTAGATAGTACTGAAGGAATGAAGTTTAGTCATATATTTTATTTACAGTCTTATAGTTATATTTTATAAGCGTCGATAGCTTAGTGGTTAAGGAGCCGGCCTTAAGATCGAACGGTCGCGGATTTGAATCCTGGACATTACACTACCGACGTGAACCTATGCCTAGCACAAGCAATATAGCTTAAATGGAAGGGTTAGAAGGAATATGAGTAATTTCGATTCTAATATTCTTTGAATAAAAATCCCTTTTTAAAGAACTTACTATTTAACACCAAGGCTTTAGAGGCCAAGCCAACCTCATCTAAACCGGCTTTCCACTAGGGTTTGGGAGGTCAGATAGCAATCACATGTCTATGAGCCGTATAAATCTAATCCAAAGGAGATGTGGGATGTAGTAATCCGACCTCGGACTTCGAGGTGAAAGCTACAAATGCTATCATAATCCAGGCAAAATAAAATTTAAGCTTCCATGAATGCGCATAGAGCTTATAATTTGTAGAGAGAGAGAGAGTTTAAGACGTCTAACAATTTATCAGGTGGGCCGTGTGCTTGTCTGCCACCTAAGTGGTATAAAAAAAATTACATGATTTACAACTTTGTGGAAGTAACTTTTGCGATAAGAGTTGCTGTTTATGCGATGGAGACTTTTGATATATCTTTCCTTATGGTATTCCCACCAATTTCCAGCTCTATGCGACTTTATGCCTACCTAACCTAATTAATTGGCTTATCATTTTATTTAGTTTATTTTGACTGGATTAACCAGGAATAACCCTAAAATATTATTAAATACGTAGAGTTACAGTATTAAAAAAAGTATCTACGGAATTTCTGTTACTCTTAAAAAAAGGTTAATTCCCATCAACCCTAATAGCTAGGGGCTAAGTTAAATAATTGATTTTAAAAAGGCCTAGTGTCCACTAGGCAACAACTTGCACAATCAGAGGCGCAACAACGTTGGACAATGTTGTTTGTCCACAATCACATGACATGATCAATCGTCGTACGAACAACAAGCCGCGCCAGCTGGTGGCAACTTTGCACTTGTTGCGTGACTTTGCTGAACTTGTTGAGCAACATGTATTGCGTGTCCAATGTTGCCTCCTGTGTAAAATATTTTAGTAGGGGTTCACATACGTAGTGTAATAGCCAGAAATGTTTGGAGAGAGGGAGAATTTTCTGTTGTACACAGTTTTGTTTCTTTAATTAAATTTTAGATATTATTGTTATTTATCTATTTGTTTTTCTCTCTTTAACCATAAAGCCGCTTACTCTTCAATTAATAATATACCATCAATATTTACACAGAACGCAATGCCGCCGCCACAAGCTGCAATGCCGCCGCCACAAGCCATGAACATGGCATATCAACAACAAAACGCACCCCCATCCAACCCTAACCTTGACAGGAGCAACAACCCTTTCGTACCCCTACAAGTACAGACCAGGTAAGTTTATCATTCGAACAATCATCATCTCGACGTATGCATGAAAAGTTTTAACTGAATGACTTTTTTTGTATTTTTGTAGACAAATTTACGTATCTATACTAATTAATAATAAAATGTTCGTGTTTACATATTGGAGTAGTTTAAAAAATACTTGGGTTATGGTTTATGGTATATTAACGAAACTAAAAATTCTTTTGGAACTCTTGTCTGTTTGTTCGCGATGATCGCAAAAATTGGTGAACGGATTTTGATGTATTGAGATTTTGTTAGAGTAGCTTTGATCAGACTTATAATTATACGTTTGATTGAGTAGAACCGGAGGTATGAAGAAGTATTTGTAAATAAGTAATTGTTGACATTAATTGTCGACATCAGCGTAAAAATCGTGAATACTGAATGCGGATTATAACACACACATAACATAAACTCACGCCTGTATCCCGGAAGGGGTAAGCAGAGGTGCTAGCACCCACATTTCGCCAGTTTATATTTAGGTCCCAATGTAATAGATGGCGAGCCTATTGCCATTAACCGGGCAACTATGAACCTGCGATAAATACACACATAACTTCGAAAAGTATCGAAAAGTCATTGGTTTTTGCCATGGTAAAACCTGGGATCGAACCCGAGACTTCGTCTCAGCAGTCCATTGCCCACACCACTAGGCTACAGCGGTTAATGTTCATGGCAAATAACGCGATCACGGTATAGGTATATACATACCTTTGATTTGCCAGAGCCTGTGTAACCTAGTTGAAACGACAGGCAAATCAAAGGTATGTATGTGTGTATGTAACCTATACCATAACATTATTGTATATCACGACATTTTACAAGTTATTACTGAACGAGGATTCAAACATAATGTATATAGATCACGTTTTATCACTCAAAGCCTAGCACTTATTCATATTGTAAACACTTCCAACCATGGCCTGCCTGCAACCTGTCGAAGTGCTTTTATCGATTTGTCTTATCAAGTAATCGCTACTCGACAGGGAAGTACATTTTCAAGGTTCCATCGGAACCTTTATGTGAACAAAAGCATCTCTTTTATTTTTTATCAGGGACTTTAGGGGTTAGAATACAAAAAAAATAGCTTAATATTGAATAGTCCGTTTATCGAGGTTATATATCATCACGCTACTAGTCAAGAGAGCGGAGCAGTAATCTGGACAAATACAGCAAATATCCTATACCAGCGTTTACAAAATCGTTCTAGGTACCCAGTCATATGCCTTCTTAAGATCCACAAACACCATGTACAAGTTTTTGTGCGCACGCCTATAGTTTTCACAGTCTGTGGTCCCGCGGCCAGGCATAAACTTGAACTGGTCACGATTTCCTCTATCACTTTCTCCTAAACTTACCATACTTACTGTATTATAGAGATTAGTAACTGAATAGGTGATACCAAAACATTGTATGTACCTATTATTATTAATGGAACCAGCTTGAGTTAAAAAAAATCAGTGGGCCACAAAGGGGCATTGGTAAAATTACCGGGTCATGGCAGAACAATGTTTGGGAAACACTGTCCTATACGGTATGAGATAATAAATCAAAGAGGTCATACAGGATATCGAAGTATATCACGGGCGAGGTCGGTGCGGGTATAATGAATACACCTTGATTCTATAATGGTATTGTATAAACAGCTTCTGGGAACAGTTTCTATAGCAAAAACGTTAGGAAATATGACGAAAAAGAAAGTTCTCACAATTACATATATATATTATATATACATTAATTCCTTTCCCCTGTACAATATTCTCATACATTATTTGAAAAAATACTAAATTTTAATCCATACTATTGTATTATCACTTGTAATCTAATGTTGGTGTACAATAAAGAGTTATCTATCTGTTATGGTACAAGTGTGTAAAGTTGGTGATTACCGCTGAGGCGCACTTGAGACCCGAGCCGTCAGGTGAGGGTCTTAAGAGAGCCGAGGACCGTTATCATGAATACACACATGTATCACACGATGTTTTTCAACATTCTTGTGAATAAAATAATACAAAAATAGATATTTACCCTTGCTGTTTTCAAATAGTAAACATTCCTTAACATTGGGCTTCACATCAATAACATCATATATTGGATGTTGTACAACATAAATCATTTTCTTCATAAAATAGAATAATAAATATTCGTAGACATTTTAATTAATAAATAATTATAATTCAAAACTGAAAAAGAGCTGTGATTTTTTTTTCGCAATAGTGGTCAAAATTATTTTTATTCTATTTGTATTGATCGGCTATAGACTAAAATAGGTGATTAGTTTATTCGTCGCGGACTTAATGAGGAATTTAAAGTTATTACAGGGAAAAAAATGTTATCAGTTAATTGAGTGAATGTTTTGTTTATTAAACACATACAAGTTGAAATTATCTATTTAAAAACGAAGTTGCATGAAATAAACAATATAACAAGCAGAAAAAGTATACTAATTTATTTGTACTATTGAACAAGACCTTCTTTTCACGAAAATTTTAAAAAGGAGCCGGAAGGGGAGGTTATGTCGGACTCGAACCGACTAAAACGCACGTCGTCTGTAGGTCACAGGGCAAGGTCGGAGGTTTAGTAGTCAATGTAATCTCTCGCAACCTGGCTCAGGAAATGAACCCTCGCGTTCAATTTCATATCTTGCATTATACTTTGCCAAGAAACCAAGCTTTTAGCTCAAAACCATCCCAAACTGAATACTAATTTACTTATAGCTTGGTAGTAGTAGGCCATGTTCTACTCCTTATCAATAGCATCAAGTAGCTTCCTTAATAATAGCATACCTACTGTATCAGGTGACCTGTCGTCGACCCGAAGGTCTCGTTGGGCTATACTATACACCCAACCTACTTCTAATTATTCTATCGAGATACAATTTGTATGTATCTATTAAAATACTTGTTGGTGCCCGAGGCTTCACTCGCGTGGAATTTTGTTCCCGTTCCCACAACCCTTGGGAACTTATTCCCGGGATAAAAAAGCCTCTTTCCATTCCAAATTTGAATCTATCCCTGTACCAACTATCAGCCATATCCGTTTAGTTAATAGAATTTGATAGAATACCAAAGATTCAATAATCTTTTAAATTGGCATTGAGTATACTAACTATTCAAATCGATTAAAATAGGAAAAAGCGAATTAGCTCAGGCGGGGTTCGACCCGCGATCTTTCCCTTACAGGGACAATGCTGTGACCACTGGGCCACCAAACCATGCCTGAAGCCATCCACAATTTCCTATATATCCGTCTCAGGGCGTCGGTGGGAGCCATCTACCGACACTCTGCCGAACTATCAGAACCAATGAATAATGAGGTTTGATTCGTCCGCCCAAACAATTAAATAAAATGTTAAAGCATTTCGTATGCTAAAAGAGTTCCGCCTGCGCTGATTCGCTTTTTCCTAGGAAGATGTTTGGAACGATTTACGTTCCAAACATCTTCCCAAACTTCATATTTCATCATCATATCAGCCACACATAGTGTAGTAGTAGTCCTCTGTTGAACATAGGCCTCTCCTATGGACTTCCAGAACAACCGATCTAAAACAGCCCGCATAGTATGAATTTAGGTCGCGCACAACATTCGCCAACTAAGCTCCATTCGTCGGCCAATAGGGTATTTGACAAATTTTGGCAAACCTTTTTAAATTATTCCTTAGCATATAATATGCACACTACATCGATATTTCAAAAAAATATCAACGAATTTTAACAAAAAATCGATGTTAAAGTTTAAATTATCAAAAACGCGCGAAAAACGCTGTCACCTTGTATTGAGCCGATTACGTGACGTCACACATTTTGTATAACCTTAAAGCAGTGAAATCAAAGTAAAAATAAAGTTTTTCCTCAAACTTTGTGAATAAAATGGTGTATAAATGGTGTGTAGTTGCACAATGTACAAATACGTCTATAAATAATCCACAAAAACTGTTTGTTTCTGTTCTGTTCTGTCACAAAGCCATGTTTACGTGCGTGTGACGTCAGCAGTGCTGTGATCGATCACAGAGCGTTTTCGTCTCAGATAAGAATTCGAAAAAATATTAAATATTTTTAAGCGAAATTCTCAAAAAATATGCTTATTTTAGTTTAATTTATAGTTTTAAATGTCTTTTTACGCTATTATCTGATAGGATGACCATTATTTGTAGTATTTTTTTAATGTTGTCAAATACCCCATTTTGAAGTAGCGGAAAGAGTTTTGGTGATTACAGTGATTCATAAGATATTGTTTAAAGCTGATCCTAGATGGTGGGAAACGGATTTGTACAAAAAATAAAGGGTACAGGCGAGTTCTATATAAAGTTTTGTAACGTAACATTCAGTCAAACTACTCGAACACCGTCCATATGGAACATACAGATAGGATCGCCGCATACATTTTTGACGTACCACTAACGTACATACGTTAGTGGTACGCAGTTACGTACGTTCGAACAAATTTGTTGTGTTCCAGGGTACGCAACAAATTTGTTTGTACGTGCTGTACGCGGCTTTAAAATGCACGAGATGATTGAAATAAAACCACTTTTTAACGGAAATTCTCAATTTATTTGTTACTATTTCCTTTAAGCCCGACTTTTCTGCTACTTTTTAACAGCCATGGTCACGGGTTCACTCAAGATGGTGACTAAAGATGACTACAAATGACAACTACCATCTTCAATAGGGAAAATGCATGTCCTGTTTTTATATTTTTACGTGATTATTTACATCATTATATAAATATTAAAAATAAATAATTCCAAACAAACAACAAGTAGTTTTTTTTTCATATTTTAAAATGGAAGGCTGATGAAAAGGTGATCTTTTCCAACGACCGCCATATTGGCGCGCTTGTCGTGATGGCAATATTAATAACAACAAACAACTACATATGTCGTGGATAGCTGCAAAAGGGTTTCGGATTGCAAATTATCAATATTCTGTTTACTTTAATTTAATAATGCAACAGGTCAATTATTTACAACAACTAGACATTAGACGACACGAGCTGGTAGTTTTAACTATGGGATATGACGTCGGAGTTCACTTCGACTCGGAACGCTATTGGTTGGAACTTCCTACCAATAGCGTTAC
The DNA here is from genome assembly GCA_949126895.1 of Eilema caniola. Taxonomy (NCBI): domain Eukaryota; kingdom Metazoa; phylum Arthropoda; class Insecta; order Lepidoptera; family Erebidae; genus Eilema; species Eilema caniola. The sequence continues at coordinate 23,249,070 of OX421467.1, forward strand.
GTTTTAACTCATTTGAATTTCCCTCTCAACTTTCGTAATTTTTTCAATTATTTTCTGAATCAAATTGTAACTATATTTAAAAATATTAATATGGACGTAAATGTAAAAAACAACATGTAAAAAAATGTGCGGTTTTTTTAAGTATATGCATATTCCCTATTACCCCGTGGCCATGGCTGCCGAAACATTGGACTCAAGGTACATAATAACAAATAAATTGCGATTTTATCCGGTAAAAAGTGGTTTCATTTCAATGTGATTGTGATAATCGCGTAACCTTCAGAAAGTATCATAAACGTAATGGAATAATATAAAAAGTCCCAAATTGTTTTTCAGACGCACACAGCCCAGTGGCTCGTCGAGGCGTGAAGTAGGCCAGAATCAGGCACAAAGAGCCGCACTGCCGAGACCACAACCTATCAATGCACCTGTAAGTATATTCACATATTTACTTTCTAGGTATAATAACACTAGACTGGCTGTATGAAACAATACATTTTGTACTGATTAAGACCATACATATGACATTAACTGTTTGTAGCTGTCATACATTTGACATTACAAAGAGGTGCGCTTGGTATTAGTAATTTTTTTTACATACTGCGTTCCAACGATCGTACGGACTTGTCAGCTGAAATTCCCGGTAAGATTTCAATTGCGCATCCTCTAAATTTGATAACATTACTGCGACTTCAGCTGTCGAGTACGTTCGACGGTTCAAACGTACTTCTGCATGTGCCTGCTGTTCCAAAATCGACATTCCTTCCCGCCTTAACCTGGAACCGTGAAAAAAATATTAGTTCTTACAGATACTCTCTATGCTAAAAACCATGTTTACTTTAGCAATGTAATGTTTCCCAGAAATTTTTTCTTATCTCTACAGGGTACACCCTACCGCGACAGAGTAGGCAATCTAAGTATGCACTAACATAAAATATCTTATTTTTATTATTATCATATATATGTATTATGTAACAGATGGCACAACAAGCCCAGAATCCGACATCGCGACCGATAAGAAAGAAAAAACCAAGAATAGCAGCCGACCTACCGTTCGATGAAGAATAAATTTATTTGTAACGTAACATTTACTGGCAACATTGTAGACTCTGTCGGTCAGTGAAATATATGAGAATCTGTCTTCGTTTTTCTTATATCGTACTTGAAATGAAACTCTTTTTGGCTCAAAATTATCAAATTCAATTTCATTAACGTGCAGTAAAGCTTGTCTAATTCCGAATTCGGTTAGGTACTTAAGACATATCAAGATGTTTACATTCAGTTAAATAATTAACCAAATGGTGTAAAAGCTCAAACGACGCGCCCCACAACTTTCCTTACGCGCATAAGCAAATTTGGAATTTGTTGGCCAGGTAGTCATAATTTGAAAGATCACGCGAGCAAGCACATGTCTTATTCGATACAGTATGTTAACGCTAGTCCATCCACAGAGCGTACTCGGATTTATCACGCGACTAGTCGGCCGTAAGGTTCGCATACATGTCATAGTTCATGAAAAAATCGACGGTTTTACACAGATGAAGTGAATGTGTGGGGCGACTCATTTCAGTTTAGACAAGCTATACGTTTTAAACGAAATGGGCTATGTGACGTGATTTCTCTATTAGGCAGCTCCAATCTAAACTAAAATTAAGAAAGTATATTCTTCTAAATAATTACAACACCGACTCTAGCTGTGTTTGACTCTTTTGACATCTAAAAAATGTGTATTGGTCAAAGATTGCAATGTTGCCAGTACCATAATTTTAAATTAATTGAGATTACAAATTCAAAAAAAAAGTAAAGGAGTAAGGAATGCTGACAAATAGTAAATTGATTCATCTCATCGTTATAGGTAAGAAAAACTTGTACATTTTGTAAATATTATGAAGTTATTGAAATCTATGATAATGAGTGCGATCAATTTGTTCAAATGAAATGTGAGTGATATTATGTGCGTTCTATTTTTAAAGTCAGAGTAATTTTATTAAAAAGTAAATTAAATAATATTTGTGTTAGTGAAAAAATTCAATGGGCCAAAAATTTAGATGCATATAATCTCGATGTAAATTTAGTTCCTTAACTTTATGACTGTCTCTCTCTTTCTAATGTTTGCCCTAGGAGTGACAGAAAGAGTGAAACAATACAAACAAATTCTCTCTTTTCTACATTCAATTACTACAAATACATTGTTTTACAAATACATATATTGCTAAAAGAAATACCATTCCTGTCAAAGCAAAATAAATTACATTTTTATTTTTAAGAAAAATAAATGCCACGTAATAAAATAATTTTATAAAATGGGTGCTACACAATCTAAAATATGTTGCATAATAAGTTGTTATACTGATCTAATAAAAAATATAGCTAGCAACGTTAACGCCAAAATCGTAGTTACTGCCAGCGTCATCTGCTAACCGACCGTAATTGCGTTGTGGCTTTTAGTCGGTATGCTCTGCAAGCTAAGCTATTTGAGACCCAATCTGGACTCCAATTCTGCTAATTGTAAACCATTGTCATAACAGGCACTGCTAAATGCCATTTTAATTTTCATTTTTACCCTTATGATGTTAAAGTCTAAAATTCAATGACATCTTGTAGAGATAATGTACTCTTTTCATTTGATTTTGGACTTTAAGCAATGTCATAATAGTCTAAAATTTAATGGCTTTTTTTGCAGTAGTATTACTGTGGTTGACAATTAGCAGAATCGAGGTCCAGATACGTTGAAACATATTACTATAATAGAATAATAAAAGATAAAATGACACATTGACTAAAACAGAACCGAATACTTGCATTTTCTGATAAAGTTCGAAAAGTACAATCAATTTACGTAATTATTAATTTATATATAAAAGTATGTGACTGTATAGACTATAATTATTCATGAAACGTCTTTAACGACGACTGTCAATGAAAAATAAAGAATAATCTAATCTGACATCCAAAAATTTGAACGACGCCGGTTGAACATATGACGCGTCATGTCGACTATTGGAATGTAAAAAAGTCTAAGCGACATTGACGGTTGAAAATAAAATGTTTTAAGCGACAGCGACAGTTGAAAGAGTATTTTTTTCCTCATGGAAGCATGAGTTCATCTCGATCCTAACAAGAGAAAGCAAATATAGATACATAATTTACAAATCTATGTTAGTATAATGAGTACTGACTCGTTTTTTGTTGTTTGGTGTATAATGTGGTGATATAGAATGTTATACAAGTTACCTAAAATATAAACAACTTCTTCATTTAATTAATTTAAATAATGATATTAAAAGTAACAAATATAAATTTATGTTATCGATATAAACATAGTTTGTATGAAATGTTAATAATATAAATTATTTATAAAACTATCAAATGCCATATTATCATTTGAAGATGTTGTTCATATTTGTAGTTATCCTTTATGTTTTAAACATTTTTACAACAAAAGAAAACAATATACTAGCTAAGGTTTTGCTTGTTGTGCTAGATCTGCTTAAGCTACAGTAGGTAAATCGACTTCAAATCACCTAAATAAAAACATGCTGTCAACATCATAACCCTCCTTGTTTATTTCGACGTAGTTTGGCAAACACTCATTTTTATTATCTACCTCATCAAAACCAAATTTATCAAAATTTGTTTCGTAAGTAACGCGTACCGATGACTGAAAAGTAAAAAAAAATCTAAGCGACATCGACGGTTGAAAGTAATACTATCGTTTTTGTTTCAACGAACTAATATCTTGTTAACTGTTGATGCCACTTAATAACTTCCGCAAAAAAATTCCAGTTGCATTTTAAAATAAATATAATTATATATCCCTCAATTAGGGCAAAAAGGTCATAATACAGACTGTAAAATTACGAAAAATATTACTAAGCATGCCTATTTAGGCATGCTTTGTCCTAAGCGCCATCGACAGTCGAAAGTTAAGTTTCTATAATATAAGTTTATTCGTTGTCAATTAAGAACAAAACTTAAATATTTTGATGTCAAAGTGCCTAAATACAATCTGTATTTAGGCCCTTTGACACATCTAATAAATAATATATAAACTTTTGACACATCCAATAGATAAATGTGCATGTGACCTGTGATGACTGAATTCCAAGTCGTTACACATTCCTCGTCACCATTTGATATTGCTAAATTTCAGAGAGACATAGGTATAGAAAAACAGGGTTTGTAAAATAAGAGTAAGCGTTTCCAATCTTAGACAATCTATTGACCTAGTTGTATTTGTGTCGTATGTAGCTATAATTCCAAGATAGATTAATCAATTTAAATACAAATGTTTAAATTTAGATCTAGAACAGTTTTTTTTAAAACAGGTTAAATCTGATTTAAAAAATTGATGTAGATCTATGAATCTTCATTAAGTTTTTCTACACCGCTTTTAAAAAAGATACTAATACATTAACAGATCTATGTTCGTTTTTAAAACAACATGTCATATATCTAGGCCAGACTAGATCTACATCACTTTTTTAAGAACAGACCATAAATCTACATCAGTTTTTAGAACAGGTCATTAATCTAGATCTTTATTTCAAGAACTTATAAATCTTGTTCAGTTTTTAAAAGCAGGTCTTAGATCTAGATGAGTTTTAAGAACAGGTAATAGATCTAGGTCAGTTTTTAAGAGCAGGTCGTAGATCTAGACATGTTTTAAGAGTAGATTCTTCATCTAGATCTTACTACCACGTACAAGCACTGCCAAAATTTACATAACTTTGTTCCCAAGGCATTAAGAACTTTTAAATCTACGTACATAAATTTTGCCACTGAAAAAAGACACATGCATTCAAATATAAGTGCATACGATAGATACGTTATCGACGTTTTAGTACTTGTATTAATATTATTTAAATAGGTGATCATAGTTGATTGCAAAATCTCTAGGTGTTTTATCAATTCGTATGACCGGACAATATGTAGCTCACAAATGTTATTTTCATTACTGTGAAAGATAATGTGGTTATGTCGACATATTTTTTTTAAATCAAGATTATGACACAATAAAGTGAATTACTCTGACATTTTTGTTTTGTTTAAATACACCCCTTTCCTGTTTCCTCGGCTCAGTCCTCAATTACTGGAAGGTCCTAAGACTGATAGTTAATATCAATCTTTACCACTAAGACAATACTGAAAATAGTATACCAGTATTAAATATTATCCTATAAGATATTAGCGTGGTGTTGCTTAATATTTAAAGCTTTGTGTTAATGGAATAAGGTTGTTTTTTTATACCACTTAGATGGTAGAAAGTTGTTACCGTGGCTTATAGACGTGTGCAACACCAGGGTCGTCACACTCGCGCTGCCGACCATGTTAGAGTTGATATTTAATTACTACTAAACACTGCTGGAGCAATCAATGAGTGCTGGGTCAATTCAAATCAGGTGTAAAAACCGCCTGTTTTGAATTTCATATCAAACCAATATCGTACGCATTGACGATAAATTCCAACGATAGATTCAACTGCGGATGGTTCATGGTAGGTCCCATGGAATTTCGGGTGTAGAAGGTGAGGTTGGTTTAGACCACGAAGCTCTTGGGTGATGAACATCATAAGTAATTATAATTGCTTTATTTAGCTTAAGATTAGCACGTACTTATAGTTTACCTTTATAATTTTTTTTTGTAATGCAATGACGAATGTAAGAACAGATGCGAGACAGCTCCAACACAAGTATCTACATAACTTAATGGAGCCGTCTCAAATTTATACATGTAAGAAATTACTGGATAATGAAATAAAAAAAACTGAATAGCTCATAAAAATAGCGAAGCTCGAAAGACTAGACCAAATCAAAATAGATTTGGCGCCAAGAAGTATTAATAACTTTTTTTAACGTTCGGGATATTCCAACAGATACCAACCCCGCCGGAGCAAGAGGGGGAGGTTAGGCTGTGCCTCACACTGCAAGGCCGAAGGTGAGGTAGCTAGAGTGCATATCTCTCTCGCACCCCGGCTGACCCAGGGCCATCTCTCTCAATCTGGCCCTCTTCGGGTGAGGACCACGGAGTCCCAACTTGTCCCTGGTATGGGGGGAGGGGCGGCGCCGCGGTGGCCTGCTTCTGCTGGGGTGACAGGCAGCTCCACCTGTCACCCCCAGTATTAATACCTTTGAATTTCAAGAGTTCATTGTCCAAAAAAGGTTCAAAAAGTTATTTGAAGTTCTTCATATGGTAATCACCCTCGTCAAAGCCAAAATAAGCTACATCAGGAGGAAAACGGACCCCGGGCTACAAATTGCAAACTTAGAATATATCGAGATAGCCGCTGTTATGAAAAAATGTAGCAGAATTTCTCAATGCCATGCAAAATATATATAGATTGAAAAATTTCTAGCATCATCGAAAAATGTACCTATTCATTATAATGTTGACTAATAGTTAAAATAAACCATCTAGCAATTAATTGTAAAGTATCTATGATTAGATAGCATAGAAAGGTATACAGAACACTTGAATACCTTGTTATAAAAATAGGTGATGGTCGCTGGCACTTCATTTGCGATACTGCAGTGAATGCAGATCATCTTCAATTTTACTACAATTTATCTTTCATGAGGACTACAAATAGGGTATGTTAAAATCTACTAAAAATCTCACAGTGTTGCATACTAAAATATAATTTTTTAAAGTGGTAAAATATGAAATTGTTCTCAATTTAAAAAAAAATTCGTTCAGTAACCAAAAATGCGTGTTTCTATGGTGTGGTTGATGTTGGTTGTCGGGGCGGCGTCTCTGGTGGCCGTGAGTGGTGCCGCGTGGTGGGAGTCGGCCGTGGTATATCAGATATACCCGCGCTCCTTCAAAGATTCTAATGGTGATGGTGTCGGGGATTTAACTGGTGAGACATTTATACTTTTACACACTTTTTATTACACTTAAAAAATGTTTCTTTTTCAATTTCATTATGTATTAACATCTTCCTTTAGTCATTTTTAAAAAGGATCCCTCCTGCCGGCTCGGTTGTGCTTATGAATGACTATTTAGGGGACCTGGTGACTTGAAACACAGGCTTTGAGCCTAGCTTAGGCACCAGGCACCCATAATATATATCTATAAAGAAAGAAAAAAAGAAAGGGTTGCCTAAGACATATTACTCGCCCCGGCTACCTTAGAGCTATCTTCAGATTCGAGACGGCCCACTGTCGTGTGGGAAACACACTGTCCCCCATCTTGCCCACAGAGAGGAGGGATTGCGTCACACCACCGCAACACAGGAGATGCTTAATGCGCTCTCCCTTCAACGAAAGGCAGAATAATTTCTTCGCGTCGGGGACATGGGAGTCATCCCGTGTTTACTAAACGGTCGAAAATAGTCTAGAAGTAATTTAGCAATGATTGCTTAAGAATCTGTTATTGAAGCAAAATTTAGGTAGGTACTTACCCTTACCACAGTAAATAAATAATTAATTTCAGCATTAACACTTTCACTCTGACAAACGGTACATCCTGAGAACGCATGGATGATGCGTCCATCCATCCTTCCTTTTCATGCTTATAACAAGTACCTATAGTAGCAACTAGTATTTCAAAATCATTACTTTTAAAATATCACCAGGGATAACATCGAAACTCCAGTATCTCAAAGAGCTCGGTGTGGACGCGATATGGATGTCTCCGATCTACAAGTCGCCCATGTACGACTTCGGTTACGACATAACAGATTACAAGGCCATCGACAAGGTGTTCGGTACAATGGCTGATTTCGATGTACTCATGGCATCGGCTAAGAACTTGGGTAAGTTTAAGACCTATAACTACCTTCTAAATTTAGTCTACCTTGTATAGAGCCCCACAAAAATTGTTTGTGCACAAGAGAATCCCTTAATTGCTTATAAACTTACAGTGTATCCTGTCTGTCCATATTTCGCCAACTATTAATTTCGGTCTCACATTATTATTTATTAATTTAAAGACGTGAGCCTATTGCTATTAAGCGGGCCCTTTAAAATTTGCTGTAACTTTACTATTAGAACGAGTACAGCCCCATTCCTAAAATACTTAAACCAAATGATGGAAATGTGGAGCAGGAATTCTTTTTACACATTGCACATTTTGACTTGTAAATGTTTTGTAAATTAGAGATTTTGTGACTTGTATTTGATGAGAACCTTTCACAACCCCGTCTTATTTTGAAACTTTAACCTTTTGAGGCTTAAGGATCTTGAAGCCGGCCAGTCCTGTTCAATTACATAGTGCTTTAAGTACTTAGGAGTTAATGTTATATTTGTCTACAGGTATCCGTATCATCATGGATTACGTGCCCAATCACACGAGCAATGAGAGCGAGTGGTTCACTAGCTCGATCAATAGAAACGCCACCTATGCTGACTACTACATATGGGCCAATGGCACGACGGCTAACGGCACGCGTACACCACCGAACAATTGGGTACATTTAGTCTCATGATAATGTTGCCAATTATAATTATTGTAAAAAACTCCCAATCATCCAAATATTTAAAAAAAGAGAGAATATTGGTGTTAATGCTGAAATTTAGTACAAACCTAGACTTACAGTCTGGAATAACACATAGGAAGGTTTATCCTGGAAATAGGTTCCCATCGATTGCAGCAACGGGAACAAAATGCGAGTGTTGCCCGCATAGTTTAAAGATTCCAAAATTCGAAGTTGGAAACGAAAGTCGCTTCGCCAAAAACCGACAAACCAATTAAAAATAATAAATGGATCAGGTTCAAAATTTTGGATGCTTGTTCCAAATTTTGATTCTAGAGATAATGATGACGACTTATAATTGTTCCTCAGGTAAGCATATTCCGCAAGAGCGCATGGGAATACAGTGAAGTCCGCCAACAGTACTACCTTCATCAGTTTGTGATTGGGCAGCCTGACCTCAACTACCGCAGCGCGAAAGTGCGCGAAGAGATGAAGGTATTGTTGAACGATTATAGCTTATTGTATAAACTCCTTTTATGACGAATTTAGACCAAACCAACATAGAGCTAGAGCTAGAACAAGAGCATTCTTCCTTAATATTTTCGAAGAAAGAACAACGAATGAATTTTCTGTCACTGTTTAAATAATTTGACAGATAGGGTATAGAATGATCATACGCTCGTTTGGTCTAATTCACCTTTATACTGTTGATCTATGACGTCTCATCGCATAATGTCCTTTTCTCGAAATGTCCTTTCTCATAATGTCCTTTTCTGCATTGATTTCTGCATGGTTAAAAAAAAAGTCAGATTGCGCAGCTATCACAATATAAAGACTGCAATCCTGATTTTGAGAAAGGGACATTATGAGAAAGGACATTTCGAGAAAAGGACATTATGCGATGAGACCATCAATGACACTTCTGGAACTTGCTACAAATATTGAAACGACACTTGTACTTTTCTACAGTATTCATCCTCTCTTTTACAGTTTGTGTTAAACCAGATATGTGCATCAATTTTGGCAAACTCTAGTTTTAGTTTTCATCAATCAATTTAGCCATACCTACCTGTTGTCAGACTATTTTATAGGTATTTGTTGATCGATGGTACTTGGTGCTACACATATGAATAAACACTTGTACTTTTCCACAGTATTTATATACCTACTGTGGAAAAGTACAAGTGTCTATTTAATAAGCTTTCACTTAACAATTCGCTTTATTACTATTTATTGAAAAGGTCTTCGCTTGTATGGTTTTTAAATAATTAGAATTTACAGCATTTTTCATGCTAAATATTCAAATCGATTTAAATAGAAAAAAAAAAATCGGTTTAGGCGGAGTTTGAAACCGCGATCTTTGCCTTACAGGGGCAATGCATTGACCGCTACCAGACCTCGCTCTAACCAATTCAAATTTCTTCTATATCTGTCTTTGAGGCGACAGTGGAGGCAAAGATCGCGGGTTCAAAACCCGCCTGGAGCGATACAATTTTTTCTATTTAAATCGATTAGAATATTTAGTTTTAAAAATACTTAAAAAAATATTAAAAAAGGAATTACAGTATGATCAAAAATTTCAGGATGTACTACGTTTCTGGCTCAACAAAGGCGTATCTGGATTCCGTATCGACGCCGTTAACTTTCTATTTGAAGTAGACCCAGCATTACATAGTGGTACCTACCCAGATGAACCACTTTCGGGTAAGTTGTAGCGTCAATCATAAAATTCAAATTAAATTAGCCCACTATACAATTTTTGTTAACTGGAGCAATATTAAGAAATTAAGAACCTTACAAAACAATAGAAAACTGCTTAACGAACCATTAACTTTTTTTAAATTGTATCATAGCTCCCTAAGGGCTGTGAAAAGTATATAATGACGCCATCAAGCGGAGAGCCATTATCGAAGCATTGTTGGTATTATTGATGTAATTGTAACCCTCATTCCTGAGGCTTTACCTTCAGTTAATTATCAGGTGAAGTACCGTTTACACATGCCATTACCTTTTTAAAATTTTTAAGAGTTAGAGTGCTACACAGGGGCCGCGTTGTTGAGTCCCGCTCTGTGCAAAAGTATATTTTCATTGGTCTTATTAAAAATGTGTCTATTTACAAAAAAAGTATCTAAGTATATGTAAGCTATTTCTTTAGGTCTAGGTAGCGCTGTATAGAATATCGTACAATATTTATTTTTGTAATTCTAGGCACTTCTGGTTACGGACCTGATGACTACGAATACTTAAACCATACATACACAAAAGACCAAGACGAGACATACAACGTTGTGTACGATTGGCGAGCGGTTCTCGACGAATTCACAGATGAATCAAAACTCATGATGACGGAAGGTTATACTGATCTGGACCACATCATGCGTTACTATGGTAACGGCACAACCGACGGCTCGATACCTTTCAATTTCGTATACCTTGGAGAGATGACAGCGACCTCCACAGCAAATGAAATGCAAACTATAATAAACAAATGGATGACAGCTATGCCTTCTGGGAAAGTCGCTAATTGGGTGGTAAGTGTTTTTTTACACACAGCGTAACACAAGGGGGGCTGACACTGAAGGAACCTTCTAATGCCCTTCTTGAAGAACCCCCCTAAGTTACTTCATAAACAAGCCTCGAGGTTAAGAGCTCAGGTGGCAGTCGCTCCATAAAATGATCTTAATTGAATGTTTAAAAATTTAGTAGGCTACTTTTTATCCAGTTCTACTCCTATAGTAACAGAATCAGTATGTCACGTGGGCAAAACCGCGGGCAACAGTTAGTTTATTTATAATTCATCACGCCGAATATACTATATTTGGTTTCATGTGTATATGATTTTTCTAGAACGGCAACCACGACCAGAGCCGATTGGCGACTCGGTACGGCGTCAATAGAGTCGATGCTATGAACATGTTGGCTCTTCTTCTCCCAGGAGTCACGATCACTTATCAGGTACGTTCCTGGGTTATTTTCAGTGAAAATCTACACAAATAGCCCCTTCAGACTAGTGTTTCTTCAGCGTAGGCGTTCGGAGTACAAACTTTAGTCTGAAGGGCTTCTAATATTAGAATCATTCGGGGTATGAGAACGCGGCGGGTAAATGTACGCGGTGCCGCGTTCTTCGACACTGAGGACTGAGGGGTTTGTTTACGAAACTTCTTAGTGATTGAGTCGCCGCATAGGAACAATTCGCCTTTCTCGCGTAAAGTCCGTATGTCAGTAAATTAAATATTCTACCAATTTTTTTTTTAAGAATATTAGCAACCTAAATTATAGATATAAACATGTCACATTCGTCATCTTATTTGGGATTATTATAGATCTTTGACGCTATCAAAAATAAAGTGCGTCCTCTTGACTCGAATGACTCTATAGAGTGAGAGGCTAATAGCAAATAAAATTTGGCTGCATGTCTAGGATAATCTCCGCAACCATAAGCACCACCATCACACTACTATTCAAGGTAGCCGAGCAGTATTCATAAATGTTAATAAATCCGACAGATTTCCATACATTATTTAAATTTTAATTAATTGGAGGTATACAATTGCCTAAAGCAACTGAGGACAGAATATGATTCCTTCCCCATGCTTAAAGATGAAATGATATAGGGTTTTGAAATATGCCACGGAAGAAACCGGGGCGGGCCGGCTAGTAAATGATAATATATGATTCGCACACAGATAGAATACTATCTGGCGCAGCACGTATAGGCATTTTATATCTTGGCACTATAGGTTTTTTTTACGTGCGGGAAATTCCCACGGATGAGGAGCCGGAGGGGGAGGTTATGTCAGACTCGAACCGACTAAACCGCACGCCGTCTGTGGGTCGATGTGCTAGGCGGAAGGTGAGGTTGCTTCGCGACATATCCCTCGCACCCCGGCTGACCCAGGGCCATTCCTCTCGATCTGGCCGTCCTCGGGATCATGTTACTATTATGACTTCTTAATTGTAACAGCTTCATAGTCAAGTAACTCATAATACTCGTAATAAACAGGAGACTACCACTTTATCATTATTGACGTCTTTAACTCTACCTACCTACCTACCAGGGTGAAGAACTAGGCATGACAGACGGCGAAGTCAGCTGGGAACAGACCGTGGACCCTCAGGCTTGCAACACAGATGACCCCATCAACTACAAGTCCAAAAGCCGTGATCCTTGTCGCACTCCGTTCCATTGGGACGCGACTGAAAACGCAGGCTTCACTGACGGCAATACGACATGGCTCCCCGTAGCTGCCAACTATGCCACTGTGAATGTAGCCGTGGAGAAGGCTACGAATCGCAGTCATTATACGGTAAATATGTCTAAATAAATATTTATTTATTATCTACTAGCTGATGCCCGCGACTTCGCCCGCGTGGAATTCTGTTCCCGTTCCCGTGACGGCTTAACACTTTTTTATTTTTTCTCTGCGTAAGAACCATCCTCGTACTGCAAGGAATATTCTAAAGAAAGAATCGATCCAGGCGTTGTTGAGTTATGCGCTTACCAACACATTTTGCGAGTCATTTTTATATTATAGATTAAATTGTAGGATAGACTTAAAGTAGGCAAAGCCTATCTAGCTTGGTTTAGGTGGTCATTTTTTGTAAACAATCCAAATCCGTCTGCCTTTCTGTTTCGCTCTCACGTGTAAACCATTGAACCGATGTTGATGTAAATTTGTGCAGAAAATGACTAGAGCTTTGGGAAGGACATAGGCTTGATAGACTGCAAAAAAGTGACAATAAGTAATCTAATGGGTAGTAAGGGTACACAGATAGAATGGAGCTTGGGACAGGACATGTTTGATGGTGACAACCGACGTCCACTCGGGCCGAGACGCGGGCAACAGCTAGTGTCAAAAAAAAATGTAGGACATTTTACACAACGCTATCGCTTCGCTCCGTTTCGCATTCTGTTTTAACTAAGTTTGCTTTGTAAACATACATATTATACATAGAAACACCTTGTTTTAAATATAAGCTAGTTGGCGGCGACGGATATATTGTATGTCTGTACAATATATCTATCGCCGCCAACTAGCTTAATCAGCCGTCCAATTAACTAAACGACGTCATTCAATTAACGGCCTGAATGTTATTCAGCCGTCCCGTTTATTACATCATTTAATAACCTGGCTGGCTAATGCTAAGGCCAATCGTAGGATGGGGCACTATCTCGAAATAAGATAGAAAATAACATACATACATATACTTACACCTGTAAATCCCCGAGGGGATAGACAGAGGTGTATTCACAGAAAATTAGTGATAGGTTTTTTGTTATAGCTGCGCAATCCGACTTGGTTAGATTAGGTTAGAAGTGCCTTTTTTTATAACCATGCAGAAATAAGTCATTCTTCTAACTCTTTAATTAAATGGCTAGGCAAGTAGTTAAACGTCATCGATCCAAGCTATTTGCCTAGCCGTTTAATTAAATGGCTGAACACCATTCAGGCCGTTAATTGAATAGCGCCGTTCAGTAAAGCGCCTAGGCAGTTAATTGAATTAATAAAAGCGGCGATTTCAAAATTCTTTCTATTTGTGTATATAAGCTTACCATTTACTTCTGTCCTGACGTAAGTATGGACAGAAAAATCAATTAACATAGGTGAATTATAGATGAACAGAGGTAATCTATAATCCACCGCTACGCGTGCTTTAATAATGGCGTTTCATTCGTCTTGCAGTTCTACAAAGATGTGGTTGCCTTGAAGCACACAGCCGCAGTGAGCACTGGCGCTTTGGGAACCACTGCGGTCACAGCCAACGTACTTGTTATAACGAGGTATGTATTACCGTGTTGGTTCCCATACCGCGCCAACTGATGTTGACATTTATGAGTCAAATTAATTGTCAATGGTGTGTTTCAGAGACTTGGCATGTGATTTTAAGTCAACCTTATTCTTTTCTCCACTCATTTTATACAAGTTAGAACAGGATAGACACAGTTTACGATGCATTACATTCGAAATACGTGGCGCTGGAACATCACGCTTTTAAAGCGGGTCCCACAGATGCGGTAATTTTGACACCCCGCTTTATAAGCGTGCTCCACAGTACGTGGGACCGTGATTACCGTTAGTAGAATAAAACCACCCCATCTTTTCCTTAGGTCTAGTAAAAAGTGACTAAGTGACAGGGCTCTTCTCCATCTGACATTAAACAAAGTGCTCGCTTGACAGCAAGACACTTGCCCCTATTATGTGGAACAGAAAATTTTGTAAAATGTGGGGGAAAAGAAATGAAATCATTTATTTCGCAGAATGTAGGTATATTTTATTTTATTTATTTATTTCTTATATACATCAGTCATTAGAGGCAAACTCAATGAGTAGTACTAGAATACAAAATTAAAATTATAACAGTAACATATCTCATAATTAATTTTAAACACACTTACTTTATAAATAATAAATAATAATAATTTCTAAATTAAAGTTAATCCTTCATAATACATAAAATATAATAATTAATTAAAATAATAATTCGCAATAATTACGGAATATAACAATAAAAATTTCAATAGACAACATAAATGATATAGGGTAGCTTTTACGATACAAGGTGTAGGTAAATCTTATAGTTATAGTGCCACATTTACATCCTACCATTAAAGTGTGCAAATATTTAAGTGAATTGATGCAAATATTTCGACCGTAGCTATTAACAAAGTCGGAACTACAAAAACACTACTTTTCAGTATGGCCAAATAAAGTTTTGAACTTGCACCAAATTCACAAATGCCCATTTATTGAAACCAAATTTCGCGTAGTGCTACAGTTTTGAAAGATAATGAAGGTTGTAATGTGAATAACAAAAATAAATCTAGGAAATTCTAGAAAAAGCAGTTGTTACATTGTTAACCGAAACCGATGCTAGCACACTTGACGTAAGTGACATATCCTACAATGTTTCACGTACTATGAAAGTCGGAACTGGCACATCCTACAATGTTTCACGTACTAGGGTAGTTGGAAGTGTCACATCCAACAATTTTTCACGGTAAGTAATTACAAGGTTATGTTGGATATGGGGGTGTTCATAGGCCTTGAGTATTAAAAGAAGGCTTCAAAACTGATAAATTGTTTTATTAATATCCAATTAAATGTAAATTAAATCAAGATAGTGTGAGTGTAGTACATTGAACAGATTAAAAATCATAAAAATTCTCAATAGAAATGGAAAGTACAAGTAATTACAGTCCAGAACCACTGACGACGAAGGGGTGATGTGCTATTTCTATTGCCGTGTGGGATGCCAGTCCCTCCTGCGGCTGAGAGGCTTCACAGCGTCTGCGAGTATGGAATTGTCGACGAGCCTCAACGCACGTCTTTGTATCGATTCGAAGGGGTCAAACTGGTATGCAGATGCTCCGGCAAAAGGTGACAGCAGTACTCCATATGGGGCCGGACTTTTGCCTTATAAAGAAGGAGTCGTTGCCCCGCAGTGAAGTACTGCTTCAGCCTTATCCTCCAAATTGCTGCGGTACTGGACGTCGATTAAGATGTCGACGCCTAGGATCGCGATACTTGAGGAAATCGTACGCGGTGTACCCAGACATTGCGCTATTCATCATCACGCTATTCACCTCTAAGAAAAACCCCATGTTTTTCTTAGAGGTGAATACACATACTTGTGTCTTAGATTTAGTCGACCCCAATCGAATACTACCGATTTTGGTCGCAAGTTGTTCACGACTCTCCTTCACCTTAGACTGAGAGAGAGATATTTGCACGGCCCGTGTAACACATGTCCTCGGTACTGTCGTCCGCATAGCAATGGATGGAGTCATCAGACAGCATATCATTTATGTGCAGCAGAAACAGGGTTGGAGACAGCACGGAGCCCTGTGGGACACCAGTGTTTGTGTCCATGTGGTCCAAACAGCTGCCATCGACGACGGCTTGGATACTGTCGGTCGCTCAGTAAATCACTTCCTTCAAGGTATCTCAGGAGCTGTGTATTAATTACACACTCCATAACCTTCGAGAGAAGGTATGTTATAGCAATAGGCCTGTAATTGGAGGGGTCTGTCCTCTCTCCTTTCTTTAGCACAGGATGCACGAACGCAGTCTTCCACGAGGCCCGGTCGTGTCTCGCAGAGTAAGAGAGCGCGAAAAGCCGCGTAAGTACTGTGCACAATTCGGGGGCACAGCGCTTGAGCACCATCGCCATATATACCATCGGCCCACTCGACTTCCAAACATCTAGGGACTTGAGTTCCCACCGGACCACCCGTAGTGTGATTTTAACTTCAGGCATGGAAACACCACAGCTGGGGAGAATAGGTGGCTCGGCATTCCCGTCGTTCATTGTCGAGTTTGACGCAAAGAGGTTACCCAAAAGATCGGCTTTTTCCTTAGCGCCATGGGCTAGGCTACCGTCAAGTTTTTGCGGCGGCGGAATGCAAGAGTGCCAGAAGTTTGGCCGTTTGCTCGCTCGTGCTGCGATCTAGCGGTTGGGAATATAGCATTCCATACCCGTTAGAATCGGTTCAGCGACTGCTGTTGCACAAGAGCTTGAATCGTTTGAAGTGAAGCAAAGATGCCTCCACGGGTACGACGAAAAGAATTCTCGCAGTCCGTCCCAGTCTACCGACTTGTAGTGCCAGACATGCCGCCACTGAGGTGGCCTCGGTGGCTCTGGCCACGCGACAGTCACTTGCGCCCAGACAACGCTGAGGTCCGTAGTACCATGTGGTGCCTCCACTCGGTACGTAGTCAGCAGAGGGTCCAATAAAGACTCTCTGTGGATCTCGATATCTGGTTTTCTAGTGATAGAATGCACCAGTTGCGAGAACCCATAGGTCAGGGCGTAGTGAGCAGCCCTTCCCGTAAAATCAGTTCTGTACGACCCAACCACTCCACATGATGAGCGTGAAAGTTCCCCAAGAATACCAAGTTCGCGGCAGGGTACTGCTCAATTACTCTATCCGCCAACCGCTGCAGGTGCTTAAGTCACCGCTATGGGACCTGTAGACGCACACATAGATACAGGTCCCTGTCTTTAAGGCCGTTTAGACAGCGACAGCAAACGTCATCTCGGACGTACATGCATACCCCGACTTTACTCAGGAAGTTATGTTCGGGTTTGTACCCAGGGTACATAAGGTAGGCTGTATCGACCTGGCGATGGACTTCGTTAAGATTGGTGTGGAGGCCCCTGATGTTACAGAAGTCAACTTTCATTGTGGATGAAGGTGCCGCTGTAGAACGTCTATTCTTATTTTTCTTGGCCATAATAAGGAGGGGGGATTGGGAGGGGGAGGTATATAAAGTCTCTATGCCGTCAGTGTAGAAGACAAAGTAAGGTTTCTCGCCACCGCAATCGAGCTAGGGTTGTGTGATTGGCTGGCGCGGTGGGCGTACAGGCCCCGGGTTCCCCTCCCAGATACTGCCAAGTCTACTCCGGTTTCCTTCTCCGGCACGACTACAGCACCGGGAACTTTACACAGGCTGCTGGTTCAGCCTCCTGGAACGGAGATTATGTGATCCCCGGGTTCGGGAACCGTACATCCTGCGGGTGGTCAGCGGTTAACCGTTTCACCGGGTCTCCCTAACCGCCGCGCTAACATTTTACTCCCGCACTAGTCAGTGGTGACATTCAAAGCCTTTGGACTTCCCACTGACAACACAGAGCCTCTCCAGTGAGCTCTGGCTACCCTGCTCACCGTCGGGAACACAACACAAGGTTACTATAACCGCGGTATTCTGTAGGACGAAGGTACTTCCCCAGTCGGACTGTTCCGTTGTAACGGGAGGTATCGTCCTGTTCTACCTTCTAAAATAACATACCTATAATTAAAAATGTCACATGAGGCAATAGAAAACCAGTCAACTCTTCCTAATTACCATAGCAGCACTATATACCATATTCAACCTACATTATTGTATAACTGTTTTAGAATAATAAAGTCGATACTAACACATCCAACATCTAAATTTAGTAATGTACAATTAAAAATGGTGGTAGTACCATATATGACAAATACTTTCATTATAAGAACGAATAAAAAAGTCGGTAGTGCCATATCCGACAAAAACGTTTAATAGCAGAACGAGTAACAAAGTCGGCAGTACCATAACCGACAAAAACGGGAATGTTAGGTACAAGAAACAAAGTCGGTAGTGCCATATCCGACAAAAATAAACGAACTGAAAGCGCACAATAATGTAGAATGTGGTACATTCGACACAGGTAATAAAATAATAATCCGTTAACAATGTGGGATTTGACACATATTACAATCTTAACCGTTAAAGTACGCCTAGATCGAAACATTGTTATTAATATACTAAATACTGCACATTTACGTAAAACAATAATATAAAAATATAAAACACGCACGCGCAGTCGCCCCGCTAACAATGAGCGAACTGGCAGAACCGCCCGTTGCGCGCGCGCCCCTTCCCCTTCTTAGCCCCGCGAACTTTGTAGTAACATACCTACCTACATTATTATTCGTACGCTCCTGTAAAATCCGACTTTGTTCATCTGGAAATACTATGATAGCATTTAGTTTCAAATTTGATAGTTTGCGAGAACATAGATATAGACGTTTGAAGACCTTAGGAGCAATAAAACGAAAATCGCCAAAATGTAGTTCCGACTTTGTTAATAGCTGCAGTCGATTTATTTTAATGTCAGATTGTTGTGGCGTCTTCCATTGTTGAGGGTTTTAAACGGGTTGGCAAAGGGTTTTATTTCAAGTGTTCCTTCCGATTTGTCGCCTCTTACGACACCCTCGGATGATGGGGTGGCAAGTGTGGCAACACCTGTATTCTTTCTCCGACACCTTTATTAATTGATTGATTAATGTCAGATTTAATTCACCTCTGCCTACCACTTCGCGGATTATAGACGTTATACATTTTCGAAAACCTAACGTATGTAAGGAAAAATATTTCAAAATTTTCAAGAGTTTGTGACTGGCATAATATAAATACCAGACATAAAAACAATCTTGTAGTTTGTGGTAGTAGACTCCATAAAATTAATAAGTGTTTCCGGGGCAACTGCATACGCTTTTTTCACAAGTTCCCTAATGAAATTAGGGATTTACCTGTGGATAAATTAAAAAATATAATTAAGACTAAACTGTGCCAAAAAGGCTATTATAAAATTCAAGAATAATTTGATGATAAACAAGCTTGGAAATGAGCTGTTCGCTCAATTATGCCACTCAAGGCAACACTAGTTAATTCTGAAGTATTGTGTAAGACTGAAGCAGTGAACGCTTGGAAAATTGCTTGTCCAAACACTGATCTCCCAGGGAACCTTTTCTCACAGCGTCAGTGGGACGGGCCGCTCTGCAATTTAGTAAGACAAAATTTATTAAATACTTGCTCTAATGCTGCAGAGCGTGCCCGTTTACTGGCAGTTGGAGTGTGGGAATCGGGTCTATGGTTACAAGCTCTTCCGTCATCTAACGTAGGAACTATGTTAGATGACACTACCTTCCGCATCGCGACGTGCATCCGCTTAGGTGCGCCGTGTGTTTCTCCGCATCGATGCCGTTGTGGAGAAGCAGTTGATCGACTTAGACACCATGGCCTGTCGTGCTGCAGGAGCACTAGGCGAATCCCACGGCACGCCAGCCTCAACGACATAATCCGCCGTGCTCTTGTCACCGCCGGTGTGCCAGCTGTGCTTGAACCAAACCGTTTGGCGCGCAACGATGGCAAGAGACCAGATGGTATGTCATTAATGCCTTGGAAAATGGGTAGGACTCTGGTGTGGGACGCAACTTGCGTCGATACCATTGCCCCTACCCATGTACCTGGCACGGCTGGCTGTGCTGGTGCTGCTGCAGCTTCTGCAGAGGCTCTTAAGCGGCGCAAATATTCCAATCTCATTGGAGATTATGAATTTGTGCCGTTTGGAGTCGAAACGTTTGGGCCTTGGGGTCCGAGCGCCCGCAATCTCTTCAGGGAGATTGCGAAGCGTATGGTCGACGCTTCTCGTGACCAGAAGGCTGGCCTCTTTTTAGGTCAGAGATTCATGGTGTGCATTGCCATACAACGTGGCAATGCTGCCAGTCTTCTGGGAACACTTCCACAAGAGGCATGCGATGCGGATGAATTCCACGACGCATTTTAACTTTTAGTTTTCTTTTTTAGTATAATGTAATTATTTTTATTTAAATAATTCTAATGTACATATTGTAAATAATTATTGTGAATAAAGTTATCGGTAAAATTTGAGGTGAATAAAGTTAAAAAAAAATAACTAAAAAAAATAATTATACATTAGTTTGTAAATAGAACCAAAAAAAATGCCCGCTGAGTTGCTTGCCGTAGTCTTCTCATGTCGGGGCCCGGCCCACGTTTCGAACCGGTGGTCCATTTGCTAAACTAATCTGGAATTTTATGTTTTTAAATTTGACGTTTTGTAAGTGCCGTTTAAATGGTCTATACAGAATAAATGATTTTTGACTTTGGGTATATGTAAATGAATATAACACTAACATGCTACTGCAGGTCTGTAACTGACGAGATAGTGGTGGGAATCATCAACTTGGCGAGCACCGCACAGACCGTGAGCCTTAGCGCCATAGCCGCAGTGCCGAACAAGATGACAGTCAACGCTACAGGCATCACGTGCGCTCTTGAAAAACAGTAAGTAGATGAAATAAAACTACTATGCGTTTCAAATAAGTTGATAACTGTCATAATGACATTTTGATACGTATCGATAACTTCATTGTGTAACGTAAGGTCAGCAAATACATTTTATACTTCACTGTTGTTAATATATTTCCAATTAAATATTTATGATGATTGTTGAACCATATTCCCTTTTCAAGATAGATAAGGATAGGGTAGGATAAGTACATACACATTAAGTAAAAATTAAATTATCGGTTCTTTTTATATTTATTTATTTTTAATCGGGCGGTAATTTTGAATTTATGAATAATTATAATTACTAAAAAATTTGATAAGTGCTTAATGAAAAGAATTTAATAATTAGGTCGTTGTTACCATACACGTATGAACCTGTCCGAAATGGAAATTTTGTTGTTAGCTGTACATTTTTCATGAATACGGAATGAAGTTGCCGCGGTCGCGATTATCTTCTCATTTGAAACGCATAGTACTTTATAACGGATTCTTTCGATTTACTTTTGGTCCAACGTTCCATGATCGCGGATTGACTAAGGATGGTAGTTGTCACATTGACGTGTAAGTCATCTCAAAGTACCTGAATCATGATGAATTGTTGGTTTTAATATTTACGTAAAATCAGAATGAGCTCACCACGGAACAGAAAAAAAAACGGTGGAAGTGTGAAGTAGGTGTAACACGCGTGTTATTCATATGCGGAGGTTTGCAAGAGCGTACAATTTCGATCTTCAAAGTAATGTCAACCGTATCCTTAAGTTTTTAAGTGTTAAATAGCTTTCTTAGATAAACTGACATCTATTGAGAATTCGTTGAACTTTTTCGTATCCCGTAGCACGTTTAATTCAGATGCGAAACGTTGTAAATCCGTATATTAAAACTAATCTCTACTGCGAATCAATAAGGTGTGTTTTCGTTTTGCAGTGTACTTTAGGCTAATTTGGTGTTAAAGACATACGACCAACCAAGACAATTGTCTACTAGTAGTGCGACGTATTATTATCAGGTTGTATGTGTGAGTTTGGCGACATTGGTCCCGCTATAGAATCTGTCCTATCACACTTCTAACAGTTTTTTCTGTTCTGTGGAGCTCACCGTGTCGTTAAGTCTTGCTGTGTTTTGCTGTTTACTAGGTTTGATGTGGGTGACCGGGTCCCAGGCTGCTAGTACGCTTCAACCATCTTCCTTATTGAAATATAGGTGTTTTTTTTTTTAATTCAATATTCTCGCGGGTCTTTCTTGGTGATCTATGTTCTATAGTCCGTTTTTTTTAATTTCAGATAGTAAATTGACAACAGCAAATGTCAAATTGTGAAATAATGATACCAGCTTTTAGTGGTTAGTGACGTGCGAAACTATCGACAATGTTTGTGGCCTAGATACAAGTGGTTTATCTTTATTATATTTTAAGAAAAAGGTTAAAACTAAAATGTTTTTTTAGTTTCGTACACTATCCCTATAAGCTAACTAGAAAATAACCAACAAAAATCTGTACTAAATTGAATTTATCTACAACTTTCGATACTGGTGGCACACGACTATTTTTTAATTACAATAAACCGGCAACATATGTCATGTCATTTTACTATCTGAGGTATGGCTTAAAGGTCTTGTAACCAAGCCAAAAAACTTCAAAAAAAAAAAATTACTATCTGAAATTAAAAAACAGACAGACTATAAGTATTTCTCTTCATATTCATTCTACGGACGGGCATGCGAAAAATATCGAAGTTCAGCCAAACCAGCAGTTAGACTAGAAAAAGCGGACCTGGGACTTCAAAGTAAAGCTTAAAATTCATATATCACTATTATCTACCTTCGGCAGTCCGTTGCACGGAGCATGTGGCGGGCGTCCGCAGTTGTTTCGTGCAAATACATTGAGCAATAGTTTCACTACCATGGACGCCCAAGATCGTTCTAAGTTTAGAAGGAAAAGCCGGAAGGCGGACCCTGAGCTTCGAATTCACCTTAACCTCTGATACAATCAGGAAAATACTTTTTCACGGATTCTTATGTCCATGCATAGTCCTTAATATTATAAATAGCTGACCCGGCGAACTTCGTACCTCTATTAGGTATATTAAACATATACATATAAACCTTCCTCTTGAATCATTATCTATTAAAAAAACCACACAAAATCCGTTGCGTATTTTAAAAAATTTAAGCATACAAAACGATATAGGGACAGAAAGCGACTTTGTTTAATACTATGTAGTGATGGGAATGTGTATATGTGTGTCTGTTTGTTTCTGTCTTTCACGGCAGAACGGAGCGACGAATTGACGTGTTTTTATGTGGAGATAGTTAAAGGGATGGAGACATAGGCTACCTTTTGTCTGTTTTTAACCCTCTACTTCCATAAAATGGAGGGTGGAAGTTTGTATGCAGCTTTCCGCAATTTTCAAGCTAGAAAGCTAAAATTTGATATGCGGACTATTTGTGACTTAACTAAAAATCGTGCACCTTTTTTTGCTTAATCCCATTTTATATGGGACTTTTCGCTTTTTTCAAGGTAGGAAGTTGACACGTGTAGGCTATGCTAAGCTATATACTTTACTAGCTGACCCGGCGAACTTCGTACCGCCAATATTTTTCCGCCCGCGTGGCGTCAGATCCCGTTCCCTCTGCACCCTATACTATACTAGCTGTCGCCCGCGTGGATGTCGGTTATCGCGAATCGGACTATAATTTGAGATTTAAACTATCCTATCTCTCAAGTTGGATCGAACTGCACATGGTGTGCGAATTTTATTATAATCGGTTAAGTGGTTTAAATGCCATTTAAGTGTACATAAATAATAAATAAAAAAATATATATATATATTAAGAAGATATGGTAACTAGATATCGCGATAACCGACATCTAGTTACTATATAAAATTAAACTTTATTTTACTTCGAATTTAATTGGTCAATATTTTGTCTACAGGGCCACTGTGGAGAAGGCAAGTTCTATAACTTTGCCGGCATACTGCGCTATAGTGTTCAAGGGTGACGCCTTCAGATTTACAACGGCTTCGGTTTTAGCTTACCTTATGTTAGTTGTCTTACATCAATTTGTGAACTGATTTAATAGTGTAAATAATTTAATTTTAAGAAGTAACTTATGCTTATTTTAGAATTTAAAATAAAAACCATTTTGAAATAAAAAGTTAAATTGATCAACTTACAATGTTATAATATAGTAAGTACCTACATTTAAATGTTAAAAGCTAAATAGTTGATATTTATATTGTTATTACTAATATTATTTATTATACAAATAACATTACCTTATTGAATTATAGACCAGACCCAAAATACTGCATTGACTTTCGTCAATAACATAAAAAAATCTTAATCTGTATTAAATTCTGTGTTGTTTATGTGTACTGATATTTTATTTTCATATTATTATTTAATTATTACTTAATTGTACTACCCAATGAAATATTACAAGTGATGGAAGTTGAATGGCCAGGGGAGAGACAGCTGAGGAAACTATCCATAACTTTTAAGATATTCTAAATTGCATTTTGTAAAAAATTATACAGTCAGCAAGACGACGCAAGGAGATGGAAGGGAAGTTGCATTTCTAAAGAAAATACTACAAAATATTTTAATAACTTATAGCTTTATTCTTAAAACAAGGATTTTCAACATCACTTGTCAACAGGTTGTTCAAAAATCCATGGCACCTTCCAAGAAACACAAGCAGTCTACTTTGTTTATAACTAAATCAAAGTCTTTCTTCGCTATGATTTTCCTCTTGTTGGTGGCTGTGTAAGCATAGGTTTCCTTTGCTATTGTTTCCAAAAATAATTCCTGAGAAAAGAAAGATAGGTTCAAAAAAATTATGTTTCAAAAACCTACCATAAACAAAGTTAATGTTCTATTTTCAAATGGGTATTAAAACTAAAATAGATACAATGAAATAAAATTTGTGTATGTATAGAATGGAGACAGGTGGAAAACTCAGGAAAATTCAGAATAAACGACTGTAAGCAGGTTAGCAAATATAGAAAAAACTGGCCAAGTATGAGTTGGGGTCGCAGGAAGGGTTCTCATCCTTTATCTGTTTTTAGTATTCATTGAGATAGTGGCAACAGACATGTGTCTAGCTAGCTATCACAGTTCATGAAATACATCCTGGTCACAAACTTACAGCAGAGTCTTAGTACTAGGGTTAGTAAGCTTTCATCCATTAATTTTTCATTGTAGCATTTACTCAAGCTGGGAAGATGATAACTTAAGTTTGCCATGATACAGTAAGGATGTTGAATATATTTTACAAAGCCTAATATAATATAATATATAGAATTTAGCCTTTAGGCTTGCTTGCATGCATGGTCATGTGTGAGGTTAAAGGGTGCTTCTTCTTAATTACATGACGTGAATAAGTGTTGCAGATATTGGGCACACCAGTAGCTTAAAAGTTTTAAGCCTCGATGACACTGGGCTAGTTTAGGACCTGCAAGTCGGTGAGTATGAAGGTTAGCGTGTGAGCGTAAAAAGCATTTCGCGAACTCGCTGGCCAGTATCTTGTAAACTAGCAAAGTGTCATCGAAGCTTAAGATAAAATAACAGACTGACCGTAGCTTTAGTAACCAAGAAAACCGCGTCTCCCGAAATAACACTCACATCCGGGTCCATTTTCATTATATTCTTTATTCTAGCGATCGGTAACCTCGTTGAACGTATAGCTTCACTCCTATTCTGCACATTAGGCCTCTTTTCATCCGCTACTTGCTCGGCCAAATGTATTTTATCCGAATCTTGTATTGTGTTTATACTCTCTAGTTCCGTAGGTTCCGCGGTCTGATGTTCACTGTCTAGATAGTTTTCCGAGTCCTCAATCATGTCCGATATGTCTACATCGTCGTAGTGTTCTTCGTCAGCCATAATTAATATATATATATATTAATTTCTTATTTAGAATATTCAATCAAAACAGTTTAGTGCAGTTTAGGCGCGATGGGCAGCCAACAATAATAACATAACTTGACATTGACAAATTTGACACTTGATAAGCAGCTGACCTGACAGTCACAGCAAAGTATAAGTTTCGTTCTTTATCTTGGTAATTGGTACCCGCCATAGATATAGTATTTTTCTTGTACCCACAATGGCCGCAATAGTAGACTATGGACTACAAAATGACATTTATTTTTAAAGAATGGTCGCTACGTCTTTTTCTCCACTGTTAACGCAAAATTTAGACATAAGCTTAAGCAGATAAAAGGTTTTTTTCGAAAGTGTCCACTATTGGGTCAGTTTCCACCATTGATGTATACAACGTGCATAGATTAAAAAAAAATGCATTTCACATTTTAACCTATTACCAACATTTGCTTGTGTGTTAGTCTTAATAGTTAATACACTGATTTTTACCCTATCAAATCAAATCAAATCATTTATTTGCATAACTCAGGTTACAGAAAGGATGTAAAAGATACATTTTCATAATTTGTATAGGTCCGCCCCGCCGTATTACAACCTCTTCGAGGTGTGCAAATATTTAGATATTATTTCGAACTATTCGGTAATCTGTGGTCTTGTCTATACTACTACTACTACTACTAATATTTTAATTGCAGAGTTAATGTCAGACAACTATGACTCATGCACTAACGCTTGCAATAACAAAAAGGTCACATGCTCTAGTAATATATAAAATTGCAGTAGATTATGGCTATTTTTGACACTCACTCAAATAATTAAAGGAGTTTGTGTAGAATTAGTTAGGTGTAAGGGGTTAAATTAAGCCTAACGTTTGGGACTCTGGTACAGGCTTACCTTTCGGGCTTGAAAAGTTTCGTTCCAAATTCCTATTGTGGTAAAAGCAAGATACAGTTCAAGAGCGAACCCCAGGACCAAAGTGAAAGGTTTGGATGCAACTGGTATTAACGTAATTAGCGCTGGATTAATAATAATACTGTGAATAGAGTATTCATACCTATAGTGAGTGAAGGTGTAGGTATTGGTTATGGAGTTAGTCTTACGATCCACTGGTACCGTGTTCGAATCCTGTCCGTTACTCTATCAACGTAAACCCACCCTTAACACAAGAAATTTAGCTTACCTAAAAGGGTTAACACCGTTAACGAGAAAACACTATAATTTCAGTTGTAACACTTGTAGCCTATACCACAGATAACATAATACACATCTATCTTTTCAGCAGATGTAGGTATAGGATCCCAGACTCCAACAAAATCTTTGGAGCCCAAGGCAACCTGTCCGTATCGGAAGGTGGTGCTGCAACAAGTTCTAGGATATCATATTTTATGTTGCTGATTAGGACCTAGGTACTTATATCCTGCTAATATTATAAACGCGAAAGTTTGTAAAGGCATTAAGGACTTGTATCCAGTTGCCAATAAAAACTTAAAAAAAAAGAAAGTCTGTAAGTTTGGATGGATGGATGTTTGTTACTCTTTCACGTAAAAACTACTGAATGGATTTTGATGAAACTTTACAATAATATAGCTTATAGGTACATAAAGGTTCGACCGCGTACGGGCAAACGTAGTGTAGGACGCCCAACGGCCAGGTGATAGGACGACCTCATCAAGGTCGCCGGGAAGCGCTGGATGCGGGCTGCTTTAAATCGGTCGTTCTGGAAGTCCATAGGAGAGGCCTATGTTCAGCAGTGGACTATGTGTGACATCAGAATAACACAGGCTACAATTTATAATGATAACCGATATTATAGCGATAACCGACATCCACGTGGGCGGAGCCGCTGACAAAAGCTAGTTCATAATATATTCTACCGTCTTCAACCAGGCTTACAGATTTCCACCAGTATTTTAATAAAACATTACTGGCCGAAGCTCGTCGTCACACAGATTAACTCCCTAACAATTTAAATACAATAGGTACCTACACTAAAATTATTAAAAGTGACTACCACGACGCAGATACTAGATGCAGAGCAGTCATACAGTGAATTACTTCAAAGGCATACGCGTAAGGAGTAGTTTTGTTTTAACTATGTATTATTTTAAATATTTATTTTAAATAATTTCAAATATTACTTTCAAAAATAAAAAAGAACACAATGTTTATTAAAATAACAAATATAGTTATGGTAAACATCAAGACAATTTTATACGTCTTTTTCTCCAAATTTAAAAAACTTAACTTACTTAAAAATACTTTACTTTTTTTTTATTTCTGTTAACGTTTAGGCTCATTTTTAATTGGTTTATTAAGTAAAAAAAAAATTGAATAAACAAACATAGAATTCTAAGCAGATAGAGGTCTGACTAAAATTCTTGGACATATCTGCCAAAAAATTGTTTTTTGTAGTGACCATGCGTTCTTCAATGGTTTGGTTGGTACCTGTGGCCGGAGCAGTGTTGCTGGTGGTGGCCGTGAGTGGTGATGCGTGGTGGAAGTCCGCTGTGGTGTATCAGATATACCCGCGCTCTTTTAAAGACTCCGACGGAGATGGCATCGGAGACTTGAACGGTAAGAGAAAAATACCTATATAGGTATTTTATACATGGAATGTGTTACCAAAGGGGTCAATATGTTTGGGTACTTCCCTGTTTTTCCGTAGGTAGAGTACCTAGCACTACTTGTTGCCAAAATAATGAATCTAGGTACCTAAATAGTTTCCAAATCCGGTTTCATCCAAAATTTCTGATTCCCGGGGCAGCCTTCCCACTACCTTAGTTTGTCTTGGCTTTTACGGGAGCAAATGTTGTCAGATCCCACAACTCTAGGAGGAAAGCCTGTACCAGAGAGGCAGCCTCATGACCACGAAACGAAGCGAAACAATTGGCAAATCAGAATTCATAAAAATTGCGCTTTTCTAAAATTTAGTAGGACAGTGGATTATCCCTTTATTTTTACATTTGCGTGCATACGGGCCCAGCTGTTATTTTATATTTAAAACAGTAAGTACCTAAGTTATAAGTATGTACATACCTACTTACGTAAACAATACTACACATCTCACCCCACAGCTTGACCTCGATACCAATATTGATAGCAGGTATGTACATAGTTAAGTAATAAGTAGATACAATACAGTAGATATAGTAGGTACAATACATTGAATACATACCCTGTTGGAAATTAATAATATTAATATAGGTAATGTAAGGTTCAATTATTTCTAAAGTGTACTAATTCAGATAAAAACTACCCAAAAACTCGAAGTAACTGCCCGGTAGATTCTTTGTCGGAAACAGCAGTGCCTCATATAGTCCGCAAAGTGACCGCATATATCTTGACCCCAAGTTGCTGGAGAAACGAGGCCCTAGGGCGCGCCGATTGATTTGATATACCTACCTTTTAGGATTAGTGGATACGAGCTCCTTCGCTGCCGTAGCACCCCGGGCAAACCTCAAAAGGCACCCAAAAAACGCGTAGGTACTGTGCATAAAGAGTACATTTTGTGACGTGATTGTGACGGTATAGTTACCGGTTATATGCCGGTAACTATACCGTACTAAGGTTGGCTGGAAGGAATAGCAAACTACGATAAGACGGACCATTGTACAATAAATTTTCATGTAGGTATATTTTATTATCCTTTGTTTGATGGGCAATAAATTTATATTTATATAAACTACTTAAACTTTATCATCCACCCATACCATACTACTAATATTATAAATGCGGCAGTAACTTCGTCTGTCTGTCTGTTACGCTTTCGCCCCTAAACAACCGAATCAATTTTGATGAAATTTGGTACACAGATTTACTAAAGCTAGGTAAAGGAGGACATAGGCTGTGTTTGGTCGCGATAATTTATATTCATACGGGCGGAGCTGCGGATAACAGCTAGTATTGAATAAAGTATATCCACAGCACAAATAAATTTATTCAACAGGTATAACAGAAAAATTACAATACATCAAAGACACCGGCATTGACGCGATATGGCTGTCTCCAATCTTCAAGTCGCCCATGTACGATTTCGGTTACGACATAGCTGACTATAGAGCAATCGCCGAAGAGTACGGCACTATGGAAGACTTCGATAATCTCATGGAAGCAGCTAAGAGCTTAGGTAAACTACCCCTTCATTCCCATCATTTCATCGTCAGTTACCATCGATATCCCTCCGTGGCGTAGCGGCAGTGAATGCGGCCGGTGCGCAGGAGGCGCGGTTTCGATCCCCGCTCAGTGCAAATATTTGTATAAATGGATATAGGTATTTGCATTGGTCTGGTCGTGCCTCGGAGAGCGCGTTGAGCCGTCGGTCCCGGTTGTCATACAAACACCTATGGCAGTCGTTACGAGTAGTTGGAGCCCTCAAAAGTCCAACATAGTCAGCTAGCAGTCGCTTCGCGGAAAATTTCAAAGTTTAGCCAAATCCGCAGTTGGACTGGTAAAAGTGGACTCCAGACTCCAAGTTGTAAGCTTCGGAAGCGACTGGGATTAACGCTAGGATGAAGAAGACTATAATAGTCAGTTAGTGCCGGTTGCATCCAATACTTGCACTTTTCCTGCAACTGCCATGTTGCCTCCCAAATCTTTTTTACCGTGCGTAAATGCTCTCACATACCCCCCACCGTAACCGGCGGGGGTGTTTATTTCAGACTGGAACCGATCAAAACTGCACGGCGGTCTTGGGCCATCAGTTGCGATGGTGAAGTAGTTCTAACATGGCCTTCTAACCCTGAGAGTAAAACCTGCACCAGAGCCACGTCCGTCAAATAGCAGGAGTACCAACCTGCAGGTGTGATTGTCATAGCCCTAAAGCTCTTGGTGAGGTTACACTCATAAAAATCATTTCGACATGGCAGTTGCCCAAATTGTACCTTCATTATTTATAATCATGTAAATAGGTACTATAAATAAAATTACTAGATACTAAGTAAAGAGGCTCTTTGAAAAAGGAACTTGACGATCATACAAAAGCATATTTGTAATTATAATAATCGTAGTACTTATAGTTATTATTATGAAGACTACGGTAAGTTGTTTGTTGATCAAAATCTACAGCTTTTATACATCATTAAACTAAGAGTGCTATTAAAGATGTGATGAACATTGTCTGAGTACATGCTACATGTGTGGAGGAACGAGGTTTGATGGTCGACGGCCTTGTCCTCCTCTTATGAGTATTTTCCCAAATAAGAAGGATCGGCTTTCAGAATTCGATATTTTCCGTGAAGTGACTGAAGGCCGCCTGCCTACTGTGAACCAATCGCAATACTCCGTTCTTTTGAACCGTTTACGTTGCTAATTCCAATGTTGAAGTTCTGTAGTTTGACATAAGGCGTTCAGACCGGGCCGTTTGTCCCATTTTTGTGCCGTTAACTGGACTCTGTCTCTCTGGCTCTGACTCTGACTGGAATTTGTGACAAGAAGTGAAAATATTAACGGACCCAGTATGCTACCCTGTGGTACACCAAAGGCCTTTTTTAGAAGCTCGCCTTTATATCATAAATTATACAAAAAAATTGATATTATATTGAGATTTGATTCATATTGTTACGAGCGTGGGGATCGGTTTAAATAGAAAATGCGAGGACAACCGTTGAAGGCAGGCTTTATTCAGCTTCACTTCAATTACAGCAAAGCGCGTAGAAATTCGAAAACTCTTCCTTACACAACACTCCGTCACTTGTATAATCGCACTGTATAGCTTCACACACTTTATCGCTTTGTTCGCTTCGAATACTAGTCTTAGACTAACTTGAGCAGCGGCTGTTAGCTCGCCTTTTATATAAGGGGCGGCCGAGTAGCGAAAGATCGAGAAAAGACAGGTACGTTCTGAAAAAGACAGGAACTTTCTGGGAGGTTCTATTAGGTCTTGTGTCTCTTTCTATACGTTCCATTCCTTCTAGAACAGTGACGTCAAGGCATGCTGTCTCTTTCTAGCCTGACGTCTCGTTCTATTCATTCCATTCCTTCTAGAACAGTGACGTCAAGGCATGCTGTCTCTTTCTATAGTGCCGTCTCGCTCACTCCTATGGAAATTTGGCCATATATTGAAGTGGCCAAGCGCCGGGCGTAGCACTACCCCCTTCTTAGACATGCTCGTCCCGAGCATTATTAGATCCGTAGTATCTCGCCAGTCGGTCAACATGTACAACCTTCAAGGGGCTTCGCTGGTTGCGTTGTATCCGGTATGTAACGTCATTGATCCTGGTGACAACTTTATACGGCCCTTCCCAGGTTGGAGACAACTTCGGAGATTTGCCTTTGCGACGCATCGGATTGTGTAGCCATACGAACGAGCCTTCGTCGAACCCGGCTTGATGAGAGTTGCGGTCGTATCGGGTTTTCATTCTTTCGCTTGCCTGGAGCCCAGATTCACGGACGTGGGTGTGAACGTCATTTAGTCTATCGCGCAATGCACTAGCATATTCCGTGATTTCTTGCGGTGAATCTGGAGGACGTCCAGTCAGTAGATCAGCCGGTAGTCTCAGTTCTCTGCCAAAGTTTGCACACGCAGGCGTCACCGTTGTGTTTTCATGTATCGCTGTTCTATAAGACAACAAGAACAAAGGAATATGACTATCCCAGTCCTTCTGGTGGCTCTCAACAACCTTAGCCAAATGCCTTTCCAAGGTTTGGTTAAATCTTTCAACCATTCCGTCAGACTGCGGATGATATGGGGTGGTCCTGGTTTTATGAATACCCATTATCCTACAGGTTTCTTGAAATACCTGTGATTCAAAATTCCTTCCCTGGTCACTGTGTATTTCCAGAGGAACTCCATATCGGCAAAACACTTCCGTGACTAGTCTTTCCGCGACTGTAGTTGCTTCCTGGTTAGGTATGGCAAAAGCCTCCGGCCATTTAGTAAAGTAGTCCATTACTACTAGGATGTATTTGTTTCCAGACTCCGATGCAGGAAATGGCCCTGCAACATCTAATGCAATCCTTTCCCAAGGCGCTCCAACATTGTATAGCTTCAATGCTCCCCTGCTCCTTGTATGAGGCCCTTTTACCGATGCGCAGCATGTACATTTCCTACACCAATCTTCAACATCCTCACGGCAATGGATCCAATAGAATCGTTGACGAACCTTCATCAACGTCTTCTTCACACCAAGATGGCCGCCTGAAGTTCCGTCATGAAATGATCTCAAAACCTCATTAATTTTAATCTTTGGGACAACCAACTGCAGATGTGAGTCTTTCCCGTTTGCAGACTCCCATTTTCTACACAGGACTCCATTGTGTATCACGAGGCTTTCCCATTGTGCCCAGTAGCTCTTCGTAGCTGCACTCATTTGGGAGACATCACTCCATTTCGGCTTAGGTGTTCCTGCCCTTATCCATTCGAGAATAGGCTTGATGTCTCGATCCTCTTGCTGTGCTTGCTGCATGGCTTCGCTACTCCACTCATCGCTGACAGTATCAGTCCTTATTATTCTAATCGCTACACTGTCTTTAGCTTCTTGCCTAACACAATGGTTACATTCCACCGGACAAGGTCTTCGAGAGAGCGCATCTGCATTTCCATGCGCTTTCCCACTCCGATGTTCGATGACGAAGTCGTATTCCTGGAGCTGTTCAATCCATCTTGCCACTTGTCCTTCTGGATTTTTAAATTGTAGCAACCATTTTAAAGCAGCATGATCAGTCCTCAGATGAAACTTGCGGCCCAGCAGAAACTTACTGAAATGCTGCAATGTCTTAACCACGGCCAGTAATTCTCTTCGTGTAACACAGTAATTTCTCTCTGGTTTAGACAAAGACTTACTAAAGTAAGCAATCACGACCTCCTTGTCTCCTTTTCTCTGGGACAGGACTCCTCCTATCCCAGTATTGCTGGCATCTGTGTCGACGACGAACTCATTTTCTGCATCTGGATAACCCAAGATTGGTGTTTCACAGAGTCTTCGCTTAAGGTCTTTGAAAGCGGCTTCACATTGTTCATCCCAGCTAAATTTCCGTTTTTCTTCCGTTAACCGGTGCAAAGGCTTCGCAATATCGGAAAAGCTTTTCACGAACCGCCGGTAGTATGAACACAGACCTAAAAAGGCACGAACGTCCGTCTTATCTTTTGGTGTCGGCCAATCTTTCACGGCACTTATCTTCTCAGGGTCTGTTTGTATCCCATCCTTGGAAATAACATGGCCCAAATAATTCACTTGTCGTTTAAAAAGTGAACACTTCTTTGGACTGAGTTTTAAGTTGGCACCCTGTAGTTTAGTCAAAACTTGCTCTAGTTTGCTGAGGTGATCGTCGAAGTCTTTTCCAATGATGATTATGTCATCCAAATATACCAGACAGGCTTCTCCCAGCACTCCAGCAAGTATTTGTTCCATCAATCTCTCAAAAGTGGCCGGAGCATTACATAATCCAAATGGCATGACGTCGAACTGCCAGAGACCTTTTCCAGTAGAAAACGCAGTTTTCTCCTTATCTCGTTGACGGATTTCAACTTGCCAATACCCACTCTTGAGGTCCAATGTTGAGAACCACTGCATGCCACTTAAGGTGTCCAAAGTGTCATCTATCCTTGGCAACGGATAACTATCCTTTTTCGTAACATCATTCAGTCGGCGATAATCGACGCAGAATCTGGTGGTTCCATCCTTTTTCTTTACAAGGACTACCGGAGAACACCATGGACTGACCGAGGGTTCAATGATACGGTCCTTCTTCATCTCTTCAATCATTTCTTCCACCTCTTTTTCTCGAGCAATCGGTACACGTCGTGGTCGTTGACGGATTGGCATTGCCTCACCAGTATCGATTTTATGCTGTACAACTCCAGTTCTGCCAATGTCACCACCATGCATAGAAAAGACGTTTTTATAACGTAGCAGCATGTTCCGCGCCTTCAGCATCTCTACCTTACTGAGGTCATTGCGACAATCTTCTAGTAGTTTCAGCACTGTTGATTCTCTGTCACTTGTAGCATCGCTTTTGGTCGAACCCTGGCAACTACGTATCCACGAGATCTCCTCACAAGTGCCAAGCAGTGTCCCTTTGTTTAAGACGCACTCGTTGTCGCTCATATTTAAAATTCTTATAACGGCTGTGGTTGGTGTTGTTACCACAGTACGAGCTGGTATCCAGGGACTACTGCCGTCTACTTTTTCCACCAATGCACAGCGATGAGAATTGATGCCATATTGAGGTAGTCTTATTGGCACTAGGGTCTGTGATTTAGGCTGGAGTACAGTTCGTTTTGCACAGAACACTTTTCCACATGCGCCACCTTCCATGGGAATTTCGTCGAACCCAATTTTCAGAACGCCACAATCCACGTCGATTTTACAGCGATATTTTCTCATAAAATCCAATCCAATGATGCAGTCATCTAAGATATCAGCGACGATGACTTTATGCCAATAGGTCTTATCACCGATTTCCAACGCCACTTCTTGCTCTCCTCGGACGGAAATGCGCTGGCCGGTAGCTGTCTGCAGATGGAGATGCTTAAGTTGATGTAGATGATCTCTAGGTACATTTTTCACCAGCCGAGAGCTAATCACGGTCCGACTTGCTCCAGTATCAATGGTGAGGTGGCACGGTGATCCATCAATACCTCCTTCGATGACCAGACTATTTCCATCATTGGCTTGAGAGATCAGAATTGGGACTTTTACACTACCAGCCAGCACCCGTCCCGCAGTCCTGGCGTTTACTCGTTTCCCTGTTGCTCCGGCGCATCTGGATGTCGCGCCGTTTGTTCTTGGCCATTACCTTGTTGAGTCCGTTTCGGGCAGCTAGACCGAATATGTCCTTGCTCTTTGCAGAAATAACATCTGGGTGTGAATTCCCGACGGTACACACGTTGCTCATTTGTTGAGATCTCACGCAATCTATGTGCTCGAGGGTCATGCCGTACAGCTTCCACTTCAAGGGCGTGAGCAACAGCATCTTTAAGGGTTGCATGGTGACCCAGACGGACGGCAGCTCTCACCTCCAAGTCTCTGATCCCGTCAATAAAAGCTTGCACCAAAATGCTGTCAAGAAATGACGAAGAAGCTCCTTGGTAAGCTTTTCTCACGAGCTTTTCTATTTCCAAAGCCCACTGCTGCAGAGACTCATTAAGACGCTGGTTTCTGTCCTTCAATTGGGCACGGTAGACATGTTCCAAGTGACTATCACCGTAACGTGATTCCAACGCTTCAAGAAGGCGGTCGTAAGTCACTTCACCTCCAAGCGCCTCTAAAACACTGAGTGCTTGGTCTCGTAACCCCAATGTTAATGCTGTTTTGGTTTGCTCCTTATCCCAACTGTTCGCCTTTGCCACAGACTCGAACTGCAGTTTGTATGCAGTCCACGAGGAGGTCCCGTCAAATGGCGGTACTTTGAACTTTCCGACAGTCTGTGCAGATGGAATGGTTACAGAGCCAGCTGTTCCGCAAGCTATTTTCGTCTCCAATTTTTTTACGTTTTGAGCCACAGACTGCAGCCGTTCCTCATAACTCTCAAATTTCTCGTCGATACTTCCTAATTTCTCCTCGTGGCTTTCTATTTTGTCTTGCACTGAATGAATTTCTCTCTGCCATTCTGCTTTAGACTCTTTCAAGAAGGCAAATAGATCTTCTTGTTGTTCCCGGAGCTGAACCTTTAGTTGCAAGGCCTGCTCTTCCTGGCGACGGGCCTGCTCTTCCTGGCGACGGGCCTGCTCTGCCTGGTGACGGGCCTGCTCTGCCTGGTGACGGGCCTGCTCTTCCTGGCGACAGATCAGCTCCTCCTGTTGTTGCTGGAGCTGTGCCTTCAATTGTAGAGTCTGCTCTTCCTGGCGACGGGCCTGCTCTTCCTGGCGACGGGCCTGCTCTTCCTGGCGACGGGCCTGATCTGCCTGGTGACGAGCCTGCTCCTTCAATAAGGTCATAATCGCGTTCAGGTTAATTTCCGATGATGATCTTGAAGCACCCGTCGACGTACTCGGAGTACCCGCAGCCTCTTCCGCGGCCTGGCTTCTGGTTTTAACACCCTCCCTGTCGTCTCTCGGCGTTATCGGCATTTTTTATCCCGCTTCTGACACCAGTTGTTACGAGCGTGGGGATCGGTTTAAATAGAAAATGCGAGGACAACCGTTGAAGGCAGGCTTTATTCAGCTTCACTTCAATTACAGCAAAGCGCGTAGAAATTCGAAAACTCTTCCTTACACAACACTCCGTCACTTGTATAATCGCACTGTATAGCTTCACACACTTTATCGCTTTGTTCGCTTCGAATACTAGTCTTAGACTAACTTGAGCAGCGGCTGTTAGCTCGCCTTTTATATAAGGGGCGGCCGAGTAGCGAAAGATCGAGAAAAGACAGGTACGTTCTGAAAAAGACAGGAACTTTCTGGGAGGTTCTATTAGGTCTTGTGTCTCTTTCTATTCGTTCCATTCCTTCTAGAACAGTGACGTCAAGGCATGCTGTCTCTTTCTAGCCTGACGTCTCGTTCTATTCATTCCATTCCTTCTAGAACAGTGACGTCAAGGCATGCTGTCTCTTTCTATAGTGCCGTCTCGCTCACTCCTATGGAAATTTGGCCATATATTGAAGTGGCCAAGCGCCGGGCGTAGCAATATATTACTTAATTATGCTGGAGCTTTAGATTTTGTAAAGGGGCTAACAGGGCATACGAGTATACTTTCCTAATGAGAATTTATAATTGAATCGAAAAAAAGAACCGCTGACTTTCTTGCCGCAGTCTCCTCGGGTTGGGGCCGCATTTGAACCGGCGGTGGTCTATTTGCTAAGCAAGTTCCATTTTAATACTTGAATGGACTTTCATTGTGACTTTTTTGTCCTTTTTAAAGGTATACGCGTAATACTAGACTACGTGCCCAACCATACGAGCAATGAAAGCGAATGGTTCATCAAGTCCAAACAAAGAGACCCCGAATACAGCGACTACTACATATGGGCAGATGGCAAGCCAGACCCTGATGATCCGAAAAAAATGATACCACCTAGCAACTGGGTATAGTACCATTACCACAGAATAATTAATAGTACTAACTTATTATACGCCAATACTTAAAAGGTTAGCGTAGTTAAAGTGACCATGCATATAAAAGTAAGCTCAGAAACTGTTTTTATAGGGTTAGTCGCTATTCTCCTCGTTTTTTCCGGTTTTAAAATATCGTTTCATCACGTCATCACAAATTAACATTTTTGGGGGGTATCGAGTATGGGGAGAACCGCGTATTACGCATTGTATGAAACCGTTAATACCTACAAACTTTCCTGTGTGAAAATGCTCGTTAGTCCTGGCTCAATTTCAGAAATGTAAAGACTTTCAATAGTTTCAATTTCAAGCTAAATTAAAGTAGGATTTTCATCTTTTAATTAGGACTAACGTAATAAAATAAAATTAAGTCTTGTTTTCCAGGTAAGCATATTCCGCAAGAGCGCGTGGGAGTACAGCGAAACTCGGCAGCAGTACTACCTACATCAGTTTCTGATCGGACAGCCTGACCTCAACTACCGCAACCCAAAAGTGCGCGAAGAGATGAAGGTAGGAAACCTATGAATGTTTACTCCTTCTCTCTTTTCCCCCAACTCTTAGCTTAATTTGGTTCTGAACATAGGTCAGTATCGTCGCAATTGCTCGACTTACCCACAGTCTACGAAACTAGCCCTAGACAAATTTTAATTTTCTATTGACGACATGTAAGCTTGTAAAATGTTAAATACTGGTTATAGCTAGCAAATACTCCAATCTAATGACCGATCAATGTCTTCGGAGCTCAAGCTATATAATCTCACCTCTGACTGACGGATGTGGTTCTAACCAGGCTTTCCTCTCGGGGTGAGGAGATCAGCCCCTTCTAGACAAGTGGCAACTCTTTGGCCGGCGTTTGGTAGAATAAAATGACGAATGTATGGGATTTGGCGTTTACACGACATGCGTTAACGACTGTCATATCTGTCAAATCCCATACATTCGTCGTTGTACGAGTTGCCATTTGTCTAGAGAGGCAGACATTATCCCGTCAAAACATAACGCCCAAGACTTGAAGTTATTAAAACCTCACGCGATCTCGGGTCTCATATGTGTGTGAAGGGTATAAGGTGGCCCAATAAGGCATTTAACTGGCACCCGACAGACCTATAGGTACTTAAAACATATGTTTTTGCTATAAGACATTTGCTCTGTCCTATAATATTGTTTTAGGATGTTCTTCGATTCTGGTTGGATAAAGGCGTATCTGGATTTCGCATGGATGCCATAAATATGATGTATGAAGCGGATCCTGCTGACCACGACGGATCTTACCCAGATGAACCACTGTCTGGTAAGCTGGTGGAATTTGAATAAACTCCATGCTAAAGTCTTAATTTTAAATGCCTTTGCGCATATTTACATCATAAGCTATTTTGTCTAATCTTAAAAAAATTTGCTGTTAATAAACTGACCAAGACCCATGGCAAAGTATAAAGAAGGGTTCGGCCCGTGTGCGAGAAATAATATCTATATGTTTCGTTCCGTTCATGTTTCACCACCGGTAACCGAAAACCCAAAGACGGCGTGCATTTTGGTCGGTTTGAGTCCGACATAACCACTCGCGCTGGATTCGGAGCAAATATTTGTATGCATGAAAATGAATATTATTTCTGTTGGTCTGGGTGGTTAAAGTTATTTTCAAAGAAAAAAATTATCAGAGGATGTTTATTCGCATGGTATGGTATGGTATGGTATAACGGGCTGGTATCCGCAACTCCACGTCATGGCGCGGTTTTTGCGTGAGGGTGGGCATTTCACTCGATGTGTGTGTTTATTCGCATTCTAGAATCCACAACATAATCTGGTTAAGCTATGCTTAGGTACTATAGGTCTAGATAACGTCGCGTGGAATGTCTTACAATATTTATTTATTATTAATTTGTAGGTGTACCTGGTGCAACGCCTGATGACTACGAATACCTAAACCACATATACACTAAAGACCTGGACGAATTATACACCGTCATTTACGATTGGAGATCAGTTCTTGACGAGTATACGAACAAGGAGTCAAAGATTATGATGACTGAGGGTTACACGGATCTGAAGAATATGATGCGGTACTATGGGAACGGGGAACGGGATGGTTCTGTACCTTTTAACTTCCTCTTTCTTGAGGGGCTGTCGAAGGATTCCAATGCTAGAGACATGAAGTTTATGATTGATAAGTGGATGACGTATATGCCGAATGGGAAGACAGCAAATTGGGTGGTAAGTAATATTTACTCGGTACTATTATAAAAGCGAAAGTTTGAATGAGTGGAATGGGTGGTTTGTTTTTATACCACTGAGGTGGCAGATATGCCCACGGTCCACCTGATGGAAAGTGGTTACCGTGGCCTATAGACGTGTGAAACAGGGGAGTCACATTGGTGCTGCCAACCCTGTAAACATAGAGAGTTTCTCTGCCGTCAGCGTAGAAGACAAAGTAGGAATAGCCTTTGGTCTTCCCACTGACGGCAAAAAACTTCATCAGTAAGCTCTGGGTACCCTAGGTACTCACCGCCGCGCCGCACGCCAGGGACACAACACGAGGTTATTATGGCCGCGGTATTCTATTGGGTGAAGGTACTTCTCCAGTCAGACTGCTCAATTGGACGGAAAATACCATCGTGTCCTACCTCCT
This sequence comes from Eilema caniola, assembly GCA_949126895.1. Lineage (NCBI taxonomy): Eukaryota > Metazoa > Arthropoda > Insecta > Lepidoptera > Erebidae > Eilema > Eilema caniola. The sequence goes on from OX421467.1 coordinate 23,289,605, forward strand.
ACAAAAAATATGTCACTCAATTACGCCGGAATAGCTGATTGAAATTGTATCTGGATGAAATTTGACACAGAGATAAAGATTATAGCCAAGCTAGAATACCACGGACATTTTTCATCCTAGCATGAAGGACCTGTGAATTTCAGGAACGGTATAAGTAAGTGTATATCAAGCAGGTGGAACTGCGGGCGAGTACACTTTGAAGCTGGAGTTCCGCTCTCCTGCGACAGTTTGATTGATCTTTTATTGGAACGACTGCAATTGGAGCTGTATCGGCTCGTGGGAGAACTTACCACTGAACACGAACACGAAGGTAGATCCCAAAACTAACAACAAAAAAGTAAACCTACAAGATAATAATACATTATGGTACAAGTGTGTAAAGTTGGTGATTACCGCTGACGCGCCATTTCGCAATAACGGGGAAGATTAATTTGTTTTGATATACGCGTGTATTTCAATCGGCCATAGACTAAAAGAGGTTTCTTTGTAATTAGAGCCAGTTTATGAGCAAGTGCGTTAAAAATATTTTTGCAGAATGGGAACCATGACCAGAGTCGATTGGCTTCAAGACACGGAGAGAACAGAGTTGACGTAATGAATATGTTAGCCCTCATACTCAATGGGGTGACGATCACGTATCAGGTACGTAGATTGCTTATGATACAGTACTTTAAAAAAATACATATCTTATGCCTACAGCAATGAACTTTTGAAATGTTACGTTGTCGTCACTTTAGCCCAAGCAATTAGCACTGATGTACTTATTAGGTACTGTGACTTTCTTTAAATTTGGTTCAGTCATGTCGAAAGCCCTGTGACCACTGTGACCGTGTGCTACGAATGCTTCATCCGACTGATCGGAATTAGTCGGATCTAAAGGAAAAATAGTAAAAATAGAATAAAGTTTCAAATTGATCCATTATCTATAGCTTCGTCAGTAAGTTTTGGGAAACTCTGTTCTAGATTATTTTCTCCTACATATACTGACATTTGACTGACATTCCAAGCAGTTCAAAATATCAGGATATCAAAGGTATTTTCCGTATGTGGTGACATGCGCGACGATCGTGGTGATGAGGTAAAAATTCTTATAATCACGTGTCAGCCTTATCTTTATGGATTTAGTAATGTGTTTCAATACAGCCAAGTAATACTTATTCTAAATATTCTTTTTAAAATTTCACATCCATTGCTTGGTTGAAATTCGATCGTAATAAAATCATTCAATAAAGGTTTAGTACCTATTAAGATCATTTAATAATTATAATCAGATTTCAGATTTAGATAGATTGGATTATATTATAATACCTATTTATATTAAGTTAATATTTATCTAATAAATAAACTTGGTATAAATCATTCAAAAATGAAATTGAGGAAAACTTGAGTCGAATCTGCGTCTACTCGCCGCACAAACATCTTTACAAACTTTCACATTTACAATAAATAAATAATAAATAAACATGCAGGATATGCTGTCTAGACCCAAAGCAAGCATATCTTCACTAATTTGTGTAGAAGGTTCTAGATATAGGTACAATACATACTGAAATGAGACTACTTTTTGTTTGTTAATACATATATACATTTTATACATAGAAACACCCATACCACTGCAAATAGACATATTCATGCATAAATATTTGCTTTGAGTGGGAATCGAATCCGCGACCTTCAATGCAGTAGTCGAACGTTCTACCGCTACGCCACGGAGGTCGTGAATATTAGCGGAGTGGCTTCTATTCTGGCCAAAAATTCAATTCAGACGAGGCAGTCCAAAACGCCTTCAAAGATTTTGTTGATTTTTCCCGCAATTTTTTGTCTCCCACGCGGGACGTGCGTGTGCAGTCGAAGGACTTGGCCTCGCGCGCGTCACATTTATGACACTCGGACGTTCTTGCCGGAAACGACGCAAGAAATTTCTGAAGCGCCTGTCAATTTGACCCGTGTTCGGTGATCACCTGCGACCGCCGGTACAGTTAGTTAAATTAAAATTAACGTCATCATCTGTTTTCTCTGTTATCATCAAGTACCCGTCACTGCGCACGTGACTTTGGCTATGAGGTGAGGCCCTTTGGCCCGCAAGACCCTTTGCCCCGCGAGGCCGAGGGCGGTCACGCAGGCCGCTCAAAATCTCCGCCGCCTCTGCCTTGATAGATATTGATGATAAGTTACCACTTTCAATAAACATTTTAATAATTACCAGGGTGAGGAGCTCGGAATGACAGACGGTAAAGTATCCTGGGAACAGACGAAAGACCCTCAGGCTTTGAACACAGATGATCCTGTCAACTATTGGAAGAAGAGTCGTGACCCGGCTCGAACCCCGTTCCATTGGGACGCAATCACTAACGCTGGGTTCTCTAGTGCTGATACAACTTGGCTACCAGTGGCTGATAATTATGTTACTGTCAATGTGGCAGCTCAGGAGAAAGCAGATAAGAGTCATTATAAGGTAAGTAGGTAGCTACCTAAGAAGGCAGGTTCAGTGTCTTTTTTTAAATATTCCATTAGGTGGGTAGACAAGCAGACGGCCCTAAAGGAAAGTGGTTACCGTGGCCTATATGGACGTGTGCAATTCCAGAGGCGTCATACTCGTGCTGCCGCAGAAAACTTCTAATGCCGATCTTGAAGTAGTCCAGATTGTAGTCGCCTTTGAAAACCCACACACGCTTTTGAAGTTCATTCCACAGCGTATGCGTGCGTGGGATACATTGCCTTGCTTACCTGTCTGCGCTCATCGTTTCCGCTTTTCCAGCGACTTACACTAGTGACACAATGTGTGAAGATAAATTCCCTGCCTATGGCGAACATGTAGAGAATGTAGCTATGTGGGCATCATGTCAAACAATTCTTAAAACACATACCATTGTATAGGCAGGCGGTAGAGCTCTCACAGCGAGATAACGTAACTTGTGTAACAAGCTGATTGGAAAAAAAAACATAGTTCCTGGATGAGACGATATTTCCACTTCATCCAGATATTTTTGAGTTTTAAATTGCGAAAGGACGCAGAAACTAGATATAATTATTAGTAAATTAATTTTAACACCTTATCAATTAAACATACTTTGTAGGACAGACACAAAAAGCACTGGAACTTCATTAGGTTTAGTATTATCTGTACAAGAAGTCACTTATTATTGCTGTTCAAGTAAGTAGTGGTTTTTCACAATACCCAATAGTTTTTGAAAATATTTTTTTCTTATTTTTTTTTCGTACGGCAATACTTTAACTCGCCTTTACTCATATATTTTGAACTAACTAGCCTCGTATTTGCAACAGTTCTACAAAGACATGGCGTCCGTGAAGCGCTTGCCGGCTGTTCGTTCGGGCGACCTGCACGTTCAAGCTATGTCGGATTCCATCTTAGTGGTCATGAGGTGAACTATGTTGCAAAGTGGTACAGTCGACAAAGGAGATACCGTTGCACATGCAAATTTATATGAAAATTAGCTGTTGCCCGTGGATGTCGGTTATCGCTTAGTGTTGAGTCAACATAGTAGCTTTGTGCATGCAAAGACTCAGCCCGATCGCTTTAAAATTGACAAAGTTTTATACGAATTTTCTTCCCCTATTTTATTCCCTTGGGGGTAGAATTAATTAAAATCCTTTCTTAGCGGATGCCTACGTCATAACATCTACCTGCACGCCAATTTCAGCCCGATCCGCCCAGTGGTTTGGGCTGTGCGTTGATAGATCACTATGTCAGTCAGTCAGTCACCTTTGATTTATATATATTTAAATAGAAGTGCAACCGTATCTCCTTTGTCGACTGTACTTGATGTTGCTTATTACTATTATCTATTCTGTGCTTATAGGTATAATGTTGCTTATAGTTATCATCATCATTATCTGAGCGATTGTCCAGTAATATACAAAGTTTGCACTTTGAAGCCTGAGGTTAGCTTGCTGTGATTGATTGGTATGTCGGCTTTTTTAGAAGCGACTGCCAGGTGACCTCCGCACTTTTGCGTGCCGAAATTCCGCTGCCCGGCGCGGCGCTTATATCGGACTCGAACCGACTAAAAACGCATACCGTCTCTTCAGATAGAGCCCTTTGTACACCCTAATATTGCTTATAACATGTTTAGTGTCTAACATTATTCCTGATGGCAATTCGTTGTCTGGCGGCGTGTTGCATAAAAGTTTTTTTATTCCTCTTAGATGGCAGACAAGCACACGACCCGCCTGATGGAGAGTGGTTACCGTAGCCTATGGACGTGTGCAACACCAGGGGAGCTACACTCGTTCTGTGCCGTCAGTGTAGTAGACAAAGCAGGACAAGAATGATTAATGATGATTAATGTATACGTGTATTTATATACGTTTATAACAGTCGTTAACGTATGTCATAATCTTCTAAATACATTTGGCCGGCGTATTATAGACTACAATAAGATAATGACGAAACTACAATAGCTACGCCGGCCAAGGAATTGCGACATGTCTAGGGGGTTAAATATCTGTGCGAGGGTATACTCTATAGCTACTTCACCTTCGGCCTTGCACTGCGGACCCACAGACGGCGTGCGGTTTAGTCGGTTCGAGTCCGACATAACCTCTCTCTCCAGCTCCGGCGGGGGTGGTATCCGTGGGGATTTCCCGCACTATAAAAAAATGGGGGCTAAATAGACAATTATTTCTTTATTCGTTTATAGATTACTACCAGGGAAGCATGTTATTGCTGGAGTGGTCAACCTATCAGATGAAGAGCAGGTCATCGACCTGAGCCCGTTGCACCTTCTACCGGACGAATTGCAAGTTGTCGCGCACGGCGTGTATTGCTCACAAGAGAAAGGGTAAGGTTTAGGGAATGCAATCTCGCGAGATTGGGGCTCAGACGAGATCACACGAGTTTATGAATAATAAATCTACCCCGAGATTTCGTCAATTCCGAGATCTCGCGTGATTATTTTTCTTTTATTAAAGAATATTAGCAACCGAAATTATCGGAATTACTAATATTCCCTCTAACCGTGATTGGCAGTTTCGTGTATTTATTCTTGCAAGTAATGACAATATTTGAATAAATTAAGAAAATAATAATTAATATTATAGATAAGTTTTATGAAATAGACCTTAATTTTTTCGATTTTTTTTTTATAAATTTTATGCATTAATATTGTTTTACGTGCCTATCTATCTTTTTTAATAAAATTTTAAGTAGTAAACATTGATGTATCAAAAAAAATTAATGATTCAAGTCAAATTAATCAGCTTTCTCTTCTAATATCAAAGAAAACCTTTTAATAATTTTATTGTTCTTTTGTAATGAAACAACATTATAAAGAAGAAATGAATCTCATTAACTAAGTTGAGTTGAATAATTTCAATAGAAAATTTAAGATAAATTTTTAAAATAAATCGATCCATTGTTAAGAGAATTATTTGGAAAGAAGATTCTTAAGAAGCACATAATTTCCAAAGAAACAGCTTATTTTGCTATTTTGATAACCAGCCGCTCGGGCCCTTTCGGAATTCAACGCTAGTTGAAACTAGATTTCAGGCAGTCATCTACGAACTAAAAATTTGTCTTTTGATACCCGGACTCGTATCATATCAATGATTTTATTTTCTCTTTTGATTAATGAGCTTCAAATAAGACTTTTTATGCTCAAATGTAATCTCGTTAAACTCACGAGATGTCGCCCATTTTCGGCCGAGATCAATCTCGTTAAAAAAGGTCGAGATCCCGCGGGATCTTCTCTACACTGCATTCTCTAGTAAAATTGTTGACTAAAATAGATATTTTCTATTCTGTGGAAGAGTTATAGTATTTTTGTTGACTCTTACAGCTTACTTACAGTCACCGTTAGAACGATCATAACTAAAACGGTAACGTCTCAAAATGATTGGTATTAAGAGCAAATCAGACTGTTTTGTTGATTTAAATTGTATTATGGTTCGAACTACACGCAATTTTCTTATTATTTCAGGGCATCAGTCGAAAAGAGAAGCGGCATAGTGTTGAGAGGTCATTGTGCGATAGCACTTGAGTCTAAGACAAACTGTTGTTTTTATGATAACAACTAGAAGCATCTAATAAAGGCGTATGATTATTATTATTATTAAATATAATATTTAAATGGCAGCATATTTTGAATTTTCTTTTTATTTACCCATTGACAGCCCCCTTCGAAACTTTTGCCGGCCGGTGGTTATTGGAACTTTGGGTTTTGATTTACGTGGAGATAAATAAAACATCTCTACTGAATTATAATAAAATATTATTATCAGTTCGTGTTGAGTATCAAACAACATTAAAACAATAATCCATATATACACTTATAACATCTTAAAACTATAAAACTAAAACTATAATATTTATTTTACAAATCATACATTATTTTAAATATCGATTAACTAAATGTCGCATTTTTGTTGCTCTTTTGCCCCCAATTTCATAATCTCTGATTAGACAGACAATTTAAGCAGCGTGCAATACTGTAGGCCAAACTTAGGCGCGATCTTTGTGATTAAAAATACTAAAATAGCACTTGCACTTCATTAATTTAAACTGCTATTACAATGTAGAGCAGATGGCAGGTACCTGTAATTTCTTTTTTTTATATGGCAACTTCATAATAATAATATGAAGTTGAACATGAACAGTATTGAAAAGTAATTGACAGTCAGTCCCTTACAATAACTCTTGTATAATAATTATAATGAATATTTAATATCGGATAAGATTAATTATCAATATCTCCCTTAGTTTTTAGATAAATTAAGTAATTCATTTCATTTTAATCTGCCGTATGTTCTATAGAAGCTTTTATAGATTTTAACTATAAAATCTGAATTATTATACCGCAGTTTAAAGCGTAGGCCACATCGGGAGCTAAGCTGTGCGAAACTTGTGCGAAATCAATTTATATAAGCCTTAAGGCCGGGTTACAATGCGACGTACGTACTCGTCGCACTGCTATTATAAAATCCGCGCGAGAAAGAGATAGATGGCCACAAGCTTGAATGCAGCGACTGAGGATTTTTCTTTTTATATTTCTGCGTGATAAAACGTAACTTTGTCAGTCCTTAGATATTCGTCTTAGTGTAAAATGTGTTTGAAATAGCTATTTGGAGCATTTTAGAGTGATGTTTGACACTAATTTTTATCGAGGCAAATATGATGAATTCAGTTTCTGTCACGTTACATCCTAGACGGTATAGCCTACTTTATGAATATTCTTTTTATTTAACGCAATTTGCTTTACACTTGTTATAAATATGTTTAAAAATGTTAAAATCGTCTGCAACTCGTCCTTAAGGACATAAGTAAGTGCTTTCCTGTAACGTTTCTTCTCATTTAGATTAAATAACAAATAGCGGAGATGTGAAACGATGGATGTGTGGTATGACGAGAATGGACAGAATAAGGCATGAGTATATTAGAGCGAGCAACTACTGTCATGGTATGGACATATTATGAAAAAAAATGAAAGTAATGTTGTAGAAAGGTTCAAAGTAACTATGAATGTAGAGGCCTTTAGAAGCAAAGGTAATCTCAAGAAAAGATAAGATGGATGGATTGCGTGTAAGAAGAGGGAACTGAGTAAATGACATCAGACAAGAAGGAATGTATGGAGGAGATTGACATGTTGCGACGATTCCAAATAATTAGGACAAGGTCAGGTAGATGATGATGATGAGTAACTAATCGAACTATGTGACTTACCAAACCTTAGTTTTTAACGTGAACCCATATTGTTTAGCCTGCTTAGCTTTGCTTAGCTCGCCTAGAGTTGGGTTGCGGAAATAACCGGAACGATGTTAGTTTCGCTTGCCTTAATTCCTGCTATGACCTGAGCTTTATACTATCTACTATCTTCTGAGCTTGTGACACGAAATATAAGTTTATTGAAACATGGAACATACAAACAGTCAGATAAAATATAGGTATATCACAATAAATAGAAACTAGTATTTACAATTAATGATTATTTACATTGTTTCATTATTTTCGTATCAGTATTCGGCTTTGATTTCGCACGCATCGGGAAGAAGATTGAGAGTTAAGCTAAAATCGATTTTCTTCGATTTTCTAGAACGGTCTCACTATGGTAGCTACACGAAACTGACAGTGTGATTGATATCTTTATAGAGTAGTTAAAACCATTTATGTTGATAAATATCTAAAATATAGCTGAGGTTTTAACTACTCTAGAAAAATATCATGCTGTAGACATGCTGTGTGCGATAAAGAAACAAAACGGTACAAGTCGATCTTAGTCGGTTTCTCACTCTTTAGTACATTTATAAAAACTCGTAGTATTTCAATCGATTCTTTTATCTAGGCCAAGGCATTTGAGAAGCCTTGCAGTTATATACGTAAGTAGGGCTAGTAAGTAGGTATAAACATTATAGTGTTGCATATACGCTGGATTTCACCAGTTAAACTTGTCGAGACTCAAGTTTTACTTACATAAAGGAATAGATACATTATAAAAAAGCAATGACTAAAGACGTTCTGCATAAAAGCGCATCCCAAATGTCCTCAATAAACCTACGCGCCACTTCTTGGAGCTGTTAACTAATGACATTAAAAAGGCGCGCTATAGGATTTAGGTATCAACATTCATTAGCACTCCATTTTGCCTCACCTCCGGAACAGCAACACAATATTTATTTTAGTTTTTGTAGTAAGAAAATAAGTTCTAATTTTAATCGAACTCGATCCTATCATTGCTAAAATCCAGCCTTAATATGTGATACAGAGTAAATATTTGTGATATTTTCAAACAGTGTTGCACTCTTTACAATTATAATTGCTACTTAATACAGTTTCATTGCAGTAGTATTTATTTAAATAGTAGTAAATTTTCTAGCAAGAAAATAATAGTTTTATCGGTTATAATTGCTTGGCATTTTGTGTAAGTATAATATTTAAATCGATAAGGCACCTATCATCACCTATTTTTTTTGTCAAACGTCGGACTGCATCCTGTTGACAACATTTGGCAAACTTGGTCCAAAAGTAGAGTATGTGTATGTCATATCACTCATTACATCTAAACAAATAAATATAATGAAAGCGTCTGTTTGTAATATAAAAGTAACAGCTTAAATAAATAATACATGCTGTATAATTTCTCTGATGATTTAATAATGCTGTTCGACACTTATAACCAAAATATCCTGTTTTAAGTTTTTGCCTATATTAATGTACGTTTGTTTTGAGTAAATTTCAATGTGGCATAGTCCATTTAGACAATTTTTAGATAGCTGATGTTACAAGGCGTAACTAAGAGAAATAGACATCAGGCTGTGCGTCATGTGTTTTAAAAGAAAGTACGAAATAAGAATTAATTGACTGGAAGAATGAAAGATCTGTGTCTAGAATCAATTTCTTCAATGTTACGGTATCCAATACAAATCGAGATGTTAAGGTATAGCTTGATTTAAGTATGTCTTCATAGGTACCTATGTACATAGTGTTCATACCTAACTATAGTCTATATACATTTTGGTGTCCGAGTCTATAAGTATTTGTTTTCTTGTTGATACAGAAAGTTAAAATATTTAGTATGAAGTTCGAGTGACTAGAGCAGATTCACTGCATTTAAAAATGTCTCCGCCTAACACATTCAATAATGATCAAATATCCAACTTATATAAAGAAGCTAATTAACTTGCCACTATTTATAAGTTGATTGTTAAACTATTTATTATTTATAAAGAATTATGAGTAGAAAAAATAGTAGAACTAAGAATTTTATAGGTTAAAGGTTTGTTTGATATTTTATATAGTCTAGTTGCAAATAGATATCAAAGTATACATCTATAGGTTTGCGTACCGATACCTCAATAACTCAAAAAGTTTCACATCGATTGGTCATCGATTTTCTACGTTCAACTTTGACACGATATACAATATAAACAATGGAAACAGCTTCAAATACACAAATCAGGTGTTACAGATTTTTAAAAGATTTTTTTTTCAGGCGAAATCGTGGCCCTGGCCACTGGTATAATTGTCAAAATCAATGTTTATTTCCTCGTACTTTAAGCACTGTCTTAATGCTTGTGTGGTTGCGATAAAACTTAACCAATTTCGTGCAGTTGCGCGAAAGTTATAGGCCTAGTACAAATTATAAGGCCAATTATTGGAATTTTTGATTTATTTTTTGCTGCAAATCCAGTAACCTAACATTATTATACAACTTTGACAAGGTATATCTACTTTAACAATGTGTAAGAAGTTTAACAAAATGCCATTTTCATATCATTTACCTATACATACTTACATCTCTTATGTTTCGAGCAACAAATATACACTGTACAACAAATAAACGGGCAATAATAAAATAGTATCTTTTCTAAAACTAACTTAAACACAATAATTTCTTCCAAAATGGTCGTTTCGGGTGTGCGATTGGCAACCCAGCCAAGATGGCGGCGTCGAAGGCATCTTTCAACTGTTTTCTCGTTTTCGCAGATGTTTCAATGTAGACTGCGTCGATTTTCGTTGCCAAGGCTCTCGCTTCGAGGTCGGAAACCACTTGTTCATTACGCCCCTGGAAAAAGAAAAAATAAAATAAAATACTAAGAAATTATTTAGTCATCAACTCTAATTGAGAATGTCCCAGGACCAGTTTTAATTTTTTGGGATTTTATGGCATGTAAACTAGGACCTTTATGTCAAGTCTTATTTAGTATTATAATAATAAATTAGTTAGAGTGATTGTTGATGATGATGATAATGAATTGATGATGTTGATGATGATGATGACGATCAATGAGATAAATGCTGCCTAAATAAAGTTATGAGAACTTTTCTAGAAGTTCCCAAGAGAGAACCAACACGAAAGTCACTATTTACTGTAATATGCCACTTTCTTACACTTGTGTGCGTTGTCCAAGACGTTATGACTAAAAATACACCAATTTTAAACATAAAAACTCGAATTCACATCAATTTCGGAAAATAAAATAAATATAAAAGCACCGCGAAGCACCCTACCTCGCATTAGCGGCAAAACCTCCAGGCCCAGGCAACCTAACGTTGGATTTAAAAATATAATACAAATTTTCCTTGAGTTTATAAAAAAAAATAATTGCTGCGTAGGAATACACAAATATATGGTTCTGTTCTATGCTTATGTAAGTCTTTCATAAGAAAGTTTTTATACTGTTTGAATATACTTGGTCAGTAGGTGTGTAAATATTATTTACGCGGAAAAGATAAAAATGAAATAATGTCCAAACAATGCTATATTGCGTGTATCAAGATAAGCAATATAGCACTTATGTTTTAATAACGTTGCGTATGTAATATATTTTTAGCATACCCCTAACCATAGATTATTTATAATATATTCTCGAAATAATTTAGGTTGCTTAAGTTGAGTTCGATTAAACATTTTCTACAAAAATTGGACCGATATTTTCCTTAGAATTCTTACGAATTTCGAATCGAGGCCAACAAACTGAAGACCAGCATTTTAGGCGGATAGATATATAGTGCGACGCAACCCATCCAAAAAAAGCTCTTCGGCAATTCATACCACGGCCTGAAACGACCTACGACCCGAAATACAACCAATAACGAACTTAAACTTTGAATTTCGAAATCTATCAACAAATCCCTAATCGATCCTCAGTTTGTAGTAGGAAGGTTATTTGAACGGAAACGCTGAACTAGTTTTAACTGCAAGACCACCTACATCGGCAGACAGTAAACAAAGCAGTACAATATTTGCACGAGACTGAATCATTGTTGTTGTTTTTAACTCACAATTAGCTTCACGCCAACTCACGCTAGCTATTTTATGACGTGACATAAATAAAATGCTGCCAGCAGTGGAATTGGTCAAAAAATTTGCATAATTTAAGAGCGGCCTTTATTTACTTAATTGGGGCTGTCTTTGTAGAATGATCCAATAACGATGACGGGTTGATGTCTCTGCCTGCTCCAGAAGGAGAAAGGCGTGTGTATTTATGATTAGGCAGAAATGCATATAATCGAGTTACATGCTCACTCATCATCCCCCGAAACTTTTTCCAAATTAGTTGGGGTTTTTTTTTTACGTGCGGGACATCCCCACGGATACCCACCCCTCCGGAGCCGGAGGGGGAGGTTATGTCGACTCGAACCGACTAAACCGCACGCCGTCTCTGGGTCGTAGTGCTGGGCCGGAGGTGCAAATTAGTTGGGGTCGGCTTTTAGGCCAACTACAAAACGGTAGAACTTTGATATTTTTTGTAAAGCAACTGCTGTCATCTGACCGAATAAAGGAGAAAAAATTGAATCGGTCTAGGCGGGGTTTGAACCCGCGATCTTTGCCCGAATCAATTCAAATTTCTCCTTATATATCTGTCTTTGGGGCGACAAGACAGATATAGAAGGAGAAATTTGAATTGGTTAGGGTGAGGTCTGGTAGCTTAGTGGTCAAAGCATTGCCCTTGTAAGACATAGATCGCGGGTTCAAACTCCGCCTATACCGATTAAATTTTTTCTCCTTTATTCGATTTAAATATTTAGCATGAAAAATGCTTAAAAAATTAATTAAAAAAAAAAAGATTTCATCTGTCCTCCAAAATACTCTATAGCGATATCGAAGTTCTGTAGAAAGACCAGCCCCTCTAGACAAGTGGCAATTCGTTGAATGACGAATGTATGGGATTTGACGTGTATGACATGCGTTAACAACTGTCAGATACGTCAAATCCCATACATTCGTCATTCTATTCTGACCATTACAAACGAGACTGACACTTGGAGGCTTAACGTACTCATTAGGATTCAGCAGTGACGATGCTGATTTCTTCAAAAACAACCAAGTACCTACCTCACTAACTAAGCTGAACAGTCAACTGGTCAATGTGAACTTAACTTTATATTTTTTGGATCGTGATTGGTTTAGCGGCGGTCTTTGTCAGTGAACAACGATGAGTCACTATTTTCTTAAGCCTGAGAATGGTGGTTTATGAAAGATAACAAAATATTCACCTTTAAAGTTTGCAGCACTCTCGAATCCTGCGCCAGGTCACTTTGCGTCCCCACCAGTATTAGAGGAGCCTTGACGTTGGCGACAGCCTTGGTCCACCTCTCAGCAACGGACCTAAAGGTCTCGGGCCTCACCACGGAGAAGCACAGCATGAGCACGTCGGTGCCAGGATAGCAGAGCTCGCGGAGTTCAGACATTGAGTCCTGTAATGTAGAAAAGAGTACAGTTATTAGAATTATTCTTTGAGGAGCGGTAATCCCAGTTGTTTACAAAGCTATGACTTTGGAGTTCGGGGCCGTTCTTCTAATATTCCTTCGTATAATTTTATTATGCTGGCTTCTAAGAGAGTTAAACTGTTGTCAGACTCCCTAATCTCGAGGAGAAAGCCCGTGCTAAATAACCAAAGCCTCGTTTTTTAATCAACGTGCACCGGCTACCAGGTTAGTAAGAAGTACCTGATGAGTAGTAACTGATTCCTGTGACTCTAATTTATTTGAAAAAAATCGTCAACATTTCAGAAAACAAAATAATATGAGTCATGACACTCATGATTTTGAATACATATTTATTAATTTCCGAACACATCTATGGTCAAAATTCAATAGATTATGGTACAAGTGTGTAAAATTGGTGATTACCACTGAGGCGATATTGATATAACGGTAATCAACAATACACACGTGTACCATACGACGTTTTTCATATCACTTGTGAATAATATAATGTTCTAATATCATTATGTGCCTGAATTCAGTGAGATTAGCCATATTATGAGCAAGTGAAATGAAAAAAATATTTATAACCATGACACGTTTATAAAGGGCCGTAGTTACGTATCAAGTAACGGTGAGACCGGAGCCGGCGCGTAACGGGTTCAATGGCCGATGCATTTGATAAATAACTGTATAGGTACATCACCATTATTCCAAACAACTAATTAGCAGAGATAACGCATAGATTTTATGCATGCATGTAAACATCTTGACCTGCTGTTTGTGATACAATATGTCTGCCAATTAGCCCGGCGGAATTATGACAACATTTGACCAGACTAAAATATGTATGACAGAATTGATAGATACAGAACTCGGGTGAACTCACTGTTTGGTAAACGATCAGTGGGTTAAGTTACCTAGGCGAGGGTTACGATTAGGATGAGTGACCGTTTAGTGGTGTTACATCTGAGCGCTTCCGTGCTTCGGAGGGCACGTTAAAAGTCGGTCCCAGCTGTCAACAGTCGTAAGGTCAAGACGGAGGCCTGTATTGGCGACCTGAACCACTATGTCACAGCCTCACAGGATGGACCCTAACGACACAAAAAGCAGAAGAATAAGACTGAGTATTATGAAGTACCTGCCAGTAAACAGTATATCTGTTACCTTTTAGAACTTTACTAGACCAATGCATCATGACGAGTCTAATGCAATAGTGTAAAATTGAAAATAAAAAATACTTAACACAGCCAATGAATACAATACAAATAACAATTAGTTAAAAATGAATTGTAATCAAATAGAGTATGTAATAATAGTAGTGGTAATCCATACTTCCATATCCATACTAATATTATAAATGCGAAAGTAACTCTGTCTGTCTGTCTATCTGTCTGTCTGTATGTTACGCTTTCACACCTAAACCAATGAACCGATTTGGATGAAATTTGGTATAGGTGTAGATTAGACCTTGAAAAAGGACATAGGCTATGTTTAGTCGCGATAACCGACATCCACGCGGGCGGAGCCGCGGGCGAAAGCTAATAGATTATATAATTGGTATTTTATGTTTTCTTATTTCTTCTATACAAATAAATAGAATTGAAATATCTGTTTGTAATGCAAATGTTATGAATAACAAGCGTTATAATATAATAAAATAAATAATAATAAATAAATAATTTATTGTGGAACATACAAACTGTGACAATATCCATACTAATATTATAAATGCGAAAGTAACTCTGTCTGTCTGTCTGTCTGTATGTTACGCTTTCACGCCAAAACCACTAAACCGATCTTGATAAAATTTGGTACAGTGGTAGATTAAATCTTAAAAAGGACATAAGGCTTTGTTTTTTTTTAATTTTATATCTTTATTTAAACTTTAAAAAATATTTACAATAGAAATGCAGTGTTTTCTATCTTATCCTGACTTTGGTCACATTACATTTTACACACTTACAACATTACAATATAGTTAATAATATGTTGATCGCGATAACCAACATCCACGCTGGCAGAGCCGCGGGCAAAAGCTAGTCAAATAATAGAGCAAGTAAGTACACGCCAGACCCACGTTATACCGTACTTAGTAGATACTACATACTATTTATTCTGCAGTGATCTAGCACTTATAATATACAGACTGAATTTTTAATAATTTAAAAAATGACAATTGATTAAGATTTGGATTTTGATTTAGAATCGCGACTAACCTAAATTTTTAAGTCATTCGTTTTTATATCAACCGACGTACATTTATTCCTTAGATGAATTAATCTAAGATTTATTCCAATTTAATAAAATGTATCTATCAATTTTATTCGTAACCTTCAGTTATTGTATCGTATAACTTTTATAGATAAAGTTACCTTCCTATTGAAAAGTTCAAGCACATTAAAATAAATAGTTTTTGAAATAATGTCTTTCAATTACAGTATTGTATCTATTTTTGATTGGGTACAACACTTCAAACTTTAAATTTTCTTTTAACATGTTGATTAGTAGTTGAAACTTATATGTGGTTGTACATGTACAGTCGACAAAATCGATAGTTTCCCACCTGTACATATAAAGTTGTATGTAAGGCTGGGATATTATCGATTTTGTCGAGTGTACATAAAATTATTACGACATTTGAGCTTTTAATAAATGAGGCGTCAGTTTGTAAGAAAAATCGCACTCACAGGGAAAAAAGACGTAAGATGAAATTGTTAATTTTACGGGAGAGCAAAATAAACTGTTTTTCCAGGTGCATTTCTACATTGACGAATCGAATGTATTTTTAGGTATAGATCTTTCATTTTACGCTAGAATATTACGAAAAAGAAACGACCATTATGTATCTTCACTTGAACTAATCAAAACTGCAAAAATAAAATTACGTAATTTCCCTGGGAGTGCGAAATATCAATGCGGGATATTTGCAGTTCATTTCATTCAGCAGGCAAAATAATTAGTTAAGGTTTGATTATGCGAATAATTAATATACGGGAGGGACAGTGGTAGTGCGGAACTGCACTGTACCCTCTAGTGTGGTACGGTTGGCTGCCTTAGTTCTGCAAAATGGCGAAAGCAAATAAATAAAATTGATACTTGCATGTACCTATCGGTATTTTCTATCTATTAGAAATTAATTAGTAATAATAAGTATCATATAAATTAAGTTTCTCTTCTTATGTCAACCTTTCTAATACAAATTCATCAATCAAAATAGAAACAACATGCCCTTAAAAAAGTGATCGTTTTGACTTTAGAGCATTCTTTAGAGTGTTAGTGTTAACAGCCGTGGGTGAAAGTAAACAGGCAAATAATAAAACAAAAGAATTACGACCCTAATACACGGCTGCGATCCAGCTTTGGATCAATTTGTCAGTCGCGATCAACAATTAAAAATGCTCAGAATAGTTCTTGTTACTTATCTATTATTGCTTCTTTATTGCCAGTAACAGACGTTATTAATGAACGAAATCAAAAAGATGATATTTGTTATAAATGTTAAGTTTAGATTTGAAATTCGAATGTAATTGCATGCGGATGATTTTGAATGATATTGCAATACATTTCTAGGTAGATTTGTAAGGTTTACCGATCATATTTATTCAGTACAGACAAACTCTTTCGTTTATTTATTTAACCATGGACATTGATGGAAATTGGGAATTGATGGTTAAGAAGCGTCGGTAGCTTAGTGGTTAAGGTGTCGACCTTACGATCGAGAGGTCCCGGGTTCGAATCCTTGCCATTACACTACCGACATGAAGTAGGAGTGGGTTCTAGCACAAACACTTAAGCTTAGTTTTAGGGGTTAGAGGGAATATTAGTAATTTCGATAATTTGGGTTGCTAATATAATTTCAAATAAAAAAAAAATAATTGCTTAAATTTTTGGATATGCCAATAATTTTAAGAAAAGTACTATGTATCCATAGCTAATGATAATTATACAAAACAAAAGGTACCTAGATAGTATTGCACTATCTAAGAAAAAGGAAAGCGCTCCGAAGTGTAAACTTTGGATGCCACTGGGATTGGAGATAGGATCACAACAATGATCGGATCGGGATCATGTATAAGGTGCCTAATAGCACCTACTTGCTAAATACGGCAAGTTACATCACTTCCCTTTACAATATGACGACGCGCCTTATAAGCCGGGCAGCGTATCAGTTTGATTGAACATTGTAGGTATGTCTAAAACATTTCTAAAAAGATTCTGTGAAGTCTGTAATAGTCTGTATTTGCATATAATAAAAAAATAAAAACATACCTACATATAATCACGCCTTTGTCCCTGGAGGGTTAGGGAAAGGTGTGTTTATACCCACATTTCACCAATCCTTTTATTTGGGGTAATAAGGGTGAGGGTATTTCCATATTCCGGGCACTATTGATGACTCGAGCCACGCATAAGAGGCTGAGTCTGGGCTGTATATGTATATTTAAACAAATAATTAATAATAATGTGTTCTGAAAGCGATACCTATCCATAAATGTGTTATCCGTATGGTGATGGAGAAAGAATACAAGTATCACCACCCTACAGAAAAATACGCAGACGATATCACTGCGAAAGAAAGAAAACTCGAAATAAAACCTTGTACCTACCAACCTGTCTGTACAGCATGGAAACTGTAGGCCAGAGCCTCCCAACATTGGGAGAGGCATATGCCCGGTTCACATTATTCCAGTCCCCATAATCCAGTGAATCAATTCAGTCCAGTGCTGGATTGGATTGTAGTTTTTTTGAAGTGAAAACTTCTTTAGCGGCGTTGGATGGGTGTAAAATGTTAAGGAAGCGTCAGGATTAGTTGACCTTTGAACCGTAACCGACGACTGACGTCATACAAGATTGGTACAGACTATCTATTTTGCAATTTACAACAGATAGCGTCGTAGCTTAAACGGTAAGCACTTCGACTGTAAGTCCTTATAGTTTCAGATAGTATCGGGTTCAAACCACCTGGCCTTCAGGGATTTTTTGGGATTGTTTTTTCTTATTATAATTTATTACTTTTGGTGATTATTTTTTCTTTTTGTAATTTATTACTTTTTATGATTATTTTTGTGATTATTTTTTCTTTTCATAATTTATTAATTTCTTCTGACAGAAAATTTGCAGAAAATAAGTGATAGGTTCTATGATTAGCGCTATATTATAGGTATGGTATGGTATGTTCTTTTTTATCTTTTTCTATGTATATAACGAAGAAAGAAAAAAGAAAATGTTTTCACTTCTGCCGGCACTCCCAGAGTGCAACCCGTCTTTTTTTTTACGTGCGGGAAATGCCCACGGATACCCACGCCTCCGGAGCCGGAGGGGGAGGTTATATCGGACTCGAACCGACTAAACCGCACGCCGTCTCTGGGTCGTAGTGCTAGGCCGAAGGTGAGGTTGTCATGCGACATATCCCTCGCACCCCGGCTGACAAAGGGCCATCCCTCTCGGTCTGGCCCTCCTCGGGTCTGGCCCTTCTCGGGGATTGTAGTATTTACATTATTCCAGTGTCATAAACGCGCTTGAAGTGACAGACAATCTAGTGACTGCCCTAGATTACTCACAGGAATGGATTCACATTATTCTAGTGCCATTATAGCATTGGTATCTGACTGAAATGCTACCTGGAATAATGTGAACCAGTTATTATGTCCAGCAGTGGACTGCAATAGGCAATAGGCGAATTTATTGATTGCCTGTCACAGACATTCTATTTTCACCGAAGCCCTAGAGAGATTTCTCTAATACAACGCAAATCACAATACAATAAACTCACGTACACGTTTCACTTTCTTAATACTTAATAGTTTTACAGTTGTCATAACATTCCAAGATGGCTGAGAACAATGGAAACAAAAGAGTAATTACTTTTTAATGTTTGTGATGTAACCACAGAATATAGCAAAATACGTAACGGTGAATTTTATTTCTCACTAATTGTTAAATAGGTACCTAATTGTGACCGCGGTGGAATGATACGTGCGCGCCTCCTTTTTCCGGGAGCAAGATGGGGTCAATCATGGTTCCCCCCACTCCTTGGGGGGGGGGGGGGCATCTCAAAACCATCAGGGTCAGGCAGGATGTGAAGGATATGTCTTAGCTTATGTCTTAGTAGCTATGTCTTAGTCTTACGCCACGCATCTGAAGACCTAAGACGGCGTGCGGTTTTAGTCGGTTCGCGTGTGACATATTCGCCGCCGGCTTGTACAAGGGGAGTACCGCACGAAAAAGTACGCTATAGTGACCACAATAAAAGGTATGCTAAGATGGTTTATGCAGGGACAAATCTTGCCTCCATAACCTTGGCTTATTTTTTCCCACTTCCATTATCACCTTAAAAAACCTTCTGAAAATAAGTCCAGTAGTTTGGAGTAATGTTTTTCCAAATGAATACACTTTAGTTAGGATTATTTTCTTGACTGTGTGGGTGTAGGGGGCCTACTATCTTTGAGGTCTAAACCAAAAACAGACTCGTCTTGTTCCCTCGCCTCGGCTCTGGAGTCTTTTTCAACCCTCCCGTAAGCGGATCCCGGGCTTCCACATTGGAAAGTTTGGGGGTAGCCGGGAAAGATACTATGGTGAAGAAGATTAAACAGGTTTAATAAACTAAAGTACCCTAAAGTCGTCGGCATTGCGATCAAGACGTCTTAGGTTCTAATCCTGGTCATTACACTACCGAGGAAAGCTACTGATTCGAAAGTTTAGTTGGTCATTATCACCACCGTGTTGCTAGTATTGTTTGTCGCAAGTAGTTTACTCAATAACATTTGTCACTGGTTCGCAGAATTCGTCTCTTTACAAATTATATGTCACGTTTCTCGATAAACATACCATTATTAATGAATTTATTGATGCAAACCATCTTACGAAGAAAACCTTAGTGATTTCCGAACGCATGAATAGCACATATTGGAATACAATACAATATGTTTGCACAAAGCGAGTATGGTAAAAAAAACCTGGAATCCATTGATCCATTGATAAATCAAACAATAAAAAAATCTTCTATAAATCTATGGCACGGGACACTTGGTGCATCTGTCAGAATCAACTACAGATTTCGTAAATTCATCATTATGAATTAACGAAAATAAATTCATCATTATAAATTAACGAAAATAAATTTATATTATCACATTTATCAAGGATCTCATGATGCTTTTGTCTGAAAATTACGCGTCTTAACGGAGGTTTGTTAGAGTACCTACCGACGTCCTTTAACTTCCTATTTTACCTTTCTCCTGTTGAGGTCTTTTCTGGGGGCAAACTAACACCTGCAAGGTCGTACACCTGCTGATTACCAGATAAGGCTCTGGCTTTTTCATCCGGGTTGTGAAGTCAGACGGCTGTCGTTCCCCTATATGCTGTACAAGTTAAAGTAAAAGGAGGAAAAAGGGATAACCGGACCCCAGGCTCCGATGCTAGGATGGTAACTCCTTAACGTTCGTCGGTCCATGGGTCAAGGAGCCATTAAGGGTCCAGCTTACCATCAAAACAGCGAGTTGTTTGCTACTTTAGTGGTACAAAAAAGCAGATGATCACCTACATACCACCTGCACAATTATTTTCGTAGGTGTATTCAATACGACAAAACTTCATTTTTTGTGCCGGCAACACAGGTAGAGAAACTGTGGGAATTGCACTATGGTTCATTGTTTGTGAAAAAAAGAGAGCTGTCGGTTATGGATTAGTATGTACACGTGCTATTTTTTTAGATTCCCGCCTTTGAATTCAGTATGGCGCCAGGTGAATGAAGATGGCGGTGAAGTATGACCGTGGGATAGACCGTTCGATTGAATACGAAATCTGGTTTATTTTTTATAATTTTATTTCCTTTTTTGTTGCTTCGCTTCTCTCTCACTGCTATTTCTCACTCTCTATTTATTTGGATGGTGAATTGAATTATTTGAAATTACATCAATTAATATTTAAAAGATGAGTTGTTACTTAAATTATAATTAGTGGCGCTTAGTTATTGCAGTTCGTTTAGTTTTCTTGACTACTTATTTACAATCTTGACAGCAAATGATTGGAAATTACGGTTTTCGCAGTACATTAGCCTAACTTAGTAGCCTCTACTAGTAAGATTTTTTTTTCTAATTCACAGAATTCGGTTTAAGATTTTCCCTAGTTTACTTTAGTTTCCATAACATAAATACTTCTTAAAAAGTTTGGCAAAGTTTATAAACAATGAGAAATATTAGGGGTTAAAGTATGAAACTGCCGATTTGTACTGACAAATTGAAATTCGTTTTTTTTTTAATTTAACGTATTTATTTAATCAAAATAATTACCATTATTATCTATACATTGCTGCCATCTAGTAGGAAGGTCATTTATGCCTTTGCGATAGAACTCTGGTGATCTAGATTCGACAAACTGTGTGAAAGCATTTTGTACTGCCTCCTGAGAAGAAAACTTTTTATCACATAGAAAATTGTCCAAATCACGAAAAAAATGGTAGTCTGTTGGAGCAAGGTCTGGCGAATACGGAGGGTGACGGATAGTTTCTAATTGCAGTTCCTGTAGAGTTAAAACGGTTTCTCGTGCTGTATGAGGTCTCGCGTTATCATGGAGCAATAATGGTGAAGATCGATTCATGAGTCGGGGCTGTTTCACTGCTAGTTTTGCTATCATTGTTCGGAGTTCGGCACAGTAGACATCTGCCGTTATTGCTTGACCAGATCGTAGAAAGCTATAGTGAATAACACCATGCTGAGACCACCAAACAGTTACCATTACCTTTTTATTGGTAAGCTTTGCTTTAGGACACTGTTGTGGCGTTTCACCTGGGGTCAGCCATTGCATTTTTCGCTTACGGTTATCGTAAAGAATCCACTTTTCATCACATGTCACAATTCGATCCAATATTCCTTCATTTCTGTATCGATTCAACAAGGCAACACAAGTTTCAACACGCATTTCTTTCTGCAGATCAGTCAAATCATGAGGTACCCATTTTTCACATTTTTTTATTTTATTGATTTGACGCAAATGAGTCAATATTGTTGGTAAGGTAACGTTAAACCATGCAGCTAATTCCTGGGTAGTTTGGCTCGGATCGGCTTCCACCATGTCTTTCAATTCATTGTTATTCACCTGTGTGGACGGCCTTCCTCGTGGTTCGTTCTTCAAAAAAAAAATCGCACGGTGCGTTCATTAGCAGTCCCCTCTCCAAACGCAACATTGATATTGCGAGCTGTTTCTGCCGCGTTAGTTCCGCGTCGGAACTCGTATTCAAAAATCACTCGAATTTTCGAAGTATCCATCTTTCTTGTCTAAGCTGAATAAAAAAAACAACTGAAAGTCGATAATCGAATGTTGCACATTTTTAAATGAAGAACTACATAGGTACCATGTGGAAAAAGTTTCACTCAAAAATCTCAAACCATGAAGGTTCTGTGTCAATTCGAAGTACCTATTACAATGAAACGGCAATTTCATACTTTAACCCCTATTATTAATAGTGAGAATCTGATTAAGATCCGCCGGCTTACTTTGCCTGTCGGCAGCGCTCGTTTGCATTTTGTTATCTTTTTAGAGTAAGTAGTTTAATATTGAAGCTATAAGACAGATTGCTATAGTTTTAATATTTTACAAATATTTTGCAAACAAAGATGGTTTTGTCTACTTTTTAGAATTAACATACTGACAATCCGTTGTATGTTAGGCGAACGCTCTGTAAACCTGAATCCGATCTCTAATACCTAATGGAGGTAGTTTTTTTTATTAATCACAAATACAGTCAACGAAAAAAGTGAATCCCTCGAGGACAAAGTCAATATAGGTGTGTTGGTGTTATTTTATAATCGCTTTAACAGTTATGATGATCTTGAGAATTTGTAAATCTACTTTTCTCGTTGTACCTTTAGAGTAATATTGCAAATATCCATATCTTATCATTGATGATGGTGTGATAACTGATTGATAATTGTCGCTTTCTAGTGGTTTGATATCACTAAATTATGTCATGGCGATCGTTTTGCGATAACTCTATCAAAAACAAGTGTTACTAGTCTTTTGTTGGTTCATATACGCTGTTATCTAACCTGGCAACACCGAATTTTTCCAATAATATGATCTTTTCTCACTCACAAAAGAGTACCAACTAGCAGCGGCCGGTGGTCTTCAGAATTTATTACTAAAAAAGGTTGTGAGAATTTTCGCGCAGCTTTACACAGCCTCGCGGTGTCGCGCTATCCTTTACCTTCAAATGACTATGACCTTTTTTACCGTAGAATAAGATTCAAAATGCTCCGTAATAAAATGCCGCTACCGGCCGTTGCTTTTTCGGCAGAGATTGACCCTAAAATACGAAATGCGGGCGCCAGCACGAAGTACTGTTTCGTGCGAATTGTATGTACATTTTTATGCACGAATCTATTAACACTAAATTCGCATAGTAAGTATATTATTTGTCCGAAACAGACGTCCGCAAGCGTACGCAAAAAATCGAAAAACGGTTTTTCAGTAGGTAATATAGTGTAGTTTGGGGCATGTATTATTTGAAATATTTTTCGAATAATTTTAACATTACCACATAGTCTTTCAGATTTTTGTTACTTCAAACAAATACATAAATTATTAATTTTAAACTTTTTCATAAGCAAATAATTTAGGCATCTATAAAATAAGTAAGAACATATATCCCACCTGTCCCGCAGTATCACAGATTTCCACGCAGATCGGCCTGTCGTCCACGTCTACCACAACTGTGAACAAACAAATTAAAACATTAATAAAGAAGTTTTTAATAAACCAAACGCAGATTCGGTACTAACTACGATAAATTAAAATTATCATGCTAAGTTTTCTCTCCCTCCAAAACATATCATGGATCCAATCGTTACAGGACAATAATATAACTTGTATGCAAGAATATTATAATCTGAAACGATGGGTTTGTGTTAATTAAAGTACCTACTCCGCCCGGGCCTCACGAAGACCTTTGGGCCCAGGCCACCTTCATCAGCAAGCCAGTGTGCGCCTACGCTCTACACTACTCTACAGGCTGATGATGCCTTCCTTCTCAGGGTTGGGTGGAAACTGCCTCCCCCTCCCTCCCCCCAATAAAAACCAATGAGAAGTGGAACAGAAGAGCGGTCCTCCAAAACCAAAGCTATATTCCGCGTCTAGACGACTCGTCAATGAGCGAGGGAAGTGGCGAGAGAAGAGGGCAGAGACGTGGTGTGGATGGAATATTAAGGATATTCCATACCGCGAATGTCGGCTTCGCGGCTCGAGTCAAAGGAGCGGTAGAACGAGCGTGATGAACCATCCACGTACACGACGCTCGTAGCTTTACCACATATCATACCCCATTTTTATAACATGACGTCGCAGACAGTGAAAAAATATGAAAATTGGTTGAAAACATTACAATTATTTATTATTTATTCATATTTTATTATTAATATTATATTTTATAGTGTAGTATAGTAGAATAGTATATAATAATATTTCTTTATTTTTTATTATAAATAATGTTATAAAATGCATATCATTTCAAAATATAAAACATATATTTTATTATTATGAACTAGCTGTTGCCCGAGGCTCCACCGGCGTGGATGTCGATTAACGCTTAGTGTTGAGTCAACGCTATTTTCTAAAACAGAAGTAGCCTAAGTTACTCCTTATTACATCAGCTACCTGCTAATAAAAGTCCCGTCAAAATCAGTCCAGCCATTTCAGAGATTAGCTGGAACAAACAGTCAGACAGACAAAAATTGTAAAAAATATTATTTTGGTGTCTGTACCGCATTATTTTGATATGTACGTGATATGACACTCCAATTTTATTTATACATACATATGTATAAATAAAATTGGAATGAATTGGATGAATTACCTAAGAACAATGTATCTATACATATAGATACATTGTTCTTAGGTAATTCATTAAAATAATTCGCTATTCGGAAAAAGCATAGGCAAGCTATACCTAACTTTGTCGTTCATACGTTTACGTCCATCTCCATTGCAAGGCGAATTACTCGCGCGAATATATCCGGCAACACGATGAGCAATACGAGAAGCATAGTCTGGACAAAGGAGTTAGATGCCACTGGGATTAGAACTCGGAAAAAGAACAAAACTCCCCGCGCAGGTAAAGCCTAAATCCAGCCCAGAGGAAAACGCATTTTTCACCAAATTGACTGAAAACACACGTACCTATACGTAAATACTTTCGTAACTGTAGTGTACAACGTATTGTGTAATGAAAGTAGTAATATTTAAATGTCAGTACGAACACGCTTTATAACCGCACAAGTCGAAGTATCGTCGAATTAGGTAACAGTCGGCTCATAACCTCTGTGGCGTGGTGGTAATGAACGCGGCCGCCACGCAGGAGGCGCGGGTTCAGTCCCCGCTCAGTAGTCTGGTCTGGCTAATCTGGTCTTGCCTTAGAGAGAACGTTAAACCGTAGGTCCCAGTTGCCATACGAATATCTAGAACAGTCGTTATGGGTACATAGTTGGAGCCATAGAAAGTACAACAACTGGTCTAACTGCAATGCTGCGATATCGCTTTTGGGTTGTGGAGGTCAGCCCCTCTAGACAAGTGGCAATTCGCTAGCTGGCGTTTGGTGGAATAGAATGACGAATATATGGGATATGACGTATATGACAGTCGTTAACGCATGTCAAATATGTCAAGTCCCATACATTCGTCATTCTATTCCATGAAACGCCGATTAGCGAATTGCCACTTGTCTAGAGGGGCAGATCAGTTTGAGGGTAATCGGTGTACGGAAAATATTCAACTTAAGTCAAATCTGTAGCTAGGCTGGTAAAGTGGACACCAAACACAGAGGTAAAGGCGTCGTATGAGACTGCGATTAACGCTAAGACGGAGAAGAAGGTAACCATCGGCTTGCCGGCTTCTTCTTGTGTATTGTTACATATTTATCTACAATAGTCCACGTATTAGCCATTTTTTTCCGCATTGATAACTGTTTTTCATCCACTATCCCTGCCACTGGGCCCTTATTCGGCTTGACAAACAGTAACGTGGTTAACGTTACTGTTTTGTCAAGCCGAATAAGGGCCTAGTATATACAAAACTAACATCGTTATACTAAACTTTGATTTATCGACAGACCTTTCTAATTACATGAAACATATAGATAAAAAAGACATTAAAAAAATAATAAAAGACCAATTATACTTAATTAATATCATAAATTGTTATTTTCGTAATGAAATTAATTTTAATCAAATCTTAATTTTTTGTTAATTAGTAATATCTTTGTTTAAATTAGCTTGCTGTTTTTACAAACGTGGAGAACTTAGGTAAAGCGCAGGACACATATCTTGGACCTAAATGGCGACACAAACGAGGCCCTACCGCGCAAGGACTGTTTTGTGAGAATCTGAGCGTGATAAATTGAGCTCGTCCACGGATGGTATGTATTTTCGGGGTAGCACCCACCGTATAGAGATAACTTTTTCGTGGTGCGGACGGAAACTTTAATTCACACCCGATTTATTGATTTGTGTGCGTTAGTAATATTATTATTGTAAAATTTATAAGTAACACGTCAAACTTTCTAAAACATAACTGACAGTTATTTTGCTTGACTACGTAAAAGCGATGTTTTCCACTTTCCATATTCGTTATGTAATAAAGTGTTGTCAAATCACAGATAAGCGCAAGCATTAATATTTTCTTTTATTACCTGTGGATACTTTTACTTATATGATTTGTTTTTAAAGGATAAACGGGCAGGTATGTATGATAGACATATTTGTACATATTTATTTATTTATACCTATCGACAATCATTATGGTATACGTGTGGTAGCGTATAGGCACAGCTATAGGTATGGGTATGGTTAATAATAGATTTTCGCTGATTTTCCTTAACAAACATACGTAGGTACCTACTTAACAAATTTGTTTGTGATGTCTGAACTTCTATGCTGGAATCACCTGAAATATGACCTCTCGGGCTAGACATCGACTTCTAACAGATCAGTAAGTATGTTACTTCAGTTATTTTCCTCTAAGTTATTTTATAATTTTTGAAGTTGTTTTTTTAAACGTAGATTTTTTTATTAATAAGGACAGATTAATTAAATATATAATTACATTTTATTGAAAAATAAAGTAAGTAGTATTTTAAGGCGTATGTCCAAATCAAGTACTCATATAAGTAGGTACGTAAGTAAATATTGTAATGTGTAGACTGGCATATTATTTAGCACATTACCAGTGCTCTTGTGAAAAAAAAAAAACAAGGCGCAAAATTGATTTGTTCTTTTTTCAAATCGTACTTTGACCTAGTCCAGTGAGTGACACCTGATACGTCAACGTCAGCCCTCGGCCCGGATACGCGCGGTAAACAGCGCGCCTGCCGAACATCCTGGCTTTTGTTAAAAAACCTGAACCGTCGCCATTACCACAGAATAAATAATAGTACTTTACTGACATTTACTGGCCGGTAAGTGTCACTAGCGATTTGTTGTTACTAATATTGTACGGGCAATGTGGCCATACGTCTCGTTATAAATGGGACCCGCTCGATTCCCTTTATCGTTAATCACTACTCTGTACACTGTACACAAGAAGAGCGTCGCGTCGCGTCGGTACCTACACGACAATGTCCCATTTTCCAAAGTTGTTTAATTAAACCCAGTTACAAGTAATGACCAATAGGGAGATGAAAAATCATCAGTGTTGAATCATCTATCACTCATCATCATAACCGTCAATACGGGACAGCAGTCCGGGATCCGCTCTCCAAGCTTACTTAAATTTAGCTCATATTGGCTTGAGCGACTGCCTTCCGACTTTCAACCATGAGAGGAAAGCCTGCATCATAGCTTGATAGAGATTGTGATTGGTCGATATACAGTGACGTCACTCAGTCCGACCAATGACGATCTTTATCAAGGTTGTCGCAGTGCTGCGCTCGACGCTGAAACCTTAGACAATTGCACAGCAAGTGAGGTTGGCCCCAAATACGCTAATTTAATTAATATTTGTACCTAACTGTCCTGTTTTAAACTAACTTTTTAACTCTCGCATTCCCTGATATATATGTCGCAGCCAACTAGCTTACTCAGCCGTTCAATTAACTGCCTAAGCTCTTTATTAAACGGCGCCGTTCAATTAGCAGCCTGAATGATGTTCAGCCAGTTGATTAAACGGTTAGGTAAATGGGTTGGATTGATGACGTTTAATTACTTGCCTAGCCATTTCATCAAATAAAGGACTCAATAATGCATGATTTAAAAAAAATTGCCACGAAGAGCTCCCGCATTAATCTTCTAACCTAACCCATCCAAGTCGGATTGTGCAGCTTTTTCAATAAACCTATCACTAATTTTTATGGACATACTGTCATAACTAGGGGCGGTGCCTAATCTTACAAATGGCCTAAGCATTATAATAATAAACGGTACGGCAGAATTTTAGTTTAGTTGACAGCCTAGGCAGTTTATTAAACGGCTGATTTAGCTAGTTGGCTGTGACATATATACCCACAACAATGATAACGGGAATTAACGCGATCATGGTATGGTACCACTGAGCCGGTCAGCCTGTGACTATGTCCGGTGCAACCTGGGCCCTGATTCTGCTATTATTTTTTTCATGACGGTACCACAGACACTGTAACCAATTCCATTTAAATTTAGACTTTAAAGTCATACAGTTAAAATCTAAAATTAAATGACAATCATGTAGAGTGAATGAAAAATGTTATAAACTTTTTCTATTTTTATTTTGGACTTTAATGCTCAAGCATAAAGTCTAAAATTTAATGCCATTTTATGCAATGTCAGAGATATGATAGTGGTTTTGTTATTTCATAAAATTAGCAGAATTGGGGACCTGGTCGAAACGTATTGTTTGTACCTATACCATAATTGCGTTAATTCCTGTTATCATTCTTGTATGTCCTGTTTTAGACTGTCAATAAATGGGCACATTAACTATGAGTACTATGCGTGTTATTGTTTGATTCAGTTAAACGTATCGAACGATATGCAACAATTACCTACCCACAATTGTTCCATGATACAATG
The DNA here is from genome assembly GCA_949126895.1 of Eilema caniola. NCBI lineage: Eukaryota > Metazoa > Arthropoda > Insecta > Lepidoptera > Erebidae > Eilema > Eilema caniola. Next base: position 23,318,801 of record OX421467.1, read on the forward strand.
ACATTGTTATTATAAGCCTGGAATTTAGAAGGAAGAATTGACTAAACAGGCTTGATATGAAATGGTTTTATTAGGTATTTTATTATGAACTAGCTGTCAGGCCCGGCTTCGCCCGCGGTAGTACCCTTAAACCACTATGTCAACCCATGAATTTTCAAATAATATGTGGAAATCTGTCGGATTTGTTGACATTTATGATCACTGCTCCGCTCCTTTTAGTAGTAGCGTGATGATTTATAGCATATAACCTGCGTCGATAAACGGACTATTCAACACAAAAAGAATTTCCCAATTCGAACAAGTAGTTCCTGAGATTAACGAGTTCAAACACTCACACAACTCATCAGCCCTATAATTAATATGTATAGAATTATAGATACTATAGATTAGCTAAGTGTCGCCGTTGCACGCTGTTCTTGATACGTTGTATGACGGCTCCGGGGTGGGGCAGGAATGAATTTCGAATTTCGAATTTGGAACGAGACACCTCTTTAAAGGGAATAGAGATGAATCATAATATTCATTCTGTGGTATAGGCATTTTTGCAATAGGTATTATCTGTTGATCGTTACGAAAACTTCCGGTTCATGATAACTACCTACACGATTTTCCATGTTAAATGTAAATGTTGCTGGCGTTTATCAGCCGCCTCAGCATGGTGTGTTAGACTCGTGTCGTGTTTCAGTCTCACCGATCAATTCAATTGCAGAAAAATTGTCACGTTGGAAACCAAAACGGTTTGTTTATTGGTCAAAAGAGATTTTAATAGTTACCCAAATAGACACCTGTTATGCTGGTAACGAGTAAATGTCATAAGCAAAAAGTTCATTGACTTATGAATCATCGACAAGTAAAAACATTTACTAAAATCTCATCACAGTTACGCTAGAGGCATATTGTACAACAACCAACAACAACTATGTAAAAAGTACATTAAAAATAACGTTGCCAATAAAAGGAGGTCACGAGACAGTAATAAAATAGAAAAAAAAGTTTGAAATCGAGAGCGTAACTGGCTCTATGTTCAAAGTCCAGTGCCTCGAGTGAGTCAGTGAGTCATAGAGACACTGTGGTCGTCGCCGTGACTGCGTGTCACCATTCTTCACAGTTTACAATCTTTGGGCACTATTAGATTAGTTACGTAATTATATTTTTATACGTACAAATATCAAGTCATAACTGGGGAACGATTTTACCGATTTTATTTATCTTTCTTACAATTTTATCGATTTAAATTATCTCTCAGGTACTTACTTTTAAAAGGTTCATAAGACAAGAAATATTAAGAAAACCATAGAAGTAGGTACGCCGCCGGACAGAAATATAAGAAGTAAACCTGTGCCAAAGCCTCGTCCAATAATCAGCAGGTGTAAGTAAGTTCGCAAGTGAGTTTGGCTTGGGCTCCGAAAACCTTGGTATACCCCTCTTGCTGATGCAATCTTTAAACAATTAATTTTGACATTGATTTTTACAACAAATTACACTTGCAACCTCAATTAATTAGTTAATTGGTACATACTGGATTTTTTTAATTTTAGTAGTTTAGCATTAATTTTAATAACTTACAAATAATTAAAAATAATGATACAATTATATTTTAATATTACAATAAAAACTCAATTAAAATAAATGAATGTGTATGTATGCACATCATTTCCAACCGCCATGCAAACATTTATTATTTTATAAAAAGTTGAATAATTAATACCAACATAATATTATTATCTACTTTTATTTTTCATAAGAAAGTCAACGTCTTGATTTCTCGAATAAAATAATGAAAATGCAGCATCCCACCCGCTATAGTACAAAGACGCGAGACGGGAATGAATGACCTCGTGTAAGAGAGAACAAAATAAACTGGTCTAGACAAACAAAACATTCTGACCGATGCGTGTACCTACTTCTTTAAGCACAGGTTGGCAGTTAAATTTTGTGATAATTTTTTTAATACTTAGTAAAAGTAAACGTGACGTTCATATTAGACATTGTAAGTAGAAAGTTGTTACCACAGAGTATAATAAAATTTTGTATCTATGGTAGTTGCTTTTAATAGTTCTTAAAAAACATGAAATCAATCGGTCACTTGCGTTAAGTTACTACTTTTTTTTATGTAGAGGCAAAGGTAGACGTCTTATAGGTTTCATTGCGGGAGGTTCTGTCAGGCCAATACAAACTATAATCACACTTGTAAAGCCACAAATGGGGAAGGCAGGCAGATGCGTACTAGTGCTTACATTTCGCGAACTATGATTTTCGGTCCCACGTAATATGGGCTCAGCGTATGGCCAGCAAGGGGACACTTTCCTATCCCTTAGTCCTACGGCACCCAAGAGAAGAAATAAAATATTCTACTCCACCGGCAACCAGAACCAACACAGGTAGGTTCAGAATGAAAGGAAATTAAAAAAAGCTCTAGACGTACCTACTCTTAAATTAAATTGATAGATTTTCATCCGATTCCACGTAAAATATATAAAAAAGCGAACAACTACTTTCAGCTCATCCTTCTACAGAGAGGACATAACATAATTTGCAACCTTTATTTGCCATTTGACGGTTCGTTGGCATTGCTAACCCCGTTTATTGGGCGCCAGTGTGACCTTCCAAAGATCCAATACGACTTGACCTGGCCTATTATCGAACAAAGACACTTGTTATAGACATAGATAATACATATCTGTGTCATTTCTTAACATAAACATTATTATGTAAGTGCAATCGAATGTATGGACAAGCCAACATAATCTGAGGCGACTCGGGCGTCGAAAGTCACAGAACGAGCTTACCCCCATGAGCGCGAGCCTAGGAGTGAGGGCTGGAGCCGCCTGTCACTCTTGCAGAAGCAGGCCGAGGTGGAGGCGTAATACGCACTTCCCCAAACACGGTGGCTAGATTGAGACTCCGTGGTATCCAGACTTGAAAAGGGCCAGCTATAAGGAGATGTTGCTGGGTTGGCCGGAGTGCTAGAGATTTTCTTATAGCAACACTACTAACTGAAATTACTTTCTTCCCATCTCTTCAGAGTAAGCTAAGTTGCTTGTGTTAGGAGCGAGTTATGCTCTGTAGTTTGGTCGTTGACTGTCTATTCAAGGTTATAATGAGACTATTAGCAATGACGTAACATGGATACTTGTAGGTATTCAAGTGGAGAAGCCTTCTTTAGATATCCTTGGATCTATTTTAGTATTCCACGCAAAATAGCTCAAGGAATTTTTGAAATTTTGTTGAACATCAGGAAAGGAGGGAAGGACAAGAAGATGCAGAAAAGGGAAATGATAAAGTAAAATATAGGAAAGTGGTAGTATCCAATGCACATTTAACATAACATCCATTCTTTCATATTAATATTATAAATGCGAAAGTAAATATATCTGTCTGTCTGTTTTTTCACAAGGCAAGGCAACAGTTAAAGTGTATCAACTCTATATTGACCTGGGATATAAAATTAATTTTTAAAGTAAAAAGTAAGGGCAAGATGATCAAAAGAAAACCCAAGATTAAATAACATTTAATGCTTGCTACATCCACAAGAGCTCTTACAAGAAAAATTAGAGATCAAAGGGATAATATTTAAAGAAAAAAACGGTCAAGTGCGAGTCGACCTCGTCATGAAGGGTCACAAAAATCGCGTAGGTTTTTAAACGAAGAATTCCTTTCATTTCTCAGTCTTTCTTACTAACTTCAAGAAGAACGTAATTTTTTGTGTACAGATTTAAAATTTTTTTTTTACTATTCTAGGTACATAATAAAAAAAAAGTTCTATTTGTACTCTTTAGAGTCTGTAGTATACCTACATAGAGCTCATTGGAATTATATCACTGAAGTGCAGTCCTGTCGGTCAAGTTATATAATCTGTGCTAACCCTAATCCAAGGGAGATTTTAGTGCGCCATTAAATTAGGAGCAACTTTACGACTTTTTGCGCTTTTTATAGTGGTGTGATTTTACGAGTGTGTTGGCCAGGATGGCCTGTATAGCGCTCACCGCCTTTAGACTTACAAATTACAATCCAGCTAGACAGATACCGGTACATTATTACGAATTGCATGCATGTCTCACAGATGCATTCTAAATCGTTTACGAATTTTACGATTGGCGGGAAATAATAAGAGGTGTCAATGCATAATCTGTAAAGTGACATTTGCCACTGTACACATCTATGGTAGCATTGTTTTTTTAATAGATAACATAATATGGGTACAGATTACAAAAATATATTATACAAGTTACCTATCAAGATTAGTGTATGCTTATAATTAGAGGAAAGATATTTCCTTTTGTGGCTAGCCTGGGTCTATGTATAACCTAGTATTTATGATACATATGCCTAGGCTCTGTGGACTACACCTTGACCTTCGAAATAACCCTCCACGTAAAGCTATAATCGCACTCAGAAATAGAACGGCAATCACAGGTCACCTTGCCCTTACAGTACCTACACACAGATAACTTAAAGTTGGTACCTTTTAAGATGCAGACATAGTCCCTTGTGTGATTGGCATGCAGACCTTGGTCGAAGTGGAATTGATTCACACATTATGCAACTCAATCCTAATAGATTGTTTCACTTCCTACGCAGAAAAGTTTAGTCGAAGAATTTAAATCACAGGGATTGCTTTTTACGTGAGCTGTAATTTGATCAACAATCGTATCTAGACACGCGGCAGCGTGTCAAGCCAAGTTCAAGAGAGAACTGGCGTGCAGCACCGTGTGTAATATTTATATCTATTACAGGAACCATTTTTTGCTTCGTATATCTATATTATATCTCTATATATATCTAATTGAGTTTCAAAAACAAATAAAAATAATTGAAAATACGTTATTGAATTTAATAACTGCCAATTATTTTTATATTATTAGTTCCGAGGTTGTAAACATTTGAAGTATTTAATAACCTACTTAAATACATTTTTTTATTTCAACACATGTTTTTGTAGGCATTATTCTGTTGCATTCTGTGTGTAACATTAACCTCGCTCTAGAATATGAAGAACAAAAAAGCGAAGGTAAGGAAAGGTACAAGTTTTTGACAAAAGGTGAAGTTTAAAGATCAAGGGCAAATGCAAAATACCACGGCTTATTTATAGACTTAATAAGAGTAATGATGAAAAAATTAAAACAATGTCATAACGACGACGCCATGTCATGTCAAAGCTTGTTATTTATTTTTTTCAAAACTAGCTGATGCCCGCGGCTTCTCCCGCGTGGAATTCTGTTCCCGTTCCCGTGACGACCCTCCTTTAATCAACCATCCCCTACTGCACGGAATACTCTTAAAAAAAGAATTAGTGAAGTCCAGCCCACGGAGGACAGAAAATGATTAAGTAGGTCCAGCCGTTCACTCGTGATGGCGTGACCAAGTGAAATAGGGATTCGTTTTTATATATAGAGAATAGAGATATTTTAATAAAATGACCGTCATCGTTACACCAACAATATATTTAAGACTTGATTTCGAGTGAACCAACAATCGTATACTTAGACGAATATTTTTCAGCGCATTGACGGAAACCTACAATCCCAAAAATTCTTATCATAATATTAATAAGAGATTAAGACCAATTGTTTATTCAACAAGCTTTAATCTGTGAACCGTTTAGTTGTTAGGAAATTCAACTCACGCCATTGTCTTTGAAATGTTTACATTCCGTTATCAAAACATCTGACCAAATCGAATGTTTACAATATTGGATATGAGAATAAATTTTACATGTCTCGCATAGGCCCAGTGGCGCTGGTTAACCGTAAACGCATATTTTATTAACTGGAATTTAACCTTAGATTGTTGGCTATTCTGGAACAGCTACAATAATCTGACAAGTCATGTATCACAAAAAACAAGCTGTTTAAGGTGTATGAGTTTGGGTTAATTAATAAATATACCTACGTTGGGGGTTAGACTAAAAAAAAGCGGGCCCTGGGCTCCGCGGTGACAAAAACTTCGGTTGCGACCTGGATTACGCAAGAATTGATGATTATGAATTAGTTTGGGTGTATGGTGTTATACCAAGACATTTGGCCAAGCCACCATCAAAGGCAAAGAGGGTAGACCCCGAACTCCTAAGTAAAAACCTTGAATGCTATTAGGAAATAACGCTGAAGTAATAATATCAATATGTACCTAAAATTCGGCTGTTACGGTTTATAATACCTCAACCATAAAATGACAATTATATCCTTAACCACAAGTATGTAGTGGAACTGTTTTGTCATAACAACGTTAAACTCAATGTACCAGTTAAATATAGCCTTGGCAGTAATGGTAACCGCCAATATGGTGCAACCGTACCTTTTATTGTTTGTATATTTTCTAACCTCGTTTTCTCCTATAGAAAGACCACCGAAGACGATGTATTTATGTAATACATATCTGTTAATACTTTTTGAATTCATTTACATTAATTACGGGTATAAATCAAGCTTCTATGACGGTTAGAGTGCTATTAATACATTAATGTCAGCTGTTTATATCTTTAAAGTATTGTATAATAACATTAATAACGAAATGAGCTGCGTATGGAAATTAGAAGTAGTTACTTCAGTTATCACCCACGTGTTTTATTGGTGATATTTTATATTTATTTTGGCTATAGGTTCACATATCTACTAACGACCCGGAAATCTTCTTTAAGGCTAGCTGAGCTCGCGACTTTGCCCATGTGAATTTAGACAGGGTTTTATTATCTTATTTTCACGGAAATCTAATTATTTTTCTGAAATAAAAGTAGCCTTGTTATACCTTATACTTACAATCAGCTGTCCGCCAGTGAAAATCTAGTCACAATTGACCCAGTCAATTCATCAAACACATTCAAATTAGTCTCACACATTCAAATTAGTTAAAAATCTGTTATTTTAACATACATTTCAATTGTATTTATTTGTGTAGCTGTAGATGAAAGTTTGGATCCGGGCAGATCCACAGGCAGTAGTTATAGCATGTTATATTCGAACACAACTCACACAACACAATACGATTAATCTGAACTTATTTTTACTGACATCACTCAACGCAGTTCTAAAGTACAGAAACGGAAATAGAACACATTCAAACCCATTACATATTCTTCATTCACAGATAATAAAATCACTTTGCTTTTAACGTTCTAGTGTGATTTTCTAGACCACAGAGCTTATTAAATTATATTCTAGAACATAACGCTGTCTAGATCCATAGCTTGTAAAATTGAGTCTATTATTTACTCTGTGATTGCGTCTATAAATTGGATTACCTATTAGAATGCTTATTCAGTCTGTCAATTGATTGCACCCCGCTATTTGGTGAGAAGTCTAGACGATATGGGTGTTCATTCTCGCTGTAGATCCTAAAATGATGGTCCCCTACCTTGACAGATGCTTTTTCTTGCCCCGCTCAAATCTAGGATTGAAAGAAGAAAGTAACAGTTCGAAAAGAGCATTCCAGCTTTTGCCGTACGATTAAGAAATAAAAAACGAGAAACGCTCAACTACTAATCCCCCGTTCACATTATTAGTAATCCAGCGAATCAATCCACTCAAGCGCTGAACTGGATTGTAGTGTTCAAATTATTACAGAGTTTTAAACGCGCTTAAAAAATCCACTGGGCTGGAATCAACTCTCTGTTCTAACAGAGTTGGCAGCGCGAGTGTGACGCCCCTGGTGTCGCACACGTCCATAGGGGTAACCACTTTCCATCAGGTGGGCCGTGTGCTTGTCTGCCACCTAGGTCGTATAAAAAATCTCTCTATAATGGGCACACCTCAGCTGTGATGGTTCAAATTTTTCGAGTAGCATTGCAGCATAGATTTGTACTATGGACTGAAAGGCATAAAGCCGTCAATGACAGTCATTATCTAGGTTTCACTATGTGCTGGTTATAAGAAATAATAGCTTTATGAATTATATAGTGAGAAGCGATCTAGTGACCCACATGCGATTGCACATATCGATCGTACGTGGAGTATAATCGTCATATTCGCATTAACATTGCAAGAAAAGCCGTTGGTCACGAATAGTGCATTATTGTATCTGCATTGCAGTTTTTTTTGTATATTAAAGTGTCATATAAGCACACGGCCCAACTGAAAGAAGTGGTTGCAGTGGCATTTCGACGTGGGCAAAGTCAGGGGAGTCACACTTGTGCTGCCTGACCAAAGAACAGAGAGTTTCTAGAGAAAGCAGGACAAGCCTTCAGTCTTCCCACTGACAGTAAAAAAACTCAAGTGAGCGCTCCGGCTACCCTACTCACCGAAAACACATTCTTTTTAAAGAGATAATTAAATCTTTTTTTAATGTCTGTATCTTTTGCTTGCAGGACCGCTTTCGGGCTTGATCGCTCTTGATCGGAGGGGACGATGAGGTTTCGAATCGAAATTCAAAAATCAGCATGGTGTTTCGACACAATGGCCTGTGAGACCAAGAAATATGATTTCCTGGAAAGTAAATCCCAGAGAAGAGATTTCTTATTTAAATTTTTTGACTCTTTTGCGTATTAAAATTACTAGTATAGATAGTGTTACCAGCATAGGTATACAATGTTGGCTCTAAGGTCTTGTCGATTGGTTTGATATAAATATAATTTATAATTGGTGGATTTTAATTCCTCTGCCGCCGTGGCATACAGCGCTATCTTCAAAAGACACCCAAAAAAAACGGGTGTATTTAGAGTACATTTTGCGACGTCTATCGATATATTATTATATATATATCGATACTGATAACTAGTGGTAAATAATAATATGTTTATTTTAAACCAGTTTCTTTCAACGATAGGTACCTAATTGAGAGAAACATGTCATTGTACCGCATAAACGCAGTGTTCGACTCACTTAATTAAATTGACTTATAGGTCAAGTCAAAGTTTAATAACTAAAATACTGGTCAATTGAGTCGTACTAAATTGACGGACAGACGTACGTAAATCACTGTAGAGATTACTGCTTTTTACATACAGTCATCAGTCATGCCTACCCCACTGGGAACAGTGGGGTAGGCAGAGATCACCATGTTTCCACCTATATACTACGACCCTTTGCATACATCTTTCACTTCTTTTTTTAACGTAGCACACGTCGTTTGACTTCACCCCGCCTGTCGGTAAGCTGAAGACAAAGTCTAAGGTAAAAGAGTCATATTCCACGCAGGAAGACACCGCTGCTCCAGCATAAAAAAATCTCACTCTGTTCAAGACTCCGAGTTTAAGCCAGGCTATTTTGATGATACTCTCGATGTAGTTTTTGGTATTCAAAAAAGTAAAGTAAAAAAGTAAAAGTAAAGTACTCCTGCATTATCATGTTAGTCACTGGTCCTAGTTGCTTGCGGCCTTCAGCCTCGGGGCCCGCTTTCCTTCGCTTTGCTTCTGCCTGGGGGAACAGACGCAGGTCGAGTCGATGCGTTGAAACGATGTGCCCTCCTCCCCCCCCCCTTTCCGGAAAAGATGATGACAAAGTGGTTCTCACACCTAGGGGGCCTACACACCTTAGATCCCGACATCTGAAGACCCGAGACGTCATGCGGTTTCTTTTAGTGGGTTCAAGTCCCCCGAGGCGAGGCGATGGGGTGGGCCGTTTCTGATTTCTAACTTGAAGCGTCATTAATGTTATCTAAGGGTTCCAAAACCTTGTGTATGTAAGTACAAGGTACGAACGAGGTAAAGAGTTCAAAACAATAAAGTTCTGTTTAATCCTGAACATAAAAAAACCAAGTTGGTTGCCCCATAGACTTAGATGAGTGGCCCCATGTCCGTTTATATTTAGTGAAATTACATTTTTAAAACGCGTGATCTAGGGTACAATTGTCAAGTGTCAATTCGTCAAGCGTTTTTTTTCCCCTCCAATTATTGAAATCATGCGTTTTGAAAACGTGGTATTACTGAATAGGGCGCCAGGACGAGACTCAAATTGCGATCGTGCGAATCCGGGGTGCCAGTACGCTATTGATGTAATTGGCAGGCAGATAGACAAGTCAGGCTTAACTGCTTTTCTGCTTAAAGGATAGCACACTGTTGTATTTTTATTTCTTGATGAGAAACAGAATTATACTATGTCTATGTAATGACGTTGACGATGTTTATCAAAATAAATTGATTCATATTTACCTAAACATTAAAATTATGAATCATATACAATCTATAGCAGAATATTATAATCAAGAAATCCATTTATTTGCATTAAAAGTTTCGATAAGATAAAATAAATTACGTATGTAGGTATGTATTGTTCACAAGAATAAGATACACAGTACTTAGATAATATAATAATATTACAGTATGTAGATATGTATCTACCTAGCTACTTATTCGAGGATGGAGGAGTGACTTGGCTATGTATTCCTGCATTTTACAAGTTCTTATTTTTGATGTTTGACTTTTTTCGATTAATAATACCTTAAAATAGTTAGGGGAGTAATCGGTGGTTCCAACGGAAAACTTTTTCATACTTTTGTCTCTTGAATCAAATATCTGTAATCAGTTATTTTTGTTATTTTCGTTTATTAATACCTGTTTTTTGTTTTTTTTATATCAGTTTTATTGGTTTTATTAAAAGAAATCTTACATTGTTTTTATTTACTTAGTTACATATTTTTAATCATCGACCCATTTTATATATCTAGTAAATATTATTTAACAATGAAAATTATGACGTTATTCTTTTTTATTTCATAGAAGTTATCTTAAAACTTACCGTTTTGATTTTTGCTTACTTAGCAAAAAGCAATTAAAATGACTAGCTAGACAAATAAGTATCTAATTAGGCCGTATATTGTATAACGTGCCCTAAATTATAAAAAAGTTTAGTTAATTATCAATTTTTATACACTTTAAATACGTAATATCAAAAGAATCAAGAAAAGACATCGTTGTAATTAATTAACAGAATTTATTTCGTACGAAATTTCGTTTAGTATAATACGAATCATTTTAAATAATTGCGAGAACCTTTTAATAGTCATTAAGTAGGTAGGTTGCACGCAGTCATTTCCGATTGTCGATAACTTCGCGCCAACACCAACCCGATATATCCAATATTATCTGCAAGGTCTGCTAACATCCGTATTTTCTTGTTCCTTGTAATTGATACGTTGTACCTATAAACTTTCAACTTCTATTTCATTATTTACTCATGTTATTTTACAAATTATTTAACCCTGACTACGACTTCCCAAAAATAAGCCGGATCAAAATCCGTTCAAACCGTTCAAACAGACAAGAATTCCAAAAAAAAATATTTTTGAGTTCAGTATCGTTAATATAACATAACCCAAGGTTTTTTTTAAACTTCTTCAATGTAGTTCAACACGTTTTCTATCAGAATAATGTACCTACAAAATCAAGAACGCAAAACTATGCAAGTAACGATATTAAATTAGACTTTAGCAAAAAAAAACAATGTTTATTACAGGTTAGTGGTACTTGCCATAATTGCTTTAAAATAAATTTTGATTTGATACTTGACATAATTCAGTCAAGTCAATTATGTACTTCCAATATTTGAAATAAATTTATTTAACAGAGGTTAAATTATATCCATAAAAATAGTAAAAGAGCGGTAAAATTTGCGTCCATTCATATTCTAACGTTTTTTTCTTAATTCTAGTATTAATCATTTACTCACTACTTAATAGTAAATTATTTGACAATAATGAGCTGGGACGTCATGGTTCTTCACTCTTTTATAACTGGCCGTTTTGACATTTAACAAAAATACTGATTTGATTTGACAGCTAAGTACCGATAAGTACCCAATTAAGAAAGTGATTGAATAGATGACGCCCTCGTTATTGACCATATTTTCATGAGGTAACCTATTTGGCGACATTTTCCTCAATGATCCAACTCGCATAAATTAAACTGGTTTATTATTATTGCACGTGATAATTGCACGATGGCCTCTTTTCATTGCTTCTATTTCTAAACGGATATTTATTCAATGATTCTATTTTTGAACACATTTTTAACAAAGAAGTTTTCGAATAGAATGATGAATCCTTTATTCCCGCTTTTATGCTTCGATCAAAAACAGAGAACAGTGTACATATATCATTTATATTACGATTTATTTTGTACATAAAATTTAGTGCGGATATCACCTTCAATGCAATTACTTACTTTCATTGGTGAAATCGGCATTTTAAAAGTTAAACTGAACTAAATATTTATTTTTGTCATAAAGTAACGAGATAAAATAGTTCTGTTTGATTTGATCGTAGTCACTTTCTAGTTAGACACATTCTTAATTAAGATTTTATTCTGTCATGTCTTGAAGTTTTTCTTTAATTGATTTATGTGTATCGATTTGTTCCTATTTATCACCCCATTAATTTATTATTACAGCACCTTGATCTGATTACATTGCATTTTATTAAACCCTGTTCAGATGGTATCTATAGACAAGCTAGTAGAGTAAAGAGCTATGATAATTTTGTTTTTGTATGTTGGTGCTATTTATGTAATAACCAACTTTAAAAAAGAAACTGTTCTAATTTCAAATATATTTACGTGAACCAATGTCTTTTTTTAGTTACCAAAGATACAACATCAATAATAATACTGAATCCTTAAAGATTATAGGTTCGGTAGTGTTATTGTTTATTGGTCGTTTCTTTAAAGTAGGTATTTAAGAATATCGTTGTTAGATTTGTTGAAACTTTGCTCAAAGGTCTAATCAACGAAGTGACACAAAAAATGTAACTATATTATAACTATGTGAAATGCTTCGAGTACATTTTTTTTATATATTTGGTCCGTCAATTGACTGTCCTCCGCTAAATGGTTAAAAGCTTAGGTGCAGCTCAGTAGATATGCACCACCATTTATTTATAGTTGGTCATTTTTTTAAATTATTCTTCCTAATAGTTTTCTTTTTTTTAAATAAATTTTTAAAATAAAAGAATGTGTCTATCTATCTATTATTCCGCATATCCCATGTACTCTACAATTTGTTTATTTCGTGGGGTAATACAAAGGTTGACATGTGGCAATAATTCAGTATGTACCGCCTACAGTACGCAAACCCGTGTACGGCGTAAAGTTATGCTCACTGGTATGGCTGGCGCCTGGCGTCCAAATGCATTGTCCAAGTGTTCCAGAAATAACATTATTCCTGCAAACACTTTTACAAAATTCTATTTTTACTTTAGATACAGCTTTATTCTTTTTCTATTTCTATCTCGGGTCAAATCGCTCTCAAATATGGGTCAAATACCTACATAAAATAAGTTACCGAACCGATTCAGGGGCATGGTCTGTTGAGTGTACCACTTTTAATGGCACCAATTCAAATCGTACCAAAATGTATATGGCTGGATATTTTGATACCGTTCTAAGATGGTGCGCTATATAGAATTGTAACTTTCAACAGTGGTATTGTAAGCTATATATACAAATCCACAATATAATTGTGTTGTGTGGGTAAACATATTAGGTACAGGCATTGCACACATGTTTCAGTAGTGATGATAAGTACTCGATTCGACGAAAATTATGAACAAAGGCGAATGCAAACGTGTAGCAAATGCGTTTCTACCAAAAATTGAAGACATTGCTTAACAAAGCAAAGTATTCAGTACAGTAATGTTTATTCAGAAAAAAAATAAGAAAAGAAAACTGTCTATATTTTGAACAGTCTAGATACTGCCTTGTTAAAATTGATGAAGTTTAGTTGAAATTAATGAATGTAGTTAAGTTTTATTATATTATCAGATAATTGACACCAGACTTTTAATTTGGCCTTCTATAAGAATAGGTCATCGGATGCCAGACGTTAAGAAACTCCAATATGGTTACGTTACAAAACGAATACAACACAGTTGCGAATAATAAGGTTGTATAGAATTCAAATCTGATAAAGAACCAAAATGTCAGATTATAAAATAAATAAAGATGTCCAAATAAAGATTATACTAACTCGTTACCTACATTATCTTTCTTTACAAAATGTCTTCAATACGCTATTTGACAACATTAAAAAAATACTACAAATAATGGTCATCCTATCAGATAATAGCGTAAAAAGACATTTAAAACTATAAATTAAACTAAAATAAGCATATTTTTTGAGAATTTCGCTTAAAAATATCTAATAATTTTTCGAATTTTTATCTGTGACGAAAACGCTCTGTGATTGATCACAGCACTGCTGATGTCACACGCAAGTAAACGCGGCTTTGTGACAGAACAGAACAGAACAGAAACAAACAGTTTTTGTGGATTATTTATAGACGTATTTGTACATTGTGCAACTACACACCATTTATACACCATTTTATTCACAAAGTTTGAAGAAAAACTTTATTATTTACTTTGACTTCACTGCTTTAAGGTTACACAAAATGTTTACTTGCGTGTGACGTCACGTAATCGGCTCCATACAAGGTGACAGCGTTTTTCGCGCGTTTTTGAAAATTTAAACTTTAACATCGATTTTTTGTTAAAATCGGTTGATTTTTTTTGAAATATCGATGTAGTGTGCATATTATATGCTAAGGAATAATTTAAAATGGTTTTCCAAAATTTGTCAAATACCCTATTGTGTGAACATTTTAGATTTTGACCGCAATCAAATTCGGAAACCAGCTGTTTAATCCTTACGTCACTTATTAATTTTGACAGTTCTTTGTCTATGGTCTCGTATCTGACGTTTGTATAATCATAACAGTCCTGGCTTCGCACCGGTACTTTCCATTGCCCGTTTTTCAAAAGCTTACTTGGCTTTAATAAAATGATTTAATATTTAAAACCTATCACAGGTTTATTTATTGACTAATATTACATACACAGAACACTTCGATTAAAAAAAACTATAAGACAACCACCATCCCGTAAGCCACTGCTGAAAAACAACTGAACCGTCGAAAACCGTAAAAAATTAGATTCGTAAAGAATTAGAACAATCGCGTTAACTCCCGACAATGTCATGTAGTTTCTCGCTAACTCTCATATCTCAAACCATAAACCTTTTTCCCACATCCGGAAGGCAATTATTTGCGTCCATATTTGTCCCATATATCGTTGGGAATTAAATAATTTTATCTAAGCTGACCAGTCCAAACATGGAGTGTCTATGACTTACTCTATAATTTTATTGTACATGGATAAAATTGTTTACCTTTTAAATAGACCATAAGAAATCGTTATTAATCTATTATGTTATGACTAAGCTGACATAAAGCTTTTTGTTTTATAACTTTTTATAGAAGTTGGTAGGAAAATTGCACAGAGACTACGCACAGAGATGAAGATTCGAATAGCACAAAAATTGTCCCATAGTTAATTTTAGTGCAATTAATTTTTGGTCCCTCGTATTGAAAATATTATGTTATGACTAAGCTGACATAAAGTTGGTAGGAAAATTGCACAGAGACTACGCACAGAGATGACGATTCGAATAGCACAAAAATTGTCCCATAGTTAATTTTAGTGCAATTAATTTTTGGTCCCTCGTATTTTCAATACACACTATAAACAGGGTAACGATATACTCGATGCGAATCTTAAACACGCTCAGTCAGTATTAATTTAATTACTCTGTGACGGAAAGTCGGAAGCCATTATTGCCATTACGCTCGCCACTTTGCGAAGTGACACAGGTCCGGGATAATTTACATATTACTGCGACTCAAGATCAGGGACATCGGGGTATAGCGGAAAATGTGGCGCCAGTTATAAATAGTTTCCAATACAGTGTCACCATTAGCGCGGTGAGTAATACAACTGGAAATAATTGAGTCGTCCTTGTTGATAGATTAGCGCGGGCTGTCTTTTGTCTTTTATCTTTCCTTCAGGTCGCGTTTGTAGATCGAAATTCTTTTTCATGTCGGACTCGAATCGGGTTTTCAAATACCCGCCGCATAAGATTGCCTAAAACAAATCCCTTGCACCCCAGTTGACTCAGGGCCATCTCTGCGGAACGATACTCCCTGCGCATAACATTGTAACTGCATTTGACCATCTTTAGAAACATTATATCTTCCTTGTCACATACTTAAACATTCCTAAGCTGGTGGCGTCTGGCGGAAGGAATAGCCGGTGAGAGCCTCGGATGCAAGTGGGAGAAGGCTGATGATAAAAGTATGCTATACTTAGTACTACCACGGATAATATAATATAATTCTTATACAGATGCACAATCAGGAACAAAAAATAACCAATAACACTCGTAACTTCGAGAAGCAGGCAGGCAGCTTTTTAGTTCAGGAGTTATAACTAAATGGCGGCATTGTTTTGGTAAACTTTTTATAATTTTTATTATTAAAATTAACTTATCAAAAATAAAACATACACTACACATATTTTTGAGTATGACTGAATAAAACTATAAATAGCCTAATCTATATTGATTTTGCCAAATTCTGAAGTAATTGTAAAAGTTACAAACATAATGGTCTATGCCGCTAGATGGCACAAAAGTAAATAAATAACACGATTGTCATGAAATCTTTATTTATTACGTTACCAACGTAATTATCATGTATGTAAGTTCTGAAACAATTTACGCGATTCTAAGTCAGCAAATAAGCGTTTTAAAATGGTTTTAACTTTCTTATTTTTTTTTAATGAATATACTAGTGCCATCTCTTCATTTTTTTATATTACTAAAGATATTTTCTTAGTAATGGTACTACATATAGTTGGTTATCGAATCAGATAACTAACATCATAATCATATCCGATAGTTTCGTCTGACAAAAAGTTTTAGCTCTTAATCATCCTATGACGAATTTATAACATGAGTCAGTCCATTACCTTGAACGAGCTGCCTTCTTGCTTCTATTTACTCATTGTATATGTTACTATCTTTTTTTTATAATGCCTCATTCATATTATATTGACGGAATAATATTGATCGAAAACCAAACGTTTATATATTGCGAATTTTTATTCAGTTACACTGGAAATTTAACGACTTTGACATAGCCCTCCGAATCGAAATCGTTTTCAGAACTTTATATTACATACATACATATACTTACACCTGTGAATTCCCGAAGAGCCCTAACCTTTAGTTGCCTTCTACGTCACCCAGAGAAGGAGATGGAGTGGCCCGCTGAGTTTCTTGCCGGAGTCTTCTCAGGTCGGCGACGCGTTACGAACCGGTGGTGGTCCGTTTGCTAAACTAGTCTGGATTTTTCTTTTTTAATTTGACGTTTGGTAATTGGGTACTTTCCTGTAGTTAAAATAAATTATTTAGCTGGACTTATTAAATTAATAATGGTAAAAGAGTGAAAACAGTTGCGTCGGTTCTTATTTTATCGTTCTTATTTATTTTTAATCATCCATCCAACGTTTAATAGTATATGATTTGACTATTAAATATTATGACGTCACAAATATAGTTTTCATACAATTTTCCTTATAAATTACCGTTTTGACGTTTAGAAAAAGTAACTAATTTTTGACTGGTCAGTCAAATACCCAATTGCCGTTTAAATGCTCTATACAAAATAAATGATTTTTGACTTTGACTTTGAATCAAAGAATCAATTTCGTTTATTCAGTTAAGGCACATAATAATATGAACGTCAAAAATTTTACACTCATTTCAAGAAATTACTAATATAATAATAAATAAAGTAAATAAATCATTTGAAAATGATTCTTTCGCTGGTTCGGCAAATTGGTTCTACTGAGAAGATACCAGCAAGAAACTCAGTGAACAATACTATCGTTTCTTTTTTAAAACAATTTTTATTTTTATTAAATAGATTTATATTGTGCAAGCAAGTAAAAAGATTAGGATGACCATGCGTTTTTATCATTGAGGTATTCTTTTACTTTGTAATATCCTTTTTTCATTAAAGACTTTTTTACTTCTATTTTAAACTTATTTAGTGGCATGTCAACAAAATCTTGAGGAATTTTATTAAACATTTTAATACTGTTACCTACAAATGAATTACCAACCTTATGAAGTCTGAGTTTTGGCACTACAAGTTTATTTTTATTTCTCGTATTATAATTGTGTACGTCAGAGTTTTTTTGAAGTTTCTGGTTCTTGCGTACATATAAAACATTTTCGTAAATGTATTGGCAAGCAACTGTTACTGTTTTTGTTTGACTTCTTCTACTTCACCAACTTTATATTATGCTTGTTATTTGACGTGCAATGTTTTTGAAGTGAAAACTTCTTTAGCGGCGTTGGATGGGTAAAAAATATTAAACTTGCGTCAGGATCGCTTGACCTTTGAACCGTAACCGACGACTGACGTCATACAACATTAGCAAGAGATTGTTTATTTTGTCAAATACGTTATGAAGCTTTGTAGCTAAGCCGCAAACGCTTCGACTGTGAGTCCTTATGGTTTCAGATGTTACCGGGTTGGGACCTGGGATTTTTGTGATTATTTATTCTTTTTGTAATTTATTACTTTTTGTGATTATTTTTTCTTTTTGTAATTCATTAATTTTTTCTGACAGAAAATTAGTGATAGGTTCTATGATTGGCGCTATATTATAGGTATGGTATAGTATGCTATGTTCTTTTTATCTTTTTCTCTGTATATAACGAAGAAAGAAAGAAAGAAAGAATAAGTTTTCACTTCTGCCGGCACTCCCGGAGTGCAACCCGTCTTTTTTTTTACTGTAACTTCATTACGAGTACCCCCAAAATAGGTAGATCTTGGAGTACCAAACCGACTTCACCTTAGCTGGTACTCCAGGTACTCCTACCGATCTACGGACTCGGGCAATGACTCGATTTAAATATATTCTCGTCCAATTAGTTCTCTTTCTCGATACCCGTAAACCGGTTAGTCACTGAAGTGAAACTGTTGTGCTGGACAGTATTTGTACTCGTTTCAATGGTTTATCACATTAATTACATAATTTCTCGTCATTACAGTGTGTACAATGTCTGTAAAGGCTTGCGCACACGAGATTTTTATTTAACGAGTACTCGTGACCAAAATTACTAGTATTTCCGGTACTGGGGAGGTTAATGGAAATACTAGTAAGATGAACTGTGGAGAAATATCGATTTGAACCTACATCAGCAGTGCAATGGCCAGGATAGGAACCAAATACTTTTAGATAGTAAAACCTTAACCACATGTTACCGACAGGCAATAGCATATAAGATCAACAATAAATGAAAAAAAAAGTCTTAACTGAAATGACATCTTCTTATTGTAAATTCATCGTTCAGCAACGATGAACAAAATTATGTATGACAAAAAAAATCGTATGTGCAGGCTCCAAAGACGCATGGCAAAAAAAGACAAAGGAAATTTTATTGTACACAGGGGACAATTAGGTAGTATATTAAAGTTATTAACCTAGTTTTAGCAGATTAAAGGGCAGTCCCACCGGCTACTCGTATGGGAAGTAATTTACATTTTTGAAAAGTTATCTCGTAAACACGTTTACTGCGAATTTCTTTGTACATTATTATAAAATATTTATGATCGTGAACAACGGTATATTTGTCATAAAATATGTCCATATATTTGATCAGCTTTTAATTTGCGCCACAAAAGATTTTGTTCGTCCTTTTATTGAAGGTGAAAAATACTTTTGTAAAAATTCTTAATGAATTCTATTTTGTAAAACGTAAGAAATCAATCTAAGGCCAAAATATGGTAACGTAGTTTCATTAATTCACTATGATCGTGCTAGAAACGACGATCATAGTGAATTAATTCATAGGTGAAACTAGTTTTCACCTATGAAATAATTCACTATGATCTAGTCTTGAGATATAGAATATATCTCACAATTTATATGAATCTACTAAACATATCACATTTTATAAAGACCTTCTAAACCTGCCCTATTTATAAGAGCCCTACTTATTTTACAAGGTTATCGTATTTTAGTTAATGTTTACGTCAACAACATTTTGAAACAAAATATCCTATGTAACGTTTATTTTTAGTGGTGGCATTTTGAAATTCAAATGACGTCTTCTGTATGAAAATCTGTCGCTTTTCATTTGTGACGTATCCAATACTGTTATGGAAGTTTTAGTTTTATTTTCGTGTTAGGTTTTTGTTGAAAGAATTATTTATTTAGAGATACAAATTCCAGGTACCGCAGAAATAATAGTAAGTAAATCTGCCACTAAAATTAGTTCAAATGTTTAAACTTTTTTCTGTTCTGTGTTTAAACTACACTTGACAAGTATTTTTTTTCTTGTTTTATTAGCTTATTTAAAACATAAAATAATGACTTAAAAATTCGACAACTCAATGACACGATTTTGACAACAAAAATACGTGTTCCGAAATCAGCATCTGACAACTATGTAACATTTCTGCGTATCACGTCCAATTACAAATTAAAATCCGTCATTTAACTGACATTTTGACACTGACTAGCCGATAACCGTAATGTGCATGCTGTGATATGATTTGGGAATAATTTTAATATTATAGAGGTCCTGAGTCGATTAGTACCTACCAATACAACTTATGGAATATAATTTGTGTTTGCCCTTTGGTTAAATTTGAGATAAACATTAGTGTGAGGAGCAGTCTTCTTAACTTTTGTCATCTTTTTTTCAAGATATGTATTTAATATTTTTTGTAAATTACATACAATCTAGGTCGTACGACAATACACGCGTAGAATTTTAATGTCTTTTTTTATTTACGAAAGTTTTTCGCAAGACAATTCTCATCCCAGGGAATGATATAATTGTGTGGCAGGGTACTTTACAAGCGTGCAATTAACAGGCATAAAATACGCCTACACAACAATCTGTAAATCACCCAAACATACCCGCAGAGAGGTCGGCCGACGGTCCCCTAGAGGTCGGTCACATGACATTTAGCAGTTTGCGAGACAACCACTTAAGCCGCAATGGAAATCAATAATTACTTAGTAATCTATTCTAGCCCCTCTGGACAAGTGGCGTTAGCCGGCGTTTGATGGAATAGAATGACGAGTGTGATTGACGTATTTGACATGCGTTAACGACTGTCATAAACGGCAAATCACATACATTCGTCATTCTATCCCACCAAACGCCGGCCATCGAATTGCCACTTGTTTAGTGATGCTGTTAATGAGTAGATCTTTCCAGAGCTGTGTCTACGGTGGAACTTTTAACATCATATAAATGGGTAGAGAACAGTGTCACGCACATATTATTATTCTATTATATGGTATCTGGCTATTTACCATGTTGTAATGCTTCGAGGTTTCAATTCCTCGCTGTTGCAAGCGAAATAATATATATAATATCCCGATATCTCTAATAATAATATGAGTGACCATGATAGTTTTAATACCTATATTAGACACACACAGAGACGACAATATAAGAAAATCACGGGCCAAGTCAGTCCCTCCTGCCTGTTCTTCTAAGAAGAAACAATACACTTATGTAACTACATATTGTTACATTGTGATGGTGCGTTTTTGCCATGGAAATCTCTGTTTGCACTTTGGAGCATGGAGTTCGTTCTCCTACTTCTAATTTCCTTACATGGTATCATCATCGTCATCATATCAGCCGCGCGTAGTCCACTGCTGAACATAGGCCTCTCCTGAGGACTTCCAGAACGGCCCGATCTAAAGCAGCCCGCATCCAGCGCTTCCTGGCGACGACCGTGATGAAGTCGTCCTTCCACCTGGCCGTTGGGTCCTACACCACGTTTGCCCGTACGCGGTCCTTACATGTAAATTGCTTTAATTTTCCTCTATGTTTTGGTTTTGCTGTAGCGAATCTTACTATCAGGCGAGCCTCAATAAATTCAGCGAGTATTAACTAGAATGTTCTAAAAATATATTGTTTATATTATCATCATGTTGATGACAATGCGATCACGCGACAGGCATATCCCTATCTGGATTTAATAACACCTCATTCATTGATAACCAAATTCGCGGCTATGGATAACGTACATACCTGTATGACATTTTATAACGGAAACAATGCATTTTATACCGATATCGATACGTATTTTGACAATTTTTGAACGATGGATCATACTGATAATGACGGTTTGCATTTTATTATTTATTTGCGTACCTAATACTTTTATATAAGTAAGAACAATGATGGTAATTATAGTAGGGGAGGCGACGATGCTAAACGTGTAGTGTAGTGTTACTCGAGTGTCGCGGAAACCTATTAGAATTGGTAGATTAGATGATAAAATGAATAATGGTATTTAATGTTTCCACTTTTAGTGGGGAAGCGTCTACATAACATCATAATAAATTAATACAGATATCTTAATCAACGTTTTTTATTTCTTTGTCTTATTCTTATTCAACTCTAAAATAAAATAAAAAACGACCGCCGTCGAGTAATTCCAGACTACCTTTTTTGCGACTGCAACCTTTCCAGGCCTTAAGGTTACGCTTAAATCACGCAGATTTTCAAAATGGACACTTGCTAGTAAGTAACTAAACTATTTTACTCCTAATCTGGCGCATACATGTGAATTCGATGGCCGTATTCTTTTTCTGCGCACCCACCCATGTTAAAGGCTCTTACTGGCTGGAGGAACTAACCTCCTCTATCTTAATCTGACGCGCTTGAGTAACTTCTGAATTTCCTTTTACACCTCCCCTACTATTAAATTTTAGTAATTTAGCAGGTGCACATTTTAAGAATTTCAAAATCAGAATTTTCGAAAACATTTTATACATTACAAACTTTTTAAAACTATACAAACTAAAAAACTAGGTAATATATTTTAAAATTTGACTACGTTAATTGGGTCCTTAAATATTGAAAGATTTCATCTTTCAGGCCATCAAGCCATCTTTCTGGAAAACATTCATAGTTACAATCCTTACAAATAATGTTTACTTGAAAGATTTCTAAAACGTAATTACATACCTACGTCATTGATTTATTGGATCGGTCTTGTCTTCAATCGCCATCGTCAGTCATAATAAAACTCTGCCTTCATGGTCATAAGGAAAAGCGGCATAGGTGTCTACGTAACTATCAAATTTTTGGAAATTAGGTTAAGTATGTATAATTATTCCGATCAGAAAAAAGTTCTGAAGGCTGGATTTGTTTTTTCTTTTCTTTCTTTATCTTCATTTAACTTCCACGCTTTTATAACAAATAAAATCTTGACAGAGACAGTCAGTCGGAAAACAAAGTAATCCTTTTAGTTTATTTTTTCATTTAAGGGGTTTAACTCAATGTTTAAAAGCTATGAAATCCTAAAAGGAATAGGTTGATAATTCAAACTGTCAATCATAGTATAGCTAATTGAATCAATTCGTTCGTTTAAAACCAACATAACATCAAATTGCCGCTAAAGAGATGCATTACAAATAAGTCGTCACGTAAAAAGTACTGTCTAATAATACCCATTGGTTTATGGTCTTCTTTTGTTGCCGCCATTTTGTACTTTGTACTGAAGTTGGCGCCAAGAAGTTTTGGTTAGTTTATTTTTATTACCAAATCAGCATTGCGTTGCTTTAGGGCCATGGTAATGAGTAATGAGTCACATTGAGAAAGTGGGTTTATATGCGTGAGTTAATTTTATGGAGGGCTTGCATTGAATGATATTGTTCGTGTTTCAAGCAGGAAGATTCGTGCAGTTAATCTGGATAAGCGATAGGTAAGTATATTTAACGATACTTATACGAAAACATATTTATAGTTTATAACCAATAACAATGATATATTATAAACTAAGTATAGATATGTTGTTCACACTCTAAAATGGCGACAAAAATGATGCACTAATCGAGACGCGCGACAGAGTATTACCAAAAAAAACACGTCCATAACAATAAATTCCAAACAATAATAATATTATTGAAATAAATAATAATATTAATAATACAATTCATATAAGATAATAACATTGACGTATTATTGAAGGCCATTTTTCCAGGCCGCCAGCCGCCATGTTTCTGAATGACGTATCTTCTATTTAATGTAATACGTCATTGGTTTATAATATATCATTGACATAATACTTACAGTTTATTTTGGTTCCAAAGTTCAAATGGCAAGCGTATCGCGAAATGCGTTAATACCAGTACTTATTGATTCGTAAATATAGCGCATTATGGCCAATGCCATACTTTTGCAACATCAGATTTTCACATCTTTTATATTTCTTACCTGTAACAAAAAATAAATAAATTAGACTTGATAAATAGAAGAAAAAGGAGAAGAGTAGCTTTCAGAACAAAACTTGTGATACGTTTCAAAGGTGAGATGGAAATAGAAAAAGCGTAAGCGAAAGTCTTCTTTTTTTGAAGTGAAAACTTCTTTAGCGGCGTTGGATGGGTGTAAAATGTTAAGGAAGCGTCAGGATTAGTTGACCTTTGAACCGTAACCGACGACTGACGTCATACAAGATTGGTACAGACTATCTATTTTGCAATTTACAGTAGATGGCGTCATAGCTTATACGGTAAGCACTTCGACTATAAGTCCTTATAGTTTCAGATAGTATCGGGTTCAAACCACCTGACCTTCAGGGATTTTTTGTGATTGTTTTTTCTTATTATAATTTATTACCTTCGGTGATTATTTATTCTTTTTGTAATTTATTACTTTTTTATGATTATTTTTCTTTCTGTAATTTATAATTTTTTGTGATTATTTTTTCTTTTCATAATTTATTAATTTCTTCTGACAGAAAATTAGCAGAAAATAAGTGATAGGTTCTATGATTAGCGCTATATTATAGGTATGGTATGGTATGTTCTTTTTATCTTTTTCTATGTATATAACGAAGAAAGAAAAAAAGGAAAATGTTTTCACTTCTGCCGGCACTCGCAGAGTGCAACCCGTCTTTTTTTTCTTGTGGTTAGTGGCCAACCTGTGACAGAGTTGTTCAGGACGCCCATATAGGCCTCCGTCTTGACCTAACGACTGTTGACAGCCGGGATCGACGCGCCCTCTGAAACACGGATGCGCTCAGATGTAACACAAACGGTCACCCATCCCAATGGTAACCGGTAACTTAACCCACTGAGGCAAATAATACTTAGTGGTAGTATTAGAAAGTTTTTTTTCAGTTTTGTCCGTTGTAAATACTATTTTACTAAACAGCTATGTTTTATAGTTTACCGAACACGCACAGAGTGAGTCAATGAATTACCTACAACATCTCTTTTTTAAAGATTTTGCGCTTTTTAACAGACTGCATTTACCATGCCATGTCATATCATCTGGGTGACCGCTACAAAAATTTACGCGTGGTGGATGTGCTTGCAGAGTACCTAATATCTTTTTAATCCATATAGCCAGTCTACCTAGTAGATCATTGGTGGCGAAGTATGTATAAATTTATAAGATGACTGCTAATCCTACTAATATTATAAAGGCGAAAGTTTGCAAGTATAGATGGATAGTTGGGTGGATGAATGGATGGATGGATGGATGGATGGATGGATGGATGGATGGATGGATGTTTGTTACTCTTTCACGCAAAAACTATTAAATAGATTTTAATGAAACTTTACAATAATATAGCTTACATCAGAATAACATATAGGCTATATATCATCACGCTACTACTCAAGGGAGCGGAGCAGTGATTATTAATATTAAGAAATCCGGCCGGCATATTTCCATAAATAATTTAAATACAAAAAGTTGACGCACTCAAAGGGCTGATACTTGCTTCAGGGATGGAATAATGGGACGGACATAGACTCCCTTTTATCGCAAAAGAAGGGGGCTAAAAGGAAGGGCGGAAAATAAGGGATAAAAGTTTGTAATTTTTGAAAATACTCTGATAAAATTTGGTACAGAAGTGAATTAAAGCTTGGGAACGGACTACCTTTTTTCGCGAAAGAAGGGACAAAGGCAGGGTTGGAGATGATAGAATGTAAGGAAGTTTAAACTTTTTTATTTATTCTGATGAAATAAATAAGGCAAATTAGAGCTTGGGAAATCTGATGGAAGAGAGTGTAGAAAGGGTTAAAGGTCGGGGCACAAGTGAGGAAAGGAAGAAATGGTGGTTGGGGGAAAGGGGAAGGATGGAGTGGACAGGGGGGAGTGGGAGAAGGGCAGTAGAGAGTCGAATAGAGGGGCGTGTAGAGAGACAAGAGTGCGCTTGAGCGTTCAATCAATTCTTCAACCGTAACAGCTGAAACCCTCGACCTAGCACTGAAATTTACAACACTACGCGATAAGCGACATCCACGCGGGCGGAGCCACAGGCAACAGCTACCTTTTTTTTTTTTTTTTTTTTTTTTTTTACGTGCGGGAAATCCCCACGGATACCCGCCCCTCCGGAGCCGGAGGGGTGGGTTATGTCGGACTCGAACCGACTAAACCGCACGCCGTCTGTGGGTCGTGGTGCTAGGCCGAAGGTGAGGTTGTCTTGCGACATATCCCTCGCACCCCGGCTGACCCAGGGCCATCCCTTTCGGTCTGGCCCTCCTCGGGAGGTGGGGACCACGCCGTCCCCGACTCAACCCCGGTGTGGGGAGGCGCGCATCGTCCTACGATGCGCGCCGCCGCCGTGGCCTGCTTCTGCTAGGGTGACGGGTGGCTCCACCCGTCACCCTCAGGCCCGCGCTCATGGGGGGCGGAGGTCTGTAAGCGCCCTCCGACGCCCGAGCCGCCTTCGGGCGCGAGCAGCGATGTCAGCGAGTCTTTCTCGCTCACCGCGCCGCGCCCGCTCTGCTGTCTCCTTCGCGAGCATGACCTGCTCGCAGAAAGAGGCGCTGGCCGCCCACGCATCCGCGCAGCGGACCATCGCCGCGAGCAGGGTGGAGAGCGTGAGCACTCTCACCCCCAGGGCCGCCACAAGCTCCCGCCTCGGCGTCTCAAACGCCGGGCACTCGGTGAGCGTGTGCAGCCCCGAGTCCACGCTCGCGTCGCAGCGATGGCACTCGGGCGTTGGCTCAATACCCATCAGATGCAGATACCGCCCGAAGTAACCGTGCCCGGTTATCATCTGCAGGCAACAGCTACCTAGTATATTACTACTTTTTAATTCATAGGATCTGTATACCTGAAATCCACACGTTCCCACTACCCCAGTGGACGTTGAGAATCGGTTCTTAACAATCGTGACCCTTCATCGATAGCTATATGAATACAAATAAAATCTTATTCGATTCATGTAGTGTCATACAAATAGTTTCTTAGTTCGTTCGCAGAAACTCGTAATATTATGCATTTATAACCATAAAGCTAAATGACAATAACTCGCATAATAAATAAAGTACCATACTAACATTCGAAGTTCGAACAATAGTAGCACCTATTGGGAACGGACGCAGGAATGCACAGCGCATGCGCGACGTCCATAATGAAAATAAGTGCGGTGCCCATCACTCAGAGCCGAGAACTAACCGTTACATAAAAACAAAAATCTATAAAAGTCAAATCAAACCAAAATAAACTCTATTATAGTGCAACAAGACTTAAATAAAGTGATATAATATGTTTGTCCGATATACCTGCAACCTCCATAGATGGGGAGGGAGTAATGTAATATCGATCACACTATCGATTTTTCGTCAGTGTTGAAGATTGAATGGAAAACTGTGCTATTGGTATTAATAAAATTAGGAATGGTAGGTATTCTTTATACGAAGAATATTCTTGAGATTTGTTTTTCTTGTTTTTTTTTGTTTCTGCTTGATGATAAATTAAATTACAATCGTCACTGCTTACGTAACGCATAAAGAATGTGTAAGTATGTATAAAATAAAACATAGTTGAAATAATATTTTACAATAATAAGTACCTGTAACCTTTTTATGAAACCAATATAATTTTGTATTCACTTATTTTTAATATTGCATTAGTTTTATTCATTTTCATTAATGAATGACTTCTACCTTGGTAACTATACTTACAGTTTTCCTTTGAAACAATATTATGAATTGATTTATTTAATATTAGGGGTTAAAGTATGCAATTGCCGATTTGTACAGACAAATTGAAATCCGTTTTTTTTTTTTAATTTAACGTATTTATTTAATCAAAATAATTACCATTATTATCTATACCTTGCTGCCATCTAGTAGGAAGGTCATTTATGCCTTTGCGATAGAACTCTGGTGATCTAGATTCGACAAACTGTGTGAAAGCATTTTGTACTGCCTCCTGAGAATAAAACTTTTTATCACATAGAAAATTGTCCAAATCACTAAAAAAATGGTAGTCTGTTGGAGCAAGGTCTGGCGAATACGGAGGGTGACGGATAGTTTCTAATTGCAGTTCCTGTAGAGTTAAAACGGTTTCTCGTGCTGTATGAGGTCTCGCGTTATCATGGAGCAATAATGGTGAAGATCGATTCATGAGTCGGGGCTGTTTCACTGCTAGTTTTGCTATCATTGTTCGGAGTTCGGCACAGTAGACATCTGCCGTTATTGCTTGACCAGATCGAAGAAAGCTATAGTGAATAACACCATGCTGAGACCACCAAACAGTTACCATTACCTTTTTATTGGTAAGCTTTGCTTTAGGACACTGTTTCACCTGGGGTCAGCCATTGCATTTTTCGCTTACGGTTATCGTAAAGAATCCACTTTTCATCACATGTCACAATTCGATCCAATATTCCTTCATTTCTGTATCGATTCAACAAGGCAACACAAGTTTCAACACGCATTTCTTTCTGCAGATCAGTCAAATCATGAGGTACCCATTTTTCACAATTTTTATTTTATTGATTTGACGCAAATGAGTCAATATTGTTAGTAAGGTAACGTTAAACCATGCAGCTAATTCCTGGGTAGTTTGGCTCGTAACGGCTTCCACCATGTCTTTCAATTCATTGTTATTCACCTGTGTGGACGGCCTTCCTCGTGGTTCGTTCTTCAAATCAAAGTTTCCATCACGAACGCGTTTAAACCAAAATCGCACGGTGCGTTCATTAGCAGTCCCCTCTCCAAACGCAACATTGATATTGCGAGCTGTTGCACATTTTTAAATGAAGAACTACATAGGTACCATGTGGAAAAAGTTTCACTCAAAAATCTCAAACCATGAAGGTTCTATGTCAATTCGAAGTACCTATTACAATGAAACGGCAATTTCATACTTTAACCCCTATTATAAATGTGTCATTATGTTTTTGTAACATAATGACACATTACTAGCTTTTATTTTCAATATTTCTTCTTCAATAATTATTTGACAATACTACTGAAACAAGTTTGACAGGACTGAGATATGCCGACCATCTTTGCCATAGGGATACATTTAAAATCGGATAAAGTAGTTTCACAAGTTATTAAAACCATGTATATACCAATAATATTACATAAAACTTACCATCTTTACGATAATGAAAAGAAACTGCATTGACATAATAGTCTAGCTATCGATATTAAAATAGTATTAGATCCTTACGTATGAAATTAGCGTTTTGTTGTACTGATCAATTTGATCTGAAATATCTCCTCTTTGGTTAAGAATTCCAAATTCAAATTAATAAATTCATTTAGCTGGTTTTTTTCTTCTTTGGAATACAGTCATTCATTTGTGATTTTCCTCATTATTTTTTCTGTGGCGTCGCTTATTACCGCGCAATGGAAAACATGAAATATCGGTATATTTACGAGTACGAGTTCTACCGTGGCACCAGTGCTGCAGAACCAGCTCGAAGAATAAATGATGTGTACGGCACTGGTGTCGTTAAAGACAGCACGGTACGTTTGTGGTTTCAACGTTTTCGTTCTGGAAATTTCGACCTTAAGAACCAACTCCGTGGACGGCCGGAGATCAAAGTAAAAAACGAAGAATTAAAGGCTATTGTGGAAGCGGATCCATCACAAAGCACTTCAGAGATAGCAGCAGGCTTCGGGGTAAGTGACAAAACTGTATTAATCCACTTGAAGCAAATCGGGAAAGTAAAAAAACTCGAACGACGGGTACCTCATGAATTGAGTGAATCGAACTTGCAAACACGGGTCGCCTGCTGTGTTACTTTGCTCAACCGACACAGTAATGAAGGGATTTTAAATCGAATTATTACTTGTGATGAAAAGTGGATATTGTACGATAATCGAAAGCGCTCATCGCAATGGCTGAACCCTGGAGACCCAGCCAAATCCTGCCCTAAACAAAAATTAACTCAGAAAAAGTTACTTGTAAGTGTTTGGTGGACTAGCGCCGGTGTCGTTCACTACAGCTTTCTTAAATCTGGCCATACGATTACGGTAGATATCTATTGTCAGCAACTGCAAACCATGAAGGAAGAACTAGCTGTTAAACAACCGAGATTGGTCAATCGCTCTAGGCCACTGCTGCTTCACGACAACGCAAGACCACACACTGCACAACAAACAACCACTAAGTTAGCTGAGCTACAATTGGAATGTCTGCGACATTCACCGTACTCCCCGGACCTTGCTCCAACAGATTACCATTTCTTCCGGAATTTGGACAACTTCTTACAAGGAAAAAAATTCCACTCCGATGCAGCAGTCCAAACCGCCTTCAAAGAGTTTATTGATTCTCGCCCCGATGGTTTTTATAGTAAAGGGATCAATGAACTACCCATAAGATGGCAAAAGTGCATAGATAACAACGGTGCATACTTTGATTAATTGAATATATTTTACAAAAAAAAATCGACTTTTTATTCCTCCCGTACAAAACGCCAATTTCATACGTAAGGACCTAATAGTTTATGATACTGTTGCATATTATGGGCCGATTGCGCATGCGTGTTTCTTTTTTTTTCCGAATCGGCGAATTCTTTTTTTGAAGTAGAGGTTCAGTCCAGATGGAGGTTGTATAGGTGTTTCATTATGATTAAAAAGTTATTTAATGATATAGGTGTCCATACAAGACCTGTATCGTAATAAAACCTTTTTTTAGCCTGTGCGTAATGTTTGTCATAAGAGTTTTGATTAAAATTTTATAATCTTTGTATTATAGTATCAGAGTAGATAAAATGAAATAATATGGCACTATTGCACTATAAAAATGTCAACACGCTATAACGTAAATACAGTACATACAAAAAGAGATTTCAATCTCTTTGTGTCAATTCTAAACAAAGAGACATTCTATTATTATCAATGATTCAATGATGCATAAATATAACCCGCATTTCAGTTGACAGAACAACACATTTATTTATTCAGATGAATAGATATACCTACCTATAAATCATTATTTTTATACCGACATTAACTGGTAGATTACGTTCTTAGTATATAGAATGAAATGATATAGTTAAGCACCTAATACTACTTACTACTAGAGAAACCTAAAACTCAATTTGGTTAGGTACTTGAACTAAAGATAAACAATCTTGTGACGACTTTAAAAAAACACATATTCAACAAATAAACTGGGCTGACTAACTAACTAATGATTTTATTTAGGTATTTAGTCTTTAAAATGAGTTCCTAAACATAAAAATATTAATAAACTGAGTGTTTAAATAAGATATCTATATAGGTACATATTTATACATTTAAATAAAATTGTAGTGTCTGTTTGTAATATTGAAATAACCGTTTTTGACTACATGCATATGAATATAATACTTTTCTGTCTGTCTGTCTGATCCGGCTAATATCTGAAATGGCTGGACCGATTTTGACGGGGCTTTTATTGGCAAGCAGCTGATGTAATAAGGAGTAAATTGGCTACTTTTATTTTAGAAAAAATAATGGTCAACGCTAACCGATAGCCAACAAGACCTAGTATTATAATGCAATTATTTACGTTTAGTCCAGTAGTACGTAACTAAATGAAGAGACTTAAATAAAATAAACTATTAAAAAACCTTTTTAAAAACAATCTTTTTTTTTTCTTTTTTTTCTTGCATTGTCATCCGAACTGAACGTGCATACCAAATTTCAGCTCAATCGGTTGAGGGCAAGTGCCTTAAAATTGAGTTGTAAGATTCCACCCGAACAAACATACATTGCAAGTTAAATAAAAGCTTGTAAAAACCAAAAAGCAAATTTTTATATAATAAAATAATAAGGGGACAATTTTTTTTTCTATTATTGTGACTACAAGACTGCCTCTCATTGTACTGCAATTCCTCTGTGCACTCCCGGGTTTGCTGGAAGAGAACTCAACCTTGAGTTAAGCTCGCCTTTGTACATTTTATCTCTCTTATTTTTTTAAATACTATGTAAGTGTACAATAAAGAATAAAATAAATAAAATAGTGTTGACTCTCTTTTTGCTTTTTGCCTATTTGTCTCTTTTTTCTCCCCTTCAATTCTACAGGTGCAACATGCGGGATACCTTGGTATTGCAAGCCTTCAATTCAGTAACTGCTTACTTTGTTATATAAAAAATGTAGCACTAGAATCGGCCTTCAGATCCATAGTCATCGGTCTACGATTAAATGCCCTACCATAAATAGAAATTCCTTATGAGTATCGGAACCCATATCTGGCAAGACTAATGTTTCACCTGCTTTAGATTATTATAGGAGGCTGTAAAATAGATCTAGTGAAACCATTGAGTGGTATCAAACCGGTTTACTTACTGGTAATATTTAATAACAGCTGCTTACCCGTCGATTTGATTGGTATACTTGAGATGTTAAAAAAACTTATAAAAAGGAATTTTTACTTTAATCTAGAGACATAGAGTAGATAATTCTATAGCGTGTTAATAACCGCAGCGTCCGCAGCTCGTAAATATTTTTTTAACCTTTATGAATAAGTATTTTGGCGTAAAAAAACTGTTTATGAAAGTAATGGCCGAAGATGGTTTTGTTTTACAAGCAGCTGACGCGATCCAAGTTTTTGCGCCGTTTATTGCAATTAGCCAACTTGGGTAGGTACTTGTTCACAAAGAAGAGACGGCCACATCCCGTGGCAATTACTTTTTTGTTTGTGGTATCCCTAAGGGTACTATTTTAGTGATTAATAGTACATTATTACAGAGGCCGGGAAGAAAGGGGTTGTCGGCCGAATACATATAGCGGATAGGTCTGAGGCAGGCAACCCCATATTTCCCGCCGAGGTATGTATAGTGCTTTTCTCAAACAGGCAATGAAATAAACAACTAAAAAATTAAAGATTTATTTTTAAACAAATTAAAAGTAAACAAGATAAAAACTAAAACTCACGTGTATATTACTATTTCGACTATTTTAGCTTGATTTTAACAGAAAACATTTACATTTATGTTCATTATCATGTTACTTAAAAAAGTGAGAAAGGCACGTTTCTGAACGAACAGTGACACTTGTCATTGTTATAAATGTCAATTTGTTGCAACTAAATTAAATATTAATATTTCAATGTTTAAATGTATAGTTAAGAAACCAATTGATAATAATGTGTTATTGTTATTAGTTGTGTTAATGTGGATTTTTTATGTAAATAAAACTGCTCTAAATACGTACCAAGTCGTTTATTGTTTTTTTTTTAATACGCGTAGTGGCAGAGTGTCGATGCCTTTGCCACAAATTTATGTGGAATCGAAATTAAATAATAGGACTTTGCCGGCCTAGGCCTGCAAGGTTTGTATATAATTCCATTACCGGCCTCTGGTCCTAGCCGCGCCTGAAACGTCATACTTCGCAGCCTATTAAGAGGAACGTAATGTCAATATTTCATTGCATGTTTGAGAAAATTACTGAAATCAAGCCGTCTGTCTGCCGCTGACGGTTTTATACCAAAGAATATTGCTGCCTGGAAACCCGTCAAATCAAAAAGATCTTCTGGATGGACCTAAATTTTTGAATCTTATCATTATATGCCATGCATTATTACCTAGTCATAGAAGATACTCTAATAATTTTGGTGCAGATTGAGTGAATGCTATGCTAAATGGGCGATCAATGGCATTAACCCCTTTGAATACTGCAATGTTATTTACGAATAATGTCCGCAAGCCAGCGACAGGTTCGTATGACCAATCGCCTCCCGGGAGATACATCGAACAGTGGTTAAGGAAGTTAAATCATGAATTTTCATGGTTGTCAGCTGTCAGTTTGTAGGTGGGTAAAATTAAAAACATGCAGTAATTTCCTCCCGGCTGAAAATTGGCTAAATTACAGTTAAGCCAATGTCTTGAAGGAAAAAAAATGTCAGCTGCTCTTATCGCGGTGGAAAACCTGTCAGCCGGTGACCTTAAGTTGTAAAAAAATTTAAAATCGTCAGTCATTTCCTCCCGGCTCAAAATTGGCTAAAATACAGTTAAGCCAATACCTTGAAGGAAAAAAATTGTCAGCTGGCCATATTGCGGTGGCATACGCATCAGCTGGTGACCAAAAGTTCAAAAAGTTTTATGAAAAATCAAAATCGTCAGTCATTTCCTTCCGGCTAAAAATTGGCCAAAATATAGTTGAACCAGTACCTTGAAGGAAATAATTGTCAGCAGCGCATACCGCGGTGAAAAACGCCTCAGCTCGTGAGTTGGCCAAAATTCAGTCATTTCTCCCGATTCCAAAAACTACCAAAAAACTTACATACGCAAAACAGGTGGCAAAAATATTTCAAAGATGCTAACTATTCCGCATTCAAAACTGACTAACAGTTGCTCGTAGTTCCTCCCGTGTGGAATAGTGAAATTGTTCTCAGAATATCTGCGCAATTTGTCAAGGAAAACAGAGTCATTCTTATATTGTAGATATCACAAGACAAAAATTTGCCGCAATTTTCGTTGAAAATCCAACATGACGCCCAGAGACATGTTTGCAGTCATGTAAAAATTTTCAAGACTCTTATCGTGCCCTACCAGATGTTTGTAAATCTTAAGATTCTTATCACCGTAAAGTGCCAAGCAAGCACTCTCAAATCGTTTTGAAACTTTTACATGGGCGTACGAGCATTCTGTAATTAAAATATTGCTCATTCTTGTTCGACATACGCTTTTGAGCATTACTTTACTGGTTTTCTGCATAGCGATAAACAAAGAACATGGTGCCGGGCATTGTATGCAAATTTAAAAGCAATTTTGAAAGCGATCAGATCGAATCTTAAGAGGTGCTCAATGTCATCTGTGATATATTGTTAAAATACATGATAATTTTCCATTCGATAGCATCGAATAACACAATGTAGGCAGGTACTAAAAGCGCAATACTACGAACACATCGTTAAGATCTTCTTTAGATCAGAGATCATTCTCGTTCTTTAAACCATGAGTACAAAGTAAAAGTGAGTTGCTTTACCTGGTATAGACAGCCTGGAAATATTCCCTTATGGTTGAATATGCTCAGTAGAGTAAAATATCGACAAAATGTTTTCTATTTGGGTACTTAATGACGATTTAGTTAAGTACCTACTTTAAAATGACGTCTTAATTAAGTAACCAAGTAAGTGTCTCAATAGTGCCTTGGAAGAAATTAAAGGAAAGAAGGGCTCTGTGAGGCAATAATTTTCTTCAATAAACAAAACACTTTTATAGCATCACCTTTCAACTATTTTTTGTGATGTTGTGTTGATCGCATCTGTTTCATCAACATCATCATCTTCAGGCTATATTAGTCCACTGCTGGACATAGCCCTCCCCCAATGAGCGCCATAGCGCCCTGTCTTCAGCTTGACGCATCCAGCATCTGCCTGCAGTCTTTCTTAGATCGTCATCCCACCTGTTTACCTCTAGCAAGTTCCTTCTCGAAGCCTTTCTACTTCTGTCAATTTCTTGGTAGTCATATTCAAGCGAAGCCTGCTAAGACATCGTCTACCCATCTCTTGAACTGGCAGCCTCTATATCTTTTCCTACCGCTTGGGTCCCTTCAAAGTAACTTCTTAACTGTGCAGTCTACAGGAACTAATGAGAATTATCAATTATAGCAATATATTCGAAATTAGTTCAAAGTGGTTTTATTATTTATTAACACTTATCTTGCATGCTTTTAAATATTTAGGTCGCCGATATTATCTGTAAAGCTTTGTAACCAATGTTGTACATTTCTTTCTTGATTGCGTCCGTAAATGTGGCGAATTCCCTTGCTGTTAGATAACGTGTTGACCCGGGGCCTCGGCATTAAGCAATTTAACCCATTTAATGGGTTCATTCAGTTGATTGTTGCAATCAACCGTGGCTCTGATTGACTGCCACTAGAGGTGCCGCGAGCCGCGAATAGTGAATAGTCGAGAACTGATTAATCGCCATTCTTTATGACGATTAATCTAATAACTTGTCATTATTTTTCGTTATAAAAATGAATTTAAAAATGAAATATTGATATGATTTAAGATAAATAATTATATCGCATATTGTGATGATAATAGTATTGAACTGTTTCTGTTACCTAACAAACTTGACTGACTTTTGATTAACTTTTTAATATTAGTCCTATTTTCTATTAACACTATAAATGTGAAAGTGTGTGGAGATGTTTGAGCTCTAACGGCTGAACGGATCTACTTTGTACGTACCTACAGGGACAGATTATAGTCTGGAATACTCTGGTTTAACACAATACTAGCTATTTTTCGGTATTCGACGATAAATATAAAAAATAATCGAGTTATCTAGCATATCGAATAATATCAAGTGAACTATTCCGCATCACTAATCCTCACACACTAGATGTAATTAGGACTCGCATAATTGGTGCAGACGAGTCAGTTGATAAGTTTAAAGTTGTTTACTTTCATATTGGCAACGACAATCTTTCATTGAGTATAACTTTATAAGTTTGAGTAGATATTAACATGTTAAAGAGATCAATGGCATGTAACACATGATCAGTTTAGTTCCTACTACCTACTTAACACCTGCAAGGAAATCGGTGCACCTGCCTAACAACGGATGTGGTTCTACACGATTGAGATAAATGGGATGTCAGAAGACATTCGTTCATAATAAAGCCTGCATACTAATCAAACACCATAATGGACCCTGGGCCCTCGAGTGCTAGCTTTATACCCGACTGGGAAATTGCTATAACGATGATTATGGTACTTATTATCTAGTAAAACAATTGTCTCCCACAACTTACATAAATAAAACTAAAAATTACAAACGCTGATGAAAGTTATGTCGTAAGGCAGGCATTAACTATGGAAGTGGATGGTAGTACAAGGGAAGAGGAAGACCTAAAAGGAGGTGGATGGACTGTGTGAAAGATGATATGATTAAGAAGGGAGTGACTTGGGATATGGGCAGGAGGATGATAATGATGACAACCCTGTAAAAAGACATTAAAATTTTGCATTGCAAGGTTTCCAAAATAGAAATCTAAGGACCGTATTCTAGAACGAATCTCAGTTATCCTTCCCGATTTATCTAAGGACCGATTGCATAGGCAGATTGTCTCTATACAATCTGTCCTCAGATAAATCGAAATTTACGAACCAAGTACCATTCTAGGATACGGGCCTTAGATTTTACACGGACAAGTGATGGCTATCGTTCGGTACTCACACAGAGACTAAAATTTTCATCCCTTAAAAACATAATTTCCCAGGAGGCCTAACGAGTTGTTCAACAGGCAAAAGCTAGCATATAGAACGCTTTATTTATTAGCTAACCGTCAACTTCTCCCTTGAAAGTTGAATACATTTGTGTTTTAAAACGTTTTTCGATGCACTGGCGTATTTACAGCTGCGAAAATGACTAGACTGAATGCAACTTTGATTGTTGATAGAGGAAACTATCATGTGGATTGGGACCAAAAGTATTTTTTTTATATGACCAATAACATTCACACGCCTGAACACCTAAAATATCACACCGAGTAGGTAATGACTGAGAAAATACCAGGAACTTCCGAGATATAAAAAATAGTTTAAAAACTCATCATAATCTTAGCGTTGTTCGGTTGCATCCACGGCTTTCATCTCAAAGACCGGAGTCCACTTACTCTTCTCCTTTTGATTTAGTTTATCTGGTTTTTTATTGGAGATACTGCCATCAGACCACCCAAACCCGAGAGCAAAGCTTGCACCAGAGCCTCGCCCTTTAATCAGAGGTATACCGACTTACTGCTCTGCTCCAAAACTCATGATTCGACTTCCAAATTAATCTTGTATATTTTCCTAATTATGCTTCCACAAAATGGACGGTCCAACTCCATGTTAAAGTGAATTGAAAGCTGTACACATAACCGTATTCTGTAAACATACCATAAGCTATAACGCCGCAGTCACGATCCTCACTCAGGCGCACGTGTTGGAGAACTGGTTTATCGAGACGGGTAACGTTCGATGCTACATGGCACATATCGATGTTCGTTGCATCGTGTAAGTAGTATCAATTAATAATCGAGGTATTTTATGTTCTTAAGGACGCAGTGTTAAAATTGTATGTATTACTAGAAAAGGAATAGGACCCAGTTCCGGGTGCAATTTGATTGCCAGGGACTTTTCAAGACGGAGCCGCGTTGCAAACCGACGTACGTTTACAAGAACAAGAATATCAATCTATCAATCAAATAACCCACCGCAGTCTGGACATAGACCTCTCCCAATGTGTGCCATTTCAACCGATCCTCCGCCTTCCGTATCCAGTCTGTCACAGCCACCTTTTTCAAGAACAAGAATATAAGTCAATCTAAAGCTTGCACTTTGAATGCCGGAGTCCTTTATTTGATATCTTGCAAGTAATTTTGAACATCGACATTCCAGGATCGTAGTCACCAGCCTGCTTTCTGTACATATTTATTTTGTATATGCATTGCGCGAGGTAACGGTGCAGTATGGTATGCCCGCATCGGCCATTGCGCAATGTAGTACGCACTGTCCTGAATGCCATTATAGACGTGCCGGATCATTGGGAAGGTCGTGAGAACGTTAATTTATTATTCGGAAGAGCTGCGTTTGGATATCGTACAATTACGCTGCCTCCTTTCGGGAACTAAATTGCTTTTTGCCGTGAATACGTCTATCTACAGTGCGAGGCAATCTATGAAAATGGATGATAACAAAGGCGAGAGATACTGTGCTCGGAAAATATTGAAGTTCAGCTGCATCATAGATAGACTAGAAAGACGACCACAACTAAATAAATTGGGAAAAGGCTTAGAGAATGATGACAGTTTGGTGTTGCAGCCGGATATAATTATATCGCCTGGTCAAGACCTACCCATCTCTTCTTCCTCATTCGAAGACCAAACACAGTTGCGCATCTTGGGTTTTACGAGAGAAGTCTGATTCCTTATCTCCAGAAGGTAGACCTAAGGTAAATCTCCTATATTTCGGGAGGTTAAGGCACTATCAACTACTTTAAGATAAAAATAAACTAAAGGTTCCACCCGGTCGAAATTTGTGACGAATTTGTGCAATCAAATTTCTACCACCAGTAAATACCTATACTAACTACCTATACTAAACAAAACTTACGAAATAACGTACTATTACGAAATTACCGTCGTTTACCCTACCTACCTACACACCAGACCCGCGTCCATCGCTCAGAGGTGGTGATGGGACAGATGGACCCTAAACTAACGCACTTCCTTCACCAACAAAACGATAATTGAAATTATTAATGTCTGCCCCTCTAGACAAGTGGCAATTCGCTAGCATGCGTTTGATGGAATAGAATGACGAATGTATAGGATTTGACGTATTTGACATGCGTTAACGACTGTCATTTACGCCAAATTCCATACATTC
Source organism: Eilema caniola (assembly GCA_949126895.1). Taxonomy (NCBI): domain Eukaryota; kingdom Metazoa; phylum Arthropoda; class Insecta; order Lepidoptera; family Erebidae; genus Eilema; species Eilema caniola. The sequence goes on from OX421467.1 coordinate 23,358,179, forward strand.
GTTATTCTATTCCACCAAACGCCGGTTAGCGATTTGCCACTTGTCTAGAGGGGCTGTTGTAAAATTTGACGATGAAAGGTACATTTTTTACTGAACACACTATCACTTTATCCAACCTCCTAGCACGTAATTAGCAATTAATTGATGAACAACTCTATCACAATTAATCGTATGCACCAAAAGGCATCTGATCAAAATTAAACTGTTCATAACCGAAACGGACTTTCACTCGATTGGAAAAGAAATTCTTCGTAATTATAACTGAGATGCGTGAAAGTAGGTAATATAGTAGTGCCGATAAGATTTGCGCGCCATTACATTTGTCTATGGTGTCAATACTTTATAATTTATTGTGACGAATGTTTTGCTAAGATAGCAGTTACGGAGCCTTCAACGAACAATAGACAATTTAATGACTTGATGTATTTTTTAATCAATGTGTTTGTTTAACTATTGTTACCTACAATGTCAGAAAGAAATCGTCAATTGAACGGCTGAAATACGTAAATGTTTTGTTTTTCTTTTGCTATTGTAAACAATTTCTATGACTTGACGTATGTGTTCGTTAATAGTTTCGTAAGGAAACATATCCGAAGATATTAGATAATTATTAGTAAAAGTAACATAATTACTTACTACTAACATAGTAATACATTATAATTCCTACATATTTGCATAGATTTTCTGAAAAAAATAAGTAATTGGTTTCCTAGTAGAATAAGCTAATAAACTAGTGTGAGATTACTTAAAAATAAACGGTTCGTTGGAATTTTATCTCGATGACAACATTAACAACAGAATTCCTAACTGCTAAAGCTGTTGTTAATTACTATTTATGCATAGAACGAAGCGCAACGCCCGTCTTACGTCATCATTACCGCATTCCGTTCCATTATTCGGATTTCAAAATTATAATCACACTTTCGACGTTAATAAATCTATTGTTATCTACTATGACGTGATTTTCCGACATACAAAACTTTACATTACATTTGTCCAAATATCTGTCTGTTCTTGAAGGCATAGGTATGAGTTTCACCTAGTTCTTTGAAGCCTAAGTTACCCGAAGTAAACCTCCGTGATATACTAGTAGGATCAAAAGCCCAGATACAGACTCGGAGTCCCAACTAGTTGAACAAAGCGATGGATTACAAAAAATCTTAGGTTAGGTACGAGCGAGGGACGTAAAAACTATTGAATGGATTTTGATGCTATTTCATTGGAAAGATTGAAAAACTAGGTTTAGTAAAACAAGAGAAATGACCAACAACGATAACCGAATTCCACGTTGACTTGTATATTACAGACAACTTTATATGAAAAAGTGCAACTGTTTCTCCTTTGTCGACTGTACATACATATAAGTCTACGACATTCACATAATTTACCATGTTATCTGAAGCGAGCAACGATACAAGGACAGTCACCACAGTATCTCTAGACACGTCCCGTCCTCCTAACGACACTACAAACCACTCGAAATCCCGGCTGTAAAACGACTATATTCTATCATAGGGCTGCCATTCGTCCGGGTTTCCCCGGATTTGTCCTAGTTTAAAAGGCGTCCGGGGAGCGTCCGGGCCGGACTCTAATAACCCGGACTACATTTAAAATCCAGAATACTAGAATTCATGGAAGTATGAGCTCCATCTGTCCTTCACCGCGACGCGACTACATCGCATAGGTTGCATCTGAGAAGAAAAATTTGTTCTACTGTACGGGTATAAAGCTCAAAAGTTCGGGGTTTTAACACCTCTTGTCCGGGTTTATGAATTTTGGAGATGGCAGCCCTATTCTATCATGTTTACGATCCTGCATAAACTAAATATAAAATAGAGAGGGTACATCGTCCTAGTTACATGATAACCTTGAAATCTGTACCGTAATTAACATTCCAAGTTTAATACATTACTTTAAAATCAGTCTTACTTTTTTCTACACCAAATGCGCCGGCCATAATGGTCTCGGATCGTGAACAAAAAATGGTAAGGTAGGTTTGAAGATCCCGAAGGCAGCGTACCTTTTCTATAAGGTAAGCGTTTGAGGTTATGTTATTTTTTTTCGTTTTCGTAGAAGGCAAAGGCACAAAGAGTTGAGAGACAGCTGTTAACTACAGCTGGCTATAGTTATCTGCATTTTTAAATATCACCTGGGCAACCTGGGATAAACCCGGTTCGTTCACCTATGAAGTGTTTATAGATTTTTTAAATTAAGCAGGTAATTGTATAATTTGAGCGTTCTTACCGCGGTCTTTTGGTCGAGTTGTGTGACGTAAAGCATTGTTTTAATATTTTTGTGATAGAATAAAGGCGAAAATTGTAATATTTACCAATTATGAATATACACATAACATTACAGTACAACATACATAGTAAGTTCAACATGTTATGTTTTACGAATACCTATTCACGTACTAATATGAAATTGTCGTAGTAGTGTAGTAAAAACAGGACGATTTATATTATAATTTATAAAAACATTACACGGAAACTCATTACACTGTCAGTGTGATATATGTTTCAGTAAACAATGTCCATAATTTTCTTCCGCGAACAGGTTATGAAAGACGAAAGTAACATTTGACATAAGCACGCAAAGGTTTTGTCAATAAATATTAAATAACCTTTACAATAATTACCACAGCTGCATCCGCCTTAAAATTAAAAATACTATAAGTATGTTCAATATTCATGTATTTCCATCTAATTCAGGATACTTCCATACGGCTCCAAAATTTCATTCAGTCGTATAATCTATTTGACGTTTGACTGACTGACGTGAGGACTGTTTATTTGATTCCAAATTTAAATTCTAATAAGGTATTAGGTATAGTCAGTTCGCTTTAACGTTTTTATCAATAAAAAAATACAACTTCCCAAACTACTGATTTCCTTTCTTTTTTCAAATAAATCTCGACAACAACGACGTTCGTTGAGCAAACAGCTTTACCTCACTATCTATGAAATATATTATCTGTCCACAAACATGTCAATACACACGCCTACTTGAAGAGTCACTAAGTGCATCTGTTCTTTAAGCTAACATTTACAAGACTTTCTAGTTTCCTTGACCTATTTATACTTTAAAGCGGTATTGTGAGTATCTTATTTCTAGTATTGTTTCAACTAATCAGCCCTTATTAGTACCTACCTGAGTATTAAGGTTACTTTAGGACAAAGTTACCCGTGTGCAGAAGGTAAAATTTGATCCATAGACTAGTGGCCCTGGCAGATGTTGTAGACTTCTATCACAGAACGACTTCAAGTATTTTTTAACTTGCTAACACTAAGTACTTACTCTTCGTTCTCTAGAGTTTTGAAATAACAATTGGTATTTAAAAAATACTTCCTGCATATTAATAATATCTCATTATAAGAGAGTGATTCCATCATTTTAATATCATCTAACCCCAGCTGTTGGCTGGTTTGTTGTATTGTATTGTAAATGAAGAACATCCGATAGATACTGTTAGAGCGTTTTTACACTCATCCGATATCCGACATCCGATATCCGACATCCCTATACTATGCCTATTTCCCATTGACCTATATGTATATCTGTGTTACTGCATTGCCTTGGCATAGCGCTCGCGCTCAGCTGTTTGGTGGTCATTTTAAAATTGGAAATGTTTTTTCAATCGCGTCGGTAGGGGACCGTTTTCAGCGAAAGTGCAACATCGCTCTGGCGTCGGTTCTGGTATCAAAAGACGCGTCTTGACGAGATCTACAAGATGGTATGGTAAAAAAAATTAAAAAGCCAAAATCTTTTCACCCGACTGCGCCAGAAGTAGGGTAGTTTTTCAATACTACTGAATAATCCCTATCTAAGTGCATTACTCAGTACCTGAAGGTCGTGTTGGTGAAAGGCACGAGATCTGTTAATTTTTAACAACTTGCAGTGCATTAGTTTGAACTCCTTTAATTACGTCTGATCCAATCCAAGACTGATGTTTTCTGCATACTTAGTTTAGAAATGACACAAATTATGAGTAACATGGTATCAGCATCTATCTGAAAAATTTTATGAGTAAGAACTCTGTAGGTAGGTACTACTCGAGCATCATAACAACCCGTGGTCATTATCTTGAGAATACACTTCAAAATGGCACTGACGTCATTATACATGTTTTGATAACGCTAAATACGTTTAGAATTACGCGAAATTCAAAAAAAAATTGGACAGCAACGTCATCGTCTTTTTTTTTTAACAACTGAGTTGGCACACATACAAAGTGATTACCAGGGGAGTCACACTTGTTTGATCGACTCTGTAACACAGAGAGTTTCTGTGCTGTCAGTGTAGAAGACAAAGCAGGAATAGCTTTTGGTCTTCCCACTGACAGCACAAAATTTCTCCAGTGAGCTCTTGCTACCCTACTCACCATTCACAAAGAGTCATCATTGTTATCTTGGTAACAAGGCTTGACGGAAGAGGCTCAGGTCAGTCGGTAGTGGGAGCTCCCATATGAGCCTAACCGATTGAAAGAGGAGTGAGCAGTCGCTGTGCAACCAGGAACAATACCAAGATGATGGTGATAGATTACAAATTAGTTCAGCCTGTAATATGTGTTCTAGTATGCGATAAACATACTTTGACAAAAATTACATACATACACCCAACCAAATGCATTTAGACATATCAAGCAAACAAGACAATACGTGCAGGGCTTAGATGTCACCCACCCGCATACGGTGCTGAACATTCCTTCAAGAACCAAGCGGTTCGGTGACTCTTTCCTTTGTCGCACCATTAAGACCTAGAATTCCTTGCACACGTGTTTCCTTCTTCCTACAGTTCCGGGTTCTTTAAGCGGGGCGTGAAAAATCATCTGATGAGGCCGTCAAGCTGAATGCCACCATTGTTAACACGTATTTAATGGTGGCCCTCTTTTCTGAGACTTTGCCTTCAGCTTACCATCTAGCGAGGTGAAGTCAAATTGACGTGTCCTATTTACAAAAAAAAACTAATCATCATCATCAGTCTGAGTCAGTTGCAGTCGCATCCGAGGATCTCTCCTCGGAGTCATTTAAATCATTAAACGGGGATCAACACGTGACCTTTGTCATAGCTCTACCGCAGAGGAGACAAAGTACACATTTGACATTCATTTGAAGGCAGTTCAGTCGTAAATAAGTCAATGGCCGTTCTTGAACCTGACTACATAAAAACATTTCATTGTTTGTTTAACATAAACATGTTATGACTATATTAGTTTTATATCATCTTTAATGTTTTTATAAGAACCGCCGGTTTTATTACTATAAATAAAGCTGAGTCTTATTTCATTGTCTATGCTTTGCGACACGGATAATTTACAAGAACGTTTGTTATACATATATTATGTCGCAGCCTACTTGTTTCATCAGCCGTTCAATTAACTGCCTAGACTCTTTACTGAATGGTGCCGTTCAATTAGAGGCTTGGATGGTGCTCAGCCATTTGATTAAACGGCTAGGCAAGTAGCTTGGATCGATGACGATTAATTGCTTGCCTAGCCATTTAATTAAATAGCTATGGAAAAAGACCACTAAGGCTAATGCGGGAGCTTCGCATCTGCTCCGCTCCGCTCCCGCATTAGCCTTCTAACCTAACCTATCCAAGTCGGATTGTACTATTGTAGCTTTCTCAATAAACCTATCACTAATTTTCTGTGAATACACGTCTGCCTACCCCCTCAGGGATATACAGGCGTGAGTATATGTACGTATGTATGTACGTAATTTTCTGTCTTAATTCGAGGCGGTGCCCCATAGAAATGGCCTAAGCATTAGCCAGCCAGGTTATTAAATGTTGTAATAAACGTTACGGCTGAATATCATTCCGGCCGTTCATTGAATCTCGCCGTTTAGTTAACAGCCTAGGCAGTTAATTGAACGGTTGATTAAGCTAGTTGGCGGCGACACATAGAATAAACAGGGGGGTGGGGGGGTGGGGGGGGGGGTATCCGTGGGGAAAATATCGGAAATATAAGTAACACTTTTGTCATCGTCTGTACCGTACCACCTTGATAAAACGCTATTATAAATGTGATAAATTTTCGGGGGGAAACGGTAACAGGGGGAAATAGGTGTTATACACCTCTGCCTACCTATTCGGGCATTTATAGGCGTTACTAATGTGACTATACATATTATGTGTCTATGTGTGTATTATTTAGATTAAAACCTGTGGGTTGTGGCGGTAGAGCATTCGACTGCTTCTTCAAAGGTCGCGGGTTTGGTTCCCACTTAGGGTAAATATTTGTATGCTATGAATATGCAGCCTCTCTAGACAAGCGGCAATTCGTTGGCCGGCGGCGTTTATGGAATGTAATGTATGGGATTCGACGTATCAAATTTGACATGTCAAATCCCAAACATTCGTCATTCTGTTCCATCAATCTGTGATCTGCCCCTCTAGACAAGTGGCAATTCGCTAGCCGGCGTTTGATGGAATAGAATGACGAATGTATAGGATTTGACGTATTTGACATGCGTTAACGACTGTCATTTACGTCAAATCCCATACATTCGTCATTCTATTCCATCAAACGCCGGCTAACGAATTGCCACTTGTCTAGAGGGGCTGGTTTGGATGTTTCTATTTACAAAAGAAAATTTATCTAAGGATGTTTGTTCGCACTCTAGAAAAGTTATATTAATTTCATGCCGCTATACATTGTCCTACTATATTTATTTATTCACAAGCAATGAAAACAACCCGCTTAATAGAAAGCGGTCACCTTAGGCTGTCCCATTTATCACCAGGGGTACAGGCACGCGTCGAAAAAAACCCTTTTACTAGTAAATGAATCGTTTGTTTGGAATAAATATCGACTCTAAACCGAACTCGATTGCTTATTTACTCTACACTCGAACAAGTTTTGTTAGCCATAGATATGTTTTCATAGACTATTTGCCCACGTGTTACTCAAATCTTGGAAAACGCGGGAATCTTTGACAGCTAATGTCAACAATCAACATAACTTGGAAAAATCAATATTTTTATTATTCTAATCTATGAGTTAAGAAAAAAAATATTCAAATAACTATTCCTTCGGTTTCGCTGTAGTCGAGTAATAAAAAGAATGGTTTAGCAGTAAGTTGTCTTAAGAGAAATTATTGGGACTTGGGCCAGAATAATTTTTTGGCCGCAATGCCTGCCTGCTCTCTCGTTCTCTAGTCTTTCCTTTGAAATAAAAAATGGCTGAAGAAATCAGGGTTTACCTAATACAAGGCATGAGTAAAAATAAAAGCTACAGTTTGGCAGAAACACCACCACGATTTAAGAAATGTAATGCATTCCATCATCACTATCATTAGTTTGGGTTTGGGCACAAGCATCATTCGACATTCGACCCAAATCTATCGCCATAAGCGTCGTGAAAACTTCCGTACTTACATTTTAATGGACGAATTCTTAAAAGGCAATGACCTAATATGTCTTTCGCAGCCAACTGGCTTAATCAGCCGTTCAATTAACTGCCTAGGCTCTTTATTAAACGGCGCCGTTTAATAAGCGGCCTGAATGATGTTCAGCCAGTTGATTAGACGGCTAGGGAAATGGCTTGGATCGATGACGTTTAATTACTTGCCTAGCCATTTAATCAAACGGCTATTAAAATGACTGCATGGTAAATACATTGCTGTGATGAATACAGTACTAATAGTAGGTATATTATATATCATCATATATCACTGTATTTGGATTAATAGAACAAACTGAACAAGTGTTCTTAAGCTGTAAGCAACAATTTCGCCTGTGAGTCTATAAGACTGTGACCCGATTTGATTGCAACACGGTTCCCTTGAGTTCATCGAGAATATAGGCCATGACGAAACAAATGCACGTAACAAATAAACATTACGAAAACTCTCGATTTTAAAGCATTTTTATTAGGTACACATTCCTGGTTGTACACAGTGTTTTCTGTGTTGTGTTTTATCTATTCAAAACCACCCACAGAACTAATAATATCAATCAATTAGCCCACTGCGGTCCACTGCTGGACATAGGCCTCCCCCAATGTGCGCCATTTCGTACGATCCTCCACCTTCCGCATCCAGTCCGTCCCAGCCACCTTTTTCAGGTCATCGGTCCATCTGGCTAGGGGGCGTCCTACCCTTCGTTTGCCTTCTCGCGGTCTCCACTCTAGGACTCGTCTGCTCCAACGGCCATCGGTCCTTCGACAGACGTGGCCAGCCCATTGCCACTTCAGCTTGCTTATTCTGCGAGCTATGTCGGTAACTTTGGTTCTTTGTCGGATCACCTCGTTTCGAATTCTATCCTTCAGAGAAACTCCAAGCATAGCTCGCTCCATAGCCCGCTGCGCGACTTTTAGTTTATGGACTAGCCCTACCGTTAGTGTCCACGTTTCGGCACCGTAAGTCATAACAGGTAGGACGCACTGGTCAAAGACCTTTGTTTTCAGGCATTGCGGTAGGGGGGAAGAGAAGACTCGACGTAGTTTGCGAAATGCTGCCCAGCCCAGCTGAATCCTTCTGGCTAGTTCTTTCTCGAAGTTGTTTTTACCGAGCTGGATAACCTGGCCCAGGTATACATATTTTTGGACAACTTCGAGCGTCGCCCCTTCGATGGCAATCGGTCTCGGTGCAACATGTTCGTTGAACATGATCTTGGTTTTATCCAAGTTTACACCGAGGCCGACGCGTCGAGAAGCTCTATCTAGGCTGTGCAGCATCTCGCCCAGTTTTTCCAGCGACTCCGCAACAACGACGATGTCATCGGCGAACCGAAGGTGTGAGATGTACTCTCCGTTAATGTTGATACCCCGTCCAGTCCAATCCAGAGTCTTGAAGACGTCCTCCAATGCATTGGTGAATAGTTTGGGGGATATAACATCCCTCTGCCTAACTCCACGCTGGAGGCTTATCGGTTTCGTCTTCTGGTCTTGGAGCTGGACGGACATTGTGGCAGTGTCATATAGGCATCTCAGCACCTCAATGTATCGCCAATCAACACGACACCGCTGCAGGGCATCCAGAACTGCCCAGGTTTCGATGGAGTCGAAGGCTTTTTCGTAGTCCACAAACGCCATACACAGCGGCTGATTGTATTCTTGACTTTTTTCTACAATCTGCCGAACAGTATGGATGTGGTCCACGGTGCTATAGCCTTTTCGAAACCCGGCTTGCTCCGGTGGCTGGAACTCGTCAAGTTTACCCGCGAGGCGATTTGTGACGACTCTCGAGAACAACTTGTAGACGTGGCTCAGGAGCGAGATGGGCCTGTAGTTCTTCAGCAAGGTCTTGTCGCCTTTTTTGAAGAACAGTATCACCGCACTCTCGCTCCACGCCCTAGGTGTTAGACCCTGTTGGATGACGGAATTAAAAAGACTTGCTAGCTCTTTGAGGATTGGAATCCCGCCTGCTTTCAGGAGCTCAGTAGTAATTCCGTCATCACCAGGACACCTGTTGTTCTTCAGTTGCCTGAGAGCCGTCTCTATCTCGCACTGCTCGACATCGGGTATCTCCTCGGTGTAATAGCGCGTGAGCGGGGCTCTGTGGTCTTCTTCATCACTGTGTCCCGTCGGTTTACTCATCCGTGATGCATACAGCTGTCCATAGTATTTCTCGATCTCTTCAAGCATCCCGAACTTTGAGGCAATAATTTTGCCATCCACAGTTTTAAGTTTCGTCAGATGGGGCCTCCCAAACTGCTGAGCGAACACTTTCGACCCCCTATTTTGCTCAATCGTCTCCTGGACGGTGCGAGTGTTAAAGCGTCGGAGGTCGCGTCGTATCAGCTTTTTAATTCGTTTGTTTAAGGCCCTCTCATCTGACGAAGACGACTGTGTGGATGGTTGTTCACGCCTCTTTCTCATTAGTTCGAGAGTCTCAGGAGAGATTTTGGACTCTTGCTGTTTGCGTTTTCCGGGAAACAACTTTCGAGACACTTCTTGTAATGTTTTGACCACTGTGTCGGTTCTCTCGTCAATGCCGCTGGTGGTTTCCAGACTTGTGAAGCGATTTTGAAGTTCCAGCTGGAACTTTTCGGACCCTAGAGCTACTTGGGCTACACAGAACTAATAATAAAAGGTTATGAAATAAAAACTTATTTAGGCGCCCTAGTTATGTTCCGTAGAATATTTTTTGAGATGTGAAAAAACCATGGGGCCCATGCCCATGGCTTTTTCAAAACTCACGACACCGTTTCCCATCTTTTGACAAATTGTGACAATTCACCAATTTTGAACTCAAATAAATAATATCATAAGGGAGCAGGAGAGTGAACCTGAGGGCTCCAAAGTGTATTATTAGACTTTTTTATACTACTGAGGTGGCAGACAAGCACACGGTCCAGCTGAAGGAAAGTGGTTACCGTGGCCTATGGACGTGTGCAACACCACAGTTACACTCGTGCTGCCGACCCTGTAAACACAAAGAGTTTCTGTGCCGTCAGTGTAGAAGATAAAACAGGAATAGCCTTTGGTCTTCCCACTGATAGCACAAAACCTCTCCAGTGAGCTTTGGCTACTCTACTCACCGCCGGAAACACAACACGAGGTTATTATGGCCGCGGTATTCTGTAGGGCGGAGGTACTTCCCTTGTCGGAGTGCTCAATAATTGGACGGAAACAATATATATCTTTCCTACCTCCTACGAAGTAACATAGTTTGTACTTTGGATTCATTCAGAATTGTGTACCTGGAAACCCTCTGAATAAACTTTTTCTTTCTTTTTTATTTAGGTTCCGTCAATTATAGCTTCACCTCGTCTGAAGGTAAACTGAAGGTAAGGTCTCAGGAAAGAGAGTCACCAATAATGTTACCATGGTGGCCCTTGACGGCTTCATTAGATGCTTTTTCACTCACGCTTTTTGTAGGAAGAAGCAAACATGTGTGCTGGTAAATAAATCCAAATCTACAAGGTGCGGCAAAGAAAAGATTTGCCAAACCGCTTGGTGCTTGATGGAATGTATTAATTCAATTAGCTTATTGCAGTCCACTGCTGGACATGTCTCTCCCAACGTTGGGAGGTTTAGGCCTACTTTTTCACGCTGGTCAGACGGGTTGATTTTATTTCGAGTTTTCCTTCTCTCGCAGTGGTATCGTCGGCGTGTTGTTCAGTTAATCGCCTCTCACGACACCCTTCTGATGAGTTGGGGCGGTGATACTTGCATACTTCTTCGTCACCACACGAATCTGTCAATGGGCAATTCAAAACACCCGTGTATTTATTTAACTAGTTAATCGTGCCTTTCAAAAAATAAACGGCTCATAGTCAGCAGCATTTTTGCAATTTCTAAACGGCTAATGATCACGTCCGTGCGTGCTCCATTATGAAATATCGTACGCAACACTGACCTTCGTATAGTAACAGGAAATATTACGATTAATTGGGCTTTTTAATTATATATTTCTTTTTATATTTCTATGTAAATTGCTACAACATGTAAATGACGCTAACCGACGTGCGAGAGATATGTTTCACTCTTGGGAAATCTTACTACCGTGCGTGCAGCTTTAGTCCGTAGTAGTTTAGTAACAGTTGTCTTTGACTTGCAATATTATTACAATAGGTAGATATTTCAATACAGGAGTGCTACCAAGAAATGACTGGTCTAAAAATACTAATGGATGATTTGATTCGTGTTTCTATACCAAATTACCCTTTAGGGGGCGAACCGGTTGCCCGAACAACTTTATTGCTAGAACGTCTTTCACGACAGGTCCCTATATTCAACTTCACAAGAACCTTAATCAGTTAAATAATTTATTTAATTTATAATAAACTACCCTATTCGCATGCTCGCTTGGTTACCGGCGAAAGTACCAACTACCAAGTACCAATATTGTCTGCACGCTTTCACACATTAGCATGCAGCCATTACCTTGGAAACTTCCTGGAACACCATGATATACAACGTGTGTTCAGCATAAGCAATGGTTTTATGAATGTATTGTGCAAACGCGGAAGATGGCCGTTTCTTCATTCATAGTGACGTGAAACAGCTTATGCCAATAATTTCTATGGAAATTTACAGTTTGCGTGGTTACTGTATAAAATATTGGCAGGTTGGGCTTTATTTCTAACTATAATGGGGATGCCGACGCAAAACTAATTGTAGATGGCAGCAGCATATGACCAAACAACAATAGCCATCTGGCCCCCGATTCCAAAACCGCTGTCACACCGCTGACATTGCATAAAATGTTGTTAAATTTGAGACTTTATAGCTGAGTGTAAAAGTTTAAAAAAAAAGTAAAAAAGACATTATAACATTTTTCATTCACTTTACAAGATTGTCATTTAATTTTAGGCTTTAAGTAAAGTCTAAAGTTCAATGGCATTGGTTACAGTGTCTGTGGTGCCGCAGTGGTTTTGCCATTAAAAAATGATAACAGCTTCTGTGACAATGACTAACTCATAGAGAGCTGTCAGATTTGAAGAGACTTCAACTTCTTCAAAATGGCCTCTGCAGCAAATCGCCGCAATTCACCAATGTCAAGTAAAATGAAACAATGAAATCTACATATATGACAGCAAAAATTGGCCATTGCGAGGCGCTCTCTGTAGGGATAAAAGCGCAGGCGGCTTGTGAAGGTAGTAGCTAGGATTTGGAGTCAATGAAATAAGTCGTACTGTACTAAGTACCTAGCAATTTATATCTATGTAATGCGATACTAGAAGCAACAAGACGTAAGGATTTGCATTTGGAATGGATTAAAATACCTACATGTAATAAAAAACTATAAACAAACCTGCTGTTTAGATTAAAGACTCGGTTCCCAGGTGACCTACGCCTGTATTTTGAATTTAATGAACAGGTAAATCAGTGTTCTATATTTTCAAATTTACTTTCAGAAAATATTTAAAAACTAGCGATCCGACCCGGCTTTGCACGAGTGGTAAAAACGTTCCTGTGGAAATCCAATAGCCTATGTTACTCAGGGTGAATGTAGCTTTCCAATGGTTAACGAATTTTTGAAATCGGTACAGTAGTTTTTGAGTCAATTCATTACAAACTCACAAATCTTTCCTCTTTAAAATAGTAGTGTAGAAGTGTAGAAGATATACCACCAATATTCAGATGACAAAAACGTTGGCAACCCAACCTATAACCGATTTAGCATTCAGTTAATAGCGGTTAAACTAACCAGAATCAGTATAAAATAATGTTTATATGGTTATGCACACAGCTACTGGCCATTAGTATATTTTGCAACAGTGGGTCATTATTATGTCATACTCAATTATATTTGCAATTCAATTTGCAAGTCGTTAGCACGAAGACAGATAATAAGCAACGCATTATTTTTTAATGATCATACCTATTGACAAACCACTGCATTACAGTAACCAATGGGACGGATGAATAAATTCATCCGCGTCATGTACACGCACAGATCTCGGTACAACCCGTTTTCATTAAGTTTGGACTTACGTCAATGTAACACCATCAACGCCAGGTTCACATTTAAACTAAACGGGTTGTATAGTAAGGCACTGATCATACCTAGTTGGGGATATGGGATTCGCGCCAATATACCCGAAACACAGCAACACAACACTCAGATACGATTTTCAAATTGTGTTTTTGCCAAATATAACGTATTATACAATTTTCATTGCGCGCTCGACTTACTTGAACTCGCGACAATGTTACTGCTACCGACACATCTGTATAAAAGTTTTTTGACAAAATTTTGTCCTCTGCCACTCCCGGACTGGCAAACTTTGTTTAAGTAGAATTTGATGTCATAAACTTGTCATAAAGATGTTATTGTATTGCACCATTTTGAGAAATAAATAGGTAAGTACTTATATAGAAATCTAAATTGCCACTGCTTTTTTATGAGGTTTATAATTATTTAAGACTAAAATAACCAGTTTCGAATTATAACAAAGAATTCCCCTTTCCATTTAACGACATAATTTAGAAGCCGCATTGACCGTTAAATGGATTTGTCTTTTATTGGTTTCTCAACGAAGCGAGTTCTTTGTCACAGATCGTCACAGACAAAGGGACAATAGACACCGCTCCAATCATTCCATTCGTTTTAAAACCCTTTTTTTCAGTAGACATAGACAAAACAAAGATGTTATCATCCTCTTTGCATAATCTCGTAGCGATAATATTAAAAATTAAATAAATTACTATTTTACACTCTCATTTTCTACAACACATTCAACGAGTTTCACATTATAAACAAAACATTAATCAGATGTTAATAACTATTTTACTATGCGTAGGTGATAAATCTTATCAAGTCGGTTCAGGTAATGTTATCTATGATAGATTAATTCTCAAGAATCGCTAAAAGCGGTGAAACGGATCCTGTCAGCATGATCGATTGTAGCTAAAATTAGATATTTCTTTAGGAAAATCTAAAAGGAGAAACGCTATGTAAATTAATTAAAGCGCCTGCCCCTCTAGACAAGTGCCAATTCGCTAGCCGGCGTTTGGTGGAATAGAATGACGAATATATGGGATTTGACGTATATGACAGCCGTTAACGCTTGTCAAATACGTCAAATCCCATACATTCGTCATTCTATTCCATTTAACGCCGGCTAGCGAATTGCCACTTGTCTAGAGGGGCAGGTTCTATTTAAAGATATTGTCATTTTAGACTAGGACAACAAGTCTGAACATGTAGAAATCGTCATAAATCCTACTAATATTGTAAAACGCGAAAGTTTGTAAGTAAGGATGGATGTTTGTAACTCTTTCATCTAAAAACTACTGAATGAATTTTAATAAAACTTTACAATAATATAGCTTATATATCAGAATAACACATAGACTGATATTATCACGCTACTACTCAAGGGAGTGAAGCAGTGATCATTAATGTCAAAATATTCGAGGACAAAGTTGAGTAGAGAGGTGAATTTAAAAGGCTCAATAGCGTCGGCTCAACACTAAGCGATAACCGAAATCCACGAGGGCGGAGCCGCGGGCAACAGCTAGTTCGTTTATAATCTGATGTCGTATCGTGCTTTTAGGCCCGTCTTCCAAAACAACATCGTTGACACGTTGTAAAACGACTCTCACAATGACATTAGAACTGTCATCTAGAAAACAATATGTCCAGATCTAGTTAGAAATCGAGATTTAGGACTGATTATCGTTTTGAAAAATGGGCCTTGGTTTTTTTAGTTCGACAGTCTAGCTACAGGACAGATATATGGCCAATGGATTCAGAAGGTCGAATCGCAGTTGCTTCACGAAAAATATTGAAATTCGGCCGGGATTTAAAAGCTACTAAACTAAGTTAGGAATTGGCTCAGAGGAGTCAGAGGATTATAATGAAATGAAATAAAATGTTTTCACGTAATGATTTATATCTATACTAATACTAGCTGGTGCCCGCGGCTTCGCCCGCGTGGAATTCTGTTACCGTTCCCGTGACGGCTTAACCCTTTTGTAAATTTTTCTCTGAGAACCATCTTCGTACTGCAAGGCATATTCTAATAAATAAAAAAAATTCGCAATCGGGTCAGCCGTTCACGCGTGGTGGCCTGACCAAGAGAAATAGGGATTAATTTTTATATAGATTTTAAATGTAAAAGTAACTCTGTTACGCTTGCACGCCTAAACCACTGAAGCTATTGTGATGAAATTTGGTATAGGGGTAGATTAGAACTTGAGGAAGGACATAGGCGATCGCAATAACAGACATCCACCCGGGTGGATCCGCGGGTATCAGCTAGACATCAATATTCTAACCTTGTTTATTTTTCCTGCATACCTCAATACCTATATTCAAAGAAATGTTGGCCGTCGGAAATGAAGTTTGGATTTAAAAAAAAACTATATCGGGAGCAACTAAAATAGTGCTATTGAAAAGTCAGCCGCGGAAATGGAGTTATAGAATGAGGAATGGGTCCGGAATACTATATTGGGAACACTTATATTTGGGGGCTCATCAAAATTTTGACTCAGGAAATTCGATTATTGTTGGTCTACTAGTCTACCAACAATAATTGGACTTCGTAACACACAAATTGCAAAGCAGTGCACAAAAATAGTGTTCAAAAATTCTGTGACAACATACACATATCTACAGGTGAAGCAAATATAAGCATGTGAAAAATATGTACGACCAAATTATATTTATAATCTTTAAAAAAAATTTTATTGCCGTCCCCTTGACTTTTGTACATAAAAAGTAAAAACATTTCGTGAAACTAAAAGAACGTATCTACAAAAAGCAAGATTTGCTAAGAGGTCGAGCCGTTCTCGAGTCTTGTGCTTAGCATCATGCATTTTTGTAGGTACATATATAAAAATAGTTCAGCAAAAAATACACTGTAAGTACTTAGTCGTTAATGTCATTATTGTATTTTTTATGTTTTTTTTTTATTCTATAGCGAGTCATTACTGTAAAACTTGTTGAATGAAGTAATGAAGTAACTGTCAATCAAGTTGACATATTCTTAAGACCAAAATAAATAAAGATTAAAAAAAGAACGAGTTAAAAAGACAGCACAATGTATATGACAAGTATTTTATGCAACACTATTGCTCATAAAGTGGCTATAATTTCACCGCAATTAGCCATATAATGACACCTGTAATCGAATTGTGACTTTTTCATTGCTATAATTCACAAGAGAGTTAAAGATGTATTTTTATTTTTGTTGATTGAGTTCCTTTTTTCTTGAAAAATTTTCGATACAAAAAAGGTCGTTCAATAGTAAGTTCAGTAAATTTATATACCTATTACTTGCTCATTTCATGCAACTTCGTATTTAAATGGATAATTTCAACTTGTACGTGTTTAATAAACAACACTTTCGCTGTAAAAACTTTAAATTCCGCATTTAGTTCGCGACAAAAAAAGTAACCTATTTTAGTCTATGGCCGATCGAGATGCGCGCTCATAGGCAAATTAGCAACCACTTCGCGCCATTGCAAAAAAAACACAACTCGATTTCACTTTTGAAATTACAGTTATTCATTAATTAAAATGTCTACAAGTACTAGTTATGAAGAAAATTATTTATGTTGTAGAAGGTTATGGAAAGTTTAAGTACTATCTGCAAACTGCAAGGGTAAATATCTATTTTAGTATTATTTTATTCATAATGTATTGACGATTATCGTCTTCGGCTCTCTCAAGAACCTCAACTAACGGCTCGGGTCTCATTAGCGCCTCAGCGGTAATCACCAACTTTACACACTTGTACCACAATGTACTATTATACAGACAAGATTACATCCAGCTTGAGTATCCTTTTGATTAATAAATATCAACTCTTTGTTCCACTCTGTATTCAGATCCCGAAGGTAGTGTAACATTAATTGGTTGCGGTAATAGCTTCTACATATTAAATAGGGTCAAAGAACGCAGTCCGTGAGGTATGGCAACAATCTTGTTTTTTTTTTACGTAAGGAGTGATATTCTATTGTCATATTATGTAAGGGCATGACAGGAATTTAATTTAGGAATCTATTAGGCCGAATAAGGATCTCTTAGGCACGGGCAAACATTAGATAAATAATGCTCTGCATAAACGATATACATAATGTTAATTAAACTACTATGAAGTACTGTTCTGTATCTAACAGTAAACATTCAGCCATGGTACATTATGGCCCATTACAGAGTGCCAGCGTCATGGCAATTGGCGCACCGCCTATCGTTGGGCCGAAAACTTAGAGTATCGCCGAAAAACATTGTTGGTGAAATGTGGGTGTAAATACTCTTCTGCCTACTACTTCGGGGATTTACAGGCTTGAATATATGTAGGGAAGGTTACCATGCGAGTACAGCCATCGGCAGGAGCTAGTCCTATAATCCTTATACAAGTTTATCACCGGTACAACCAGACCGCTGCCTGTTTAAGGACACTTTGAACTTAATTAATTCTAGACATGTTTAGACCTTGATACGGGGACAAAGCGTTCGCGAATAATGTTGTTTACCTGCAAACGCCATTAGAATAGTAAACTGAGGTTATCTTCTAATAAATTTTAACAATAATATTCTTCATCTGAGCCGACTGGGAAAAGTTCCTCATACTTTTTGTGTTTGAATTTATTTTTTCATTTATTTTCCATTTCTTGAACGTGTTCATAAATCTTAAATTAAAAATATATATACATACTCACGCATGCCTATTTCTCTCCGGCGTAGGCACATACAACAGCCCACTATCTGCTTCTATCCATACACACTTTACGAGCTTCCTATCTTGTTATTAAACTACAGTCAAAGTCAAGTCAAAGTTTTATACAAGCCAGCTGATTTCAAGTTTTAATCAGTTGTACTCATATGTACTACGAGGTTGACCCCGACTGGCCTGCCCTTCACATTCCTTGCTCATCCTCTTCATAATTTGGTTTGATTGGCTTCTACAGAACAACAATGCAAGTCTCTAAGCCAGTTTTTCCCAAACATTGTTCTGCCCGGCAATTTTCACACTGCCCCTTCGTGGCCCACTGAATACTTTTTAACCCAAGCTGGTTACATAATTAATACACATTTATTAATAGTAGAAATGTTTTATCAATACTAGATACATACAATATTTTGTTATCACCTATTGAGTCACTAAACTGTAGTGCGAATTATGGTGCTGTTGTTTATTTTATACCTACTAACGAATCCAAGTTTGCGGAAAATGACGAAAGTTTTATCCTTAAGTCTGGTTCCACTTTAAGTCGGTTTCTATATTGATTTTTAAGGAAAAAATTTGTTGAAAACCCAGCTTCATTAAAATTAATATACGATGCGTCGATCGATAGTATTATTTTTAAAAAAGCGGGCATGTTGCGACCCGGTATTTTATTTTGATGGCCCGGTACCGAGTCGCTGAGAAACGCTGCTCTAAGCATTCAGCGACGGCATAGCACTGTGACAGCTTTAATAGAGATTGTCATTGGTCCAACTGGGTGACGTCACTAGAGATCGGACCAATGACAATGTCTATAAAAGCTGTCACGACGCTGTGCTTGACGCTGAATGCTTAGAGAGTTGCATAGGAGACTGCAGTCTAACCCCTCAACAATCCCGAGTAAGCTTTCGCCTGAGACTTATCCACCAATCAGCGGAAAAATATCCGTACCCTTAGCACGAAAAACTATCGTAATCGTGTCGTAAACGTATTGAGAGAATGGAGCATTGTGATTGGCCGGCTTCACACACACACAGGTTCACAGTAAGCAGGCGGCCAATCGCATTGCTTCGTTCTCTCAATACGTCTACGACACGATTACGATAGTTGTTTGTGCTAGGGGTACTAAATTCATATTTTTTTTATACTACTGAGATGGCAGACAAGCCTACGGTCACCCTGATGGAAAGTGTTTACAGTGGCCTATGGACGTGTGCAACATTACGGGGAGTCACACTCGTATTGCCAAACCTGTATAGTTTCTGTTCCGTCAGTGTAGAAGATCAAGTAGGAATAGCCTTTGATCTTCCCACTGACAGCACAAAAACTTTACAGTGAGCTTCTCAATTCTACTCTTTTCTTTTCCTACACACATATAAATCAGCTTAAAATAAACGGTTTTTCTTTCTTTCTTTCTTTCTTCTTTCTTACTTTTTATTACTAGCAATAAAATAAATATAGCATTCGCATTTGTTCCAGGAAAACTTCAAGTAACTGATAAGTAGATTTTCTGAGCGATAAAACCGTTTTAGATAACGTACATTTAACCATGAAAAGATAGCATTTTATAAGATTTCAATTATCGCTTTGATGTCGATGCGAATTTGGTTTTTTCCGTCAGCTAGCAGGCTAACATTACGCTATAATCGAAATGAAGGAGTACAGCAGTAGTAATAATAAAAAGTAGCAATATTAATGATATGGTCATTATATGCACGCATGATAGCGTCGGCAGCTTAGTGGTTAAGGAGCCGGCCTTACGATCGTGAGGTCCCGGGTCCGAATCCTGGCCATTACACTACCGACGTGAACCCATTCCTAGCACAAGCAATTTAGCTTAGTTAGGGGTTAGAGGGAATATTAGTAATTTCGATAATTTCGGTTGCTAATATTTTTTAAAAAAAAACTCGAGGGGGCAGTCAGTACCCATATTTTGCTAACTATGTTGTTCAGTCCTACTCCCACGTAATAGTGAGCGAGGCCATTGCCGTTAAATGGGCACTTTGTCATGGACTATATGAAGAACTGCCCCGCTACCTAGTCGCCTTAGTCGCTTTATGCGACGCCCACAGTAAGAAATGAGAGATCCTATTCATGGGTCAGCCGGGGTGCGAAGGATATGTCACGAGACAACCTCACCTTCGGCCTAGCACATCGACCCACAGACGACGTGCGGTTTAGTCGGTTCGAGTCTGACATAACCACCCCCTTCGGCTCCGAAGGGAGGGGTATCCGTGGGGATTTCCCGCAGGTAAAAAAAAAAGAAGGACCCTATTCTACTCCACAAGAAACCATCACAGTGTTGTCATCATCATTCAAAACTTGCATTTGGCCACTAACCGCAACTCAGGCTGAAGATGGCGTTCGCTCTCGATATAGCCGAAAATATTTAAGTGGACCTTGGACTCCGAGGTGTACCGGGACCTACGCAAGGATGTTGACAATTTATTTTCGTCATATATACAAATACATTTACAATCTAACATACCTAAACTTGCTGACTATAATGATAAATATTTTTAGACAGTCATTTTGGAGTTAATCAGTTTTAAAATCTAGACTTCCAAGGATGTTTTAGGTTCGCAGAACTGTTGCTTGATAGATAAGTTATCAGTTTTATTGGTGACGAGGTTGGGCTCGGGACATAATGTACACAATCAAAATGACAACATGTTATGTTATTCATTGTGGAAATATATTATGTTCCTTGTTATTCAAATCTGTATTGAACTGAGCTACCTATGACGCCAGCTTGGTTTAGCTTATCTTAGCGTTTTCCCTGGTGGCATCAGAGACTATGAACTCTGCATCCACTAACGGCTTTTTGATATGACTTATATACTGCCGTCTGATCTGCGTACCTTCTATTTTTAGGAGGTAGGACATGACGGTATTTCCGTACAATTGAGCAGTCCGACTAGGGAAGTACCTCCGCCCTACAGAATACTGCGGCCATAATACCTCGTGTTGTGTTAGGAGCAGGGTAGCCAGAGCTCACTGGAGAGTTATTGTGCTGTCAGTGGGAAGACTAAAGGCTATTCCTGCTTTGTTTTCTACACTGACGGCACAAAAACGCTCTGTGTTTACAGGGTCGGCAGCGCGAGTGTGACTCCACTGGCGTTGCACATGTCCATGGGCAACGGTAACCACTTTCAATCAGATGGGCCGTGTGCTTGTCTGCCAGCTAAGTGGTATAAAAAAAAGTTCCCTTCAGAAGTAGCTTAACAACACATTACAATGTAAATTAGTTAGTGTTGCGCTATTTCTGAGGGCGACTGTACTTAAAATTTATTCGTGACAGCTGTTAGCCGCGTTGTAACTGCCCTAAAATAACAAGGTTGAACTTTTTAATGGCTGCAAGAACACCTGACACTATATTTCGTATTACCTTATACGTACTTAACTTTATAAATGACTTTATAAGTAACTTTGATACTAGTTACCATCTAAAGGTAAGTTTTCAATTAGGTAAGTAGCTGTTGCACTGTTCTAGGTAAGGGAGCGTCTATTAAGCACGTGATCTTTTTGAACATCTTTTTGAACTAACACCTAAATTACACCAATCATTGTATTCGGTCCGAAGTAACTTTTAGTTGCAGTCATGAAGATGACATTGCGAAAAATACTCTATGTTCGTACATTTAAGTTTTACATTACAATACAATATTTTGCGTCAAACAGTCGTCACCCTTTAAGGGATATTTTCTATATTATTTCGAAACAATATCCAAAAGAGCAATAGGGCTTCGACTTCGGGTCGAAAGCGTCAGTATGAAAAACCTTCTAGTGAAATCAAGATAAACTGCATCGGAACTACCACTCCTGAATCGCGCTATGTAAGTTCTCGCGATGTTTGCGATATAAACAATGAGTTAACTGCAACCGTTGGCCACACACTGCTAAATCTGATCTCGGTGATCAGGTTTAGCAGTGCGGAGCCACTTTTTTATGCCGAAATACAACAAAGCATACACTCAGTTCTCTTCTTTAGCGTCCAATTTCACAGTACCTGGTGGCTACTATATAATATATCTGACGTGTATTAATACCTACATTTCGACAATTTCATTTAGCGAAAGATCACTCATGTACAACTTTTTGTTGCATTACAAAAAAATACTCTATTTTCATACACATAAGTGTTACAATACAAATCATTAACTAGCAGCACCATCTAGTGAAACCAAGATACACTACTTCGAAACTACTGCTACTGATCCTGAATCGCGCTATCTAAGTTCTCGCAATGTTTGCGATTTAAACAATCTGTTCACTGCAACCGTTGGCCATGTACTGCTAAACTAGATCTCGGTGATCGAGTTTAACAGTGCAATGTCATTCTTTAGTGCCGGAAAAGCATAAAGCATACACTCCGTTCTGCCCCTCTAGACAACTGGCAATTCGCTAACCGGCGTTTGACGTATATGACAGTCGTTAACACATGTCAAATACGTCAAATCCTATACATTCGTCATTCTATGCCATCAAACGCCTGCTAGCGAATTGCCACTTGTCTAGAGGAGCTGCTTCGAAAAGGCTTACAATCAATTCTATACGTTGGTGTACAATTTTACAGTAGGTGCCCTGGGACCTACTACACTACCAACTCAGATGTGTATTAACACCTACATTTCGACAATTTTAACTAGCGAAAGACCACTTATGTACACAACTTTTTGTTGCTGTTATAAAGATGGCATTGCAAAAAAGTACGCTATGTTATATACTTATAGATAAAATACTTCGGAGCTACCGATCCTGAATCATGCCAAGTAAGTTCTCGTTATGTTTGCTATATAAAGCATGTGTTAACTGCAACCGTTGATCGTATACTGCTAAACTAGATCTCGGCGATCAAGTTTAACAGTACACGCTCATTTTTTTGCTGCCGAAAATATAGAATACAGTTCGTTATGATTCAAAAAGGCACACACAATCACACTTCTTTCTTTACGGAGGTAGTTATCTAAAATATTACTGCTGACCATCATTACCTTAAGGTAGTTTGCACCGACGCGACGCTTTCACCTTAGAGCCCGGGGTAACTACTTCTCCTTTTCGTTTATACATTTTTTTTTTCAACCCGGAACATCGTTACCATAGTGAATAATTGATGATGAATATCATATTATGGTTAGGGTTGTAGAGCCTTTTTTTAGTGTGGTAATCCTTTCAGATACCTCGGAGTCCGGGTCCGTTAGAGATTTTTGTTTAGTTGGAAATTTAAATTTCAAGTTGGTTCGAAATTGAAATTTAGAGTTGGAACGACCATTGTCAGTGAAAGACAGGTTGTTCAACAAAATATTTTTACAACACGCGAAACAGATCTCTGGCTTTATTTACGCGCGAATTCTGAGTAAATCGTGAACTCAGTAATCGGCGTCGTGATTTTTCTATTACGTTCTACATTACAGCTGTCCGGTGTCTGGTGAATGTAACCGATGCACTTCAATGGGTTAGTAACGTTATGTTTCTAAGAAATGCCGTCGTAACGTGTTTGAAGGCTCAGAATTATTTATAAACGCTTGTAAAATGTTGATAGTATGACTATTTCTTAACATTACTGAGTTCTATAGTAATGTTTAATAGAAATTAATAAGCGTATTTTATAAGAACTGCGTTACATTATAGGTATTACACTTCGGGATCTATACTTGGTGAATGTGGGCATGTCTACCGCCGTAGCACCCCGTTTTATCCTCAAAAGACACCTGAGAAATGTGTACAGTGCGTATAGAGCACATTTTAAGTCCAGGATATTGTATGTCCCAAGGTATGTCAGTGGATCGGTACTCAGACTTCAGTCTGATGGATATAGACCTCGGCTAGTGGAACCAAGCTTTTTGTCGGTATCCGTTGCCGTTGCCCTTCATTCCGCCATAAAGTTACATAAAGTGTAACTATGAGTAAATGATCTCTCATTTGAGAGAGAGAGGAGTGTTGATCGTGATTATCAGAATATGTCTGTGAACTGTGACAAAAGTTTGAAATGAGTTACGAGTTGTTCGAGAACAAAGATGGCGGTCATTCATTTGACAGCTGTCTATATTGACGGTACCTGTCAAATCAATGTGACTTATTTCATTCGTTTTCTACACATTATTTGAATATAAACACTTAATACTAAACAGCTGAATGCCATAAATTACAACGAGACAATTTTAATTATGTAATATGAAAAAATAAATGTTTCTTAGTGGCTAGTTATAAATTGAAATGAGAAAGCGTAACAGGAATTTTTAAATAAGAAACCGACCACTGTGTTATTGCTGCGTGTGTTTAAAACAAGTTTCTTTTGTTGATAAGCCAACAGAGAATATCTGGAAGTGTCGTTGACTCCTGCTGTGTGCTTTTATTTCATACATTAATGTACGGATATTGTTAATGTATGTACCGTCAGCAAACAAAGATTTTGAACACTAATAACTTGACAAAAATAAACATAATAGTTTGATGTACTATCTTACTTTATGTATTTTCGTAATTCTAAACCAGGTTAGCATAATAATTATTCATATTTATTTTATTATTTATAGTTCCTGGTGCAAAGGCTGGCGCCATCGCCATCCAGCGCTGCAACGTAGCAAGTGTGATGGGCACCGGGAGCGATCAGGGGCGGTTTGTTGACTTAAATATTGTTTGTTGTACAATTTTGACGAATTATAATTGAATATACTTAATATTTTCATTGTGTTTATTATTTTATTTTGTTTTAATATTGTAAAAAATGTGGTCAGGTGATCTAAAAACTGGGATTCATTCTACTTTTGTATTGTCAGCTATACTTTTGTTGCCCACTGTACATTATACTGAGCAGACTGATTTTATAGCAATACTTTTTTAACATTAATCTTCTGCACAAAACAAGTTATTTGTATCATGCGCCATATAGATGTACAGTGCAACCTTGATATAACGTCCTTCGACACTATAAAACGATTAACTCGATTTAACAAATGCCTTGATTTAACGGATTTTTACTTGCCGATATGTTTGTTTCTAATTAGTTTAATTTTAGTTCTCGATATTTTTTTGCCGCGGCTGGGACGCATACAAACATCACAGGTTGTTATCATTAATTATATTATAATTAGAGATACACTATTATTAGGATTATACTACGTTAGTAGATAAAAATAATAAACATTTTCATCATCCTTGCATACTGATATCAGTCCTCTTAAATATTTAAGTTTATATAAGTGAGTACATGTAAAATATTTATACATAATATAACACCTAGATGTTCATATCAAGATATATTCGCCTTGTTATCAATGCACGTGCATAATTTATCAAGTACATTAGTTGTGTTACGCGGTTCCGTCTATGATAACATAGCATATTGCTTTGCTTCAGTAAGTCTGCATAATATTATAATTATAGCTAAAAAGTTTTAATATTAATTCATACATATACTCACGCCTGTAAATCCCCGTAGGGGTAGTCAGAGGTGTATTAACACCCACATTCCGCCAACTATGATTTTTACAAAAACAAAAAGGAATTACAACATGAGCACAGATCAGAGATTGTTAAATATGTTATTATGTGTATGCTTGTAGTCTAGCTAACGTAGACATTGCTTGGGTGATACAAACGCAAGAGCCGCGAATCGCAGTGATAAACATGCTGCGGTGGATGTGTGGAGTCATTAGCCAAGATTGCGTGAGGAACTCCCACACGGCATAATCAAAACCGTGACCTCTTTACTAATCTACACTACTATTATAAAGAGGAAAGATTTATATGTTTCCAATGAATAAACTCAAAAACTTCAAACCGATTTCAAAAATTCTTTCAGCATTGGGAAGCTACATCACCCTGAGTAACATAGGCTATATTGGATTTCTACAGGAACCACCCGTGCGAAACCGGAGCGGATCGCTAGTATTATATAAAGAGGCAAGATTTTTAGGTTTGTTTGTTATGAATAGGCTTAGAAACTACTGGGCCAATTTTAAAAGTATTTTCACCATTTGAAAGCTACATTCTTCGTGAGTAACACAGGTTATTTTGGATTTTCAAAAAGGTTAAAAACTACGCAATACTATACTTAAGTTTTACTATAATTCTAGACTAACGCTTAGTTGATAACTTCTAGACTAGCTAGAGAGGACGGCGGTTCGCTATTTTCCAAAAAGACTGGTCTATCCTTTTTGTCCAATACGAACTATCCGAATTTTATTCAAGATATTTGCCGGTATCAGAGCGAACATTATTAGTTAAATAAAAGTAACAGCGCGCCGCCGCCTTCCTCCGTGACAGCATGATGTAAGTATAGCACGGTTTCGGTATTATTTGTAGTAATTGTATTTCTTATTTCTATAGAATAAAGATGCGCTAGATTAAGTTAAGGAGGTTTGTAAGAAGTAGTAAACGTAGGCAATAGAACTCTAACCTACCTACTGACCGGTGGTATTATGTAACATTCGCAGTGAACATTTACATTACGCTATGTGCTGGGTCGAACCAGATATAATGTCTCATTCACCTGCTTGGAATTCTATTCCCGTTCCCGTGACAATGGGAATGTGTTTTTATTTTATTTTTTACAATAACCCTTCGTGAGTCTGAGTAAGGAACATACAAAAAAAAAATAACCGAATTGGCCTAGCCGTTCTCGAGTTTATTGCTTAGCAAAAGCGATTTTATTTTATATTACTTAACACACATATACGTATATATAAACTAGAATTAATTCTGATTATTTATGTAACAGTAGTATTTCACAATAGAACTAATAGGTAGGTCCCTCTTTTTCTTATTATGTGATTTCTGATGTCCACTGTTAAACCGGTTCAATCTTCGTGACATGCACTGTAGGTACCTACCTATCCACCTAAATTTACACACAGGATTTTTCAAAATGATCTTCATATTGAAGTACAGCAATCAATAGGTTCCTAAATGATGCATTTCAATGTGAAGATGATTTTGAACCTTTTGTTCAGTAAATTTTCTTGTTGACTGTACGTAACCAATCTATCAACTTTATTTTTATTTTGATTAGCTTTCAGTACTTTATTTTTAGGCAATTTGGGTACCTCATCGTTATGAATCTTAACGATCTTGTTTTAAAATACTTTAGCTTGATCTACAAATAAATCAACATACCAACCACATTCTCATGTTGTGTGCACCTAGGTACCTAATTCTTATCTCGAAGGAATTGTTTTGTGGCGCCAGTAATAACAAAACACATTAAGTATAGGTACAAAACCAAATGCACATAGCGATATGATTGTTCCTCAAATGATATCTGTACCTAGCACAATATCAATTATCAATACAAATCAGGGACGTTTGCGATAAGGCACGCAAGGCGCAGATACGAAACCCGTCTTTGTCCGCTATTCTGAAGAATTAAAATATTAGATATTATATTTGAAAACTTACCGTTAAATGTGTCGTATGCTGTAGGTTCATATTCGTCTCTGAATTTATTCTGCGCATATGCAGCAATCAACGAACTCTTGCCCACAGCTCCGTCACCCACCAACACACACTTAATTTTCTCCTTCTTCCCACCTTTCACCTTCCTCCTATCTCTTATCTGAAACATCCGATTCAAAGTCCGTTTGCTCTTCTTATTACTTACAGCCCACTCATTCACTTTATCACAGCAATTCAACTCCTCAGACACATCATCTCTCATCACTGTGCGACCATTCTCTTCAGCTACTTCAGAGTAATCGTAATCGTCATCCTCCCGTCGCGATATCGGGAACTGGCTCGGACTGTGCACTCCGAACACGAAAGGGCCGTCTCTTTCAGGCACTCGGGCAGCAAACCCGTTTGCTGGAGTCGCAGGCTTAGCGTAATGCACTACCGGAGCACGGTACTGATTCGAAAGGTAAGCATCCGACGCCTGCGGTTCGAACCTAAATACTAGTTCCGCTTCCCTGCGATCCAAACTCAAATCCGGAGTAACTTTGTCTTGAAAGTATCCTACTTTCTCACGAGCCCTCGCTTCCTGAAGCCGCCTTTCGAGTTCGACGTTCGATGGTTTCCAATAATCAGGTCGGTATTCGTAAGGGTTCGCTGTAGGCAGGTTCCTCGGCGGCGGCAAGGCTCTATGCGGGCCTGTATCGCGGGGAGGTGCGCGTGGTGGGACCATTAGAGGCTTTTGCGGTTCCGCCAACAACGGTCGGCGCGCCGAGAGGTTTGCGTTTCTGTTAAACATAATCCCTTCTAAACTGGGAGACATTTGCACTGTCACGACTGGTTGCGTACTAAGAAATTAACACTGTATGCGTTCGCGCACATAACTCGCGCGACGTAATTACTATAGTTCGCGGTTTGTCGAGCGTGCGGGCTCGAGCAGTGACGTGCTCTCACTTCGGAGGATAAAACGCGACTGCCGCGGTTGGTGGCGCTCGGCGCTCGGCTCGGGTTGTCTGGCGGTAGCCGCGCGCCCCTCACCCGGAGAAATGACCTGTTGCTTGCTTCTGTTACCTGTTCAGGTACAAACGACCGTTTCGCGAGCAAAGCGCAGCTGCTGCCCGCTAACAAATAACAAAGCCCCGTCATACATATGGCGATGCCAGCCGCCTCACATACCCGCAAGGAAATTCATTCACGATATCCAAAGATGAATGAACGACAACGTGTTTTGTTTACCAAATGTTTTATGTTTACATATTAGGAATACCTACCGGGTCCTACGGCCTTAGTGAATGCATTATTTGTATTGTTATGGTCGAGTTAATAACAGCGTAAGTTATTGTTAAGACCAAAGCTTGCAAAGGTATCAATGTCCTATGGTACCTATAAGCTAGCTGGAATAAGTTTTCATTGCGGGTTTAGGTTTGCATGACGGATCCGAGGGTTTTGTTTCGATTACTGGCTCAGGCTATTAGGTAAGGTACCAGATTACCACAAGGTGCTTGTTTGCTACCTTCTTCTTTCTTCATCTGGGCTCTTATTCGGCTTGACCAACCGCATTCCGCAACGTAACTACGCGCGTTCGTATTAGCAGTTTTCGGTTTTACTCCCTTATCAGTTATCTTTCTTATAAGTTGGCTTATCGAAATCCATTTTCCACGCACGTTGCGGCGTTGTTAAGACTTCGATCAAACCTCATTGTCCACTCCAATAATACCCCCTGAGAACCCGGGATTTGTTCTTCCTTTTCATAATTTGGTTTGTTTTGACTATGACTGGAGCGACCGCGTTTGACCTCTCAGCCTACGAGAGGAAAGGTTTTTTAGATTGATATTTGTCTTAACATCGAATTTTTTAGCATGCCTTATCACCTACCACAGTGCCACCTAGTTAGAACAATCGCTCTAAATGATTGTCGTGAGACCTGACAAAACTAGGGTAAGCATTCACATCATAACTGAGCCAAATAGGATAATATGATGAGAACTTCTTTTTTTTATATCACTGCAACCCTCGATGGCAGGTGGTTACCGTGGCCTATTCAAATTCAATTCAAATTCATTTATTTCAAGTAACAAGGACTCAATTACATTATTTAAAATTTATACATTATTATATATTATTATCACACATACTATTATTATTATACTATTATTATTACCATTATTATTATTGACAATAAAATTCGACAATATAAATAAAATTACAAATTAGAAATGTCAATATTAGATTCAATTATACAATAAAAACAAAGAAATTAAATAATGTCAAATATTATAGGTATAAAATTCAAAATTCAAAATTCAAAATAGGTACAATTAAATAAAATACCCGACTATAAAATAATGTTCCTAATAAAATGCCTGCCCCTGAGTCATTTCTTTGTTTTTCCGTACATTAACCATATAACAATGGTTAATGTACTGACAATCAAACCTGTTTGCAAATACGCTGAGAACACTGTTGGAGGTGACCCGGAGCCTGCGCCCCAGAGATGTGCACCGCTTTCGCATCGTCGTATAAAAACAGTCGACACGGGCATCGGCGAACATCCCCGACGCGCTGCAATGCCGGGGCAGCCCCAACAGATGTGTGTCAGGGCTGTCACAGTCGCGCTGCCGACACTAAAACTGATAAGAACCTTCCTTAGTCGCCCTACCTACCCAAAGAATATTTTTTCTGTTCTGTGGCCCTCCCCTTTTCTACTGGACAAATCCCTTATTATGATGTAAAAGTAATACCTAATTGAACCACAGACATTTTAGTGGAAGATACTCTAAGCAGTGTGTGGTATAAACCAAAGATGATGTCCACTCCTAGCTCCTGGATTAGTGTCCACTAAGTACCTGGAAAGTGGAAGAGACTTTTCAATAAGTTTCAGTTTACTTTTGATTTGATTTACAAAAAATACTTATTTAAATGTCTATTAAGTTTATTACCTTATTCATAATTATTAGCAGTAAGTAAGTACCTTGCATAATTGAATTTGAATTTGATTTGCTTGTGTGACTACTAATGTTAACTTTGTTATCTATGGTTAAAGTAAGGCACATCAGTTTTTTCTGTTCTGTGGGCACATCGCCCATCGGCTAGTTTTGGCGGGAACACCAATTTGGTCATATTGCGATATGATTTTATTTTCCAAAATTCGTGTGAATTAGAGTTTTTATGTAGAAAAAAAAAGGTGGATTTTTAGACATAACATCTTGGGAAACTCACGGCAGTGTAAGAAAGTGAAATATTCAAGGAATTAAATTGTGACTTTTCGTGTACGTTCCAAATCTCCCAGGGGAGCTTTTTGTAAAGTCCCTGCAACTTTACTGCGACAGGAATCATCATCGTCATGACAATCATTACTGATCTTCATCGTCATTAAAGACTATTGCATTGAAGATATTTTAGGTTTAGGCTGATGGCTTTGTGCCACGCTCTAATAAATAATAAAAAAAGCACATGGTTCTTGTCAATTGATTGTCAATGATGTCAATGATTGTCACTGATCACCATGCTTGATGTCAAACGTTGCGGTTCAGAGCAGCTTTAAATATTTTTAGCATGCCTCGAGCAAATAAAAAGAGATAAAACAGCATTAACCTACTGTCTAGAAAGAGAAGCAAGATCTGAACTTTAAAATTTGTTTGTGTTGGTTGTCAAAGTTGACTGACTATGTGAATAGGTTAGGTTTCGGAGAACTTGTGAAATTTATTTATAATTGCGTATTAATTGTGTTAGTGGTATTTATAGCGTAATTCTAAGTGAACACATCAGAGTGCACAATGGCCAAATTCAAATTGAGTAAGTAGAGCGAAAGAAGTGTAATATTATCGAACTTATTACTGAAGATATTGTAAGATTTAATGTTCCCACATTTTCCGACCCTCATGGCTTTATTTCTGTCTTTCTTAACTAATTTCATCAAACAGTTTTGTTTACTATTGAACAAGTGAACTAGTAGACTGTAAAAGATACACGTGATAGGGGTACATCTTATTTAAAAAGGTTATACAGTCCATTTCTTTGTGAGTTCAGTTTTCAGTGGCTTTTATCTAGACACCAATTAATTTATTCTACAAAGTTCTTCGTTTCGCAATTCCTTCCAAAAAATTTATGCGATCATTTGATCCGATCAATCAGTTTAAGTCTATTAAATGAAAATAACACTATGAAACAGGTTTTTGTAACTCTAATGTGCATTTAAATGTTATCTATTTATCTTTCTACACATGAAGGAATAGGGAAATGGTTAAAGTGTCAGCAGATGTTGTATGTGGAGTGTCCGTGTGGCCTCATTACCACTAAATCCAATCATTATATTTTTTTAGAGAAACCATCGAAAAGACAGCCAGCACGTCTCCGCTACAAAATTGAAAAAAAAGTAAAGGAACACAACAGAAAGCAGAAAAAAGAAGCAAAAAAGAATCCAAAGTCTAAGAAAAACAAACCAATTCAAATTCCAAATGGCTGCCCCTTCAAGGAGGACATCCTTAAAGAGGTGGAAGCAGTCAAGAAGCACAAGGAAGAAGAGAGACAGAAGAGGAAGGAATTGGCAAAGCAGGAAAAGCTAAAGAAAATGGAAGAAAAGAAAAATAATAATACTAGCATGGATACTATGGTAAGGTGAAAATAGATGGACCTACCTAGAAATGGTGAGGGATCCCTTTAACTTGAATCCTGCCGGCTTCACAATAGGTTGCATAATTAATGAGAAACTGGTTTTGGTCTTGTGTCTCCCCTGGGTTGGGGAGATATCAGAACTTACTTATAAATTATATTTGGAGTACTCATGTCTCCCCTGTCACAGTTCTATTAAAAGACAATGCCCATCTGTGCTCCGAAAATGCCCAGATAAAGTGAGGAGGTCCGGAACAAAAGCCGATAAATCAACTTTGCGTATTTTTACAGGAAATACAAAAGAATGATTTACATAAGAATAATTATGTGGTTTTTTAAACTAATATTACCTGAATTTGGCTTGTAGTAAGGACTTTCAAATAGTTATTACTAAAAAAAATCTAGCGTTGATAGTTTATTTACAAATTTAGTTTCAAATATGGAATAATCGGGTTTTGGTACGACCATAATGTATTTATCGGGATTTGAGCGGCTATATTATAATTATCGGCTTTAGTCCCGTTACGCCCGCAATAATCGATATTTCGATTATTGTAAGCTTTTGTATAATGAGTAGATAAAATTAGTAAACTACATGTTTATTTTTATTTAATCAATATTGAATAGTTTAATCATCAAGAATTTCAATTTTTATACAAAAACATTGCCTGTTTCTTCTTCAATACAGTCGCAACATAAGTTTTCATTATTAGATTCATGCTCACGATGGCTCTCATTTTGTATTAGATCTCTGTACTAGTTAAATTCGACATTAATACTCCAATCATCACCGAATTGTTTTTTCATTAAATTATTGACGTCATGCTTTTTTGCCGTCATGCTTTTTTGCCGCACTCAGCACTTTAATTTTTTTTTTAAAGTTCAGTTGGGTGCCGTTTGCCTCTTTTTAATAGACATATTGGTTTACGCTCTTCGTCTGATTGAAATTTTTGTAGGTGTTGATCAAATACTTTGTTATTGTTTCTATCCTTCTACCTATCTTTTTTGTAACTAAGTGTTTCTTCAATACTATTCTCTTTATGTCTCTCAACCCTTCGACTTTCTTGTAATATTCTTCTAATGATTTTATGTCCATTGTTGTCCAGTCTTCGCCTAATTTTTTGATTTCACCGTGCTGTCTGTATATTTCGTAATACTCTTCTTTGTGAATAATCACTGACTTTTTTCTTATCTCCTTTTCGACTCTGCCAAACACCCGATCTGCTGGTAGAAAGCTATGGCAGCGAACTGGAAACGTCAGTTGAATTTCTTGTAAATTTTCCGGAGTTTTATTTACTAGCTAGAATAATAAGGAGTGCACAATATGAGGGTTTTTATTTTGACCCCCACAGCCACCACAGAACAACCTGAGTTAAGATATTCCAGCCAAGTCCAGCTCGTTTAAATAGTGCAAGAGCGCTGAGCCTACCTCAACAGAACCTCGGCCAGAAATGTTTTCGGAACATTGGTAGAATTTTGCATTTGTTGAATCCATCGGAACGATGCAAAAGTTATAGAAGCTTATTAGCCGTGCGTAAAACGCATCTTGTATTGGTGTGCGTGGCAGAGGCTGAACCTGTTGTAGGTCAAAGCAAAATGTAAGAGAATTTGAGTTGTTAATTTTGGCAAGCTTCAAAAAGTACTGGGCTCTGAGTTTATGCACTCGTTTTTCAATCATCAGAATTCTTTTTTTTATCCAAGTCAGTTTCAGCTTTAATTTTGTTACTTAAAAGTACCAATACCAATATAAAACACATTTGTCGGTAATGGTCTGAACGCGAAAAAAATCTAGAGAATTTGTATAGGATTTATCGGTTATTGTTACGAAAATTAAAGAAAACCTTTAAAATTCGTGTATTTGTCGGGTTTTGATCCGGCTGCTCATCTTTAGAACCTTATTTAGTACGTTTTTATCGGGATTTGTTGGGGTTTGAGTGTTCTATATTATGTATGAGTACTACAACTAACAAAAAAAATATATAAAAAAATCGGGTACAAAATGGATTTATCGGTTTTTGTTCCAGACCTCCTAGTATATTACAAGATTGCTCTAATAAATAAAAACTAGAAATATGTTGTTATTTTTAAATCATATGAAGCACTGAATAAAAAAAATAAGACATTCTTGTTGACATTGCAGTATCTATAATAGTTCAATCAATCATTAATTCATGCTTTACTTATTACAGTCTGGCATCACATCCTTTGACACATGTATATATTCATATATACCTATTATGAATATCTGGCTTAGCTTATGTGATGATCATGAAGTTCCTAGTTTAAAACTAATGGCAATATGGGTGAAATGGCCCACAATGAAGGGCAGATCACCTGTCCGGTCATGGGACGCCCTGTTGGCAGTAACTAATGGCAATGCTGTCTGTAAACGATAAAATATAAAAAAAACCAGTAGGAAGTTATCATGTTTAATGTCCAATATCTTTTGAACCAGTGCTTTATATGACATTAAATCTAGATATCATATAAAGACTGTTAAAAAGTTATCATATATGACATAGAGCTGCAATTTGGGCATTACATGGCATTGCTGACTTTCAGCTCCATACTAATATCGGCATGGCCCTTTGTACATACTGGCTACTTGTAAATAAATAAGTATTAATGTAATATTTATTATGCCTTATGGCGTTGAAGTCCTATGTTATCTTGAAAAGTCAAGTTTTAATGGAACGCTTAATATTTATGAGGGGAAACACGAATACTCAAAATATAATTTTATTAGTAAGTTCTGATGTCTCCCCAACAGAGGAGACACAAGACCGAAACGGGCAAACTTATTCAAGTAATATTTAGGTGATTTTAGTTTTCATACTTTTTGAGGTGAATGACTGAAAAATCTGACTTAATCTATGTCATCGTCCTCCTTGCCTTAATCTCAGTTGGGACCCGGGTCCTCTTTCTCTATCAAAACTGTGATGTCACTGTACTACAACATTTTGGGTGAAGTGACTGCCATCTGACTTCCACAATCAGTTGACAATATGAAAATTCTGTAGTTTGACTGGTAAGACTTTTTAAGGCTTCAAAATCTTGTAACAACTACCATTAAATCCTGCTAATATTATAATCGTGAAGGTTTGTAAGTATGGATGGGTGGATGTTTGTTACTCTTGCACATAAAAACTACTGAATGGATTTTAATGAAACTTTACAGTAATATAGCTTATACATCAGATTAACACATAGGCTACAATTTATAACCATAACCAATATTATAGCGATAACCAACATACACGCGGGCAAAAGCATTAAAAAATATGACAACATGACTGACTTAATCTATAATTTCTTATTAATCTTCTGTTGTTAATTCCTTTACAGGTAGCCAATGCTACAGCAAGAGGGAAAGTACATGAGGCATTCAAAAGTGATGAACCATCAGATGATGTGGAGTTTGGCAAAGACAGGAAGAAGGAGAATTCTCTGAAGACTTACTACAGAGAGTTTAAGAAGGTTATCTCTGAAGCTGAAGTGGTTTTAGAGGTAGTGGATGCGAGAGATCCTTTAGGTAGGAGTTTAGTTCTAGTCTATATACATTTTGAATTTTGATGAAATTACTAACTCTCCTAATTATATGAAAAAAGTGAATATGACTGAGGGTCTTGATGCTATCAGTACCATTTTAGAGCATAATCAAATTAACTGAGCTATCTGGAAACATTCTGATTACCTGGAATTAGCAGATATTTTTATATACCACATTAGCGGTGGATTATCGTGACCTATGCTAAATCAGGGCTGTTGCACTCGTGCTGACGGCCCAAAGACAGAATGATAAATGATGACATCATGACATGACATTTGAATTTGAATAAAACATACATTCAAATGTATTTCTTTAAAAGCTATTTTTTTTAATCATATCAGAACATACGTTTAAACTTAATTTTTGTATAGACTGAATATTTGGCCCGGAGTTCCGAGTGGGACACTAATCCCATTCCTGAACCCATGGGAAGCTATTCTGAGAATAAAATGTACCCAAAGACATATCATCGAATCTTCCTAAATCCTCAGGCACAAGATGTACACAAGTAGAGGAAGCAGTTCGCGACGCTGGCAAACGTTTAGTCCTAGTCCTCAACAAAGCAGACCTAGTGCCCCGTGCTAACCTCGAAGCCTGGTTGAAGTATTTACGCCGGTCAGCCCCGGCTGTACCGTTCAAGGCATCCACTCAAGACCAGCAACATAATCTGGGGACTAGGAAGATGAAGCATGTTGTTAAGGAGAAGCAAATGAAAGGTGAGTTTGGGCATGTTTGGAGGATGTTATAGTGTTTGGCGCACATTGGGAGTGGCCTATGTCCAGCAGTGGACTGCAGTGGGCTAATTGATTGATTGATAGTGTTTAAGGGCATTGGAAGGGCCCCACCCTTCCAATATTTTCGAGGTTAACGACCAAGTAAATTCTTCCGGTAAGCCTGTTGATTGTCTATTTTCTTGTTCATGACACATTATAGTAGATAAATATTGCGTGTGTATGTAAGAAATGTATATTAATACGATTATGAATAGTTGATTGCTGTCTGTTCACACTGCTGGTAAATATATCTCCCTGTGTATGTATGTAACATTATGTATGACCACGTTTCTGCAAAGAAATGAATTTGAATGTCGTTGCATTTTGAGCGTCGTTGTAATTTTGTCGCTAGTTTCGCTTGGTGATCAGAAAACTCTTTGAGCTGGTATGACGCCCCACCAAAATCTTTAACGGCCTAACGTTCCTTCACCTGCTATCCAGTATCACCAGCTTTCGATCCTGTAAAAGTCGAAATAAACCAAATAAAACACTCGTTTTTTTTTATATACATACATACATAAACTCACGCCTTTATCCCCGAAGGGGTAGGCAGAGGTGCTAGCACCCACATTTCGCCGGTTTATGTTCAGGTCCCAATGTAATAGGTGGCGAGCCTATTGCCATTAACTGGGCACTTATAAACCTGCGATAAATACACACATAACTTCGAAAAGCATCGAGAAGTCATTGGTGTGTGCCATGGAAAACCTGGGATCGAACCCCGAGACCTCGTCTCAGCAGTCCATTACCCATACCACTAGGCTACCGCGGTTTTTTCATATAGGACTCATTAATTTGACTTCACATCGCCTGATGGTAAACTCAAGTCTCAGGAAAGAGGGGCACCATTACATACACGTACCATGTTAACAATGGTGGCACTCAGCTTGATGATCAGATGCTTTTTCACGCCTCGTTTAAAGGACCCGGGACTGTACATAACGTTAAACTAGAGTCGGCAGCATTAGTGTGACGCCTCTGTTGTTGCACACATCCATAAGCAATGGTAATCACTTCCCATCATGTGGGTCGTGTGCTTGTCTGCTTATCTTAGTGAAACAAAAAAAAACACCGAAGGAATTGAAACTTCGGGTTTAGTGTAATAAATAAACTAACACCAAATAAATGTAATACATTCCAGGATCTGCCAGTGTTGGTGCAGAACTGCTAATGGGTCTACTAGGCAACTATTGTCGCAACAAGGGCATTAAGACCACAATCACAGTAGGTGTGGTCGGATTACCGAACGTGGGCAAGAGCTCCATTATCAACAGCTTGAACAGGTCCAAGGCTTGTAATGTTGGCAGCACTCCTGGGGTTACCAAGTAAGTGTAAACTAAACAAAGCTTGCGATGTGAGAATGCTATTAGGATCAAAAAATATAGCTGGCCAAACATCGCTACAAAGTAAGCATAACTGACCTATAGACTGACTGTGAGCGCTGTACCGCGCACTACATACGCCCGGTGTGGTAGAGGACGAAGAAAAAAAGAAAGAGAATAAAAGAGCTTGAATCGAGAACAAGCGAGTTACCGCCGTGAGTGCCCCGAGCACGAATAATATTCAAATAACGTGACCGTATTGAAAGAATGGAGCATTGTGATTGATTCACAGTAGGTAGGCGGCCAGTCGCATTGCTCCGTTCTTTGGATACGTTTACGTTACGAATTAGAATGCTTTTTGTGCTCGAGGCATAGATTGGTTCTGGATTGGTTCTGGATCCGCTCAGTAATTCGACATTCATAAGTACCTATGAATACCAGTGTATTAAAATTGTTTTACATAACTTAAGCGTTGTATTCAAGAATTGTTTATTGCTCAATAAAGATATATTATTATTATATTATTATGTCGATGGGTCAATACTCCCCTCCGTCTCGCCGCGCATATACCCAAGGCGCGGTACAGCGGTTGCGGTCGAACCATAGCTTGTGTTATGGCTTCTAAAATGCGAATAAACATACTTAGAAACATTTTTTATTTTTCATGTAATTACATAATTTTTTGGGTATTTGATGCATGCTAAATATTTTAATCGATTGAAGTAGAAAAGTTTGAATCGGTCTAGGTGGGGTTTGAACCCACGATCTTTGCTAAAGGGGCAATGCTTTGACTACTAAGCTGCCAGACAAAGACTGCGGGTTCAAATCCCGGCTAGACCGATTCAAACTTTTTCTATTTTAATCAACGGAAATTTTAGGTGTGTTACAACGCAACACCAAACCAATGCAAATACACAAATTCATATATGCAAATATTTGCATTGTGCGGGAATCGAACCCGCGACCCCTGACTTAGCATGCCACGCTTATAAAACAAATTTGAACTCACAATTGACCTCCACCTACATACAACAAAACTTCATAACATATAAAAAATAAAACTACCTTTTTTTATCCACAGACAAATGCAAACCGTCCAGCTAGACTCCAAAATTAAGATCCTAGACAGTCCAGGGATAGTGTTCCACTCCGGTCCGGAGAGCGACTCGTCCGTGGCGTTAAAGAACGCGGTACGAGTTGGCGCACTCAAGGACCCACTGATCCCCGCCTCCGCCATCTTGCAACGGGCTCACAAGCAGACGCTGGTCGAGTTGTATTGTGTTCCTGAGTTTAATACCCCACAGGTGAGTGGCCAATTGTTGTCTTTTCGGGAGCAACAGTCGCGTCTGACCTCCCAACCCTAAAGAGGGGAATTCACTGCAAGACTGCCCGCGACGAGCAAGTCTGCCCTATGTCTGTACGTAAATGCTAGGCATCGGGCATGTTTAAATACATCCTCTGGTCCTTGAACCTTCTTTCGTCCATTGCAATTGGGTATTTCACTGTCAGTCAATTAACTCACGTTCTACTAAACGTTAAAACGATAAGTTAAATTTTATGAAAAATGTATTTGTGACGTCATAATATTTTATATAGTGATAACATTTACTATTATAAGTTGGGTGGATGACTAAAAATAAATAAAAACGATAAAATAAGAACCAACTGCAACTGTTATCACTCTTTTACCATTATTAATTTTATTAATTCAGCTATATAATTTATTTAACTACAGGAAAATACCCAATTACACTTCCAAGTATAGCAAGTCTCCATCTTCTTTCTGCCATCGTGTTGTACAGTAATTAAAGGCAGTTCTCCGAAAGAATAAATGACGGCCCGCTATGTGTGTTCTCAATAGCAAGGGCAAGCGACAGTCTTGGCTCCGGCCCAGGCGGCCCGCGGGTAGTCTGATAATGAATTCCCCGCTTAAGAGAATGACAATAGACCCTCGTCAATACGCAGGTGTACCACCACCTTGCAGGTGACACTGACTTGGATTCCTCATCCATATTGGTCAATAGACGATAATCACTGCGAGCGAATGAAAGCTCAATATAAACCCTGCACTAACCTGTATAGCCAGATATAGAAAGTTTTTTTTTTAGGGAATATTAGCAACCAAAATTATCGAAATTACTAATATTTCCTCTAACCCCCCCAACTAAGCTAAATTGTTTGTGTTAGAAGTGGGTTGACTTCGGTAGTGTAATCGCCAGGATTCGAACCCGGGACTTTCGATCGTTAGGCCGACTTCTTAACCTCTAAGCTACCGATGCTTATTACAGTAGGCCAAAAGCCTTTCAACAATCGGAGAGGCTTATGTCCTAGGCTAATTGATGGATTGCTTAATGGTATGAAAAATTCATGAATTAGCGTATTGAAGTCCATTGCTGTAGGCATCTTTTTTTTTTATACCACTTAGGTGCCAGACAAGCCCACGGCCCACCTGATGGAAAGTGGTAACCGTGGCCGATGGACGTGTGCAACAACAAGGGCGTCACACTCGCGCTGCCGACCCTGTTAGAACAGAGAGTTTCTGTGCCGTCAGTGTAGAAGATAAAGCAGGGCAAGCCTTTAAGTCTTCTCACTGACAGCATCTCCAGTGAGCTCTGGCTTCCCTACTCACCGTCGGGTACACAACACGAGGTTATTATGGCCGCGGTATTCTATAGGGCGGAGGTACTTCCCCAGTCGGACTGCTCAATTGGACGGAAATACCGTCGTATCCTACCTCCTACTATCTCCCTATGTGCGCCATTTCTCCTGATCCTCCGCCCGCCATATCTTGTGAAAATATTATGAAAGATTAAAATATCTGTGTTTGTTATAGGAATTCTATGCGCACCTTGCGTCTCGTATGGGCAGGTTCAAGAAAGGCGGTGTTCCCGATCAGGAAGCAGCCGCCAGAATATTGCTGAACGATTGGAATACAGGCAAAGTATGAGCTTTTTTGTTATACTTTTTTGATATAGAGTTTGTCAGTAAGTTAAAAGGGAGTCTCGGTAATGAGGGTCACCTTTACAAGATACCAATAATGCAACAATAGTAACCCTCAGGTTGACGACTTAATGAAGTGATTCTTAAAAATGAAAAGTCTTGAAAACTGTCAAATTCGGATTAACCGTAAACCCATCCAAGTGTCAGGCTCTCATAGTAAGCAGAATTGATACTGCGAGCCTTCCACCAGTGTTTAAAGGTACAATAATACAGTTTAGTGCTTCAGTAACGGATCTGGGGCTTCACATCGATTCCACCCTTGACTGGCCAGTACAAGTCACGAACTTGAGTCAGAAAGTCACTAGCAGACTATGTGTGGCTCTTCTGCGCGAGTGTGACATGTGAAATTGCCGTGCACATGCCATAGGCCACAGTAACCACTTTCCATCAGGTGGGCCGTGTACTAGAGTGCCACCTAAGTGTTATAAAAAAAAGTATTGTTACTAGTAAAGTAGTGGTCTTTCGTTCTATAAAATGTCTTATTCCGTACAATCAGTCTAGTATATACAGAAGTCATTAGTTTTTTGGACGGTGGTTTTTTTTCTAGGTGAGATACTTCACGGTGCCTCCAGAAACGACAGATGCCGATGTTCATGTGGACGCTAAGATCGTGTCTGCGATAGCCCAAGAGTTTGACATCAACTCCTTCGAAGCTATGGAGACGGAGGCGATAAACGAACTGGCTTCGCATGATACCGGGGTTGAAGGCATTAAGGTATAGTAAACTTTAATCAAATTCTTTATACTGTTGATCGATGGCACTTGGTGGAATGTGCTACACATCCATACTTCCATACTAATAATATAAATGCGAAAGTAACTCTGTCTGTCTGTCTGTATGTTACGCTTTAACACCTAAACCACTGAACCGATTTTGATGAAATTTGGTATAGGGGTAGATTAGACCTTGAGAAAGGACATAGGCTATGTTTGGTCTCGATAACCGACATCCACGCGGGCGGAGCCGCGGGCAAAAGCTAGTATTGAATAATACACTTGTACTTTTACACAGTTTTTTTTTGAAGTTATTGTGACGCGAAACCGGTCAGGTTTTAATAATAAAATACTGTGTGGAAGATGCAAGTGTCTTGTTAAATAGGTCTACTTTTTACCAATAGGTGTACAGAGCATATAAACAGCTTTTGTGTAAGCCAACCTAATTGCAAACCGATGCACTTGATAAACGACTGACAGCCTACGTGGCGTATTGGTAGTAAACGCGGCCGCTACGTAGGAGGTGCGGGTTCGATCCCCGCTCCGTGCAAATATTTGTATGCATGAATATGAGTATTTGCATTGGTCTGGTCGTGCCACGTTAAGCCGTCGTCTCGGTTGCCATACGAATATCAATGGCAGTCGTTACGGGTAGTTGGAGCCCTCTAAAGTCCAACAACTGATCTAACTGTAATGCTTCAATATCGCCTTTGGGTTGTGGAGGTCAGATGGCAGTCGCTTCACGGAAAATATCAAAGTTCAGCCAAATCCGCAATTGTTGGACTGGTAAAGCGGACCCTAGACTCCTAGTTGAAAGCTTCAGATGTGACTGGAATTAACGCTAGGATGAAGAAGTTTGAATTATTTCATCGATGAAATCCTTTAGTATATAAGTTTTGTATTATTTCTCTGTGCTTATTTCTAATGTATGTGTGAAACGTTATGTTTATAAATGTATGTATATTTTTATAATTATTTGCATATATATTCTTACACTATTTGTAATTTACATTTTATTGTGACACCTACACCACAAATTGTAAAGTGTGTTTTACTGAATATTTCTCCATCCCACGGTTGCCTGGAAGAGATCGTATTTAGCGATAAGGCACTGTAATCCATACTATTATATTGTCTCTTGTAATCTAATGTTAATGCACAATAAAGAGTTGTCGATCTATCTATCTATAAACGTCGTTAGCTTAGTGGTTAAGAAGTCGGCCTTACGATCGAGAGGTCCTGGATTCGAATCCTGGTCATAACACTACCGACGTGAATCCACTCCTAGCACAAGCAATTTAGCTTAGTTGGAGGGGTTAGAGGGAATATTAGTAATTTCGGTTGCTAATATTTAAAAAAAACCTAAATCCGCCCTTAAAGTACCTATTTATATTTATAGATATCAAGCACAGGTCCAGTCAAAGCTGTTTTAGAAGACAGCATGC
This sequence comes from Eilema caniola, assembly GCA_949126895.1. Taxonomy (NCBI): domain Eukaryota; kingdom Metazoa; phylum Arthropoda; class Insecta; order Lepidoptera; family Erebidae; genus Eilema; species Eilema caniola. The sequence continues at coordinate 23,401,050 of OX421467.1, forward strand.
AAGTAGACACAGAAGACACAAGTCTACTACCCAAATCTGTAAATATAAGAACGAAGCTAGAAAAAGGTAACAAAGGTAAAGGAAAGGAAAAGACTAAGATAGACGCAGAAATGCAGATAGAAGGCAACACTAAACAGAACCAACTAAGAAAGAAACAGTTCAAAAAAGATAAAAAGAAAAAAGCAAGGAATGAAAAGCAAGCTGTGAATTTGGCCGACATATTAGATAATGTTACTCTTAGTACTTATAAGAAGGATGACTATGATTTTAAAGAGGATTTTTCGCTATGAAATATTGATGTTTAATAAAACGCAGGAAAAAGATAATCTTTTTATTTTTATTTTCTTGTAGACGAACTAGCCTGTACTCGCGTGGATATCGGTAATCGCCAGCTTGGTCATATCTCTGGTTCCACTCAACAGATTTTAAGTCTTATCTTAAGAAACAATTGGCGCCAATTCAGTATTTACTTACGACAATGTTGCGAATTTTTGAACATGTATTACATATGCCATTAGATGTCTTTTAAGTAAATAGTCATGTAAACCAAATAGTTACTTTTCTTACAATAAAGGTTTTTTTTCGAAAATGTCCACTATTGGTTCAGTGCCCACCATTGGTGCTTTTACCTTAATATGAACTGAAGATGTCTGTATGTTTGTTCTTCAATCACCCCTGACGGCAACACGGATCTGGCTGTAATTAGATACAGGAGGTAGATTATAGTCTGGAATAACACATAGGCTTTTATTATAATTGGATATCTTCCTGTTGTTAAAAAAAAATAACTGAACTTATTAAATTAAGAATGGTAAAAGAGTGATAACAGTAGCGTCGGTTCATTTATCGTTTTTATTTATATTTATTCATCCATCTAATCTGTTATAGTAAATGATTTGAGTATTAAAAATTATGACGTCATATAAATTTTTCATAACTTTCTTAAAGCTTACCGTTTTCACGTTTAGTACAAAGTAACTAATTTGACTAGTCAGTCAAGTACCCAATTCAATTATATAATAGATAAATAAATATAAATAAATAAATATTCCACAACATTTCACACAACGCTATCTAGACCCATGGTAAGCATAGCTTAACTAGCTTGTGTTATGGAATCTAGAATGCGGATAAACATACTTAGATACGTACTTTTTTTTGTAAATATATACATATTATACATAGAAACACCCAGACCAATGCAAATATACATATTCATGCATACAAATATTTGCACTGAGCGGGAATCGAACCCGCGCCTCCTGCGTAGCGGCCGCGTTCACTACCGCTACGCCACGGAGGATGCGCAAACGGGATCATAATTCCACGCGGGCGAAGCGCTAGTAATTTATAATTTAATTAAACCATCATTTGCAATTATACCAACCGTCCTTTAGTCGCAACAGCGTCGAAATGGCCATTAATAAGTACCTATTTTAAAGACTTATTTAATGCTGTGGTTTAATTACCGAAGTTAATTGTTAAAAAGCGATAAGTAAAAACTATCAATGCTTGCAGCGACGGCCAAAAGGAAGTTCAATTCGATGGGGAATTACAAACTTTTAGTGTACAGTCAGCATCAGATCGTTTTTGTTGAAAAAAGTAGATACAAGAAAATTAATCTAGGTAATAATTTAAAAAACTCGCGATTAAAAAAAAACCGTCCAGAAATGTTTGCTGCAGCGCCCCTGGGGAGTTGTCACTGTAACACCTATCAATTCTCCATTTGGTAAGGTACATGACAGGTAAACAATCTTGTGGCAACTTTATACAAAAACACATATTAAACAAATAATCTTGGCTTAATAATTGACTAACTAGTAATTAAATTCGGTTGTTAGTGTTTAAAATAAGTTTCTAAACAGTTAAATATTTTAAAACTGAGTTTCTAAATAAAACGTATTAAAAATACACATCAAGATTGTTTATGATTAGCTAAGTACCTAACCAAATGGAGATAAGAACATGCACTAATCAAACCCGAATCCATAACTGAAAACTGCATTAAAATCGGACTAGTAGCTTTGGAGAAAAGCGAACATTGATTTACTCAAGTAATGTTTGCTGCAGCACCTCTGGTGAGGTGTCAATGTCACCATAACACCTACCTAAGAGCATGCACCAATCAAACTCAAAACTACATCAGAATTGAACTAGTAGTTCTGGAGGAAAGTGGCAACAAGTATTGGCACAAACATCCTCTTACTCACCCCAAACGCATATACCGTCTCCGTTCCGTCGCAGGTAAATATAAATTTTCCATACAATTTTCTGTATAACTTACCGTTTCGACGTTTAGTAAAAAGTAACTAATTTGACTAGTCAGTGAAATACCCAATTTCATATGTAAGAACCTAATATACAAAAAAAAACCGTATCGACAAACCAGAAGAAGTAAGGGGATCTCGTGGATTATGATGTTCTTCAAGGTAGGCGCGAATGTGGCGCCCCAGGTGTACACGTCCATAGGCCATGGCAACCGCTTCCTATAAAGTGGCCCGTGTGCTTATCTACGGTATAAAAAATATCTCGTTAGAAATTGGACGTTTGGTCACATTAGTTTGCACTGACGTGGACTCATTATTGCGAGTTACCTACTTAACTGGAAATGGTGTTGTTGTGGGAATTTGACCTTCGTTATTAACGAATGTACTGATAAAAAGTAATTAAGTATTTAATCAGTAAAACATAAAGTAAGATCGTTTGAAGGAATTAATGTTTTTTTTTTTTGAAAATTGGTAATCGCGAATTAAGTATGTACAGTCAGCATCATTAAAATGTCGCTAACAAAAGTACTCAAAATAATCCAAATACCAAAATCCCAATTTTATATTAGTTATAAGAGTGCTCAAATAGTTGTGAGTATCCAGAGTAGTCTAATTAGCTTAACAATCGGTCTTCCAGAATTATGTCAGTTGGTAGAGTATTCATATTCATATACACAATCACGCCGGTCGATGGTATCCAGTCAAGCATAATTTCAAAAAATCTAGTCATTTTCTTTTACGTGCGTGAAATCCCCACGGATACTCACCCCTCCGGAGGCGAAGGGGAGGTTATGTCGGACTCGAACCGACTAAACCGCACGCCGTCTCTGGGTCGTAGTGCTAGGCCGAAGGTGAGGTTGTCTAAATCTAGACATCGTCATTTAATCGCATTTTGTATCCCTTTCTTACTTGTAAAGCCATCCCTTTCACATAATGGCGAGATGATGAGGGATGGTAATGATGTATGAGATTTATGAGTAAGAAAAATATACAAAATGTGTCAATTGACAATGTCTATTGTATTTTTTTATAGTTGACAGTTGCATAAGCCATGAACTATCAACTTGCATTAGTGAGAAAAGTATGAATGTCTAGATATTTTGAAATTATACTTGACTGCATATCATCGACATGATTGTGTATATGAATACTCTACTAAATTAAAGATAATACTTAAAGATAATACTAAAAGACCGATTGTTAAGATAGTTGGACTACTCTGGATACTTACAACTATTTGAGTACTCTAATAACCAATATAAAATTGGAATTTTGGTATTTGGATTATTTTTAGTACTTTTGTTAGCGATATTTTAATGATGCTGACTGTACCTAGGTAACTTCAACCTTCGACCTTTTGTTGGTTGTGGTATAATATGCGTCTTAGTAGAAAGTAGGGCTCAATCCTGAGAGTTCTAAGGGTTCATTTCCGCCTCACCCCCGGTACTACTCTAATACACGTGGGTACCTGTGCGTACCTACTGCAATAGGACTGTGTGCTAAGCACCATGATGGTGAAACGCGAGGATATATTATGATCGCAAAGAAGAAGTTACGACCATCAGAAATACTCATTGCTTGACGAATGGTAACGAAATTAATGTTTTTATGTACCTACCTAATAATGTCTTGTCTGTTATATATAAACTACTAAACCAATTTTGTTAAAAATTAGTACAGAGATAACTAAAGCTCGAGAAATGACATAAGCTATATTTGACCGCGTTAGCTGACATCCGCGTGGGCAAAAACTAAGTTGGAGTGCATAAAATAAGATTTCGATGCGTGATGTCATGTCATATAAGTTACCTATAACCTCAGTGCCTATAACCGATTATTCTCCGAACAAATAACGGAAATACCTATTTACCCGTAGGTATTATTCGCTTGAAGCAACTTCCCGTATCGGTATGTTTACAAATAAAATCAACAAAGATAAGTAGGAATGTGTCATGCATGGACCAGCACGTCCCTTGTTGCTTTGTAGTTTTCTACCTACTACATACATATACTCACGCCTTTAAATACCTGTAGGAAGTACGCAGAGGTGTATTAACACCCAGGTTTCGCCAGCTATGATTTTCGGTTGTACCCACGTAATAGTGGACGAGCCTATAGCTTTTAGCGGACACTTTATCTTGGGCAGGCCCTTGATTAGTTTAGGCGCGATTGGTCCAATTCGCGTTTGGTCCAATGTTCAAAATTATGTCCTATTCGCGTTTGGTCCAATTCGCAGTTGGTCCAATTCGCATTTGGTCCAATTCACAGTTAGTCCAATTCGCATTTGGTCCAATTCGCAGTTGGTCCAATTCGCGGTTGGTCCAAAATAGACGTTTCTTAAATTATACCCTTTAGGTTCAATTTACCAACTTTTGAAAGAAAGACAGACAGAAGTGCAATCTGGACTTCTGGGCACCCTGACTCGGATAGGTTAGGTTAGAAGGCTAATGCGGGAGCGGAGCGTAGCGAAGCTCCCGCATTAGGCCTTCGTGGTTATTTTTTTATAAACCACCCTGAAGTAGTACGTACATAAAAAAATGTTATTTTGTTTAATTTTGAATTTACATAACATTGGACCAATTGAGAATTGGACTAAACGCGAATTGGACCAAACGCGAATTGGACCAAACGCGAATTGGATCAATTGCGAATTGGACCAAACGCGAATTCGACCAATCGCGAATAAGGTGAATTGGACCAATCGCGAATTGGACCAATCGCGCCTAAAGGCCTTGATTCTGCTAAAGCCAAATCAATTGTCATACCACAGACACTGCAATAAATGACATTAAATTTTGACGTGACAACGTCTTATAAATTGGTTTGCCGGGCGACACTTCAAGAAACTGCGTTACGCTCTGCGTTACGCTCCGCGTTATGCGCTTACAATGAGAGCGAGTGAGAGGCACGCGTCCCGCCTAAGAGCGAGAGAGACAGACATAAAAAGTGAAAGGCACGCGTCCCTTCCACTCGAGCACAGTTAGCCCGCCTAAGAGCGAGAGAGACAGAGCGAGAGAGAGAGTGAGAGAGATAGGCATACACACCGGTTCATCTATTATTTCATCCTTCTTCCTACTATACGAATGAATATTCACATTAAAATTATTTTACCACTCAAAGTCGTTGTCACGTAAAACTTTCGCCTGTATACCGACTTTACAGGCAACCAAATTTTTTTTTAGACTTTAAAATTAGAAGCTTAAAGTCCAAAAATAAATGAAGTGTGTCACATTGCACTTTTTCATTCACTCTACAAAAAGCCATTTAATATTTAAAAAAAAATTAAAATTAAATGGGTAATTTTTGCAGTATCTGTGGTATGACGATGGTTTTACTTTAGTAGAATCGAGGCCCTGGTTGTTTACTGTCGGATGGAATACAGCCCTATCCCTTAGTTGTCTTTTAAGACACCCATAGGTAGAACTGGGGTGTTCCTATTCTACTCCACCGGGAACCGAAACGGCTATCTTACTAACTACTTACGAGGTAATCTATGCTAGACTAGTGCTGCATTCGATGAACGACCTCCGTCCCCCTTGGTTGACAGGTAGAGCCGCCTGTCACCCCAGCAAAAGTAGGCCCCGGCAGCCCCCCCCCCCCCTCCCCCTATACCGTGGACGAGCTGGGGATCCTGTGGTCTCCCCACCCGAAGAGGATCAGATCGAGAGAAATGGCCCGGGTTCAGCCGGAATGCGAGGGATATGCTCTATAGCTACCTCACCTTCGGCCTTACACTGTGACCCACGCAGACGGCGTGCGGTTTAGTCGGTTCGAGTCCGACATAACCACCCCCTCCGCCGCCGGCGGGGGTGGTACACGTGGGGATTTATCGCACGATAAAAAAAACGACTAGAGCTGCATTTATTATACTGTAGTTTAATACAGGTGGGGTGGGGACCGGATGCGGCCGACAAAATCGTGTTAAAGGCGAAATTATGCATATCATGAGTCACACACACAGTCTCGTAGGTTTCCGAAGGCGAGATTGGTAGACATATCTATCGCACCCCAGCCGACCCAGGGACATCTCTTTCGAGCTGGTCCTCTTCACAGATAGTGTCGAAATTTATTATCTAACTAATACTAAAAGAATTAAATTACTTTTATTATCTGTGCTAACTTACTGGCTAGCTTACTGGCGGCAAATGTGTAAGGCTGTCACTGTTAATAAGTCCTTGATATCAAGGCCGAAGCGTCGGCAGAAGCAGTGCTTGTCACGCTCGTGATTCTGAAAAACACCTGGTGAATATAAGCGCGCTGCGTGACTCACGAACATCCTCTATTAACTTTATTGAAATACATCAATATTCAAATTTACACCTACTAAACGTAATTCACATCTGATCAAGGGGTACAGCCCTTCTAAACAAGTGGCAATTCGTTGGCCGGCGTTTGATGGAATAGAATGACGAATGTATGGGATTTGACGTATATGACAGTCGTTAACGCATTTAATAATTTCATAAATGTCAAATCCCATACATTCGTCATTCTATTCCATCAAACGCCGGCCAACGAATTGCCACTTGTCTAAAAGGGCAGCTGTGCAATTGGATATTTTCCTGTAGTTAAAATAAATAATTTAGCTGAACTTATTAAATTAAGAATAGTAAAACAGTGAAAACCGTTGCGTCGGTTCTTATTTTATCGTTCTTATTTATTTTTAACCATCCACCCAACCTATAATAGCAAATTATTTGACTATTAAATATTATGACGTCACAAATAAATTTTTCATACAATTTTCCTTATAACTTACCGTTTTGACATTTAATAAAAAGTAACTAATTTGACTAGTCAGTCAAATACCCAATTCTCTAAGCATACAGTGTCATTGTCATTGTGTCATTGGTCGGACTGGGTGACGTCACTGGAGAGCGACCAATGACAATTTTTATCAAGGCTGTCACAGCAGTGTATCTACGGGTCCAACTAACGTCCTTGAGGCCCAAGACAACGTGACCTGCAAATCGATGGACTTCCTAGCAGCAAACGGACAAGTCTCTAACGCAAGCTTACCTTTTAGTGTTTTTAGGTCAGGCGGTAGTCGTGAAAAACGGCTTTTTTTAATAAAGAGGTCACACCTCATCATCATCTTCCTGCCCTTATCACATATTTATTCTCCTCTTAGGTCTTTCTCTACCCTTGTAGTAATCCACTTCCATAGTTAATGCCTTCCTTACGACATGACGCACACTTTCATCCCTACCACTGAATAAATATTAGTACTAGGTACGTATCCCTACGTATTATTTGTATGTTCGAACCTTTTTACCGGAGTGGAGGGGGGGGGGGGGGGGGGGTATGTCGGACTCGAACCGACTAAACTGCACGCCGTCTCTGGGTCGTAGTGCTAGGCCGAAGGTGCGGTTGTCATGCGACATATCCCTCGCACCCCGGCTGACCCAGGGCCATCCCTCTCGGTCTGACCCTCCTCGGGTGTGTGTTCGAACCAGGAGAAACAATTACCTCTTAACTTTTCTGTAACTGGGTGTGTATGTGGATTGAGGGCCCACCTTGTAACTGTTGGTATTTATGTGAAATTTTACAGGGGAGTGATGGGTTGGAAACCTTTTGAATTTGAGCCTCCAATTCAAACCTTCCTCACACAAAGAGTTCTGTCTTCATAACATACCTAACTCATTTATAAAAATGAAGTAGATACCCTGAAATAACGTTACACAGTCTTGTAGCACTTATATTCTTTCCCACTGATAAGATAAACCGCCAGGCATGTCGGACAATTACACGCTGCATGAAAGATAACGTGAAAATGCAATTGTAATTCCTTTGTCGAACTCACAAACCTTGTCACAATAAGTTACCTATCTCGGCTGTGCAATAACGAGACGAGTTTTATCGTTATTTTTTTTATTTATCAGACTTACAGCCTCTGTGGCGCGGCTTCGATTTCAGCTCAGTGCAAATATTTGTATGCATGAATACGTTTATCTCCATTGGTCTGGGTGTTGCCCTGCCTAGAAGAGCACGTTAAGCCCTCTGTCCCAGTTGTCATACGATTTCGAACATCTATGCAGTCGTCATTGTATGGAAAATGGCCTTCATGCACTTGAAATGGGGTAAATGGCCTTCACCCATTTGAAATGGGAGCAATGGCTTTCACCCATTATGGACGGGTAGACCAGTGAATTTTCAGTGAATCGCGTTCACTGAAAAACTTTTTGTTTTTATGGTTTTTAGGGACAACATTTACCACATTCAGAAATTGAATTCACGCATTCTGTATAGGTATCTCCTAACTACTCAACCAATTAGAGAGGTATTTTATGTTTCAAATAATCCATCTCAATTTTTATATAGGGAGTTTTTCTATAGGTATACTTTGGCAGGTACTTATAAAACGACTGTGAATTTTATTGTTATTTGTTAGGTAGGTATCTACCTACCTACCTATCTAGTATTTTATGACAAAGCCTAACTAATTAAAAGCAAATTAATATATAAATTACCTAGCTAATTGAATTTCTAAATTTCAAGGTCTTATTCGTACATAGTATAATTAATCAAGTACGTGTAAATACCTATCTGAACAATAAATCGTACAATTATTACTGCACAGCTAATCTAAAGAGTCCACGACATTCCCAATCCACGTTACCGCAGCAATAGCTTTCCTTTTCTTACAAAGGAATTCGGATATTTCGCTCTCTTTCTGATGCCATGTGCAATAGCGATTGGTGGCGGTCGACCTTTAACGTCAATACCACGATGAATGAACTTTCTCAATGATCTAACGAAACGAAATTTAATAGATATTACGGAACATAAACATAATAAGTCACTTCTTGCACTTGTACTATAATTATGAAGTACAGATGATCGTCACATTCAGTTAAAATAACCACTGACAATGTAATATTTTATAAGCAAAAAAATATCACACCCACCCAATATTCGTAATTTCCCGCCGATTGAATTGAATCATGAATTTTCCTACAGTGTAGTGTGTTCAATTCCTATTTGCTAATAGTCCGCCAATGGTGACTTTCCATCTGTCTGCGTAATTTTATGAAAAACGTCAAAGCTTTTTGGCATCCCTTTCGCACTTACTGGAATTTAAACGTCATTGAGTATCTCTGTCTCACCTAATTATTTCGTAATGGCATTACGTTTTCTTGCTATCTCTTCCACTCCACAGCAATGTGTTTTAAACAGAGGGAGATGGGAAATCAGTGAAGCTCACTAACCGGTCGAAGTAATAATAGAGAATTCGCCAAATTTTGAAGTTATTCGTGGCCAGTCCTTTGCGAATAGAGGTGGTTGTGTGAATCAAAAAATGAAGTCCCTTGTAGTTGTTGTCAGTTTACTGGCATTCTCATCAATAAATTGTGAAGTGTTTTTCGAGGAAAAATTCCTTGATGGTGAGTTATATTCTATTTATTTTAAAATATCAATTTCGGGACGAAGCCGGCTTGCCGCGTGTGCGAGATCGATTCTATCGGTCTCTCGCCGGTTTATTTTAGGGCGATTCCAATTTGTGTTAAATAATATATTTTCCATTTCAGACGCGTGGGAAAATGAATGGGTTTACAGTGAACACCCCGGCAAGGAATTCGGCAAGTTCAAGCTAACTGCTGGAAAGTTCTATAACGATCCCACGGAAGATAAAGGTTGGCGAATGTCCCTTTCTATGTTGTATTTCTACTTTATACATAATTATCTTATAAAAATTCTGTAGTACACAAGGCACAAAAATACTCATACACATACATACATTGTGTACTTTCTACTATACATGAATTATTTCAAAGTTCAGTGAACCTAAGTACTTAATTACATACGCGTACCAATTACCCAATACTACCGGTAACGCAATATACATAGGTGATATATTGATATGAAGTACTGTCACATTCCTGAACATCCCTCTGTTCTGATAATCCCCAGGTCTGCAGACTTCTGAGGATGCAAGGTTCTATGCCTTGTCACGTAAATTCAAGCCATTCAGCAATGAAGGCAAACCCTTAGTTATACAGTTCTCCGTAAAGCATGAACAAGACATTGACTGCGGAGGAGGCTATGTCAAGGTCTTTGACTGCAAGCTGGACCAGAAAGACATGCATGGAGAGAGTCCATATGAAATTATGTTTGGTCCAGACATCTGCGGCCCTGGCACAAAGAAGGTAAGAATGTTGTAAAATATAAGATAAACAATGCTTGAGAACAATCACTGCTGATTGTTTACAAAGAGTCGGATCTTCAACAACAATGTGCATTGAGTCAAGCGAGTTGATTGTATTCCTAATATGATGTGATGATAGGATTGTACCTAATTCAACATTAAATTTGAAATCATAGATTTGATTATAAACCATTTGTAATCAAGATTACTAAAAATATCCAATCAATATTAAAGATATTACAATATAATAAATATGAAACCAATTTATAAAATAATAACAACACATTCCATAAAACAATAAAACATTTATTATTATTGGAAACTTAAAATTATTCCAATTTGAAAATTTCCATTTGGAAATTATACTTATTCCAATTTAAAAATTATACTAAGACCAATTTGACCATGTAATAATTTCAATTTGGTTTTTAAGACTCAACTCTGTCATAAATATTACAAAAAAGATTAATGCAATATAAAATTAAAAATATTTAATCTAATACTAAAATATTTAATTCCCAAATAAATTATTAATTTTATAAAAGCACCACAATTTCAAATACATTAAAACATGTATTTTTGTATTGAACACATAAAAATTATGATCACATGTCTGTCATAACTAGATTGTTGTCTAAATTACATATGCGTGAATACTCGTACAATGTGAGCTGAATTATTTAAGTAATAAGTATTGTTAATATTGATGGCAGTTATGATAAGATTGACAAGGTATCTGAGTCCAATTGACCATTTACCAACTTGCCTAACAACATACCTAATATTGTACTAGGAAAAAAGTGCTTAGCTGCATTGGCTATGCATGATATGATAAGACAGAATATGATCATTACATTTTATTATAAAAAAATGTATATACACACAATGCATTCTAAATTTAAATTGAATATCAATATTCGAATTGAGAGTGTGTCAATATTATAGTACAGTCAACAACAATAAATTTTAATTTAATTACACTAAAATATTTACAAATGGTACGAAATGGCGCACATTAGGAGAGGCCTATGTCCAGCAGTGGACTGCAGTGGGCTAATTGATTGATTGATTGATTGATTGATTGATTGATTTACAAACCTTTTTGTAAACTTGAATACATGTATCAATAATATAATTCATAAAGTACATAAACATTTTGACAATCCCCAGAGGATGAACTTAATGTATTTTAATATTTTGTTAATTGTTTTATGTGAGGTTTGGGAGCCACAGTGGTCAATAAATTAGAATGCATGAAACTAATATTAACTGTATATTGTTATACATGATTAATCAGCTGGTAACAGATATCAGCTTTATTAATGATTAACCTATTTTTTTTCTTTATCTGCTTGGTGGAATTTGATAATGGGTGTGATGTTATCAGATAACTGAATACTAACAGAATAGTATTCAACAATTTTCAGAGTTTTTTTTTTTAAATTCATAGTATCGTGTTTTCCTTTATATTCTAAATGTACACATCATTTTTCCTGTATATTATTTTAATTTTTCTTTTAAATTCAAAATGGAATCTGCCCTCCCAGACAAGTCATTTCATTGACCAGCATTGGATGGAATAGAATATCTTGACGGATGTCATAAACATCAAATCCCTTCAAGCTGGCAAGAACGTAAAATATATAATAAATAAATATATTCATTGTAAAATATAAATTTGAAGTTGGAAGTCTGTGTTTCTTATCTAAACTGCATGGGAGTTAATTTTTAACTGCCGTAGTTTACGAGTTGATACAACTTGATAACGAACTACAGCTATTATCTGCCTAACGACTACACTCAATTTTTTTTCTCTGGAAATCTAACTTTGATATTCAATAGGTCTTGGTACATATTCTTACCTCTCTATTGAATAGGTACCTACCGAATGGAAAAAATAAATAAATACAGCATACAATGATTGTATGTATGTATGTATGGCAAAGTTTTTGAATGTTCAATGTACCTGTACGACCTCAGACCCTATCACAAAACATCCATACGACCCTCTTAAGTCCCATTACAGATAAGGTTCAAACATGAGGTCGTACGGGTACTTAGCCATTTATTACTATGCAGCGCTATCCAAGAGTATTCCCCCTTGAAAAGGTTTGGTCGCGTAGTCCCTAATTGGATGTTGACAATTTTTAAACGGTATAGTTTTTTTTTTAAACCAAAGCCTTATTTTTTTATGCCATTATGTAGTGTAGCTAGAGTACTACCAGGTGCCTTCGAATTCGAGAGCGTTTCCCTAACACACCGGGTGATACTTGAATAAAACATACGAACAAATAGTACCTTACTGCATGTGAAATGTTAATTCATGGACATTAACAATACTGTTATCATACCACAAATGTTTGTTTAATGGTTATTAATGACTACGTCATCGTCATTAACATTGTGGTATTGTTACTGCAATCTCTATAGGTACCTAGTAGTGCGGTGACGGAGAAAGAATACATGTATCACCATCCCATCTTATCCGAAGGGTGTCGTAAGAGGTGACTAGCGGAAAAATACGCAGGCGATATGACTGCGAGAGAAGGAAAACTCGAAATAAATGCCTGTAGCAACCCGTCTGGCCAGCGTGGCAACAGTAGGCCAAAGCCTCTCAACATTGGGAGAGATTTGTGTCCAGCAGTAGACTGTGATAGGCTAATTGATTGATTTATTGACCTAGATTGTTATGTGCTACACGATTGCGATCAAATTTAGTATCAAATCTGGAACAGTATTTTTCTCTTATTACAAAACGCGAACTAGTATACCAACTTTTGTAATAAAGGATGCACTCTGGTGCAACGATAATTCCCTGTAGCAACCCGTCTGGCCAGCGCAGCGTGGCAACAATGGGCCAAAGCCTCTCAACATTGGGAGATTTGTGTCCAGCAGTAGACTATCATAGGCTAATTGTTGATTGATTGATTGACCTAGATTGTTATGTGCTACACGATTGCGATCAAATTTAGTATCAAATCTGGAACAATATTTTTCTGTTATTACAAAACGCGAACTAGTATACCAACTTTTGTAATAAAGGAGGCACTCTGGTGCAACGAAAACAAGTGCATGGATCTCATGCTCATGCTCGATTGCCGGATCGGGCAAAAATGTTGTAAATATCCAATGAGGTGACTGAAGCAACTAAAGGATATTGCAAGGTCTATTTTCCGGCTAGTAGATTTCACGCGGTTTCTTTTGTCTTCATGTAACAATTAAGTTGCGTACTTACACAATCGATTCAATTTCAGTTTCATAATAAGTCAGTGAGTGGAACATTATTTTATTGATTTTAGTGTAACTAGCTTCAGGATAATTAGTAGTGATTGAACTATCACGAACAAACAGACAAGAAATTTATATAAGTAGATTAAGGATCGTAAATTAAATATAACTCGGGTATTTCTTGTTAAATACATATATCCAAGACTAATTTAAAATTTTGTTTTAGTAAAGATATTTTACTTTTATTTAATATCGGACAGTAAATATTTTCGATGTAAATTCTACGCATTACTCACACGCCGCGCCGTCACGTTACGAGTCATAAATAATAAATAAATAAATAATAATAAAGCCGTTTATTCCATATTTTTACAATGTTTCGTGCTTATATGTTACACTTAGTTTATTGTTAGTATATTTTCATTATGACTTATAATTTTAATTGTTAGTATTAGGAAATATGGATCCCGGTTTGGGTAAAGGCCTCCTCCATCTTCTTCCATGACTCCCTGTCCCTGCCTGACTTTATCCAGTCGTTGCCTGCGATGTACGTTATTTCATCAGTCCACCGTTTTAATTGTCGACCAACATTTCTCTTCCCAGTTGGCTTACGAGTCATAAGCACATGTAATATTATAATCAAATTTTTTAAAGTTACCATATATTTATAGTTAAATTTTCTACATAATTAGCTGCGCCCCACGGATTTTCGTCGCTGGCGAGGCAGTAGAAAATTTGACTGTTACGTTTGTCATACACATACACACCTGCCCACTTTCCGGCTTTTCCATCTTCATTGCGCTCTGGGCTGGGCATCCCTGGCGTCAAACCACCACTTCTTGGGTCTTCCCCACCTATCAGAGCATTCGATTCTCTCTGACGACTAACAAGGGTTTAAAAACTTTGAACCAAAATTTTGTAATTGTCATATTGTGGTTTAACCTAGCCTTTTGCAATTCCACTCCTCCCATAGTAGAAAATTTGGACAAAAAATAATAATGAAACTAATGAAAATGATTGCACCACAATCTAATTTACATAGCTGGTTATCTCTAGCACCATCCAGTCTTAAATAGAATAAAAAAACATTTAACCTTATCCTTTGAGGACAAAAAATCTCTAACATTAATTGGTCGTTGCCCCTGTTTGTGCTAAAAATGTGTTTTTTGAGTGCGAAATATATATTCATAATCAATTTAACACTTATAAAAAACGAAAACTGCATATATTATACGAAACCGAATTATAACTAAGTTATAACTAGTTCTAACAGACCCTAATGAATTGTGCGAATAGTCGACGTTACGTGGAAGTGCAATGACCTTTCAGCTGACACCAATCCTAGGCACAAAACGAGAAAGTTTGGACGGGACATACGTCACCATCATTCATCACAATAGTTTTTTTAACGATTGTACAGTCACGTGCGTTAATATATCTCACGCTGCTTTTGTGCTCATGCTTTCATGTCTCAGAATTTTTTGCAAAGAGTTCAGTCAGACTCTAAATTAGTGATAACCGATTTAGCGGAACAAGATGCGTGCGGCGCTTGCGTCCGTATATGTACAACACAGTTCGAGCGGTTCGGTGACTCTTTCCTTTGTCGCACCATTAAGACCTGGAATTCCTTGCCAGCTCACGTGTTTCCCTCTTCCTACAGTCCCGGGTCCTTTAAGCGGGGCGTGAAAAAGCATCTGATGAGGCCGTCAAGCTGAGTGCCACCATTGTTAACATGGCACGTATATATAATGGTGGCCCTCTTTCTTGAGACTTTACCTTCAGCTTTCCATCAGGCGAGGTAAAGTAAAATTGAAATGGCCATTTATAAAAAAAAAAAAACACCATGTAGTAGTGTACACCATAATGTACGGAGCCTTACTAGGATCTTCGGGGCCCAAGCTAACCTTATTTACCATGCAGTATGTTCGTTTATGACAAGTCCTGATGCAGGCTTCTTCAGGCGTTGTTGGGGATATATAATGGCTAATAATGGCTAAAAAGAAAAGAAAAGCGATTCCCGGGCCAAGATGTAGCTTGGTTGTAACAACGAGTAACTCTAGAGTCGCGCATTAATATGTAATTATATATAATAATATGTAATAATATACCACACTAACTATTACTATAAAGGTCATGAAAAGAATATCTACGGTCTGAATCTCGCGTTAAGCTACGGTCGCTTCATAAAAGTGTTTAGGCAAAAAAAAAACTGGGTTATCTCGCGATTTATTATGTAATTTTATAATATATTTACGTGAAATTAGTTTCGTTTTCATAAAATGTTATATTCGCATGATATAACTTTGATATAACATTTATAAATGTTCGACAGTATTATAAAAATGTCTGGGTGTTCAAATAAACCGGAGGATATAAAATATCTTTTACATATTACTATGTAGGGTTGTGCCCTATTTTTTATTATATTAGTTTTGAAAATATTTGATTTTGAAAATCAAATTTTTCGAGCCGCTCGAAACCGCTCCCATACAAAATCGTGGCACGTGGTGACGTCAAAGCTTGCTGGCGCGTAGTGCAAACGTATGAAGAGGAAAAGAAAGAAATTGCATTTATCTCAGTCCACGTTGCGTTTACATATGTACAATGCATAATAAAATTGATTTGAAATTTAATAAGAAATCTAAAAAGTTGAAATTTTTGCGTTATTTCGATTGTTTATAATTTGACCTATTTTTGGCTTTAAAAATAATAAAGAGAATTATCTCAAAATATGCATAGTACAAACTGAACCTATTCAGTTTGTACCATGCATATTTTGAGATAAAATACTTGTAGCCTATCCTATTGTCAATGTTTGCCGAAACCGGCCAATTCGAGAGTAATCGAGAACGAGCTGACGATATTATTTTGATAATATTTGGGGGAAACGAAAATGGGGGAAAGCATTCAAATCCTTTTTGGAGGGGAAAACAAAAACCAGGGAAATTATAATAAACCCTTTTCTATAATCTAACCTTCCTTTCCTTGTCGCAGGTACATGTAATCTTCAGCTACAAGGGCAAGAACCATCTGATCAAGAAAGACATCCGTTGCAAGGATGATGTGTACACCCATTTGTACACCCTGATCGTACAGCCCGACAACACCTATGAAGTGCTCATCGACAATGAGAAGGTGGAGTCTGGAGAGCTGGAGGCCGATTGGGACTTCCTCCCACCTAAGAAGATCAAGGTATTGTATACTTTTATGAGATGAAGTGAAGAGTTGTGGCCGGAAATCAAGGAGTGTCGCGACAGGAGCATGATAGAGTCGGATCATTCTGATTTATCTGAGATTTCTTAAAAATTTCTACTTTACTTTTGAAATCCCACTTTAGTCATAACGATACGTTTTAATTTTGTCATAATACAGAGATACGTTCTTATAAGAGGTCATAAGTACTCACTTTTTCCAACAAACATTGATTTGGCTACATAATCAAATTTTTGTCAGATAATCTTTGGGGCACACACGATTGATATATCGACGCCTTCCTACGTCAACCTCGTAACTCCTTTCGAAGTTAAATAAATGGATTCGAAATTAATTGAAATTTTACTGCAGAAATCCCACAGCAGGTGATTGCTGTACCTACCCCACAGCTCCAGAAAACTTAGTTGTTGATTATCAGGAATTTTACATTTCCTGCCCAACTTTCACAATTTTTCTTTCCGTAAGACCCTTCTAAAATGTATTAGAAAATTTTAACTAAAATTCGTCAAGACTAGGAAATCTAAAAATTGTCCAAACAATAACTTGTAAAATATTTTCTGTCACCCAGGACCCCGAAGCCAAGAAACCCGAAGATTGGGATGAGAGGGTCACCATCCCCGACCCCGAGGACAAGAAACCCGATGACTGGGAGAAGCCTGAACACATCCCCGACCCTGATGCCACGAAGCCTGAGGATTGGGATGATGAGATGGACGGTGAATGGGAGCCACCTATGATTGATAACCCTGATTACAAGGGTGTTTGGGCGCCTAAACAGGTAAGAGTTGTTTTTTTAGATTTAATTGTTTTTTTTTGATGGCAAGTCTCATCTTGGACGTTCAATTTTCCAATCTAAATCTATTAGATTATGAATGAAAGTGATTGAATGCTTTTAGGGTTCGAACCAAAATCTTCAGGACCTGAGTTAACCTTAGCTATATGTAAGACAAATGATTTGATTGATTGACGATCTGGTGTAGGATTTCACCTTGGTATTGGGGGTCAGTTGGCTATATAAACCTAACAAAAAGCTATATTCGACCTCAAAGTTCGGACCTTATTTATAAACTAGCCTTAAAATGAGTTGTACAGGTACATTTGTGATAGGGTCGTACGGGTACAAAGCCAAACAGAAGCGGAGTACGCGAACCTTGAGCTCTAAGTTGAAAACCTTGAATTCCACCAGACACAGCACTAAGATGATTATGACTTAGGACTGAATAACTACAGAATATAACTCCATTTATAACTAGATCTGAGGACAGATTGTATTCTAGATAATAGTTAAAATGTCATTGTGAGAGACAATCCACAACTATGCGTTGCTGGATGAGAGCCCATATTAGGCCCATATTCTAGAATGGTACTCAGTTCTGAATCTCGATTTATTGGAAGAAAGATTGACAGATTTTACAGATTATCCATACGATCTGCACTCGGATACTTACTTACTTACTTACTGCCAGCAGGGGACGCCGTTTCCGGACGGGTGATCTGCCCTTCGGTGTGGGCCATTTCACCCATTTCCCCTATTTATCCTGTAACGGATAGGGGTGCCCGGCAATCACGGCGTTTCGTCAAACCTACCTGTTTCCTTGCAAAAACTTACAATCTGTTCCACCCTCAGATTGGGAATGTCTTCGAGATCTAGTTCATCCGTTCCCATGATTTCCCATCTTTTCAGCGCGTACATGGGACATTCGGCCAGCAGGTGGATGCTGGTTTCCTCGGCATCCATGCACTCCGGGCATTTGGAATCGGTCTTCACTCCTATTAGTGTCAGGTGCCTGTTCAGTCGGCAGTGACCCGTTATCACTTCTACGACAAGCCTCATGTTTTTCCTGGATAGTTTCATCAGTTGGCTTGTTCTTTTTGTGTCTAAGCTTTTAATGAACACCTTCGACTGTCTCATGACAGGTGATGTTTTCCATCTTCGATTGGTTTCTGCCACTATGCTCCTGCTGATGACTCCCTTGGTAATTTTGTGGGCTATTGGCAGCCTGGGTTCAGGGCCCACTTGGTTTTCATCAGCTCCTTTCCTGGCCAACTCATCGGCTACCTCGTTGCCCATATTGCCTTCGTGTCCGGGTACCCAGGCAATCGTCACGTCGGTTGCTCTAGCCAGACTTTCCAACGCCTTTTTGCACTCCTTTACTATTGCCGAGGTGGTCTCTATCTTGCCTAGGGCTTTCAGCGCCGCTTGGCTATCACTGTAGAGTGTGACCTTTTCGGCATTCAGGTCTTTTGTTATTTCCGCGCACTCCTTGATGGCAAAGATTTCTGCTTGGAATACACTTGCATACTTGCCCAATGTTGTTGAGCTGTTTATCTCTGTTCCGTCCTCGCATTTAATGTGCACTCCGGAGCCAGAGAGCTTCGTTGTGGCCTTTCTGGAGCCGTCTGTGTAACAGACAATGCCATCTGTGTCTATCTTCCAGTCGTCTCTCTGTCCTATGTGTACTCTGTATTTCTTGTCAAAGGTTCTCTCTTTCTTGATTAGGTCATTGTTTGAGAGAATCATTGACAGTTTGTCTTCATAGCCCTGACTAATCTTGGCATGGCCTTCATCGAACGAGTTTGCTGTCCAGAGGCCAATGCTTCTTAGTTTGAACCATTGTTCAACTGCTTTCTTTTTTGCCTCTAGGTCTAGTGGGTTTAGTCCTAGTATTATCTCTAGCGCGGCAGTGGGTGTTGTTCTCATTGCACCCGTGGTCATTAGTGCTGCCATTCTTTGGGCCTTGTCTAGTTCTTTTTTTATTGCTCCCAATGTTGGCTCTGTGCCACCATACCAGGGCTCCATGCATGATTCTGGGCATAATTATGGCCTTGTATATCCACAGTACTATGGCCGGTCTTATTCCCCAGGTTTTTCCTACAGCTCTTTTGCACTGCATCATAGCCATTTTGGCCTTCGAGCATGCGTTGCTTATGTGAGTCTGGAATGTCAGTTTGCTGTCCAGTGTCACACCCAGGTATTTGACCTCTTTTACCTTTTCGAGATCGTGACCGTCAAGTCTTACTGGTTCAGCTCGTCCTAGTTTTCTTTTCCTCGTGAAGAGTACTAGTTTTGTTTTGTCCGGGTTTAGGTCCAGGCCTTTACTCCTGCACCATTCTAGTGCTTTGTTGATCCCCTTGTTCATGATATTACATATGACACTGAGGACCTTTCCTGTTATCAGAAGCACACCGTCATCAGAGTATACCTGTGTGTATATATGCATTCTGTTTATCTTGTTTACTAATTCATCTATTAGCAGGCACCATAGTAGGGGTGATAGGCATCCTCCTTGGGGGAAGCCTCTCCTTGCTGTCACTATGCGTGTTTTTCCCGCTAACTCAGCTTGTATCAGTCGTTGGTTCAGCATGTTTCTTATCCAACCTGATATATCTTTGTTTATGCCTTCGCGGTTTAGTGTCTCCTCAATTGAGACTGGGGTCGCCTTGTCAAAGGCTCCCTCTACGTCGAAGAAGCATCCTAGTGCATATTCTGTGTTGCTTATCGATCTCTGTATCCTGTTGACCAAGTTATGCAGGGCGGTCTCGGTGGACTTGCCTTCCGTGTACGCATGTTGGTTCTGGTGGAGCGGAGATCCGCTTGCGGCGACTTGTTCTCTTATTAGTCTATCCAATATCTTCTCTAGGGTTTTGAGTAGAAATGAGGATAGGCTTATGCATCTAAAGGCTTTGGCCTCTTGATACGTCTCTTTACCGGGTTTTGGTATGAATACCGCCCGTACTTCCCTCCATTTCCTAGGAATGTGTTTCATTCTGATGCTGCAGTTGTATAGCTCCAGAAGATCATCTTCTATGTACTTTATTGCTTTTTGGAGCATTCCCGGGAAGATTTCGTCTGGCCCGGCTGCCTTGTATGGCTGGAACGATCGGATGCTCCATAGCAGATGCTCTTTCGTGATTATCGTCTTTACCTCGTTTTCCTCCGGGTTCTCTGTGTAGGCACTTGTTTCGTTGCCTACGTATTCCTCACTTTCTGGAAAGTGTGTTTCCAACATTATTTCCAGTATTCTTTCTGGGTCAGATATGAGTTCGTCCCCTTGCTTAATGCTACCTAATTTGCAGTTGCTAGTTTTTGGGAACATTTTGGCAAGTCTCGCTGCGTCAGGGTATTTCTCGATACCCTCGCAGAACGCTTTCCAGCCATTTCTGTTCTCCCTTCTGCATTCTTTTTTGAAAAGGTTTCTTTCTCGCCTGTACGTCAACCAGCTTTCCTCGTCGCCCCTTCTAAGTGCTGTTCTGAGGGCTCGCCTGGTCTTTTTCCTTTTCTTCTCTAGTGCTCTTGTCCACCATGGTTGGCCTTTTCCTGGTTTTATCTCCCTGAGTGGGCATGCCCTGTGGTACGCCTCCCTGAGGGCATTATCCAGTCGGCTGGCTTCTTTTTCTATATCTATGATATCTTTTATCGAGTTGCGGTCTGCTGGATTCCACTTCTTCATATGCTGTTCAAATGTCGTCCAGTCAGTTTTCCTCGCGTTTCTTGTCATGGTTTTCTCGATTTCGGTTCCCACACTGAAGATTATCCGTCTGTGATCCGACTTCGAGTCTCTTTCGTCCACTTTCCATTCTGAGATGTGTTGGCTGATCCTGTCGGTGGCGATCGTGATATCCAGCACCTCTTTCCGGTTTTTCGTAACGAATGTCGGAGTGTTACCCTCGTTCAGTACGTCAAAACCTGCTGAACTAAAGAAATCTAAGAGTAATTCACCTTTTTTATTGCAGTTGGTGCTGCCCCATACCACGTGGTGGGCGTTGGCGTCGCAACCTAGAATAATGGGAATATTCTTACCGTGGTATTTTCTTGTAATTTCTTCCAGTTCTGGCGATGGTGGTTTATAGTCTTCTTCGCTGGGTAGGTAAGCAGAGACTATGAGCACCCTTACTTTGTCACCTGTGTTGAACTGCATTGTTGCTGTGGCGCTAGCTAGGTCACTGTAACAATCTGCCTTTATTAGTCCTAATGATCTTACCCTGCTGCTGGCGTATATGCATGCCCTGGGTGTTGACTCACCATTTTCGTGGTATATGATTTCACCTCCCAGGGAGCTCAGCCCGGAGATACGTCCTTTGACGACGTATGGCTCTTGCAGTAGGGCCATGTCTATCTTCTCATCTACCACGTGTCTGCAGAATTCAATCATTGCATCGCGGCAGTGGTGGAGATTAACTTGAACTATTCTTATTTTTTGTGTGTGTGTTTTTGGTGTGTTGCTGTTAGTGTGCATGTGTGTGTGTGTGTTGTGTGTGTGTCTGAAGGTGTGTGTTACTGCTCCCTCCTTAGACTGCATTACGCAGGAGGGCTCTTCTCCATCCAAGGCGGTTGCAGTATTGCAACGCTTGGAGGAGGAGCCCGATCACTGCGCTTTGCAGGGAGGGGGTGTGCCTTGACGTCTGGGCGTGGTTGTTGGCGGGGCGCCATAGACCCGGACGGTACCTCCTTCGAGGGACCCGGCCGGGGGTCTGTCCCCCCACCTTCAACCAACGCCACCTGTGTGTGCGGCGCCTGTTGTGTGCTGTTTGGGTTGGGGCGCTTTAGGTGCGGTGTACCTGTTTCAGCTGTGCCCACCTTCGGGGCAGCAGGCTGATCGGTACTGCCGCTTGGCTCCGAACCCGGTGCTTTTTTGTTGTGGACAGGGCAGATGCACCTGTCCGGTGCTTGTGTTGTCTGGGGAGGCTTACCTAGCACGCGGACGTAGACGACCGTGGCCTGGTACATTAGCCAAGTGTCTTGTGCAGCTATCTTGGGAACTCCCACCACAAGTCGGACTCCCAAAGGGAGTACTTCCTTGCGGATGAGGTTCCACTCTGATATCTTAAGGTCTTCTTCCCGGTCTCCGTTCTGGATCTTTATCAGATCCAGGGGCTCAATACGGATCCCACCTGCGTTGCCGGGGAGCCATATGGCCACCTTGTGGAGATCCAGCTTCTTTGGCCTGAGAGACACGCCGTCGAGCTTTCCGAAGTCGCACCCCAGGAGCCACGTCATCGCCTCCTCGGTCCTGGGACTTACCAGGAAATATCCCTCCGCCACCAGGCCCGAGGCGACGAACTGCAGACTCCGGCCACTAACTCCGCTCAGTGCAGCAATCTCAATCAGGTCTACTAACCTTGTTCTAATTACCGCAGCAGTGGCATCGTCTACTGTCGCCCCATCTCCTCGCTCGATGATGACCGAGAGCTCACCTTGACCCGCAGTGGGCTTCGGTGGTCCCTCGATCTTCGGTCGCTTTGTGGGACGACGCTGCGCTTGCTCCTCCGGGTCAGTACCCTGTCTTTTAATCTTGTTGGCCCTCTTACCTGACTCACCCGCGGTCGTCGCTCCCGAACTGGTCGACGCGCCGAGTTGAATCTGGCCGGGGGGCCCCGCTGAGGTCTTCTTACGGCGGGTCCTTTTCCGTCTATATTTGACGGTGGTCCACTCGCCTGCTTCTGTTTTGTTCTCCCCTATGCTCATGTTGGTGAGGCCGTCACCTAGAGATTCCGATACGGATCTCCCGGTTCTTACCTCTGGGCATGGGCTTACCTTTTTGGTCTTTTCGGTGTTTCGCGCTGATGTGTCCCCCCCAGAATACGTGGGACAGCTTGCACCACTACGTGGTGCAAGGAGGGATTCTCCGGCATGGCCGGTACCCTCCTGGGGTATTTCTTCTTTTTCATGAGCGCTCATGTTTGGTTTGACCGGTATTGCCGGTTTGAGATGGAGGTGGGTGGTGGAGTGGGAAGTAGATGGGATTATTGGACTGGGCGTGGTGGGAGTGGGGCAGTGGAAAAAGGGGGGGGCTTCGACCGAGGTTTTAGTTACGTCTGTTTCTTAGGGAACCAGACCAAAAAGCAGGCGGTACCACGTGCAGGATTACCTCTGGTCTTGCCATAGGAGTTCTTCACGACTGTTGCGCTCCTCCCATGACCTTACTATCCTCAGCACTGGAGAGATGCTGAGAATAAGGCTTCGCCAGTCTGAGCGCAAGGTCCCCAGGCTGGCTCCACCCCACCCAAGGCTCCACTCGGATAAACCGCGATTTAGAATTGAGTATACCATCTAGAATACGGGCCTCACACTCTTCACGAATGATTTCATATTCAAAACGAACGTGATTTTATCGAAAATTTGCATCGATATCTTATGTTTAACATCTCCGTGTCTAACTATATCTAAAACACAAAGTGTACCAACTTGTGAAACTATGACGTCATAAAAAAAGTTATAATGTCGCCTAATGTTTGCGTAACTTATAAAACGTGTATTGACCGGACACATTACCGTTAGATTTCGTACGTTTTCTATGCAGACAGGTTCGTTAAGCTAAAAATTGTCAATGCTTTGGGAATATATGTTTGTATTGACTGTGCTGTGGTTCTTTTTCAAGTTTAATATTTTGAGAAGGCCATATCTTCAAGTTTTAAGTCCCGGATTAGACAAAGGCTGACTTTTTTGTTGGGTATTTAAAGTAGTGTAGTACGAAATAGTATGGTATCCGTACTGATATAGACTTGACACCTTCTAAGGTATTGACAGAGATCCTGGGTTGGATTCCCGTTTAGTAAACATGTATATTTGTATTGAATCAGGTTTACAAAAAAAGTATCTTAAGTCTGGTAAACTACATTCTAGATTTCTTGAGACAAAATCTAACTTGTGTTTCTCTGAATGACACCAGAATAGTCATTTATTATTATTATTTAGTTTTTTATTTAGACTGCGATTACAGTTTTCAATCAGTAAATAAAAAAATATTCTGTCTATTCACAGATTGACAACCCAGCATACAAAGGCCAGTGGATACACCCAGAGATTGACAACCCAGAATACACTTCAGACCCAACTTTATACAAACGGGATGAGCTCTGCACAGTCGGTTTAGACTTATGGCAGGTCAAGTCTGGCACCATCTTTGATAACTTCTTCTTTGGGGATGATCTTGAAGAGGCTAAAGAACGTGGAGAGGCCCTGAAGAAGAGGCTAGAAGGAGAGAAGAAGATGAAGAGTGAACAGGATGAGGCAGAGAGAGAGAAGGAGAAGGCTGAAAAGCCAGATGACGATGAGGATGATGAAGATCTCGATGATGAAGCTGGTGATGCCTTGCCTATGGTAAGTTGATCTTAATTTTTTTTCCTACGATTTCCGATAATTTTTGCTCTTGCGAGCTAAGGCCCGTATTCTTTGAAGGGTACTTAGTTCTAGTCTTGATTTTTTTTGAGTAATTTGTAATGACAATCTGTTAAATCTGACAATCCATTGGTGTCTTTAGATAAGTGGAGATTCAGAACTGAGTTTCTACAATACGGGCCTAGCAAATGAATTACGGTGGTGGAATCTAAATACAATGGGTAAAAATGATTAACTTCATTGTTTTAGAATGAAATTTTGAAGCATTTACTATGCTAACTTTTGTATGAATGTCGGTAGATGGCTCCCACCGTCGCCCTAAGACGGTAGTATAGGAGAATTTGGATAGCTTCAGGTGTGGCTCGGTGGCTCAGTGGTCAGAGCATTCCCCCTTTAAGGGAAAGATCGTGGGTTCGAGTCCCACCTGAGCGATTCATTTATTGTTTTTGTTAGTTCGTAAGAATTTCGGTAGATGGTCCACCGTCGCTCCAAGATGTATGGTATAGGAGTCATGTTCAGTTGTCAGGTTTCCACCAAGAAACGGACTGTATAGTATACAGTCTGGTCTGGACAAAGTCTACAGTGTATACTTTGTCCAGGCCACACGAATAACGTCGTGATTACTCCGAGATATTATTAATGACTGTGTTTAAAAATAAATTCTATGACAATTTATTTTCAAACACAGACATACGTAACTACGCTTTAAAACTTTCTTTCTTTGTTTCCTATTGGAGTTTGTATGATGTTAATAATTAATATGAAGGACATTCAGTCAAATGTGCTATCGTTCTATTGCTAGGCTGTCGCGGGTTTGATTCTCGCTCAGCGTAAATTTACATACTACCTTACCCATGGACTATCCAAAAACATGGAAATTTATCATGTCATGGTCACTCACTCCAGTTCACCCGTGATCATGGTGCTTGCAACAGCATCGAGATATCGGAAACTCCAAACAATCCCGATAGCTTAATAGTAATTTATAAATATTTTCTATATTTGGAAATATATTATTTTATTTATTATTTATAATGTTGTTCTGTTTGTCCACAGGAGGACCACGATGAGCTGTAAAAAGTGTATTAGTGAGTGCAAAAAGACATTTAAGTATCGCCGGGTACGTGAGCTAGTGAATGCGCGAGTATCGTTCCAAAAACTTAGGAGAACATTAAGTTCGTCATAGTGCGTCATAGTGTGTTACGTTCCAATCTTCTAACTATATGTATAAATAATTACAAGCTGTAAGGTTTTATTCACAACCATATGTTTTAGTCTAGCGTGACTCGAAATATTTTCGTGTTGGTTCGGTTGGCAAGCTGTCCATAGAATAAAATCATATGTAACTAAAACACTTTTTTGTCCACTGTAATTTAAATTTATTAATGATTTAAATATTAGTAGATCTCTAGATGATTATTACTTACTAATTACATAAAATTGTAAGGTTTACTTAGATTTATTTTGGGATCCTGTCATAAGGTCCTGAATTAGTGGCAATCCAAAAATACACTATGAAATAAAGCACTTTAAAATCTTTTCACAAACGCCTAAGAAATCGTTGGAGATATATTGCGATGAATTCCATTTACATCGATAATATAACCTTCTTTTTTTAAAGTCGGTTAATAATAAAGCCAGTTGAATTGCTGCTTTATGAAGAAGTGTAGATCTTTGTTCTATGGATAGGTCGGTCGATATTTCGTCCCAATGTTCTGATTTTGTATAAAGTTGCAATCACGCTCAGTTTTATCGTATTAATGTTAAACGGCACTGTGTGTCGTGAGTGCTGGGTTTATTGTACAATACTAGTCGCTATGAACCTAAATTGTTTTGTAAGAATTTGACTATTGTTGTAAAATAAATCTGTGAGTGGAAGTTTCTCATTTTTGTTGTGAAACGAGTCTGATTAAAATTAATATATTAAATTTATATTTTGTTTTATTGAATTATGATAAGGTGGCCGAGTGACAACCCTAGCAGATATAGGTCGAAGCGGTCTCTCTCCTTTACGGGGGTAATACGGGGGTAATATGGGGACATCGTGGTTCCAACACCTTAAGGGGCCTATCTCGATACCGGAGATGGCCCTGAGTCAACCGACCTATGGAGATCTTTGGATTGGAGACTGCGTACGGTTTAAGTCGGTTCGATATAACCGCTCTCGAGTAGCCGAGAGGGATTTAAAAAAGTTATTTTTTGCTTTTTTGTAATGGACCCACATCAATGGATTTTTGTAATGGAGCTTAGTGGACGGAGGGCCAATTTGACTTCATCTCGCCTGATGGTAAGCTAAAGGCAAAGTCTCAAGGGTCACCATTGCATACACGTACCATGTTAACAATGGTGGCACTCGGCTTGACAGCCCCATCAGATGCTATTTCACGCCCCGCTTTAAGGACCCACCTGGGTTCCAAAAGTGCAAGCCATGGATGTTACTGGGAACATCACTATGATTGACCGTGATAATGATTGTGAGGAGTTAATGACACAAAATAATAATTCAAAATTTATTTCACATAGAAACAGACACACTTCAAACTAGCTGAGTTTTCTGTTTGCGACATTATACTCTGTCCAACTATTAACTTTGTACAACAGCATGACAACAGCCTTAAAAAACTGTTACCTATTTGTAAATAAAATATAACATAACTTACATATTTGTAAAAGGAATCATAGGAACACGCGCCAAAACAGTTAACTGCCTGATATCTACAGTATTTTAAATTGAAATTTAAACCCATTAATTTGAATGGTAATTAAAATTGATAAATGGCAAATTGCAACGTCAAAACTTAAACTGGTGGGATAGAGTATAATGTTTACAATATCAAAAATTATACATTATTCTCTCAAAAGTTCAACAGATCATTTTACAATTAATTTAGGTATACTGAATGTCAATTAATTTCCTATGGCAATGAAAATATATAAGTCATAAATTTTAAATAATTAGAAATTAATTCTTCGATCGGGTTAGGAGTCGGAGTCGGGATTGACTTGGAAGTTGGTTCTGTTTTAACGATTTCGGTCTGAATGGTTTCACTCACGGTTTTGCCTTCAGGCACCTCCTTGACGATAACTGTTCAGAAAACACAGATTAAATGTGATATTCATATAATATGACGTCAGTATACATTTCTATAAATATCACAAGTATTAATTAAATTAAATTAATTTTATTATAATTTTAAAGTTATTAATCTCTTAAATACGGTGGTAAATAATTCATAGTCTCACGAAGCTGTGTTAAGCGCCATCTACCGTCTTATTTGTGTAACTTCAAGGTGTAAAAGCCTTGATCACCGACTTACTTAATTCGACGAATTCTGAAAATATACAAAGATAACACATTATTATATCGATATAATAATAATACCTCTAAATTTAGCCGCAAGGTGGCGCTACAAGTCACTAAATTTTTGTTTTATCCACCAATCTGACAACCCTGACAATCTGACAACATTGGTAGGTGGGACACGACGGTATTACCGTCCAATAGAGCAGTACGACTGGGGAAGTACCTCCGCACTACAGAATACCGCGGCCATAATAACCTCGTGTTGTGTTCCCGGCGGTGAGTAGGGTAGCCAGAGCTCCCTGGGGAGTTATTGTGCTGTCAGAGGGAAGACCAAAGGATATTCCTGCTTTGTCCTCTACGCTGACGGCACAGAAACGCTGTGTCTACAGGGTCGGCAGCACGAGTGTAACTCCCTTGGTGTTGCACATGTCTATAGGCCATGGTAACCACTTTCCATCAGGTGGGTCGTGTGCTTGTCTGCCACCTTAGTGGTAAAAAAAACCTTTACTGAGTTGAGAAAAGGCGTTATAATTTTGGCGATGGCCGTAATCTCACCCATAATAAATGAAGGTCTTTTGGAAAAAATCTGCTAGCTGGCAGACAAGTGCACGGTTCTCCTTATAGAACGTTGTTACCGTAGCGTATGGATGCCCCGTAGGAACCTTCTGATGCCTTTTTTGTATAACCACATATTGTAATAGCTTGGAGAAACCACAGCAGGGAGCTCATTCAACAGCTTGAGCATGCGCGGAATGAAGTGCCTTTCATACCCCACAGTGGGCACCGTTACCGGTCGTAATGTATAAGGACAAATTCCCTGCCTATAGCGAGCGGTGCGACGATAGAATGTAGCTGTGTACTTACTGCTCTTAACGTCCTTCAGTTTCTCAATCTTAGTTTCTGGAGTGGTGACAGGAGCAGGCGTGGTAAGACTGGGCAAAATTTGTTTCAAAAACTCGCAGGGAACCGGGAGCGCTGACACTGTGGACAAATAATTGCTATTTATTTTCTACAATATCTATTAACACTATAATCTGATCATGTGCCTGTAACCCATAGGAACTTATTCCGGGGATTAACCTTTGTTATTCCAGACTATAATATTATATTTCTGTGGCAAATTTCAGCCAGAATCGTTCTTTGAGTTCTTCTCTGTTTAGCTCTTATGAGTAGCAAACATTCGAACATCTTCGAAATTATTATCTAGTAGGCAGGAGGCCGGGTGATAAGTACGTTTTCATATATTGACTGTCCAATCCCTACGCCAGTGATAATAACATCTCTAAATAGTCTAAATACAGAAGACGAGCGTCCGTTCTTCTGCGTTATTAAAATGATAACCAATTTTCGACTTAGAGGCAAAACCTGAAGAACAATTGGTAATGTTTTATTCACATAATGTTATACAGATCAACAAATAATACTAGGCATCTACCATTTCTCTAATCACTCATCTCATTACGGTTCACTCCAAACTTCGTTTAGGTCTAGGTCCCTATCTACTAATGAGAAAACAAACAAACAAATTAGCAAGTTAAGATTACTGTTTATTGCCAGTGTGAGCTGTTATTTAGATAGATACGTAATATCTTATTTTGGTTGGTACAATATGTTTACAATATATCTAGAACTATTACATTAACAACTAAATGGTGCATGCTTCGACTCCGCCCGCGTGGATGTCGGTAGCAACTTTTTGCCATATCATATCTCTCCTCCTAAGTGTTATCTGTTACTTTGTGATATGTTATGTATGTGAATATAGTTCATTCTGACGTCAAGGTACCTACCATAAGAACACAAGCGAACAATATGTGCGTAAGTGTTTGTTTGCGTTCGTAAGTATCTATGACACTGTAATATTCGAATTATTCTATTTCATTTCCCACCTTTTAAGATGAGTAGCAAGTATTTCAGATTTAAGCTATTATATTTTGTCCCATTACCTACTAATCCCGTTTCTTCGATTAACAGGAACCTATTCCCGGGAATAAAAGTAGCCTTAGTGCTAACTTCATAGCTTTGAAAAAAACTCGGACTTGTAATCAAGATGGTCGAGATCTACATGAAGATCTTAGGTTTAATCTCTCCGTTTATAAGTCAAGTCATAATGTTAAAAATAAATGCTTGTAAATTTAGAGATCCTAATGTGTCCTGATACTTGTCTACTCAGTTTTGATCCGCAATTTATAATAGAAAGGTATAATAAGTAGATCCTGTATCACTATTCATGCTCTTCCGATGTGAATTCGTAATCAATGCAACTTGGGGTCAAGAATGTCAAGATCATAATAATATGGCGGTAACTATATACCTACCCAGGGAAATACCTTGGAATGAAAGTGATTTTGAAAAAGTTTTCCATACAACATTTTTTCTTACCTTCATGATGGGCACTCAGGATCAAAATCTGAAAATACAGAGGTCATATTAGTAACACCGACAGTGGGATTCGCTACAGATTTGTGTCATCTTCATCATCCTAACGTTAATCCCAGTCGCATCCGAAACATTTTCAACTTGTAGTATGGGGTCCGCTTTACCAGTATAACTGCGGGTTTGGCTGCAGTTTGATATTTTCTGTGAAACGACTGTCATTTGAACCCCAAGGGCGACACAAAGGGCAACTTAAAAAAAAAAGACGGGTTGCACACTGGGAGTGCCGGCAGAAGTGAAAACATTTTCTTATTTTCTTTCTTCGTTATATACATAGAAAAAGATAAAAAAGAACATACCATACCATACCTATAATATAGCGCTAATCATAGAACCTATCACTTATTTTCTGCTAATTTTCTGTCAGAAGAAATTAATAAATTATGAAAAGAAAAAATAATCACAAATAGTAATAAATTACAAAAAGAAAAAATAATCACAAAAAGTTTCAGAAGGCCAGGTGGTTTGAACCCGATACTATCTGAAACTATGAGGACTTACAGTCGAAGTGCTTACCGTTTAAGCTACGACGTTATCTATAATAACTTGCAGAATAGATAGTCTGTACCTAATCTTGTATGACGTCAGTCGTCGGTTACGGTTCAAAGGTCAACTAATCCTGACGCTTCCTTAACATTTTACACCCATCCAACGCCGCTAAAGAAGTTTTCACTTCAAAAAACTTTAACTGAAACCACATCCCGAAGGCGATGTCGAAGCATTTTAATTAGATCAGTTGTTGGACTTCTGAGGACTCCAACTACCGGTAACGACTGCCATAGATATTTGTATAGCAACCGCGACCGACGGCTCAACGTGCTGCCCGAGGCACAACCAGACCAATGCAAATACCAGACCATACATGCATACAAATATTACGAGGATCGAACCTGCGCATCCTGCGTAGCGGCCGCGTTTACATAAATACTAGGTACCGCTACACCACAGAAGCAGTAAACCGATTTTACAACTGGTTATATTTTTTCGTGTGGCAACTACACAGTCATTGTCATGTCAGGCATTTCGTAAGATGAGAACTTCCATTAATTATACATTGATGTGCTAGACCCGATCGAAAGCCTTCGACGCCAGCTAACGCCTGTTCTTGACAATTCAAATTTAGTAGTGTGTGAGATATTTGGTACTCAAACCAACGTTATCTGCTAGCCGATAAACCTACTGATTTCTGGATGGCGCAATCTTTCCTCTCGCAGCCAAGCTAAGATAAGCCAAGTCAAGAAAAGGCTACAGGTTTGATTCAACCGTGATTAATGCTAGTATGATGACTGTGACTGGTTGGATTACTACGGCATGAGCCGTACTGTCGGTCAATCAATAAGATACGTTATCTAGATATTTCAGCTGTATGTTAATTACACGCGTCACTAACTCCAGGGGAAATAAGGTGATCGCGTCGTGATAAGCCTGTATTGTTGACTTTATTTCCTGGGTGTTTTGGTCAAACATTCGGATAGTACAAATATTAAAAATAATCTCTTTCATTATCTTTAATGCTTAATCATCAATCAATGCAAATTAGGCTTTCATCTCATTGTTAGGGGCTTGGGGGTTTAGAAGGTGAAAACATCGAAAGGTAATTTAGAACCACAGATAATTTTTTACAACTCTCTGGAACTAAACTATGCCGATAGGTACTATTGTTATTCACTATTCATATACATTGTGTTTCAAAAAAGTCCAGTTCCTGAAACATGCAACAACTGCTTTAACTGCAATGTTTCGACGTCGCCTTTGGGTCGTGGAGGTCAGATGGTAGTCTTTTCACAGAAAATATCGAATGGCAAAGCGGATCCCAGACTCCGAGTTGAAAGCTTCGGATACGACTGGGATTAACGCTGGGATGAAGAAGAAGAGATCTTATTTCATCTAGATGATTTCTATAACCGTCTTAATAAAAGCTATTCCAAAGAGTTTATACTATTTTTCGTTCACTCTACTAGATGGTCATTTAATATTAGACTTTAACAATTTAGCTGTAAAGTACAAAGTTAAATGGCATTGGTTACGGTCCGAGGAGGGCCAGACCGAGAGGGATGGCCCTGGGTCAGCCGGGGTGCGAGGGATATGTCGCATGACAACCTCACCTTCGGCCTAGCACTACGACTCAGAGACGGCGTGCGGTTTAGCCGGTTCGAGTCCGACATAACCTCCCCCTCCGGCTCCGGAGGGGTGGGTATCTGTGGTACCGCAGTGGTTTTGCAATGAAAAAAATAATAGCAGAATTAGGGCCCCGGACTTGAGTGCTGGGTGCTGGACAACACTGTAATATTTGTTGAGTCATGCTTAGCTACTGGTGAGACAGACTGCTTCGCTGTTCCGTGTGAAGCATTAAAATTGCTTAACAATAGATGAATCAAATGTAGGAACAACCAAAACACGAGACGAATTGCGAAACTCTTCCTTATTGCGGATGGTAAAAACATGTGTTAGTTTCGGTTATTTGCAAAGTCATAGGGTACGGATTGTTCTGGAAAAGAGTCTGTCAGAGTCGTTACATAAGTCGGCAGGTACCTAAGACAATGGTTGTCCTTTACCAGCGTGAATAACGATGCTGATTAGCAATGTGTTCAAATATGAACATCAGAAAGACATGTGCATTTTAAAATATGTTCGCAAAAATTATTGTAAGATGAAATAAAAATGGAATCTATAGTTGTTGATGTCATTTATGTAGGTGGTAATGTAATGTTCATTACCTAATTGATAAAAAATAACTCGACACTGTTCAAAAATTTTTTGGGGCAATATTTTCCGAAAATTATTTTTGGCTCGTGATGATGTACCCACCTACATCAGCGTGAGGAATATCTTCACCACAAGTCCCTAAATGATTTTTATCTACTCTGATACTATAATACAAAGATTATAAAATTGAAATCAAAACTCTTATGACAAACATTACGCACTGGCCAAAAAAAAAGTTTTATTACGATACAGGTCTTGTATAGACACCTATATCATAAAATAACTTTTTAATCATAACGATACACCTATACAACCTCCATCTGGACTAAACCTCTACTTTAAAAAAAGAATCCGCCGATTCGGAAAAAAAAAGAAACACGCATGCGCAATCGAGTGAGTTTGCGCCTTGGCGATCTATACATTTAAATTAAACAAAGTTTGGTTTGGTTTTGGTTTGTAAAATAAATTAGTTTATGTATTATAGTATGAGAGTAGATAAAGTAGTGTATGACACTGTACATAACTTGGTCTTATAACACTCGTGTGATAATATAAAAAAACTCGCTTACGGCTCGTTTTTTTAAAACACACTCGTGTTGTAAGAACCCTTATTATGCAACAGTATCATAAACTACTATAAAACCAAGGCATTAAGGGCAAATCAAACTGTTTTATTGATTTAATTTGTATGATTATTTAACAGTAAGGCGGGAAACCAAGGATTTCAGATCATTTTGAGCACTTTTTCCATCAAGATTAATCTGATGCTGACTGAACCCTCAAGAATGAGTTCCACATAGACACAAAGGCACATGAAGCCTGAAAACCTTACACTCCTTGAAGTCGCAAGAACTCGTGAAAAGTAAAAAAATGTGGCTATTTTTTGTGTGTGTAAGTTAAAAAAGAAGTTGTCCATATACATTGAAACGATTCGAGATGGCGATGCGGTGTGCCCCCCCCCCCCTTCTGGGAAAAGATGGGGAAGCCGCGCCGTAGTCCCGCACTCGGGGGTCTTCTATTGACCTGGGTCAGTAGCTGACTTCAGCGGGGGAGTATCCAAAAGAATTTCCACACGGTAAAATAAAAAGTTACATTGGACCCATTTTACATTTGAGATCCAATAATTTTGAAAAACAAATTATTGCTTCTTCTTTTATTATGAATATCTATATAGTGTAAGTAGTGATTTAATTATATAAAATGAAAATGTAAATATCTTAGACTGTTTGAAGTTTATCAATTAAGTTATTTTTAGTTGACGAAGCGACCATAATGTAACTCAAGGCTTTTTAAAATAAATACTTAGTAACGTGGGTCACACACTATTAGTACCTATTGTCACAGGTGTATATCAAAGTATAACCAATCAAACGAAACAGGGGTCAGGGTCCTTTTTGTTATCACATATTTTTGTTCACGAAGTAAGTACAAGGTGGTTAGTGTTGAATAAAATATTTCAATCTCACCAAAATTGCGGTAACAGAACACAAATACACAGAAGCCCGCATGTTGTCTATTGCCGAGCATAGACAAATATACTGGAGCATATAGAGCGATCGTCTTATGTTTATATGGCGGGAAAACAACGCCACAGATACGGTATATTACACGCTTGTTAGCACAAGCTGTGGGTATAGAATGTGCCAAAGAAAATAAAAATAAAAATCCTTTCAGATATTTCGTCAAGGTATTGTTTTGCAACAAATAATAATGATAGGTATTTGTCTTAAAAGGCTTAGCACACCTTCCGTGGTGGAGATTCACGGTAATATACTGCCCCTTATGTTATCTGCTTATAAGCGAATAAGCAGATAACATAAATGTCCAAACTAGCTAAAAAAAAGAACATAGCTATTTTTCTTCATTGTCTCTACTTCCACCAAGATCATTGAGGCCTATATCAGTCTATATCACCTGCCATTCGATAGAGCTGCTGATTTATAGACGTGACTTAGTGCAGGGGTCCCTCTTGAGGTATTTATTGGAATCAGTAGATCTTTCTTTTGTGTTCTTTCTTCTAAACTTAGTAAAATTGAGGGGAAAAAGAACAGGAGAGCTGACCTAGGGTCCCTAAGTGCTAGCTTTAAATGCAACCAGGATTTTATTATTATTGATCAAAATTGATTTGTATTGGATACAAAAGAAGAAATTTGGATTGGTTAAGGCGAGATCTGGTAGCTTATTGGTCAAAACATTGCCTCTGTAAGGTTCAAACCCCGCCTAGATCATATTTTTCTATTTTCTATTTAAATTGATTAACCAAAAGTACTAATATTCCCTCTAATCCGTCAGTTAACCAAAAAAGCTTGTGTTAGGAGTGAATTCATGTCGGTAGTGTAATAGCCAGGATTCGAACCTAGAACCGCCCCATCCTAAGGCCGACTTCTTAACTACTTAGCCATCAATTATTTTTTCCGATTTTTTCACTGTTTTCTCTCTATTTCCCAAATATATCTAAAAGAAAGAGATTTCTTTCTTGTACACATATCTTCAACGACTTTTACACAAAATACAAGCTTTACAGAATGTATAGGTACAGTCAGCAGCAGCAGACAAAAATATCTTGTCTACAAAGTAAAAAAATTATCTTAAAACCAAAGTATTAAAAGTAAATCTAACTGTTTTATTGATTTAAATTGTATTACTCTCCGAACTTAAGGTGTGTACCAAATTTCAGAACAATAAGTCAACAGGAAAGGGGGTTAACCAAGAAATTAAGATCATTTCCACGATGCAGACCATGAGTCTAGTGTGGAAACTATTAGAAACTAGCTTTTGCAACCCGGTTATCGCGACCAAACATAACCTATGCCCTTTCGCAAGGTCTAATCTACCCCTATACCAAATTTCATCAAAATCGGTTCGGTGGTTTAGCCGTGAAAGACGGACAAACATACACTCACTCACAATTTATCATTTATAATATTAATATGGATGTTTAACTAAAATGGCTTTACAATATTAGTCCCGTCATTTTAGACTATTAAAATAAAGAAAATTCCGATAGAGCCAAATCTTCGTAGAGACCTTAGGTTTACCACAAGGAATAAAGTGTCAAAAGTCCCCATCAGTCCCATGTGAGCTTAGGGACTTATTCGGGGCCCAAGGTCAAAATTTTAGGTTTTTTGGATTTTTCTCGAAAACGGTAAGTTTTATCGAAAAAGTACTTCAGAGCAAAGTTGTAGATCTTAAAAATCTCTATAAAAATGGTCCCTATTTTTTCTCTAAGACCCACTATTTCCCAGATATTGCGCTTGTAAGAATCACGTTCTACATAATATGCACACATTTCCACACCACCTGTGAGGTAGTGTGGTCGGCGCTTTTTTTTTAACGTGGTATCCCCGGTAGGCCTATTCCACGAACCTTTATGACGTTATTTTCAGGAACAATAACTATTTAATAGTATGAAGATTATTGATATGGGTTACTGAGTTTAACTGCCGTTCTAACTTTTTTTATTACTTTAATCTGAATCATACTCTTCATATTCAACTTCAACAATCATGTTTTCTTCAATGTTTTCTTGTTCTTCTTCTTCTCCTTCCTGTTAATGAACGCTTAGAAATTGTTCAAATGAAGATGAATCAGTTGTCTCTTCATCAAAATCACATGAATCTTCCTCTCTTGTATTTAATTGAACATTTGAGCAAGATACACCTTGGCAATTGGTACACGCTGGAGAACACTGCAACCTTACTTTTTTACAGCTACATTTGGCACTACAACCTTTCTTGCAATTGCAAAAAATAGTGTTAAGATATTTTTCTGGAGCAGGGGGCAGTAAAGTTCGAATCGGTTCCAAAGTATTATTTATCAATTTCCAACCCCAGTCTTCAGGGTTCAGTTCATTGCCTTGCCATGTCTGAACTTGATAGTATACTCGAAACAAATGTTGACTAGCAGATGCCGATGTTGGAGGAAGACAAGATAGCTTAACTTGCTTTTTGTTTCGTGTATTTTTTACAAATGTTAAATATCTGTACGTACATATCTATGCAATCACACTTAAACTTACCGTTTTCGAGAAAAATAAAAAAAAAACCTAAAATTTTGACCTTGGACCCCGAATAAGTCCCTAAGCTCACATGGGACTGATGGGGACTTTTGACACTTTATTCCTTGTGGTAAACCTAAGGTCTCTACGAAGATTTGGCTCTGTCGGAATTTTCCTTATTTGATCACTATTTTTATGTCTAAAATGACCGGACTATATACTTAAACGTAAACTGGAAGTGGAAATATATTTGTAATTGTTGTTAAATAAAGTTTTTTTTTTTAATTTTGAGCACTTTGTTCATCAAGAACAATCAGATGCTGACGGTACTTATATAGGCAGGGTACATCACAAAACTTTAATATAGAAAACCTTTATCAAAAAACAATATTTTTGTTAGCTTCAAGTTTATTTTGAGCGCCGTTTTATAGAAACCGCCCTAACAGCTTTTGTTTTCATAAACACCCTTAATTTTCACACTTATATATACCATCTGAAAGCCCTTGTTCGAAAGGTAATAAGGTTTAAAATGGCTTGTTAAGCTGCTAAAGTGTGTTGGTGCCCTTCCCTTAGGGCTGGGTGATAATGCTTAGTGTCAACATTTGTCTTGCACCGTGCTGAATATCCGGCGTTGAGTGACATGACCGTTTCTTGTCTAAGGACAAGAATATGGGTGATTTAGAAAGTGATATTGGGGTTTTAAATAGGTCGGTAAGATAGGAATATGTATACGTTAGAAAGAAATATAAAGGTAAAAGATAGATGTACGAAAATAGCTTAGGAATTATTTTCTAAAAAAAAAAGTGAATTTCGATCATTATAAAAAGTTTATTAACTTGTCTTGCTTTATATCGGGATTGGATTTTTCACGATGTCATCGGCAGAGCGTTTGACTGCTTCGTTGGAGGTTGCAGATTAGATTCCCGCTCAGTGGAAGTATTTGTGTATTTTGTTTATAGACAAATTCAGCCTATTTGCATTGCTCTAAGTATGTCAATAGGTATGTACCTATCTATGTATGTAGATACCTATTTATGTTCACATCCTAAAACCCAAAATAGAAGCCTTAAGCCATGCTTTCTTTGAATCTAGAAAGTGCTGTATAGCAAGTCCTAGAATATTCATTTATTTATGATTCCCACAATAATGGGAAAGTATAGCTTCACAAAAATTATCTCTAGACCAAGAATAGATAGGTAATATACTAGCGTACCTACCTCTATCTACTTTATTTAGCGAAATATAGGGCCTACTACGTTTATCTGGGGTAAGTAGGGGAGACCGGTCCAAAATCGTATACTTAAGGGTTGATGGATGTAAGACGTTGAATTTAAAACACAAATGTAATCAGTCAATGTTTATTATTAGTCAGTCTCTTCAGGAACATAATTACAGTAACATTTTTGTATAATTAAGATGATGAACTAAAAAAAAACAACGAAAACAGGAACTCTGTATATTACGGTTTTACCCCGACACAGCGCCAAAATCGTATACTGTATACGGTATACATATGAAGTAATCCAACTCCTCGGAGTCGAGACTTGTACAGCCTTCCTGAGTCCATCCTTTACATACGGTAGATACACTGCACCCAACCTTCTTCAAAACGGCTTGCACCGTATTCTTCCAGGCAGTACAGGCAGATGTTGTCCTGGGTTGATCTTTGATTTTTATTTCTTGTTTTAAATTTCATTTTGGTGCTTTTTTATTATTCCTTAAATCCATCAATTCAACTTTGCACGGAGTGGAAGTGATAACCGCGCTTTTTTCCTTTACGACGGTTAGGTTAGTTCAAATTGATATATCCGGGTCAAAACCGTATAAGGGCCAGTTTTACCCCGTACGATTTTGTCCCGAAGTCCTAGACCCATAAACATGTCACACACTCACACATACGCAAATCAAACTCACCGGTATAAACAACCAAAGTTACGAATAAATACACGCACTTTAGCATCAATAATTAATGACTTACCTGAAATACACATAAACTGCACTATTGGTGACTATTTTTTCACAAAAATAACTTCAAGTAAACAAAAAAGCAATAAAGTTACATATTTTGATAACGCACAGTGTTGTGTTGCGACAAGTGTCCGTGGCATCTTAACTCTCATTGGTGGACGTCGCTGAGCGGTAGTTGCGCGGCATAAATTGTATTATTAGCAAGTAGGTATGACCACAGTGTACTGTTTTACCCCGGTATACTATTTTGTACGGGTCTCCCCTACGGTCCATGGGTAACAAGAATTTATACTAGAACTGGGAGTAGACAACGACAGTTTTATCACCCAACACGTAAATAATAATCCGAGGAGTACGCAACCATCTTACATTTTTTACTTAAATTCAAATTTTAATCTTGCTTTCATATTCTTACGATAGGTACCTATACAACCCTAAAAATATTTCGATATAAAAATGTTCAGTGCAATCTATAAATTAAACATTACAGTTAGGTATTTGTAATTTATTTACAATTTTTGTGGAAATTTGGAGATTTCATCATGGCCGGTAGGCCTGGCGCAGTATTGCTTACTCGACTTCCCTCTCAGAACAAGAATTACTTATAAAATTTATAAATATGCCAGCTCAGTTATAGTCGACCATGTTGACTTACTACGTACTACTTACTACGAAGCGTCGGTAGCTTAGTGGTTAAGGAGTCGGCCTTACGATCGAGAGGTCCCGGGTTCGAATCCTGGCCATTATACTACCGACGTGAAACCACTCCTAGCACAAGCAATTTAGCTAAGTTGGAGGGGTTACAGGGAATATTAGTAAATTCGATAATTTTGGTTGCTAATATTCTTAAAAAAAAATTGGCCACTGAAGAAGCCAATTTGATTTAATAATCAAATAAAAAAACATCAATATTATATAAATTATTGTTAGCACCTCCATTTATACCTACTTAAATCTTTGTCGAATGAGTTCATTATTATTTATTTATTATCTATGCCAGTAACATTTCGCGCCAATCCCTAATATAACCCTTCCCTGTCTGTTAACACGAATTAAAAACAGCTAAATCAGCTTGTTCAGCCACTGATGGACACTTTACTGCAGTATTAAATTCATGATCCCAGCCTGCCTTATGACATTTTTATGCCTGGGTAGGGACGCCAGGGGCCAAATCGATGCTAACTCGATTAGGGAGCGGACACCGTTGCGCCCCCGAGACTTCGGAATAGGGGAATTCGAAAATACTTATAAAACTTGGAATAGCAACATATGAAATTGCGGTCGATGGAAATTGACCTTTCGTAGAGCGGATAGCATCAATAAATAATTCACTGCGTTATCACATTTTATTTAAAGATTTTCATCGAGTAAAATGTGCGAATTTAGTTATAACTAGCTGTTGCCCGCGGCTACGCCCGCGTGGATGTCGATAGTACAAAATAGTTGGCTTTATTTTTAAACAAACAATCATTAAACATGAAACAACAACAA
The DNA here is from genome assembly GCA_949126895.1 of Eilema caniola. Taxonomy (NCBI): domain Eukaryota; kingdom Metazoa; phylum Arthropoda; class Insecta; order Lepidoptera; family Erebidae; genus Eilema; species Eilema caniola. Next base: position 23,441,922 of record OX421467.1, read on the forward strand.
CATGTTAAATAACGAGTGTTTCCCCTCGTGCCCTGATTAGGGCTTCCTCTGGGCATGCTACGAATGATGTTGTCAATGATTTCTTGGGGCAACCGCTGCCATTCTACAAATAATGTGTTTCGCAGCCCGCCCGGATTGTTAGGAGGTGGCATTCGTGATTTGACACTCCTCTTTAGCAAGTCCCAAATGTGTTCAATCGGATTCATATCCGGGGACCGTGCTGGCCACTCCATCACCGTAACACCAACATGGTTTAGGTATACCTGTACTGAGCGAGCACTGTGCATGAGCCCGAGCATTATCCTGCATTAAAATGAAGTCGTTACTATTAAATGGGGCAAATGGCACAACATGTTCCTCTAAAATCTCCCTGATATACCGATCAGCAGTCAGATTTCCGCCGTCTACTACCACTAACGGCGTGCGAGCTCCTAAACAAACATATTAGTATCCAGTGACCAGAGGGCTGGTTTATTCCTTGCGCAAAGGATCAGTATTGCCATTCAACGTGGCAATGCCGCCAGCCTTCTGGCCACCCTCCCAGTTGACATCGATGGGGAGGAATTCTTTGACGCCTGAAACTGCTAGTTTGTATATACGAGGGTCAAACTGAAAGTTCTTAGAAAATCAAAAACTGATTACATTAGCCAGTTATTAGTTTTATTATATCTTTTCAAAATATTGCCCATTCACGTCAATACACCGCTGCATGCGATGGAACCACTGGGAAAAGCACTTTGCCCACTTGTCCTTAGGGGTCTCTTCAATGGCATCGCGATACGCAGCCACCGCTTCTTCAGCATTCATAAACCGCTTTCCTTTAAGTTTTTCTTTAATTTTTGCAAATAATTAAAAATCACAAGGTGCGAGGTCGGGGCTATACGGCGGGTGACCCAGTAATTCAACGTTTGATGTCGCCAAATAGTCGATTGTTCGCTTGGCGGTGTGCGACGAGGCGTTGTCGTGGTGAAGGAGGATCCTACTGCGAGGTCGTTTCTCTCGAACTTTTTCCAAGACAAGTGGCAAACAATTTGTAGTGTACCATTCTGCAGAAACTGTTTTTTGATCCTCTAACACAATTGTTGCGAAATGACCTATCCTTCCAAAGAACGAGGCCACCATTTTTTTTCCCGCACTTCGATCTCTCTTCACTTTAGTTGGCAACTCCTCGAAAGGAAACACCCACTGAGCAGATTGTCTTTTGGTTTCAGGATCATAACAGTAAATCCAGCTTTCGTCACCTGTTAGTATGTCGAACACAGCATTTGAGTCACCTCCGTTAAATCTTTCAATCATTTTACGGCACCAATCCACACGATGGAGTTTTTGAGCCTCAGTCAAATTATGAGGTATCCACCGGGCGCAAAGCTTCCTGACCGCTAAATGTTCGTGGAGGATTTTGTGCACTTGACTCATACCGATGCCTAAGCTTGTCCGAATCTGCTGATAGGTCACTCTTTTGTCAGTCTCTATCATACGCCGCACAACACAGATGTTATCTTCAGTTGTCGCCGTAGAAGGCCGTCCCTCACGTAAATCATCAGTGAGATTAGTGCGACCACGTTTAAACTCATTAAACCAGTTGTAAACAGTCGCACGAAATGGGGCTTCATCGTGAAAGGCCAATCGTAGTCTATCATAACTTTCTTGTTGACTTAAATGACATCGAAAGTCGTAAAAAATCATTGCACGAAAATTTTCTCGTGTTAAATTCATGTTGACGTGACACAGACAATTTTCAATTTGCCGCCAAATCGTAAAACAAATGACAAATGAATGAAATATAAACTCAGTAATATTGGCAAAGAGTTCTATTTTCAAATTTTAGAATATTTTTTTTATTATATTGTTTATAAGTGGCCAGTTCTAAGAACTTTCAGTTTGACCCTCGTATTATGTACTTATTGTTTTTATATTTTTAATTTAAATAATTCTAATGTAAATATTGTAAATAATTATTGTAAATAAATTTTATTATCCCTCCCCAGACCATAACTTTGTGTTCCGCTAATTCTGTTTGTGTGTGTATTTAAAAGAATGGTAAATCACTCATCACTACCTATCATCATGTAAACTATGATAATCGTTATATGCTCACTCACTGTTTTCTCTTCTTATTAGTATGTATTATTTACTTACATATACCATTATATTTATGTGTTAGAGTTGTATTTGTATATAATTCTTTATATACTCTCTCCCATTTTTGTTTTTATTAAACATGTTTAGATATCTGATTATCTGATAATTACACCAAATTTCCAATTTTTATAACACTGCTGTCCGTCCCAAAATTGCCTGGAAGAAATGATTTCCAGCGATAAGGCCGCCGATTGTGCATTAAACTCTACAGATGCTACAACTTACTTGTCATATTGTAAATCTCTTGTTGTATAATATAGAATTATCTATCTATAAACTAGCTGTTGTCCACGGTGCTGCACGCGTGGATGTCGGTTATCACGACCAAACATAGCCTTTCTCAAGGTTTATTCTACCCCTAAACCAAATTTTATTAAAATCGGTTCAGTGATTTACGCGTGAAAGCGTAACATACAGACAGACAGACAGTGTTACTTTCGCATTTATAATAATAGGGGTTAAAGTATGAAATTGCCGTTTCATTGTAATAGGTACTTCGAATTGACATAGAACCTTCATGGTTTGAGATTTTTGAGTGAAACTTTTTCCACATGGTACCTATGTAGTTCTTCATTTAAAAATGTGCAACATTCGATTATCGACTTTCAGTTGTTTTTTTTATTCAGCTTAGACAAGAAAGATGGATACTTCGAAAATTCGAGTGATTTTTGAATACGAGTTCCGACGCGGAACTAACGCGGCAGAAACAGCTCGCAATATCAATGTTGCGTTTGGAGAGGGGACTGCTAATGAACGCACCGTGCGATTTTGGTTTAAACGCTTTCGTGATGGAAACTTTGATTTGAAGAACGAACCACGAGGAAGGCCGTCCACACAGGTGAATAACAATGAATTGAAAGACATGGTGGAAGCTGATCCGAGCCAAACTAACCAGGAATTAGCTGCATGGTTTAACGTTACCTTACCAACAATATTGAAACATTTGCGTCAAATCAATAAAATAAAAAAATGTGAAAAATGGGTACCTCATGATTTGACTGATCTGCAGAAAGAAATACGTGTTGAAACTTGTGTTGCCTTGTTGAATCGATACAGAAATGAAGGAATATTGGATCGAATTGTGACATGTGATGAAAAGTGGATTCTTTACGATAACCGTAAGCGAAAAATGCAATGGCTGACCCCAGGTGAAACGCCACAACAGTGTCCTAAAGCAAAGCTTACCAATAAAAAGGTAATGGTAACTGTTTGGTGGTCTCAGCATGGTGTTATTCACTATAGCTTTCTACGATCTGGTCAAGCAATAACGGCAGATGACTACTGTGCCGAACTCCGAACAATGATAGCAAAACTAGCAGTGAAACAGCCCCGACTCATGAATCGATCTTCACCATTATTGCTCCATGATAACGCGAGACCTCATACAGCACGAGAAACCGTTTTAACTCTACAGGAACTGCAATTAGAAACTATCCGTCACCCTCCGTATTCGCCAGACCTTGCTCCAACAGACTACCATTTTTTTCATGATTTGGACAATTTTCTATGTGATAAAAAGTTTTCTTCTCAGGAGGCAGTACAAAATGCTTTCACACAGTTTGTCGAATCTAGATCACCAGAGTTCTATCGCAAAGGCATAAATGACCTTCCTACTAGATGGCAGCAATGTATAGATAATAATGGTAATTATTTTGATTAAATAAATACGTTAAATTAAAAAAAAAAACGAATTTCAATTTGTCAGTACAAATCGGCAATTTCATACTTTAACCCCTAATATTAAGTATAGCACGTCATTCGAGATCATAGGCACCCTTATTCGCGAGGACGTAAATTTGATACGATACTCAAAAGTAATCTAAAAGTAACAAACTATAATAAGTAGGTAGCAAAAAAATAAGTTTTGCGTGTTCTTTTCAGCTTTTTGAGACAACTGAGCCTTAGGCCATCCTATTACAATATTGTCAAAACTTTACGGGGAATTTTTTACGGATTTTATCTAAGAAGTACAAAGTAATGACGTTACGTTCTACTTAAGAGTATAAAAGATAAGGAAAATCTTAACTAATTCAATTAGACTCCTCTTAACTGAGGACCGTATTGACTGACTCATATCTACAATCATAATTATTTCTTAGAAATGTTTTATGACAGAATAATGTAATAGGTACACTGTTTTTTAACCAGTTGAGGTGTATGGCTCCATCAGGATGTCCAGGGTCCAAACCAACATTAACAGCAAGCCGGTACAGCTTCTGAAATGCCTTTGCCTTCCGCTAGCTACTGTGGCGCAGTGGTAGTGTGTTAGCGACTGCTATGTCAGAGGAGAGTTCGATGCCCACTCAATGCAAATATTTACATGTATTCATGGATATGCATATTTGTGTTGGTTGGAATGTTTTCGTGTATAATATTTAAAAAAATCGCATTCTAGATTCCATAATAGATACAAGATAGATAAACTATGCTAACTTTGGGTTTAGATAGCGCTACGTAGAATATCGTATAATATTTATTTATTTATGTGTGTTATATTATGCGGGCGCCCACACTGCATAATATTTCGTGCAAATCTTATGATATTTTTGTACGAAATTAGCGCCAAAATATTTACACGAAACAGGCGTCCTTACTATACGGGTTATGCCCTACGGAAGTTGAAAAAAAACTTTCTTTAAATAGTCAAAATACATTATCACATACACAATTCCCTATAAAAGCTAGGAGATATATTTAATAGCGACTAAATTAAAGTCTTTTTTCCCCCCGCTGATTCCCCTCCACACCCCGCCGGAGCCGGAGGGGGAGGTTACGTCGGACTCGAACCGACTTAACCGCTCGCTGTCTGTGGATCGCAGTGCACCGAAGGTGAGGTAGCTAGTGCAGATCCCTCGCATTCCGTCTGATCTCGATCTGGCCCTCCTTGCGTGGGAGGGACCCTGGAGTCCCCAACTCGTCTCTCGCGCCCGTGCTCATAGGGGATGGAGGTCATTGATCGACCTTAGACGCTCGAGTTGCCCCATTTGGCGGGCCCCGCTCCCAGTCCCGCTCCTGCCCTGCCGCCTCCTTCACGAGCAATACTTGCTCGCAGAAGGGGGCGCCAGCCACCCACGCTTGACTAAATTAAAATCTTACTTAAAAAGTATATTTAGTTTCTGTCGTACAGTACGTACGTAAGTGTTAAAATGAAAACGTCTTGTTGGTATCGCGCGCGCCGCGTGACGAAAGCATTTGTTTCGCATTCGATAAGGCATCGTTCAAGGTCGTAGATGTGTTCGTTGTATGTTATTGTTCTGGACATAAATCTTGGACTTAAAATGTACTAAAAATGTGCTCTATACGCGCAGTAGGTACATGTTTCTTGGGTGTCTTTTGTGGACAGCTCGCGGTATTACAGCGACCGAGGACCTCAAATTTACCAAAAATAGATTATTACAAAACAATTCGCGCACGCCAGGGTATCGTTTGTATCGCGATTTATGCTCAAGATATCTACATGTCCCGAGGTAAATAGTGGTGTATAGGATTTCGTACGTTGTATACAGCCGCGGTAGCCTAGTGGTATGGGTAATGGACTGCTGAGACGAGGTCTCGGGTTCCATCCCAGGTTTTACCATGGCACACACCAATGGCGGGCGCGGCGCGATGAGCGAGAAAGGCTCGCTGACATCGCTGCACGCGCCCGAAGGCGGCTCGGGCGTCGGAGGGCGCAAACTGACCTCCGCCCCCCATGAGCGCGGGCCTGAGGGTGACGGGTGGACGGCCCGTCACCCTAGCAGAAGCAGGCCACGGCGGCGGCGCGCATCGAAGGACGATGCGCGCCTCCCCACACCGGGGTTGAGTCGGGGACCGCGTGGTCCCCCCCTTCCCGAGGAGGGCCAGACCGAGAGGGATGGCCCTGGGTCAGCCGGGGTGCGAGGGATATGTCGCATGACAACCTCACCTTCGGCCTAGCACTACGACCCAGAGACGGCGTGCGGTTTAGTCGGTTCGAGTCCGACATAACCTCCCCCTCCGGCTCCGGAGGGGTGGGTATCCGTGGGGATTTCCCGCACGTAAAAAAAAAGGCACACACCAATGAATTTTCGATGCTTTTCGAAGTTATGTGTGTATTTATCGCAGGTTTATAAGTTCCCGGTTAATGGCAATAGGCTCGCCACCTATTACATTTGGGACCTGAACATAAACTGGCGAAATGTGGGTGCTAGCACCTCTGCCTACCCCTTCGGGGATATAGGCGTGAGTTTATGTTTATGTATGTTTATACAGCTAAATTTAAGGCCATTTTACATACACGTATCTGTAATTTTAGGATGTTACTGAACAAACTTCATGTTATGCATAGAAAAGTGGGCAACACTGGTTTAAGGTTGGCAACGCGGCTATTCGGCAGGAACTACTTCACTCTCTCACGACGATTTGAATCTATAAATTATACTCGAGTTGATTTCTCTCAAAATCAACACAATCCTTACAGTATCCATTTAATAGAAACTTTTTTTAATACTGGTTGAATAAAGAATACTCTACCGGTAGAATGTTAAATTTGCCGGTTGAATGAAAAATACGGATCCGTTGAAAGTGCAAAAATATTTACCTGTACAAAAATTACCAGGCTATACCACTGTTTGATCTTTAATCATATCATGATCACGACTTCTATGGCGCAGCAGTAGGCGTAGAGCGTTCGATTGCTACGTCCGAGGTCGCTGATTTGATTCGCGCTCAGTGCAAATTTGTCAGCTTGAGTATCATTAATCATTATTTGCATTGGAGGAAATGAAATGCATGTTAAGTAAATATCATAATTAGGTTATTAACCAAAAATGCAAACCAAACACAATTTGACATTGTTTTAAAGATTAACAACCTAAATAAAATAAAAAATCTAAGTATGTATGACCGCATTCTAGAACCTATAACAAGCTAGTTAAGCTACTTAGGTAACCACTTTGAGTCTAGTGTTGGTTGAGTAGAATGTTCTAGATAATTTATTATTTATTTATTTGTTATTCAGCTCTACGGTCTGAACACCATGACATATTATTCATACAACGACAAACTCACCTTCGGCCTAGTACTACGATCCACAGACGGCGTGCGGTTTAGTCGGTTCGAGGTTGACATAACCTCCCCCTCCGGCTCCGGAGGTAATCCGAGGGATTTCCCGTACGTAAAAAAAGCCATTGATTGAACGGCTAAATAAGCTATACATATAGCTGCGACATGATACATAAGATTGCACTAACATATAATCACTTGAATTTAATTTAGATGTATAGATATAACTCAGCATTTTTCCATGCATTTCATGATTGTTCTTGGTGCCTTATCTACTTAATTTAAATATATTAGGTAGGTAGACGCTCGTCTCGTTTTTCCTTATCTGTAGTGATAATAAATGGCAATGAACACAACGGTAATGACGGCCAGGTAGCAAATAAATCAAATTAAAAAAATATATTCTAGAAGACCCGTGCTGGTCCGTAGCCTTGTTTTGGTAGTTGGTAGTAAAGTTAAAATATAAAAGCAGGCTAAGTACACGTTAGTAAATTTTAATCTAGTAAAATTTAATTTAAATTTAAATTTAATCGGCTTTGTGACCAGATATCGTAACATCCCTCAATCTCGAAACGAAAGCCGGTGGTAGAGCTGGCGGCTTGCAGGTTGACTTTTTTTTATCGTGCGGGAAATCCCCACGGATACCGCCCCCGCCGGAGCCGGAGGGGGAGGTTATGTCGGACTCGAACCGACTAAACCGCACGCCGTTTGTGAGTCGCAGTGCAAGGCCGCAGGTGAGGTAGCTACAGTGCATATCCCTCGCCTCCCGGCTGACCCAGGGCTCTTGATCTGGCCCTCTCCCTGGCCCGCCGTCGTAGCCTGCTTCTGCTGGGGTTACAGGCGGCTCCACCTGTCACCCCGGCAGGTTGCCTTGGGTCGCAAAGATTTTGCTGGGCTCGTGCAGTTCGGTTGACATGAGTTGATAAATAAGAAAGTAGGTATTCAAGAAGCACAGTCAACGTCAGAATAATATTGACTACAAAGTCTCAAAATAATCTTAATACGAAACTGGCCCCTGATTCTGCTAATTATATGATCTTTTTTTTTACGTGCGGGTAATCCCCGCTGATACCCCCCACTTCGGAGCCGAAGAGGGAGGTTATGTCGGACTCGAACCGACTAAACCGCACGCCGTCTGTGGGTCGATGTGCTAGGCCGGAGGTGAGGTTGTCTCGTGACATATCCCTCGCACCCATAGCAACACCACTCTCATACCGCCGATATTCCATAAAATGTCATTAAATTTTATACCCTACTGTAGAATTTTAAGGTCCAAAATGAAAAGAGAAAGAGTTTATAAAATTTTTCATTCACTCTACAAGATTGTCATTTAATTTTAGACTTTAAAAGTATCGTGGTAAAGTATAGAGTTAAATGGCATTTGTTACAATGTCTGTGGCACCGCAGTGGTTTTGCCATGAAAAAAAATAGCAAAAGCAGTTTGTTTAATTGTCCGAATTAAAGGTAGGTATGTACGAAATATAAGAACAATCAGTTAACAGGAGGGAGGTAAACCAAGACATTAAGATCATTTTGAGTACTGATCCTTATATTTTGTTCTTAACATAAAGAATAATATTTTCGGCACTTTATTTTTACGTGCAGGTAATCCCAACGGATACACCCCCCCTACCCCCCCTCCTACCTCCGGAGCCGGAGGGGGAGGTTAGGTCGGACTCGAACCGACTAAACCGCACGCTGTCTGTGGGTCGTTGTGCTAGGCCGAAGGTGAGGTTGTCTCGCGACATATCCCTCGCACCCCGGCTGACCCAGGGTATTTTCGGCACCTACCAACTACCACACACCGAAGGTTTACATAGTGTCTGCTATGCTTAAACAACAAAAGTCAATAAGAAAGTGGGTATTCAACAAGTAGGTACATGTAAATATTATCTTACACAACCAACACGATGAAACATAAACCTAAAAAAGTATGCCTACCTATAATTCCTCGTAACTACACAATTCATTAAAAGGTACTAAATAGCAGAGTTTATAGGCAGTAATAGTAAATCTTGAATTAGAGTCGTTTTAATCTGTGGTTGGGCGTTCGTATTTCGAATGTAGTAAACAACAATAAAATTTGCCGTAAATCAGGCATCTAGAGCTGTATCCATTTGTTTCTCTGGGTTGCCATAATAAAATATAAAGCTAGTTAACGGGAGTTGACGTTACGTAATCTGTTTGTTAAAAGACCTGCCCCTCTAGACAAGTGGCAATTCGCTAGCTGGCGTTTGGTGGAATAGAATGACGAATATATGGGATTTGACGTATATGACAGTCGTTCACGCATGTCAAATACGTCAATTCCTATACATTCGTCATTCTATTCCATCAAACGCCGGTTAGCGAATTGTCACTTGTCTAGAGGGGCTGAATGCCGAGAAGGTTACATTCTACAGCGATAGCCGAGCGGCGCTGAAGGCCCTAGGCAAAATAGAGTCAACTTCGGCAATGGTAAAGGAGTGTAAAAAGGCGCTGGAAAGGCTGGCTAGAGCAACCAACTTGACGATTACCTGGATACCCGGACACGAGGGCAACACGGCAAACAACGTAGACGACGAGTTGGTTAGGAAAGGGGCTGATGTAAACCAAGTGGGCCCTGAACACAGGCTGCCAATAGCCCACAAAATTATCAAGGGAGTCGTCAGCCGGAGCATAGTGGCAGATACGAACCGACGATGGAGATCATCGCCTGTCATGAGACAGTCGAAAGTGTTCATAAAAAACTTAGACACAAAAAGAACAAGCCAGCTGATGAAACTATCCAGGAAAAACATGAGGCTTGTCATAGAAGTGATAACAGGCCACTGCCGACTGAACAGGCACCTGACACTAATAGGAGTGAAGACTGATCCCAGATGCCCGGAGAGCATGGATGCCGAGGAAACCAGCATTCACCTGCTGGCCGAATGTCCCATTTACTCACTGAAAAGATAAAGACAATCATGGGAACGGACGAACTCGATCTGGAAAACATTTCCAATCTGAGGGTGGAACAGATCGTAAGTTAGTGTATGGAAACAGGTAGGTTTGACAAAGCGTCGTGGTTGCCGGACGCCCCTATCCCTTACAGGATAAATAGGGGAAATGGATGGGTCCCCTGCTGGCAATTAGTAAATAGGTATTCTGTGGTAAAGGGCCCCACCAAAAACTGTCGTCGATTGTCACACACCCGAAATAAAACCCGGTGGCAGAGCATCTTCCTATAATGAATCAGTAGGTGTACCGACATGCAGGCTGATAAGACAACTGACTTAGTACAACATTTTTTTAGTGGTACTACCACATAAATAAATTAGGATAGAACGGCCATAAGCAGTGTTCACCTACATGTCACACGTGGCGACTTTTTCACTGTAAATAAATACTCACAAGCGATTAGAAATACCTTTATTTTTCAAGTTTACTTTTTCATTTTTATTTTACAGCTGGAAATAGCACAATATGGCATTTTCGCGGTATTTTTAACGATGTTCTTGCAAGCTAGTCTTAACAGTACTGAGTAAGCGTTCGAAAGTTCCTATCTCATAGGGCTGAAATTGACTAAAAAGTTGCAACACGTTTCCCGCCCACATGGCCGTTTTATCCTAATATGTTTCTGTGGGTACAATAGTTATGAGGACAGGACATAAAAAAACTTCAAGATCTCAGTCAATCTCAGCTCTTAATAGCCTGTAGGTACTCCTGCATCAGTCATCTGTATCATCTATCTCCTTATTTTCAATACAGACATGACAACCACAACAGAGACCATCGCTCAAAAAATAATCTTCTCCTAAGCTGTCCGGCTCATACTTCTGGGTTTGTCCATTCTTCTTTTGAACGTCTGTGCTGCTTTGGAACACGCTACCTCTTGAAATCAGGGAGGCCACCAGCAGTCTTGTGTTCAAGGCGAAAGTTCGCCAATGGCTTCTTGATAAACTGGCAGAATCATCTAAAAATCATTATTTTATCTAATTTATACATATTACATATATGGCGTATGTATGTGTAGGTATATTTATGTATTTGTTGAGGTATATTTATTTGTATGCATGTATATCTAATTATCATTACGTATATTCGTAGCTACATACTGCGGTATGACACTATACCTAGTTATGTATAGTGTTCAGTTACTAAAAGTCACTCTCAATAATGCACCTACTAATTTATCTCTGCACCACCCTTGGTCGACTGGTATAGGATAGCTCGCTTATGTAGTTGTGCATAAACTTTAATAAATAAATAAAATAAATAATACTCTCTATTCGCAGTACACGTATTTTTAGGTGTCTTTTGAGGTGACTTAAAAATCATAGATAGTGCTAGGGCCTCGCTTCTCTCCCGACTTGGGGTCAAGATATATGCCGCTAACTATAATTCCACATCAACCTTCGAAGTCATGGTCAATAGGGCCGTGATAGCCACTACACTACCGGCATGGTATGATGGCCGTTAAGTACTAAGAGAACTTGGCAGAGCTTGCTTGCTCTCTCTCTCTAGAGTACAACCTTATCTACTATCTTATCAACTCAACTACAGATGACTAAACCGTTTTACTCGGTCAATATCGTAACTTAGTTAATATGTCAAAACGGCCAACATAGCGTGCCGCAAGTATAAGTAGTTGAGAAATAATTGCCTGTATTTTGAGTATTGTGATATTCAACGATGATTGAAGGCGATACTCATTATCTAGGGTATTACGTCCATTATATTTATTTTTACTATCACGATCAGGGTTACCAGACAACAAATAAAAAAATGTGGTAATTTCTGTGTAAACCTATGAGAATACCGTGAGGTGAAACCGGTCAGGTTCAAAAGAAAAATATACTGTGGAAACGATTTATTACTCAATAAGGTTTGTATGGAAGTTCGTCATTTAAAAATGTCAGAAGCATACGAATTGCATGTGACCTTTAATGACAGTAGGGGAAGCTTTGAAGTGTGTAAGTTAGAAGCAGACAGTGGATTGTTGTCCCTGCAACTTAAATATCGGTTGCTAAATCTAACCCTCATAAGCCAGTCCTATCTACTTAAGTCAGATTAACCCTATCTGCCTTAGAATGAGTAATTGTATGTATTAGACATTATAAGTAGCTTCAACATTATTTGCAAATTTTTAGATTAACAAGAAATCCAGAAATTATGGCTAAGATGGTTAAAACCGCCTTTATAATCGATAGACTGTTCGCATAAGAAGTAAGACATCCTCAAACATATTACAAATTGATGAAATTTTTAGATCACCAAGAAAATCAAACATGATGGCTAAGTTTAGGTTAAGTCCGCCTACCTTATTATCGATAAGCCGTTCGCATCAGAAGTTGGAATAGCCTCAAACATATTTCAAATGGATAAAAATTTTAAATCACTAAGAAATCCAGACGTGATCTAAGCTGGCGGAGTAGAACGGCTGCAACAATCACCTAAATGCAGCGTCGCGGAACTCGGCCGAGTACGAGTCGCCGACCTTACTTGCAGCCTCGCCGACACCAAAACATTCTCACTCGAGGCGGCTGGTACGAATTACGCGAGGTACATTGCTCGTTTTGATTGGTTCGAAATGTTTGGGATAATTTATACTGCAAGCAGAAGTTAAGTAGGTAAAGTCTGGTTTGACTGAAGAATGAAGAAGAAGCCTTTGGACTTTAAAAAAAACATTGGTTTACAGTCCAAAATTAAATGGATTTTTAGCTGTGTATGTGGCATGACAGTAGTTTTGCTTTCGAATCGAGGTATTGGAATTCCATAGTGCAGTAGTTGTTATTTTATGAGTAAATAACAAAACTATTACAAATATTTTCATTGCGCGGGGATCGAACCTGCGCCTCCTGCGTAGCGGCCGCGTTCACTACTGCTACGCCACAGAATTTGTTATGCAACCAGGACTGAAGATGAAAATGATGCTGACTTGGTGAGATCTTCAGAACGTTTTTTGCTTTTTGTTTACCCATTTTTATGCACTAGCGCAGTTGTAGAATTCAGATTCGTTTTAATATAGAAAAGGACTGTAACAATAGTTAGATTGGATTGGTCAATATTAAAAAACAAACTTATCCATGTTCTTACACAATAATTTTAATGTAATACAGTCGTACAGGTACACGGTGGACAATATTTAAATAATTAGATGCTTCACTACATAGTATAAAACAAAGTAGCTTTCTCTGTCCCTATATCCCTTTGTATGCTTAAATCTTTAAAATTACGCAACGGATTTTGATGCAGTTTTTTTTAATAGATAGAGTGATTTAAGAGGAAGGTTTATATGTATAATACATGTTTCATATAGTACAGGGTGCAGCGGGAACGGGATCTGACGCCACGCGGGCAGAAAAATATTGGCGGTACGAAGTTCGCCGGGTCCGCTAGTTAATTATAATTTTGGTTTGGCGAATTCAGTACAAAGATATGTTCATCTCAACTAACAATATTTGATGGTTTTTTCGCAGACAGCAATATAATTTCTGTAGGTAGAGTTACATCGTGAAATTCCACTTTTTTCAACTGGGTACCTACTAGGTGATGTGCATGGTAAACGCGCAATGTATATCTTAAATAAGTAAGAATCACAAGAGGACCGCCCAAAGTACGGAGGCGCTCAGCCCCGCTTCCCTCACGAGAGGACTTCCCTCAGTCCTCTCTCTAACATCGTACGGAGTGCACGCCTCTCGCGTAGCAACTGAGTGTCGAATAAGCAGTTGCATTTTCTTTTAATAAAGAAATAACCGTGCTGTGTTTAACATTTTTGTAAGAGAAGTTTGGATTTTTATTTATGTAAGTATTATAATAAATTACTATTGTTGAAAAAGTGAAAGCTTTGAGCTTTGAAGGTTTAGCTTAGGCCATTGAAAAGGTGAATGAAACAGGGTGAGCTGCTTACTGTTATCTATTATATTGTCACCTAAATAATAACTTTACTGTAATTTACCATTAAAACACTACTATAATAGGGTCTCATAGTTTTTTATACGTTTTCGCATCAGCTGTTTTGCCGCTCTTTTCATATCAACGAAAGCAGAACGTAGATTAAAAACAAGAATGTATGGTAATATTGTCCACAATTATGCAGCTTTTATTACACGACGAATATAAATGTCCTAATTAATTACATAAAGTATAACGCGTAATTATATATAATGGAGGAACTTTGTGTTTTAACTGAATCTGACGTCAAGTAAAGAGATTTTTAATTTACTTTTAACTTATTAAGTTACGTGAGGGTGTGACATCATATTTAAAAATTAATTATGTACGTATCTGCATGTTTATAAATATAGTAAATAAGTAGTTTAGGCAGTTTAGAACAAAAATTGTTAGAAAAAAGATAGCGGTGTGAGGGTGAATTGATAAAATAAATAAAAAGAAAAACACATTCAAAAGCATTATTTACAACTTAAATTGATAATACCTCTAGAGCTTTGACTTCTAAAAAGAGCTTTGGGGCAATTTATATCGCGGGTACCAACGGCTTGCAGAGCGAAAAGACCCACGACACTTACTAGACAATCTTCTCAGACCTTTGCAGTTGCTTAGAGACTTCACTTGCTCTATGGGAAATGTTAAATGGAGCTCTTCTAATTAGTCCCACCCGATTTTCTCCTATCAAGAACAGGACACGCTGGGCTGAGATGTCAGTCTCATACGATAGAACCAATTCTTTTCAGGACCACAAACGGTTCAGCACCTAGTTATTATCTTTGCCACAATATTAAGACTTGGAATTCATTACCAACACCCATGTTTCCTTCTTCCTACAATTCTAGGTCTTTTAATCGCGAGCTGAAAAAGAATCTGCCCCCTAGACAAGTGGCAATCAATTGGTCGGCATTTGATAGAACTTCAACTTCTTCAAAATGGCCTCTGCAGCAAATCACCACAATTCGCCAATGTCATGTAAAATGTATTATAAAATTATTAATTGCGAAACGCCAATGTTGAGTGTACCAGAGCCACGTAAGCCACGCCTGTAAATTCAGATTCAGGTGGACAATCAAGACGTGTGGTTGGATTTTAGGGGGCCGGCGTTTGATAGAATAGACTGACAAATGTATGGGATTTGTTTGACGTATTTGACGCATGTCATAAACGTCAAATTCCATACGTTCGTCAATCTATTTTACCAAACACCGGTGAATGAAATGCCACACTTGTCTAGAGGGGCTGATAAGGCTTGGGATCTACCATTGTAGCATTATTTGTGTCTGCAATAGTGACGCTCATACCTGAGACTTCACCGTAACGTACCACGCGAGGTGATATAATGAATATTTTATGCTTATTTATATTTCCTGTAAATAGATAGCAAACGGTTAGTATTAGATATCTATTTACCTGCCTGTAGTGCAGACTAAGTATTTCATAAATAATTATATAACTTTTTAATATTAGAATCTTGGAGGCCAGGATGTTATGGAAAAGGTCACCTGATAAAGAGTTACTTATCTATGGGAAGGTCAAATATCGTAGTTAATTTTAATTAGGTATATATATTTCTAGAGATACCTATTAAAATTACGTATTAGGTACTTATAAGTAGATATTCATTTTTTAAACAAATATCTCAGCATGAAGCCAATTCTCATAATAAAAAGTCTCGATCTAATCTCAAACAGCCAAATGTCAAAAACTATCACAATGTCAATGAAAGGGAGCTAATTGGATATTTGAATGGCTGGTCAAATTAGTTACTTTTCACTAAACGTCAAAACGGTACGTTGTAAGGAAAATTGTATAAAAATTTATTTGTTACGTCATAATATTTGATAGTCAAATCATTGACTATTAACGGTTGGGTGGATGATTAAAAATAAATAAGAACGATAAATAAAGAACCGATGCAACTGTTTTCACTGTTTTACTATTCTTAATTTAATAAGTGCAGCTAAATAATAAATTTTAACTACAGGAAAATACCTAATTCTCGTATTAACATTTTCCAAAATTAAGCCGCCATCTATAATGTCATAGACGAACTCTCAATGGCTGGTCGTTGCCATCAATTTTGAACCGACCGAACTACCAAGAGCCAAACAATTACCTATAACTTTTACTAATCTAATATATAAAATTCTCGTGTCACAGTTTTCGTTGCCAAACTCCTCCGAAACGGCTCGACCGATTCTCATGAAATTTTGTGGTCATATCGGGTAGGTCTGAGAATCGGCCAACATCTATTTTTCATACCCCGATTCGCGATAACCGACATCCACGCGGGCGGAGCCGCGGGCGACAGCTAGTATGATTATAAAAATCAAACGTATTTTTATAATTATATTTTCATTCAAAAGAAGTTTTATCTAATTGTAGTTATAGATTCAAAGAGTTTTTATTCACAAACATCCATCTAATGTTAATACATTAGATGGATTGGTCAGGCTGGCGACATATCGGCATACTTTTATGTGTTTCCAACATTTTTGGTTTCTGATAAGTCAATCCGATAATAAATAAATGAAATTCCTTATGAGTTATCGTTTATTCTACAGGGCTCATCACTATCTTATCTTATTCTTTAAAAATCAGTTTGAAAATGTTAAATATTTTAGTCTGTAGTTAAATGGATAAACGGTTTGTCAGATACATAATTTAACCGCGGTTACATACGACTCGGGTCGAAAAAAAAAAATGATATACAATATATTTTTCGACCCGAATTATGTGAAACTGTTGTCTGTCTTTTGTTCCGGCTAATCTCCGAAATAGCAAGATTAATTTAGACCGAACTTTAATTGACAGATAGCTGAATATCATAAGGTTTAACAAAAACTACTTTTATTTGAGAAAAATAATTTAGGGATCCACGTAATTAATTAAAACCCTAATCCAAGTCGACGTAGATGAAGTCCGGTATATTTAGTTTTGTATAAAGTTTTATTGTTCTGAGATTTGCGTTAATTAAAAAAAAAGTTATGGACTGGTAAATGCACAAATATTGCACAATCTGAAAAAAAAAATAGAGCAGGGTTAACTTTTAGTGTCAAAATTATTCAAAATTGGAATGCGTAGCGGATTGAGTTCGTTATTTCAGTTTATCCGAGTGGCTGTTATTTTTAGTATAACTTAACGATTAACGATGTAGAAAGGGTTGGAACAGGCTGATAAGTAATGTTATGAGGCGCAACTTAGTCTAATTTTATTTTAGAATTAATATTAGGATTCCCCATAAAATAAACAAGCCAGCTCTAAGTCCATTTGCACTAAGTCGCGGGACAAATTGTAATATCATGTGAAGATGCAATGGCTAGACTGTTTCTCGCGTAGAAGCTAGAAGCCGACATTAAATTATTTTTGATCGATTTCGGTTCAAACTAGCTGGATTCATGCTTTTTAATGAGGCTAACTCTCAAAAACCGTAATGAATGAATTACGGTTTTTGAGAGTTGCAAACTCATGTTGGAAGATGGCAGCCAGGTAAAGTATTTTCAGATGTATTTTATTATGTCTTACTGACACGGTCAAATTCTGATCGGACTGAATTTCACCCGTTCTAAGTTCACTGCATAAAATGTGGTAAAGCAGCCTTAGAAGATTTTATTTTCATAGCCACAATTGAAAATATACATTTTTATTCATTGGAGTGGCCTAAGAAGCTATTCGATTATAAGTGAAGTTGGACTCGCGCTTAAGTTTTTATAAAGTCGATTAGGCGACTAGTTGGTATTATTTTGATCGTAATAACTTTTTTGTTGGATCTCGGTGCCATATAGTTAAATCAGATGTAGTATGACCCCATGGTCAGATGACCTAATAGTTTCTATGGGTGACCTCATGTAGCGTTGGTACATTAAGCGCGAAATGGAACTGTGGCATAATTATATTTCGCGCATTTCAAAAGTAGAACACTTTCAGATTAAAAAAAAATTTTTTTGACGAAACTAATTTATATACTTCTGTATGAAAATAATATTGAACTATTTACTAGAATGTATTTAAACACTGATTTTTCGTCGGTCTTGACCGAAATACTTGAGCACAGTTTAGATAGCAAAATCGTCTGGCATCTGGTGGATTAACTTAAGATTTTTGTTCAGTTTCCTAAATTACAACTACTAGTTATAAGCACATATTACAAAAAAAATCAGCCAGAACTCCGGCTGAATTATTTTTATTGATTTTAATCTCAAGCTCCAACAAACTTTGCTTCTTTCAAATATAAACTTAATTGACATATGATCGCCATTACCGAGGAGTCCTTTGTTTGCCAATTAGTTCATTGACACAGACAGAACGACACTCAATGGTAATCGTGCGAACGCTACAGAATATCAAGCAGTCGGAAACATTAGGCGTCGAGAATCTGACGAATATTATTATGAACAAGTATGACGTATTTTTCAAACTATCTACTATTGTTTAAAAGGTGAAAGTTTAGATGAATGTTTGGATGCCAGAACGGCGAAGGGATCTAGATGGGTATTTGAAGTATTTTCCGGTTGTATCCGACGCCTGGGTGAACTCGGTGCGGTTGGTGTAAACTCGGACAGGCTGGGGTAAACTCGGACAGGATGGGACGAACTCGGATAGATGACTATAGTATATAATAAGCCATATCGGCGATTATACCGGCTGCTTGATGTACGAGGCTCTGACTTAAGCTATCTTATCAGGGTTGGGGATCAGACAGCACGGCGGTGCACCCGTACGAAAAAGAATTGAAAGGGAGGACGGAGAGAATGGTCCTCGGGAACCAAATTGTAATAATACTTGGATGAAAAATATATTATTCAAACAATTATAAATACATAATATTTTAACTAAATAAGCCCACTACTTTCTTTCTCATTTACTGATACTTTTTGTCAAAGTTTTATGAAAATGTCGATTAAAATACGGAGATGATATGTACTGTACGTAATATAGCATTCTTTGACACAATATTATTAAAAACAAAATGTAGTTTGTAAGAGTGGATTTCACAGATGAATATAAACGCGTTTAATTCTATTTAACGCGCGTTAGTGCAACTGAATAAATTCACACACATACATAAGATATATTCACGCCTGTAAATCCCTAAAGGAGTAGACAGAGGCCTATCAATATCCACATTTTGCCAGCTATGAGTTTCGGGCCCACGTAATAGGGACGAGTGTATTACCGTCAATTGGGCATTTTGTCTTGGGCTGTATTTGTTGAATGGAGAACATGAATTCAATTGAACGAATGGTGAAAACACTGTTAAGTTAAATTTCCTTTAGTGGAACTCAACTGTTCCACTAAAGGAAATTTTATCTTTCAGCCTTTTCCAATATTTAATTTAACTTAGCTAAGTTAAATTAAATATTGGGAAAGGCCTATGTCCAGCTGTGGACTTCGGCGGATTCATTGGTTGATTGCAATTAAATATTAATTACACGAAATTCCTAAAAAATTAAAAAATATTATATCAAAAAAATATAAATGTACATAAATAAATAAATAAATAAATAAGCCATTTATTTCTTGCTTTTACAAAGTTTGCAATATACATATTACACTATTAAAGTATGTAGATTTAGTCAGCAAGAACCCCGGATAGGGTATAGGCCTCCTCCAAAGATGCCCATGCATCCCTATCTTGTGCTAAGTCTCTCCAGTTTGTGCCAGCTGTCCGTCTGATGTCATCTTCCCATCTTCCCATGTACATTATGAATATATTAATTATAATGGCGTGGCGTTAGTGAACGCGGCCGCTACGCAGGAGGCGCGGGTTCGATCCCCGCTCAGTGCAAATATTTGTATGCATGAATATGAATATTTGTATTGGTCTGGGTGTTTCTATGTATAATATGTATGTATTTACAAAAAAAAAGTATTTAAGTATGTTTATCCGCATTCTAGATTCCATAACACAAGTTAGTTAAGCTATGCTTACCATGGGTCTAGATAGCGTTGTGTGAAATGTTGAGGAATATTTATTTATTATTATTTATTATTAATTTCAATATAGACATGCACATATATGTCATACATATGTATAGCTTAACTTATGTGTAATATGGCTTTCAGAATGCGGATAAATATACACTTTAATATTTTTTGTAGATACATACATATTATTAGTTACGTATACATAGAAAAAGACTAGTTCAATGTAAATTTATTACAACATGTAAATAATTGCACTGAGCGGGACTTGAACCCGCGACCTCTGATTCTAGTTGAAGGCTCTTCCACTACGCCACGCAGATAAATGCTTTGCTAGTATATTAGGTCCGAAAGTTTGTAAGTATGTATGTTTGCTACTCTTTTACGTAAAAACTACTGAACGGATTTTAATGAAACTTTACAATAATATAGCTTGTACATCAGAATAACATTTAGGCTACAATTTGTAACGACAACCGATTTTATAGCGATAACCGACATCCATGCGGGCGGACCCGCCGGCAAAAGCTAGTGTCTCTATAAAACATCGCACACTTTACAAGAATACAATTACTTATTTACATATCTGTATAAGCACTTAGTGCAAGGTTGTAAAAGGTCTGCGCATGCATCTTTACTTCGTGTTCAAGTATTAAAATATTCTTGTAGTAGCCATTCTAGGAAGTGACTTCATATCTGCTGTTGCAGTTATTTTATGTTAGTTGCATGACTTAGCCTATGATTAAATGATTGTGATGGTACTTTTTGTTTTCTTATTTAAAATATTTGGCAGCGCGAGTGTGACGCCCCTTGGTGTTGCACACGTCCATAGGCCACGGTAACAGCTTTTCATCAGGTGGGCCGTGTGCTAAGTGGTTTAAAAAAATGCATGAGCAATACATGAACATAAAGAAATAGTGATAGAAAGTCGGAATGCCCCTTTAATATTAATAATATTATAAGATAGGGGTTTTTTTACGTGCGGGAAATCCCCCCCCCCCTTCGAAGCCAGAGGGGGAGGTTATATCGGACTCGAACCGACTAAACCGCACGCCGTCTGTGGGTCGATGTGCTAGGCCGGAGGTGAGGTTGTCTTTTGACATATCCCTCGCACTCCGGATGACCTAGGGCCATTCCTCTCGGTCTGGCCCTCCTCGGGAGGGGGGACCACGCGGTCCCCGACTCGCCCCCGGTATGGGGGAGGCGCGCATCGTCGTCCTACGATGCGCGCCGCCGACGTGGCCTGCTTCTGCTAGGGTGACGAGCGGCTCCACCCGTCACCCTCAGGCCCGCGCTCATGGGGGGCGGAGGTTGGTTTGCGAAGATAGGGGGTACCGATACTAAGAAAATATTCGTACTATTCAAAAATGAATAGGTGGCACCAGTAGACTCAATAAAATAAATAAAAAAATTAAAAAACCATATAAAACTCGTTGGTAACGTAATGCATAAATATATCGTGACAATCGTTCTATTTATTTATTTTTGTGCCATCTAGTGGCATAAGGCATTATGTCTATAACTTTTGCAATAACTGCAGAATCTAGCAGAATAAATATAGATTATAATATTTATAGTTTTATTCAGTCATGCTCAATAATGTGTTTAGTGTATATTTTATTTTTGAGAAGTTAATTTAAATACTAATAATTATAAAAGGTTTGCCTAAACAATGTCGCCATCTAGTTATAACTCCTGAACTAAAACGCTACCTGCCTGCTTCTTGAAGTCACGAGTGTAACCATTTTTGTTCCTGATTGTGCTTCTGTATAAGAATTATATTATATTATCTGTGCCAATATCTACTTATAGTTTTTGTTTCTGTAATACGTCAATACCTAAGTCCAAATACCTATATACTTATGTCTAAGTGAGATTCATTCGAGATGTAGGTGTAGATAGAGCTCATTTAAACAAGTATTATTTATTTAACGTGGAGTTGATTGACGATCATTCTGTTTGTATAAGATATGAGTGTGCAGATATAAAATTAAATCGCAAAATATTGATCTTTTACATTTAATCTTAGTGATGTCCTAGTCCGATAATAATCATTTGAATGAAATTTTAAAGCAATATGATGAGTACTCAAAACAATCATAGTCATTTCACACTTTATGTAGGACTACGTACATTTTGACAGCTAAAAACATAATCAGACCATTTTACCATTCAAAGAACTAATAAAAAAACAACTTTAAAAATGGAACGCTTTTTTCAAATCAAACAGAGCGAAGACATTTCATTTCACAATGGCAACGCCAGCATCTAGATAAATATACATTTTCTACATTTTGCATTAGGGAATGTCAGGCAAGCATTGTTTGCGGCTCCCCTTCCGCAAACAAACGGATAGCCTCTGATGTTGCCTTGTTCGATGCATAATTTATGTCTTGAATTCTATACGAGGCTGTTTAGCTTTTATCCAGTGTACAGTCAGCGCCAGACAAATATTGACTACAAAGTCTCAAAATCATTTTGATATTAAGGTATTAGGAGGAAAACGATCTGTTCATTGCCCGAACTAAAGGTCTGTGCTAAATATCAGAAATATCAATCAAATATCAGAAATGTCATACCGCTGACATTGCATAAAATGACATTAAATTTTGGACTTTATGTCTTAGTAATAAAGTCCAAAATGAAAAAAGAAAGAATTTTATCATTTTACTTAATTGTCATTTAATTTTAGTCTTTAAAAACATACTATTTAAGTCTAAAGTTAAATGGGATTTGTTACGGTGTTAGAGGTACCGCAGTGGTTTTGCTATGAAAAAAAATTAGCAAAATCAGGGCCCAGGAAAGGCACGAACCTAGGAACGGACTAACCAGACAAGATGCCGAAGACCGTGCAAAGTAGAAAAGACTAAGTAGGAAAGTAGACCCTGGAGACGTGCTAGGTTGATGATGATGAGGAAGGGCAACAAAGGCATTAAGATCTTTTTGAATACTTTGTTCGTCAAGATCGATATGATGCTGACTGTACGTGTAGCCGAATAGTGGAAAATTATGTATTCTGTGACGTGATGCCCTTCTCTTTAGGGAATTTGTATTTATGGCAGGGTGGACGAAGATCGGGTTTAAAAAGTAATAATATGGGGACCCGTGTCACGTGTCATCAGCTGTCAGTGGATCCCTGTAGCCATAGATTCTTTTTACATTTTTAGAGTAACTTTCTAGGTTAATTAAAGGAGTACCGTTTGCACTTTTCACTTGATAATGTTGCCAGGAATTAAATCTGTCACACACTCACTTTTATCTTTCTGTCATAATTTTAAAAGCTATTATTTAACTTCCAATTTACGTACATGTAGTATTAATAGTCAAATCGAATCTTGTACTTAATAGGGTTGTGTCTTTTTTTCATAATTATAAACTGTACCTTTTACAATAGCATAAGGAACTGTTACAGTGAAATGTTCTTATGACAAATAGTTTTAAAGATATTTGGTTTTGAAATTTCAATTTCTCGAGCCGCCCGAAAACGCTCCATACAAATTTGCGGCACACTGTGATGTCAGTGTGCTGGCGCGTAGTGCAAATGTATGGAGTGCAAGAGAGTATCACATTTATGTCAGTCCACGTTGCATGCACACATGTACAATGCATAATAAGATTGATTTAACATTTTGTAAGGTATCTAAATTAATAGTAAAATTAAAAAATTTGCCTCATTTTGGGGACCTATTATGGGAATTAAAAATAATGATAAGTCATGGTTTCAGTCAAGTTGGGCAACATCTTACTTTACTATGCATATTGATTCGACAAATTTATGAATGATCCGTTGACTCAGGACATTACCCTATTGAATTTCAAAACAGCTAAGTATCCAAAACTGATTAAGATGAGATTTAGTATATTATTTTTTACTTTTTCTTTGACACTTTCAAGAAAGGTCTTAAAATATTTCCGACGACAGAGGCACAGAGGCGTACAGAAGTATGGCCGTAGTATGCAAGCCTCTACATTACATAACTTTAGTAAATTGCATTTATTATGTTTATCTTCTCCAATATGTAAAAAACTGGTAATTTTTATGAATCTTATGGTAAGTAATAAACTTTCACTATGGCTCCAACCTCAAGAATAACCGAATTGGCATTTATTACCTACTTGCATACTACCGAACCATCCAACATTCACGACAATAAAGCAATGTGGAGGTGTGGTAGGCTCCTATACCTTTTTAGCGAGCTACTAAAGTGGTCTCTTAATCATCATTATTTTAGCGTTGTATCCAGATTGCATTTGAGGCTCAGTCCTCGTAGCCCAGGGTCCATCTTCCAGCTTGTCCTCTTCCACTTCGCACCATCGTAGTGCAACCTAGGACCGGAAGTGACATTTCCATGTTAAAATCGCACCGATAATTTTAGTATTGTGTTGGTATTCTGTTGGTTTTTTTACTTTTTTTACACCTCCTAAACTAGATTAGCTTAATCTGGTCTCGTTTTATCTTATTTTACGTCTAGTAAACGTCTCACAAGTAGATCTATAAAAATTATAATTAACTAGCTGTTGCCCGCGGCTCGCTCGCGTGGATATCGGTGATCGCTTAGTGTTGAGCCGACGCTATTGAGCATATAATTCACCCCTCTACTCAACTTTGTCCTTGACTATTTTTACACTGCTCCGCTTAATGATATGTAGCCTATGTGTTATTCTGATGTATAAGCTATGTTATTCAAAGTTTGATTAAAATCCATTCAGTAGTTTTAACGTGAAAGAGTAACAAAAATCCATCCATTCAAATTTACAAACTTTCGCGTTTTTAATATTACTAGGATTTGATTGTACTCACTCGACTGAGTGAGTTTAATCAGGACCCTGATTCTGCTATTATTTTTTCATGGCAAAACCACTGCGATACCACAGAAACTGGTAACCAATGCCATTTAAATTTAGACTTTACTGTTATAGTGTTAAAGTTTGAAATTACATGACAATCTTGTGGAGTGAATGAAATTTTTTATAAACCTTTTATCAATTTATTTTAGACTTTAAAACCTCGGACATAAAGTCTAAAATTAAATGACATTTCATGCAATGTCAGCGGTATGACAGTGTTGTTGTTATGTCAGAAAATTAGCAGAATCGGGGGCTAGGATATAATATACCAGAACATATTGGCAGAAAACCATTGGATATCATTTGATACGATTTGAAATTCATTTCCTCAATCCAAGATGAAAAAGTTCACAGAACATTGAAACTTATCTCTCGACAATTCTTTAAGCAGCTTGCAGTGGTGATTGGTGAGAATTTCCAAAAAAGGAACCTTAGAAAAACCTTACTACTATGCCCATTGCCAATGGGCCGAAATGGGGTTATAAGGATCCGTCACTGGCAAATTGCATGCTCATGAAAAAGGTCCCTAAAACACTTTACTGGTAGAAATATCTGTAATAAGGCTGTGGAGAATTCCAGAAAGCTTTTACCAGGGTGTTTTGGATATATGGCTGCGATGTGTACTCCATAAATTATAGCATCTTGGTGAAGGTCACGTCGTAATGTTGGGTCGGGTACATTCATTTAACAGACTCTGTTAAAGTCATATAACTTGTGAATTTGTGGTTACGACTCATAACTTGGCCTATTTTGCGTTTGGCTTGTTTTCGCTGGTAGCTTAGCTTGGAGTCGATCTTACGATCCAGTTGTCCCTGGTTTGAATAATAAGTGTATAATGCATGTTATAATAACTAATATGACATGTGCTAAATCCTTGTTTTGAGGTTAAGTTTAATCGGTGTCACTTATTAATGAAAATTAATAATTGACTTAATTAAGTTAAAAATTCCACTCTTTTCAAGTGTATAGGTACCTACTCAAAAGAAGGGTTTGCAGATATCGGCATTTTAGTTATATAGGCAGTGGCGTTGTCCTGTTCACTATGTGAAAACGTATGGAACAAAAATATTACCTTCGATAAGTGGTACCTACATATGAAACTGAATAAAATAACCAGTAAGCACCCTCAAATACATGCCTTTCCAAACAAAATTATATGATACATCAACAAGAGGGAATATTATTTCACTAAGTTTAAATATTTTATTCAAAATAAACGACACCACCTCACACTTTGTTTGTACAAATGCACACGGCACTGATGACACGTCACATATTTTATAAAATGTTTTTATATTAATACTCTGTGGTCCTTGAATGATATGTTTTCTTTTGTCAATTTCGAGACGGCTTTATGTTATCTGTATTTATTTAGGGATGCGGGTTCTTAATTTGAAATGAGATTGGAAATAGGGGTGCTTGCTGACAATGTTGACACAGCCATTTTTGTTAGAATGATTTCGGATATGACATGGTCTGGGATTCTTTTATTACATTACCTAATTTATTGGTATGATATAGTTTCTTATTTTTATACAAGGTTCAAATTAATGCAACAATAATTCGTGAGTGTAACTTGGATTGTCAGATTTGGTATGTCCACTGGGTTTCTCCTTTTTTCTCGTAAATGTTGTTTACGGATAGGTTCAACTTGGTTGTCTTTAAGAGTAGAGTGAATAGGTTACATCTAGTCAAGCGTGCGCCACTGTTGACCACATCGTCACTTACCAATAGGTGAGATAGCACTCGAATGCGAGCCTATCAACCATGAAAAAAATTGCGAATTTCAGTAATAACTCAGAAATTTATTGTTGAATTCTAGCTTAAAAGATGCCACCAGCGGGCTTCTCGCAATGCATGGTAGTAAAAAACATAATTCGGCCTGGTTCGGCCCATATTCGGCCTTATATATATGAGTAGGTATGTATGTAATTTAATAAATGCTTTTAGAAATTTCTCACTACTCTGCTCTCTTTAAAATAAAACACCTATCTATGGTTATCGCTCAATAGTAAAATAAATCAGGCTGTCCAGACATAAATGGTGATGTCTGTATTGTGAACTTTACTGCGCCCACGCATCGAACGCCCACGGAGTGCACTTTCCTTATGCGAAATGTTTTGAGCTAAATGTGCTCTAGATTGTATTATGTGTGTTTTAAAATACATAAACATAATATGAACTGTTGTTACGACATAATATATTTTGTTAATAACTTGTTAGTGGAGAGAGAGAGTGTGGTATAATAGCGGCGTACCATTAAGTGTACCAATTCATATGATATGAGATCCTGGATGGAATCATTTGTCTTCTTCATCCTAGCGTTAATCTCAGTCGCAGCTTTTCAACTTGAAGTCTAGGGTTCGCTTTTACCAATCTAACTGCGGATTTGGCTAAACTTCGATATTTTCCGTGAAGCGACTGCCATATGACCTCCACAACCCAAAGGCGATATCAAAGCATTGCAGTTAGACCAGTTGTTTGATTATTGAGGGCTCCAACTACCCGTAAAGTCTGTCATAGATGTTCGTATGGCAAACAGGACTGAAGGCTTAACGTGCTCTCCGAGGCTCGACCAGACCAATGATTTGTATTTATTGCTTTTAAAAATTTATAGTGCGTTTTTGCGACTGGTATTAATGTGTGGATGCTGTTTTATCACAAGTGTTAAACATTGTATGTATCGAAATCACTGAATAGAACTTACAGAATGTGATATTACTACCTCTTTTCCCAAAGTCAGTTTTAAAGCTATGTACGTACGACCCTCATTTAAATACCCATATGAAGTCCAAATGGTCGTACGATTATCAAAGGTTTAAATAGTGAATTTACCTCAATACTTTCAAAGTTAAAAGAGATTATTAAATAATAAGGATATGAATTGAAACATGAAATGAAACCCATTGAAACTTAAACGAGACGGGGCGCGGTAAAGATATTGTGCTACTTGTTATGTAACATGTTGGTGGATAATGTGAACAGCATTGTAATGTATTAAACATTACAGTTATATTATACGTTATACAAAAATAATAATAAATGCACTTAGCCGCATTTGATTGTGCAATTATTTAAATATCATACTTAATACGGAGTCAAAATAATGTCCCATCACATAACTCTTGACTGCGGCTTCAGGCAAGATTTATCTATTGCTCATCATAATCATTATCATGGCATTGTCCCCTGTTATCCAATTATTTCCATCTCTTCTTTTTGATTTAGCTTATTCGGAGCCACTGCCGTCTGATTTTTAGCGCAGCCCCGAGAGGGAAGTGTTCGTCTTGCTTGTCCGTCAACCAATGCTGGCATGACATAATATAACCTCAATCAATAATTTGTTAGAAAACTTTGAAATCTAAAAAATAAAATACAGAAAGAAAAAAAATTGGAGCAGATAAATGAACTTTAAAAAAAAGCCAAATTTTTTTTTTGGTTGTTTTTTTTTACAGTTGAACTCTCAATTTTTAGCATTTGTTTCAAATTGTTTTTAAAACATTTATTTATGAACCGTAGGTATATTGTTTTTATACCATTTTTTTCTTCGTAAATTATTATTTCTATTTAAGTATTTTATTTATGTGGATTGATTGACATCCTGTGTTGCACGCAATTATAAACTACTAATTTATTATTAAAACTATTGTAAGATATAGTCTTTTAAAATATAAATAATTATTTATGATTGACTTCATATTATATCATTGAAATCAGTAATAAAACTAACATTGACCTCAATGTAAAAATAAAACGCAATCTCCAAGTCATGGACAATTTCCTTGGTTGCGTCCATTTAAGCCACAGCTTATACAACATTTTTTGATACCACCTAGGTGACAGACGTATCCTTTATATCATCCATGTGGTGACGGTTAAAGAATACAAGTATCACCACCCCACCTCATCCGAAGGGTGTCGTAAGAGGCGACGAGCGGAAAGATACGCAGACGATACCACTGCGAAAGAAGGAAACCCCGAAATACGCAGACGATATACCTATGGAGATACTGCGAGAGACAGAAAGCCGTAAATAAAACCATGTAGGCACTAATCCATCTGGTCAGTGTAGAAACAGTAGTCCAACGCATCCCAATTTTAAGAGAATCTTATGTCCAGCAGTGGACTGCTAGAGGATAATTCATTGTGATAGTAGACAAGCACAAGTACACGTCCGGCCTGGCCTCTGATTCTGCTAATTTTATGACATAACAAAACCACTGTCATACAGCTGACATTGCATAAAATGTCATTAAATTTTAGACTTTATACTCAGAGCTTTAAAGCCCAAAATGACTGAATGATTTCATTCACTCAACATGATTGTCTATTAATTTTAGACTTTAACTGTATAGTATAATGTCTAAAGCTAAATGGCATTGGTTACAGTGCTAGTGGTACCGCAGTAGTTTTGCCATGAAAATAAAATTAGCAGGATCTGGGCCCTGCTTGATGTAGATATGCAGATAGGATGTCGGTTACTGTGACCTATAGACGTATGCAATACCAGGGGATTACACTCGCGCTATTGATCTTTTTAGAATCTTGTAATGCCCTTCTTGAAGAACCCCATATTGTAGTTGCTAGGAAAATCGCAGCAGGGAGTTCATTTCACAGCTTGAGCGTGCACACAGTTGCCGGTTGCAACGTGTGCGGATGAATGCCCTGCCTGTGATGAGTGGTGCGTTGATAGAAAAAGATCATGGTCTTTTTTTCCCCTCACGAATGCCCCCCCCCCCCTACGAAGGCGGAGGGGGAGGTTATCTCGGACTCGAACCGACTAAACCGCACGCCGTCTGTGGGTCGTAATGCTAGGCCGAAGGTGAGGTTGTAATGCGACATATCCCTCGCACCCCGGCTGACCTAGGGCCATCCCTCTCGTTCTGGCCCTCCTCGGGACACGTCTTCAAACATTTTGGTTTATAAGTATTAAAACTTTATACTTATTTCGCCTACGTAAAATAGCATTTGTATCAAGTTGAGGCTAATAAAAACATTAGATACGAAACCAGTTTTGAAATCCATTTGATTTTGTTTTTAAATGTTGTGGGGCTACAGTTCAATAACATTTGATTTAAATTTTGTTTTTCACACAAGACAAGGCTATTTGCTGGTTTATTTATTATTTTTAAATTAAATTTTCATGTTACCTTGTGAGTATGAAGTCGTAATCATCAACCGAGTGGCAATCTCTGTTGTATCCAAATATTGTTATATGGACCTGATTGACGGAAGGGGTTCTGGTTTTCTTCTTGGGGGTAGGGGGTTAGACGACTGTCACTCTGGTAAAACTCTAAATTAACCAAATTATGGAACGTAGGAGTCAACAGGCTTGCACTTTGGGGTCCGGGGTCCTTGGTCCGGGAGCTGTGGATGGAATCGAGGCTGTCGCTTGGACGAAGAAGAAACGTTGTCACTTGTTTAGTGATATCGCTATATTTAGACACAGAACTTTGATATCGCCAGTGGAGGTCCAATGGTTAGTCGCTTTACAGAAAATATCGAATTAGGTCGTTTCTCCAGACTGAAAGCTAAGCTAAGGTAGGACACGGCGGTATTTCCAGGGATTGAAAACCGGTACCAATTTCGGTTCTGGTTCTTCATTTAGGTTCTTATAAAGGTTCCTCTTTTCGGTACGGTTCCGGTTCCGGTATCGGTTCCGGTTTGGGTTCCGATGTACCGGTTCTAAATACCGGTTCCTAGAACCTTTAAATCGGAAGATGTTATACCGGTTCCTTGTCATCCGTTTTAAAGGTTCCTTAAGGGAGATGGGATGTGTGTTCGGAGCAGTGATTAAATAACCGAAATTTATTGATGTTCGTGCCTCGGCCGAGACCGACAAAGCAAATTGTTTTGCCATTTTGCCGCCATTAATGTTTCCGCGTCTACTTTGTTTGTTAACATAATCAGAAGTGTGTTGGAACTTTACAACTACATAGATTGTCCCCAAGATGGATAATAAAAGTAAGTACAAATATGCGTTTACGTGAAGTTTTACTTCATTCGTATGGTCTAAAGTACACTTTTTTTATTTTTGTAATAAATACAATTCAAAATGACTTGTGCAGTGCTTGTCTAGATCTTTGATTCTGTTTTTTCTACATTCGTTATTGAACCGATGTAAACCGGCGAGGCACTGTACACAGCACCGTGC
The DNA here is from genome assembly GCA_949126895.1 of Eilema caniola. NCBI lineage: Eukaryota > Metazoa > Arthropoda > Insecta > Lepidoptera > Erebidae > Eilema > Eilema caniola. The sequence continues at coordinate 23,472,928 of OX421467.1, forward strand.
CGTAACACGACGTCATGCCATTTTACGTTGGCGGCGCCGCACCGTGGTGATGTGTCCAAGCCCTTAGTTAGATCAGTGTTTTTTAAATGACGGGTTGCGACCCCCTATGGGGTTACGACATAATAAAGTACCAACTACCAATTTTTGCTTTTATGATTTATTTCAGAACCAGCCATCATGGGTCAGAATAAGCGCCATCATTCGCCAGATATTTTTGTAAATTCGGAACGACCACAGTCTCCCTCTGTTCTCCACCCTAAGGTTGAAAAGCACCTGGAGAGAGTAAAACATCGACCTGAATGTTTCCACTGTATGGCTATCCATCGAGAAGAAAATGATTAGAGAAATGACATTTTTAGCTTACTTATAAAAGAAGAGATGAAAAATATAAAACCTTGTATGAGAGCCCGTGTGTACTCAAGAATATTAGTATTCCTACATTCCTTGGAAGGGAAACACTCTAAGGATTTTCCTTTAACTGATTCTGAAGAGATGGGTTAAAAATAGGGACCCACATGTTAAACATAATGCTAAGTATTTAATTAAATGGTTGACTGATAATAAATAACAATACAAATATGATAATCATGTTTTATTTTTTCCGACCATGAAGTACCGTAACTTATGAAGTCCGAGTCGCATGTAAGTCTCATAACGTTTAGCAAGGTCCGAGACACAATAAGCCTAAAATCCTCTAGTCTAGTCTCCAATACAATACAATGAAAAAAATAAAAAATAGTCTCCAATACTCTACAAACTCTAAACTCCCCCAAGAACTGGCTGAGAGGGTCCGCCAAGAGTCCTCTAGAATTCTACAGTGGGCCAAGCCACCGAGGAGCAATATCACAGAGAAAGAAAGGAAAGCCTTAAAGTACCTAAGAGCTAATAAGGATATTGTTATCCTGAAAGCTGACAAGGGTAATGCCACAGCGGTTCTTAACACCAAGGATTATGAGTCCAAGATCAAGGATCTTCTCGACCCAGCTACCTACAAGGAGATTCCAAAGGATCCAACGTCAAGAATCTTGAGACAGGTAAACAACCTGATCAAGGGTTCGTCTATTCCAGAAGAAACGCAAAGCTTCATCAATAAGTCTGAAGCTCTTCCACCTAGGTTGTATGGGTTACCAAAGATCCATAAACCTTCAGTACCGCTCCGGCCCATCGTGAGTACTATCGGCTCACCCACTCATCCAGTCTCGAAGTATCTCACCGGACTGCTTCAACAACATGTCGGATCATCCTCGTCATACATCAAAGACTCTCGCCACTTCGTGGAGAAACTCAAGAATCTAAAACTACATCCGGGCGATCGTCTAGTCAGCTTCGACGTCGTCTCTCTGTTCACGAAAGTTCCGGTCAGGGAAGCAATGTCGTGTATCCGACCACTCTTCTCCAAGGACATCGCAGATCTGTTGGAGTTCGTGTTGACGACTTCATACTTCCTGTGGAATAGCACGTTCTATGAGCAAGTGGACGGTTTAGCCATGGGAAACCCCATCAGTTCGGTAGTCGCGAACTTTTACATGGAATCGTTTGAAGAAGATGTTCTGGAAAGAGCTCCCAAGAAGCCTAAGGTCTGGTTCCGCTACGTGGACGATACCTTTGTGGTTTGGACTCATAGAGACTCGGAGCTGACTAAGTTCCTGAATCACCTAAACAGCATCCATCCTAACATTCAATTCACCATGGAAGTTTAGAAGAACGGGGAGCAACCATTCCTAGATGTCCTAGTATCCAAAAAAGAAGATAGCAGTCTTGGTCACCGAGTCTATCGAAAGCCGACACACACAGACGTTACCTACACGAGGACTCCAACCACCATCCCAGACAAAAATGTCAGTTATCAAGACACTGGTCCACCGAGCTAAGACCATCTGTGAACCTCAACACCTACAAAACGAGTTACGCCACTTGGACTCGGCCTTCCAAGCTAATGGATTCTCTGCACATGAAATACGGAGAGCTCTTCACCCAAAGAAAGCTTCGCAAACAAACCAGGATGAGGAAAAACCTGCTCCGATAGGGAAGGCTTCTTGCCATTCTTGGCATTACGGATCGTATCGGAAGACTGCTAGAAGCTTATCATATCAAGCCGATCTTCAAGCCCACGACGCAGCTACGGAATTTTCACCGTTCGGTCAAGGACTCTCGTGATCCACTATCGTCAGCTGGAGTTTACAGAATCCCCTGCTCATGTGACTCGGTATACGTGGGCACCACCCAAAGAAGCATCAAGACCCGCCTGTCGGAACATGAACGTAATTGCCGCCTCTGCCACTTCGACAAGTCAGCGGTTGCAGAACACACCCAAGAGGATGGGAATCATACCATTGAATTTCAGAACACGAAAGTTCTAGCTACTACTACACATTTTTTCCCACATATACTTCGAGAAGCCATCGAAATATTCAAGCATCCCAACAACTTCAACCGAAAAAACGAGGGATTTCAGCTCCAAAAAGATTGGTACCCAGCACTGAGAGCCACTCGGTATCACGGTGCAAACGACCAATCAGGATCGAGTACGTCGGTGCCACAGCTCTCGACCAATCAGAATCGAGTGAGTCGATTCCCCCCTCCGACCGTGCCTATAAATACGCCAGTGATTCAAGACTTCGCATCAGTCGCAACTCAGCCGCCGACGAGGCAAGGTCTCCGAAGTCGTCGTCGCCCGGACCTGCGCCACTGAAGATGTCGACCGCAGTGATCGACGAAACGTCTGGAATGCAAGTTTCACATAGACCACGGCCAAACAGCCCGGAAGCAGTATATTCTACATGCAACGCCGGCCGTGAAAGCCTGAATGAAGACTTATAGTTTTCGTATTAACAATTAAAGTAACGTCTTCTTCTTAAAATAGATTAATATACTAATATTTTTTACCTATAACACTAACATATTACAACTAATTAACACACAAAATAAGCCAATCAAATAGGTATGTAATAAGTGATTTTAAAATAATAATTTTATCAATGCGAACACGAGCGTGTCGCGCGCGGTTGTAACAGAAGATCCATCAAACACCAATACAAATGTGATTTATTCCCACAAACTCCCCTCTGCTCACGCTCCGCCGCGCGCTGCATCGCGCCGGTCACCCGACCGCACCTCAAAAAACAAGTTTAGTCTCGCTTTGCCTAAGAACCGGTAAAATAAAGGTTCTTAAAGGTTCCAATTTAGGTTCTGGTTCCTGTTCCGGTGTAGGTACCGGAACCCCAAAATACCGGTGTTTTACCGGTATTTTGGAACCGTTTTCAATCCCTGGGTATTTCCGTCCAATTGAGTAGTCCGACTGGGGAAGTACCTCCGCCCTACAGAATACCGCGGTCATAATCTCGTGTTGTGTTCCCGGCGGTGTGATTAGCGTAGCCAGAGCTCACTAGAGAGTTTTTGTGCTGTCAGTGGGAAGACCAAAGGCATGTCGTGCTTTATCTTCTATACTGACGGCACAGAAACTCTCTGTCCTAACAGGGTAGGTAGCGCGAGTGTGACGCCCCTGGTGTTGCACACGTCCATAGGCCACGATAATCACTTTCCATCAGGTGGGCCGCGTGCTTGTTTGCCACCTAAATGGTATAAAAAAAAGGCTTGGAGATTAATGATAATATGGTTGTATTTAGACTAAAACAAATTCGTTTAGTTTCGCTAAGTAAAGTAGCATTTCGAATTAAAGAGAAAAATTGAATCGGACTAGGCGGATTTGAACCCGCGATCTTTGCCTTACAAGGGCAATGCTTCGACCACTAAGCTACCAGACCTCGCCCCTACCAATTCAATTTTTTCAGACCTAGGCCTAGGCCGATTAAACACTTTCTCTTTAATTCGATTTGAATATATGGCATGAAAAATGCTCAAAGATATAATCCACTAATATTATAAATATGAAAGTTTGTGAGTATGGATGTTAGTTACTCTTTCATGTAAAAACTACTGAATGGATTTTAATGAAACTTTACAATAATATAGCTTATACATCAGAATAACACATAGGTTATATATCATCATGTTACTACTCAAGGGAGCGGAGTAGTGATCATTAATATCAACAAATTCGACATCCACGCGCGCGCTACAAATAAAGTAGCAATGTTAAACCAGTTGATTGAACTGGTTGTTATAGTTTTTAACATAGATACTTCCAAAATGTCAAATCGTTTGAAACTGGAGTAATAAAATCATGTTAAAAGCTACTTTTAGCCGCGACAAACAAATCAAAGACAGAAAACTAAAGCCACCGTCTTTCAATGTCTTATTGATATACAGAAAACTTGAATACAGACTAAACCAGTTCTCGAGTCACCGGCTTAACAAAAACGCGTTGGTTTACGTTCATTTTACATTGTTACCAAAGCAGGGGCATGACGAAAACGTGGCTGAGCACGTTCGGAAACGCTCGCCGGTGAGTCATCGGCTATAGATAACGTTGTTGATGTAGATATGCATTGGAACGGGTGAGTCAGCTGCTTGCATTAAAGCATGATTTTACTGCTTTGAGCTTTGATTAAGTTTTATTTACTAAAAGATTAAGCTTTGATTAATTTGTATGCAGTATAATTTGGAGCGAGTGGTATACCAGCAAAATCTCTCTATAACCTACTTAAAGAGAGAGAGAGCCTATCGATAGCTACAATAAGCTCATTGCTAGGACGAATATCTAAAGCGGCACTAAAAGGTTCGCATCAAATTTGGTTAGGCAGAGAACTTGGGTAGTGAAGGTGACTGTTGGTGTACATCAATAAAAGGGGCCCCTTCTAAACCTAGACCTGGGTCGCAAGTCCTAAGCTCTGTCCCAAGTTCCTAACTTAGCAACGCGATGTACTCGGCACCCGCACGGAGAATTCCTGGGATGCTAAGAATATCGGTCGTGTCTAAACGCCACTTCACGCGACCTGTAGATACTATTTTAGTATTTTAACGTCTTAAAATCGGATATTTACCTGTACGACTTTTCTTCAGACCCTATCACAAGAACCGCTTATCAAGCATCTTACTTCTTTCTTGTTAATTTTAATAGATTTTAATATTATAAATATGACAGTTCGTCAAGATGTTTCCATCAAGCTCAGTTGAGCGGTTCTGGCCGAAATTTGGTTGGTATACGTAGGTATAGAGATAGATTGTAATCTGAAATAACACATAGCAGTGGCGAAAGGTGATTTTTTTTAAAAAGGAAGCCTTTAGACAATTTTGTATGGAATTCTGAGCGTTCTGATTTCAGATACTGAATTTCGGCTATTAAATTTCAGATACTGAATTTTAAATTCTATATTTTAGATTCCGTTTCTTGTTTGAATATCACTAATTCGCTAACACGGCTTTCCTTTGTAGAGCAAGCCAGCAGGAATTGCGTTATATGGATCACTCGCTACTAGGTTACTTTATTTAACCTGTCAAGTTTCCCAAGAGTTACGTTAAAAAGTCCACACCAGCGAAGCCATGGGCAACAGCTAGTGTACCTTCATACATACATACATAAAAGTTAATGGGTTTTACCTTTGACATCTTCGGACTAGTGGAGGTGCATTCTCGTGATGTCGCGTCGTGTAAAGTTATAAATTTAATGGAGCGTGAGAACGCTTTCGCTAATGGACGGGAATGAAGTGTCACGCGAGAAGAGCACGGAGCCACCATAATATCGGTCGTATAAAGGTATTAGTTAATACTTCAATCAATTAGCCCCACTGCTGGATATAGGCCTCTCTCAATGTGCGCCGTTTTTGCCGATCCTTCGCCTTCCGCATTCTGTCCTCGCCACCTTTTTCACTTTCAAATTCAACTTATTCTTAAAACACAACAAATAAAAATAAAATAAAATCTTTTGGTTTGTCGTCGCGAAAATCGTGTTGAAAAACAGGGCCGGATTTAGAGGATGGCGGGCTTCTTGTTGTTATTGCAAAAAAGGGAACAAACTATACAGAATTTGGCAAAATAAAAACCTTTTACTTTGATACTCTTTCAGCTGTATTGCCTTAAACTACACTACTTTGTATAAACTTGTCTTTTTGAACACGGTTGGGACTGGCTTTCTAGCCTAACTAAGATGCGGCTGAAATTCAATAACTTTCATTGATTACATATATTATTCTTAAAAATAAAAACCGGCCAAGGGCGAGTCGGACTCGCGCACGAAGGGTTCCGTATCAGAAAAAAGGCTAAAAGGCTAAAAACTATGAAAAAGAGCTAAAAATCACGTTTTTTGTATGGGAGCCCTCCTTAATTATTATTATTATTTTGTTTTTAGTATTTGTTGTTATAGCGGCAACAGAAATACACAATCTGTGAAAATTACAATTGTCTAGCTATTACGGTTCTTGAAATACAGCCTGGTGACAGACAGACGGACGGACGGACGGACAGCGAAGTCTTAGTAATAGGGTCACGTTTTTACCCTTTAGGTATGGAACCCTAAAAAAGGATTCATCTAAGAACCTATACCTTTTTTAGACATGAAAAGCATTAGGTCGGATTTGAAAATCCAAGCCAAACGGCGTCAACTTATTTGTTGCCCCTGGCCCTTTACATTTATAAATCCGGCTCTGTTGATACATACGCTACTGTCTTCTCGGTACAATTCACGCCTTATAGCTGTATCTTTCTCGAATATATCGGTGACATGAGCAAGAATTGTAATTACGGTGGTTGACGAATAGAAATACTGTTACAATACCGTACGCTTCGCGAAGCGGTTAATTGATTCTTGATTTAATACCATGACTAACGTCACGCGTTATTTAGCACTTACTTTAGTCATAAATATCTGAACATGTTATGTTTTATAATTTGCTGGCCATGACTTGTAATAAACACGTGATATTTATTTGATTACTAAGTACCTACTGGTATTTTTTTATACCACTGAGCTGGCAGACAGGCACACAGTCCACCTGATGGAAGGTGGTTACGGTGGCCTATGGACATATACCTAGCTAGTTCCTTGAAAGGTATATTTGAAGATGCGACAATGACTTTTTTGTAAGCCATCCTTCGCTTATTTGCGTTTGGTGTGTACCTGGTATTACAATGACCTACGTCTCCATAGATATAGATCGGAAAATGAAGCTACGAGTTCAATTCCCGTTTAAGACATTAATTATTCTGAAATCTATAGGAATTGTTAGCATACTAATTCCTTCAAAACTTCTTTAAAGACATACGTACATCCGCGTTCAGCCTATTACCAAAGCAATTACAAAAAAAAACTTTGTAACATTGAGTAGCATGGATTTATATGACAAAAATCCTCCCTTCACATTGTCACTAACATTATGTAATTAGGCTACCAGGTGACCCAAAATAAAAAGGAACTACTTTCATTCGGTATCATAACAGTCTACTTTAGTTAATGAAAAATATTTCAATTAATTAAATTGGGTAGGTATTCGGCCATCCATATAACCAAATAAAACTCCCGGATTCCCGCCCTTTTTGTCCGACCATAGATTAAATATAATTATTTTTAATGTGCCGTGGGGCCTGTCATGGCGTATTGGTCACGGAAACCAACCCTCCTATTTACATTTGACCCATTTCTCATTTTCAATTCTAAAATTGATTACCGTAGCATTAAAATTGGTGGAATGAACTTGCATTGAACAATTTTAATTAGTTAATCTTAAAACTATCTATGATTAAAACAGAAATATGTATTGTGATTACGTGTATAATTAGGTAAGTAATATAAGACCACAATTATGACTGTTGGATATTTTCCCGCGCAGTTTGCTCATGATGGGTTGTAAAAATACAAAGATAACTATGATATTTGTATATTTAAAAAGCAAACATTAAACTTAAGTTACCACTATATTCGCAGGTATTAATGCTAGTTTCTTATGTAAGGTAGGTACATGAATATGCTAACTGCTTGTTCATCAGAAAAAAAAGTTCTAGTTCCATTCGCGTGTAGGTATCGGCCATATTGTTTTTTAATAATTCTAGACCAAAAATTACATAAATATTTACTCACTTAGTTAAGTAATCTGTGTTATTTAATACATTTACAATATTTCAAACTCGATTATATTATATCACAAATAATTTCCAGGGAAACGTTTCATTATAACAACATATTTAGTTTATAATAAAAACACAGAGATATATTTGATTACACATTTTTTACTTATTACTCGTTTTTTTTTTTGGTAAAATGTGTAATAATTATAGGGACCCTACTAGCCTATATGATAAATAAACGGATCATTTTAAATTGTGGCTATCAAAATAATATTTCCGGGTACGTAGCTATGACGTAACTTTACGTTAGGCTACCCCAAAACAACGTTTGCAAATTATATCAATTTACAAAAATTATTTGGGTAGTCACTCGCGTGTCGCGTACTTTCGATTACCACAGTCAATGTACTGTGACTCAGCCTAACGGTAGGCCTAACATTAAATATCTAGATATCATTCGACGATATCTAATAACCAATTACAACAAATTTATACTTGTTTTTCCAACCTTGTCCACAAAAGGGTGGAACATTCTTCATCCAATTATGATAATAAATTATTTAGATTTTTGTGCATTTATCACAATTATTGTTCAAGCAATAAATATTAACGGTATTGAATCTGAGTATGAAAATCTATCTACAGTCCATGACTGCAGCGACGGTAGCCTAGTGTTTAAGGAGACTGCCTTACGATCAAGAGGTCCCAGGTTCGAATCCTAGCCATTACACTACCGACGTGAACACACTCTTAGCGTTTAGAGGGTGGCTAATTAAAAAAAAAGTGTCCGTTCAACGGCAATGGGCTCACCCCCTATTACGTGGGACCGAAAATTGTAGTTGGCAAAATGTGGATGTTAATTCACCTGTGCCTACCCTATCAGTGAGTTACATGCGTGAGTATATGTTTATGTATGTATATAATTGTTATTGAATCATTGAATTCTATATTTAATACTAGCTGTCGCCCGCGGCTCCGCCCGCGTGGATGTCGGTTATCGCGAATCGGGGTATGAAAAATAGATGTTGGCCGATTCTCAGACCTACCCGATATGCCCACAAAATTTCATGAGAATCGGTCGAGCCGTTTCGGAGGAGTTTGGCAACGAAAACTGTGACACGAGAATTTTATATATTAGATAGAATGACAAATATAGACGTGATTGTATCTAATAAGGGTTTCTTTAGAAACCATCTTATTTTACCTGTTCCATATAAAATTCAAATCTCACACAAGCAAGCTCCTACATTTATACCGGTTTGTAGTTGGGCCCTGGAGGTCTTTTTAAGGTATCCATATGTTGCCGCCAACTAGCTTAATCAAGCCGTTCAAAAAAAACGACACAAAATGCAGACACTGTGGGCATGGGGAGGGCGATGAAACGATGAAACACATACTGTGCGAGTGCCACGCCTTAGGAATCGTATGGATCTTCTCGGGAAGGGCTATCCAAAACCAGAGGTTTACAGGTATCTACAAATAAGAGGAATAACTACCTTAATAGAGAGGGCTATCCCTCCTCAAACGTAGGGGCTAGTTTGGGGTTGACACAAAGGATCCAATAGGGTCAAAGTGTCCGCGATAGCTCCAAAGCACGCACCCCAGCTACATAAGATAAGATAAGATAAGCTAATTGGCGGCGACACATACACCCCATTTTAATAACAAAATGTAGATGATCTATACAAAGTAAAATCATTAAAAAGTAAAAAGATGCGCATGTAATTATATTTGTTGGAACGTGATGCGGTTCTAGATCTGATTTCTGTAACACGCGCTCGATGCGCAGGAGTTGAATTACAACGGCGATGATATTCTCGTTTCGTTTTCTAATCACTTTTATTTGCAATTTCATTACAATACCTGTAATTTATATTGTACTGGCTGTTGCACGCGGCTCCACCCGCTTTTAATTCTGATCTTTAGGTATTTTTGAGAACCTATTCCACGGTCTAAAGTATGTAGCCTATCCTATCTGTTATTCCAGACAGTAATTTATGCCTATACCATACTTTAGACAGATTCAATCAGCCATTTGAGTATGATTGAATGATTTTTCAAATACCTCCTCAAACTTAGGATGATATCTTCTAAATCCATACTATTACATATATTGCCTGGAAGAGATCGCTTGTAGCGATAAGGCCGCCATTTGTACATTTTTCATATGTTGTCCGTACATGTACTGTATTTCTTTGGTGTACAATTAAGATTTATCTTATCTTATCTTTTCTTACAAACCACGGAAAAGATTTTGATGAAATTTGGTATAGGGGTAGATTAGAACTTGAGAAAGGACATAGGCTATGTTTGGTCGCGATAACCGACTATGGTATGCTACTAAAGCTTAAGATTTAAGAAGCTGTTTCTATAACCGTGCTATTCTATAGACCTACATAAATTATTCGATTTAAAAAATCAAACGCCGCGTGGTCCACGGCAGAGTAGAATTTGGGCCACCCCTTTTCTTCCCATGTGGTGTCGTACAAAGCGACTAAGAGATAGTGCTGATTAACTTTAACATCAGACAGATATGTACAGCCCAGACTCAGCCACGGCAATAGGCTCATCCCCTATTACGTGGGACCGAATACAGATTGGTGAAATGTGGGTGTTAATTCACCTCTGCATAACCCTCCGGGGATAAAGGCGTGATTATATGTATGTATGTAAAAATCAAACAGGTAAGGTATTATCATAATATATCTGCAATATCAATTAGGGTATAAAATTAGTCTAATTGACGCTCAATAAAACCGGCAATTAAATTAAGAAACGTTTTCTAGAAAAAACGATATGCACCATCGCAATAACGTTTCATAAGTAGATAACGTTGAAATTATAGTTGCAACGTTTTCGTTATTTTCCGTACGTTTCAAATTCTAAGCATCTAATTTGAATAGCTGCATTGAACCGTAACGTCTGCATATTGCAAAGGTCTGCTGCCATTGCTTCTGTTATTTTGTATTATTAACAATCCCCTTCTAATGCTGCTGGCTGCATGACAATTTATTTTTTGATAAACTTAGTGTGCTATAAATATAAATAGGTATATTTAGGCATTTTTCAACACATTCTAGTACGATTTAGGCAATAACTATTCAACTCCAGTTATTAAGACTGATCTTGATGATTTATTACATGAACATAGCTAGTAAATTTATGATAAAAATTTACTAGTTGATGTCCACTGTTCTTCCCGTGTGGAATTGTGTTTCTGCTTCCGTGATCTAAATTTTTTAATAAAAACCTACCGTTGACTTTAAGGAACTTATGGAAAAATATTGCGAATCTGTCGATATATAAATATGGTAACAGTATATAATACCAAAATTATAAAATAGCAAAAGCTATAACTGAAAATAAAATATAATTAAATTACCAACATACACTATACTATAGCTTAAATTAAATAAATCCTGGGTATTAATTAATCGTTGTGCCTAATTATTAATTATGCGTTTTTTAAAATCCTCGTTATCTTGATGTTAGTTATGTGAGTAATGATTAGTTGTAAACCCTTAATTGGTCCCAGTGGTAGATGTTATCTGAAAGTAAAAAAAACACTAGTTATGTGTAGGAAATAATGACAATAAAAAGGATCATAAACTCAAGGAAATATAATAAACAGTTTCAACATCGCATGAATCAGTAATTGCCGGAAAATATCGGGTTTTTCTAGGTTTTGTAACATAGGCAATATCAGATATCATTGAATGAAATTTTGAAGCATTAACTATGCTAACTTTTCAAATCAATTAAGATAGGAAAAAGTGAATAGCTCAGGCGGGAACATCATTCGTTGTTTCCGATAGTTCGTATGAATGTCGGTAGATGGCTCCCACCGTCGCCCTAAAGACGGTAGTATAATAGAATTTGAATAGCTTCAGGCGTAGCTTGGTGGCTCAGTGGTCAAAGCATTCCCCCTGTAAGGGAAAGATCGCGGGTTCGAGTCCCGCTTGAGCGATTCACTTTTTCCTATCTTAATCGATCAGATACTATTATTCTAGATTTGTCTTCACAGCTTCACAGTGATGTTAGAAAAGCAATCTAAATTTTAAATATTAAACATTATTTTGATGGCAAATGGGTAGTGTATGGAACTACCAAGATCCTCAGGGTACGAAGCCAATCTACCCTGCAAGCTTTTACACCTGATAATTGACCTGGCTGTGACGCGACTTTCCTATAGGGGTGGGGTTGGTTAATACTGTGTAAATACGCCAAGATGATGATTCAATAAAAAATAACTAGTTTTTATATACATAGATACAACGATTTTGTAATATATGTTTTATAAAACCAGTTACGGAAACAATAGAGGTTGCAAGGTTGTAAGTCTTTATTTCTGCATAGAAATATGGAAGTCGATGCCAAGAGCTGATGGAGGAATATAAATTACAATTTAAATTTATTATCTCGCCGCGTAAGACTGCATTAAAAATATAGAAATATGAGATCGAGTGTACTTCGAAACAGATAACGAGCGTTGAAGAAATTTCCTGAAATAGTTTGGGTATTTAGTAGAGCTAGTTAGGGACCAAGAGCTTCGGGGCCCATAACCTGCAGTGTATGGTACTGTGGAGGAATACAGAAAGGACGAAGACTACAGTGTACAATTATTGCTACGGGGCCCCAGCCCTCAATGCTTGTTCTGATGATCGTTCCTTTTTTTATTGAGATTATTGTATGGTCGAGTGATTGCTGGCTGACCTCCTAGCCTGCATAGAGAAGCCTGCATCAGGGGGTCAATCAGGTGTACTGGTTTGGCAACAAAAGACTTAGTAGGGCCCAATTCGTGTGCCAATATTTGAACCAACTCTTCATGTTAACCGTACGACATTGAAGAAATTCACTTCAGATATTAGTATCAGGTGCTAATTTGTCCTTAAATACGAATTAATGCAAAAAAACAGAACTTGTTAGAACAATACTAACACAGTAGCACGTTCGAAGGCTCTTTAGATTATTAATCTTAACCAGTTTTCCTTGATAATGTTCGTGTTCGTTTGCCGTAGTTTTGCACAAGTTCAGTTTGATTTCCAGCGCCCCTACACAGAATAGAATAATACATATAATTACGTTTATGACAGACTAGCTTTTGCCCGTGGCTCCGCCCGCATGGATGTCGGTTATCGCGACCAAACATAGCCTATGTCCTTTCTCAAAGTCTAATCTACCCCTATACCAAATTTCATTAAAATCGGTTCCGTAGTTTAGCCGTGAAAGACGGACAAACAGACACACACGTAATATTAGTATGGATGTTATCAATCCCATACATTGACTATTCTATTCTAGAATCGTAGACGCCAAGCTTAATTCCTTTTACTAAAAATAGGTAGCCTAATTTACATCTTATAAAATCAACTTTCTGAAATTATCACAAGAAGCGGTCCGGCCGTTGCCCAAATTAGCCAGTCAAGCATACTGAAAAAATAGTTTAATTTTTCCCATAAACTAAGTTACAACAACTCATTAATATCACTAAGTAGATACTTAATCAAATACAAATAAATCGTTTGTCTATGCTTTTAAGAATGTATCGCTGTATTTAATTGCTGTGAGTAGATAACAATACAAAACTGTGCCCACTCTCACAAAGCAAGCATTCGGAGATGCAAAAGTAAGTAATTATTCACTTTCATTTTTATTATTCCTTTTATGCAATTGAAGAACATTGTAATACTTAGTCGAACGAAATAATACTTGTTCAGTGTTTAGAATATTGTAACATGATTGTAATCTTGTTTCTGTTGAGCTCTGTTGTGTAGCGGTTGAGCGTTCGACTGTTACGTGAGCGGGTTCGGTTCCCGCTCAGTAAAAGTATTTCTTTGTTCATGAATATGCATATTTGCATTGGTCTGGGTGTTTGTATGTATTTTTTATTTACAATAATGTTTAAGTAAGTATTCTTGGAAGAGGCGTATGTCCTATAGTGGAATAATGTTTATTTTCTTTCTAGAATTCATAACATGAGCTATATTTTTAATGTAGGCCTACCTAATGCATTTAGATAGTGCTTGCTAGTGTAGAATGGCGTAGAATTTAATGATTTAGAATCATCTGCCTACCCCAGAGGGAAATAGGTGTGAGCGTATGTATGTTTATATAACAGAGAATCACAAACCGACGTGAACCCGCTCCTAACATCAGCAATTTAGCTTGACAGGAAGGCTTAACGGGAATAAGATTAATTACGGTTAGTCTAAAAAAATAGCTTTGTATTTTACGTAATTTTATTCTGTACTAGCTGTTGCCCGCGGAGCTGCCCGCGTATATGTCGGCTATCGCGACCAAACATCTATAGATACCACATTTTATCAAAATTGGTTTAGTGGTTTAGGCGTGAAAGACACAGACAGATAGATAAACAGACAGAGTTACTTTCGCATTTATATTATTAGTATGGATATAGATTTAAATATAGTATTTACATTAAACAAATGATGTACCTACATTTCTGCGTTATCTATGAACAATGAAATTGAAATTAAAGTAATTAGTACCTAGGTACTTTTTTAAATATAAGTAGCACTAAAAATTAAAAAAAAGACGGGTTTCACTTCAGGAGTGCCGGCAGAAGTGAAAACTTTTTGCTTCTTTCTTTCTCGTTATATACAGAGAAAAAAATAAAAAGAACATACTATACTATACCTATAATATAGCGCTATATATAATATATAATAATTTTCTGCTAATTTTCTGTCAGAAGAAATTAATAAATTACAAAAAGAAAAAATAATCACAAAAAGTAATAAATTACAAAAAGAAAAAATAATCACAAAAAGTGTCAGAAGCCCAGGTTCGAACCCGGTACTATCTGAAACAGTAAGGACTTACAGTTGAAGCGCTTACCGCTAAGCTACGAAGCTTCTTAGCGTACCTAGCAAAATAAACACTTAGTAGCTAGGAATGTAGTATGACGTCATGTCGTCCTACAAAGTCGTCGGTTACGGGTCAAAGGTCACGTGATCCTGACGCGAGTTTAACACTCTTTACCCATCCAACGCCGCTAAAGAAGATTTCACTTCAATAAAAAAAACACAAATACAAAACTACATCCCTAACTTATCACCGAAACCGTAAACCACCTCACGTTTTCCTCAATTTGTTCTAACAATCCCAATGATAAACTTTTTCTTTTATTGCCCCAAAGAAATATACACAGGTGTGTAGCAAGGTGACATGGATACTCACTTACATTTTCACATTTGTATAAACGAAATAAGGTCAGGTGAGTGCTTGATAATATTACAAACAGTTTGCGAAACTGTCACACTTCGCTGGAGCATGTTATTCAAGACATTTCAGTGTTAGAAACTTCATTCGGATTGTCAGTATTTGTTGCTTCATGTTAGAGGCTTACACACCTGGTTCAATAAGGTACACTATTTGGTTGTATTAATGCACCTGGGTGAATTATGCAGGTGAATTAAGTCTACGAAAGGGTTTTTCAGTGGCGTAGGTGTAGTTTGTAGGAAGTACATAACTGCAAGCCTGTTGGCATCTTCTTTATCCCAGCGTTAATCCCAGTAGAATTTGACCTCCACAACCCATTTTTCTTTATTCCAGCGTTAGTCCAAGTCGCATCTGAAGATTTTTAGCTTGGAGTCTAGGGTCCGCTTTTACCAGTGTAACTGCGGATTTGGCTAAACTTCGATATTTTCTGTGAAGCGACTGTCATCTGACCTCCACAACCTTTTCGCGATATCGGGCTTCAAATATCCGTAACGACTGCTGATGTTCGTATGACAACCGGGGCCGAAGGCTTAACGTGCTATGCCAACAGCGTGTGTCGCCACAGCGGCGTTCGGAACAACATTCGACACCCGCTAGACACGACCAAACCAATCATCCACGCCACAGAGGCTATCTGTTGACTTCGATGAAGTGATAACATTTACGCATATGACGTTATAAGCGAATAACAAATTTTCACCTTTGTATTGTAAAAATTTCAACTTTCAACTAGATAATAAGGAGGGATTGAAATAGTTCAGTTGATTTGAAATTTGTAGGAAGAAGTAACATAGGATATGATGGTTTGATAGATTTTTTTGATGGCAACAAAAAAATTACAAAGTGAAGGATAGGTCAAGTGTTTCGTCACCCACTTTTCGTC
Organism: Eilema caniola; assembly: GCA_949126895.1. Lineage (NCBI taxonomy): Eukaryota > Metazoa > Arthropoda > Insecta > Lepidoptera > Erebidae > Eilema > Eilema caniola. Next base: position 23,489,012 of record OX421467.1, read on the forward strand.
AACTACATAATAGGAGGTGAGTCTATTTCCATCAATTGGGCCTTTTTTGGGGTTTTCATACTTTGTGGTGTTTCTGAGAATTTCTTGAGCCATCAAACCCGGAACGGTATTATAACTGTATTTTATCATGTGAATGTTTACGATTCAACATGAGATATTACGACATGATCCATTTTCCCAAGTGGCATTTAAATTTAACTCGTTTCTTGTTAGTTATAATAACTTAGATGTCTTCTTAAGTAAAATATGAGACAGCCTGTCTCAAAACATATTTAGAATAGATTCTCTAGAATTTGTAAAGGTTATGTTGAGATATTTGTTAAAATTAAGTGCAATATTTAACGCTCAGCTGTCGCTGGGGGTCTCACATTATGTGTTGATGTTATGGATCAAGTGATAAATTGGGCATTGTGTATAATGCCCGGGCATTATGATAAATATGATAGTTTAAATAATAATTCTTGTTCATGAACACTTAATTACGGTTCATGTATATAGAAAAAGATATAAAAAGAATAACCTCGACATATTTGCCCATAACATATATTTATCCTGTAATGATAGCGTTAAGGTTGATATTAATAAATAAAAAAACAGTCAAAAAGTTAAATTAAGAATACTTAATATTGCTTAATATCTGAAAAGAGACAAATACATTAAAAATTAACTCAGCAATAAATCAGAAATCGATTTCAATGTAATAGAAATAGAAATAAAATTGATTTGCTCTTAAACATGGTAGCAGAGATATTAGTAACTATGTAGTACGTACTGCTTATACTGTTGATTGATGGCACTTGGTGGAACTTGCTACAGTTCAGTAGTAGGTTGATACATGTTTCAAAAACATAAATAATGTGGAATAGTACAAGTGCTTTCATTGAAGATGTATGTAGTACGTAACTTTCTTTATTCTCAAAAGATTAAAGATTACACATTCCCGTCTCTAATATATGTAATTAGAGACGTAAACACAAATATACCTAAGTAATCAGCATTCTAGACCGCATTTAACAAGCTACTTATTATTTAGTCTATCTTACTTTTAATCTAGATAGCACTGTGTAGAACATTCATTGTTTGAATTTATACGTGATTATGTTACTAAAAATCCAGCTTAAATAATTCTTAAAATTAAAGAAATAACGACGAACGACATTACAATACTAAAGCTACTCAATTTATAACTTCCTTCTAATGGATCACAAAAACGATGTAATTGTACATCCATTCTCTTCTTCACTTTCTAAAGTCCAGAACCTGTTAAAGGAAATAACATGAATTACTTATGTAAGCTCCATTACGTAGGGATCAGGTGCAAAGAGCCTCCAGCACATACAAACAAATTTACAACTGCTATTGAAAAGCACTCTAAGTAGTGGAACGAGGCTTGTACCCTGGAGAACTCTATAGTAAAACTATCGCTGTACAGTAGAAATGTAATGTTTATTTCGTTTTATTTGTAATTTGACCCTTAAAATGATTGGAATAAGGTCGAAAATATTTATTTGGTTCGTAGGATTAAGTTCGAGCTCCGAAAAAGTAGGGCGAGATGGTCACGAGCTTAAGTCAGAATGTTTTATTTTAAATCGTGACAGATGATAGTAGGGCTAAGGTAGGAGTTTTCTGTAATTGTATGTATTAGATAAAATTACTGGGCTTAATATCAAATGACACGGGCTCACGACAAACTTTACAAGTCAGACAAAATGTGATGATGTTTCTTACCAAAGGATGCTAATGAAATTTGAAATTTTAAGATTGTAAGAAAGGTTTTTTGTAATTGTAATGCCAAATATATTTTAAGGTAAAAGAAGCAGGAATATTATCGAATAGAGAATGTTTATAATTAAAAGAAAATAGCAAGATAAATGAAAGTTAGTTGTGTTCATTATCATTATAATAATGTTCCTATCATGTCTTTGGCACTAATCAATGTACACCGATCAACCCTCGTATTCATTTATTCTCCTCGTAATTACATGTATTTGGCTAATAAATAATTTGGCATTTGACACGCTTTTTCTCGTTGACTTTTGAGATGAATGCAAAAATATTGTTATCAATTTATCCAATTTTTACAAAATCTTTTATTTGTTAATTCTTTGTACCTTTTTATCTATATATTTATTTATCCTACTATTGTTTGCTCAAAAAATTCAGTCAATAAAATAGTTCAATATTCCTAGATATCCTAACCTGTTTTTAACCAACTTTAAAAAAGGAGGAGGAGATATATATTCGATACCTTCATTCGATACATCGATAATTTCGTCATTTGTGCCCTGATTTTTATAGCTCAAGAAGACTATTCACCTAAATGTCTTGATAATTCTATACTTCACACAGTGATAAAAGATTCTATATTGACTATCGCATCAATTGCATCACGATACAAATTGATAAGTGCTATAAGATTATTATCTCGGAAAGTTACAATCGATCTGTCATGATATATTGTATTGCTTAACGCAACATCTGGTAGCACCCAGACCTTAATTAAGTACTGGTAATTGGACAGCCAATTAAACCCTTCTATTAAATTTTGGAAGGCCGGCGGTGTGGGATCGAAGTGGTGACTGATTCTGTTAATTGTTCAATAATTACTCAATTGAAGGAAAGTTTGTATGGGCTTTGTTTTGTGTCTCTGCAAGCATAGCAAGCAATTTCTTATTCGGTGTTTATTTAATAATGTTGGTAGCGTATATATATTCTTTTTTTGTGAATCATACTCGGATATTCTAGGCAGATTCATTTTAAAACATATTCCATCATATAGGTTCGTACTTTTTGTCAAACCTGATTTGTGTTAGTTATAAGTAAGTGGCCCAAATAAGGCCTCAGTCCCAATTCTCGTTATAAAAACCTTTCAAAATTCAATGTCGAAATGTCAAAAACGATCACACACAAATTGTGTTAGGTACGAGACTATCGTTTTTGACATATAAAATTACATAGAAACTGTAATTAATCTTTTCAAATGAGTTGTCTTGAAGAAGTTCAGGGAAGTTCCATTAATTATATGAATATTCATACAATATATACCTTTTAAATTATTGACAACTACTGAATCTGAAAATGATTCTACGCAAAACTTCACTATTAAAACATATAATTTTTAGTTATGAAGTTCAAAGTACTCCTAATAACAACAAATCCTTTATTCCGTATTATTTTCACCTTAATTATTAATGGGCACCGAAATTATTCAAAGGTAGAAGCCGGGTCTCGAATTATAGGTCAGTCACCTTTGAACTTAGATTATTGGTTTGAAAGGTCACTGCTTATGTCTGTAGCAGTGATTAAGGAGTCCGCCTAACGATCAAAAGGTTGCGAACCACACCCTGCCGATGTGGACCTCCTGCTAACACAAGTCATCCAGTTTAACTGGGGGAGGGGGGAGGGAGGTTAGAGGAATACTAGTAATTCCTGTTATTAGGAGTCTATGTTATAATGAGGAAAGATTCGTATTTCTATCTGTAACGAATAAAGTCAAAAACTACTGGACCTGGATTCCCATGCATTATTTGAAATCTATTAAATTACGGGAATATATTGGTTAAACCCGTGCATCGGGGATTTGAAAACGTGTCATGAGTTAAGCTAGTGAAACCGCGAGCAACAGCTAGTTTTTTTTTGAAGTAAAAACAACGAAAATTCCAATATTATGGATAGTTCAAGGGACTCTAAAAAAATTAATCCTTAATTCTGTAGGTTTTTCACCTAGATTAGAATCGAGGACTGAAATAATTGGAGATTAGCAGCCGGGTCTCCAATTAAGGGTCAGTCACCGTTGTACCTATCTAGATTATCGGTAAGAAAGGTCACTGTTTGTATCAGAGCATGAAACTGTGAAGAAAATGATCATTTTAACTGGTTTCACGCGACAAATTATGACTTAAGTTGACGAGAGACCGAGAGAGTAATATTGTATATTATAAAAAATGTTATGCCTATGGTTTGTGTATGCTTCAAAAACTCTAATTATACATCGATTGAGCTCAAATTTTAACACGATATAAGTACAAACTTATTCAAAGATGACTTTCATCAATTTATAGATTCGGCAGATGACGCTGCAATCGAGTTATAGGCATCGAATTTATTCCCGAGCAAAGTCGGGACACTGATGCTAGATAATGAAGCTAAATAGCTTCTTTGTTAGAACACAATAATCTCTGGAACTGCCAGTGCGTTCAATAAAATCCATTCTACTATTATAAATGGGAAAATATGTGTGTGTGTCTGTTTGTTCGTTTTTAATGCCTAAACCACTGAACCGATTTTAATGGAATTTGGTATACGAGTAGATTAGACCTAGAGAAAGGACATAGACTATGTTTGGTTGCGATAACCGACATCCACGATGTTATATGCCTAGTTTAAGGAAAGGGAAGGTTAACTGCTGAACCTTCGGCCCGTATTCCAGAATGCAACTCAGTTCTGAATCTCGAGCTGTCATCTTCTAGATGACAGTACTAATGTCATTGTGAAGGGTCTGAGTCCATCTCGTGACGTTGATGGACCAAATGAGGAACAGCGTGGAGAACTATAAGGGAACGTTGTGACTTGTAATTCAGAATTGAGCGCTCCTCTCAAACACTGCTAAGAAGTCGGGTAATTCGAGTGACCATCTGCATACCACTAATTACGACGAGTGAAACCACGGGGAATAGCTACTTAAAGATTAAATCTCGAAACCAAAAAGAAAAACTGTAATAACATCTATAACCTGTCATTGCTGCACTTTATCTTATTAGATCACAGAAACAATATTGCACTTACAAGTATATCTTATCTAATCGTATCTAGCCATTTTTGTAACAACTTTGACATAAATAACAACAACCTAAATACGAATTACGTGAAAGTATAGTAATATTGAATTGTTGTTCTTATGTAAGGCAAATAATAGGGCGGTTTGTCGACAAAGGTTAGTATCGGTTAAGTTACTTTTTGGTCTACCTACTGAATATAATGTTTGATTATCCAAATCAATGGAATACATGATCTGTCATGTAGTTGAACATCCACTGAAAAAATGCCTCTATATTTTTCGAAGGACAGTTTATATTTATGATTGTACTAGCTTGTGCCCGCGATCCTTAATTTAATTCACACAATATCTTTATAAATTGTAGCACATGTGTTATTCTGATGTATAAGCTATATTACTATAAAGTTTCATTACAATCCATTCAGTACTTTTTACGTGAAAGAGTAACACATATCCATCCATGCACCCATTCCATACTTACAAACTTTCGCGGATAATTAAAGGATAAAAACATTCTAGAATTACGTTTTGTACAGGCTTGCTACACCATGTAAAACCCCCCTCCCGAGGAGGGCCAGACCGAGAGGAATGGCCCTGGGTCAGCTGGGGTGCGAGGGATATGTCAAAAGACAACCTCACCTCCGGCCTAGCACATCGACCCACAGACCAAAAAGAAAAACTGTAATAACATCTATAACCTGTCATTGCTGCACTTTATCTTATTAGATCACAGAAACAATATTGCACTTACAAGTATATCTTATCTAATCGTATCTAGCCATTTTTGTAACAACTTTGACATAAATAACAACAACCTAAATACGAATTACGTGAAAGTATAGTAATATTGAATTGTTGTTCTTATGTAAGGCAAATAATAGGGCGGTTTGTCGACAAAGGTTAGTATCGGTTAAGTTACTTTTTGGTCTACCTACTGAATATAATGTTTGATTATCCAAATCAATGGAATACATGATCTGTCATGTAGTTGAACATCCACTGAAAAAATGCCTCTATATTTTTCGAAGGACAGTTTATATTTATGATTGTACTAGCTTGTGCCCGCGATCCTTAATTTAATTCACACAATATCTTTATAAATTGTAGCACACGTGTTATTCTGATGTATAAGCTATATTACTATAAAGTTTCATTACAATCCATTCAGTACTTTTTACGTGAAAGAGTAACACATATCCATCCATGCACCCATTCCATACTTACAAACTTTCGCGGATAATTAAAGGATAAAAACATTCTAGAATTACGTTTTGTACAGGCTTGCTACACCATGTAAAACCCCCCTCCCGAGGAGGGCCAGACCGAGAGGAATGGCCCTGGGTCAGCTGGGGTGCGAGGGATATGTCAAAAGACAACCTCACCTCCGGCCTAGCACATCGACCCACAGACGGCGTGCGGTTTAGTCGGTTCGAGTCCGACATAACCTCCCCCTCCGGCCGTCTCCGGTCTCCGTGGGCATTTCCCGCACGTAAAAAAAAAACACCATGTAAAACCTTTTATAATCTTTTTAAAGAATCTACAGTCCCGGGTCCTTTAAGCAGGCGTGAAAAAGCACCCGACTAGCCCGTCACGGTGGTAGCCCATTGTAACATTGTTGGTGTCTGTAATGACGACCGTCTATCCTGAGACTACCTTGTGGTGAAGTCATATTAACATAAATAAAAATAAAAATAAATTATAAATGTTTTATAATAAAAGCGATTTGATTTTGTTGCCTAAAGAGTTATTATGTTGTTGGTCTGTGATGGTGACTCTTTTTCACGAGAATACATTCAACTTAACTTCGGGTGAAGCCATATTAAAAACAAAATACCTATTAGTACTGATATCTCTATCTCTAATGCTACAAACAGAATGTTATACTATAGAAATTAAAGTTATATTTTAAACCCGTTCCAAGATTGTATTCTAGAGAACAGCCATTACAATTCATGCAAGCAAGCAACCGCAGCACGGCCTCGGGTCAAGGTATAAGACGGTGCAGTTATTATCTATGGTTCAGTTGCTATAAAAAATTTTTTTTTTAGTTTATGCTCGGTGGTGTCCGTTAAATAACTTATACTTTACATGATAATAGTTAAACATGCGCTCGGAAGAAAATCAAAACACAAATCACTACATAGTATAAAAACAAAGTCGCTTTCAATGACCCTATATCCCTTTGTGTGCTTAAATCTTCAAAACTACGCAACGGATTTTGATGCGGTTTTTTAGTAGATAGAGTGATTCAAGAGGACGGTTTATATGTTTAATATAGTAGAGGGTGCAGCGGGAACGGGATCTGACGCCACGCGCTCGGAAAAATATAGGCGGTACGAAGTTCGCCAAGTCAGCTAGTATACACTATTTATAATATAGGCCACACCTCTTTTCCGTGAGGGTAGGCAGTGATAGATACATCATCCTTCCAACTTACTAAAATAGTTCCTTCTACTTTCAAAATTGTTTTCAGACATGCACACTGGTTGAGGATATTCTTGACTTGGCTGTTTTACAACGTAATTCCTCGATCTAGGAGCTTCACAAGCGGCACTATCGTCAGTAGAATATAATAATCAATGTTGGGATTACACAAGTCTAGATTGTTTTAAATGTTGTGGGATATTTATTTATTTATTTATCACAAGTAGTAAACATATATCAATCCCATACATTGATTGCTTTTTTTTACAACTGAGGTGCAACTGATGGAAAGTGGTTACCGTGGCCTATAGACGTGTGCAACACCAGGGGAGTCACACGCGTGCTGCCGACCCTGTAAACACAGAGAGTTTTTGTGCCGTCAGTGTAGAAGACGAAGCAGGAATAGCCTTTGGTCTTCCCACTGATAGCATAAAAACTCTCCAGTGAGCTCTGGCTACCCTACTCACCGCCGGAATCACAAAACGAGGTTATTATGGCCGCGGTATTCTGAGGGCGGAGGTACTTCCCCAGTAGGACTGCTCAGACGGAAATACTGTCGAGTCCGATAGGAGGTATCCTTCTATTCTACTTACGATAGTGTCCCTTTTCTATTCTATCTGATTGATATACGTTAACGCACCTCTAGATAGATTCTTACCAGGTTCCCTATTCACCCTCTTCTTATAAAAATCTCTTTCATTGAACTTCTTTCCTCCAATACGCTCTAAGTGTACGAACGCTTAGATGGCATTCCTTTCTCTATCTTAATCACCGCATCTACTATACCACAGCGTTCACTTATCACGCTTTTCCTCGCCTGATCTGTCAACCTCATGCCAACTCAGACCTTTCATTTCCACAACATTAAATATATATTAAGCAATGAAATATAGTCAAATTTATAACCTCTAGATTTAAGATATCACTTTACATTTTATTGTTATATGGATTGGTTCTAAATGTCAAGTTCATTATACACGAAACGGTGCTTAGGATTATGTAACTAGGGACATTTTTCGTTTTTTTTTTCGATTCCCCTTTTACCGATTCCCCTCGAAAATAATGATAAACACGACAGTGATTTTAGACATTTTGTTTACGAGACCCCCGAACTCGTACAATCAAGCAAAGTGTAGCTTGCGGCCACATTTTACGATGAACGCCTGGATATTATGTGGGTGATAATGAAATGTCCGGCCGTTCCACCTCCGCCAGGCCTCGATAGAAGGGATAGCCCCAAGAAGTGCTGGTATGGCGTCATTATCATGGAATTTCCAGGCCAGGCGAAGTGATGGGGAAACGTTGGAAAGGGGATTGAGACTGGCCCAGGACAAAAAGTAATAGTAGTGCTTGGGTCAGGCGGCCGGTATCTAGACATGATTTCGATGCAATAGTTAGTAGATTTCATTTTTAATTTGATTTTATCCAATAAGCATACGAGATCTAGATTACAGGTCTTTTCTAAACGAGGAGATGCGAACAAAGAGACCGTTTATATGAATGGAGGCTCTTTCCGGTGTGTCTATCTGTATTCTGTGTACTTATTTGTATCGGCTATAATTCAATCTATTGTGTGTGTGGCCTTGGAACGCCTTTCACCGCTCCGGTTGAGAAATCACGTCTAAAATTTGAACAGTTTGACTGTAGCCAAACTATGTTTGTACAAGTAAAAAGTTGTTGCATAAATTATGTCCATACTGCACCAGATTGTTACGATATCGTACCTACATCAAATTGATTGATATGACATATCCTGTATAATAGATATTATTTACTTGAGTTTAGCATGGAGCTGATACATTCTGAGATCCGGAGAAGCAGTGTAAGTACAGTAAATGTCATGGTATATTTTGAAGTATCGCCCTAAAAAATTGCCGTAAATATGTAGATACATACATACATATGCTCGCCTTTTTTCCGGGTTAGGAAGCCTCCATTCTCTTCTATCCAACACTCCACTCGCTGTCTATACTTTTATTACACCTTTTTTGCAAATACACCGGCATGAGTGGTTATGAGCACCGGTTCACATTGTGGCCACGTCCTGAGAAGATTCAGGCAAGAAACTCAGACTCCACACACATTCAATCAAGACATCCAATCTAATGTTTGTTGTTTGTTTGTTGCGACGTTTCTTTTCCACCAGCGCCTTAGAAGCAGTGGTAAGCTTCTAGTGGAATTTATTAATGAAGGCAATAAGAAACAGCCATGTTCTTCTAGATTGAATAAAAGTCTTTGTCTTTGAACGGTAGGAAGTTTTTTAAAGTTTACGCGAATATCACTCATTGAAATAAAACCTAAGAAATAAAATTGAAATAAAATCTGAGATATTTTGAGTGATGAGGGGTAAAGTTTCCATTCTCTGGTCCCTTGTTCACAATTATGATTTAGAAGAAAGCAAGTTAGCCTCAGGAGAAAAGGGTGAAATTTTTTAAAAGGGAAGCCGGTGAATGTGAAAATTGATAGGATTCGGAATATAGGGACCACTCACCACTGTTTGTCTACCTTGAGCTTTCAATTTTTTATACGCTTGTCTAGTTTAGGCCTAGTGAATCATAGCTTTGTATTAAAATTTAACTCAGTCAATATCAAATAATGGATGCTTCATTGTTAAAAACATTGAAAGATGCGAACAATCTCCAGCGCTATCTTTGGCGAATCCAATTAGTTTAAGAATAATGCTATAATTTAATACTTTAGATGAGATGAAGGAATATCTTCTTCATCCCAGCGTTAATCCCAGTCGCATCCGAAGCTTTTAACTTGGAGTCTGAGGTCTGTTTTACTAATCTTACTGTCGATTTGGCTGAAATTCGATATTTTTCGTAAATTGAGTACCATCTGACCTCGAAAACCCAAAGGCAAAGAAAGAAAGAAAGAAAACGCGTTTATTTGCAACACAACGAACATTACAATAAAATTGTTATACTTAAAACACTAATGGCACAGATAATAACTTAAATCAAAGCAGAAATAAAACATAAAATAACAATGATCTATGGTCTATGATCGATATCGACCATTGATTGACCTACCCAGCTGACGTAAAATGACGTTTGTGACACGTGACGTTAACGTGTCACAAACGCCATCCAAACAGCTTATAATACGTGGCAAATCTTATTACGCCGATCACGTGTTTTCTCGACTGCCAGAAGAAGTTACATTTGTACATTAGATTATTATTACACTCACACCATGTACGCTGTGTTTGCAAGTAGGTATGGACACTCAGCGTACACTGGGATGGACAATAACATCCATCACAGCACTGATTTTCAGTGCCAACCTAAGATGTCACCTGGTGCCGCCAGGCAATCGACCTGTCCATTCTGGCACAAAACCTAAACACACAGGTACCAAAAGGCAACAAGAGTACTCGCAGTTCACAGTAGGGTAAGTAATTTATATAATTAATAAGGATGCACTTATCGAAGCATTGCAGTTAGACCAGTTGTTGGATTTTTTAGGACTCCAAATACCCGTAACGACTGCCATAGATGTTCGTATGGCAACCGGGACCGACGGCTTGACGTGCTTTCCGAAGCACGACATTTTAAGGAATATATTTCATAATTTATGGTAACTAATAAGTACACGATATTGTATGATAATAGTTGCATTCTCTGTAGAAAGGCTGCTTAACTTACTCTTGCTGCTTAATTGAGACCTGGAATTCCTGACTAGCTCCTTGTTTTCTTCCTTCAGTTCCGGGTCCTTGAAGCAGGGTACGAAAAAGCATCTGATGGGGCCCTTAAGCTTGGTGCCACCATTGTTAATATGGTACGTGTTTGTAATTGAGACTTTGTTTTCAGTTTACCATCAGGCGAGGTGAAGTCAAATTGAGGTCTCATATTTAAAAAAAAAATATACCTACCACGCAATACAGATCTGACATTAATAGGATACTTAGAGTGACAGATTACCTATTAAAAAAACTTGTCTTTTATATGGCAACATTTTATTGCTAATGTTTATAGGATCCAACTCAAAACTCAAAATTTTCCGCCAAATTTAAATAATAAACAGGTTATGTAGGGAATTTGAGAATTCGTGATTTTAAATGAAAAGCTTTACATAATTCACGACATAATTATTATACCGATCTATAACGAACGTTTCAAATTACAAACAAAAGAAATGTTCAAAAAATTTAAATGTACAAAATATTTCTCATTCTTGTGTTAAAAATCGATGACATGACAATATTACGGTCGAATGCACACGTACTTCTACTGTGACAATATTATGTTATAGGTAAGCATATGACACGGCCGGAATGGGGATGCCGTCACAAAACTAATTGTAGATGGCAGCAGCATATGAGCAAACAACAATAACCATCTGGCCGCCGATTAAAAAACCACTGTCACACCGCTGACATTACACAAATTGCTGTTAGACTTGTTGCTGACATTGCACAAAATGCTGTTAGACTTTTAGACTTTATTGTTGAGTGTTAAAGTTAAAAAAGTAAAAATGAGTTTATAACATTTTTCATTCACTCTACAAGACTGTCATTTAATTTTAGGCTTTAATAGTATAATATGTAAAGTCTAAAGTTTCAGTATCTGTAGTACGGCAGTGGTTTCGCCATAAAAAAAATAGCAGAATAAGGGCCCTGTTCTGTGACAATAACAAACTCATAGCTGTCAGATTTGCAAGACAAACAATGAAAACGACAGCTAATATTGGCTATTACGAGGCGCCCTCTGTAGGGATAAAAGCGCAGGCGGCATCCCCATTCGATAAATATTTACCACGAACCTCCATAACTGCCAATAACCTCCATAACCCACTGAAAATATCCAAATTCTGTGTTAAACCCACAGAAATATATTGAAACTTGAGTTGAAAAAAAAAAGCAGGTCAGAAACACTTGAAACCGACGGGCTTTTATGACAGGTTTAAAGAGAAATCAAAATCAAATTATATATTTTAAAAAATTGTGTAAGACTATTACAGCTCGTCACGTGTTACGCGGATGACACGCTGGTGACGGTGGACAGTATGCACTGCGAGCCTACCCAGAGGGCCACGACCGCGGTTGATCAAGTCGTCGACATCAAGCCCCGGTTGAAATACCTGGGGCTCGTGCTTGACGGTCGATGGGACTTCGGAGAAGATCTCCGAAGTCTGCGCCCCAAGTTGGTGACAACGGTGAATGCCTTGGGCCGGCTGTTGCACAACTGGAGGGGCCCAGAGGACTACGCGGGTGTCGTGCGGATGCGGTCCATGGCCCTATCCGGGTGCCCCATGTGGGCGGACACCCTGGGGGCCAGATTCCTGCCTCTGCTCCACACGGCGCAGAGGATGGTGGCCGCCAGGTCCATCAGGGGGTACCGCACGATATCCTTTGAAGCGGCGAGTCGGCTAGATCGCCACCGTGGATCCTGGAAGCGAGGACCCTTTCGGCACTGTATCAGTTCCGAAGGGAGGCGCGGGGGCAGGGATTCGATCCCGTGCCCGAAGAAATTGTGACAGGTGAAACAGGTGGCCGAGTGGGAGCGACGACTTGAGCAACCACGCGCAGGGCACGCCGTGATTGGGCGGTAAGACCCATCATGGGGAAGTGGCTAGAGAGGCCACACGGTGGCCTCTCATACCGTTAGACGCAGACCATTACCGGACATGGTAACTTCGGGCGGTACCTGCATCTGATGGGCATAGAGCCAACGCCCAAGTGCCATCACTCTGCCATCATCATCCGGCTCCGGATTATCCGCGGGGATTGCCCGCATGTAAAAAAAAAGATGTCCTATTCTCCTTAAAATTAAGTTTACCATGGCTTCCTAGGCACCAAGGTCGTGTGCATCACCTGGGGAGTCAAACTCGTGCTGCCCACTCTGTAAACATAGATACTTTATGTGCCGTCAGTGTAAAGGACAAAAACTCTCCAGTGAGCTCTGGCTACACTACTCTCCGACGGGAACACAACACGAGGTTATTATGGCCGCGGTATTCTGTAGGGTAGAGTTACTTCCCCAGTTAGACTGCTCGATTGGACAGAACTAAATATAAATAATTAACCTGAGTTTAAATATGGTAATTATTGGCAATGGTATAACAAAAGCAAATGGCTGGCTGTTGTCTGTTCCTAACCTGGATATGTATGATTCCTCCTATGTGTATGTAGTAGATATTTTCTTAGACATCACGCTCTCGCGGATATCAGAGAGAGTGAGAGAAATAACCTCATTGCATTTTTAGTTCTCGCATCGCTTCGCTATTTTTCTCACATTATTATGCAAGTCATCCACAAGGAAAGTAAAAAGCTGTTTTTTGCTTGCGATAGCTACTTTCAAACATCTTTCAAATGTAAAACAATTATGAATACATTTGTCAATTCCCATGAGTGATGTAATGAGTGAATTGTATTAGGTGAAGGTAGGCCCACTAAGATCTTAGGGGTATCGACTGTAGACATCTGCTGATTGACAAGATAGGTGCAGGGATGACAGTCACTCCCGTTAAACTCAAAATAAATTAAATTAAGGGAAGGAGTATAAGACAGCGGACCCAGGGAGCCAAAGAAGTACAAAAGAAAAGTGTGAATGGTACAAGTGTGTAAAGTTGGTGATTACCGTTGAGGAGCTATTACACTAGAGCCAAGGGCGGTAATCAACAATAAACACTGTATCATACGACATTTTTCAATACACTTTGTGAATAAAATAAAACTAAAAAATCTTTTTATCTACTTTCCTACTGAAAAAATAAAAACTAAACTAAACTCCCTTGTGAATTATAGTAATTAAAAAGCCACAGTTTGATAACAGGTGTCATTATGTGCATAAATTGCGGTGCAATAAGAGTCACTTTATGAGCTAGTGTATTTAAAAAGAGTTTATGTTTGCAGTGTCAGCTTGTAATATTATAATAACAAACCTATAGGTAGTAAAATTCTAAATAATACTCTAACATATACACAAGCTAATCTCTTTTTGACTATTTCATGTCTGTTTTGCAAACGCTATATATAAATCAATGGCTATATTGTATACGTAATCTCTGAAATGGCTGGGCCGATTTTAATGAGATATTTCTATTGTTACAGGTCCATGGTGTTGCGCAGAACCCGCTGAGAATATAGTGTCTTGCACTTTCTTCTTCCTAGGTATGTTACGTGTTTACTACTTTTGCATATTCATTATTTAAACATTTCTAATGAATCCTCTATTTCATGCAATTGTACACATGATACAATACAAAATATATACAAATAAACTTTTCTCTGATCCCACGGTGCTGATTGTCTTCGTATCCTAACGTGAAGATTTTAATGAATACAGGTGTATGTTTTCTTGCTCAGGTCTGTTTTTTTGAAAACAGACATGAACCTACTCCTAGCAAAAGCAATTAAGCTTAGTTGGATGAGTTAAAGGGAAAATTAGTAACTGGCGTGGCCGTGGCCTATGGACGTGTAGGTACAACACCAGGGCCGTCAAACTCGTGCTGCCCACCCTGTAAACACAGAGACTTTACCTTGCCTGATAGTAAGCTGTAGGCAAAGTCTCAGGACAGAGGGCCACCATTATATACACGTGCCATGTTAACAATGGTGGCACTCAGCTCGACGGCCCCAGCAGATGCTTTTCACGCCCCGCTTAAAGGACCCGGAACTGTAAGAAGAGGGAAACAAGTGAGCTGGCTAGGAATTCCAGGTCTCAATGGTGCGACCTGTCGAGAGCATCTAATAAGTACTTTGCGGATCCATCCCAGAGATGCGAGCAGTATTCCACGCAGGAACGAATTTGTGTCTTGTATAGAAGACACCGTTGCTCCGACGTGAAAAACCGTATCACTCTGTTCAAGACTCCCAGTTTACGCGAGGCTGCTTTGATGATACTCTCGATGTAGTTTTTGTTATTCAGTTTATAGCGAACATCCATACCGAGGATATTGAGGTTGTCCTGCAGTGGCAGTGGTGTGCTCTGAAGAGTGGAAAGGCGAAGAAAAGAAGGTACCTTTGCTGTAAACGCACATGCCTGCGTCTTCTTGGCATTGAACTCGACCAAGTTTTCAGAGCCACATTGGGAAATGTGGTTCAGGATCCGGTCAAGCTCAGTG
Source organism: Eilema caniola (assembly GCA_949126895.1). Classification (NCBI taxonomy): domain Eukaryota; kingdom Metazoa; phylum Arthropoda; class Insecta; order Lepidoptera; family Erebidae; genus Eilema; species Eilema caniola. Next base: position 23,504,283 of record OX421467.1, read on the forward strand.
ACAAGAAGCTGCCTTTGTTCCCCGATATGCGTCTGCTTATCCGCAGGACGTCCATGATAACTCCCGTGCAAGGTGCTATCATCCGCATAGCAATGAATGTTGCCGGTCGACAGCATGTCATTGATATGCAGAAGAAAGAGAGTTGTCTAATTTATAAACTTTCGCGTTCGATGGTATAACGGGAATTATTCCCATTCTCTTAATTATATATAATGGAACGAGAAAGTTTAAAAGTTAGTTTAGCAAACCGATACGGGTCGGTAATTGTCGGTATGTGACCACGGCCGGTGCAACCTGGTCGAAACGTCGGGCAATCAAAGGTATGTAAGTGCCTACACCATGATCGCGTTAATTCCCGTAAATTGCTTGTGTTAGGAGGGATTAACATCGGTAGTGGATTAGCTTTGGTTGGAATGGAACCTGTAGCCCATCAATTGGAAGTTCGACACCTAACCCTAAGCTAGGCTACAGCTATCCAAATACAGATGTTTACCCAAATCGATAGAGTGATCTCCAAGATAGGTATAGGATAGTTTTTTGTTTTTAAAAGAATATCTTCCTCCAACTAAGCTAAGTTGCTTTTGCTAGGAGTGGGTTTACATCGTTAGTGTAATGGCCAGGATTCGAACCCGGGACCTCTTGAACGTGAGGCCGACTCCTTAACCACTAAGCTACCGACGCTTCTATTTGCATATAATATGTATATTATATAAACAAACTGCCCGTTTAATACTATATGATATACCTACTAATATTCATTTATTTACTTATCATGTCCGTTCCGGTGTTACGAGTATACTGTACAAGCATCTAAGTTACGTTAACTTACAATTTTTTGTAACAACAGTAATATTTGTGCTGTATACTTATCTAAAGAACATAATAATTGCATAATAAAAATACGAATTCATAATGATTTCCTTCTTAATTGTAAGTTTATGTAGGTACATATTATGTAACATGAATTGCAGAAATGTTATAGGCGATGCCTGTTTTAAGTTTGCAGAGAGTTCTAAAATCAAATTCCGAATAGGTACTTATATTTATTTATGTAGGTCACAAAGTAACACTTCTATGAACTTAGATTATTGCTTCTGCATTTAGATTTATTGCCAGATTCGAAAGTCAATGGTAGTAAAACGCTGGCAATAAAACATGACTTTTAAATTGCAATAATTACTAGAGTTTAGTTAGTAATATAAATAAGATGCTGCTACTAATACCTATGTAAGTATGTATATCATACGTAAAGGCATAATAATGTGTTTAATTAAAAAAATGTTTACCTAAATATTTAATACCTAAAAAGTTAGTTATTTGAATAATGTAGGTTGTAGGAGCATCCACGTGTTCGGGAATAAACATCAAAAGTAGATTCCTAACAAATTCTAATTTTATTGATCTCCTTATCTTAGAAACCTTTAATAAAATAATCAACATGCAAGACATGAAATGGTATATAAACTTATTGTTCCTTGAAGATCATAATACGAGTTATAGGATTCATTTATTTGCACATATATTCCAATGTAAAAAAGTTTTGTTGAACTTCAGTGTTAATTAACTTATATCGTTGACTTTACCTACCACATCCAATTTCTTATTCAGCAATCGACAAAATCTCACAGTTCAGAAACACCGGAAGCTTAATCAAATCCTTGAACTTACTAATCGATACTTGTGAACGATAGATAATCATTTTATTACAGCGTAATTATGTCCTCTTATAAAATAAAAACTATTTAAACGTCAAAGCTGCATAGCGGAAACAACGCGGCAACAAATCGTGATTGTGAACACGTTCGGCGAATTTGAACCTCGAACATTAAACAACGTTTAAAAATGTGTTATCAAAGTTATAGACAATATTTAATAACCTTATCGAATTTACCTTGCATTTTTTATGTTAAGTTTCTGAACGTAACGTTTAGTGTCAGTACTCATAGTGTATTCACCCCTTATACTGTATTATATTTACTTCGGTATAAGTTGACAGATAATATTATTAGATATCCCATTAAATGTATAAATTTATAGTTTAAAGAACAATATTGACATAGGCTTACTCACACAGAGCCGTTTCTGTGTCTAACAGAGAAACGGCTCTGTGCTGTGTCTATACAGTTATGGTCTAAGATTAATTACGAGGTCTGAGATTCGACCATAGTTTTTATGGTTATAGCATATTATTAGTATAGTATAATATTATGCTTAGATTGGTCTGCTTAGTGCTCTATGGTGTAGCAGTAGAGCGTTCAATGCTACGATGTAGGACTCGTATGCCGCGAATAACGATACCCGTTAAGCCCGACAAGTGGCAATTTGTTGACCGACGTTTGGTGCAATAAAATGACGAATATAATATGGGATTTGACGGATATGACAGTCGTTAACGCATGTCAAATACGTCAAATCCCATACATTCGACATTCTATTCCTTCAAACGCCGGCCTACGAATTTCCAGTTCTCTAGGGCGGCAGTCCTTATATTCGTATGCATGAATACATATTATAATGCCAATTTGCTGGTCAAATAGTCATGTTTTGCAATACTCATTTATAAAAAAAAACATCAATATTGTACGTAGCAATATCTGACTGCAATCATGAGCATCTGAGATCATCAATCCAAATCGGTCTGAAGCGTGATAATAGTGACCTTCATTTGAAGATCGCTCGACACATGAGTATTGGTTATGTACCTATATTATTTAAATAAAAGGATAGTGTGCATGCATTATATAACTGTCACTCTAGTTTATCTATCGTCCACGGCGGCAGCGCGCATAGCGAGATGCGCGTCTCTCCATACCGCGGGCGATTCGGGGACCGCGCGGTGCCCCCTTCCGAGCCAGGCCAGAACGAGACGGATGGCCCTGGGTCAGCCGGTGTGCGAGTCAACCTCACCTTAGGCCTAGCACTATGATGCACAGACGGCGTGTGGTTTAGTTGGTTCGAGTCCGACATAACCTCTTCCTCCGGCTCCGGAGAGGGATCTCCACGGATAACCCCCTCCGGTTATCCGTGGAGAGCTCCCGCACGTAAAAAAAGCTCGTGTCTCTATGTACAGTCGACAAGTTACACTTTTACATATATGAAAAACCGCAACCGGATCTACTTTGTCGAGTATACAGTTAGTACTTACTCATTACTATCGATAATCGATAAATAATAGTTTTGAAAGATAACTATCACAATAAAATTTTATAGTGATTGACGTCTAGTGTAACTTTGTCTGCGAGTACCATAGGATAGTCATTTAAGGCCGTTATTTTATTCTAGACAGTTTTCCGCCGGAAGTCCTAAAAATTTCTCTGGAGATTAGCAACTGATGGTTATTATTACGTTGTATGCATATGCATAGATAATTATGCATTAAAAGAAATTAATAGTATCTTTCTCACTTCTAACCAAATCGAGTACGAATAAATAAGATTATTATAATATTAATTACATTTGTAATAGACGCCCGTAGAGACGCTCTAATATAACGAAGCGCATGTTATCGATTCGCAGGAATGGTTTGTATGTGTGACAATACTCGTATCAATTCCATGTCTATGGTTGTCAAACACCATTAACATGCCGCCGCCATATTAGAATGACAATTTAAATACCATGCAGTGGTATTTAAATTGTCATTCTAATATGTTAAATACCTACGTTATATGGCGGGCCACATGCGATTGGTGTACCTAGGTATAAAAAAGTGAGTGTTTACTTATGTAAATGCGTTAGAAATTATACTTCTTTTGAAAAACTAAAACGTTGGTTATAGCTAACTTTAAGGTGTATGTTGACTATAGCCACAGATAACATAATACTAAAGTACAGATACCTCATCCCATACAAAAAAATGAGGCCATCATAACTCGGGCAATTTTACGGGCTAAATTTAAATATTAATATTCGCCACTAGATGTCAACAATATAGCCCGAGGTTCAGCTTACGTTTTACAGTAGTAGCTGCTAGATGGTGGTGTACTATATTTTCAACGATAAGAAGTGTCATACATAAATGACAATATAAATAAACATAGGTAGGCACAATATTACTACTATTTATTTAAGAAGATTGACTGTGAATGATGTTAGTATAGACCGCATCTCCAAACTCGCAATCGGGCTTTTTCCACAGCGGATCTTCGCAAGAAAAAAGGGCAATACCCTCGTTTGCCAGATAAGAGGGTTCTTGAGTGTGTTGATAACGAATTAGATGTCATTTTTGGAATCCATAATGGCCACCACGGTGTCCTAGCTAAATTGCAATATGGGTATGGTTTTATGGGTTTTCGAGTATGCTGAGTTCGAATTTGACGTCAGTTTTGGAATCCAATATGGCCGCCACGGTTTCCTAACTAAATTGCAATATGGGTATGGTCTAATGGGTTTTCGAGTATGCTGAGTTCGAATTTGACGTCAGTTTTGGCCTCCAATATGGCCGCCGCGCTGTAGGTAGAAAATTGCAATATGGGTATGGTTTAATAGGTTTTTGAGTATGCTGAGTGTGAATTTGATGTCATTTTTGGAATTCAATATGGCTGCCACGGTGTCCTAGCTAAATTGCAATATGGATATGGTCTTATGGGTTTTCGAGTATGCTGAGTTCGAATTTGACGTCAGTTTTGGCCTCCAATATGGCCGCCGCGCTGTCGGTAGAAAATTGCAACATGGGTATGGTTTAATAGGTTTTCGAGTGTGCTGAGTGTGAATTTGATGTCATTTTTGGGATCCAATATAGCTGCCGCGGTGTCCTAGATAAATTACAATATGGGTGTGGTTTAATGAGTTATCGAGTATGCTGAGTTCGAATTTGACGTCATTTTTGGCCTCCAATATGGCCGCCGCGCTGTAGGTAGAAAATTGAAATATGGGCACAGATAACATAATACTAAAGTATAGATACCCCATTCCTTACAAAAAAATTAGACCACCATAACTTGGGCTATTTTGCGCATTATTTTTAAATATTATTTTTCACCACTAGATGTCAACGAAATATCCCGAGGTTCAGTCTACATTTCGCAGTAATAGCTTCTAGATGGTGGTGTGCTATAGTTTGTCAAGAAGTATAAATAATTAATCTAATATTCTCGTGTCACAATGTTCGTTCCCATACTCCTCCGAAACGGCTCGACCGAAGTCTAAGAATTGGCTACTATTTATTTTACATACCCCAGTCCGCGATAACGGACATCCACGCTGGCGGAGCCGCGGGCAATAGCTAGTAATAATATAAATTACTAAAGAGGTAAAATAATATAGATCGCATCTTCAAACTTGCAATCGGGTACTTCACATTTCTTGTATGCTGAGTATGAATTAGATGTTAATCAAAGTCCAATTTATACAATATTGCAATACGGGTATGGTCTAACTTGTTTTTGAGTAGGTGTGCTGAGTACGAATTTTGTGTCATTTTTGGTGGTTATGTTGAACTCGAACCGATTAAAAACGCACACCTCATGCCAGACTAGGTATATCCAGTCGAGTTCAACATAACTGTTATCACCGGCGGCTGGCGCGGCGGCACGGCGCGGTGGTCGGTGGACATGTCGGACTCGAACTCGAACCGACTAAGCCGTCGCGGATGCACCGCGTATATGTCGAGTACGACATAAGCAATCCCGCCTTACATATGTACTTATGAACGACGTGGGACGTCGGCATACCTAGAATGGGACAAGAATATGTAAATATCGTATGTAGGTATCTATGCACCTATATACACGAATAAATATGACTAGGTTCCTACTCTCGCCATTTTGTTCCGGCACGACGAACGGCTCAAAACAAAGTGCCTCAGCCCCTTGACTTTTACATGAGCGACTGCCGTTTGACCTACTATCCTCAAGAAGCAAAATTGCACGACAGTCGCATCCATTAATCAGTGGGTGGTACGAATAGCTCAAAATGACTCAGCCCCTTGACTTTAACATGAGCGACTGCCGTTTGACCTACTATCCTCAAGAAGCAAAATTGCACTACAGTCGCATCCATTAATCAGTGGGTGGTACGAATAGCTCAAAATGACTCAGCCCCTTGACTTTTACATGAGCGACTGCCGTTTGACCTACTATCCTCAAGAAGCAAAATTGCACTACAGTCGCATCCATTAATCAGTGGGTGTACGAATAGCTCAAAATTCCTCAGCCCCTTGACTTTTACATGAGCGACTGCCGTTTGACCTACTATCCTCAAGAAGCAAAATTGCACTTGAGTCGCATCCATTAATCAGTGGGTGGTACGAATAGCTCAAAATGACTCAGCCCCTTTGACTTTTACATGAGCGACTGCCGTTTGACCTACTATCCTCAAGAAGCAAAATTGCACTACAGTCGCATCCATTAATCAGTGGGTGGTACGAATAGCTCAAAATGACTCAGCCCCTTGACTTTTACATGAGCGACTGCCGTTTGACCTACTATCCTCAAGAAGCAAAATTGCACTACAGTCGCATCCATTAATCAGTGGGTGGTACGAATAGCTCAAAATGACTCAGCCCCTTGACTTTTACATGAGCGACTGCCGTTTGACCTACTATCCTCAAGAAGCAAAATTGCACCAGACTCGCATCCGTTAATCAGTGGGTGGTACGAATAGCTCAAAATGACTCAGCTCCTTGACTTTTACATGAGCGACTGCCGTTTGACCTACTATCCTCAAGAAGCAAAATGTGCCAGACTCGCATCCGTTAATCAGTGGGTGGTACGAATAGCTCAAAATGACTCAGCCCCTTGACTTTTACATGAGCGACTGCCGTTTGACCTACTATGCTCAAGAAGAAAATTTGCATTAGAGTCGCATGCATTAATCAGTGGGTGTACGAATAGCTCAAAATTCCTCAGTCCCTTGACTTTTACATGAGCGACTGCCGTTTGACCTACTATCCTCAAGAAGCAAAATTGCACTACAGTCGCATCCATTAATCAGTGGGTGGTACGAATAGCTCAAAATGACTCAGCCCCTTGACTTTTACATGAGCGACTGCCGTTTGACCTACTATCCTCAAGAAGCAAAATTGCACCAGACTCGTATCCGTTAATCAGTGGGTGGTACGAATAGCTCAAAATGACTCAGCCCCTTGACTTTTACATTAGCGACTGCCGTTTGACCTACTATCCTCAAGAAGAAAGCTTGCACCAGACTCGCATCCGTTAATCAGTGGGTGGTACGAATAGCTCAAAATGACTCAGCCCCTTGACTTTTACATTAGCGACTGCCGTTTGACCTACTATCCTCAAGAAGAAAGCTTGCACTAGAGTCCCATCCGTTTATCAGTGGGGGTATACGAATAACTCAAAATGACTCGGACTCCTTAAATTTTACCTGACCGACTACCGTCTGACCTACGGGTCCTACCCCTACTGTTAGGACAGTAGAAGAGCTAATGGAGCTAATGGAATCTTTCAACAAAAATTCTTTAATTGAGGAATGGTCACCAAGTCACCAATCCTATGAGAGATTTGACATCGGTCTTCGAAGGGCTCCAACTTTCTTTAACGATTGCCATTTCGCATTTGCGATATTGGTGTAGAAGCGAGAAAGTCGTCTCATAGGAGCTCGTTATAGGTAGGTATATCATCCTCGCTCGTATATCGGCTCGTCGCCGTGTGTCGTTGTATGTGCGGTAGGTACTACTACTACTGACTACCTTGATGTAGATACATTTTATTAAGTTCGCTTTATGTACTTAGGTATAAATGTTACCCTATTCCTGTTGAGTAATTGATCTGATATTAAATTTGATAGGTAGGTAGGTAAGTAGGAAGGCGTGTGTCTTTTCAGACGACAATATACCTGCCTGAGATGTCATACTTTCAATTAATAAAGCCGTTTAAGTAAAAGGTATTACGTAGATACCTACCTACCTTCTTGTTATTTTCACGGTCACCCATCCGACCCACCGACCTGGCTAATATCGCTTATAACTTCAAATGTTAAGAACGGTCACCCAGGGTTGTGCAAAAGTAGAAAGAATACTAATTTGGATACGGATTCTCAGTCGGGCGTCGGCCACCGGGGGTCTAAGCTCCAAAACCCGGTACTTACCGATTGAAAAAGTAATTTTAAGAGTTCTAACTCCAGTGGAAACTGGAAAAATGCCTGTGGCAAAATTATATAAATTCATTATTTACACTACACCAACTCAGAAAGTACCCCAGTAGATAGGTAGTCTTTAAAAAATGAGGCAGAAAGTAGGTACCTACCGTTATTATTTCAGTAGAAATATGCGAGAAATATTCCAAATATCATTTTTTTTTTCAAATCCGTACTCAGCATGTTTAAAAGCCCTTGTTATTTCTAATAGGTAAGAAGCAGGTACTACCTACCTATCTAGTACTACCTACCTAACCTAGTATTACCTACACAAGGCGCGCGCCACAGGAGCGTTATTTTTCTTAATTTGTTTAAATTGCTTTAAATATTTCAAATTGACTGCTCCCCGCTTAATGGTAAACTGGGGTGCAATCCATAAAATGCTGTCCCTGTTTTGACACCCTCAGAAGGTATTATGCAAGTGCCTTCTAATTTTCCCTTATTTTAATAACCTTATTGATAACTTAGAGCGAAAAAAAATAACAAAATACATTTTGGCGCCAAAAATCCAACGTTTTGCTTTTGTTCACCCAAGTACTAATATGTGAACTAACATGAACAAATATGTACCCTAGAACACTGGGGAGAGTTTTTATAATTTTTTAATTTTAAACAAATAATATTATAATGACTTATTCTTTTCGCGTGGGGGGTTAAAAATAAATAAGCATTCTAAACGTTTTATAGGATTGTTTAATTTTCATTGACAAAGTGACAACCCTAACACTGAAGTTGGCGGCGTTGTATGTTCGGAACAAAGGGCGATACCTACGAAATTTCGTAGATTATAAAAACAGCGGTTTTCTTCAACAATAAACGTTAAAAAAATACAGAACAGAAGTAACTTTTTAATTGTTAGTTTTAATCATACTCCTAAAATAATTAAAAAAGAAACTAATCAATTGTTAATTGCAGTAAATCTCGTTCGATATGTTTTTTGTTTGAGTAACAGCCGTGAAAATATAGAGAATTGAATAACACGCCATCTATTGTGTGTAACGTAGTGCACAGTATCGGCAGTATCATTATAGTACCGATAAAAGACGGGAAGGGCGCTGCATAATTATAACAAATTGTCGAAATAAGGTTTCAAAGTTCATTATTATATGTTTATGAGGAACAAATATTAAAGTTTTATGAGAAAATAATATTTATAGGATTCAATTCTTGTTCATTTAGAATTTTATGTTAAATTGATACACATAACGCCATCTAGAATATTTTATTAGTCACTAATAAAATTTGTTCGTAGTGGGGACCCAGTGCTATAGCTAACTTCAGGGTGTCGATTTTTCGTGACAGTGAGCGCGCGCAGCGTAAAAATATACTCTGTCTTTTTCCCTAACCCCGCTTGTGTTGCTCAAGCAGGGCCCCGCTTCACAACCCTTGAGGGACTTGAAGACGGAGATGACCCAGACTCAGGAGTGGGACGTTTCTCAACCGTGTAAACAAGTCCTTAGTCGTTGCATTAGAATTGTTGACAAGCTTTATTAACTTGTGTATTTATTTATACTCTTTGTACTAGTCACTGTACCCCATAAGTAGTCTGTACCTATATGTATAACTGGCATCAGGTTACGGGCACGTTGTGCAAACGAGTTAGTAACCTGTTCTCAGATAACTCTTGTAAATTACATACCGATCATCGGTATACTTACGTAACAGGTAGGGGATACTGACCTTAATTTTTTCAAGAATGAAGTGGCGTGAATTTTCTGTGGTGGTAAAATGGGCAAGACAGAATTGCTTCTGAAATCATACTATCATCTCATTAAAAAAGAGGTAATGCTCCCTTCTTAGTCACATGACAAAGAAATGAATTGAAATACTCTACCCCCACTTATTCCTTTTGTCTTTTAATCCATAAGGCAGGGAATTCTGTTTTAGGATCATTAGCATCTGGATCAGTATCTGGGAATAAATGAATGAATCAATGATCTTCTAGACTTCACTTGACTCCTGATTTCCATTCAGTATTTGATGAACTGAACGATAAATAAGTGAGTTTCTTTACTTCATCATAAATTTAAAATGCCTAAACAGTTCCAGATGTTACCGTAAGAGTCCCTTAATCATCCCGAGTGACACTGTCTATAAATAATCGTATTTTCAATAGCACTATTGAACTGAACACGAAGCAAGAAATATAGAAGTGCAAACACGATTACGTTCGTGCTCTTTTAAAGTTAAGCTTTCGATGTGGAATTTAATTATACACATAATTGATGCTCATCTTGACATAACGGAAGTGCCGCAGTCAATATATTATATTAGTCGACGGTCAATAATAATTTTTCGGTAAGCCAAAAAAACTGTCGGACTCAACAAGGTTGAACTTAAAATCTTGTACAAACTGAAAGTAGTCGTAGAGTGTCGAATCTGAATGTTGCAACGATCGATGACTTTCAGATTCAAGCGCGTACAAAAACAAAATACAATAAAATTATTTCTGAAACCAACAAAATTAATGATTGCGCCTCCATATTTGAGTCTAACGGCCGAACATTTCATATTTTTATGATTCCAAGCAAAGCTGGATTGCGTGAAGACTTAAGACCTTCTGCTAAGGATAAAATGTGATTCCAAGTTTAGCTCGAACCGGCAAGTGGTCGAAGGCCATATTATGTCAGACACTGCGTCATAGGCGCCTTTCTTGCAAACCAGTCCCGTGCAGCTGCCGACGACGTAGAATCGACAAAATCGTTATTATGAATCTTTTTGTTTCGTCGCCTTATTGTTCTATATAAAAGAGATCGGTTAGGCTGTTGAAAGTTATTTTTATTGTTGTCAATAATTGTTTAAATTTCGAATTCGTTTGAAAAAGCCTCTTGTCTAATTCATTGCGGATATTTTTGGCGGGGAATCGCTTTTATTACTTACCGTTACATAAAAAAATATTAAAAAATGATGCATTTTAATATGACTTACGCAAATATTGCTCGTTTCATATATCTTAGACCTAAAATGTGCTCTATACCGCCGTACACGATTCTAGGATGTATTTTGAAGATAGTTCGGGGTGCTTCGGCCGTGGACGAGCTCAAATTTACTAAGTATAGATAATTACAAAACAATCCGCGCGCGCCATAGCTTTTTATATATCGCGATTTAGGTCCAAGATCTATGGAACGAGCAATAACTAGGGTCTCTTAAAACATAGTGCAATTAGATGAAGATATACTTAGCAGAAAAAGATCTGATGATTAGTGTAAGATAAGATTCCTAAAGTGATGTTGATGTATTTCATATTGCGTTTTAACCGTTGGAAACTATGGTGAAATATGGTAATGTTTTTATTATGTTAGAAGTTGTTAATGAAAAGAATCGAATATGTCGACGTGATATGTATTTATAGATATAACTTTCTAAAATAGATGTGATAAGAGCGAGAATTTGAGATTAGAGTATGAAAGTACTTATTGCCTTTTGCGTGTTAAATTTGATACCGGCTCATTCTGGCTTTTTACAGGAGAAATTTAAAAAATCTTTTGTTATTATTTCTAAGAGGGACTCGAATTTTTATTGAAAATATAAATAGCCTAAGTCACGCAGTAGTACATACCCTATCAAGTATGAAATCATCATCGTATTCTCTGTCCTTATTCCACTTCATTCCTGGTGAAATAGCTTGCAATTATCTCAACATCAATTTCCCTCATAGTCATGATATATCTTTCACAAACTAAAAAAATATTTTGTGTCCATTTGTTTCTTCATCTTCATTCTATTAGTTTACTCTATCCTTGGAATCTTCTACTTCCATATTTAGTGCATTCCTACGACATCACTTTCATGTCGGCATATAACATGTCCGAACAATCAATGATTTCTTCACGACTTTTCTTTGTAATTGACGCCATTTTCAAACTACCGAAGTATTCTTTTTTTTTTAAATAATGTTCTATGGTAACAATAATCGAAACAGAGTTATCTCATTATTTATTTTTACTTCAGATAACATTTGATTTATTGAAAACCGTTGAGATATACGAATGTGAACATGAGCACATACATCAAATACACATTTGATATTATCTAGTTATGCTTCAGATATTGAAATATATTTATATTAACATACGTGAGCGATGTTCTATTTTAATCGATGAAAAGGGTATGGGGCACCTGCTGATAGGGAATTTCAAGCAGATATCACCAATGGTAGAAACCGAGATCACCCATACATATACTCACGCCTTTAAATCCCCGAAGTGGTAGGTTGAGGTGTAATAACACCTACGTTACCTACGCCAACCATGATTCTTTTGACATCTTTTCTTTTCTCTTCATGATTAAGTTTGTATTATACCTAATATTGTCAATTTCTAATAATATCATAACCTGGCTAGCGAGACTACTTAAATACCTTAAAATCTTTGTTCGTTTCGTTCGAACCGTGACTATATGTTTAAAATTTTTGTATTCTTTGAGAGAATATAAATGCTTGATTTTATTTTATTGTAGTCATTGCATTTGTAGACCTCATCGGCTGTTAAATATGTAATTAAGTGATTTTGCCATTGACAGTAGCCTAAACTGCACTCTTCAAATATATATTTTTTTTAATTTTAACAAATCACACACTCCATGCACACAATATTCTTAGAAAGGGATTCGAAGGTTTCGTCTGATATTTTAGCATATAGATTACCATATCGCGTTAGTATACAGAGGTAACTGAATCCACTATTCGTTTAGCATGTTTATTAACACGTGTTCTAACATTTTGAGCACGTGGGGCAATATTTGTTTAACGCCTATCATCAGATGGCGAACTTTGGGGGACATGGCTTGTGTTGTGTTCAAACTGTTGTAGTTAAGTTTTAATACCGAACGAGTTATGTGGGACAACAGCACAGAATAAATAATTGGAAGTCAACCATAATAAATATTGTCTCATTAACTATGGTTAGAACTTTATTAATAAATAATATAATAATTATAATACACTAGCGATCCGTCCCGGCTTCGTGGAAATTTAATATAGCCTAGTTATGTTACTCAGGGTGGATGTAGCTTTCTAATGGTGAATACAAAAATACAAATCTTCCCTCTTTATAATAGTAGTGCAGATGTAGATTTGTGAAAGCATACTTATACAATATGGAATGTAGAATTCTACAACAGTACACGGTTCTTTGAAAACGCGCATGTTACACTTCGGTCTTGTTGGCGTTAAAAGACTAAAGTGACCGATAACATGTAAAAAGTAGAGATGGGCCGAGTACTCGGTTGCTACTCGGTACTCGGCGTACTCGGCTGGTTTTTTGATACTCGTACTCGGCCGAATAACTCGGTTTTAATGCCGAGTATACTCGGTTTAGGTAAAGCAATATATTTAGGTTGTTGACGTTGACGCAAATGGGTTTGTCAATTTTGAGACATTTACAGCATGTTGGCTTCTGCTGTTGTGTTTTTATTTTTGGTTTTTATTATTTTGTTTTGTATTCCTTCTCATTTTCTATTTTTTAGATTTTTGTAAATTTAATATCTTTCTATTTATTATTCATGTCACATGCCCTCCACATAGGAGCCAGTTGAAAACCAGCGTCAGGTACTTGTGCCTGATATCACGCTGAACTGGCTCCTTTTTTGGTGTAGCGCGAAGAATAATTGTGCCTGATTAACTTGTTTGCGTGTGTCAGTAGGTACACAATTAATTGTGTAATCGGTGTTGCACTACAATAAAAGGTTTTTCTTTCTTTCTTCTTTCAAAGTTTCATTTTCCAAACATTTAAACTCTTCAGTGTGTTTTATTTTAACATGGCTTAACATTTCTGTCGTAGAAGCCTTCCGTCCAACATCGCTACGTGAAATCCGAGAATGAGGTATTTGACAACATTAAAAAAATACTACAAATAATGGTCATCCTATCAGATAATAGCGTAAAAAGACATTTAAAACTATAAATTAAACTAAAATAAGCATATTTTTTGAGAATTTCGCTTAAAAATAACTAATATTTTTTCGAATTTTTATCTATGACGAAAACGCTCTGTGATCGATCACAGCACTGCTGACGTCACACGCAAGTTAACACGGCTTTGTGACAGAACAGAACAGAACAGAAACAAACAGTTTTTGTGGATTATTTATAGACGTATTTGTACATTGTGCAACTACACACCATTTATACACCATTTTATTCACAAAGTTTGAAGAAAAACTTTATTATTTACTTTGACTTCACTGCTTTAAGGTTATACAAAATGTGTGACGTCACGTAATCGGCTCCATACAAAGTGACAGCGTTTTTCGCGCGTTTTTGAAAATTTAAACTTTAACATTGATTTTTTGTTAAAATCCGTTGATTTCTTTTTTGAAATATCGATGTAGTTTTCATATTATATGCTAAGGAATAATTTAAAATGGTTTTCCAAAATTTGTCAAATACTCTATTGCATAAGGTGCATTTCACTTTCGTTTTATCTTCCTCAATTTCGTCATAAAACGTCCAAATTCGGAATCTTTTACGTGAAGTCATCACAGTCAATTGTTAATTAACAAACTTTTTCAATTATTTATCTACTATGACGTGCAACGTGACGCATTTCTTTGTAAACTAGCAAGCGACTGATAGATGAAAGGCGGGGGCGGGGTGAGGGGTGTATCAACGCGAGCTGGCCGCTCGTGCCGCGCGAATCTGTTTGTACTTGTTTACGCGCCCGAAACGTGGATTTAATTGAACAGAGTAACTCGGCCGAGTACTCGGTAGGAAAAAAATTGAACCGAGTAAAACTCGGTACTCGTTACTCGGCAAAAGTGCTACTCGGCGCATCTCTAGTAAAAAGTATTTTGAGCATTACAAAAAATAGAAACCCATTTGTACAATAAATTTTAAAGTTATGTGAATGCGTAGATCTTCGCAAATATATTTGTCCACCAATTAGTGCGTTCTTATTTTCTAACTTGTTCTGTATCTAAAATATCAATTATGATGTCACTATCACCAAGTTTTATGTTAATACATATGTATATCAGACGATCTAAATTATTTTTTTACCTGCGAGTAATATGGCTGCCAGACACAATAACCATGTTGACTCCATTGTCTGGACCTAAGTCGTTTAGCCTTCGAACGTTGCTTGCAAGGTGAATGTCTCTGCTCCCTTGCTCAATGTTCACTCATCTCGCTACACTTGACCGAGTGGCCAGTATTTTAAACTTATTTTTAGAATGCGGAGCAAAGATAAAAAATACTTTATTTTTAAGCTGTAAACTGCATAATATGGCGCCAATTTATGGCAGTAAAATTGGCGGTACATTTACATTTCTCTAAATGATTAATTTATATATCGTAAAATTAAGTGTGGGTAAGAAATATTTATGTGGTACTTTAAATATTTATTACTTTAATTTACAGCACAAAAGTGTGACCTACTTGTAGTTTACTTATTACTTGAGGTTTAAGCAAGATTGTAACTCTTATTTTTATTTCAGTGCAGAACCGCTTCGTCTCCTTTCTTGAAAGAAAAGAAGAGGGGAATTTATTATTAATATTTTTGAAACACTTTAAAAGACTAAACACTCTGAAAATAAAACTGGTTTCAAGTTCCGATTGTATGTTTGGTTTATGTAGAGGCTCAATAATATATTCAACACTAAATAAATTAACACAATTCACTTAGGTACATCAAACTTATTTTTTTTATTAACATTGCTTTTTTTTAAACTTGTTGGAGCTAAGAGTTTTTATTATCTTTATTAACAGTAAATTAGATACCTACTGTAATAATGTATTAAAGAAATTATACTTACATGGCCTGGAATTGACGTAAGGACGTCACAAAGCGTCTCTACATTCTTAATACAGGCTTTCCAAAACTGGCCTTCCCTAAAACGACGACCACCGTTTGGCAGCCTAAAGAATTTGAAATTACCGCACTAGAAATGTTTATAACCTCTGAAAGTCAACTCTGAAGTACTGGCAACCATACTCATAAGTAAGAGTAACAAAACGTCAGCTGGCGAAAGCTCTCAAAAATAAAATTGCAATCAAGTTTATTAAGTAGTTCATCTCAACTCAGAATCCAGGATTCATTTTCCAGCTTTGTTACGTCTCCACTTCGCACGGTCTTGGCTAAATTCGTGTTCTTTCATTCATACAGTCATAGATCACTTTTTTAACTAGCTTCCAATTATAGATTAGGTATGTACCTAAACACTAATACCATGACTTATATCTAGCATAAATAAATCTGAGGATAGTGTTATCTAAGCTAAACGAATTCAATTATTCGCATTATCAACCATGAATATGTTAGAATTAATTTACATAATGATGCAGGAAGAAAGGAAGCTTAAGACCATAGTATAAGCTGTCGCATAAGTAATAATGTTAAATGTGATTTGTAGTGGTATTCATTTGATTACCTGCATATACGTCTATTGAGGTTAATGTAAAAATGTAGCTATATTTTTAAACGTAAGTATAATTTTACACATGTCAATAAAAACTTGCCAAAGTGCACCGTAAGAAGTTTTAATTGAGTAGTTATTCGTTTTATTGTGCAAGAAATATGTAGGTACTTATGTAGTACACTAGGCGGATCTGAATAGAAACTTTTTAATTATTACATTTTTTTAAGGATTCATAAATTACATTTTATAATTTATATTACATACGCAAAATTTGTGTTTACGACCATTACTGTAATTGCATGTCTTCATAAAAAATACTTAATAGCAATTTCGTGAGGATTGTTGTAAATATTTTAAACAGCAATGCGTTATACACAATATATTGCTGAAAAGTATAATACAAAAACCCGCCTTTATTATTCGTACCCATTTCAAAATTGGAAGCAGTTACAGAAAATAATACTTCTACATTCTCGATGGTTCTACTTTTTTAATGCGTAAATATACTGTTTGGTACACAATGTCGTGCCCACCTACACGGTAATTTAATTCTTGTATAAAATAAATCGTTCTCGATCAATACAAAGATTCGCACGCTGTTCTATCCGCCATTAATATTAATGGTTTGGAGCCATTGCTCTAACCGGTTAGCGTAAGGTCATGATCCTCGACGAATTTATATATAAATTAAAAATAAATAAATTTCTTGTTTGTTTTATAAATCTGAAACGTTGTTATGGTTTCAGATTAATTGTCTTTTTTACGCTATCCTATTAAAAATATGGAAAAAATAAGGCGCGTAGTAGTCAGATAAAGCTATCGAATATTTATAAAAACATATATTGTAAAAAGTATTTCTAAAAATAATTGTAATACGTCATTTTTGATATTTTTTTCTATGTAAATTAATAATAACCATCTACATTATTTATCCTTACGCTACATAAGTAAAAGTTAGTAACATCTAAAATTATGTCATGTCACTCGCACGTTGCCAACCCGTTAACTCATTCAATATTTTAAAGGTTATTGAAGTGAAAACTTCTTTAGCGGCGTTGGATGGGTGTAAAATGTTAAGGAAGCGTCAGGATTAGTTGACCTTTGAACCGTAACCGACGACTGACGTCATACAAGATTAGGTAAAGACTATCTATTTTGCAATTTACCATAGATAGCGTCGTAGCTTAAACGTTAAGCACTTCGACTGTAAGTCCTTATAGTTTCAGATAGTATCGGGTTCAAACCACCTGGCTTTCTGAAACATTTTGTGATTATTTTTTCTTTTTGTAATTTATTACTTTTTATGATTATTTTTTCTTTCTGTAATTTATTACTTTTTGTGTTTATTTTTTCTTTTCATAATTTATTAATTTCTTCTGACAGAAAATTAGCAGAAAATAAGTGATAGGTTCTATGATTAGCGCTATATTATAGGTATGGTATGGTATGTTCTTTTTTATCTTTTTCTATGTATATAACGAAGAAAGACAAAAAGAAAATGTTTTTACTTCTGCCGGCACTCCCAGAGTGCAACCTGTCTTTTTTTTATCTTAACTATAGCAGGCGGTTTATTTTGTAGTTTACTCTCAACTTAAATTTAAATCAACTGCAGTTTTCTCAAAATTTTAGTATCTATCTAAATCTAATAAAATTTTAGCTATTTTATCACTTCTTTTGTTAATTTGTAAGATAAATCCTAAAATTAAATTAATCATTCTGTTACATTTTTAACACAAAAACAATGTAATACATAAAATCTATAAAAACGGCTTAAAAAGCTGGGTCCCATTTCAACGTGGGAATACTACCGGCTTTCCATAACATTCCCGTGATGAATTGCTAGGAAAGTCCCTTCCGCAAGGAAACTATCAAGGTAAGTAAGTACCTACATGGGATTCCTTTCATTAGAATTTCATGAAGTTCTTTGAACTATGTAATACGGTACTTAGTACAGTAGTAGTTTAGTATACTCGAAGTAGCTGCCCATTTTGTTGAATAAATATTAGAAATAATATGTATTTATGACATAATATGTAACATTTTTAAACAGTTTGGAACAAAAATGAAGAATAAGTCAAGTTTACTCATCGACTGATTCATACCCTACTTCAATAACAACAAGCTGTCTTCGCAAAACCGATGAGATTGTTGACATTGCAAAGAATACATTTCAAATAGAAAATGGCCGACGCTGTACTGTAACAGTAACCGTTAGAAATTATTTAGGTCGTGTCGCACAAATCTCTTAAAGTATCAATCGCAGAGCAAATTTATTGCAGTAAAATCAAAGCAGCTTTAACATTTGTGGGGGCGAGGAACGAAGTAATAAAAGAAACGTAAATAGAAATACACATAGGAAGTTAATTTCTCACTTCTTATATAACACTTCAAATAAGTTAAACTTTATAGTTAACACTAGCTGTCGCCCGCGGCTCCGCCCGCGTGTATGTCGGTTATCGCGAATCGGGGTATGAAAAATAGATGTTGGCCGATTCTCAGACCTACCCGATATGCTCACAAAATTTCATGAGGATCGGTCGAGCCGTTTCGGAGGAGTATGGCAACGAAAACTGTGACACGTGAATTTTATATATTAGACTAGCTGTCGCCCGCGGCTCCGCCCGCGTGGATGTCGGTTATCGCGAATCGGGGTATGAAAAATAGATGTTGGCCGATTCTTAGACCTACCCGATATGCCCACAAAATTTCATGAGAATCGGTTGAGCCGTTTCGGAGGAGTTTGGCAACGAAAACTGTGACACGAGAATTTTATATATTAGATTTAAGACTCATTTTGCATAAATTACTTAGAAATTTTAAAAAAATTCGTCTGTTTTTACAAAGCTATAATTTTCGCGCCATTACAGGTTAAAGTTAAACCGTAGACTCCAAACTACTGATGATAGCTAAACCATAGACTATTCTTTTACTAGACTCCAAATGAGGTCAATCAAAAAATGCAAGTGACCAAATTTTTATTCCGTACATCCGGTCTACTAGTGTGTATGGAACTACATAAATGTTTGAAAGAGCAAATTAAACGAACTTGAATTTAAAGGTCACTTACATAATAACACTACCCACGTGAGGATATTATATAATAATAATGATTATGACCAATGGTTGACCTATAATAATCATGTAAAGTATCATCTGTTAAATTTTGTAGTAGATAGAAGGTTACTGCGGCGATGATTCCCAAGGTCTAGCAAAATTAAGGCAAGGTAAAAACCTTTTTAAATTTCTAAAAAGTTAACATTCAAAATCAGATAAATTGAAAGTTTGTGGAAATCTAAATAAGGTGACTTTCTCTGGTCTAAATGTTAAATGGATTGCTTAACAATTAACATTGCTGTTGCATAAATTGATAATAGGCTCGTGGAAAACGAATGAAGCGTAGAAATGCATCTAATTGTATGCACAAATGATAACATCAGCTACTTCGTGATTCTCGTTAATCATTTATTTGTCACGGGTATTTCAGCTTAGGTTTAAGTGGTAATTACTTGTTATACTGCTACTGCATCTTAACGAAAGGTACATTTCGACCTATTTTATACATCGAATAAAGAGACTTCTGCAAAATTTCTACTTATGGGAGTCTGACTTGAAATGCCGCTTTACATGTTGGCGAACTTGAGGGAACATTTATACACAAAACTTGCTATAGCTTTTTTAATGATTTGTTCATTTGTGGCATAAGGCATATCGGGTAAGTCTGAGAATCGGCCAACATCTATTTTTCATACCCCGATTCGCGATAACCGACATCCACGCGGGCGGAGCCGCGGGCGTCAGCTAGTGTTAACTACAAAGTTTAACTTATTTCAAGTGTTATATAAGAAGTGAGAAATTAGCTTCCTATGTGTATTTCTATTTACTTTTCTTTTATTACTTCGTTCCTCGCCCCCACAAATGTTCGAAGCTGCTTTGATTTTACTGCAATAAATTTGCTCTGCGATTGATACTTTAAGAAATTTGTGCGACACGACCTAAATAATTTCTAACGGTTACTGTTAAGGCGCCCACTCACTAACAGTCCGCCTGCAGTCCGCCTGCAGTTCCTGATCTGTCCGGCGGCCTGCAGTCCTAAGCCGATAGCGCCCACACACTAAAGCGATTTTGGCCCGCTCTCACTACTCAGCACTCTATGTGGAGACTGTATAAGAATACAAGTAAGGGTGTCATAAGAGGCGACTAACAGAAAAATATGCAGACGATATCACTGCGAGAGAAGGAACACTCGAAATAAAACCCTGTACCAACCCGTCTGGCCAGCGTGGAAACATTAGGCCAAAGGCTCCTTACATTGGGAGGGGCTTATGTCCAGCTACAGCGGACTACTCGGCACTTAGCGGAAATGAATTAAATAAAGTATTATCATCCGGACGAGTTAAGTACTTTATTTATTTATAATAATTATTTTCTATATCGATAATCGGTCCGGAGGTATTAAATCCAAGGAAGTCTTGTATATTACTTTTGAAACACTTAAGCAGATCCTGTGCTAAGTCGTAATCTATATTTTTTTTTATAATTATTCAGTAGATTTACTTAGGTACATTAGAGTGGACTGGTCATACGGAACAAAAATTATATTAATTTTAGACTCATACTTGGACATCGACAAAGCACAGGTTTTTTGCTGTCATACAGATGACATTACAAAAAGGCGCGCTAGTGCGCAGGATGTGTCAAATTTCATCTAGTTTCTCCGTCCAAATTTGAAATGCATTCCCGCTCGGTAATTGCGACTTTTGTTCATATCTCCAGTTCAATTCATTCGATTGCGATCAAAACATATGTCAGATTATAAATTAGAGCATGCCCTTTCAAATAAACAAACCGCATTAAAAATTCGTTCAGTAGTTTTTGCGTCCACCACAAACAATCAAGCAAGAATTAAAAAAAATGTATGCTGAGTATCGTTATTATAGAAAATACATTTTTGAAATATGCCCAACGTAATGGTATGACTACTTTATTTATATAGTATAGATTCTATGCTATGGTTCATTGAATTTATGGATATGTCGGATACAATATGAGGTAAAATGCAAAGTAAATTAGTCCCACATTTTGATGCCACCGTCTTGTTTATTTTTTATTTTTTCGGTTATTAACAGAATGATATGTTGTCTAGCCAAAAATACTGCACGATGATTAATTTCGCGGTCAACTTTGAGCTTTATTTCTTTAAAAATCATTATATTTAATGATTGTTTGATTATATATATATATATATTTTGTGCTGTGTGGTGTCGGCCTAAAAGAATAGCACCAACCCAACTCTGCCCGCGGGTGTCGTAAAAGGCGACTAAGGGACACAACACCGGGGGGTGGGCAGCAGCGCCCCCTGCAGAGCAAACCCACAACCAAACTGCGATCCCCAACCCGCATGCCCAGCGTGGGGATTATGGGCAATACCCCTCTAAAATGGCAAAACTAAAAAGATGGCCCTCAGTTCCCGGCCGCCTCGCTATTCCTGGCCATGGCAGCGGCCATGGTAACGGCGGGGCAGGGGGTGCTAAGAATCACCGGGCTACGGTAGGCTGCCACAAAAATCTGACCCTGGCAACGTTTAACGGATGCACTCTGAGGCTTGACCACCATCTAGCGCAGTTGGAAGTGGAGTTAGAGAACATTAAATGGCATGTTCTAGGGTTATGTGAAGTCCGTAGAGAGGGGGAGGAGACCATAACCCTGGACTCGGGCCATCTTCTCTACTTTCGCGAGGGGGATAAGAAATCCCAGGGTGGCGTAGGTTTCCTCGTCAATAAGGCCCTCTCTAACAACGTTGAAGAAATCTCCAGTGTGTCGACCAGGGTAGCGTACCTGATCCTTCGGCTGTCCAAGCGCTACAGCATGAAGGTCATTCAGGTTTACGCACCGACCTCGACACACCCGGATGATGAAGTGGAGGATATGTATGAAGACATATCCAAAGCCTTACACCACACCACCAAGGCCCACTTCAATGTTGTTATGGGGGACTTTAACGGCAAGGTGGGAACACAGACTGGCAACGAATCCCGTATAGGCCCGCATGGTTATGGAGTTAGGAATCACAGGGGGCAAATGCTTGTCAACTTCCTTGAGAAGGAGGGACTGTTCTTAATGAACTCTTTCTTTAAGAAACAGCCTCAAAGAAAGTGGACATGGAAAAGCCCCGACACTGTGACAAAAAATGAGATCGACTTCATCATGACGGATAGCAAGCACATATTCAGAGATGTCTCAGTGATCAACAGGTTTAATACCGGATCTGATCACCGACTTCTCCGAGGCTCTCTGAATATCAACTTAAAGCTTGAAAGAAGCCGACTGATGAAGTCCACGCTCCGACCTAACCCAATCCATATCATGGCGGGCGGTGAGAAGTTCCAGCAGCTTCTCGGGAACAGATTTGTTGCCTTGGAACCCATCGACGACGTTGACGAGAGCTTACACAATCTGGTCGAAACTCTGAGGGATAAGGGCATCAAGTTCTGTAGAACGCAGCGGACTGGCAGGATATCCAAACTCTCGGCTGAGACTCTCGGGTTGATGACAAAAAGACGGGAAACCACCCAAGCGACTTCGTCGGAGAGGTCAGACCTGAACAAGCAAATTGCGAAGATGATACGGCGCGACCTTCGGAGCTCCAACACACGCCTTATCGAAGAGGCGATAGAACGAAACCGAGGGTCTAAAGTATTCACTCAGCAGCTTGGCAGGAGCCACCTGACGAAGCTAAAAACGCACGACGGGAGGACCGTTTTGTCAAAGCCAGAGATCTTCGCCGAGATAGAAGATTTCTACGGCCAATTATACGCTTCACATGCCTCTCTTTCTCGACGAGATGACCACGATTCCAGAGCCACCCTGACACGCCACTACACCGACGAACTGCCTGACATCAGTCAAGACGAGATCGTGTCAGCTCTGAGGCAGCTTAAAAATGGAAAAGCCCCCGTGAGGACGGAATAACATCAGAGCTTTTGAAAGCTGGAGGAGCCCCTGTTATACAGGAACTACAGAACCTCTTCAACGCCGTCCTTCACAGTGGGAGAACTCCAAAGGCGTGGAGCGGGAGTTTGGTGGTGCTCTTTTTCAAGAAGGGTGATAAAACCCTTCTTAAGAATTACAGACCCATCTCGCTCCTGAGCCATGTCTATAAGCTGTTCTCACGAGTGGTCACGAATCGTCTCGCCAGGAGACTCGACGAGTTCCAGCCGCCGGAACAGGCCGGGTTTCGCGGAGGATATGGCACCATAGACCACATTCACACAGTGAGGCAGATTATACAGAAGTCCGAAGAGTATAATCAGCCCCTGTGTCTGGCCTTTGTGGACTATGAGAAAGCCTTTGACTCTGTCGAAACCTGGGCTGTTCTGGAATCCTTACAGCGATGTCAAGTAGACTATCGTTATATTGAGGTGCTGAGATGTCTGTACGAAGCCGCCACTATGAGTGTCCAAGTACAGGACCAGCAGTCTAAACCGATCCAGTTGCGCAGAGGAGTGAGACAGGGGGATGCTATATCCCCGAAACTGTTCACCAGCGCGTTGGAGGATATGTTTAAGACGCTGGACTGGAAAGGAAAGGGCATTAACATAAACGGCGACTACATCTCACACCTACGATTCGCAGATGACATAGTCTTAATGGCGGAGTCGCTAGAGGAGCTGAACCACATGCTGGGCGGACTAGCTTCAGCCTCCCGACGTATCGGTCTTGGCATGAATTTGGACAAAACCAAAGTCATGATCAATGGCCACATTGATCCCATGCCGGTCGTCGTACATGGTCACCCTCTCGAAATCGTTTCTGAGTACACTTACCTCGGGCAGGTTCTGCAGTTAGGTAAAAACAATTTCGAGAGGGAGGCCAAGAGGAGGATCCAGCTGGGCTGGGCAGCGTTTGGGAAACTACGCCGAGTCTTCTCGTCATCTATACCGCAATGCTTGAAAACGAAAGTTTTCAATCAGTGCGTCCTACCCGTCATGACCTACGGAGCCGAGACATGGACACTCACGGCAGGGTTGGTCCATCAGTTCAAAGTCGCTCAGCGAGCTATGGAGAGAGCTATGCTCGGAGTTTCTCTGAAGGATAGAATCCGCAACGAATACATCCGACAGAGAACCAAAGTTATCGACATAGCTCAAAGAATCAGCAAGCTGAAGTGGCAATGGGCTGGCCATATCTCACGAAGAACCGACAACCGTTGGGGTAAACGTGTTCTTGAGTGGAGACCGCGACTCGGCAAGCGTAGTGTAGGACGCCCTCCGACCAGGTGGGATGACGATCTAAGAAAGACTGCAGGCAGATGCTGGATGCGGCAAGCTGAAGACAGGGCGCTATGGCGCTCATTGGGGGAGGGCTATGTCCAGCAGTGGACTAATATAGCCTGATGATGATGATGATGATGATTACAATTTAATCGATCTTGAACAATGGTGGGATGATTCCTATTATTTATCAAAATCTATTAAATTCAAAGACTGCTTTAAAAGTAGTTACTCTGATAGATGATCCTTAAAGTTCCTACCAAGAACTTCGGAGACCAAGTTAAGCAACCTGAGGCAAACTGGTTATCTTGGCCTATGAACGCATGCAGACGGCGCACTCGCGCTGCAGACCCTTGTTTCGGTGTGGATGTTAAATGTTTGTTCAGTTGTTCTCAGAACGTAATATCTTTGATCAGTTAAGCCAAATTTTATAATATGCTGAACCCAGGTTCACAGATTACAACCATGCTAGTTCCTTAGAGGATAATAAGAAAGGTTTTTCCATTTAATGACATTTTCAAGCATCTTTTCCTTGTCTTGGACATTCTCTTTTTCCAATCTAAATTGAAAGGTTCTTAAAATAAAACCCTCTTAGGAGATAGGTAAGTACTTGGGCACATTAAAAACTCTTCTTGTAAAAGTAGGCGATATTGAATTTTACTTCCATCATATTGAAAAACAATAATAGCTTTAGAAAGTATTGATATACCACAATCAGTGGTCATATCACTTGTTCTAACCGCAAATAGTACCAATATGGTGGAAAGCGAAAGCTATAATGTTTACTGGTTATAAGTGAGTGAACTTTAAGTTGCATCTATACTTGTACTACTTATATAGAAAATTACTACATAGACTATTTTTTAACTAAAATAAATTTCATTATTTAGCTGTTGCCTTCAGCTTCATGCGCGTTGAAATAGATACCGATCCCGTTCTCGTGGACTGCAAGAAAGTCTAGCCTTTCGCCAGACTAAAATAATTTATCTCTGCATCAAATTTCATTTAGATCAGTTCAGCCGTTCTCATTCCAAGTCTCGTCATACAACATTTCTCTAGATTTAGTGTTTTAGACCCTACTTTGATGAATCAGTCAATTTAGTCAATCAGTTAAGACTGTCAGAACAAGTAAGTAAAAATATTATTTATTGTCACTACGCACCTATGGATTTTAATATTACTTCGATTATAGGTATAGCACAATATTAAATGACTAAAAAATGGCTGATATAAATTGATAGGATCTCGACTAAAACAGAAACCGATATTTTTTACAAAATTAGTTCAATTATTATTTATTACGAATATAAAGTTGTTGATGTTAAATAAAAAATATCGTAAAAACTTCACTTAGAGCTTACCAACAGCGAGGTGTACATAAAATAAAACAAAAAATTATGACATAAACTCTTTCAATGTTTTCAAATGACTCAATAAAAAACAACGGCGCCAAAACAGTTATTATAAGGAAAGGCCAATGTTACCTTGGCTAATCGAGGAAAATTATGAGATAAAAATGTTTTGAATGCACTTGTGGTTTTTGAACGAAGTGTCTATTTCCTTGTATGATGAAATAGCGGGAATTCTTTTTACAATGGTAAATCGAAGGACTATTTCATGGATTTTCACTAGTCTGAAACAATATCTCCTAAAGAAACCTATACAAAATACAGTCGCCATCTGTCCAAATCAA
The DNA here is from genome assembly GCA_949126895.1 of Eilema caniola. NCBI lineage: Eukaryota > Metazoa > Arthropoda > Insecta > Lepidoptera > Erebidae > Eilema > Eilema caniola. The sequence goes on from OX421467.1 coordinate 23,530,704, forward strand.
ATTAAATGACAAAAATTAGTTTTTCGGAACGCAATTTTCAGGAAAGAAATTTTACATCGTGTTTGTTTTCCTTAGATCGAGGTGCAATTTTGATAAAATTGTAATTACTTGTGAGAATTTATTTTTCATCGAAATCGTGATCGTTTTTGACATTTGGGAGATTGAGAGTAGACCGAAATGGAATTTGAACATCTTTTTATTAGGAGAATTGGCCTCCTAGTTTACTTTTTTTCGTTCGGTGTGTACCAACATGGTACCAACAGACGATAGCAATTTTATTGATACATTAGCTTCAATATTGATGTTACTGTGTTGAAATACTTTTTGTAGATGGATTAAGCTTTACGTTAGCACATTAATAATATTTTTTTGTTCTGTCGTTAACGTCTAAGTAACTAATGTATGGAATTTATAAAGAAGCTTACAAACATTAAGTGTACTTACCTCAAATTTATTTTCATCATTAAGACATTAAGCCTTTAATTTTTATTTTTTATGGAAACTTTTTTTCTCGATAGATGAACACTGTAAGTAATGTATTCATTTTATCAAGAAAAAACAGTTATATAGGTATCTTAACAGGGACCGGCCCTCTTAGGTGTACATTTTTTTAAGAATAGTTTGATTTCTAAACCTAGGAGAGTCGCAATTTCATAGTTAGGTGTTTACTTATTTCACAGTTTATTTAGAACATTACAACTAAGCAAATCTTTCCTGGTTATACAAACAGAAAACTTATTTTATTCTAAAGCCCTTTTAGATATCATCATCATTCAAATTGACGCCTTATGGTCTATGGTAGGTACCTTTTTTTCGCTTGGAAAAATGCGTGCCCGTCGGAGGACGAGAGGGATATGTGGGACTCCCCGGAAAGAGATTCCCGGCATACCCACTAAACGACCCAGCGGCACTCCCGCATCGCCTTTCTTGGAGGGGGTCTGGGAAACCGGCAGAGCCTTTACGTCCAGTCCCCTAACTTAACGTAACCTTGCAATTACAAATTAAAGGCAATTAACTATGTAACAACTACAAAGCGACCTTGGCTGCTGAAAAGTAGCCGAAACGGCGGGCTAAATAAATTGCGATAGAATCCGTTATAGTGTTCTTGTTTTTCAATGAGTGACAAGTAAACAAAGAAAGCAAACGGAAGGAAGGACTGTTGACCTGAAAAAGGTGGCTGGGACAGACTGGATGCAGAAGGATGAGGACCGGACGAAATGGCGTACATTTGGTAGAGGTCTATGTCTAGCAGTGGACTGCAGTGGGCTAATTGATTGAATGAGTAACAGTCGCGTAAACTTCAGAAAGTATCATGCAATTATGTACCTATTATTTCATCCAGGCTTTAACGTAATCGACCGCTATCCTGTCTAACCGCTTAACCTCAAACGGATCGGAAATCCGGAAGTCTCGTCCATCATTCAGTCGGTGTACCGGTATGCAGATGCAGTCGGCTTGCCTTGGGTTTTGAATTTCATCGTGGAAAGTCAGTAAAAAACTTATTTGCAAACATTACATTCAACTTTTTTTCCGTTGCTAACCGTACCTGTTTATTATTTTCCTCACACAACCTTATACAATTTAAACAATATACCGATTGTATTACCCCAAACCCCATCTCGGTATACCCAACCTTGTCAACTCCTTTGTACGCACACATTCAAACAGCTCGTTTAAACACTCGCTACTTGCATGAGAAAATCTCATGGAAACTCCGAAAGACTACTAATTACGTCATATGTTACGATAAACATTATATAATTTTCAATTTTATATGTATGAAAATAAGATTGGTTATTCTTAAAGAGAAGCTTAGTCGTGAGTCTATTGAATATTGAAATAAAAAGGCTTGTAACATCTTGGTTTGGTTCGTTAGGAAATCGAAAATGGCGATTGCTTTTTAGTTCATTGTAGCGCAATAGAGATCACGTTTAGTGACGTCATTAGTAGCAACGAAATGTCATTTATTTCATACAATGGTCGATAAAGGAACAAAATTTCCACCAGCATTTCCATCTAAAACACACAGCTCCTGATTCTGTCGCTCCACTGCAGGCTACGCGTCGCAGCCATATGCCTTTAACTTCAAATGTTCCAAGAATAGCTGTAATAAACTTCGCGTACAATTAATAATGTCAAATAAAAACGGCTCCGCTTAGAAACTGTCTCGTGCCATTCTCACGCGTGCTATAATTAATCCATTTGTTTACGGTAAGTTGTCTGCCGTTGCAGTGAAGTGGTTCGAACAGATTCGCTCAAAAACTGATTATTATTATTGTACAAAAACTGTTACACTTTAAAGATGGTGGTACACCAGGATGTTATTATAATGTTTTGTGAAATTGTTTGTTCAGTTCAGAAATTAGTTAGTTACCTACTTATACTCGTCGTAATACATGTCTCTACTGCAGAGTTTACTCTAGGAATTTAAAGTCAGATGGCTGTTGCTCCTGTACACTCTAAGAATTGCGAACTCAAGAAAAATACCAGGCCCCCGATTCTGCTAATATTATGACAACAAAACTACTGTGATACCGCTGACATAGCTTCAAATGTCATAAAATTTTCAACTTTATCACTGTTCGTTAAAGTCCAAAATGAAAAGTGAAAGAGTTTATAACATTTTTCATTCACGCTACAAGATTGTCATTTAATTTTAGACTTTAACAGCATATTAGTAAAGTCTAAAGTTAAATGGCATTAGTTACAGTGTCTGTGGTACCGCAGTGGCTTTGTCATGAAAAACATAATAGCAGAATTATTACCCTGAAGAGTGGTTCCAAAGTTCAATTCTAACTTTACATGCTATCACAACTATTGCATTCTATGGCGATTAGGCTGCCCTTTGTACAACAATTGTATAAAGTATATTTTACTTGTAAGATTTCTTGTAAGTGGTGTACAAATAAAGTGTTATTCTATTCTATTCTATTCTATTCTATTCTAACGCCATGATGATGATGTGTAGCTCATTCTTACATAGTGGTTCATATCTAAATGTAACAGAATACTTAGACCCATAAAAAACAGGAATTCATACTAAAATTATAAATGGGAAAGTATTTGTGTGTGTCTGTTTGTCCGTCTTTTACGCGTAAACCACTGAACCGATTTCAATGAAATTTGGTATAGGGGTGGATCAGACCTTGAGAAAGGGCATAGGCTATGTTTGGTTGCGATAACCGACATCTACGTGGGCGTAGCCGCGAGCAAAAGCTAGTATGAAATAAAATAACAGTAAGTTTCGGTTCTCTCGAAGTATTGTTATTTTGTTTTTATTAGAGTGTCAACTAATACTCAGTTAGGTCAGAAAATTCATTTTTAGATTTCAAGTTCAAAACCACATAGGTATGCTAGGCAATATAAACCGCGACTCAACTTGGAGTCTCTTAACACAGGTTTCTTATAACAATCTTTGTAAACTATATTTTGACACAATAAATATTTTTTCATTTTTTATTTTCAACAAAAAATATTTTCATTTTCTACAAATTTCATTGAGTAAAACATGAATACCAAGTTAAGATGCACTTGAACGCATTTATAATCACTTATGAAATCCAACCTTTATGCTTAAAACAAATTCAAGCTAAAAATTATAAAATGTTCGAAAAGCAAAGCGATTAAAAACTAGGCAGTAAAATTTAAATAAATTTATAATATAAACAAAATATATAAAATATTTTACACATCATTATGTATAGTACTACTAAAATATATATTTTACGTTTAAGTAACACATGTTATAGTTATTTATTTGTGAATAAAAATTAATGTTAATTTATTATTATTTGCACTTGCGTGTAAGTTATAGGATAGACATAAAGTATTGATGCAAGGAATATAGAACATTTTTCACGAATTTTCTCATGCTAAGGCGGAATGGGTTCAAGAGCTACATTAAAAACGAATGAAATATATTAATGTCTATACTTATCTAAATTTCCCAGTACATTTCAGAATAGTTAAATGTTTAAGCTAAGATTACTACTATAAAAAAACCTTCATGCGTTTGGTAGAATAGAATGACGAATGTATGGGATTTGACGTATTTGACAGTCGTTAATGCATGTCATAAACGTCGAATCCCATACCTTTAACATTCCATTCTACCAAATACCAAACCCTCTGGCCGGAGACCAACGAATTGCCACTTGTCTAGAGGGGCTGAATTACTTTTCACAAGGTTCCCATTATAAACTTGAATTTAGAGCTTCATTACATAGTACAAAACAAAGTCGCTTTTCCTGTCCCTATATCCCTTTGTAAGCTTAAATCTTTAAAACTACGCAACGGATCTTTAATGCGTTTTTTTAAATAGATAGAGTGATTCAAGAGGAAGATTTATATGTATAATACATGTTTAATATAGTTAAGGGTGCAGCGGGTAAGTGCGGTACGAAGCGGTACGAAGTTCGCCGGGCTAGTTATAGATATAAGAAAAATTTAAAACGAGTTCGACACAGTTAATCATGCCAGCACAATAAGCGTCCGAGCTTACATAAAAGTCGTTGTGTACCTCTACCCTAACACTATTATAATGATAGAGAAAATGTCTCGACTACTCACTTTCTCCACAAAGATTAGCCTTTTTTCTTCTTCAATAGAACTCTAGTTATCTAGCCAGTTCTAAATAGTATTTAAATGTTTTTCTGAGGCTTTAAAGACCGACGCCATATTGCCTAGTTACTTGTTCTTTGTTCGTGTAGAAAGTGATGTTTGACATTTATTTGATTGTAGGTGTTTTACTCCTTTGTATTAGTAGTCAATATGATATTTATGCTTTCAAATTAAGAATAAATAATATCATTATCGTCCTGGAGCATGGAGACCTTTAAATCCTTCTTCTCAATTCCATTTAGTGTATATACGGTTTATATGAGAGCACTTACCGTCTGTCTTATCAATCCCAATATGGACTTGAAAACCAAAGTTGTTGGTAAGCACTAAAAGGAAATCGAACCGGCGCCCCCTGCTTAGCCGTCGAACGCTCTATCATACCCCACAGAGGAAGTCTTAATGTATAAGCTGTATGTTTACCACCAGGTGATAAAACGCCCTTTTCCCTAGGCAAATGGCATAATTGTTAGTATGTAGGTTATGTGGGACATAATGGTATTTCCGTCCAATTGAGTAGTCCGACTGGGGAAGTATCTCCGCCCTAGAGAATACCGCGGCCTTAATAACCTTCTGTTTTGTCGGTGAGTAGGGTAGCCAGAGCTCACTGGAGAGTTTTTGTGCTGTCAGTGGGAAGACCTAAGACTTGTCCTGCTTTATCTTCTACACTGACGGCACAGAAATTCTCTGTTCTAACAGTTTCGGCAGCGCGAGTGTGACGCCCCAGGTGTTGCACATGTTCATAGGCTACGGTGACCACATTCCATCAGGTGGGCCGTGTACTTGTCTGCCACCTAAGTAGTATAAAAAAAGAATAGAATAGAATAATAAAATCAATGAACGGGATTGACACCTATTTTGATGTTTGTGACAACCATAATAATATATGTCAATTCTATACATTGATTACAATAATTCCTTAATAAATGTCTGACAATTTATTACCCACGGAAACATTGTTAAAGCCTTATATTATCAGAACTTGGACCACAGTGGCAGTGATTTGTGACACAGCCAGGAAGTGAAAGGTCGAGATGACATGACGAATAACATCGCATCCGTACAAAGCTTTGTATAGCTGAGACGACAGTCGCAATCGTCTTATTGCAAAGAATAATAACGTGTCTTCCTTTTCTAACGAGAATCGCAGATGATTAATGACTGTGGGTAAAAAATAATCTCTAATTTTATTGAGCTAGATTTTCTATAGAGATAAGTAGTTTGGAACATTTTGTCGCACATTGAAATAAACCAATTTATAACGGATAATATCACGATTTATTTGGTATTATAAACATTTAGCCTAAGCCTAAGAGCGTTTTCACACTCATCCGATATCCGACATCCGATATCGGAGGAAGTCAAATGTATGAGATATGTATCTCTCTTTCACATTGTCCGGCCCGATATCGGTTATCGGAGCCAACACCACTGTTTTGGCCCGATACCGGAACACAAAGAGACTAAAACAGCGACTGCAAGCAATTTTCGACCATTAAGGCCATTTTCTGATTTACATGTCTTTTCGCTTTAATTGATGACGCTGATCACGAATATAAGAACAAAAAATAAGGTCGAAAATTACTTACACTTTTTTTTTACTCCTAGCATCCCTAACTAGTCTGTGGTTTCGAGCAAATAGCCGTATCGGGCCGATTTTATCGGATAAATGTGAAAACAGCACAAGGTGTCGGCTATCGAATGTCGACTATCGTCACCGATATCGGATATCGGATGAGTGTAAACACGCTCTAACGTTTCGGCTAATTTTCAGCAGTCATTCTCGTGGGATGACACATATACTGAATATGACGAATTGTTAGGCCCGTATTCTAAAACGCCACTCAGCTGAATCATGATATATCTGAAGAACAATTGTATAGACAGTCTGCCAGACAAACTGTCAGATTTGTCAATGTGTATACAATCTTTTCCCAGATATATCGAGGTTCAGATGAAAGGGCTTATAGAATATGGGCCTCAGTTCAAGTTCAAGTCAAGTCTTATTGGTTTATTTTTTGCTTTTTTTAATTTAATTATGTGGGTAACTTGATGCAGTTAATAAACTTAAGTAACCCTTAACTTAACTAACTGATCTAGTAATAAAGAAGTGATAAACCGTGAGAACTTTCATATCGCGATGTAGGAATCAAAACAGTACCGTATTAGTTCCACTCAAATTTACTAGATGGCATTAACTATAATCAATAAAACAACTACGAAACATGATTAATTACAGTATTAATTAAAGCTATTATTAACAACACATCGTTAAGTTTAAAAACAAAATCTTCGAAGATTATTGCACTTGTAAATAATTAATAACTGTCGGTACAATTTCTATAAGCAAAGTTATTTAAGTTACTGTTAAGCAATCATTGGCATGATACAACAAGAATATATGACATGATGGATGATAGTTGTATCTTTGAAATAACATGGCTAATTGTGGCTGCATACGCTTCTTGTGATCATGTAACTCGAAGTATTCTGGCAGATTGTTTGATGATTTATAGCTATGTAACATCATGCTATAACAAATAGAAAGGGAACAGTAACGTCAATGCTGCACTGTTCCAGGCGTTTATCCCACACTCGGTCAAGCTGTGGAATGACCTCCCTGATGTGGTTTTCCCAAGCGACTACATTATTAGGTTCTTCAAGAAGGGTGTTCGAAGATTTCTGCAGGGTCGGCAGCGCGATTCTGACGTGACGCTCCTGCCCCTCTAGACAAGTGGCAATTCGCTAACCGGCGTTTGATGGAATAGAATGACGAATGTATGGGATTTGATGTATTTGACATGCGTTAACGACTGTCATATACGTCAAATCCCATATATTCGGCATTCTATTCCACCAAACGCCAGCTAGCGAATTGCCACTTGTCTAGAGGGGCTGGTCCATAGGCCACGTTAACCACTTTACATTAGGTGGGCCGTGTGCTTGTCTGCCACCTAAGTGGCATAAAAAAAGCATAATTTCATTTGTTATAAAAAGAATAACGCAAATACCCGCGTGATGCTGAAAAGATCGAAATAAGCTTTATAGCAGGCGGAACCCAATAATTTTCGTCTGGTTAAAACCTTACTTCGATCTTTCTAGCATCAGTCGGGTTTTTTATTTCTAATAATTTATTTTATTTTATAAATTTTAGTTATAACATACATATACTTGTAATCGTCTTCTAATTTCGTTTTGATACCCCACTTGATAAATAAGAGTGGTTTTTTAACACATACATTTTGGCGCCAAAAAAAAAACAACATATAGCTTCTGTTCATAATTTGTGTATTCAAGAGAACACTTGGGAAATAAATACCTTTCATTTGAGATATGAATCATTGAAATCCGTACGACGGTTCAGAAGATATGGGGTAGGTAATAAAGAATATTACAAACATACATACATACATACATGATACGCGCGAAAAACATAACCCTTGCAGTCGGGTAAAAAAGCAGGTTAACTGATAACAAAGGATTGAATTTTATTTTTCTGTTATAAAAGAGGTACACGGGGTGAATAAGTAATTTCAATTGAAAAGAAGAATAGGAACCCCCGCAAAAAAATAACAATGTTGTAAGAGAAAATACACTCCACTTATGAATACGTAGAGTAGATTTATATTATTTCATTGTCGAACTAAGTTATAAATCTCCCCACTTAAGAATACCCTAGTACCTATTTGTATAAAAGTACAGTCAGCGTTAGAAATATTTTGACTGCCAAGTCTCAAAATGATCTTTAAACCAAAGTGTTAAGAGCAAATCAAACTGCTATCTTTATATATTAAAAACTCACTTTACAAGTTCCACACAATTATATTTCGTTTTAGTTTTATCACTATATAATACTAATATTTAATTTATAATATTACGACATGTTTCGAATTACTCATCTTCAGGTAAACATATTTATTTTGTTTAACATATTAATATATAACATATTTAATATATAAAGATAGTAATATGAAGTTCCATCAAGAAGTTTCCACAAATTCAATCAACTACACAAATCAAACTGTTTTACTGATTTAAATTGTGTTCTTGTCCGAACTAAAGGTATGCCAAATATCAGAACAATCAGTTAACAGGGAGGGAGGAAACGAAACTCTACCCACGAACATTAGCCGGCCTGCCCCTCTAGACAAGTGGCAATTCGCTAGCTGGCGTTTGGTGTAATAGAATGACGAATATATGGAATTTGACGTATATGAGAGTCGTTAACGCATGTCAAATACGTCAAATCGCATCGCATACATTCGTCATTCTATTCCATCAAACGCCGATTAGCGAATTGCCACTTGTCTAGAGGGGCAGGTTATTAAATTTCGTAATCATTCTGATGTTAAAGTTATACAGCCTTAATCACACCACACACCACACCACATTAAAAAATCTAGGTACTATGTCGGGAACCACGCGCCTGATTAAATAAGATTTATACTTACGAAAATAAGTAGGTATCTTTTGATGTCATTTACGGTCAAAGAAATATATATCACATTTTTGAAAACAACTTTAATGTTTTTTTTTATCCAATTCGGAACCTTGGTTGCCCTTGGTTCAAGGAACTTTATAATAAGGTTATAATAAGGTGAAGATGAGGTGTCGTACCTAATTAAAGCTTATAAAGAAGAAATATTTAATATGACATGGATTTTGCTATAATATATCATATTATATTATTTACAAGTGGTTCGTCTTTGGTAGAATCATTTAGACAGGCAGATAAACACACCAAAGTATAATTGATTAAAGTAGGAAAAGTTTGAATCGGTCTAGGCGGGTTTTGAACCTGCGATCTTTGCCTTACAGGTCGCCTCAAAGACAGATAAAGAAGGATAAATTTGAATTGGTTTGGGCGAGTTCTGGTAGCTTAGTGGTCAAAGCATTGCTCCTGTAAAGCAAAGATCTCGGGTTTAAACCCCGCCTAGACCGGTTCAAACTTTTCCTATTATAATTAACTAGCTGACCCGGCGAACTTCGTACCGCCAGTATTTTTCCACCCGCGTGGCGTCAGATCCCGTTCCCGTTGCACCCTTTACTATATTAAACATGTATTATACATATAAACCTTCCTCTTGAATCACTCAATCTATTAAAAGAATATGTAGTGATTTGAATATTTAGCAATGCAAAATTTATGCAAAATGCTTAAATTTTCATTCAAACACTAAAGTATCTGTTTTCAGTGAATAAAGTGACCGATATATTATGAATCTAGAAGAGATTCAAAAATTGAGGCACGCCTAAAAAAAGATTGATTGATTACGTGAAAGGTGAACTTCATCCTTCCACCGCACCGATCCAAAAGTGAACTTCTTAGATGACAAACATACACAAACATATAATTTATAACATCAGTAGCACAATATAACTAATAACTACATAACATTCATAAGATAGTTATCCAATATATAAGACAAACACGCTGAATATAAATATCGCATTGCAGCATTTGCAGCGAATACCTCATCAATGGACAGGAAATGCGATAATAATTCAACAAAATAATTGCAATTGATTGAATTTTATTGCTAGCACGTCCTGTGTGAGGCACACCTGGGTATTGCATTGCTTGTAGTGTGGCCAATAGCCATTAAGTGTGTCTGCATCTGTCCGCCAATCCCGGGTTCCATTCTTGTGTTTCCCGCTCATTATAAAGTTTACCAATGTAGGATTTTATAGAAGCGACTATCGTATGTGACTATCGACGTCAGAATCTCATTTTATATACCGTAGTCATAGGCTGACTGGCTCAGACAGCCTCAGTGGCGTAGCGGTAGTGAACGCAACCGCTGCCCAGGAGGCGCGGATTTCATCCCCGCTCAGTGCAAATATTTGTATGCATGAATATGGGTTTTTGCATTGGTCTGGTCGTGACTCGGAGAGCCGTTGGTCCCGGTTGCCATAAAAACATCTATGGCAATCGTTACGGATAGTTGGAGCCCTCAAAAGTCCAACAACTGCTCTAACTGCCATGCTTCGATATCGTTGGGTTGTGGAGGTCATATGGCAGTCGCTTCACGGAAAATGTCGAAGTTTGGCCAAATCCGCAGTTGGACTGGTAAAAGCGGACCCCAGACTCCAAGTTGATAGCTTCGGATGCGACTGGGATTAACGCTAGGATGGAGAATTTAGGCTGACTGGCTGTGCACGCCCGCCGTCCGTGAGGTAGGTTCTTCATCTACCCGCACATTTTCAATATTTTCTTTTCGCCATGTACCGTCACATACCTCACTGAAAGTGTCCCTATTCTGTAAGCAAACTGTCCGGTGCCTATCCAACTGCGCAGAAAAGCGAGGTCGCATATTTTTTATTACTGCATTCCGTGTTGTACATAATTTAAACTCATCTTCCTGATTGAAATTTTTGTGTTTCTTGATTTCAATCGCTTTGATCGCGTTTGCTTTTATTTGCGTTGATTCCCGTTATATTTATTATATATCATTGAACGTGAGAGTTTAAAAGTTAGAGTATGTGTTAATTAGTAGGTATGCCGGCTTGTAACTGGGGTAGGCTTAGGTTGTGACCGGCGGTGGCCTGTTTGTAACCACCACCCGAACAAGGGTATAATGTATTTGTCGGTTATTAAGTATTAGGGTTATCAGTTATCACCATTATCACTATATGATATATAGTAATCCAATAACTGGTTAAACTGCAATGCTTCAATATCGCCTTTGTTTTGTGGAAGTCAGATGGCAGAAAAGAAAAGAAAAGAAAGAAATCCACATTTAGACTGGTGAAGCGGACTCTTGACGACTGTCATAAACGAAAGAATGCGTGTCAAGCCCATACATTCATTTTAATATTCTACAATATCCCGGCCAACGAATTGCCACTTGTCTAGAAAGGCTGGCTTTCTGTACGCTTAGGCCATTCTCTACGATGAGTCGTATTACAAACAAATTACAAAATTGCTTACTTAGTAGCACAGAACAGATAATATTACTATGCTTAGTGGCAAGTATAAAAGTGACTAGTCTGCTCTTAATTATGTCGCAATCACACAATACATAGGTACGTTCTGTAATATATAAGTAACCGGCATTAATCTAATAAGCCTGCAATTACATTACGCGCATATTACACCATTACTTCATCGATTGATATGTGAGATTTAATTTATCTTGACAGTCGTGATACATACTGTTTCATTATATTCACATCTTATATATAAGGCAAGATGTTTAATATATTGTCTAAGTACCTACTTACATACATTTTGTTCGAGAATATGTAACTTCTTCTTCATTATTTATTTTTTAGTTATTAACATCAATTCCATTAAAACTAGTCTCTGGATGATTTGGATTTAAAATAGACACGGCATTGCAATTGCATGAAATTTACAACCAGTGTTCCAGGATTTTTTATGTGTTTGAATGAATAAATTATAATAATAACTAGCTGTTGCCCACGGCTCCTCCGCGTGTAATTCTGATCCCGTCCCCGTAACCAATGGAAATCTATTCCTACTTATATGTTATAAGCTTTTACCCGCGGCGCGACCCGCATGGATGTCGGTTATCGCGGCCAAACGCAGCCTATGTCTTTTCTCAAGGTCAAATCTACCAATACACCAAATTTCATCAAAATCGGTTCAGTGGTTTAGCCGTGAAAGACGGACAAACAGACACACATAGTGTGTATTCTAGACGATCTAGACTATCATAATCTGTACGCATTATAATCTGTTTGAGTGTGATAGAGTAACAAACATTTAAACTATACACGTTCTAATATTTAGACTCTACGTTTTATGTAAATTATGTAATTACCTCCTGACAAAAAGCTAAACAAATTTAAACAAACGCTGAGATAAAATCTCTTGCACATACCTCAGATAATCTATAATCAGACACAAAAAACCAGTTGATTTGACACACATCTATTAGAAAGCCATCAATCATCTAAACCAGAACGCATCTTGTGTGTTGCGCCCGCGCCGATGACGTCACACCGTGATCGATTGATTTTCAACACTTTAATCAATTGACACCAGGAAGTAATGATATTATCAAGGATTTGTTTCATTATTTATTTTTAGTATGATGATCTTCAAAAATGGGAACAAAAAAATATTCATAATTGCAATAACACTGTATATTTTTAAAGGATCTAGGTAGGTTACCTATTTAATTTTGAGTTTTCTATCTTTATAAACTTCTCGCTAAAAATTCTCCATAGAATGATCCGCGAAACTAAGAAATTTAAAAAGAAGCAAAATACCTCTTAATTTTCATAGAGAAAGATATTTGAAATATCACACACGATTTTAGCAATCTATGGCTCCATGATTATGGCTGCTGAATAAATGGCGGCTAAATTAGTGATCGTACTTTTTTACTAATTTTACTAATCAAGGGACACAGACAAACTCTGATTTAAACTGAAAAACCTAGATATGATAACGAAAGCTAGATAAGCTCTTTGTGTCCAGATAGGGTTGTGTATTATTAGGTTATTTATTAGCTTTTGCCCGCGACTCCGCCCGCGTGGATGTCAGTTATCCCGACCAAACGTTACCTATGTCCTTTCTCAAGGTCTAATCTACCTGTATATCAAAATTCATTATATTCGGTTCAGTAGTTTAGGCGTAAAAGCTAACATACAGACGGACAGACGGACAGTCGGAAAGACTGACAGACAAATAGACTATTTTACAGATTACTTTCGGATTTATAATATTAGTATTGAGTATGGATTATTCCTCCACGGGTTCCAAGCGTTATGGGTATGAGTAATGACTGCTGAAACAAGGTCTCGAGTTCGATCCCAGGTTTAACCATGGCACACTTCAATGACTTTTCCAAGTTATGTATGTATTTATCGCAGGTTTATGAGTGTCCGGTCATTAACCGGACACTTACCGTTACTTAGGCTCGCCACCTATTACATTGGGACCTAAACATAAACTGGCAAAATGTGGGTGCTACCACCTCTGCCTACCCCTTCGGGGATAAAGGCGTGAGTTTATGTTCCAAAGAGAGAAACCTCCTCACAATGCGTGCTGCATCGAGGAGCATCGCCTTCTGCATCAAGTCCCTACTGTCTTATACTAAAAATACTTCTTCATTTTCTTGTTCTTGTACAAAAATACTAATGAAATGTTATTGTTTTGTTTCAGGTAATATCCATGAGCAATACTTCGTTTTTATATTCTTAAATAGATGGTATGTATAATACTGATTTGCAATAATTATTTCTACAGTAGTAATTGCGTAGTCCCATATCTACAATCATGGAATAGGTCTATAACAGATACCTACTTTGTGTATTGTAACATTACCGTAGGTAAGGCACGCTTTTCTAATAGTTAAACGGCTACATTATCGGGCTGGAATGCTCGTAATCTCTTCAAAAACATGTCTTGAACAATTTTCACCTCAAGAATAGGTTCGGTTGTATTTTACGCGATCTGTACAACGGCTTATAAATTATAATACCATGAGCCCTGTTTTTTGCCTACTTAAGTTTTACTCGTGATTATGACTCATGGTTCTTAAAATGACAGTCATGTCATGACACACCCTTTTCAAATTAGTTACACTTGTCACCACAAATGATTTTATGGTAGACATTTTCTTGTAATATTTTTATTATAGACATCTTTTTATACAAATCCCCCAGTACTGGTGTAAGAAGGATACTCATGGATCGCGCTTTGAATACGATATTAACTCGAGGGTTTATTCATACGGAAACTCATATACGAGTATAAGATAGGACATCGCACGCACGGGTGGATTGTGAAATGCAAAACCACGGATGTGATGTTTGTCTAGAAACTAGAAATAATGATTTTAGATATTAAAAAAGACGGGAGGAAACTGAGAACTAGTGAGAGAATTAGTTATTAACTATACACTTTCAATGTATTCTTTGAAGACTAACAATAAATTGACTACTTTTTAGATCTACTAAATCAAATTATTGTTAGTGACATAGGTAATACATTTCATGGTAATACATATACATTTTATCATTTCATTGTAATCCGTGTATCAGTGCTACAAGATGTTAAATCGTCATGTAAAATCCGCGTTTCTTTCAAATTCAATACGGAACTTTAACTGAGATATAAATTGCTATATTTTAATTGTTAAAATTTAATAACAAATTTACAATTCGTTCGGTAGGGCGAATCCATAGATATCTCGTTATTTATATTATAAGATATTTCAACAGAGATAAACTCATTATGAAATATTTCTATAGAAATTCCCGCCAAAGGCCCTTTATTGCGTTAAACGGAGCGTTGAAGCGAGTAAACAGACCGCCAATTAATTATTATTTAATCAATCCATTTGACAACCCTACGAATAGCTCCTTAGCTCTTTTAGGGGCACTTCATATGGATAATTCCATGATAATTCTATTTTCGTATTTGACATTTTTGACAAACATTTACCATTTTGGACGGTATATTTGACAAAGTATTGGCCTTATTGCTTATTTGACAAAAATGGCCATTACTATAAATACATACAATTGACAAGTTATTTAGTTTTTTTAAATTCTGTATAGCCAGTTGTGACTTTTAGCAGTGGACATAAATGTGACAATTCACATGTGACACCTCTTTGAAGTGAATACTTTTTTGTGAAATTAATTGTATTTATCTGTAGAAGTAAGTTTGCATTCACGTCAAATATTCTGCCAAATAGGTACAACAAACGCGCAATAGCAAAAGCAAATAGCTTTGTTGTTGGTACCTAAAACATTCGCGTAAAAATTTGTTTAGGACGGCCTTTACCTAGGAGAAGTGTTGAACAAATACACTGTGTGTCGATTAATAGTAATTAAATCAGTTTGTTAGGCAAGGGTTGTCAAAACCCTATTTAACATCCTTCAAACATTTTCACAACTCAGTTGAGTTTTCAGTCTTAACTAGAAAACGGCCGAGCTTTTATATTTTTAATAGAAAGTCTAAGTCAAAGACTTTTATTCAATCCAGAACAACATGGTTGTTTCTTATTGATGTCAAAAATAATTCTACTTAACCTAAGTTTACCACCGCTTCCAAGGCACCGGTTTTTTTTTTTTTTTTTTTTTTTTTTTTTTTTTTTTTTTTTTACGTGCGGGAAATCCCCACGGATACCCGCCCCTCCGGAGCCGGAGGGGTGGGTTATGTCGGACTCGAACCGACTAAACCGCACGCCGTCTGTGGGTCGTGGTGCTAGGCCGAAGGTGAGGTTGCCTTGCGGCATATCCCTCGCACCCCGGCTGACCCAGTCCAAGGCACCGGTAGTAAAGAAACGGCGTAACAAACTCCACTGCAGCATTTTTTAACTCAACTCTCAATATTTATATCCTTAAGTCTAAATGTGGACGGTTCTACATTTGTGTCGTGTCTAAATAAATAAACAGTAACCTAAGTTAAAATAAGATTCGCTTCGCTTCGGTCGTATCGCGGAAAATATTAAAATTCAGCCGTGGGACACTGCGGAGTTTCGACTGGAAAATACGGACCGAAAACTGAGAAGTGAAGGATTAGCGCAGGGATGACAATGAATGCAAGAATCTAGCGCGTTTCTATTATAGCAAATTTTTATCTAATCAGTAAAATAGTAAGACATGTTTTTCTAAAATAATTCAAAAAAAAAACATGTTAAAACAATAGATAAAGAAGGGATCAATTAAGTAACAAAAAGATATTAGGTACCATTACTCCTGGAAATTAAGATTACACAAGTAGGTTTAAAACAGTATTTATTTCTGCCTATATAAATATGGTTTACCATTGTTCCGGCTAAAGACTATACAGAAACTCTATACCTAGACGTAGCAAGTATAATTTCAAGGCGGCGTACCAATGGCTACTAAGTATTTCGGTATCAGTTGACATTATTATTATACATTGATACATCCCATGAAATTCACACATTGACAGTTAGAAGAACATTGACGTTGGCTTACTTACAAATAACGCTTTTATCACGCCCATTTTTGCGTGCATTTTGTTAACTGCTGTGTCTATACAGTATATGGTCTAAGGTTACGTAACGACACTTACGAAATACCTACGACAAAATAATAATTAACTCCGCGTTTTTATTGTATTTTTTATTTAATAACTTTAGTTAAATAATTTATTTTAGGGCAGCCTACTCTATTATTAAACAATAGAATCACCAAATTTAGATTCTAGCATAAATTAATTGTTTGTTATGATCACAAATTACGTTGTAATTATGTTTTGAAAGTAGGTCTGATGTAGCCATTGCTTGCAATACTGACAGCGATCTGACTCAGCAGAGAATAACGGCATCATATCGCATCTTTGCTGTTTACTGTTTTTGTTTTGTAAATAAATGTTAATTGTAAATTGTTGACAAGGTATTTTTGTGCATGAGGACATTTCTCAGTATATTAACCAAGATATTTTTACTTCATTGATACTCGTTTTGGCAAAGTTTGTGGGGATTGTGGTTGGTTCTCTTTTAATTTTGACGAACTGAATAATAATAGTAATATAATTTAATAGTAATCTCTTGTAATCTAATGTTGGTGTACAATAAAGAGTTATCTATCTATTACAGAATTTTTTTATGGTTCCAAGTGAGAGAACCTCAGACCAATTTGCGAGCACAGCTAGTACATTTTATAAACCTATCATAAAAACCAGAATGACCGTCAATACCGTATCAAAATCGCTTTAGACGCTTTAAAAGAATTTTGCGGAAATACGGACAAACGCATAATTTTGCCATTAGCTTCATTTTAACTGCATTTATACAGTTTGTAATTGGTGTTATAGCTGATATTCTCCAGACATTCCAGAACAAGATAAAAATCAAAACAGAGATCAAAGGAGTTTTCATTAAACTTTAATAAAAGAGGTTAACTCTTCAAGCCTTGACCTAAAAGTTACCAGAGCCTCAACCAACATTATCGCTATCATGGGCACATAGTAGCAACACTGACAATTAAAACTTGTGACGTGTAACAGTTAATTTCGATAACAGATCTCTTTTCGTACTCATTATGCTTTGTGTGGCAACACTGCAAGGTTACGTCGATACTTGGTGCCAAATGTTTACTTCAATATTAACTTTTTTTTAACGATTTATGGACATAATTATTAAATTAATAATGTTATATCCTGGTAGCATTTTAAATGACAGTTCCGAAATGAGGTCTATCTTGAGTTTTGCGGTGGGGTCTACCGCCTGACTGCTCGAGCTTGAAAGGAAGGCTGGCGCCCACAGAGGACAGAATATGCGCCAGAGCCTATAGTATTCAGTGGGTGTACGCTGTGCCGGCTGGTAGGTTTTTTTTATACCACTGAGGAGACAACCAGACGCCCCACATGATGGAAAATGGTTACCGTGGCCTATGGACGTATGTAACACTAGGGAAGTACGCTCGTGCTGCCGATCCTGGAAACATAGAGAGTTTCTGTGCCGTCAGCGTAGAAGACAAAGCAGGAATAGCCTTCGGTCTTCCCACTGACAGCACACTCAAAACTCTCCAGTGAGCTCTGGCTACCGTACTCACCGCCGGGAACACAACACGAGGTTATTATGGCCGCGGTATTCTGTAGGGCGGCGATACTTCCTCAGTCGGACTGCTTAATTGGACGGAAATACAGTCGTGTCATACCTTCTAGTGTTCTACTAACTCGGCCAACTATTATTTATTCTGTGACTCGGCGGTTACCAGTACATCCAAGTGATGCTACTCCTTCCCTGTAATCAAAAGACTCCTTACGACCAAGTGATATTTGAGTAGGTTCAAAAACTCTGTCGGTATTGTGACTTACCGTGATTAATGTTTAAAACTATCACTTTGTCTCGAAGAGTCTTTTGATTACAGTGTCTTGATCGCTCAAACCACATCAGACCACAGAAAGCTATTGTGAGCCAGACGCCTCAGTCATTACGCTGCCACTGCTTCCAGTTTAACTCATTTCTAAACGACCGCCCGTTTATTTGCCGCATCTGTTTCAAACATTACGAACTATAGCAGTTACACCCACTCGAGTAATTAAATTATTACCAAATACACATTAATAGTTCGTATAACTCTGACAATAGCGTTACCGAACGTCTTTTCTGGCGGGTATGGTGTGCCATTTTGAAAAATGAATTAACTTTTAATAGTTTTTTGGGGTTTGAATTTGGAACGGAAGTGAATTAATTATTCAAAATTGCGTTAAGAGTTATTGTAAAAGGCCAGTTAAAAGTTCCAGTGTAACTTTGTACTATGGAGGACTGAATTACGTTCGGAATTCTTGGTGTGAGTTATTTATTGTTAGGTATGTTTTCTTTATTTCAGTCAGTCCTTCTAACTCGTTCTAGATAAAGATTCGAGGCCACAATAATTCGCACCCGACTGAAAGTTGTTAGAATTGTTTAAAACACTATTTCTATTTCTATTTCACCATCCTTCTCATAAATCCGATCCCTGGATATCTTTAATTCAAAGTCAAATGTCACTACAACGTATTTTTCGTGAGTTCCAGCCAAACGGTATTGTTGGGACGTCCAGTCTCCTTTGAACGTCCAGTCTCCTTTGACTTACGTGTATAACCTGCATGGACTGTAAGAGTTTTTTTACAGAGAAATTGACAGGGACTTCAAAGACGACGACAGGGAGAGACAGACGACAATCTGGGTACAATTTTTGCTTGAAACCAATTTTGACTTTTTATTTAATTTACCCGACCGTTCAGGTATGTTTCACCATAATAATTTCTTAGATAAAATTAAATATCAGATAATTATCTATAATAAATGTCAATCACATTTTTTACTAAGAGCCACCGTTTCAGAGACATAACGATTCGAAAAAGTTGGAAGAGTCGTAGGTACTGGTAAGGGTTAAAATGATTTCAGTCCTTTTTCAATGGAATGCGTGAAGGTATTAAGTTGTAATGAAAAGAAGCATAAAGAGTTGTACTGCTATCAATTTTCAGCCGGATGCAAATTATTGTCACCTGACTAATATAATATGGTTTACTTCGTCCGGACTATTCAAGCGTGTGTGTGCGTGTGTGCTGACTGAAATTACAGTTACAGGCGTAAAATTAGAATCTAAAATAACTGAGGTCATATTTTATATTCCGGGAATACGTACGGGTTCACAGGACCGGGACCAAAATTCGTACAAAGTCTAGGGCAAATAACGGGCTAGTAAACCCACATAACAGTCTGTTCTGGGAGTAAAACCATATTAAAAAAAAAAACAAAAAAATGTACACTATCTCGGCTTCTAGTAGCAGCCAGAAGGTCACAAAACCTCACACGGACTATCTCCAGTTGACAAAAGCATTGTGATCATGATCACACGTCTCGCCTTGGGTTGCGCAATCATTCAATGAGCCTGGTGAAGTAACGTTATTATCCAACACGAGCTAGCCGTGGGAATCGTCACAGATCCAACTGCTTACAACCGAACCGACACACTGAACTGTTTTGTTTTGTAGAATTATTGCATTTGATGTGTGGTTATCGATAGAGTAAAGGAACATACTGTCTCTTTCTGTGAACCTCGTAAGTATTGCTCGCGACGTATATGAACCTAATATAAGCTCAAAATGTACTCTATACGCACGGCTCTATGGCGGTGGACGAGCTCAAATTCACTAAGCATTTTACAAAACAGTTCTTGCGCGTCATCAGGGCGGGCCTCGTTTTTCTCTCGATTTACTGTTTCTTTCGACAGGTAACACATAGTTCCATATAATGTGGGGCAGAAAAATCATTTTCATGCATATACCTTTTATTTTTCACTGACGCTGATGACCCTTTCTTAGAGGAAGACTGTCTAACTGAGGAACTTTGAGTCGTTCTGATTATTCGAAAATTAAAATAAAAAAAATCTTTTTTTTTTTTATTAACCACGCAACCACTGATAACAAGTTTTGGCATTAGAAGTATTAACTGTTAAGTGATTCGAATTTTAAATTTGGTGGTAAATAAAACATTTTTTTTTCTATGGTAGGCTCAAAGTAACTTATTTTCTCGAGATTAGTCGACATTAAAGCTTCTCAGATTTCTTCTCTTCTGCCTGGCCTTAGTCCCATTTATTTGGGGTCGGCTCTTCTGGTCAATCTTCGCCAGGACGGTCTGTCCTGGGTCGTCTGGGGTGTTAATTGTGTCCTTTTCAGGTCCTTGTCAATAACGGACATCCATGTTAGACGGGGTCTACCGCGTCTTCTGGGCTGCGTACCAATATCGAGCACTTTTCTCGTCATGTGGTCGGATGGTCGCCTCATGACATGACCGTACCATCTTAAGCGGCTCTCAAAGATCTTTTCTGGTATAGGCGTTACTTTAAAACTGCCCCGAATATGGATATTTTGAACGTGGTCCAGCATTGTTACCCCACCAGCCCATCTTAGCATTCTCATTTCTGCGACGTGAAGTTTCTGCTCCTGCTGCTTTTTCAATGGCCAGCATTCGGCGCCGTATGTCATGGCAGGGCGAACTGCTGCTTTGTAAACCCTGCCTTTAGTGCGGACGGGCATTCTTTTATCGCATAATACCCCAGATAGCTCCCTCCATTTCATCCACCCGGTGTTTACACGGTGGGTTACATCGGCATCTATAGTCCCATCATTGCAGATGATTGAGCCAAGGTATTTAAAGTGGTCGACTTCCTTTAGTGGGGTGCCCTGCAGATGGATAGTGTTGCTGATGTTGGTGCCACTGAAATTGCAGTGCAGATACTCGGTCTTCTCTCTGCTAACTCGCAAACCTGCTCTCTCGAGTGCTCCTCTCCATTCTTCCACCATTTGCTGTAGATTGTTGGGGTCTTCGCTGACTAGGACAATGTCGTCAGCATAAAGGATATCCCATGGTGGGGGGCGCTGTAGTTCCGCCGTAAGGTATTGCATTACGAGGATAAAGAGCAGGGGGCTCAATGCTGAACCTTGATGCACTCCGACCATCACATCGAACTCATCGCTTGTTCCAACTGGGCTTCGCACTTTAGTTTTAACAGCGTGATACATGTCTTTCGCCAGAAGTATGTAGTGCTCTGGGACTTTTTGTGCTCTTAGGGCTTGCCAGATAAGTTCTCTTGGAACACGGTCGAATGCTTTTTCCAAGTCGATAAATACCATGTGTAGGTCGGTTTGACTGTCTCTGTGTTTCTCCAACAGAATTCTGATTGAATGTATGGCATCAGTTGTCGACCTTCCAGGGACGAAACCGCATTGATTTTCAGACACCTCGGTGAGTTGCCGTAATCTGCTGTTGATGACTCTTTCCCATATTTTGAAGGTGTGTGATATTAGCTTTATGGCTCTGTAGTTTGTCCGCGGGGTCCACCCGCGTGGATGTCGATTATCGCGACCAAACTATGTCCTTTCTAAATGTCTAAAATACCCTTATACCAAATTTCATCAAAATCGGTTCATTGGATTATAGGCGTGAAAGCGTAACCTTAAGACAGACATACAGAGTTACTTTCGCATTCATAATATAGAATAACATAAGATTATCTGTGATAATATTAAGTATGGAAGGTTAATAAGTTATAACTGATTAGTATAATTTCGGTTGCTAATATTCTTTAAAAAAAAAAGAAGTATTGATTGTAAATTATACTCTTATTAATGGTGTACAAACAAATGAATGATGACTTGAAGTTTCTAAATGTCAAGTTCAAAGCACTCTCACAATATATGTAGTATAAATTTGACTAAAATAGAAATAAGTACAATGGCCTAAGACGTAGGAGACATGGCGGCTAACAGATGTATATCTCGTTTCAAATTGGTATTCCAGAACTCAGCTAAGAATTGTATTAGGTACTTTGTGCGAAGTATTGTATTCAAATACTAGTAATTATTTAACTCTCTATGAAGAGTTTTAATATTCGTTGACGCCTTTTAAGTTTAAGTTAAACTCTTAGTAAGCTACAAGTAATACATTTTAGTAATAAATGCTTGCAACCATTGACTATAATCATGGACATATATCTTGACCCCAAGTCGCGAGAAAAACGAGGGTTTGATACAATCAATGATTGGTAATGGTGGATTTGAGCTGCACTGTGGTACAGTAAATTACAATAAAATAAATTACATACATTATGCGTTACAGATAAAACATCTTAAAATCTAAATTACAATCAGATAACAAAAAATAGATTTCGTTGGACTGTAGAAGCGAGAATAACATTAAAACGAAAAAAAATTAGCCGATAATTTTAGCTTGTAATGTTTCCGTGTCATTATAAAATATAATTAATTTGTGAGGTAGATTAATTACAGCCTTGAGGAGTTCGACTGAGGAAGTTCCTCCACAGAAGATCTATTTTTCCATACCCGGAGAGTAACTAACGGGGCTAGACAGACGGACATACACCGCTGTATGTAGGTACGTCCGTCATCGAGGTGTATCTCAGAAACTGCAATATGTTAAATTAAATTTTAAAGCAATTATTATGCTGAGTACCCAAATCGTTTAAGATTGTAAAAATTAAAATGCTCAGGCGGGACTTGACCCCGTGACTAGTCCGTTACAAGTGGAATGTACTAATCACTGAGCTACCAAGCCACGCATTGGTCTTGGTGTGAAGGTGGGAACCATGTACCGATATAATCTGGTAGCGACTTCAAGCCCCGTCAAAGCATTTTATTTTTCCAATCTTCATCGAACCGTAAAAGGTTTCCTTCATTCGAATGCTAATCTCAGTTGTTGTAAAGCATTAGTATTAGGGGTGCACTCTCTCTCTCTCTCTCTCTCCCCCTCTCCCCCCCCCCCCCTCCCCCTCTCTCTATCTACTTCTCATGAATAGGTACATCTTGGCTTTTACTGAAGCGATTGCTGTCTCATAGAAAGTCTAGAGCCTCATACGTCAATTCTCGTAATAAACATCTGTTCAATATACAGTGCCGATTTAATCTAAGGTTCCTAAATGTAAAAAACTAACATGTTCTTTCTTTAAAAATTGAAGTTTAAAATTCTTAAGATTTTGTACAAGAATTGGCCCCTCAGAAGTAGGTACTGACATGACTGACAGTCTGCCAAAGTCAGGAGGTCATCCGCTACACCTCAGACTTGAGGTCTCTTTGAAGAAACCAGTTGGTAATAAAGGGACAATGAGCTACTAATGATAAAGTTATCTAGTGCAAACGTATCAAGTACTAAAAGGGAAAATAAATGGGTTTTTATGCGTACACGCAACATCCTGCACGCAGTGTCTGACGTCATTGTGTAGGTTGACAACTTTTTGAATTGAAATGGAATTTTAAATCAGATATTTTATTTTTAAATGGCTAGCTGCTCGCGGTGGCTTCACATGAGAAAATAACATTTCTTTTTGGATAAAATATATAATTTTGCATGAAATTCGTAGCAATCACTTCCTGATGGGTACACCCATTTATTTCTAAATGGAAGCAATAAAAAAAATAATTACTTGAAAATGACGGACTTCTAAACAATTTCCCAGATTTTCGGGTGAAATCGGCAAAAAAATCTTTTGTAGTAGATGTTTGCAATATAAAAAACAACGAGTAGGTATACCAAGATTTTAGGCTTTGCGTTGATGAACTGATAAAACGCATCGAAGTCATAGGTAATATCGAATAAGCAGGGCGGGAAAAAGCATCTGGTGATCCCGTCGATCTTATATACAGGTGTCTGGAATGGTGGCCCTCTTTCCTGAGACTTTGCCATCAGCTTACCATGAGACGAGGTGAAGACATATTGACCTGTCCTGTAAATAATCGCCGTTCACTTCAGTGAATGTGCAGCGAAAATAAAAGTAAGTAACACAGGCAAATTCCTGCAAACTCGCTAAAGCGTGGTGCGCTCACCGTGCGGAACAATTAGGGCGCGACGCCACCGCCATAGCGCGTTCATTAATTAAACAAGATAAATAAGTGCTGGACATCACGACACACGATATGTACCTCTCCTCGTATAGTGACAGTTTCACAACTTTTTGCTTCTAGTTAGGCGTGAGAAAGTTGTGAGAAATATGACGTTTGTAGAGATGGGACGTACAATGTAAGCCGAGTGATGCTATTGAACTATACGGAGCTCGAAGATTTTTTATATATGGGGCCGTACCATGATTTGTAGGACTCGAGTCAGTAATACGATAGAAAATTACATACATATATACATATACTTACACCTGTAATCCCCGAGGCGTTTTACAGAGGTGTATTAACAGAAAATTAGTGATAGGTTTTTTTTATAACCATGCAGAAATAAGTCATTTTTCTAACTGTTTAATTAAATGGCTAGGCAAGTAGTTAAACGTCATCGATCCAAGCTATTTGCCTAGCCGTTTAATTAAATGGCTGAACACCATTCAGGCGTTAATTGAATGCCGCCGTTTAGTTAACTGCCTAGGCAGTTAGTTGAACGGCTATACCGTATAACACAGGATTGTTGAACTGTACACAATGTTTAACAAATCTGATATTGACATACGTTTCCAATTATGTAAGTACTAGCTACGTACGCGCCAATTTTCCAAACTAATGGCGACAATATTTTTTGTCTAACTATTAAACAGCTCTTATCATCTGAGTCATATGTATTATGGAAATATTTTGTATTAAAAACCCTGGCAATGGATAGAGATACGTACCTGTAAGAAAAACACAGCTATTTGCAATTTGCCGGATCATGAAGCTACGTCTGCAAGAGTTCAAATATCCAAAAAGACCTAGAAATTACCACAGATTACACTTTTATTTCGAAAAACCTGACAAGTAAAACTATAAAATGTAGAAATAAAACTCTCATATACCTTACTATTAAGTTCTGAAATTAAACAACCAACTTGCTAACAACCATATTAGGTACAGCAAATTACTATCACACATAAAATAAATACTTACTATTCTATAACAAACCATTTTCTTCAACACTTTTAGCCAAGCTCCTGTAGTCTCGCCCGCAATATACAACATTTGTATCCTCCATCTTGAAAATAATTATTAAACAGAGTTCGTCTGGCTACAAGCGGTTATTGTGATAGTTCCACTTGTTCCAATACAAATAACATGTTAATATCGTTTTGTAAAAACCCGCAAGGTCGTTGAAGTAGGTAATTGGTATACAATAATGCAATGTAACTTTGTATGATAGCAGCCATTTTGTTAAATAAAGCCTTCACCGCTTGCCTATGCTTTTTACAATTAAAACAACCAATAAAAACCCCTAAGTCATTGACTAATCTGTGTTTGGAAAAAAAAGAAGAAAGTAGACGAATGGTTTTTTTATACCACTGAGGTGGCAGACAAGCACACGGTCCACCTGATGGAAAGCGGTTACCGTGGCAACTCAGAGAGTTTATGTGCCTTCAGCGCAGAAGACAGAGCAGCAATATACAAATTTACACCCCCCCCCCCCCCCCCTTTTTTTGATCCCGCCTATGGTCTTCACACAGACAACAAACTCTCCAGTAAGCTACCCTACTCACCGTCGGGAACACAACACAACGTTATCATGGCCGTAGTATTCTGTAGGGTAGAGGTACTTCCCCAATCGGATTGCTCAATTGGACGGAGATATCGTCGTGTCCTACCTTCTGAATTGATGTTATACGTATTAATCAAATCCAGATTGAATAACCATTTTCGGGGTCTCCAATTTTTGGTTGACCCTCGGCACGGTCCAGCTTTCGACTCTGCTTATCTACAATTTACCACGACTAAGGTGTTTAAGGTGTTTTTTAGTTGACTGTTAGTATAGATACAAAAACGTATGTGGAATGAACAGCAGCTGCCTGAAGTTGGTATATAGGATGAAACATAGATCAGTCCGAAAACATTAAATCACAATGGTGATAACTTCCACCGTGGGTGCGGTTATGTCGGATTCGAATCGCCTGAAACTGCACACAGCTTCGGGTATTCAGATGCCGCGTGGCCTAGGACCGATTAAAATACATCCCCTGTAATCGCTGTCCCATATCCAGTTTCGAGAGGACCGCCTCGAGTTCATCAGCTGATAAACCTTAAGACGCCTAAACCCTCACCCTATTGATTAAACAGTCAAATTAAATACCTCGTGTTCGCCATAGCACCTGTATCTACATTTAATAAAATAAACAAATAATCAATAAGAGCCAATAGCTATCCATTTAAATAGGCACAGCGAGCCAAAGCAAATGCCAATTAAAAACCAATAAAAAAAATTAAAAGAGCGGGAATGTAAAACGAAAACAACAACATTAAAAAAAGTGTTCCAATTTCGAATACGGTCCCCCAGTGGTTGTCGCACAAACAATCTGTGACCTAGTTGTCTATGTGCTTTATAATATGGCGTAACAATCGTGTCAGCGATTTGCGGTGTTTATTCGCCGCGATGGTTGTATAAATATTGTTAAATACTGGATACAAATGGCGATTAACAAGTAATTAATTGTGTACGCGAATAGGTCAACAACTTGACGCTCTCTCCTCGCTTTCGTAGTGACGGTCAATGGATAATAAGTTGTCTTCTTTCCGGTGAACTGATGCAGCTGAAGTGATTTTATTTTTATGGAATATTTAGAGACAAATATTGCGAGACATAATATAGTTACCTTGAACTTAAAATGTGTTCTAAAGGTACATAAAGTATAAGAGTGTATTTTACGTGTTAGAGCGTTTTCACACTCATCCGATATCCGATATCCGACATCCGATATCGGAGGAAGTCAAATGTATGAGATATGTATCTTTCTTTCACATTGTCCGGCCCGATATCGGTTATCGGAGCCAACATCACTGTTTTGGCCTGATATCGGAACACGAAGAGACTTAAACATCGACTGCAAGCAATTTTCGACATTAATGACATTTTCTGAGTTACATGTCTGTTCGCGTTAATTGATGACGCTGATCACGAATATAAGAAAAAAAACTCGATACCATGTCGTGTCAATAAGGTCGAAAATTGCTTGCACTTTTTTCTTTTATTTCAATCCTAGCATCCTTAACTAGTCTGTGCTTTCAAGCAAATGGCCGTATCGGGCCGATTTTATCGAATAAATTTGAAAACAGCACGGTGTCGGCTATCGGATGTCGGCTATCGGCGTCCGACACCGATATCGGATATCGGATGTGTGTGAAAACGCTCTTACGGTGGTAATCGAGCTCAATTTCAACAAACATAGGTTATTATTACAAAAGTATCCGCGCGCGCCAGGGCCATGGTAGTCTCGCAATTTAGTTTCAAGATACGTGCTTGTCCTGCGGTATATAAATCTAAGCGGACCCCGGAGGTGAAGGCCTCAGATGCGACCTGGATTCTTACAATGATAATGACGATGATACTTTTGAATTTAAGACTAGCTGTTGACCGCGGCTCCGCCCGCGTGGATGTTTGTTTTCGCTTAGTGTTGAGTCAACGCTGTTGAGCATTAATTATTTCTAAAATAAAAGTAGCCTAAGTTACACCTTATTATATCAGCTACCTGCCATTAGAAGTCCCGTCAAAATCGGTCCAGCCATTTCAGGGATTAGCCGGAACAAACAAACAGACAGACTGACAAAAATTGTAAAAATATGTGTTATAGCCATATGCATGTAGTAAAAAACGGTTATTTCAATATTACAAACAGACACTCCAATTTTATTTATATGTATACATATAAAAGTGTTGCAATAAAGATCTCCATGAGCTGTCTGTTCGTTACTACTCAAAGAGATCTTTCGTAACTTTTTTTTATAAACAACTTGCACCACTATGAGTAAGACAGCCCCCGTGGCGTGGCGGTATTGAACGCGGCCGCTACGCAGTAGGTAGGCGCGAGATCGATCCCCACTCAGTGCAAATATTTGTATGCATGAATATGTATATTTACATTGGTCTGGGTGTTTCTATGTATAATATGTATGTATTTACAAAAAAAAGTATCTAGGTATGTTTATCCGCATCTAGATTCCATAACACAAGCTAGTTAAGCTATGCAGAAAGCGTTGTGGGAAATGTTGTGGAATATTTATTTATTACAATGTCGTGATTTCCCGTTGAATTTGCAAAGTTTTCTTTTAGTAAGTAAAGAAGAAATCATCGGTACCAATATCGTTCGTTATATACATATATATATATATATATCGTTTTGAGTTTAGCACCAAATTTTGCCATACATAAGTAATCTATCTATATGCCTTTATAAAAGCGAAATAGATACCACTCACAGATTATTCACGAAATCTCAGAAACTATAACACTTGCAAACTTGAAAGTTGACAGTTAGGTTCCATAAAGGATGTAGACATTCGCTAAGAACGGATATTACGACCCTCTACCCCTAAGGGGGTAAAAAGGGGGTTGTAAATTTGTATGAATTTCCTATATTTTTCAAGTAAGAGACTTAAAATGCTCTACAGGTGGTATTGATAATATAATGTATCCTTTGAAAAAGGTGACTACGACGGACTGGATGCGGAAGGCGGAGGATTGTACGAAATGGGGCACATTTGGAGAGGCCTATGTCCAGCAGTGGACTGCAGTGGGCTAATTGATTGATTGTATCCGTTGAAATCAATCCCCTTTTGGGGTTACAACTACAACAGGCGATGGTAGTTTGTATGAAACTCCACGCGTACAAACGCGAATTCGAGACGCGGTCGCTAGTATTTTTATTGACGTGATCTGTTTTTGGGGTTCATTCTTTCTCAATAATAAATAATGACGATTAATGTCAAGCTATATCTATTGTTACCTACCTATTAAGAATTTAGGGTATTACAGGATGGGTTAGACGAGTGACTATGGTATCGAATGCTTCTGGAACTAACCTAACATAACATTTGAATGAAATTTTAAAGCAATTATCTAGTATACTAAGTATTGAAATCGATTACGAATGGAAAAATTGATTCGGTAGCTCCGTGATCCGCCCCTCTAGACAAATGGTAATTTGTTGGCCAGTGTTTGGTGGAATAGATTGACGAATGTATTGGAGTTGACGTATATGACAGTCGTTATCGCATGTATGCATGGGATTTGACATTTATATGACAGTCGTTAACGCATGTCAAATACATCAAATGATGAAATGGATGGAATAGAACGTCATGCTATTCCATCAATACGCCGGCCAAAGAATTGCCACTTGTCAGAGGGGCAGAGCATTCCTCATGTAAGGGACTGTTCACTAAGTCCTGCCTAAGCGGTTCAATTTCTCCATTCTTAATCTATAAATATACGATTACTTACATTTTTTTTAGAAATATTTTGGCTTGGTTTCATGACCTTTAGGCCATGACTTCATTTGTATGGATATTATCTTCATTAAAAGTCTACCATTTTTAAAAAATAATACCGCCATACATCCATTTTCGTGCTTCCGCTAAAACTCTAGTCCGTAGTGCTATAAGAATTATATTATATTATCTGTGGTAGTGCATCTTCCTTACATAGTGCGCTAGTGGTTGAAATAAAATAACGCTAAAATACCTACAGTATTACCTGCCAACATAGATCTTTTCCCACGAAATTCGCGATTTCCTGCCCTTGAATAGAAATCGTATGAAGGTAAACATTAATTTAAGAGGATATCCTTTTGCTGTATTAACAGCTATACGTAATTAGGTATTAAGTTAACCTAAAGTAAGGTTACAAGTAGGTACTAACAAGGAACGATGGAATAAACTACAAAACGAATGAGGTTTAATCTTAATCGAATGAAGAACTATCCCTTTAAAAGAGTGTACGGGGCCCATCAAAATCTTTGGGCTCAAGCTAACCTTGCCTGAATGTTGGTGCATTTACTGGCTGAGGCTGGGCATTAAGACAGTAGTCATTACCATTAAAGCCTTAAAACCTAACCCAAGAATGGCCATGTCAATATTAAATCAAGTGGTAAGTGGTTCGTGGTTAGTGGTTAAGGAGTCATCCTTACGATCGAGAGTTCCCGGGTTTCAATCCTGGTCATTACACTACCGACGTGAACCCACTCCTAACACAAGCAATTTAGCTTAGTTGGAGGGGTTAGAGGGAATATTAGTAATTTCGGTTGCTAATATTCTTTAGAAAAAAAATCATACAATACACAGTCATACTAAAATGTGAAGAACGAGTAAGTGGGCCCCGCGTTGTTCCACGTGATAGGGGGTGAACCCATTGCCGACAAGGTACTGCCCGATGGAGAACAACCCAGTCCCTTAGTCATTTTCTTCAACACCACAGAAAGATATAGAGTGGCCTTGTTTTTCATCACCGGGAACCCACACAAGTTGTTTAAGTGACTATAAATAAGTATCTATAAATTATCTCTTATCTAGCTTTAATATTTATACGATACGCTTAAGTAAGAATAGAGACAAATGCACCTGTTCTACTTGATATTTTTACGCTCTGTCTACTTTTAAAACTATGTCTTCGCAATCTTCAGTGTTGCTATATCAGAAAATTATAAGCGAAGTAAACATTCTCATAACATAGTATAACACACGAAATAGTTACACATTCACATGGAATTACACTATTACAACAAAGCGCTTGAGAATTTTAAAATTACAAAACGAATATAAAAACAAAAATCTCAGTACAAAATAGTGTAACCGGTGTTGTGACGTCACACTCCAAGATGGCGGCCGCGATCATGTGTGCCTAGAGTTAGGTAAAGTGCAGTGACCCCAGCTGCCGTGCCACGGCAATACACTGTATCTTACGGATATCTTACGGATAAGATACAGTGTATTGCCATGGCACGGCAGCCAGCCAATGTTAATGTCAGTGCTTACGACTGCCGCAAGCGAGATGTATTGACGAACTGTAGATTTATGACTAGGGTGCCGACTGTACTTGCGTTAGCCTGAACCATTAGTTATACGGCCATAAAATTCGACAAACAATAAATTACTTGCAGTAAAAAGTAATATTGGAAGCTGTTCCATAACGAAGTTACTTTGTTTATATCGACATAAATGTACAGTCATGCTCAAACGTACAAAAACGAAAGTCTTTTTTTTTATGGGAAACTCAACAACTGTGTTACATTTTTTTTTTAAGTTAACTTAAGAATAACACAATGACATTTAGTTTTGCGGCAAGTAAACGTAGTACGCCTGTAATAATAATCCTTTATTATGTAGGTATAAAGTGGCACTTGCGAGACGTAAATACATAGGCTATCTATGTGCTATTTCAGACTAACAACAGTAATTTTATCTCTGTCTTTGTCGGTTCTGCCTTTCAGGCGTGATTAACTCATAAAAAATCAATCCATAAATTCCTCCTTTATAATAGTACTTTGGTATGTCCTTTCTCAAGGTCTAATCTACCCTTATACCAAATTTCATCTAAATCGTTTCAATGGTTTCGGGATGAAAGCGTAACATATACACAGACAGACAGAGTTACTTTTGCATTTATAATATTAGTATGGATTATTATTAGATTATTTTTCCGCGGATTATTTATAATTTTTTTGCTGTCCAGCAATTTTGAAGGCGACTGTACGTGCCAACAGAACTGCGGTTTTAAAATCCGTGTAATGTCTAAATTCGATACGCGTCGGTTGAAATTGATCCTTAACTATTCTGAAACAATATTTGTTAATGAAACGCCAGTGATGTTGGCCAGACCTTTCCGGTCTGATTAGCTCTTCTGAATACTCACTTTTAGACTTAAACATTCAGGCTGATGCCCTAATTTTAAAGACTAGCCGACCCACCCGACTTCGCTTGTGGCATACTTCGAAACTCATATTAACCCTTTGAGCCATATATGCATGCCCGAAGTTTATTTACTTTCAATTCAAATATGTATTGAAATCTGCCTGATTTGTTGACACTTATGATTACTGCTGCGCTCCATTGACTAGTAGCGTGATGAAATATTGCCTGGAACCTTCCTGGATAAACGGAGTATTCAACACAAAAATATATTTTTTAATTCAGCTGAGATAAGTGCGTGCAGTCAAACAAACAACCCAATTTTTCAGCTCTACAATGTAAGAATTGAGTTTAAACAGCTTTGGCACAACTAGTGTAGGAAGTAAATATAATATAATTCAATTTGTGGAAGAATTGGGGTCTTACAAATATACAAAATGGTGGAAAACAGCAGCCATTGTTTGTTTTGAGGGTTACAAAATTTCGTGAAATACATAGTTTCATATCAGATAGCAGTTGCTTCACGGAAAATACAGAAGATCAGCTAAATCCGCAGTAAGACTGGGAAACCGGACCCTAGACTCTAAGTTGAAAGCTTCGGATGCAACTGGGATTAACGCTAGGATGAAGAAGGAGACTTAGACTTAGACTTCACATCTGTTCTTCTCACAGGACTAATGATGAACCAAAGTTACTTGTATTGCTACCACCACTCAAGCTAAATTGCTTTATTTAGGAGTGGTTTCACTTCACGCGAAGATTCGAACCCGAGACTTCTCAATTGTTAAGCTGACTCCTTTACTGCTAAACCGTTATCATCGGCATTTCACCCTATCTTTTTACCATCTACCGGGGTGTAGTCAATTGACAGGCTATAGAATGAATGGCAGTTACTGACGAAGCGTGTTTCATCCCAAAAAATCATATATGTATAGTATTGACAATACAACAAATGTATTCTTCTTAATTCTTAATTCTTTATTGCTTATACACACAGTACAGAGGTCATACATAAAACATTTTAAATAACATGTACAAAAGCGAGCTTAACTCAAAATGAGTTCTCTCCCAGCAAACATTTGAGTAGCAGAGAAGTATATGGTAATAAAGGGGGATGTGAAGTGTACATAAAGAACAGATAATAATAATAAAAAAGTTAACACGTATGTACGTTATACACAAATACATGTATTTAGTTTCCATCATCATCGTTCTCCTGCCCTTATCCCAAGTTTATTTAGGGCGTGTAACACGTGTGTTTCTTCCATTCAATCAAAGAATCAATTTCGTTTATTCAGTTTAGGCACATAAAGAGCACATATGAACGTCAAAATTTTACACTCATGTCAATAAATTTATTAATATAATATTAAATAAAGTAAATAAATCATTTGAAAATGATTCTTTCGCTGGTTTGGTAAGTTGGTTCTATTGAGAAGATACCAGCAAGAAACTCAGTGAACAATATCATCGTTGCTTTTTTAAAACATTTTTTTTTTATTTATATTGTGCGAGCAACCAAAAAGATTAGGATGACCATGCATTTTGTTGTACAACACCTCTAGTTGCAGCCATCTCAACATTCACTCCCTTCTTAACCATATCATCTTTCACACAGTCCATCCACCTCCTCTTAGGTCTTCCTCTCCCCTTGCAGCCATCCACTTCCATAGTTAATACCTGCCTTGCGACATTACTTTCATCCCTACGCATTACATGTCCGAACCAGGACAATCGATTTCTTCGTAACTTTTCTGTAATTGGTGCTACTATCATAAAAATGTATTCAGTTTTTAATTTTGCTTAAGTTTTTTTTTTTAGCTATAAGACATAAAGGTAAAACAAACGCCCGCGACTTCATAAGCGTGTACCCGTTTTACCCCTCTTAGGGGTGGATTTTCGTAAAATCCTTTCTTAACGGATGTCTACAGCGGAACCTACCTGCCAAATTTCAAGTTTGTGCGTCTTATAGTTTCTGAGATTAATCAGTTAGTGGTATTTCACTTTTATATCTAATATATAAAATCCTCGTGTCACAGTTTTCGTTGCCAAACTCCTCCGAAACGGCTCGACCGATTCTCATGAAATTTTGTGGGCATATCGGGTAGGTCTGAGAATCGGCCAACATCTATTTTTCATACCCCGATTCGCGATAACCGACATCCACGCGGGCGGAGCCGCGGGCGACAGCTAGTATTATATACATTATCAACAAACGATTGATATGCTGAAGAAGTGAACATAGAATGTTATTGTCTTCAGTGACATAAGGGGTTCCTGTACTTACTTAGTTTAACTTTAGTTTCGTTTGTTTATAATAAAACAAAAAAATGTTAATTTCAAAAGTTGGCAACCCTACTACGTATTTCTTTTTGTACAGCGAATATCATGCCTCGTCATTTATATTAGGTAAACTGGTATTTATAGCATCAGCCGAAGCCTAACGATACAACCACAGCCCCTCTAGACAAGTGGCAATTCGCTAGCCGGCGTTTGGTAGAATAGAATGATATATGGGATTTGACGTAAATGACAGTCGTTAACGCATGTCAAATACGTCAAATCCTATACAATCGTCATTCTATTCCATCAAACGCTTGCTAGCGAATTGCCACTTGTCTATAGGGCCTGGTCTAGAACTGCAATAGATTCACTTAATTTCCCCTCGGGAGTGTGCTGCATGCCTACGTATTTATAGGAAGAATTTATAGGTTTCCTAATCATTAATTTAGCCCGTTTAGGACTTAGACCCTCTGTGAGAGTTCAAACTATTTATATAAAAGACTTTCTCACTGACAAAGTGTTCTTTTCTCTTCAATCTGTATGTATATTAAGTGGAACAACAACTTATAAAAAGCTTACAAAACAGTTTTGTATGAATATTAATTTATTTGAAGCCTAAATTGTTCCCTTATTTGAAAACTAATAAATATCAATAACTTATGTCCGCCGTAAATGAAAATAAACAGTAGATAATACCATAATAAAATACTACAGCCTCCGTGGCGTAACGGTAGTGAACGCGGCCGCTACGCAGGAAGCGCGGGTTCGATCCTCACTCAGTGCAAATATTTGTATGCATGAAAATAAGTATTTGCATTGATCTGGTCGTGCCTCGGAGAACACGTTAAGCCATCGTCGGTTCCGGTTGCCATTCGAACATCTATGGCAGTCGTTACGGGTAATTGGAGCCTTCAAAAATCGAAACAACTGGTCTAGCTGCAATGCTTCGATATTGCCTTTGGGTTGTGGAGTTTAAAGGGCAGTCGCTTCACGGAATATATACTGGTAAAGCGAACCCGAGACTCCATGTTGAAAGTTTTGGGTGCGACTGGGATTAGCGCTGAAGAAGAAGAGCACAATCAAATACTACAAGAAACCACAAATACTTATCTATAATAGAGAGATGCATTCCTTAGGAAACTTGCTGTTACCGGCAGTAGTCTTCTATATGCTATACCGAACTTCCTTTAAATCCATGTGTGATAGAGCCGTTTTGATATTATTATATCTCTGTGTCAAATTTCATCTAGATTTTTTCTTTTATACAACTGAGGTGACAGACATGCACACGGCCCACCCGATGGAAAGTTGTTACCGTGGCCTATGGACGTGTGCAACACCAGGGGAGTCACACTCTTGCTGCCGACCCTGTTAACACAGGGAGTTTCTGTACCGTTAGTATCTATACTGACGGCACAGAAACTCTCCGGTGAGCTCTGGCTACCCTACTCACCGTCAGGAACACAAAACGAGGTTATTATGGCCATGGTATTCTGTAGATCTGTTTAGCCTTTCCGGCTTCATTGAGTAAGAAACAACCATTCAAACTTTCTCATTTAAATACCGATACCGCTGGTACGGTAATCAATTTTAACTTACATAATTTTGAACTTTATGAATTAATTCAGAAGCACACAAACTATCGGCAATTACACTGAAATTTCTGAAACTTTTATCACTTTACTTAAGAGATTTATGTACAAAATTTGTAACATTGTAACATGACAAAGGGCTGCTAAACTCTTATCGCGTACAGCTATTTAATATATAATATTAGTACCGCAATATATCAACCCCTGACTTGTTAGTACTATATCAATTTATCGTACAGTGTTGCTTATAAAGTAACTTCACCAAAATTGTAGGAATATTATGTGTGATGTAGGTATGTACCTATATACATTACAAGTAATATTATCTTTATCTACTCTGATACTATAATACAAAGATTATAAAATTGAAATCAAAACTCTTATGACAAACATTACGCACAGGCCAAAAAAAAGTTTTAATACGATACAGGTCTTGTATGGACACGTACACAATACAAATAACTTTTTAATCATAACGATACACCTATACTACCTCCTTCTGGACTGAACCTCTACTTTAAAAAAGAATCCGCCGATTTGGAAGAAAAAATAAGAAACACGCATGCGCAATCGCTGTTTGCGCCTTGGCGCCAACATTTTACATTTGAATTAAACAAACTTTGGTTTTGTTTGTAAAATAAATTAGCTTATTTATTATTGTATGAGAGTAGATAAAGTAGTGTATGACACTATACATAACTTGGTCTTATAACACTCGTGTGATACAATAAAAAACCTCGCCTACGGCTCGTTTTTTTTAAAACACACTCGTGTTATAAGAACCCTTATTATGCAACAGTATCATAAACTACTATTAATTCACTTTTCAACTGATGTAGAAAAAGAGACAGTAAGAAAAGATTAGTATTAAATATAGCATACTCTAGCAAACAATTCACGTTTGTTGTTTTTATTACTACAATTTCTTTATTACATATTTATTTGGCTATATCTGTACCCCTAGCACGAACCACTATCGTAATCGTATCGTAAACGTATTGAGAGAATGGAGCATTGTGATTGGCCGGCTT
This sequence comes from Eilema caniola, assembly GCA_949126895.1. Classification (NCBI taxonomy): domain Eukaryota; kingdom Metazoa; phylum Arthropoda; class Insecta; order Lepidoptera; family Erebidae; genus Eilema; species Eilema caniola. The sequence continues at coordinate 23,567,768 of OX421467.1, forward strand.
CACACACACACAGGTTCACAGTAGGCAGGCGGCCAATCACAATGCTCCGTTTTCTCAATACGTTTACGACAGATTTTCGTGCTAGTGGTACTGAGATCCAACCAAAACCTACGATGCCAAATGAACCTCGTCTGCAAGCTGGTGCACCTGTTAATTGAAGGATAGGGCTCTGACAGCTATTCGAATAAAAGCTAAGATAAGCCATATCAAATGAAAGAGGCTGTGGACCCCGAACTCTAAAGCAATCAATCAATCAATCAATTTGCCCACTGCAGTCCACTACTGGACTTAGGCCTCCCCCGATGTGCGCCATTTCGTACGATCCTCCGCCTTCCGCATCCAGTCCGTCCCAGTCACCTTTTTCAGGTCATCGGTCCATCTGGCTAGGGGGCTTCCTACCCTTCGTTTGCCTTCTCGCGGTCTCCACTCTAGGACTCGTCTGCTCCAACGAGAGAAGGAAAACTTGAAATAAAACCCTTTGCCAACCCGTCTGGCCAGCGTGGCAAGAGTAGGCTAAAACCCCTCAAAATGGAAAGACGCCACAACAACTCTAAAGCAAACCGGTTAAATGCACAGCTTTAGTCCTGATATAACCGCTTGTAAGTGAGGGTGGCCAAAGAACTTGGTGAAGCCACATAAGCACCAGCGATGATGTTAATGATACTTTACGCTACAATTAAAATTACCTTATATTGTGAATAGAATCTCTGAGGTGCTGTATAATCTATATATATTATGCTAATGTATGTACGTTCTGTCTTCACTTATCAAAGCGAACCTTTACCGCCTTACAGTTACAATAACTACTATTGCAACATGCACATTTTGGCTGATCGACTTGCAAAAACTGCCAACAGTGTTGCGATAGTTCACGAAAATCATTAACAATCAAACTAGTCGTTATTTTTTAATACCCTGTATAAAGTAACTACGGCGATTTACTGTGAACTTTGCATTACTTAAATTACTGCTATGTATACTATTAGTCGGCTGTATGGAGCAAAATCTCCAACTACACTACTATTATAAAGAGGAAAGATTTGTATGTTTGTAATGAATAAACTCAAAAACTGCTGTGCCTATTTCAAAAATTCTTTCACCATTGGAAAGCTGCATTCATCCTGAGCAACATAGGCTATATTAGATTTCCACGGGCACGTTTTTACCACCCATGCGAAGCCGGGGCGGATCGTTAGTATTTAATATAACTAAAAGCCACTACTATCCCGTTATCGGAGAATCTTCGACGGGACCTAGCTTGGACCACCTGAAAGCCTTTAATAGGCTCCGGACGCAGGTCGGCCGATGTTTTTTTATATACCACTTTCTTAGGTGACAGACAAGCACACGGCCCATCTGATGGAAAGTGGTTACCGTGGCCTATGAACGTGTGCAACACCAGGGGCGTCACACTCGCGCTGCCGACCCTGTTAGAACAGAGAGTTTCTGTGCCGTCAGTGTAGAAGATAAAGCAGGACAAGTCTTTGGTCTTCTCTCTGACAGTACAAAACCTCTCCAGTGAGCTCTGGCTTCCCTACTCACCGTCGGGAACACAGCACGAGGTTATAATGGCCCCGGTATTCTGTAGGGCGGAGGTACTTCCCCAGTCGGACTGCTCAATAGGTCGGAAATACCGTCGTGTCATACCTCCTATAAAAAGTAATGAAAGCCGGGTTAGGTGGAGTTTCTCAGATAAGGTTGACCCACGGTGTAAATGCGGAACTACGCCGCAGACTGTAACCCACCTGTTGACGTGTGCTATTTGCCCAAACACTTGTTCACCGGAGGAACTCATGAGTGCCTCTGAGAACGCCATCATCGTGTCTACACAATGGGCAAACAAATTTTGAAATGTCGACTCGACAGAAGCGGACCACCTACTAATTCCTAATATGTATACAGATAGGTGCTAGACAGGTGCCAACCCTGCAGGAGAACAGGGCGTCGATGATGCATGTACCGTACATATTGTAGGTTTAATACCTACTTAGGTTTATACGCAGCGGGCCGTCGGCGCTTTACGTGTCCTATATAATAATGGCTATAGAATGCTGATGGGGCTGCCTCGCTTCTGCAGTGCGTCAGGTATGTTTGCTCAAAGTCATACAAATGATTTCGCTGCAATATGGCGCAAAAAAACAGCCTCCTTGCTCTGCAGAGTTCGGACCAACTCCAACAGTATTTTGCGAATGATCGCTGAAAGGTACGACTCGCCTATCTTGAACCATTGTACGCGTAGATGTATGTCTGCCGTACAATTGGTCTCTAAATAGTTTTAAATGTCTTTAATTTACTAACATAGTCTTAAGTATATTGTTACTAACATAATATGAATCTGTTTACTAACATAGTCCTAAGTATATTGTTACTAACAAAATATGAATCAATGTGTTTGAAATAAAAGATATTTTATTTTATTTTTTATTTATTTAACAAAGTGGTGCAGTCAAGCGTACTAACACAATGATATCTGTGAATTCTGTTGATACAATCACCATTATAGTTTAAAAACATTCCAATTAATCAACAATCTTCGCTCAAATCTGCTAAAATATTTTTATTTCTATTTATTTTATTCTTTTGCGTGTATAGTATCGATCAATCAAATAGCCCACTGCAGTCCACTGCTGGACATAGAACTCTCCCAATTTGCGCCATTTCGTACCAATAAGAAGAAAGCAAACGAAGGGTAGGACGCCCCCTAGCCAGATGGGACCGTTGACCTGAAAAAGGTGGCTGGGACGGACTGGGTGCGGAAGGCCGAGGATCGTACGAAATGGCGTGTGTAGTATAAAAGAGAATAGTATTATATAGAACACCCAAAGTTACACCGTTCAAACAGGAAAAACTACAGAAGAGGAACTGCGAAAAACACTAAAATGATTATCGAAAATTACTCGTTTAAACATTTGATTTGTAACTGACGCTTGGTCAAAATATAACGTGACTAAAACAAAGCATATTCAACCAAAACAAAGAACGCACTACATAATAAAACATATATTTTTTCAATATTAAGGAAGCATTTATGGTGTTTTTGTTACTCAAATGTTTCACAATCAACATCTCGTAAGCCATAACGCGATAATAAAAGTTTTTCGACCGCACAAGGGGAAGTAGTTAGTGGAACTGGTAGTGCATCGGTCACGGTACGGAGGATCTGTTGTATACGCAGCCATTGTTACTGTGCCAAGATATTGTCTGCAGATTTATTTAATACGTCATCCGGGTGCCATCTTTTCTAATATTTTCTTCCACACAAATCTTGTCCTGTCTGCTAACCACCCCCGGTTACATAACACACAAACTCAAGGAGTCCCTGCCCCTCTAGACAAGCGGTGGCCGGCGTTTGATGGAATAGAATGACTGATGTATGTGATTTGACGTTTATGACATGCGTTAACGACTGTCATATAAAATACGTCGGCCTACGAATAGCCACTTGTCTAGAAAGACTGATCCGAACTTGCATCTAATTCCGTAATTTGATTTGTCTGGCATCTAACCTGCCAAGCTTGAAAGAAAAGCTTACTCTTTGTAGGGTCCCAACTACCTTTATAACTGCCTCTCACAGATATTAGTGCCATTGGGATTGGGACCGACGACTTAATGTGCTTTTCGAGGCACGGATCTATACCTAAGCGCTAAGTTCTTGACTTTCGTTTACAATATTTCCTGTGGACTCAAAACTTCGAATATGAGTTTCATGGTATCCTCCTATTCGTCGCTTCAAACCATCAATTTGTTTTACTCAACTAGGGGAACGCACCACATTCACTTTGAGAGTTGAACACACTGATGATTTACTGTCAGCTAGTTTTATTGCAACGTATATATCATAGGATTCTGGAGACATAAATCTACCACGCGTCTGACGATTCTAATTTATGTATTACTTGATAATATAATAGATGAGCTCCGTCAGCCTATTTCAGTCTCTCCGAATACAGATGTATAGGAAGTGGGTAGTGTTTTAAATTAAGACACAGAGTATAATAAGTAAAGAGAATAGAGGTGAAAAGAATTGCATGGCGAAAAGTGACAATCATTACCAAAATCCCAAAATGACGGCCATGCTAAAGTTTTTTTGAAATCGAGCAACATCGTTCTTTGTCATTAAAAATTCTGAAATTAGAAAATGTACATAATTTGACTAATCAGTTCATTTCATATGGTCCAGACTCCAGACCGGATTATGTTCCTGTAACAATTTTTTTTTTATATTCCATTTAAATATGATACTTAATAGAATTTTTCTCTCTTTCCAGATCTCACAATGAGGTGTCTGTGATCTCAACATCAGACGGGTGCTCCCAGCGTTCACAATGACGTCGGAACGAGCCATCCCCCATCTGAGGGATATCTTCGGTCTCAACCAGCAATACGACTCCAAAACATTCGACGACAGCGATGACAAAACCAAAAAGTCTAAAAAGAAAAAGGATGACTTCCGCTCCTACGGCAACGGTGACGTCAAAACGCTCGAGAGGCACCTCAGTATGAAGAAGACCATTAGGAAAAAGATCATGCGTGATCTTCAGCAGGCGTTCGTTGAAGACCCTAACGAGTTTAAGGTCGAGAATACGAGCCCTGAAAAACTGAAGGCAGAGCTAAGCGCAGAAGCTGTAAAAATTGAGAAAAATGTTCGCAAGAACGACCCCACGTTCTTGGATATGCTGAGGGGAGAGACGCGGGGTGAGGAGGCCCGGGAGGAACAGCCGCCAGCTGAGAAGACCAGCTTCTGGCGGCGTCTTACTATGAAGAACAAAAATAAAAGATAGATGTATCCTGTGCGCCGAGCGCCGATGACGTGTTGCTCCGTTTCGACCAACTCATACTCCGAGCATTAAGTATCAGTGATGGCTCAATGACAAGCAGTTCCTTGAGGATAGTTTCTTGAATAACGTCTCATGCTATCGCTATTTTCTTGCACATATCGACCAAGATAGACATGACACATTTTTCGACAAATTATCCTGACTTTGCTTCAAACAAATTTATGTACAATCCTTCGATCATATTACAAATATTTGCTATCATCGTCAATTTAGCGAAGATCCCGGTTGAAACTTTCACCTCGGAGTGCAAGGTCCACTTTCCTACTCTTTCTCCTCTACTTACCTAGTCCTCGGCATCTATACTTGGTAATGAGATGAGGGAGATTGCAGGCTACAAACTATCCTTGTTCCAAATTTGAACCGGATCCGTTCAGCGGCTTAAACGTGCATCAGTAACAAATCCAAACATCTTTACAAACTGAACTACTAGTTTTATAGAATCAGCCTCTCTGGTATGCACCTTCTTTCAGAGTTGCTATCATCGTAACCTCTAATTTTGATGATTGTAACATATTTATGGACGCTACGTGAATGGATGCGGTTTACAGAGAACGCATAATATATGTGAGAGACCGTCTTATCAGATAGATGTGTCGCACTCTGGCTGCCTAACCCAGTTAAAAGGGTTTTCTAAAGATTAAAGATATTCCAAGTCCCAACTGACAGCAACTTCAGATTAATGAATGAAACTTCAAATTCAGTTGAGTTAGGGAGGTCGAAATGTCTATTAAATTGAAATCATATCCACTAAGGATTCTGTCAAAAACTTGGAGACAGAATTTAATATTAAATAAGTTTGTTTGAAACAAATGACGAATGAGCCCAAAGTATTTATTACAAAGTTTTTTGATCATTATATTGAATCGTACTGAAACTTTTGAATATCTTTACATAAGTTTTTATGCATAATATTTCATATTATATGTCTGCTTATGAATCCTTCTAGTTGTTTAATTATAATTAAGATAGCTTGAGAGATTTCTAAGCATTGATGACTGTAATATAGAACTTAAGCAAAACATGTTTAGAGTTATGATGTAGAGAAGTGCTGTTGTCGGAAGTTTACGCGAATATTGTCTACACATTGAAATAAAGCTAATTTTAAGGGATTCTATCGCTGTTTCCGACTTTGTGGTTGCTCTTCAGCAACCATAAAAGACTAAGTTATTGGTTGCCTCATTAGTATTTCTACATTAGTAGTAGTTCAATTATCGGTGTTACTATTTTTTGTTACTTGCGGTAAATCCCCGCGGATACCCCCCCCCCCCCCCTCCGGAGCCGGAGGGGGAGGTTATGTCGGACTCGAACCGACTAAACCGCAGGCCGTCTGTGGGTCGATGTGCTAGGCCGAAGGTGAGGTTGTCTCGCGACATATATATCTCACACCCCGGCTGACCCAAGGCCATTCCTCTCGGTCTGGCCCTCCTAGGGAGGCGCGCACCGTCCTACGATGCGCGCCGCCGCCGTGGCTTCACTATCAAGGATATTGAAATACCGAAAAGTGTATTCCAAGATCCGACGTGAAAGTCTCAGATGCAACCAAACCCCACCACTGAGATGATGATGAAGTTAACTAAATTACATAGAATGTGCTCAAAGTATATTAAAGCCTATACTGTGCTTATTCTCGGGAACAATGTAAATGAGAAATCGTGATAGAATCCATCAAAATAGTATTATTTCAGAGATATGATTGAAATTTTTGTGGTAGAATGGTCTAAGTTTGGTGGGAACGGAGCGATGTGTTGATATTCCTCGTCTATTGTTACTTATATATAAAAGATATCTCGTTCTACTTGTGATGTAACCTTAAGTCGTGTAAGTTAAGTGTACGTAGACTAAGTAATTATTTCGTAAGTGGCAATTGTGTTAGGTAGACTCGTGGCAATTCCTTGTTGTGACAATTTTAATTATTATAATGCAACATAAATGATTTTACACATTTTTGTGTGTGTATTTCTTTTGACCTTTTATTTGTTTGTTTGTGGAACATTACGTAGCTTACGTAGCTGTTTTTTATTAAAATTACTTATTGGCAAAGAGGTGCCAACAATTTTGTTTGTAATTTGCTTCAAAATCGCTAGAAGTGACTTAAAAATCATATTTGCCCTGTTTATGAGTGCTGTTGTGCCTTGTTGCTTTTATGGCTTGAGATTGCCAATATGAGTATGCAATTGTGACAATCTGGGTTCGAATCCCTAGGCCTATAAGTCTAACTTATAATTGGACATATGCCGATGAAGCAAATGAGTATTCTAAAATCTTAGAATGTAGAATAGTTTATTTTTAATAATAAAGGAAAATCTTCCTTTTAGTAAGATTTACCTTGTCCAGTATTTAGAGTACTTTCCAGTGGCGATGGGTACAAATTTTCAAAAGGGAATCTGGCGGAAATAAAGCTTACTTTGATCTAGTTGGTTTCATGCACCATACGACCCATTGGGAAGTCGTCAGGAAACAGATTATTTGAACCCCTAACCACAAGAATACTTTTTCTCCGGATGCGGCTTAAACAATTCCAATCTGTGCAATTTTCAAAATTTCGTTGTTTTTCTGTCAGAAAATATTCAAAAGAAAAACTGTCTCTAGAAACTCGCCTAGTAGATTGTAATACGAGTACAAATCTGACTGCGAGCACCAGAAATGCCTAACAAACGTATAAAAAAATTGTTAGTTGGTAAACTAAGGTGTAGTCGTAATTCCGCATGCACCTCCTTATAGGTGAGAGGGGATTTCAGGCCCCAACTACATAGTTACTAGTGTTCGCCATTATTGATAGCCAACGGTTATCAGGGTCTACAGGATATCTTTTCGAGAATATATCATTTCAGGGACATCTTATCAAGGCACACCTGATTTCCTGATCGCAAAAGCTAACGTGACGAAACAACGTGCGACATATTTATAGAGAGAAAAGTGGTAGGTATTTCTTCAGCTAAGTAAAAGATATATGCATTGACAATAACTTTAAAATATCTAATCTAAACTTAGTCTTGATATCGAGTGTAGTCACCTCAAATTGCGTTGGTCCTTGCTCAGATGACCGAGCTATCCAGAAAATTCGTCCCACTGAGGTAGTAAATAACATTACTTTGACCAGTAAATAAATGTGTTCAATAAAAATTTTTTTCGGTGTCTTCGGTTAGTGTAAGGAATTCATAGTGGTTCTTGAAGCATTTTACGAAAAGCATGATTAACTAAAACGTTGATAGATGGCGTTACAAATGCTTATCAATTTTGGTAAAGCGCCATCTATTAGTTAACGTTTGAACTTATCAAAGCTTTAGTTAAGAAACTAAACAACAATGTTAAGAGTAATCCTTACGATCAAACAGATGGCAGTAGTATCCCAGTAAGACAATATCTCTGCTTTTGTTGAGAATAATAATTTTGCTGATACCTTGATGTTGCCAACCTTATTAAACCCTAACATTGGTGATACTACGGGTGGTAGCAAGAAAAATAACTACCTCTAAAAATACAGCGTCCTACATACTTCTTCCAAAGAACTAATATTGTTACGGAGCAGAAACGCAAATCTAGGTTACATGGACTGAGATTTAAATATGTAATATTATTAAGGTTCTCTATTTTTATTCCTAAAATTTTATGTCATAATTTAACATTGCATAATGTTACTTGTCATAACATTATTTACGCATAATACTCATTTGCCATAACTTTTTAAGCATAATTTTTTTACTCCTATTTACTATAAGCATAATATTTAATAAGCATAATATCCCAAAGCATAAGTTTACTTAAGCATAACGACGCATAACCATAACTATTCCGAAAAAATCACTACAAAATTTTTATTAACAATATTACACATACATTAACCTAATGGTCTTTTGACCTAATTGGTCGACGGAGCCCCGCTATGGGGGGCTCCTACTTCTGGGTGGTTTATAAAAAAATAACCACGAAGGCCTAATGCGGGAGCCTTCTAACCTAACCTATCCGAGTCGGGGTGCCCTAAAGTTCAGATTGCATCCAGATCCTTGCCAGCTTGCTAGCACCATGTTAGCAGGCGTTTATCATTATACCAAATAACTATTAGACAAATAAAAATATGCTTTACAACTTTATGCATATCAATGTTATGAATAAAAACATTAGGATATACAATATTTATGCTTAATAACACAGTATGCTAAAAACCAATTATGGCACACTATTATTATGACAAAGAAAATTATGCCTAATTTGTTATGGCAAATTAAATTAGGACAAAAACTATTATGACAAAAGATGAAATCCCTATTATTAAATATGTATCGTTCACCCTGCTCATCGGATGTTCTCTAACTCAAATGAGTGCTCTAGGCATTCGCACTTAACTGCAAAAATGTCAATACATACAACTTTTTGAAAGAACACCTGTTTATTGAAATGGTAATTACGGTTTTGTTTACATATCTGTACATATCTAAGTTAAAGTGGAAGTCTTTGTCTAACTAAACAACACGAAGTGGCAACGACCTTCGACAACGCTTGTGACAAATCAAACCGCTACTTTATACTTTTATATTTCCGTTAATAATAGGGGTTAAAGTATCAAATTGCCGTTTCATTGTAATAGGTACTTCGAATTGACATAGAACCTTCATGGTTTGAGATTTTTGAGTGAAACTTGTTCCACATGGTACCTATGTAGTTCTTCATTTAAAAATGTGCAACATTCGATTATCGACTTTCAGTTGTTTTTTTTATTCAGCTTAGACAAGAAAGATGGATACTTCGAAAATTCGAGTGATTTTTGAATACGAGTTCCGACGCGGAACTAACGCGGCAGAAACAGCTCGCAATATCAATGTTGCGTTTGGAGAGGGGACTGCTAATGAACGCACCGTGCGATTTTGATTTAAACACTTTCGTGATGGAAACTTTGATTTGAAGAACGAACCACGAGGAAGGCCGTCCACACAGGTGAATAACAATGAATTGAAAGACATGGTGGAAGCCGATCCGAGCCAAACTACCCAGGAATTAGCTGCATGGTTTAACGTTACCTTACCAACAATATTGACTCATTTGCGTCAAATCAATAAAATAAAAAAAATGTGAAAAATGGGTACCTCATGATTTGACTGATCTGCAGAAAGAAATGCGTGTTGAAACTTGTGTTGCCTTGTTGAATCGATACAGAAATGAAGGAATATTGGATCGAATTGTGACATGTGATGAAAAGTGGATTCTTTACGATAACCGTAAGCGAAAAATGCAACGCATGCATGCATGGCTGACCCCAGGTGAAACGCCACAACAGTGTCCTAAAGCAAAGCTTACCAATAAAAAGGTAATGGTAACTGTTTGGTGGTCTCAGCATGGTGTTATTCATATTATTCATAGCTTTCTACGATCTGGTCAAGCAATAACGGCAGATGTCTACTGTGCCGAACTCCGAACAATGATAGCAAAACTAGCAGTGAAACAGCCCCGACTCATGAATCGATCTTCGCCATTATTGCTCCATGATAACGCGAGACCTCATACAGCACGAGAAACCGTTTTAACTCTACAGGAACTGCAATTAGAAACTATCCGTCACCCTCCGTATTCGCCAGACCTTGCTCCAACAGACTACCATTTTTTTCGTGATTTGGACAATTTTCTATGTGATAAAAAGTTTTCTTCTCAGGAGGCAGTACAAAATGCTTTCACACAGTTTGTCGAATCTAGATCACCAGAGTTCTATCGCAAAGGCATAAATGACCTTCCTACTAGATGGCAGCAATGTATAGATAATAATGGTAATTATTTTGATTAAATAAATACGTTAAATTAAAAAAAAACGAATTTCAATTTGTCAGTACAAATCGGCAATTTCATACTTTAACCCCTAATATTTGCACTTTGTCTACAGACCTTTCACCATTTGCTCTAAAATTCATTGTTTAATCGGCAAAAGATGGCCGACTAACGTTTATGATTTATCACGCTTTAGACTGATATTATACAAAAGTTAAAGTTGTATTACCATACCTACAGTATGGAACCATTGGATAATGTGATCAAAGATATAACTTTTGGAGGCTAAGCCTATGCAGTTGTGTGGGAGTACTTCAATAAAAGATTAGGTACACTATAAATGTTTATTACTGATCACAATAGTATTTCTTGCTGCATGAACTGTAAACTAGTTAATCTACAACACTTGATGAACTGGCTTCACAGAGCGAGGCTTCACCTCGCCGCATGGAAAGGAATGTGCTGACATCGCGTCTACGCTACGCTACACAAGGTGCTTGATATTTAACTAAAGTTTTAAATTGATTGCTATAATTTAATACAAATACAGGCTGTCTAATAGAATTAAAAGTTTATATCATTTATGAGAAGAAAGTTCAAGTTAGTATTCAAAATGCAAGGTACCTACACACTTTCTATAAAGTTTGTAGTTACACAGAAAATCTTATTAAGTTTTATTACACAGAAAAAATTATATTACAGTCCAAATATATATGTGCACATCTGCAAGAAAGACTAGAAACAGGCTAGAAAAAAGGAGAAAAAAGAAAAAAAGGAAAAAAACAAAAAAGAAAAAAAAAGTGGGTATGCCGAAAAAATCAAAAAAATCTTACCAAAATCACAGCTGTTTTTTAATTTGGAAATTTAGAATTTTGGACGTCTTTTCCCACCCCAGGTGTAGGTAGCTGGAAAAAGACAAGAAGATTAATTACATGTTCAGCTGCTAACACAACCAATTAACGTCTTGGGAAGTCTCAGACGGATTCCCAGGTTGTTTTCATCAGAGTTAGCCTCCTATGCACACACACTAGACTGAGACTACCGCAGAGTAGTACCAGAGTCTTGCCACTACGTTGGGAGCCAATTTGTAACCACTGACCTAGTCAGGTGGATACTCACCGGCTCGCTCAGGGGCTGATGCAGAACTCTTACCCAGGGCGCCTTCTCCACAGAGCTAGAGAGGTGCGTGCACAGGGAAGCTAGGGCTCCAATGAAAACAGCTGGTAGTTTAGGTGTACACACATATATTTGATAGAATAGAACACAGAGTTACACACAGAGAAATATATAGTAGTGAAGTAGGTAGATACAGGTGACAGAAGAATATGTACAGACAAGTAGGTAGACAGACAGGCACAGAATACAGAAGATGCGTAGTGATAAGTAGATAGACAGACAGGTACAGAATACAGAAGTGTGAGACAGAAAGAACACACACAGCAGGCACAGATAATAGGCAGATGAACACACAATTTGCATACGAATTTTAGCACTAGCTACACATTAACAGATACGTGAAATCTAGCACAGGCTACTAAGCGTACTAAGTTTTACAAATGGTACTACACGGCTACGGCTACACAGGTAATAGGCACACAGCGGCAGTGTACTGGCCTTAGGTGATTGCTGGATGGCCTCAGGGATGTTCGGAGTAGACCTTTCTCCGCTATATGCAGCTCACAGCAGCCGATGTACCACGAAGCACGCAGTAGATAAATGTAAGACAGGGCGGATTCAGAGGGGCACACGAGCTCAGACCAGCGACCCTGTATAAAACAGACCACTCTTAAGCCGTGAATATACATACTGGCACGTAATGTGTCCCAATAAACAGAGGAATACGACTTACCAGAATATCTGGGAACGAGGTTTTCACCAAACAATTTTATTACGAGAAATAGACACAGATTTTATTTACTCAGAGACAGCTACGAAGATTGAAATAGGTGTTCGGTTGAGGATCGGCGCAGGCCTATTTATACCCGAATCCATCGAATATTCGTGAACAAACCTCAAAATTCTGCTGGTCACGACCTAACTCATTAGCGGCCAATAGACAAGCAAACTAATCAGCCGCTGACGGCCACAGACACGACTAGACCAAATATGACAAACATTTATTATAATTATGACTTGTTCACGAATATGTCACAATTTCTGAGAGAGTAAGTCCCATTTATTTATTATTGTTAAATTGTAAATAAAAAGGATAAAGGAGTGCAATTAAAAAATGGATATACGCTGTAGGACACCAGCGCCATCCACCGGTCGAGTGTGAGAACTAGAACACACCTAATCGAAGATTAGAAGTTTCACTGCCAAACAATTATGCCTAGTTCCCATGAGACACTCTAGGTGGCTCTGGAACAAAGAAATCTATATTAGAAAACAATAAGCAACAGTGAGAAATATCACGTTACACGGTCCGCTACAGAACTTATGTCTTTTTAGCAAGTTCTAGCTCTGTGAATAACATATCAAGTCGCGAACTCAAATAAGACTAGGTACCTACCTATTTCCTGTGATTGGGTACCTACCCATCCTCAATTTGAGCACATAAGTACTACTAACTGTTGTATGTCTAGAACGTAGTATTAATATTTATTCTTAGGTATATGCACCATCAAGGAAGGCAATCGCCGATTTAAAAGAACATAAGTACTATGTCTATTATTTATACCATTAAGTATAGGTATTATCTCCACGTTAGACCTATTAATCTCGTCCGTTTTTTATTTCTTGCGGAAATACCCTGGGATACCACTCCCGCTGGACACCGGAGTTGGTGATACTGGTTATGTCGATCTTGAACCGACTAAAATCGCACGCCATCTCGAGTCTGGGGTGCGAGGTAGTCATGTATACTGTCATATACAGTCGTTAACGCATGTCAAATACGTCAAATCCCATACATTCGTCATTCTATTCCATCAAACGCCGGTTAGCGAATTGTCACTTGTCTAAAGAGGCTGGCTTACTTACGCTAGCGCCGCTAGCTTAGTGACTTGGTTAAGGAGTCGGCCTTACGATCTTTGAATCCGGGCCATTACACTATGGACGTGAACCCACTCCCAGCACAAGCAATTTAGCTTGGTTGGAGGGGTTAGAAGGAATATTCGTAATTTCGAAATTTCGGTTGCTTATATTCTTTTATTAAAAAAAAATACAAAAGAGTTAGCAAACCGGGATACCCAAGAGGATATTTACAGTTGTTGACAGGATTGAATACTTACTTCTCAAGTCCATACTGTCCCGTGGTTCAGTTTAAGAAGAAATAACGTTATGCCGACTGACCTAAATGGTTATGGAGCCTTGCTGTCTCAACTCCATCGATGTTCCGACCGAGGAAAGCGTTACCATATCTTAACTGGCTTTAAATAAAATAAATTACTAAAGTTCCTATATATACACAATAGTAAAAAACTAAAACTAAAAGTTAAAATGCGTCGTGGAATTCATCCGCATCGCATGCCTTATATATGTAGTAGCGTTCCAAGGAAACTAGCAGCATTACCACACATTGTATGGCAATGATTAATCTCTGGCCTAAAAAGAGGCCAGCCTTCTGGTCACGAGAAGCGTTGACCATACGCTTCGCAATATCCAGTACAGTAAGTTTCGATAAGGTTCACTCACTATCCTGACTCTCACAAAATCAGTAATCTTTATGCTAGTGATATGAGCATTCCGCCCTCGAATAGCCCGATCGAGCGACAAAATACCATTTCATTGATTTGTTGATATTAGAGAAGAATGGATTTTTTTAATCATAAATAATCTGTTAAACTGAAATTAAACTACTGACACAAAGGGGAGCGACCACAGGTCACACTCCCTAATAGTTTTGTGTTTATCGACTACTTGACTCAATCGATAGCCCTGAGCATATGGTTTGGACAGCCGTCGAAATATCGTTAACAGTTCAGACCCTTTAGACAAGTGGATCTCCACTTTGAGCTGTTCGAATTCGAATAATGCTTTTGCAAGAGCAGTGATTGCTTACGATTTGGTAAGGATTGCAACGGATTAGAAAGAGCCTGTCGTATGGACGACAAGTCTAGATTCGAAATTGTCCATGGTCTAGGGCAAAAATCGAGAAAATATCGAATTGAATTTCGATTATGAAATTAGTTTTCTAAATAATTTCATATCTCGAGATATTCTTTGAATGATAATTTAAATACACGATTAAAACCTAGTGAATAATCGGGTGTCGTTTTTTGTTTTCAGATTAATGAAGTTTGTGTTGTGGTTTATGAATAGTGTAAACTTGAAGATTTATAATTTATTAGTGTCAAAATCCTCCTGCCTCCCATATTTATTGTGATTCAGTGCAATGGAATCCCTCACAATCAGACTTATTTCAATAGTATAATATTAATTTATAATTTTAGTTTAATAGTTAATATGGTAATCATGATCGTTAATGTGATTTCCACAAGGACATTGAATTGTTTAACTAATAATGTAATAAGTTAAGAAAATCACGTCCCGCTTGTTCATGACCGCCATAGTTAAGATAATGTTATTTTATAAATTTAAATTAAGTCAAAAGATAGCATGGAATTAGAGGCTATCGGAATCGACTCGTCTTATCTCGCTCTGTTTGTGTTCATTAAAAGACCTAATTGTCGACACTGATCCAATAGTTAACACTTTCGAAAAAAACCTTTATTGTAAAGAAAAGTAACTATCTAGTTTACTTGACTACTTACTTAAAAGACATCTAATGGCATATATAATACATGTTCAAAATTTCGCAACACTGTTATGAGTAAATATTGAATTTTCGCCAGTTGTATCTTCAGATTTTTGTTAAGGGTAGGAATTTTTAATAGGTATGATATTATATTTATTAATAATGATTATCACTATTTTTAGTACAGATGTTAAAAATTATGTAACTTGTTGACCTACGTAGACAATGAGCAGTTTTCTAGTAGGTATTTATAGCATTCCTAAAGACGCTCTAGATGGCGCGGCCGGCACTTTTGGTAAGACTTTCAGTAGGTACTTTACTTTAAGTACTTCTTCAGCTGACGACTAGCCTTGTCCACATCTATTCTTAAAGCCCTAATCCATTGATTTCGTTGTGTAATATGTTATGGAATCATGTCATTTTATAAAAAAAAGAAAAAGAAATATGACTCTTCCTGACATCTATTTCTCGATGTGAGCAACTAACTGCTTTAACGACACAACAACACTAAAGATACGAACAGATGGCGTTGTCACAAAAAAATACCGAGCGAAGCTCGGTCATCCAGGTACGTATTATTAACTAAAATTATGTAGGTATCAACTTTTTGAGGTTACTATGTTACATACAAACTTCAACGCTTCAGAAACAGCAATCAATCAAATTAAGACATTCGGTCAGTTCATGTTCAAGTTCAGTACCAAAAGCTATGCTAGCGCCATCTCTGATGATTTTAAAAACCAAGTGATTTTAATACCTACTGGAAAACTGCTCATTGCCGTATTTTTATGGTTAGATTTTCTATCAGTTTTATGTGATTATCGACTATTGGTGTTTACCATGTGTATAATAATTATATATAAAGTAGAAATATGTTGGTTTATAAAGATTTTATCTGCTAATGTCTAATGTAGAGAAGTTTTAAGACCATTCTTTTTTTTTTAAATATGTGTAATTTTGCAGACTGAAGTTTGATTGGTCCTTAAAATGTCTACCATTGGCGCTTTTACCTTACTTAACTAGTCGATATTTCTTCTTGCATTAATCGAGATATCTCGAATCATCTTCAACATCAACATCATTAACTCATTCTCATCATCATCAATAAATGAAGATACAAACAAATGAAGACATGGCTTAAAGGTCTTGTTACCATGCCAATAATATTCATAAAAAAAAAAACAACTGTCATTCGTTTTGTTACACGAAATTTGTTTTGAGTACCTATACAATACCGAATACGTCCATGGTTTTGGCACTCTGAAATGTGAATACTGAAACATAACATTATATGTTGAAAATTGAAAAAGAAATCTGATGAACGACTCTGGCGCATCTTTGACGTTGATCCTAGCTTAAATATTGAGACTGAACGCAGAATGGACTGGACTACAAGTCTGTGCCATGCAGTATTGTATGGCTGGGCACAGTCATAGCCCAAAAGCAGAGGGCAAGGCATACTCGTCGTTTCACTGAAATGGTTGTTTGTTATTAGACAGTGGTGGTATCTAAAAGTGGTAAATTTATGTCCAATCATACTAGCATGTTAATATGTAGTGCAACTATAATAACTATTAGTAACTATAATAGTCTGGTTTTTATAATCGAGGATTATTTTACCCACAATGAACAACAACACAATGTGGTGTAGGAATTAAAAATTTGGCATAATCTCTTTCACATTTATGACCTTCTGTGTGTATGTATAATGTATTTGTGGCATAGGAAAACCCCTTAAAAATAGTTTTATTTCAATTTATAACATTCACATAAAATTTCGACAAATTTAAAATATATTGAAATGCATAACCATTGATACTTCATAAAAAAAATCGATTGTCATATTAAATCACATAACTACAACTTCTAAAAGGAAAGTTATTTGTTGGACAGGGTATAAATGTGTGGTTGGTAGTAGCAACAATTAAGGCAATATGAATATAAAGTAATATTAATTAGGTATGTTTTACTTGCAGATGAAGAACACACCAAATATGTCATCCATGCTGGCAAAGAGCTGATCGAATAACCTCAAAATAATGTGCAATTTATATATCTGTCATCTATATATTTCATATGAGACTAATGACTATAGCGGAGAAGCTATGAATCCATACTGCTGCAGCTGTATTGTAGGCAAAGGACGGAGAGTTGCTGTGGTCATGTAATGACAATTATTTGGTTCTTAAACTGGGCAAGATATGAAGCCAATATTAATCCAGCAACGGTTTTAGTACCTACACATTCTGTGAATATATGATGCAGATTATTAAAAAATTATAATTAAAATGAATGTTTCATTTATATTAATCCGCTAAATGTTCTTGTTAATAAAAGGTGTTGTGTGAACCTGGATAAAACTTTATTAGAAAAATATGTCAATAGTAGTTGTTACGTTCATGCTTAACAAAATCTCTAACAAAATGCACAATGTCCTTTATATATTATTATATATAGAAAACAGTAGTATATTTTTGAGTCACTTAGGTGAAAGACAAGCACACGGCCCACCTGATGGAAAGTGGCTACCGTGGCCTATGAACGGTGAACATGTGCAACAGCAGAGGCGTCACACTCGCAATGCCAGGAACTATATTACACACATTATTCGAGTTGTAATGGTTGTCGTTAATGATGATGAAAAATGCCTATGTTGTTTTAGAGGATTTGTGAAGGTTTACAGGCTTCTAAAGAGATATGGAACCAACACAAAAAATCATAATTCACTGTAATATCACTAATATCCCACTTTCCTACTCTTGTGTGTAATCTAAAGAAATGCGGTCTAATGACTAACGAGTAATATTTTTTTTGTGACACATTTGCCACACTTCGTCATTATACGCAACCCTTTTCAAACAAACTTCATGCATTTTACTAAAAATGCAAGCATATGTTTAACAAACACTCGCCATTTTGAAAAAAATAAGCAATCCGTTCAACTGCTGGGGCAATCGTGACGAATTATTTGTAGCCAAGCGTATTACGGCTTGTCAAACGCCCTGTCTCTCCAAATGACCGGCAAGTCCTCTAATATTGTCTATGATACTGGTGAAAAAAGCCATTTTCAACCTATTCTAATCAATCATATGACAAGAACCTAAGCTAGCCAAGGGACTCGCTCTGTCAATGGAATAGAATAGGATAAAATAAATCAATTTATAGGAGTAAAATATTATTATGTTCATGATTTGTGATTTGATTCAACAAATATAATTATGCGCAACCTGCAATAGCCTAATTTTATGCATTTTATAAAAAAATAAATAAAAATACACCGTCATTTATATCAGCTGATCAAAAATCCGCCATTTTGTAGCGTTATCTCCGGCTTTTTATTAACGCTGGTGGAGCGTCCATTTTTGACGATTGTCAGTCGTATTCGTTCATGAAAGTAACATCGTGGCTACCCATTACATTGCTCCTCGCCGTTGGCTACCCAATTAGTCGTAAGCGTATGTCAGTTCCATACATTTCATAATCTATTCGTGTTTCGAATGGTTTCATCATGGCTAGCTTGCTGTAGATAATAATGTACTTCTCGGTCGTTGCAATCGATTGGACTGCTTGTAAATTCGGCTTGGCTTCCAATTTTAAGTTCTATCCGTTGAATCGTGTTGCAAGTTGTAAATCCCATTCATGTGTCATTCTATTCTATGCGTTTCTACTGACGATCGTGCCACTTGTCTAGAACCCCAGAACTTACTTCTCGTAGCAAAGCTCATAGTCGGTAGGACGCTCACAGTAGGGATTTTACGCACGTAAAAAAAGTAGGTTTATTACATTTAACTATTAAGAATTCTGTAGTTCAGATTCTTTACGGTCAGGCTTCAGTGTACCGCTGTAGTGTATCAGATGTACCAGTACTGGCTAGACATGACGGTAGTGGCTCCATATTATGCCATACAAGGCTAACAGGCTTAGCTCCAGAAACTGTCACGTGTAAATGCAACTTTAGTGGTATGTTACCAAGCGATACGAAAGCTACGAGATTCACTTGGCTCGTAGCCGACCGCTACAGTTGGAACAGTTGACGTGTCGTCACAACACTGACTTCTATGAAAAAGGCACTTAGGACTCAGAAGTTATTTCATAACTATATATAGGTATACCTACACATAAATCAGGTAGTAGACGACGTATCGCTGCGACTCTATTGATTCATCAGAGCTATATGCTCTACGAGCGTCTACGAGCTCGTAGCTTTAGGGTCGCCGCAGATCTGACGGTAGATACATTGGAAGGAACAGATCATGACCACGATCTTTCCCTTACAGGGGGAATGCTCTGACCACTGAGCCACCGGGCCACACCTGAAGCTATCCAAATTCTCCTATACTACCGTCTTAGGGCATTCACTTTTTCCTATCTTAATCGATTTGAAAAGTTAGCATAGTAAATGCTTCAAAATTTCATTCAGATCATATTAATTGGCACTAACGCATGACATGATTGACTGAATTGTTCTAATCTGTTCCTAACCGACGATATACAGCACATCTTCAGTCAGATGTGTAGTGACGCTAGAGCTTTCAGCGTTTTGTTTACTGAACTATCAGTCTCAAGTTATGCTTTCTCGATATGAATAAGTCTGTTAAGGACTTGTATAGCGATTTACTGATCTTTTTCATGGTTATTAAGTGCCCGAGGCCCTTACCTCTCCGGCCTCTCCTCATCTTACTTTATTCTCCTGTTTCTCATCTCTCCCTCTAACTCCTGCAAGTGGCTACTAGCGACTGATAACACTAGTGTTGCTAGCGTTCATAGACTATCGAAGACTGTTTAGCAACCTTTATATTTTTTAAATTGTTAATCTTACACCCTATAATCATTATCATCTCTATATAGGTGTACCTCGACGAGACGACGAGATACAGTTCCAAGTTGAGTATCTTGTAACCTTCAGTTACAGGAGAAACGAAGAAAAGTACCTTTGGTAAGTACTTCTCTTCTCGTTTGAGTTAGATTTTTATACATTGCACTGAGGATATTGTGCACCAATTCTCACAGGTTTTAGTTAAAGCATTTCCCAAACTGATGCTGGAATTTAAACTGTGGCTATATTTTTAATTAAAAAACATACTTATTGGATGCCATAAAGGCGCCACAGCATAGGTTCGGGAGATACTTAAATTAAAAATAAGGAATAAAACAACAGATAGGATTGAAATGTATTTATTTATTCGGAAATTATTTGTATTTATTGAATAGTTTATATTATAAATTTTGTGAAGTTGGATTTAAAGTTATGTTTAACAATCAGATAAGTCTTAATTTATTATTAAAATCCAATATAATTTTTTAAATATTAATAAATACTAAAAATGTAATAATATTCTTCAAACAATAATAAAAATTAATTACTAATATTTAACATTCTTTACAAGATATAAAAATATGAATAACAAATTGTAATACAATTTTATTAATTTTAAACATTTAAGCCAATTATTCCGTAATTTATAATTTTGACATTATTTTCTTTTCTTTTTAATTTTTTTACTTTTTATCCAGCAATATATTGAAAACGTTTTGTTTATAGACTCGACCACCCGTTCACAACCTACTATCGACTGAGAAGAACGGGCAAGAAACTCAGCAGATAATTCCTATGCACCCATCTTTCGGGTTACCCATTGACCCATGCACCCAAACAGAACTAATGCTGGAATTTCGTATCTTGTTTTAAATTACCTGAGTCAGGGGCCTACTCTTGGGATTTAGGACTAATCTTCAATTCTTGATAGTTATAACAGATTAAACTTTAAAAAAAATAACCGACTGTTACCACAGACTATAATAAAATCATGAATTGTATGATAATTATCTAAAATTACATATTTATGTACATAAATATTTACTTTGGTAACATAAGAATAATTGTATTAAATGTGAGTTAAAATAATACTTGATTTTATAGACATTACAAGGTGAAACTACAAAAAAAAGATCTTGACAAGATATATGTAGATGATGGAATTACTTCCATTAAATGAGAGGGTGTCATCTAGACCTATGTCAAGTCAGTCAGTCCATTATCAGCATTTGACTATGAAATTCAATGCAAAATGATAAAAAAGAAGATTCATAGCTAGATAAAGATAGGGAAAGGTAAAAGGTTTCCTAACAACCTGCCTATTTGGATCAAACGTCCAAAAAGTTTTATAAATCAAGTTCTTCTTTTTCCGACTTCATCTAAATGCCGGCGAAATGTTATGAAAATTCTTTTCCGACAAGATTTCTCTTACTAATTTTAGATAATGTAGACCTAATTATAATTATATCGAGAAGACCTGGCTCTTCAAGGATCAAGAATTATTTAGAATTAACTTAAAGAAGCCGAAGTTCTTTTCTTGATAATTTTTATTCTAAAAACCATCTCAATTAAGGTAAGGTTCAAAAATGTAATCCAGGACCTAATTATTGAACTTTTTTGATGTCTATAGTCAAACTTCTAGTCTCCAACTATTCTGTTTTGTTCTGACGTGAAATATGAAGGAAAATGTAAGTTAAAAAGTACAAAATAAACTCTAAGCTTTCAATAACTAAAAATTTATTCATAAACAACAGCAACTTTTACAGCTTTTACTATATTTGTCAGTGGTAAAAAAAAAATATTTTATGCTAAAATTGTTTGGGGTATGCAGTTACATAAGCGACATGTCTTTATAAAATTGTATCATTAAAATACTAAACTATGTTACACTCATCAAAAAGTTTATAAAGTATGATTTAGAGATTCAAAAGAAAACTAAAGAATTTGAGTTCCTTTACGAGATAATTTGGTAGAAAATAGTAATCAAGGACAAAAATCCAAAGCGAATGACTTCATTAAATCTAACATATTAATAACTATTTTTAGACTACTAAGAGACTAACGTTTCTTTTTAGAACCCAGCCATACAGTACGTTTTTTGAAAAAGCACTTTTACTCTATAAATTACAATTATAACAGCGACAAGGTTATCATTAAAATCCGTTCCTAACTTTACACTAAGCCACGCCTGATCGTCTTAGAGTTTCCATCTAAGCCTGCCAATAACTTAGGCATCTTCCAGATTCGTCTTGTGGCAGTCTAATTGACATCCTGAATCTACGGCCTGTTTCAACTCTAAATTTCAGGGGCTCTTTTCCTTAACTATACAGTTCATTACGAGGCATCAAGATTTATATATATTTTCCTTAAGCTTATTATACCTAATCCTACTACTTATTACTACAATACTTTCTGGAAACCTTAATTTTACTATTCCTAAGCTGCAATATATTTTTAATTAGATTAAAATATATAACTATGTTGCTATACTTTTTCCAATTCTAGCTTACTGTAAGTCGTCAAACACTGAATGTAATAATAAATATACGTATCCTAACAGTTAAATAAACTAAGTCATCGCACGGTTTGTCGCCTTTTCATACCTAATTTATTTAAATAAGATCTAAATTATACATTTGCGGAACTCTGATTTTAAGTCTCGTCTCTAATTCATAAGCTATAACTAAATCAATTTCATAATATACATAGGTATAGTGATGTTGTGCTATCTCATATTCTGACCCCAAACTAATGTAAAAATCAAAATAACTTTTTGTAAATGCATCAACAGCAATAACTATAAAATATCTTGTAATACAGAATTACTTTTAAAAAATATATGTTGTGGTACAAATATATACAAGCTAGTAAATATATATAAGATAATACCAATATAGATAATAAAATTTAACACGCCTGAAGTGCCTCCGAGATTGGTTCATTGACTTTTGTAACTAATCGCTGCCTAAGTTCCGTTGATTAAAAGCCTGCCTGACGTCGCCAACATAATAATAAAAGATCTGAAAAATCAAATAAGTTTGCAATAGTTAAATCTAAGAACGCGTTACTTGCGTTTCTTTAAATTAGGGATAGATCTAAATTCACTTTATTAAGTGAGTTAGTTAAATAATGTTATCATTGTAATAAGCATCGCCGCTAGACAATGTGCGTCCGCGTCCTAAAATGGTTTATGTAATTTAGAATATTGTCCAATAAAAATTTATAGTATTAAACATGCTGTGTTTCTTAAAATGAGTGGTAGGTACACCGGAACGATTAGTGTGTTCTCTGCTTCCTATAATGGTCTTAATTCTGCTAATAATTTTACGCCGAAACTTAAACATTCGTGAACGATTTGTGCAATGACATATCCTCACTACATGCTATGCTACGGGTTTTTACTGTCAATAATACGCTAATATCCTCAAATAAATCTTTCGATTACGTAAAAGTTTAGCAGAACCTGGCACCGGATAGTGATAATGTGGGACTTAAGGTGCCCTGAAGTTAGTAAATTCCTTAAATAAATGAAGATAAATTATAATTATAATCTGTTTTAATACCTTGACTATTAATTAAGTCTCTGTAAGTTACGGAGGTGTTTTTAATACTGGTGAATATTTAGGATCCATCCTGCGGCTTCCACGAAACGACTCGATTAATTGAAGAAACTATGTGTTTATAGTTTTGTCGATGGGATATGCGGCCATGTTGTTTTACGACGGAATCTTACGCGGGGTCTGCAGGAAAAGCGGTGACAATAAATATGTGTATACAAGTTACGTTTAGCTCCTGAAATAATATCAAAAAAAAACAAAATACATTATACGTATACCCAATCATTAATTAACCATTTGTGAAATTTTACTTAAACAGCATTAAAACTAATATAAATAATATTCGATATCATTAATTGTTTGTGCGTAACAATTTGAACGACAAATTTTCGATGAGTTACAAATCCGTTAGTAAAAAAGCACGAGATGTTTAAGAAAAATATTTACAATTCAACACAGACCCCATAAAGCGAAGAGAAAAAATATCTTTGTTCACAAACGCAGATAAACAAAACAGTGAATACAACTAAACCCACATTATAATAAGTTTGACACCAACTGAAAACCAAGTGCGTAATATTTTACTACCATGATCATGCCAAATTTCGTAATCAGAAGCACAGACATAAAGATTGCATCATCCTTGATATAAAGAAAAACTTAAAATGACCATGCTCATTGAACTTTTTGAAAAAAAGAACCGGGCATAAGCGAAATTAGTTTTCCAAATTTGTTACAAACATTTTAGCAGGATTTTAATCATAAATGGAGGAAACGCACATAATACCGTTAGCATTTTGATGTGGAATTTACTGCAATTAAGCATGTGTATGTTGTAAGTGTCCATAATGAGCTTATAAGCGTGATACCTACTGTAACAGCGTCTTTAGATCTAGTCCTATTTGTTGCAACCTTAACCATTGAGTTCTATATCTTTTAACGTTTTTCCTAATCTTATAACTCCTTTCCAACTTTATTGTACCTTTATAATCAACTTAGATTTGATTGTGAATTGTAATCTTATTTTCAATACGATTTTCTCTTACTATTATGACTTATTGTTATGGTATACGCATCATTTTACACTACATCCATGACATTTTCTCATAATATAATACGATTTTCATCAGAACAGATTGTGTTTATATCATAACTTCCGCTTATCATATTTGGTTCACGATCATTCCTACAAGCCCTTTAGTGTTTTTCGTATCATGTGTTATCAGTTTTCTAAATGGTACTTTCTCTTGACCTTTGTCCTTTCTTTCAAATATCCTAGTTTTATTTTTACAACGTTTTATCTAGAGTCACCTGTTCATTAGAATGAAATACCTGGGTCCTCTTGTTTAAATCAATCATTTTCGTTGGTTTTATCATAATCTTTATTATGGCTTATTATATAATGTATATTCTGTAGTCATGTTTAATTGTCTATAATAACCCTTTTCATATGTTTTATTGGTATTCTATTCGCTATCTCTTTATATCTGTAATAGTCGTACTTTTATCCGTAATCTCTATGTTTCCGGTTTCCTAGTATTCGCTTATTTCTATATTTCGTACTTTCTTACTCTTAAAATATATCATTTTTTCTTATCTAAACTATTATATGCATGAATACCATTCACTTATTCTTAAAACGTCTTATTTCTTTACACTTGGGATAAAATTACATCTTTCATTATTCGTGTCTTTCATATCTTACTTATTAGTCTTAAAAAAGTGCCCGGTTGACGTCAAAATATCACTTCCTGTTATGTAGGATCATAGTTTCTAACTATTCTATTGTAGATATACTGTCGTAAGTATTTGTATGCAGTGCCTTGAAGCGTATAATTTAAAATTAATTAGAGTATTTTGAGGCCTCTCAAAAATATCGACATTATAACGTATCATTTCCCGTCATCGTTTTTCTACATTTGTTTGAATATATACTAATAAATTATTCCCATAGTAGCTATGACCTATTTGCAACCTGTATTTATAAAATTAATGCGCACTACCTATGCTTTCATTTTTATTTATATTCTATATTCTTACATATTAATTTTATGTATGATATTCATTTTCATGTAATATTCGGAAATATAATTTCACTTTCTTTCGCTATCAATATCGCCAATTTCTGTAGAACCTTACATTGTTTTCCTCTTACAGTAGGTATGTACATCTATTATTGCATTCAAGTTGTCATTCCTTTCAACTATTTCTGTCTTTTCTTTATCGGTTTAAATATCAACTAGTATTTCCTTCTTCCTGTTTCCTTTTATCTATAATTATTAATCTTTTAGAATTAAATGCTTTAACTATTGGCTATAGTTTGTTTATATGGCATATAATATTTTTATATTTTTATTTCATTTTGCTAAATAATGCAATTTTATTACTAAACCTATATATAATAATCATGACAGTAGATGCTATCTATTTAAGTAGTATTAAAAAAATTACATTATTGGTTCATAAACTACCTAAACTATAAAGAACTACAATATACTAAAATTATGGCTTATCTGTTTTTATAGATTTACCTATTTCGTAAATTATTTAATAATTGAAGATCATCCATTTGTATCCCTAAGTTTCTTTCAATAAACTATTCCTATAGTACCTATGACATATTGTCAACCTTTTTTTATAAAAATTTATACGCACTGCCTATGCTACCTAATGGTTCTTATTTATTTAGATTTTCTTACTATATTGATGGAGGCTTATTAATTTTATGTATATTATTCATTTACATGTAATATTCGGAAATATAATTTCTCTTTCGCTATCAATATCGTCAATTTCTGTAGAATCCTTCATTGTTTTCATCTTGTTTTCATCTATGGCATTCAATTTATCATTCGTTTCAACTATTTCGGTCTTCTCTTTAACTGTTTAAATATCAACTTGTATTTCCTTCTTCGTATTTCCTTCTACCTAATATTATTACTCCTAGAATTTACTGCATTAACTATTTTCAATTACGTTAAAGTCGAATTAATAAGCTAGTATGTTTATAATGGCATATTATATATTTATGTTTTAATTTCATTTTACTAAATAATGCAATATTATTACTAAACCTATATTCAAAAATCATGATAGTAGGATGCTATCTATTCCAGAAGTATTAGAATAATTATATTATTGGATTATAAACTACCTAACCCTACAATATGCTATAATTATGGCTCATCTGTTTTTCTAAATTTATGTATCGTCCATTATTATAACTAAGTTTTGTTCAATAATTTGTGAGTACGTTTGTATGTATAATTAATGCTTTGATTTCCTCCCTAACATAATCTATTGTTTTACTCTTTTACGTCAAAAACTCTCCTTTCTATCTAACACAGTTCGATTTTGATAAATTTCATATCTGCTAATTTTTCGGTTCATAGTTCATACCACTGAATTGATCTTGCATAGAATTGTACTACTATGTTCATCTCGTTTTTTTATTGTCTCTCCAACTTCAACCCTTCATTGGTTTCGCAAGGAAATATTAATGATTTTGCCATACTTGAGCTGTAAGTTTATTTATTCTACTTTTCGAGTAGTTGATGTTATTCTGCGCATTCTATATTAATTCCGAGAAAATCATAAGTCTTATCTAAACTACTTACTAAAATCGTATTCCTTTTCCTACAGTTGTTCGTTTTTAATCTCAAACTTACGTCTATTTATTACATTTGGTTTCATCATCCGTACTTACATTCTATCCTATACCAGTTGCATCGTGATGTGGTTGGTGGTGCGTGTATTTAACGTTAGTATTACTTAACACTTTTCAATTCCTCTTGTAATATTATATTCTAAGACTTAGTATATTAATACTATATTTGTCGGTCTAACTTTTTCTTTAATCTTAATAGCTAGTTTATCATCTATTACGTACGTGATTCATCATTTATAACGAAAACTTACTTGTTATTAATATATAATTCTTTAGAATTTTATGACTTCCGTTCAGTATTTCTAAGATTAGATTAGATTTGTTACTTAATTTTCTTGAATTAATTCTAAAATATCTAATTTCTTACGATAGTTTTGCCGTGTTCTAACTCTAACATGATTTAATGTTAACTTGATATTTACTATCTCATCAGCCTATCCATCACTAAAAATACGAAAAAGTATTATTATATTAATAACTAGGTAAGTACTTAACTTTGTAACAAGAAATTAAATCAAATAAAGTAATTGAAATGTAAGATTTAAAAAAAAGTAATAACAAATAAAGAAATTTTGTGCGTAGTTTGGTAGAATCTCTTTAGTAACGATATCATGCATTGGATACCGTGAAGTATTCTTGGACTACAAGGACAAAACAAATTAGGGACCTATGTGCATTCCTAGACTTTGTGGCACAAATACATATGAAATAGAACTAAATCGATAGTCGGAATTGTGGGGGGGCTCCGTAAACCTGGTACTTACACACTATGGAATTTTAGCTAGATCTAGTCAGGTATTTTTTGTTGAGAATAAAAATTAGGAAGTGCAATTGCGTTATACTAATTAATAGGCGTGAATTAGAATTATAGTGACGAACCGTATATTATGTGTTTGATACGAATCAAATTTGTAATCGGCTCCTTGTGTTGTTATAATAACTTGGTTAAAGATAATAGATAATTTATATCACGATTGAAACTATGAGATAGACTGATATTCTTAGCAATCAGCAAGAGTTGGGAACTCGGGACAGTGCCTGGGACTTGCGACCCTTCACCTGGGTTAGGTTTAGAAGGTGACAGAAGTAAACCATATTCATAGTTTGATTACAGCTGAAAAGTTTATTGAAGTTAAATCGTATGCTTTCGATAACGTTATTTGTAACGATGAATACCGCGAAAGGCTATATTTAACGAGGTCATAAAATTCAGCACACGTGTAATAAGTAATAAGACACAATTGATATTTTCTCGAATTAATGAAGTAATCAATTTATAAACTAGATCTCATTAATTACAATATACTGAGGCCGAAAATAACAAAGTTATACATGTTAACACCAGCTGTTTAGAATCTCATTTCTTTGGAACCAGGATTATTTCGATACATTTGAATGAAATTTTCAGCAATTAGTATCATAATTATTCAAGTCAATTAAGATAGTAGACATTTTGATACAGTGTTAAAGTGAATCTGATTGAAGATTAAATTAAAACACCAACTAGAGCAGTATGCAGAGTGCAGCGGTTCTAGAGATCTGCTGAAGCTTATAAAACTCATTATATGTATTAATTGCTGTTTAAAGCTGTGGAAAGTATATTATATTATTTCTGAATAACGTTAAATCAGCTACTCACTTTAGGACAAAATTAATTGATCACAGTGCATTTCCAACTATGGAGTAAATAGGGTGTTACTATATATAACTATATTCTAATTGATAACTGTCTAATTGTGAAAAAGTGCTGAACATCTACTACGGTAATAATTCAATTAATATTTAAGAAACTGAACAGTTCAAATAACAATGAATATTAAAATTATTATTTGAATAGTGTCATTTAATAACATAACTAGCAACACTTAAGCACTGTAGAAGGATGTAGGCAATCGTAAACAATAAAATAAAATTATTTTAACGGAGTTAAAGAATGTTATTTTATTATTTACATTATTCCAATGTAAACAATTAAAAATAAAATTTAAAAAATATAATATAATGAAAATAACTGGAATGGATTGAGTTAGGTGTAGACTTAATAAAAGTTATTTAAGTAAATAGTAGTAGTAATAACAGGTCCATTTAATAACATTTGCGATGATAATTATAATTTCTACAAAATAAAAACTAATTCACTAGAAATATTTCATTATGAGTGAATTAAATAAAAAGATAACTTTATAAAAAAACTTAAAGCTATTTTTAGTCATTAAAAATTAGTAACAACGATTGTGTATATTTGTGAAGGAGGGTGAAATAGACATTCAGAACGTAAATGAAAAAATGTACTAGGTAATCATCAAGAATAATAAAATTATATAACAAACTTATATTTCAGCATTTTGCTCAACCAAGTTTATAATCATCATCTAACCCCAGTATTAAAAGCTTTGTATAAAATAAATAACAAATACAATAAAAGCAGTGAATATATTATTTATGTGTAACTGAAATGTCTTGTTTTATAAAAAAAAAATCCTTTGTATATGAATACAGATTGGGACCTCCTTTTGTATCAAGTGTTAAATATCGATAGTATTTAAATAATTAACGCTCCCATTTCTTCTACTCTAAAACCCATATTAGGTAACGATAGGTACCCAAGCCATGCTAACTTTGGATTAAAATAGCGCTATGTAAAATGGCCTAAAATATTAATATTATAATTAAGTTTACGCTCTTATTTTGACGTTTAAATAAGAATACAAATTTGGATATACTTATGGTTGAAATTAACTAGTTTATTGTAGAAAATAAATTTATGTATTAACGATTACCTGTCACATTATATCTATATGTTCACCATGTTATGACTGGAAAGTCAATAATTTCGTTCCTGTATTTTTGATGAAATTAAAGCATATGTCGACTTAAAAATACAATAATTTGATTTCTGTGTTAACGATGAATTAAAGCATATATTGGCATAATTATGACTAAAAACTACTTATATAACTTCGTCCCTACATTAACGAGAGGTAATAATTTAGTTCCCATATTAACGAATTAAATAAGGCACATTTTGGTAGAATAATGACTGAAAGATCAATAATTTGATTCCTGTTTTGACCAGTTCAAATATGACTGCAAAGTCAACCATTTCTAAGACTAGGGTATATTTTATTGTTTTAATAATAATAATAACGATATCTAATTTACGTTTACTGTAATTCTAATTAATTATCAATATTGATAAATTACGCTAATAAAAAAAGCTGTGAAATTATTTTACAACAATACACATACACCTAAAATTTGTGACCCTATCACACAATATCTAATAACTTCTTTAGACCTACAACATCTTCCTATCATCAACACATATCTAATACACCTTTTCGTCCATATTTTGTACGTAGTCATTATATTTACCTTATTCTGTGTAGTGATACTCAGAAATAATTACAACATTATGCCTAAAATATATATTTAATATTGTTTTTCGTTGGTACTTTGTACATAGTGATTATATTTAGCTTAGTCGCTATATAGATAGCTACCCCAGAATACATTTAATAACTTTTCGTATCTCATATCTGTTTTAGTCTGTTTTGTACGTAGGCTCTATAGATACAATTACCATATGACACATACAACACCTCGACCTATCACATATTTAATATCGTTTATTCGTCAGTATTTTGTACGTAGCCGTTATATTTAACTTGGTCTGCATAGTTATAGTTATCACATAAACACCTACAACTTTTCACCCTATCAAACTTTTAATCTACCTTTTCATTTGTATTTTGTACGTAGCCGTTATATTTAACTTGGTCTGCATAGTTATAATTACCACATAAACACCTACAACTTTTCACCCTATCAAACTTTTAATCTAACTTTTCATTTGTATTTTGTACGTAGTCGTTATATTTAATTTGGTCTGCATAGTTATAGTTATCACATAAACACCTACAACTTTTCACCCTATCATACTTTTAATCTACCTTTTTATTTGTATTTTGTACGTAGTCGTTATATTTAACTTGGTCTGCATAGTTATAGTTATCACATAAACACCTACAACTTCTCACCCTATCAAACATCTAATTTACCTTTACATTTGTATTTTGTACGTAGTCGTTATATTTAACTTAGTCTGTATAGATTAGTTCCCAATTAATTCACAAATAAACAACTTTTCACCCTATAACATGTCTATTATCCCTTTCTATCCCTATTTTGTATGTAGCCATTATATTTAACTTGGTTTGTATAGAGACAGTTACAATATGATATATACCTATTCCTACAACTTATCACCGTATCACATATTTAATCGACCTTTTCGTTTGTATTTAATTAATATTAAGTTCGTTTGGAGTAATAATAGTTTATATTTAGCTTAGTCTGTATAGATATAGTTACCATATAATACCTACAACTTCTCATCCTATCACACATCTAATATCCCTTATCCTTAACTTTATCTGTTTAGATATAGTTACCATGACACCTACAACTTCTCACCTTATCACATATCTCATATCCCTTTTTATCGGTGTTTGTACGTGTTCATTATATTTAACTTAGGCTGTATCGATATAGTTATCAACTAATACATATACATACAACTTCTCACCCTATCACAAATCTAATATCTCTTTTTGGGGTATTTAGTACGTAGTCGTAATATTCAAATTTATCTGCATAGATATAGCTTCCACATATGCACCTACAACTTCATATCACATATATCTTATATCCCTTTTCGTCGGTATTTTGTATGTATTCATTATATTTGGTTTAGTCTGCATAGATTAATTACCACATTATACATACACCTATAACTTCTCACCCTGTCATATTCGTCGCTATATTTCAAGTAGCCATTTTATTTAATTTCGTCTGATTAGATATAGTTACTACATAAACACCTACAACTTTTCACCCTATCACACATCATAAATTCCTTTTCATGGATGTTTTGTATGTTGTCATTATATTTAATTTCATCTGCATAGATAAAGTTATCAAATAAACACCTACAACTTCTTACCCTTTCACATCTTTAATATACCTTATTTTATACATAGTATTTATATTTAGCTTAGTCTGTATAGTTACCACATAATACACCTACAACTTCTCATCCTATCAAACATCTAATCTACCTTTTCGTTTGTATTTTCTGTATCTGATAGTTCTGTAATCAAAAACATATGTATTCTTTATCGTTTTTCTCATCCCCTCTACATGCAATATGTGCTCATATGTATTTAATATACTAGAATAGATAGTCTAATCAGAAATACATTAATCTCTACCATCTTTTTATCGCTCACCTTATAACTAACACAACTTCACAGGTTTTGCTACCACATAATGTGCTTTTTGGTCAGTATTTTCTACGCAGTCATTATATTTTTGTTTTGGTTGCTATAGAAATATCTAGTTAATTTCACAATACATTTTTTGTAATATAAACCTATAAATAGAATATAATTAGTTGCCAAATCAAAATATATTTAATATCTATCTTTGTGTTCGTCCACCTGTTTCATTTTCATTAATGCTTGTTTTATCAAATCTAGCGTCTTTTTCATACGTATTTTGTATGTCGTTGCCTTTATATAATACTTTTGATATTTGATATACCTAATACGTGCGCACCTATAGTAATTAGGTAGTTCATCAATCACAAATATATTACGACTCTAACTTTGCTCTGTCGATCACTACACATCTTATCCAATTTCTCCAATTCTTTTAACTAATACCATTTTATAATGTCACCTATTCTATATATATGTACTTATATTTTACTATTAAATCATGAACCCATGTAGAAAATCCTGACGTCTGAAAAATATATGTTGTAGCTCGTATTATTTTATTTATTGCCCTCAATAAGTAATTTTACTCGTAAACTAACACATTATTACTTGTTACTATCTAGCACAGCATCTACCGCCAATGGAAATCTTTGTCTTATAACTTCAATTTCATTGTCTTTAGCATTTTTACTTTTTCACTATGTAATAGAAGTCTATAATAGAAGTCTAATGTATATGTATATAATGCATTACACTAAAATTAAAGCTCTACCGGATAAAACTCGCTAAAATCAAGTTGAACATATTTCTGGAACTAAAAACGCAATACGTGTAGTGTTTACAAATCTAGTGAGCTTAAAGATTTTTACGAACTAAAATATGTTTTATAGATATTCACAAATGATATACTATAAAATGTTATTAACTAATATAAAGTATATATAGTATATAGTACAAAATGTTAAATGTTGTATATTAACTGATATATAGTATAAAATGTTGTTAATTTATTAACTAATCTATATTTTACTGCTGCCATTACACTTGTTGAAACGTTGTGCTAAAATAAAATACCTATATCTAAATATAAATAATTCTATACCCCGATAAAGCGCAGCCTACTGGGCCTAATAGTCTTATTTATATTTTAAAATACTCTCAGGTAAAAATGCAATGACCTGCCTTAATTTAAAGTCAATCCATCGATACTGTATTTCTATATAATGTATATGACTTAAGAGTTTAGAGTCAATTTATTATGGAGAAATTACGCATCTCAATATTTCTATTTATATTCTGTTACTACGTAACTGGGTGTGAAACTTATAGTTGTAGTTAATTACCAATATCGTGATTGATATACCCTCTTATTGCTCTTGTAAATTTTTTTTAATGCATAAAATGTTTTACTATTATGGCTTGTAATTTTTTGAGTTTTAGTTCATGTACCTAGGACAATACTTTTATCACTCTCTAGTTATTTCTTACGTTTAAGTTTAGCATTAATTATGATATGTACCTAGTGACCTTATAAACTTCCGGTAAATGTTACTTGGTTCAGATTTTTCCTCACAATAACAGTTCATAGTTATTTCTAACATATATTTAGTTCTTCTCCAATGCCTCCTAACTTCTACCGACCATCCTCTGGTTTCTATAAAAAACGTATTCCGTAATTGTACCTTTATTATTATTTTCTAAAATAGATGTCTATCATATTTCGCAATAACGTTTTTCTTAGACAGTGCTTAAATAAAAATATTTAAATTAATTTAAGCCTCTTAGGTATACTAGCATTTATATTTAAACACTCTTGACTAAAAACGCAACAACCTGCCTAAATTAGCAGCTTAGATTTTTCCCATTTATCGTGAATTTATTGTGTAGAAATTTCGCATGTCAATATTTCTTTTAATATTCAGTTATTACGTAACTTAGTCCTAAGCTTATTAGTTGTAGTTAATTATTAATTTCGTGAGTGAAATACCTTCTTATTGTTCTTGTCAAATTAAGCTTTTATGAAATTATTGTAATACATAAAAATATTTTCGTTATTATATACGTTGTACGTTTATAATATAGGTACGTTTATCATATTTTTAAGTTTACTTCATGTATCGAAAAGACAATACTTTTGTTCTTGTAAGTTCTTAAGTTTAAGTTTAGCATTAACTTTGGTACCTATATTTCTATTATTATTCTGTTACTACATAACTAGGTCCGAAACTTATTAGTTGTAGTTAATTATCAATATGGTGATTTATATACCTTCTTATTGATTTTGTAAAATTGTTATGATGTATAAAATGTTTTACTATTACGGATTGTGCCTATACGCTTATCATTTTTTTTAGTTTGCGACCTTATAAATCTTTAGTACCTATATGTTGTTGCTTTGATTAGATACTTCCTCACAATAACAGTTCATAGATATTTATATTTAGTTCTACTGAAATACCTTCTATCTACCAACTTCTAGTTTATTTTAAAATATATTCCGTATGATGCCTATATTTTTACTTTTTTTTTGAAAATGTATTTCTTAAACATAACGTTGTCTTAAAGTGAAATAATTCTACTTTTAAATAATTCAATAGCCCGATTAAGTGTAACCTACTAGGTCCAATGCCATTTATATAAAAACACTCTTGACTAAAAACTCAAAAACCTGTCTAAATTTCAATCCATTGATTCTGAATTTTTATAATGTATGGAGATGTAGCATAATAACTAAGTATTTTTTCCTTATCGTCAATATATTCGCATGTCAATATTTCTATTAATATTGTGTTACTACGTAACTAGACTATAAACTTGACAATTATTACTCTGGTCAAATTAACTTTAGATGAAATTTTTATAATGAAAAAAATATTTTGACGTTACTAACGGCTTGCCATAAATTTTCGCTAATCATAAATTTGCAGTTTTACTTATCCTGGTAATTTCTTACATTTAAGTTTAGCATTAATTATGATGCTAGGGACCTTAGAAACCTTTAGTAAATGTTAATTTTATCAGATACTTCCTCACAAGGACGGTTCTTAAATATTTCTATCATAATATTCAATTTTACCAAGAAACTTTTCAAATACCTCCTACCAACTCCTAGTTTCAGTGAAACGTATTCAAAAACGATGTCTATATTCCTATTTTTAAATATAACCTTATGAAATGCTAATTATGAAATGCTGTCTACATGTGAAATAGATTATAATATTACTTAAAATATGTATATTCGGAACTTATAACTTAAAAAAGACACTTAAACACTTATCTCTGACGAAGAGCAACACTATATGAAAAATAAAAAAATAAAATAATTATTTTAATAACGACTTAACGCATAACTCTATAATTTTTTATGAATGATTAATTTGCAATCTTTACTTAGCATTTTTGTAACAGCTTTATTATTTAAAAAAAAACCTAGCAACTCTAAAATCTATAATTTCGATCCTTAAAACTTAGTCATGATATAGTTAGTTCTACAGTATTCCTATTTATACATCCTAATTCCATGAGAGTCACTTATATTTTACTTTTTAACTGTTACTTAATTATGTCGTGTTGTCCAATTCCTTCCTACAAATTCTACATATAAATGCGATAACTATATAACTGAATTAGAAATATACTTTTGTGAATTTAAATCTTCTAGAAAAGTTATATTTTATGCTGTATTGTACTCACTAATCATTCGGTCTCCTCTTTCTCTACGATATCTTACGATATTTTAAAAATCTTGGTGTTCAAAAGTATTCCTAGTGATTTCATCAGTGTTCCTATTCGATTGTGTTTTAAACATGTATTGTATACTTAATTCGAAATTATTATACCTACTAATAATGGTTTCAATTAGTTCAAGTGTATTTTCTTTTTCAACCGTTTTTTTTTTACCTGATATAACTTTAAATTAAAATTCTGCCTGGCAATTCTTTAACTGATTCTTCTTGTCATAAATATTACTTATTATTCTTATAAGCTTGAATATTTCCTTGTGATCTAGGTACTTGTTTAATTCTTTACTTCTCTTTAATTTCTGAAATTTACCAAATAACCAAAAAATTTACTGCATAATCATGATCGCAGTCCACTTTCTATTTCACATTTTTCAAATTCATTCCCAATTTCAACGAGAAGCTTAAACTTATCTTAGGAAATATGATTCATCGATAGCTTTCTTTAATCTTAGGTTAGTTTCAAATTTTTATTAATTAAACTCATTAAATCTTATGTCCTTGCCCTAAGTCTTGCACAATATTTCATAATCCCAGAAAAAATGTTGTCATTATTATTTTAACATTATTCACCTATTTTGTGTATTTGCTTCATTTTAATTCATCTGCATTTGTAATGCACCTTTAATTCCGTAAAGTTTCAAAAATATTGTATTTTACTCGTCTTGAAAGTCTATTTTTATGAACTTCTTACGCTTAATTTTACTTTGCCTATCAAAAACCTCTAGAAATTATTATATATACCGCTTTCTTATTTCGCTTATGGGTGTGTGTTATTACTCTACTTGGGAATCGTGACCCATATAAATACTCAAATGGATTAAGACCTTATTACTATATCTAATTTTCTATTAAAATAAGTAGGTATTTACTGTACCTAATGTGTTTTTATGTTATTTTGTGTTATATCTTATTCCTTAACGTTGCAAATATAGTATTATATTTGTTATTTATCTATCTTATATATATTTTTCCGTGACTTATATCGATAACTTCATTATTACCACTTATTATAACTAATTTATACGTTTAAACTTTTTCACATTAAATACTCTTTATAAACAAACGGTAATTCTTTAAGCTTTACTACTAATTAAATATCTACCTACCTACAATTATGCTTAACCTTGCGCAATGTTTGCGTCTTTTAGAAATAGGTCGGCAAATTTTTAAAGTATGAGCTAATGTCTAATTATGCATAGATGATTGGGCAGTGATTCACATGCTATTATTGCACAACATCATGAAATAATATGCTAATAGTTAGATTCAAAAGCAGGAAAATATTGCTGTACCCAATGATACTAAAATAACGATAAGTTAATTTCACACGGAACGGGAGTTATTTTCAGAACATGACGAACCTGAAGGTATATACATAGAGTACAACTACGAATGCGATAGATAGAAAATACGGAGCGTATGATACAGAAAGAAATAAGCTATCTGTAGTGAGGTGCACTTGAAGTGCAAGATAACGATTATGGTCTGAATTTGTTTGTAATAGATGCCCGCACGCTTGTATGATGTCTACTTTGGCTCTACCTAACATAAATGCTAAATATAATGTATTAGATTATATCATTTACATTCTGTTTTTCCGTTACTTTCCCAAACATATATTAGTTTTATAAACCTTAATTACTTTTAGGTTATTTATAATTATCTGACCCTTATCTGATATTGCTGATATTTGACAGTAAAGTAAATAGTTATTGCTTAATGTATAAATTAATTTAAAATCAAATACATATCTATTAAATATATATCGACGATAAGCTTGCTGTTATCTTCATATTATAAATAAAGTAGTAATTAAATTATTTTAGATATTATCTCTAACTGCAGTAGACGTTAATTACGATTAAGAGGATCGAGGATAGGAGGATATGTGGAGAAATAGTAGGATGCATATTAGGTCAATATAAATAATAATGTCATCCTCGATCAAGTTGAACTAAATTACTACTTGACGATTTCCTAAATGATTTTGATCTTGAACGCAATTATTTTCAGAAGTCAAATCGGCTCTTCACTGATAAATTTCACATTTTTAATGTTGTCAGTATTTGTAAGCACAACAAACTTCTCTAAACATTTTTTTCCATAGAAAAGGCTTTGGCCTTTCTCGTCTTATAAAAACTGATATTTAAACTAACTGTCTTTTGCATATCATTATTCATTATTTCCGTTGAAAAAGATCCAGATGTTCACCAAAAACTTTAAAATCATACATAATATTTTCTAAATTTATTTCTGTAATATTTGTGTGACCGTATGGTCACACAAATATTACAGAAATAATATATACTTGTATTGTATCAGTGGCATTAGCATATTCGTTTTTTTTTATGTATTATTCAATAAATAATAATAGTACGTATTTATTACGTCGTGAAAGTGTGGAAAACAACTCAGATTATATTTTGTATTATCAGATGTATTAAATAACAACTTCCTTCAAAAGAATGGAGTGTATTCAAATCTGCTCTTGACTTTACCTAATATAAGCTCTTGATTTATACAAATTGCTTTGATCTTTTTGTTTTTTGGCGCGGTTTGATTGTTTGGCGCATATATGTATTGAAGTAGCGAATCTATTGTCTTATTAGACGATGTTCATCAATTACGAGATATATCTCTAATATCCTTTCCATTTTGCTATCAATTAGGCATATTTGATTGAAAGTGAACGGTGTTTTTTTTGGTTTCGCGTAATAATCACACGAAGTAATCTTTTTAGATCAGATTGCATTAACAATGTATTATCGATTTGACATTTTTTGTTTTCATTTCAGTTGTTCATTTCTTTTTCTTTTCGTTTCAGCTCTAATTTCTTTCCTTATCTCTAATATTTTCTTTCCTTTAATATTTATATATAACTACTCATATTGTTAAGTAATTTGAAATGTCCTTAATTCTTAATTGTAAAATATTATCTGACAAATTTTCAGTCAATGTGTGCTCTATCTGCATTAAAATCTCTAACAATATATGGACGTACCTTTATGAAGAAAAATCAATGGTAGTATTAATAAATATTTCTCTTTCTCATCGATACTACTTATTATCATTTTAACCTGTCCCTACATCTTCCATAGTGTAGTATGTCTTATAAAATGCATCGTTCTATATGCAGTTCAAGAATCTTATATAAAAAAAATGTCTTCATTTAGATAGATCTAAGATTCTATTGTATTCACTTTATTTCTTGAAACTATGCAATGATTTTGTAATCTTATAGTATTTGGCAAGTGTGTCATAATAAAGCTCAGTCTTCCTGTTCGTGCATTACTGGTTACGTAAGGAGAATAAATAAGTATCATTTCAACACGGAAGTACTTATTAGCCTCAAGCTTTAGTCTACAATATGAAGTAGTATATCAGTCTATGAGAAAAATACCTGACAGTAACATCTGCTGACCGTTAATACCTTTCGATATTTGCTTTATATTTAGCAAGCTTTATAATTTTTTCAACTCAAACATTCGTAACATTTTCTCATTCGCATTTATTTTTAAAAGATCTTAATTCATTCTCAACACAATTTATTGTTTTGCGTCTGTTGTCTAGCCTGCAATCTCTTTATATATTTATTTCAAGCTATAATATAATTATTTCAGGAAATATCAAAATAGCATTATCAACAATCTGTCCTTCAGTTTGTAGAATTGGGATCCAATGCATAAAATATTTATCTTTGCATAAATGGTGATGTGGTTTCTTAAAAAAAAATTTTTTGTCTTGTAAACTATAACTCCGATCAAAAATCTTCTAACCGAACCTCCTGCACATATTTATATATGCTGCATTCTATTTTGTATGACTTCTATAACTTAACACACTTCTGTATTTACATGCTACTCTTTGAGTGAGCTCATATTGTTATATAGAGATGAATATTATTATAACTAGTCATTAGATTTTCTATAATTACTAGGACACTACAATAATTGCATATTCATGTCTTCCTGCACTTTTGTCGTAAGTTATATTTTAGTCTAAATTCAGATTTGTAGGTATGTACAGTAGGTGTGTAGATGAGAGCTAATTTCAACCTCAATAAGTTTCAGCCTCATTATGTAATGTTATTCGCTATCATTTGCGTTTTATGATCATTTCTTAAATATTTCTCTAAAATGTAATAATAGCCATCCATCCATTTAATCCTTTTAATTACTTGGTTGAATTGCCTTATATAGTATTGTTCCTTTTTATTCTGTATGTATTTCATATATTTTCTTTGTTATATAATTGCGCTCAACTTCCATATCCAAATGAGAAATGTTCTCTCTCTCCATCATTACTTTCGGGATTCGCTCTCGATATTAAACACATGTAGTTTCACATCAGACTCGCCTTATCGCACTGTATTTAGGAGAAATAAGACCCTTAAAAAAACAAAACTCAAGTACTTGTACGCCGGCCGGGCCATGGGTGCTTCATGTCATTCACATTTCAGTGCCACGCCAAATCGTACGTTTCATAATATTTCATGTTAATATAATTATATTTTATCTTATTGTTTAATGGTGCCTGAACGGGAAAGAAGTGGGCAAGTGAAATTGGTTGTTTGTAACGTATATTGTCATTTATTTATCCAGCTATAATCTAGCTAAGATAATTAAAAAAGGTAACAAAGAAATTAAAACGTCGTCTAGACGGTTTAGTTTCGATTTCAATAATAGTGATTAATCGACATCTTAGATCCGGCAGGGTAAGTACTTAGATAATTAAGTATTTACATGTAACCTCTGTTGGTGGTTAATTAACTGCAATATTTGTGCACCACAAAGTACAGTATATGCCGAGCCTGTACATGTATACTCATGTTATATAATTTAAGTAAGACTATATTCACAACTGCAAATTCCAATCTACCTATTCCAATGAATACTGGAATGGAGGATCTTAGAGAACGCAATCCAGCTAGCAGCACACTGAGAAAACAGAAACTGAACGCAAAAGTGTCGTCGATGTGACAGAGGAACAAGAATGGAAACCTGAATATTTATGTGGTGTACTACACCACGGGTTTGTGGAAACCGGTTTGTCCATATTGGGGCCTACCACCTCCGCTTTTAACGGCAACCGAACTGCTTACTTTAGGGCTACCCACCGCCCTATTTTAACGGCAACCGAACTGTCCATTTTGGGGCTTTTCACCGCCATATTTGAACGGCAACCGAACTGTCCATTTTGGGGCTTTTCACCGCCATATTTTAACGGCAACCGAACTGTCCATTTTGGGGCTTTTCACCGCCATATTTTAACGGCAATCGAACTGTCCATTTTGGGGCTTTTCACTGCCGCCATCATCACGGTAACCGAATCGAAATCATGATGTACATATGGGACCTCCGTCTTTCAAGATTTTTCCAGAAAAGACGAAACAGCACTATCCGTCAGCTGCCTATAATCGCCTGTTCTCTTACGAAAAATGAGATGATATCTGTCTTTAACTATCTTGATGCGGTGCGACTAAGTGCTGCTGCACCGCCTTTATCGAAGCCAAGTACCACCACTTCGCTATACAATCTGTAATTCCGGTCACCTTCTGCAACGCGTATATCAGACGAGACTTCAGAAACTCAGATGCCTAATTTAGACCAGGAATTATTAACAATATTGGCCGAGGACGCTGTGTTCTTCAAAAAATACATACATATATTCACGCCTGTGAGTCCCTAAAGGGGCGGGCAGAGATATATTGGCATTTCGCAAACTATAAATTAATAAGTGCGGACTGTAATTACAGGCAAACCTAATCAGGTTGAAACATATTGTCCGTTCTGGGCTTATTACAAATATACTATAAAAATTGAAATTCCCGCCATACGGAACAAAGGTATTAAGGAAGCGATTACGGCATGCGCCTTATCATCGCCCAGTACAGTTATTGGAAATACTTCTCGGCTTGGGAAACAAAGAACAACAGCTCTTGAGAGTGTTGACGGCGTCCTTGACGCCTAGAATGTTAAGTAATATCCAAAGTAGTGGTTCTATTCCACGCTGTTT
Organism: Eilema caniola; assembly: GCA_949126895.1. NCBI lineage: Eukaryota > Metazoa > Arthropoda > Insecta > Lepidoptera > Erebidae > Eilema > Eilema caniola. Next base: position 23,610,139 of record OX421467.1, read on the forward strand.
TTTTTCTTCAGATTGTATGCTCTTAAGAGTGTGCAAGTGGCTCAATCAATTCGAGTATTCTCCCTCGAAAGGAACAAGTTACAGGTTCGGGTCCCGTTCCTGATGTAGACTTTTCTGCTTTAAATTTATAAAGATTTCAGAGATTTATAAACAACTAAATAATGTAACACTTTAATAAAATTTCAATACAATACTAAGTACTCAAATCGATTGGTCAGAGCATTCCCCCTGTAAGGGACTGGTCGCAGGTTCGAGTCCCGCCTGTGTCGCTTCACCTTTCCTATCTTAATCGATTTGAATGAAGCTTTTTACGATCTAAATGTACCTGAAACTCTAAGATCTGCAATAAGTAGATCTCGAGCGGATATTAAATTCGCACCTGCGACCTGCGACTAAACCTCAATAACTGTCTAGACGCTGAAAAATATCTAGCAGGTCTTAAGACTGGCGGGCGACCACACTGCCCGGAGCGGTCATCCGGTGCGAGATGGATGCGTGCCTCGTGACCTCGCACACCACTGCCTGCCGCCGCGCATACACACATGCTTCCAAAAGCACGACGCCAACAGCAACGCGCGCTCTGTTTTCAGGGCGTCGCGTCATCCGGTGACTCTTGAGGAGTCCACAGGTCCCTTTTTATTTTTATAAACAATGGTGCACAATCCGAATACGGATATCATCAAATCATAATAGATTTTTTTTATACAAGTAGGGGTTCAAACAATGACACCTATAGAACATCAAATTCTCAATCAGAATTTAAAGCCTTTTAAAAGGTTATATACGAACTCATTTACCTATACAAGGGTTTTTTCTACTGGGCTCTTATGACGGTCAATTTATTTATAGCATTTAACTCAATCGTGTGGGTCCCAGTCTCAGTACTTAACACCTCACTTAACACTTCGTTACAAACTTAATAGTTCAAGAACAGCTTGATTGATTTAACTGCTACTTATGTTTAAGCTGCTTAATTGATTAAGAATATGAATAATAATATTTTTTTACTAGCAATAACAATAACCACATTCTATATTGTATGAAAATCTATATAAACTGAAGGTGGTATAAGCGCAACCTCTAAGGTATTGACATTGATTGTCAAAGCAGTGACGAAAATATTAAGCCCAATGGATTATGTAACATCATTTAACAAGGAAATAATTATATTTTACAATATTATGTACCTAATTCATTTATAAAAATAGCAGGACTGCGTATTTTTTTGGTTTGCTAACATCTGCCGGTCCGGCTGTTGAATATGCCTACCTACTGAAGACTGGCCATAAATATAGTAACTTTGAGAAAAAATAAATCCTAGTTATATCTCAAAGATGATTAAAATTATAATAATTTATGGCTAAACCGAAAATATTGACTTTTGCAATTTATCAATGTTATTGAAAATTTAATTATGCCAAATAAAAACCGACGGCTATTCATTGGAAATAATCATAGATGCCTCAACGACAGGGTGAGGGGATGGTTTGTGATGACAACGCCGCTGGTGGTCCGTGCTGTCCGTACTGGGTTTAAAGAGACCTCCTACATACATATCTACTACCTTGTATTATAGGCCACCCTCTCAGGCCTTAAAACCCACGCAAAAGAGCTTTAAGTTTGGCAAATATTACAATGAATATGCGACCTCTATACCAAACATAATAAAACAGAGGAGAGTACAGTTTTTTTTTTGTACTGGTTTTTCCTATACGGAAATGGTGTGAATAAGGATCTAAAGATAACCTGAACGCGGAGTCAAGAAAATCACATCCATACATATAGTGGGAGCCGTCACAAAAACTTTTAATAAAATTATAGATCGTTATGATCCTTGTCATATTCACTTGCAAGCAAAAAAAAAAAAAAAAAAAAAATACAAAATAAAGACACCCAGATACCATTGTTATTAATGCATTTATAATATCATGGAGTACCTAGCTACTTTTTCTTAATGTATTTTTGCCTATTTCAATTGTATGAAAACCTTACATTAAGTTATTAACGACCATGCGATTGGGGTACTACCCAATGATGTTATAGTAAAAAGGGAGGAGCACTACCATTATGAATGACCCACCCAGCCGTGTGGTACCCATTGTATGATGTTTGTTCACATACAAACCCTTAATGCATGAATGAATAAAACTTAATTGCTCACCAGTAATTAATATATATATACATTTATAACATTGTAACAAAATTCATATAGTACAATGGGTGGTCTTCTTCTTTCTGTTTCTACATTCCGGTCTTGTTCGTTTTCATTCTTAACTATAGGAATGAGCGACGGTACTCCGACAAATTACACTGGTTACTGGTTAGGGATGGTATCACTACGTATCTGCTCCAGAGAAGAATTCCTCAGTCATCCATTCCACCAATGTTAGCATTGATTCGCGAAGGCATTTTTTCGCATCTGACGTTTTATGCTGGCGCGAAAACCGGTGCCTTAAATAATAATTGTAGACCTGCTGTGTCATAACTTTTTTGATCAAGGAATAATGAGCTAATAAAACAATACCTGGAAGGAGTTTTTGGTTTACGCCTAGCGTTATCCAAGTATACGGAATCAGATTTAAATTATTTTAAAGAGTGGTATCTCAACGATACTAATCTTGGACAAATTACTAATAACATTGTTGTTAACATTAAAATTACTGATCGAATAAAAATAACGAGATTAGTAGTTCTAGTTCACTCCAACCCACTATTTTTTCACATTTTATTCATTTTTTATTCACAAAACTTCAAACATGTGTCGCAGCTATACCGACGTATCTTGGCAATACTAAAAACCTTACCTACGTAAAAAATATGAATTGCTATTTCTATCTTTATCCGAAAATCCATAAGAGTAAGATACGTTATGTTTCTGCACAGGACAGAGCAATGAAATCAATACATTTGTTAAAATTCTGCAATATTTACTAAATATAATCATAGAAATATTAGCATTGACTCCTATAATATTGCTGATGTTGCAAATAACATTTTGAATAGGTGTACGTGTAATACCCACAAGAATTCAACTCACTTCAAATTGAAGAACAATACAGTTCTCTAACTGGTATTAGTGTAAAGAACCTAGTACAAAATGTTATGTCCATAAATATTGTTATGTTCTCATTCCTCACTATTTTCGAAATGATTAATTTACTCTGGCATTTCACGTAATTTTCATACTTAGGTACTCTCAACATCTACATGTGTTTAATATCGAGAGCGAATCCCGAAAGTAATTGATGATCAAACGAACTTACCTGTACGTGAAGTTCGATCATAATTACTGGAAGGGATTCGCTCGAAGATATTAGCATCCCTCCCGCCCTAAGACTAGTCTATCCCAAATTGTGAAATGCCAATAGTTCTGCAATCTCTAAACTTAATGACATGAAGCACCCATGGCCCGGCCGGCGTACAAGTACTTGAGTTTTGTTTTTTTTAAGGGTCTTATTTCTCCTAAATACAGTGCGATAAGGCGAGTCTGATGTGAAACTACATGTGTTTAATATCTTCGAGCGAATCCCTTCCAGTAATTATGATCGAACTTCACGTACAGGTAAGTTCGTTTGATCATCAATTATATTTTACTCTAAATCAATCAAGGTTGATACAATTATTAAAAATGATATCCGTCCTAAACCTATTAATGTCGTTTAAGTTCTTATCATAAATCTATATAATCTAATTAAGTTTCAGATGTCGATAATTCAAAATATTATTTACATGTTTCGTTTGCTTTAAATTACCACAGTAGGAGTGTTTCAAAATATGCGTATCATTCATTAATTAGCTTTAAACACAGATCCTACAATTAGGCTTCTATAGCAGACTACACAGTTCAATTATAAAATATTTATTTTGAGCCTAAATGTTCACTAAACGTGAACATTTTCTAATTATATACATCGAAAAGTAAACAGGAAGTCCATAATAAATAAAGTTTGCTTTTGTACTTTATATTATAAAAACTAAATAATATTAATGATGTTTGGCAATGTTTTACAATATTTTACACAACGATGTCTAGACGTGGTAAGTAGCGTAACTAGCTTATGTTTTGAAAACTAGAATGTAGATAAAAATACATAGATATTTTTTTTTTGCATATACATACATATTTTAAATATATATGATAAACTTTGAACAACTGTATCAAGGACAATTTAATAAGAACATGATGGGTGACTACATTTAGGGGCTTATACGAAAAAGTACTGAACTTGACAAAACAAATGCAAAAAAACAATAAATAAAGCATTCTCCGAATTATTTTTGTATTTATTTATGCTGTATTTTTTATTCATTATTTTTCTTTTGAATATACTTAGTGGAAATTGACAAATAACGCGTTTCCATAGAATTTGAATTTTCGTTGTTCAAAAGCAAACTTTATTAGATAAAAAAAATCCTTCTTTAATTAAGCATAAGTTATCAATATCAGAGGTACAGAACTCAAGCACAAAAATCGTGTTGACCAGTGCAATGTATCTCTACAAATACCTGCTACCAATCTACTTCCAAATCCTGATGATCATATTATTATAAACAACCAAATTAGTTGATCCATCAACAATATATTAGATTTTAAGTCTAAAGGTGACTAGCCCATGCAATTGTGCTGAGAGCCTCAAACCGTATTCTTAAACAAAACAAGCGTTTTTGATGAAAATAACTTTGTTTCGTAAATACAAAGACAATTATATCACTCACATCACCCACATGCACGACACATAAACAATAAATACTCTGAAAGCAGAGGACGCAAAATAAAATTTTGTAAGTGCGTTCACTGCTTGCAAAACCAGCAAAAAGTTAATTACACATGGGCCAGAAGTATAAAACAAAAGCACTTCTCATTGAAACTGAACATTTTCTGAAGGGACACTGCACGGAACTCGATAATACCACAAGCACTTTGAACTCCACACGAAACATTTTAATACCTACATTTAGTTTGTTGGCGTAAATCGTGCACGACCACTAGCACAAATGAAAAAAATAAATAAAATAAATTATTCGATTTAGAGTTTTCTGATCATGCATTTGAACTCTTGTCAATATGATAACAAGTTTAAAATCGTTATTATTATGAAAGCCACTGATTTTGAACAATCCAAAAAATTAACACATTTCATACCAAGTAGTTATTATTATAGTTTAACATCTTTTGCTCGTACTTGTATTGTTATGTCAATAATTTAGAAGTTACCAAAACAGTTAAAACCAAGAATTAAATTAAAACTTTCACAACATTGCAGACACTCACCATTTAACTTTTTTTGGGTATTGGATTAATGCTATGAATTTATACACTCCAAAACACATAATAACATAATACCTAATATTTGAATAAGGCAATACACCACCTAAACGCATGCACAAGTATTTGTGTTCTATAAAGCTTTCTAGATTTGTTGTTAATTCGTTAGTAGAACATGAATTTTATAATAATTATAATTTTTGTTAAAATATTTTGCAATAATAAGTTTTGTTGAAATATTTTGCTAAAATATTTTGCAATAATAAGTTTTGCTAAAATATTTTGCAATAATAACTATGTTTGCTAAAATATTCTGCAAAAATAAATTTGTTTGCTAAAATATTTTTGGTTTATAGGGTGGTTTGTGATTATGATGCATCATTCTGCTACCAACTATAAGTCTTAAGTCCAATCCTTAGTGCATTAACAATACTAAGCGTGCTCAGGTTGTAACACATTCCTTTATAAGCCTATATCGTTCCAAGAACCAATACCAGAAGGAAACCATTACACATCAACTGCTCGCCAAAGAAGAGCTTGTGATCAAATCAATCTAGCAAACAATTTGCTGAAACCGCTTTAAACATGAACATAAGCATATAATAAGTTATATATATATTAGTGAATTGTCTTTATCTATTTAGTCGATGAAATATCAGTTTCAAAAATCTATTTATTATTTAACCGTTTTAATGTAATATGTTAAGATTATAATAAAATTAAGTAAGGTAGGTATATTAATAATAAGAGTATATTAAACAAATCGTGCCGAATTCTTAAAAAAAAGTACGTTAAAATCCTTTTTACACATAACCTAGAATAACAATTAAAATAAAATAAAAAATTATTATTTACTTAGTTCTTCCTTTTTGATGACACGTTACTAATATTTACCAACTTAAACAGCTAATAGAAACCTATAAATTACAGTAAAAAGGCACTCATTTTTAACACGTGTCTATGCTATAACAATTTTGATTAAGCCTTCATTTGGCTTATTGCGCAGTAGGTATATCATTATACCATAAACAAAAAAAAATGAACTGATAAGATAATCTTAAAATTAATAGTCTAACTTGACAACGTTCATGGATAATAAAACGTGAAGGTTTAATTATTTTAAATAATATGCCTCTTTATCATAATACAGGCCATTTATATTCCATTTCATCCAAAGCCTAACGGCGCAATAACCTTCCTAAAAGGCGTCCAAAAAATAATTTCAATTTCTGTCCAAATAGATAATCTCTTGTCGTCGTAACTACCTATTTAAGTTCTCATATTTATCCGCATTCTAGTAACCATATTGCAAGTTATACTTCGTTTAAATCGGTAAATAATATTATTTACTATCGATGTATAAAAAAAATTAAATGGCAAACTGTGTAAAATCTTTGTCATGGGCAATGGCTGTGGGATTTTTTCAGAACTTTATTTTGACTTATTGAGCTAATGTAGACAGATAGGTACCTTCCTAATTTTAAAATACATACATTCTATAACAGGCATCATCGTAAATTGATATATAAATCGGTACACTTATAAGTACAAAATATTATTCATAAAATAAATTACCGTAAAAAAACTTAAAAGTAATTGTGCAAGACCGTGCAACTAAGTTGTCACGCACTAAATATCAACTCAACTCACATCATAATGAAAAAGCATTAAAAAACTGAAGAAGAAACGTAAATTCCCTCAATAGTAGATGTCTAACTGAACTACTTATATAAAATACCTATGACATCATTGATTGTTCGTCCAACCACTAGAGCAATGGTCCAACCTGATAATAAAACCTATTCATCATTAAAATCGTATTTAACTTAAAGATATTTGTTCATTCTTCATTAATGCAGCATTGAAATTTGTAATCGTCCAAACTTTATCTAAGGATTTATCTCTCGATTACCTTTTTATTATCGTTATCGTTTCATTATCTTTCGATTATCGTTTGATTATCGTTCGATTATCTTCCGATTGTTGTCTTTTATTATCTTTCGATTATCTTTCGATTATCTTTTGATTATCTTTCGATTATCTTTCGATTATCTTTCGATTATCTTTCGATTATCTTTCGATTATCTTTCGATTATCTTTCGATTATCTTTCGATTACCTTTCAATTATCTTTCGATTATCTTTCAATTATGTTTCAATTATCATTTTAATTTAAATAGACTAGAACAATATCGAACAACTCTATAACTCATTGGAGAAAACTTTAGAGGCAACCGAAATTGGTGCTCAAGCTCAGAAGACTATGACACTAGTACAATATCCTCGAAATAAATTGCCGTAAACACGCAACAAAGAAAGTAACTAAATACGTACGTTTGGTTGTAACAAACCTGAAATCTATAAGACGCAGAACACAATAACTCCATTAAAAGACTGTACACTAGGCACTCCAATTACTAACTTTCCACATATAACCTTTCCTGTCACTAACTGCTCAAACATCTTTCCTAGATAATAAATTTAATTTATCATCTAATACTTCATTATTGTATTGCAAAAGCCTACGTTAATTAAACAAGGAAATTTCTTTCATAATCACAATTTATCTCATAATCTTCCTGCGTTTAATGAGCCATTATATTAATTAATTATAATACCTGAAAATAGATGTATTGGAGATATCTGTCAAATGATCCCTAAATAATAATTCCAACTACCTAAATCCTACCATTATTTGTTCAGTTATACATCCAAATCCTTAAACCTCTAACCGTAAATCTTACACAAACTAATAGTAGTAACTAATCATATATAAATGTATCTCTAACAGCTGTAATTATAATCGGAAACGGTCAATCTAACGATTTCGAATTTCAATGTTAATTCTTGATATTATCATTATAAGCATAATGTAAATCACATACCTAATTGTACAATATCCTCCTAAATTGCCGTGGAACACGCAACGAAAAACGTACAAACCTACTTTTGACTTAAAAATGTAAAAGCTCGTAAAAACTTGACGGATAAGACGCTGAACAGAAAAAGTTACAAAATACGATATATTTCAGAAAAATTTAAACTTTACAAAATCCTTTAACTCAATAGCCATCTATCCACTTACAGCTAGCTTATTTATCGACTTTTCACTTATGTAGACTTTTCAAAACCTTTAGCCTCTATAGCAAACATTTCCACTTAGAACTTTTCAAAACTTCTTAGCTTCTTCAACTTCAACAAAAATGTGTAATAATTACGCTAAATATAAATTGTAGCCTTTCCTAATGAATTGTATTAAATTCTTTAACTACCTAACCGACCTATATTAAATAATTCGAACAGGACAGTAGCTTGTAAAACCTCGGAAAACTAAGCAAAACATCTGCTGGTTACCTACGCAGGTATAGACTTTATGAATTATAATCTCTATTGAATTTTATTCAAAATATTTTGTTCAATGTTATTTGTAAGCTCTCATTGTTCATTTAATGTAAACAGCGAGAATGACGCATAAGATTCTTAACACTATCTATACGTAAGACTACTTCAACTTTTCAAAATATTTTAATTTCCTTAGCCATCTTTTCCACTTACAACTAGCACCTGTAGCCACCTTTTTACTTAGGTACCTAGACTTTTAAAATCTTTAAGCCTCTATAGCCAACTTTTCCTCTTGGAACTACAATGCTTATTAGCTTCTTTACCTTAATAAAATGTAGATAATCTACCCTAAAATTAAAATGCACTCATTGTCCAATGAATTACAAATGAACTTTTAAACTTTAAACTAATTCAAGCAGGACACTCACTTCTCCTTACACCTATCGCCAAATTGCGAAAAACGTGCACTAGATAATTTTGTTAAATAATTACAATTTCTATTATCTCATTCAAATCATTTTGTTGCATCTTATTTATTTATAAGTTCTAATTCTGTAACCACCAGAAAAGAATTCAACCAGAAAAGTGCTCTCTCTTAGGACCTAAATGCTTCTATACCCATTGTGTGTTTTTGCACTTCAACATTGTTACCGGCAATTGTTCCCACATAATGCCCGAAGTCAAATGGATCCAAGATATAAGTCCGCGATAAAACGCAATTTCCGTCAAAGCAAATCCTAAACAAACTACCTACCTACCCATAATTCTATTTATGTAAATATATTATATCATTATGATAATAAAGATAAAATAAAATAACAATAACAAAACTTGAAGGTCGACACCATTTTGATTTTGCTACCTACTCGGTAAATTCCACTTGCGCTTATTACTCATTGCCACGTAATCCTAATGGACACTTTTAATACTGAAGAAGTTTTTAGGTTTGGAATATTTTGAATGTCTTCTCTAGAAATTACTAGAAATGATGTACTTACTAGAAATGTTTTTACTAATCATAGTCCAAAAAAGTTGTAAGTTTCCTTCTAAACCCTATCTCCTATCCAGGTTATTCCGGTAATAAACTAAATGCCGGTATATTTGTATTGCAATAAAACTTCTGTAAATAAATCTATTTTAATCATCATTATACTTTAAATAAGGCTTATTCAGTAAGCTCTTTCATAATATCAAATATGGATGCTGATTTCTCTAAAGACCTTCCTTCGTCTATCTGCGCAGTTACTGAAACACTTTCCACTTTACAGCTATATAATTAACCGCATTCCCAACAAATGGCTACTTCTATCGAAATAATACCTCGAAGAATATTGTATTAACTAAGATATTAACCGAAAAACGGTTTAGAAAAGACCACATCGTTATATAGATGGAACTTAACGTCTAAAAAAAAAATTTGGTTGCCTGTAAAGTCGGTATACGGGCGAAAGTTTTACGTGACAACGACTTTGAGTGGTAAAATAATTTTAATGTGAATATTCATTCGTATAGTAGGAAGAAGGATGAAATAATAGTAACAATTTAAAAATGTCTGTCTCTCTCGCTCTTAGGCGGGCTAACCATGCCCGAGTGGAAGGGACGCGTGCCTCTCACTCGCTCTCATTGTGAGCGCATAACGTGAGCGGAGCGTAACGCAGTTTCTTGAAGTGTCACCCGGCAAACCAATTTATAAGACGTTGTCACGTCAAAAATTCCAAACAATGAATTTATTAACGAACTTTAGTAACTACAGTAGGTACCTGCACTAATTGGATAATTTCAAGATAAGCTATACTATTAACCTAGCAAGGCATATATAAATAACTTGTTTTTGAATAGTATAATCGTAAAATTAAAACAATAGCACGACGTGTAGGTCGAAAAAGACGCCATCTTGAATATTTTTCTCGGCAAATTCCATTTTCCGCTAGGTTTACCTACCTATTGCCAAACTTCACATACAAATGGACCCAAGACAGACTATTTAATTTAGATTGATTTCATGGGAAAAACATTAAAAACAATGTAAATGTTTATTTAAAAGTAATTAAAGTTATTAATCTTGCTAACTCTTCATTTGCCTTTTGAAACTAAGCCTGAAACCTTCGTTAGCCTAACTGCGCAATTGCGCACTTCAGCAAAAATTTACTTCATTTTTAGCCACACCCATAAGCAACATTCACCCATAACAACATGTTAAGCGTCGGTAGCTCAGTGGTTAAGGAGTCGGCCTTACGATCGAGAGGTCCCGGGTTCGAATCCTGGCCATTACACTACCGACGTGAACCCACTCCTAGCACAAGCAATTTAGCTTAGTTGGAGGGGTTAGAGGGAATATTAGTAATTTCAATAATTTCGGTTGCTAATATTCTTTATAAAAAAAAAAAAAAAAAAAAAACTCTATAAGGATCCTATTCAAATGTAAACAGATTTCCTCTACGATATTCCTTCATTTAATCACGCTGTTCCTATGTAGGTAATTTAGTATGTATTACAGTTCGATTCATTTTGGTCCTTCGAGCATGTTGAAGTTTTCCTCCTAAACCTTATTTTACCTAAATGCGCAATTACGTATTTAGCAAAAAATCACCCGTATGGATTATATGGATGCTGATTTCTCTAAAGACCTTCCTTCTTTTATCTGCGCAGTTACTGAAACACTTTCCACTTTACAGCTAATTAACCGCATTACCAACAAATGGCTACTTCTATCGAAATAATACCTCGAAGACTATTGTATTATCTAAGATATTAACCGAAAAACGGTTTAGAAAATATGTATTACCACATCTATACATAGATGGAATTTAACGTCTATAAAAATAAATTCCAAACAATGAATTATTAATGTACTTTAGTAACTACAGTACTTGCACTAATTGGATTATTTCAAGATAAGCTGTACTATTAACCTAGCAACGTATATTTAAATAACTTGTTTTTGAATAGTATAATCGTAAAATTAAAACAATAGCACGACGTATAGGTCGAAAACGACGCCATCTTGAATATTTTTCTCGGCAAATTCCATTTTCCGCTAGGTTTACCTACCTATTGCCAAACTTCACATACAAACGGACCCAAGACAGACTATTTAATTTAGATTGATTTCATGGGAAAAACATTAAAAACGATGTAAATGTTAATTTAAAAGTAATTAAAGTTAATAATCTTGTTAACTCTTTATTTGCCTTTTGAAACTAAGCCTGAAACCTTCGTTAGCCTAACTGCGCAATTGCGCACTTCAGCAAAAATTTACTTCATTTTTAGCCACACCCATAAGCAACATCTTGCTATAAACTCTATAAGGATCCTATTCAAATGTAAACAGATTTCCTCTAAGATATTCCTTCATTTAATCACGTTGTTCCTATGTAGGTAATTTATTATGTATTACAGTTCGATTCATTTTGGTCCTTCGAGCATGTTGAAGTTTTCCTCCTAAACCTTATTTTACCTAAATGCGCAATTACGTATTTAGCAAAAAAATCACCCGTATGGATTATAGGCACGCCCTAAAACTGTATTAGAAGTTGTAACATTACAGTTATTCCAAACTCTCAATGAAGAACGAAAATAAAAATAGATATTAATTTAATTTTCTTACCTGCTTTTGTCTAACTACGCAGTTACCTAGACATTTGAAATTAAGTCACTACAGTTAAGTCCTAAGTTAAATCACTGCAAAACTTAGGTACGTACTTAGGTAGTACTACGATTAGCTATTCCGTTACCTAACCACTTAAGTCTAACAGTCTTAAAAATATTTCTCAACGTATCATAAGGAAGATGTTTCTGAACAAATATCAGCAATATCAACATTATCAGATATTATAAACGCGATGAGGATACACCTATACCTACAACAGCTGTTTTCGATATTTCTCTAACAGCTGTTATACATGATAAGTAATGAAATATTTTCAATAACAACACTCTTGAAGGTCGAGATCGACGCCATTTTGTAATCCTATCCGAGCTTGTCGGCGAATTTTATTTGCTATATTTACCTAGCAATCATAATATAGACAGAAATGAACGCACTGTATAAGAAGTATTGGCTCAAGATCTCTTAATTAAGTGCCTCTAAATCACTTCAATAAACCTGTATATACAGAGAAAATATGAGTAAAAATAATGCACGCAACCACATCACGGCAACTTAACTCAATCTAAAAAATACGGTCCCTAACTTAAATAAAGTAAAACGTTACCTAATTTTATGAAAAAGAACAAAAGAGAACCTTACCTTACATTTTGTCCTTAAAAAGGTCTTCCCCTGTTTTTAACTCAAAATTTAGAGGATCTACGCAGTACTTGTCAACCGGGCGATGACTCCGCCATCTTATAAGCTAACGGGACTTGCCACCTCTTTAGCTAAACTCCATACTGTAATATACATTTTTAAAACTATTTCTTAGCCGGTAAAACCTACGGCCTACATTATAAGGGCCTGTCTGGTCCTACCACTATTCAATCCTAATACATGGTACAAATGAACCTCACCACTAGACTTGGAAAAGGTATGTCCCGATTTCCCCCCTCGTTTCAGTTTATATAGCCATTGCGAGTTACGCAGTCCCCCTCAACCCACAATATGATCCAACCAAATAAAAACAGTGCACTGACAACATTCTATAAAACGAAATCAAACTACGTATTTAACATAGCAGGGTTGCAATTCTAGAAACTTCATTGTCGCATAGAAAGAGGCAACATAATGGAAAGAAAAGAGACAGAAATTATAGGGAGATAGAATTTGTATAGAATAATCTAGTAAAATCGATTATTTAGCCGCAATGAGTGAGGGAGATGAATAGCTTATTTAATGAGACAGCAATACTGATGTGGAAAATTCTCGAATCAATACAGCTGTAATGATACCAGCGTCAACGTTTTTACTCTCCAAAATTAATATAAAATGTGGGTGTACAACATTGATATACAAAAAACCCAAGATACACAGTCAGGATATCAAAACCGTCCGCATAAAATGAGCGCTAAACTCCAAATTGAGCGCTCATTTCAAATAGTCTCGCATCGCCCGTGTTTATGCACGCACGACAAAAATGCCAAAGTGTTCTATGAAAAATTGCAAAAATAATACGTCAAGAACTTTAAAAAAGGATGGAATATCTTATTTTCGGTAAGTAAAATAGTTTATTGATTTGCTTTTCTGGTTTTCATGACTAAATATAGGAAGTATTATGTGATTTTGATTTATTTTATCTAAAATCTTCACTTAACGGTCCAATATAGTACAGCACATTTCAATAGGTTCGTATCAGTGTAAGAACAACGCATTACAACGTCTTTTAAATTAGTCGCTTAATACAAATGACCCTGTTCGTTTCCAATGGAGTCGATTTTTTAATATTGAACTATTTTTTTTTTATTAATAAGAATAATAAGTATGTTCACGTTTTGACTTTATTTGAGTGTAATTTGTTACTAATGTTTATATATCATACAATATAACATAGATTCGAATCGACTTTCAAAAGTTGAAGAGGAAGTCATGTTGACTATTTTTTTTTTTAATTTTCTGTATATTTCGATTACTTAGGACTTCTGATTTTTGTAGGTATGTACCAACTATATACCTCCTATATGATTTCTAATTTTAATATTTTAGTTTTCCTCGTGACCCAATACGATGTGAAGAGTGGAAATCAATCGTCAGTCAGCAAAGGCGTGAAGATTTTTTTAAGCCAAATAGATCAAGTGTAGTTTGTTCAGAACATTTTTTGGACGAAGATATGTATGTCACTGCAAAAGGCATAAAACGTGTTCTTAAAACGGCTGTTCCTCGTGTAGCGGTAAGTAACTATGGTTACCCAGAAAATAGTTTGTCAAATTAGTATCGTTATTAGGTACCTCTTGATCCGAATAATTATTTTTATCTTTTCAAGTCCTTAAGATTGTAAGTAACTACAGTGAAGAACGAACGGAACTTTATTTCCGTTTTACAATAAAATGTTACTTGGTATTCTTATAGTTACTTATCACTTTAATGTTGCTTACAGATTGAACCGGACAATGGCGATGATACTGAAGTTGGTCCTACCATGTTCGTTTTAGATAACAAAAAGGAATTCAAATCTCCTACTACTTCTCTAAGTATAGGCTCAATTTTGGATACACCTCGAAAAGTTACTATAAAAAGCGAACTGCACAAATGCCGCAGAAGGCTTATTAGTAAAAAAAAAGTAATTGACAACTTAAGGAAAAAAAATTCTAGGCTTATTAAAAAAAACATTTCACTAAAGAATGCACTAAAAGTTTTAAAGAAAAAATTTAATTTAGACTCAAGTTTATGTCACGATCTATCCAATCATATAACCCCATCTGAATCGTTCAATTCTAGTTTTTTAAAGAATGTAATAAAGAAGAAGAGATATTCTAAGTATCCTCCACAGGTCAGGAAATTTGCATTAACTCTACATTTCTACTCACCAGCAGCCTATAAATTTATACGGCAAATGTACAACACCTGCTTACCTCATACAAACACTTTGCATGACTGGTACAAAAGTGTTGAAGCAAAACCAGGCTTTACACAAGAAGCAATCGAAAGACTCACAGAAAAGGTTAAAAATTCAAAAAAATCCCTGTTATGTTCATTAGTAGTGGATGAGATGTCAATTCGACAGCAAAAAATCTGGACCGGAAAGAATTATGAGGGCTTAGTCGACATAGGAATAGCAAATAACGACTCAAATCAAATAGCTACTCAAGCGTACGTGTTTTTATTAGTGTCTGTTAATGAATCGTGGAAAATTCCTATTGCTTACTTTTTTATCAGTAGTTTAACCGCCGAAAATAAAACAAATTTAATAAAAATTGCTCTCACGAAGTGTCACACCGTAGGTATAAAAGTAATTTCAATAACATTTGATGGTTGTAAGACAAACATATCTGCCATGAAACTTTTAGGCTGCAAAATGGATGATGCTCACAATTTAAAGCCCTATTTCAAACACCCCTCAGCTGATTACGATGTTTGTGTATTCCTTGATGCATGTCATATGATTAAACTAATGAGAAATTTATTTGAATCAAAAAAAATTATTTACAATAACGATAACAAAAAAATTAAATGGAAATTAGTCGAAGATCTACATAAGGTACAAGAAAAAAATGATTTACATTTAGCTAATAAATTGACCCAAAAACACATTTCGTTCAAAAATTCCATTATGAAAGTTAAACTAGCTACTCAACTTTTAAGTCGCAGTGTAGCGAATGCAATTACTTTTTGCGATACTGCTTTAAAAATTCCAAATTTTATGGATTCGGGTCCAACTACTGAGTTCATACTAGTGTTAAATAATTTATTTGATATTTTAAATTCAAGGAATTTCAACTCCGGTGGTTTCAAAAGACCCCTAAGTAGCATCAATTCAAAAGACGTTTTTAAGTTTTTACAAACATCAAAATCATATTTCTTATCGCTTTATATTATGGTTCAGAGGAAACGCACCATCAAGAAGAATGGAGAAACGAGAATAATATTTTCTCATGACAAAGTATATGTATATAATTGCCAAGCAAATACAGGAATAGTCGGATTACTTGTTTGTATTGAAAGTGTACAACGTTTATATGCTAGTTATGTGGAAACCGGTTATTTGTCATATATATTAACCTATAAGTTTAGCCAAGATCATGTTGAGCTCTTCTTTGGCAATATAAGGAGCCAAGGAGGGTTCAATAATAATCCAAATTCACGCCAATTTAAATCCGCGTATAAAAAACTTTTAATGCATCTGGAACTCGGTTCCAAATTTACAGGCAATTCTGTTCCTTTGGAAAATGTGCCTATTTTGAATTGTGGGGCAACTGTATCAAACATTAACCACACTAGCGTTGGATATCGTTTTGATATAGAAAACGAATATTTGGCAGTCGAAGATAGCAGTTATGACACATATCAAAATAATTGTGATATCTTATCAGATTCATTAAATCATTCCAGCTCTGAATATGTTAATCAAATTGTTGGATATATAGCGGGGTTTGTGGTCAGACATATTCTAAAAAAAATTAAATGTGACATCTGCAAAGATGCTACACTAGCTCGAAATAAATTATGGTTTCATAAATTAATTGATTTGAAGGATTTTGGTGGACTGTGTTACGCTAGTGAAGATGTTTACACTATATGTACTAAAACTGAGGAGGTAATAAGACGAGAACAGCGCATACATCATCAAAAAAACACAACCAAGGCCTATTTGTGTTCCCTAGTTTTAAAAAATATGTTACATTTAAATCTATTTTCTAGTATTGATACACATTCCCTTCAACAACCTGCCCTATTCAATCACAAAATTAGTTTGACAAAAGCTATTATAGAAAAGTTCATAGATGTTCGTTTACATTATATTGCAAAAAAAACTACAGAAAATCTGAAATCTAGTTCAAAAAGACAACTCTACAACAAACTTAACTTATTCCAAGGAAATTAATGTGTTTTTGTTGGAGGTTTTATTTTGTAGCCTATGTAAACCTTGTTTTTAATCCTGGCTGACTTCGTGTTGTGACATAACTGTGATTGTCACTCTGATGATTGTCTGATTCTTGATTCTATGTGCTGAATAAACTCTGTGTTGTATTTTTATAAATATGTGATTTAATTATCAAATATATTAGGTTATGGTTCCGTATAAATTGTAAAACGTTCTTGTAAATATGTCGGAAAGTAAGAATCAAAATTTTTCACATGAAAAATTACGTGGACGGGAAAATTACGTCGAATGGAAATTTGTGATGAAAAATTCATTGATTCATGACAATTTATGGATCTGTATAAGCGGTTACGGTGCGGACGATAAAACAACGTCCGAGGTAAGAAGTCGACGTGATGAAATAGCTAAATCGAAAATTTGCTTGAGCGTCGATAAGTCTTGTTTTTCACATTTAATGTCGGCGGAGACGGCGAAGGACGCCTGGAATGCGCTGGAACGTGCGTATGATGACAAGGGACTCGGTTCAAGAGTGAGAACTCTCCAGAACTTATGCGCTGTCAAATTTGAAAACTTCGCGAACATGGAAGCTTACGTCAATGAAGTTTTGTCATTAGCACAGCAATTGGTGAATATGAACAAGCCTGTGGACGACGAGTTTCTTGGTGCGTTGATGCTCAAAGGTCTACCGACGGAGTACGAGCCCATGATCATGGCACTAGAGCATTCGGGAGCTGCCATCACAGCTGATCTAGTCAAATCCAAACTGCTACAGGATCAACGTTGGACTACTCGTGGAGATTCGAGTGAGTGCTTATATTCTACCAGAAAAGGCGCTACTACAAGTGACTCCTGGACGAGAAAAGCGCAGCAGCACAAGGAAGAATCAAAAGCGAAGGATAGTTCTGGTCGAAAAAGAGAACCGTGGTGCTGGAAATGCAGACAAAAAGGACATCTGAAGAAAGACTGTCGGAACGAGAAGGCTTGTTCAGGAAACTTTGTGGTGACAGCATTCAGTACTAGTGCGGGATCGGAATCTTCGTGGTACATAGACTCAGGTGCAACAAATTGCATGACTGGCAGGCGCGATTTGCTGACAGACTTTAAAACGCGTAGTGGTTTCGTCACCATTACTAGTGGAGAGAATGAGAGATCTTATATCTGTTTCCCAATTGATTAAGAACGGTTGTACTGTAAATTTTGATACTAATGGTTGTAAAATTTCAAATTTGAGCGATGTTTTAATTAAGACAAATGACGTGGGAGGTGCTTATAAACTTCAGACCTCCAGTCTAAGGGCGAATCTAACTATTAGCACTGCAACTTGGCATCAAAGACTTGGTCACTTGAGCGGCCATAATATGAAGCTTTTGAGGCAGGGACTTGCTAATGATATAAGTTTTCAGGAGGACCCTAGTAAAGACGTTGCTTGCGAGGTTTGTTTAAAAGGAAAGCAAGCTCGTTTTCCTTCTCCTAGCAATCCTGAGAAGTCTGTGGCTGCAAAACGGTTGGATTTGATCCATACCGATTTGTGTGGTCCGTTGCCGGTGAATTCGCTTGGCTGTGATTGTCACTCTGATGATTGTCTGATTCTTGATTCTATGTGCTGAATAAACTCTATGTTGTATTTTTATAAATATGTGATTTAATTATCAAATATATTAGTTTTTCTATCCTCGGTTACACGTATACATTAAATTTTTTGTTGGAAATATTTTTGTAAGATCCGACTTAGTAGCAACAATATTATTTTTACTGTACGGTCCAGCCCTTTCGGTGATTACTTGGAACAAACAGACACATAAAAATTGTAATTTTGATAATGTACTTATCGTTAAATATATAATGTAAAAATATTCATATTATGTAATCATATTATACGACTTAGTAGCAACAATGTTATTTTTACTGTATGGTCCTGCACTTTCGGTGATTACTTGGAATAAACACTATACATATGCATTTAAAAAAATTGTAAAAAAAATGTATCGTTAAATAAATATTGTAAAAATATTCATATATATAATCATAAAAATTGTAATTCTGATATTAAGAACAGACACTTTAATTTATTTTTTATTAAAATATGTATTTATGTCATTTTAAATATAAGAAGCATCACTCATCACCACCAACTTAAATTTGATGCAATTTGATACCAAAATTCAAAAATCTTTCACCACCAATACGCAATCATCCTAAACTAAATATCTAGGTACTTAGTTTCTACAATATTACCTTTTCAACTAAATATACAAATAAATATTTTTAATGGTTAACATTTGTTTTATTGATAAATACATGTTCCACTCAAAAATATATATACACTGAGATAAAAGTATAATTATAAGTTGAGAACATATTTTTATAAATTATTAAAATATTAAGTGAACGTAGTATAAAAATAAAAAGTATAAACATAATGAAGTCTCCATTCCATGCCTTGTCCTACCAGCAGACTTCGGTCGTAAAATTTTATTGCTTTTTGTACACTGCTTTGTAAAAAGAGCTATATATTATGTGCGTAAGGTTGAATTTGCAAAAAATATGTTTATAACATAACTATAACTACTCAAGTGTGATTGGAGACAGATTCAAGTGTTACTTTAGTTCGAGACTGTGTATCTAGGGTTTTTTGTATATCAATGGTGTACAATAAAGAATAAATAAATTGAGACAGAGCTTCAATCCTTGCTTCATTTTTATTTATTCCTACATTATGAAACTTAATGAAACTTGGTTAATAAAATAAGCCATTGCTTCATTATTTATATTTACGTAAGATGAAATATGAAACATTATCTCGCTTATTATCCACGTGCTTTTCTTCTTCGACTTGTAAGAAAACAAAAACATCATCAACATACACATAGGTTTAGACTGAATAGGTATATAGATCGCAAAATTAATACGATTAAAGAACCTATACAATACATTCCAAAATCATTCATTGCAATGTAGAGGTCCTGTAAATTTCATTTATCAAATCGAATCAATTAGCTTATAGCCTATTCAATATAATTTATTGATTAAGTAATTCATTTACTAATCTCATCTCTAGAACTTGTTGTGAACGTTTTATTTTTATGCTATGCCCCAAGACATAGAGCTTGGAGTGACTTTGACCCATAATAATGTAGTTTTGGTGATCTGTTGGATAACAGGATAGCTTCGCGTATATTCAAGTTGTCAAAAAAGAATATTGAAATAATCTATAAGTGTACCCAAGGAAATCCATACAAGTTAATTTAACTCAAAAAATGGCTAAACTTTTCCTCTGGTATTACTAAGAGTCTTGCTTACTCTTTCTTCCATATAATTCTGTCTCTGTCTACGATTCTGATTGGCTACTTCACAATAAGACTTCTAGAAAAATGTACAATTAAACGAATGTTATTGGTGCTTCACGAAAGTTCGAGACCATTCTAGAACGCTATTGGTGGGGTATATAAAGAGCCGCTGAGCGCGGCAAAGTATTCAGTATTTGAAAATACAAACAAGTGAAGAGAAAGAGCGGTTTAAAAACCGAACAATTTTACAAGTGATTGTATCATTGAGTTATCGTTATAATTGTTGTTTAGAAGAAGTTTTTATTGGAAGAATTAAATTTTAAACAGCATAATGCCAGCTATTGGAATAGATTTGGGAACGACGTATTCTTGTGTGGGAGTATGGCAGCACGGCAATGTGGAGATAATCGCCAACGATCAAGGAAACAGAACAACACCTTCCTATGTCGCATTTACAGAAACGGAACGACTGATTGGTGATGCTGCGAAGAACCAGGTAGCTCTTAATCCCAACAACACTGTCTTCGACGCCAAACGACTCATTGGTCGCAAGTTTGACGACCCAAAAATCCAACAAGACATGAAACATTGGCCGTTCAAAGTGATATCAGATGCAGGCAAGCCGAAAATACAAGTAGAGTTCAAGGGAGAAGTGAAGAGGTTCGCTCCAGAAGAAATCAGCAGCATGGTGCTGAGCAAGATGAAGGAAGTAGCGGAGGCGTATCTGGGTACATCGGTGCGCGACGCTGTAGTCACAGTCCCAGCATACTTCAACGATTCACAGCGGCAGGCCACTAAGGATGCTGGTGCTATCGCAGGACTGAACGTACTTCGCATTATCAACGAGCCTACAGCCGCTGCACTTGCGTACGGTCTGGATAAGGACCTAAAGGGTGAACGTAATGTGCTCATCTTCGACCTTGGCGGCGGAACATTTGATGTGTCTATCCTAACCATTGACGAGGGTTCTCTATTCGAAGTTAGAGCGACAGCGGGCGACACACATCTAGGTGGAGAGGACTTCGATAACCGGCTAGTAAACCATCTAGCTGATGAGTTCAAGCGCAAGTACCACAAAGACATCCGAAGCAATTCACGTGCGCTTCGTAGATTGAGAACAGCTGCCGAACGTGCCAAACGCACACTATCATCAAGCACGGAAGCGACTATTGAGATCGATGCATTGTATGAGGGTCTAGATTTCTACACAAGAGTCTCACGCGCCCGTTTTGAAGAACTAAACGCGGATCTCTTCCGTGGTACTTTAGAACCTGTTGAAAAAGCCCTTAAAGATGCTAAGATGGACAAGAGTTCAATCCATGACGTTGTGCTCGTCGGAGGATCAACGCGCATCCCTAAAATCCAAAGTATGCTGCAGAACTTCTTCTGTGGTAAAAAGCTAAACCTGTCTATCAATCCGGATGAAGCGGTTGCATATGGTGCAGCAGTGCAGGCAGCTATACTGAGCGGTGAACAACATTCCAAAATCCAGGACGTACTACTGGTTGACGTTGCGCCACTGTCGCTGGGCATTGAGACAGCTGGTGGTGTCATGACCAAAATCATCGAACGCAACGCCAAGATCCCATGCAAACAATCACAGACTTTCACTACTTATTCGGACAACCAACCAGCTGTCACCATCCAAGTATACGAAGGTGAAAGAGCTTTGACTGAGCATAACAATCTGTTAGGCCGTTTTGACTTGACTGGTATTCCACCAGCGCCTCGTGGAGTGCCTCAGATTGATGTCACCTTCGATTTGGACGCAAACGGAATTCTAAACGTGTCTGCCAAAGAAAACAGCACTGGAAAAACGAAGAACATAGTTATCAAGAATGATAAAGGTCGTCTATCACAAGCAGAGATTGACCGTATGCTAGCTGAAGCAGAGAAATATAAAGAGGAAGACGAGAAACAACGAGAGAGAGTAGCCTCACGCAATGAGTTTGAGGCTTATATCTTCAGCGTCAAGCAGGCACTAGAAGATGTTGGTGATAAGCTATGTGAGGAGGACAAGGCGATGGCCCGACGTGAGTGCGAAGAGGCTTTACGTTGGTTGGATAGCAACTCCCTCGCTGAGAGAGATGAACTCAATCACCGGCTCAAGGAACTTCAGAGGGTCTTATCACCTCTTATGTCCAAGGTACACTCTCAAGGCACATCTGGTCCTCAAGCCCAGAACTGCCGCCAGCAGCAGCAGTGGAATAATCATTCAGGTCCCACAGTAGAAGAGGTGGACTGAATTCGCCATATCGTGTCTAGTTAATTCATATTGTAAATATTATTTAGTATGTAAGTAGGTAGTATTATTAATTTATTGTAAATTAAAATGTCCAACGAGATGATCATTATAATGCGCAAATAAAAAAATACAACAAAAATCAATTACATGTTTAATTTCCTACGTAATAATCCCTTAATAAAATATTGAATCGAATAATTTCGATAAACAATATATAGGCAATTACTTACTATTTACATATATCGTGCACATATAAATATGGTGCATAATTCTTATTAAGCATCGAAATTATTTGACTCAATATATATTATTTTGTCCATTGTTGTTATAGAAGTCCACCATTTTATGAAATTTCAAAGCAACTTGAAGGTTGCTGACTTTAGATCGGAAAAGTGTTTTTCCTGTCGAAATCTATAGGAAAAGGGATGGGATGGAGGCAGGATGTCGATCCAAGACGGGATTTGTACAAGAAGGCACCAGCGGAGTCCAGCGTCGCCCCAAGACAAATGTATGCGCGAGCGCGATATAGGCATGAATATAGTGTGACCAACGAAAGATGAACACATACCTAATTTATTCATAACTTTTACACGGTAACAATTTTTTCATGTCATTTCATTGTCAGTTAGTATTTTACAGTTGTCGAAAATATCTTGATACTCAGACTTATACTATCTTAAATTATATTTACAATAATAAGCAAAGTTTTAGATTAGGTTACAAATTATTTGTAAATTCAGAGGAATCTGAACCTCCTCTTCCCTAGGGGTTCAGGGCGGGAGTTAGGAAAATAACAAGTGTAAACTAGTCAAATAAACTTTATTTTTAAATATTTAACAAAAAATACATAACATTAAAATAATTTCCAAACTGAATTACTTATTTTTAATACTAGCCAATTGTATAATGAATGATTATTCATTTTCAATATGCAATAAATATATTAATTGGCCTATAATTATTTTTCATTATGGTACATTGAGGAGTACCTCATGTTAATTATAACTTGCAAGGTTACCTGAGGTTTTAATAGAGTCTGGACTGGTAATTTAATTAGATCCCAAGAAAACTGTCGCGACTGTACTTGCAAATATCTATAAAATTACTTCAACCCTGTTTCATACTTAAAGTTGTTTGTATTTGCAGTACAAACACGTCAATTTTTCACACAAGTCTACTCTCATTTCGCTACATAAACACATATAATTACTTAGTCCTATGCAGGCAGGTATTTATGCGTACCTATTTAAAAAAATCATAGTTTCAACTCCGTTATTTCGGTGTATGTAGTGTTGCAACCTGTTGATTTTCAAATTTGCCGTTATTTTCCTGAACCATCTTTCGCTGGCCAAACTATATAAAAAAAAACGTGTAGTAGGTCAGTTGGTTTATGGAACCTGGTCGCAAATTGAAGTCTTGGATATTGACTTTAATCGATCTAAATTTATATCAATATCACCAGTAAAAGTCCGTTAACTTAAACTGGTTTCTCAGGTAGTTGCGAAAATAGTAATGGATGCTCACTTACGCACACTGCATCATACGCTTTACGCCATCCAGTGAGGTATACCCATAACATAACATAGTTTAGTTGGTTTAGTTTAATAAAGTAGGTAGGTACCTACTTTATCAAAAATGATAGTTTATAATTTTTTCAACAGTCTCTTCATTTTAGCGTTAATCCCAGTGGCATCCGAAGTTTTTCAACTTGGACTCTGGGGTTCACTTTACCAGTCTAACCTCGGATTTGGCTGAACTTCGATATTATTTTCAACAAAGCTTTAAAAGCTTTAAAATAAATGTCCGTTAATGTTATAGCAGCCATAACCAATATTTGTGGAGCACTTCCTCTAATGTTTTTGTTCCATGATGGACAGTCAATTTGAATTTAAAAATTAGAACAGCTGCCCGTATCAGCCCAGAATACCAACTTATAGGATGGTAAGTATAGTATACCTTCTCTGGGATCCTTCTCTGTTTCGCACTGGATAAATTTGTTGAAAAATGTTGTAACCTGATTACTTCAGCGCCACCTGCGGGCCCCATTTAAAACCAAATACAAAAGTCATTGACATTGATATGTCGCTGTCAAATTGATTTCGGTTGCTTTAATTTTGACATATTCGTTAGTCAGTAGTGATGTCTAGATAAGAGAGTTGTAAACAACTGCTAGTCGATAAATCAGATTTAAGAAATTACCCTGTAACACTTAATTGTATTATTAGTAGACCAATCCTGAGCGAGCCACACGTGCAAATCAATATACCCGCCCAGCTATGGACGAGTCTCTGACGCTCGTTTTCCTCTCACGGTTGGAAGACAAGGGGATAGTCACTTCCGGAGAAGGTGACATAACAATCAAAAACAATAAATGAACTGCGGACTGCAAAGAGCATTTTTTTTTAATGAGATGATTACTGCCTCAGTAAATATGTGGGCCTTTACTAGAAGCTCCCTAGGGAGATTTGGCTCGAACATGAAAAGTCGCCATGTGCATCATATGCCATTTATGATTGCCATTTATGACTAAAAATCCACCACTTTTCTACATAAAACCTCGAATTCACAACAATTTCGGAAAATAAAATAGCACAACGAAGGGCCACTCTTCGTTTTCCCGCCAAAACTCCCAATCAGTCGCTAATGGTCGCTAATTAAATCTGTTTTTTTAAAGAGCAACGTCAACCGATTTCTTCAGACATTATCACACAACTAAATGGCGCGTAGTGTCATAATCTGCGAACAATAATTGATATATTTACGACAGATCTATGATTTTGATTACCAATTACCAGTATCCGATGACATATGAAAACTAGAAGCAATTTACTAACCTAGTGAAAAATGCAAAAAGTCTTTTTTTTGGATTTTTATGACATGCGAAAAGTAAACTGTCTGCTTATGCATTAATATTATAAACTTGAAAAACTAAGATGAGCTTGCATCAATAAAAACCCTTAATTGATCAAGTATTTTTAATTTTGCAGACAGTTTTAGTTAAAAACAATACAATAGTACGTAAATAAAATGAAATAATCGACTAATGAATTATTATTCTTTTCGATTACGCACATCTAGTACGCAACACTCAAGATTTTATGCGCGACAGCGCGACGCGACGTATTGTATTCATCATATCATACGACTTTTCGTAATTTAAAAATTTGATTTCATAATCATGATGAAGTGAGTGTTGAGTGCTCGTGGTGGTGATACGTGTCTTCAAATGTAATAAATGTTGTGAAAAATATAAATCAGTTAAACTTAGAAATGGCACCGAATTTTAGTAAATTAACTTCACGGAACGATGTTAAAATCGCTCTGGCAGCTTCTGCTGCCCTCGGTGCCTGGGCTATTAAGAAATCTATGAACTCAAGGTAAATGTCAAATTTAAAAATTTCCATCCAAGTTCCATCAATTGTGCTAGATTAAAAGTTTAGTTTTCAATTGTTATTTATATACTAAAGTTTAGTTAGAAACATCATAATTTGTCAGTGGGTTAATAACTTTTATTTTATTGTCATAAGATGGAAACATTCACAATGGACATTCTCTATCTTTAGAGTTTGCAGAAAATTATAGATAAAAATACGTACTTAGGTACTTTGATAAATAATTGAGTACATATTCAGCAAAAAAATGAATGTACTTAGGTACTTTGATAAATAATTGAGTACATATTCAGCAAAAAAATGAATAAATTAGTTTTCAAAAATATAATAACGGATAGGAACAAATTTTATTGAAAATAGTTCTATTTTTGAAAACCTATTCTCCATTTCAGAGGACCAAAACAGTTAAAACCTGGCCGCTTATCACCTGAAGAACAGATACAGTATATGATAAAAGATAAAAATAAAAAAGGACCTCGAGCACAGGTAGACGCAAAGTTCGTTGCAGAAATTAAAGCACTATGGAAGATAATGATGCCGTCTGTGTGGTCAAAAGAAAGCGGATTCATGGCACTTATAGCTATTTCTTTAATAGCAAGATCTATGTGCGACTTATGGATGATTCAGCATACAACATTAGTTGAAGGGTAAGTTTTTTTAAATTTATTGTAATTAGGGATAATTTCATAGAGGAGTTAACAGGCATGAATTATAATTTGAAAGGTTCCATTTGAAATCCATCTGATTCTCATAGTACACTCACACTTGACAGATGCACTAAATTGTTTATGCCCTGTTTGCTTTGTAAGGAGGTAGGTCTAAAGTCCTTCACTGGATCCCTGTGATTTGATTACCTAGTACTAAAATATGGTTAAAATATCAGATAGCAATCCATTTCTTTTTTCAATTCAATCAATTATTCATGCATATATAACTCACAGAGAGTGCAGTTGAGTTGAACTAGATAACTGAGATGACCCTGCCCCCTAGACAACGTTTGTAGAATAGAATAAATTAATCAGTGTATGGGAATAATATATGTTTACAAGTTTCATAAATGTAATATTGCACACACTTCATATACACATGTAAACGCGAAGAGATCTGAATCAATTGAGTTCCAACTTCAACACGTCAGCACATAGGATAGGCACTCTTTTGTCCACACTTGCCTCCTGTTTAGGCTATAGTGCGTGCGTGTCAGCACATAGCGCAATAATAAGATTATAGGATTGTTTACAAATTTATTTCCCCATGCTCCCCAAAGATCTTGACGGAGCCCAAAACATATTTTTGTCATATTCATAGTATTGTAGAGGATTTTGTACACAATATTCTATAAAATACTGTATTGTAAATGTCAAGTATCACAATATAGGAAACATTTAAATGAATAATTAAATAAGGGCATTGAGGTCATAGAATTTTAATTGTCAAGGAACTGTAGTAGTTGAATGTATATTGTCATGCTCTATGTTGTTCATGTTGGTTTATAGCAATTTCTTACCGTCATCGTCATCTACTGGTCTCATCCTACTTTGCACCTTTCTTATAACATTACTTTCCTCTCTTCTCATAATATGTCAATACTATGAAAGTCACTCACTTCTCAATTTTTCATTTACTGGTGCCACTTTAAAACTTTCTCTGTATAGTCTTCCTTATTCTGTCCATTCTCATCACACCACACATCCGCCTTAATATTCAAGCTCGCTTTCAAGGCCTAAGGCTTGCTACGACATGCCTAACGCCTTTTCCTTATTTTGTACTTCACTTAACCTGCCTTAGTCTTATAGTGTTGATAAATTTAATATAATTCCTATTGGGTAGATTTTTTTTAAATATTTAGGCATATAAAATTAATTACCATTATATGGTGACAAGACGTAAACTAGCAATGCATAAACCGATATGACAGAATTTAGATTTTGGCTTGGGCGTTACTTACTTTGATTGATTTGTCATTTAAAAATAACATTGGGCTGCAGGAGGTTACCCCACTCCGTAAATCAAATAGCGTACGATCTGAAGGGTCTTTTAAAGTTTGGTCCAATTAAATCCAAATGTAGATATGATACTACATAAATATTTGTAATAGAACCATCACGAATGGTTCACCAAGAACATGGCTGTTGAAATGTAGCTGAAACGTTTTGCTAAGTGTGAATATTAAATATTGGTTTTTAAAACGGGGACACTGGAAGCCGGACAGATGATCCACCCGCAACGTCTGTAAGCCATTTTATCCTTCCCCCCTCTGTCGTGTAGTCTTGTGTGAATCGTAATAGAATCTGTTATAAAGTAATTTTATTTGAATGAATATAGATAGTTATGCCCAGGCTATTTCTGTAGCATGTTATGCCATTCAAAATGTTGACAGTGAATATTTTAATTACAAATTGTTATTCATCATGAGGGCAACCACGTTGTCAATGACCCGCTGAATTTTCTTCAAGACCAGTATTTTCTTTTCTTTCTTTAATTGATTTTACTAAACTTGTTTTTTTTTTTGAACCTAGTATTTCTGGTGTTACAAGTATGTCTGAGCTATGATAATCTGAGTGGGGGGATGGATTATTTCCTACTTGATACCTGTGGCTCCGCCCACATGGCAGATTGAAAACCAATACTTACAAATATTGGGAGGTTTGCTCATAATATGAACAGTTCCCGCGGCTCCGCCCGTGTGGATATCGGTTATCGCTTAGTGTTGAGCATTAAATTCGCCTCTCTACTCAACTTTGTCCTCGACTATTTACTCGCCTCTCTTCTCGACGTTCTACTCGCCTCTATACTTGAATTTATACTTGACTGTCTACAGACTTCTCTGCTCTCTTTACTCCACTCTGTACTCTCCTCTATACTCGCATTTCCATTAGCCTCTCTACTTGCATCTCTACTCGCCTATCTACTCGCCTTTCTACCCGAATCTCTTCTCAGCTGTCTATTAGATCTCTACTCGCCTCTACATTCGTCTCTCCACTCGCCTCACTAGTCGCCTCTCTACTCGACTCTCTACTGCACTCTAGTTGATTCTATACTCGCCTCTCCATTGGCTTCTCTACTCGCATGTCAACTCTCCCCTGTAGTCGACTCTACTTGACTTTCTATTTGACTTCTACATGCCTATAACAATCTACTCGCCTCTCCACTCGCTTGTATATTGTTACTCGACTATGTCCGTTCCGAAGCTCTAATCCACCTTTGTTCCAAATTACACGAGGATATCTTCCAAAAAACATTTCTTAATCCCCCCATCCCTATTCACCCCCTTTTTTACGCGATTGTAATATGGCTGACTTTAATCCCCAGAAATGGATTAAAGCTAAGGGTAGGGCCCTTAGCTTTAATCCATTTCTGTACCGAATTTCATTAGGATATGTAAAGAAAAACAAACTATCATGCAAACTTTTATCCCCTAGTACCCCTCCCCCCTTTAACCCCTTATTTCACTATAAAAGGTAGCCATATCCGTTTCCAAGTTCTAATCTGTCTCTGTGCCAAATTTCATCAGGATATCGTCAAAAATGTCAAACTTTCATCCCCTAGCCCTATTCCTCCTCCCCCTCTTATAACCCTTTTTTTGCGTTACAAGGTAGTCTATGTCCGTTTCCAAGCTCTAATCCATCTTTATACCAATTTCATCAGAATATTTTCTAATTTAACAAACTTACATCCCCTAGCCCTATTCCCACCCCCCTCTACCCCCTTTTTCGCGATAAAAGGTTGCCTATTTCCATTTCCAAGCTCTAATCCATCTCTGTACCAAATTTCATCAGGATATCTTCAAAAATGCCAAGTTTACGTCAACTAATTCTCCCCCCTTAAACCCCCTTTTTCGCGACAAAAGGTAGCCTATGTTCATTCCCAAGCTTTAATCGAGAGTTTTTTTTTAATGCGATTATGATCTAACCTAATGAACTTTTAGGATTCTGCACATAATTATCCATTTTATGATTTCATTTAACATTTAGTATGCCTTTGGCGGAACATAGCTTGGACTAATGTTATTTATAACATCTATTCTGTAACCTATGCTTCACGAAATAAATGAATTTGAATTTGAGTTATCATAACCTTTCTGGATAACAATATTGAATTCACGAAAGTTTAATTCACAAAATGTTGAATTCAAAATGTAATTTGAATTTCGCGTTTACAGTCCAATGTAAATTCAAGTCTAAAAAATTCTCTGTTTAGGTACGAGTAGTCTTAAATACACAGGAATATTCCAATGAACCTTCAAATGGTACTGCAATATGTATAGACAATTTATTTACATACAATATGTGTATGTAAAATAAGTGACGATTACGCTTAATCACATACGAAGTCTTGGTAAATTCGTTGTTAGATACTTAATTCAGTATTTTAAAACACATAATTCTGCCGATATAGTTTTGGCAGAATGCTTCATGTTTCCAACAAACTAAACATAAGAAAATAGTCTGAAAATACGTCATTACATAGGAACAAAAAGTCTGCAAACTTAAAGGTATGATTCCGAAGCCGACCGCATACAACTGTAGACCGAATCAGCACATGCATTACATATATTACTTGTTAAACTTCGAAACGGATAAAGGGGACCATTGAGAAGCCGCAACGAATACCACGTATCTGTTGCATACTGCAGTTGTCGCATACAACTTCGGAATCACACCTTAACAACGTAAAAAAAGTTAAATTTCAACTCAATCGTACAAACCGCACGTTAATTTAAAAAAAAAAACGTAACATCCCACGGTTGCAGAAACGAAAAATCAAGTTGCAATGCAATTTGATTTTTCGTTTTTGTTAAGTATTATTTAGGATTAATTACACATAATAAATCTTAGAAAACATTTTAAATGACTGTATCAAAATCCGACACTAAAATCTTCGGGACCATATAACTGCAAGCTTGGAAAGGAGAAGTATGCAGTACTACAGTAATGCAGACCCAGGGTTATGAAAAAGAAACCTTTATTTTTTGTGATGATATCCCCTTGGACACCTGACGTCCAGCAGAGGTGGTTATGTTCCACACACACGCTGTCGTAGGCCTTCAAATGCCGGGGTGTAAGGAAGATTGTCTAGTGCCCGGATCACACCATTCCAGTCCAGTAATCCAATATTCACAGTTTTTGAAACGCGCTTGAACTGGTAACGATCCAGTGACTGAACTAGATTACTCACTGAAATGTGTCCAGTGATGGTTCACATAATTCCAGTAGCATTCCAGTACTGGATTCAGTCGCTGGACTGAAATGCTATAGAAATAATGTGAACCGAGCATAAGATATATTCCTCACAAATGGAGCCTAAAGCATGACTGCAGTGGATATCGTCACAAATAGAAAAAAGACCTTTCGCAAATGGAGAAGTAAATATCTAAATCCAATGTAAAGTCAACTTCAACTTCTTCAAAATGGCCTCTGCAGCAAATCACCCAAATGTTGCCAATGTCAAATAAAATGTATTATAAAAACTATTGAGGGCGAAACGCCAATGTCAAGTGCACCAGAGCCACGTTAGCCACGCCAGTAAATTTGTTTCCGTGTGTTCGCCCCCCACGATATTCAGGTGGACGATCAGAACGTGTGGTTGGATTTTAGAGGGCAATGAGAAGTCAACAGTGAAAGAAACAAACACGTCAAAGAGACTTTATACCATAGGTACAGTCAGCATAGATTTTTTGAAATTATACTTGACTGGATACCATCGACCGGCGTGATTGTGTATATGATATGAGTACTCTACTAACTTAGATAATACTGGAAGACCGATTGTTAAAATAGCTGGATCACTCTGGATACTTACAACTATTTGAGTACTCTAATAACCAATATAAAATTGGGGTTTTGGTATTTGGATTATTTTGAGTACTTTTGTTAGCGACATTTTAATGATGCTGATTGTACTAGATTGCGTCATTCGCCCACTGCACGCGCAATATTATATCATGGGTGATATTTTACAACAGACTGGCCATTCAGTCGGACTTTCACCTCAAAGTTCGTTTCTCGATTACTTTTGCTCTCTTGTTTGTAATACAAGGGCCATTTCTTTAGATTTATATGGGTGGTATTACAATAACTAAAAGATAAGTCTGTTTTCAATTCGATATTAAACCAGACTAATATTATTAAGTAGCCTTTCACCCGCGGCCCCGGTTACGTGTATATGTATTTTTCCGTTTAGTGCGTTTTTCTACAACCCTCATTGACCGATTGCGATCAAAGTGACGAAAGGTTTTAAGTCTGACCATTACGTTTCAAAAGGGGGAAAGGACAGGGTGCCTGTACCGTGTTACGTAAGAAGGGGCTGTAAGGATTTCAAAAAGGAGATGTGTGTATGAAAGTTTGTAATTTTCAAAGTTAACCTAAGGGTATTTGGTACACATAGATTAGAGTTTGGGAAAGGACATAGGCTATGTTTGGTCACGATATCGCGGCTTCGCCCGCGTGGAATTCTGTGCTCGCCCGTGGGCCGTGACCAATGGGAACGTTCTAAATATAAACTTCCCGTGGGCTTAAAAAAAATAATTAGCCGAAATGGTCGAGCCGTTCGTTTAATTTACCTGTTTATTAGTTTTTATATATTCATAAGATACTTTAAACAATTTTAGGGCTATAAATTTACTATAAATTTGTATTTAATTCTTTGAGACATTACAAAAAAATCATCCAATTATTTGCATTGAGTATGAATCGAACCCGCGCCCATGATGAAGCACGCGCTACAGAGGCCGTCACTAAGAACACACTGAGAACTAGTTATTTACTTTGCATTATATGTACAAAGTCCGTAGATTTGCTAAAAACTAAACTAAATTGATCCATCAAAGGCTTTGTGTCCACGTGTTTCATACGTCATCGCATTGATACACTGACGTCATGAGATCATGATACAAGTTAACCGTAAACCGTATTGAAATAACGTAATTGGAGTTGTACTACACATATAACCTAGCGTTTTGTTATAAACAGGTTTTTACCTAAACGACGGAATAGATAATAGTAAGCCTAAACATTATTATTAAACCGTTCAATGAAATGACTAAAGCCACTATTCTAGTCAGCGTCAGTACGATCTTGACTACAGTCTCAAATGGCAAATCAAATTGTTTTATTGATTTTATCTACTCTGATACTATAATACAAAGATTATAAAATTGAAATCAAAACTCTTATGACAAACATTACGCACAGGCCAAAAAAAAAGTTTTATTACGATACAGGTCTTGTATGGACACCTATATCATTAAATAACTTTTTAATCATAACTATACACCTATACAAACCCCATCTGGAATGAACCTCTACTTTTAAAAAAAAGGCCGATTCGGAAGAAAAAAAGAAGAAAAACGCATGCGCAATCGATGTTTGCGCCTTGGCGCCAACATTTTACATTTAAATTAAACAAAGTTTTGTTTTGTTTGTAAAATAAATTAGTTTATGTATTATAGTATGAGAGTAGATAAAGCAGTGTATGACACTGTACATAACTTGGTCTTATAACACTCGTGTGATAAAATAAAAAAACTCGCCTACGGCTCGTTTTTTTAAAACACACTCGTGTTAAAAGAACCCTTATTATGAAACAGTATCATAAACTACTATAAATTGTATGGGAGCCAAATATCATAACAATCAGTCAACAGAGAGGGGGGAAAACCAAGGCATTTAGATCATTTTGAGTACTTTGTTCGTCAAGATCCGATCTGATGCTGACTAAACTGATTATTCTGTGTTACGGCCCACGGTTGATAGTTAATTGAACAGGAGTCACTCGACGTTTGACGACTGGGCATATTGAAATTGACATCAGAGACGTTAGTCGCGGTTTATACAGAAAAGACGTGGCGGGGACATTTGGCGGTAGCGGATAATTTTAGTAACATAATGGAGCTAATTCTGTTGTTGACAATGTCTAAACTTAAATTTCTCTAAAATTTTATTATTTTAGCCTAGTGATTGACAGCTATTGTTAAGTCCAACTAAAATTAGTGTTCAATAAGACAGCGCTAAATTCGAATATGACATCGCTAAAAGTTGAAAATGGAAGTGTTACCGCTCTTCAAAAATTAAGAATGAATGATAAAGGGTCTTTTCATAAAATCTTTAAAAACTGTATTTATAGGTTGTTAGAATGCCGGTAAATGTAAATGAATGCATAATATTGATAAAATAGTAAAAAAACCCAGTGATTTTTTCAAATCAAACCTAAGTAAATACAGTTTTACTCGGTTCACGTACCTGGCATCCCACGGTACATGTCTTTATTATCTATGTAAATAAAGTAATTTATCTTTGAATCTGTACAAGTCAATTTGACATCAGATTCTCAGTAGGGATGTGCCCCTGAGATGAAAAACATCTCTGAAGAAACTTTCCCCGGTTTTCCAAAATTTCTTCGGTAAGCCTTCTTTAATCAAAATACAGCTCATATTCTGCAATAACCTAATGCTCAATAGATGATATATATAAAACGACAGGCTCTGTGATGTAGTGGTAATGAACGCGGCCATCTCGCAGGAGGGGCAGGCTCGATTCCCGCTCAGTGCTAATATTTGTATGTGAATATGGGTATCTGGATTGGTCTGGTCATGCCTCGGAGAGTTCTCGGTTGCTACACGAACATCTATGGAAATTGTTACGAGTAGCTAGAGCCAAGATTGACTCTAGCTAGAGAGGGTTCGCAGTCATCGCAAGCGTAAAAGCTCTTGCGGCTTTTCAGCCTTTGTAACACGCCAGCATGATTAACCAAACAACCACCACACAGGCCGATGTGATGAATCACCGTGCGGCTTTAGTTGGTTCGAGTCTGACATAGCCATTTGATCATTAGCTCCGATGACGTGAAGCCAGATGTTCGGTTAACCAGTCTAGCACATGCCTGCTCTCCACAGTGCACTCTGCAAGTCAGAGGGATACTTGGAAAACCTCCGAGCAATCTTCTGCAGAGTCGCTCCGCCGCGGTCGGAATTTGTCATAAGCGGCAGCATTAGCCCTACGGGAGAGTGGCGCTGCCGTCTCTGTAGCCCAGGGTGTACCGTGTGGAGGTTATGGACCGAGTACCACATAGAACTACACCTATTACTAACTTAGTCGGCATCACTTAGGTGGCGTCTAATTTTAGTGTGACATTTCTTATTATAGTGAATCTTTGACATTTAAAACGTACAACAGAATACCGATTCGCTAAAAAAGGCGGACTAAATGAAGTAACTTAGCGAATTTTGTACGTGTCAAACTAATTTTAGGTAAGTCGTGTGTTCTCAGAATACGAAACGACGTTTAACAGGACTAAACTAAATTTTAGAGATTTTTAGCTTATTGTAGTTTAGTTATGTCACAACAGAATTAGCATCAATATAAACCTTATGTACTGTGCAATAACGTCAATGACGTGACGCGCGCCGCTTTAGTGGCGGGACGTCGCTTAGAGGCGTGAACACAATTCTCCTCTAAGGCAAAAACGACGTTATTGCACACTAGATAGGTTTATATTGTGTTATTTAAATTGTCCGCCACGTATTTTCTGTACAAACCGCGCCTTAGGTCCAATTACCGTTTCGTCACGTCGCGTCTGTCCGTTTCGTCCAGTGCCCAATTCGGCCTAGAGCTAATTGAGACTCAGCCAAGTGATTAGATTATCTTCATCTCTCACTAATAGAAACAGGAAAAAATACAACAGGATGCCATTGATAATATACCTAATAGGTATAATTTGGAATAACAGCGAAGACTGGAAAACTGGTCTATCAAGAAACGAGTTGAATAGAAAGGAGTGAAATTGAGTACAGCAATTGAAGTAGGTAACTGATTAGTTTGAATTAAATGATACCTAATAGTACTCATCTACTTTTGTAAAACATGAAATATTTATTCAATGATTAATTACAAGTGTTTTCTTTTTTAATATTAAACTAAAACTAACGTACTTATGTAATAGTTAAATAATAACTAAGACTAAAATATTCGAATTTTGTGATGAACAGGTGTTTATATGTAAACATTATTAAACCGTTCAATGAAATTTACATATCACAAATTAATTAATTAGACGACAGAGATCAGCCCCTCTAGACAAGTGGCAATTCGCTAGCAGGCGTTTGATGGAATAGAATGACGAATGTATAGGATTTGACGTATTTGACATGCGTTAACGACTGTCATTTACGTCAAATCCCATACATTCGTCATTCTATTCCACCAAACGCCGGCTAGCGAATTGCCACTTGTCTAGAGGGGCAGTTCGGGCACAGTATGACGAGTAAATGAGTCATTAGACTGTGGTAATCTGGTAACATGTACTGTATTTCGGGTCAGTTCGGGTAGGTTGGTTCGGGAGATTTACCATTAGTGCAGCAATCCGAACGCCAAAGCTTGCATTTTGGTGGCCAAAGTCTACTCTCCTTCCACAATTTGTTTTATCTTAACTTTTAAGAGAGCGACTGCCGTTTAATTCCCCACCCCAGACCCGAGAGGAACACCTGCACCAAAGTCTCATTTATCAATCAGCTGATGTATGGGCTTGCAGGTGAGGTGCAGGGGACCCCGAAGATCTTCTAAGGGCAATAGCAAAAGTATATTGTGCTATCAGCGTGTTAAGGTTTTCAGGTCAACCAAATGACGGAAATGAGGATTAAGATGGCGGACTCCTGGCTCCATAGTACCAAAGTAGCTTTGGATGCAATAGGGCCCTGGTTCTATTAATTTTATGTCATATCTTTTTTTTGGCATCTTGAATGTCGAATGAATGTCAAAAAATATAATGAACACTTTTTCATTCCTTTTTGGACTTTAATTCGTTAGGATTAACGCTGTGAGCTGTGCGCTATCATTATTATCGATGATTATAGCACACAGAATGTCAAACAAGCGATGTTCAAACGTGCATGACTATAAATACACGAACATTGACATTACTAAAGTTGTAGATAGACCCATACACGATTACAAACAACCATTTTTTATTACGTAAACTCTCTTTCGAAACATAAATTGATGGTTTTGTTTTGTAGCGAATGCGTGAAAAATCTTTTGACTAATGACATTACACAACGATTCGTCAGCATGTCTTTGCTACTTTCTCGTAATAATCATTATTAATTTGGTGCATTATTGTCTTATTTTATATATGCGATATTGCCAGCTTCTTTACTCCACTTTCATTCCCAAAATCAGTATACTTAACGAAAATATTTTTACCCTCATTTCATTTTATAAAATCTGGATGTAGTCAGCAGCACCACACCCGTGCAATTTTGGCTGTCGCTCACCATAAAAGTCATATAAACCAAATAAAGTCTAAGTGGACTCGGATACAACGGGGAACAACGCTTAATGAGGATAATGAATGTGCCAAATTTTATCTAAATCCGTTCAGCTGTCCTGGCATGATTATATAACTTGAGCATTAAATAACTGACAATAGAGTTGGCATTCTATTGTCAGTATGAACCTGTTTCGTAGATATTTCTTAGTATTTACTATTTCTCTTGTTGATAATTTCACAATCGATGAAATAGGTATTATTTTATTGGTCTATAATAGTATAAAATATATTATATATTTTCATACATGCATCCGTACAAACTAGATATAAACGTTATTTCACTCAAAACACATAAATGCCATTTTTAGTTGAAGATATAAAAGGATGTTTAGATGGTTCGTTTCGGGAGAGAAAACGTATGTACGGAAGAAGATTGACGTAACATATTTATGAGTCGAGGCTGAATGGGAGAAAAGTGTGCATAGGCATTTCTAGATATGTTATTCAGCCCCCTGTATACCTACTAACCATGTGTAAGGGGGGCAGATCAGATTCACCGTAGTCGGATAAAAACAATTATGAAAGAAGAAGAAGCGAAAAATCTGTGTATGCCATGATTGTAAAAAGTAGGAAACATAGTATCCAGTAACACCTATGACACGTTGGGAAAAAGTGTTGCATGTGACTTGTTGGGAATTTCTTTTCCAACCAGTAACACCAATATTTTGCGGTGTTACACGTTGGGACAAAAAGTGGTGCATCCAGTTACACCTGTGACACGTTGGGCATTTTTTCCCAACCAGTAGTTACTCGTTTGGGAGTTACTGGGTGGGAATACACGCCGTTGACTAGAATATGATAATATACCTAGGAGTATTTTTAAAAGGAAATTACTCTAATTACTCGCTAAACGGTTTCTTCAGGGCAAGTAACTGCACACATTTCCACGTTAGGTTAAGTATTTTATTGATGGGGCCGATGCCTACGGGTTGATTATGACGGCGATAGGCTGCAAGATAACAGTGAGGTGACACCTTTTCTTGGTATTTCATTTTGTGCTTTCCGTGACATACACACAATATAGGTATGTGTGCTCCTTAAGATTTGGAGATCATTCTCGCCTCAAGGCACTTGCTTCTTCATTTCTAAACTAGCTGTTGCCCGTGGCTCCCCGATAGTGATGATATACAGCCTATGACAACCACAAATAAAGTGGCTTTCTATTAATAAAAGATTTTGCAACAGTCTCCTACAGCGTCACAAACTTACAAAATTAGCCTCTTTATAAC
This sequence comes from Eilema caniola, assembly GCA_949126895.1. Taxonomy (NCBI): domain Eukaryota; kingdom Metazoa; phylum Arthropoda; class Insecta; order Lepidoptera; family Erebidae; genus Eilema; species Eilema caniola. The sequence goes on from OX421467.1 coordinate 23,648,695, forward strand.
AATAGTATAGAACCAATGATATTTAATATAAAAAGAAGTATAGAACAGTGTTTCCTTAACATTTTTATGCCATGGCTCGGTAATTTTCACACTGCTCCTTCATGACCCACTGAATACTTTTTAACCCAAGCTGGTTCTATTAATAATACACATTTATTAATAGTAAAACATGTTTTATTAACACTAGGTACAAACAATATTTTGGTATCACCTATTTAGTCACTAAATTTTAGTGCGAAGTATGGATCTGTTGCTCGCCTGCGGTATTTCCGGACCGATACGACCTTCAATCCTTCAAGAAGAGGGCGTACTCCCACCTTAAGAGCCGGCAACGCACCTAGAACCCTTTTGGTGTTTCAGGCGTCCATGGGCGGCGGTGATCGCTTACCATCAGGCGATCCGTCTGCTCGTTTGCCTCCTATGTCATAAAAAAAAGAAAAGATCGAAACAAGCTTTATGGCAGGCGGTACCTACCCATTTGCAAATCTGAAAGCTGATGAATTTTAATGGGTACCGCCTGCTGTAACGCTTGTTTCAATCTTTTCAGAATCAGACGGATTTTTTATTTTTAATAGTTTATTTAGGTACTAAATAATCCAAGTTTGCGGAAAATGATGAAAGTTTTATCCTAAGGTCTGGTTTCACTACAAGTCAGTTTCTATATTCATTTTTAAAGTAAACTAGTGTTGAAAACCCAACTTCATATAAATTAATAAACGATGCGTCGATCGATAGTAGGTGCGCATTATTTTTTAAAAAAGGGCGGGAATGATGCGACCCTCTATTTTATCGTGATGGCCCGGTACCGGGTCACGACCTAGCAAATGGGAAACGCTGATATAGAAGTATGGAGACAGACATACATCTAGTCAAGTCTCTATCCCGTTAAGGTAGGCAAAGTCACCATCTTTCCACATGCACCCCCTTTAGCTTCTTCGTCTTTTATATTGTTTTCATACATGCACGCCGGTTATCTTTCTACTTCTCCTTTCTTCTTAGTCTCTTATAGGATAGTTTTAACACACGGAAAAGGAAAATGCAAACTGACAACTGGTGCAAACAGTTCTTGTACAATGAATGGTATTTGTTTGCTTTTTTTTTAACTTACACAATGAACGTGTGATGATGCGTTATCAATTCATTCATGAATTTGTTATTACACAAATTTGGACATTCGTTTCCGGTACAAAAAAACATAGCAGTTTAACTGCGACATGACTGAACTTCAATATTTTCCATGAAGCGACTGCCATCTGACCTTCACAACACATTGGCGATATCGAAGTATTACAGTTAGACCAGTTGTTGTACTTTTTAGGGCTCCAACCACCCGCAACGACTGCTATAGTTGTTTATATGACAACACTGGGAACGACCGACGACGACTTAATGTGCTTACACCCTGACCAGTTAGTGGAGTGCCTGGGGGGTTAAAAACATGAAAACCTCGGATTTCTGTTACAGTGAATGAAATTTTATAATTCAAAGTGGAATGTTTAGCTTATAATATATACAAAAAAGTTTACCTACTAAAAAATTGTGATCTCGATTTTTAAAAAAAATAATGAAATAATTATAATTTTGATAGTTTAAATGATACAATATCTCATGATATGAGACTGTAGAACATTTTCGACACCAAAATTAAGTTAATTTATATATTCATATAGAGATAGTAATTAGGAGAAAGAAATAAATGAAGGAAAATATAATTAAAAAAAAATGTCAAAAAATCATATGTTTATTTAAAGAATTTACATTTTTGGCTATTTAAGAATTTTCTTCAACTTCACTTATTTCAATGATTGGCGGAGTATTAAAATAAGTATTTTCACTGCACTGTAGACATGCTACACTGCAGTATAAGCCACTCTTTCGACATCCACAAGCAGCTCCACAACCCTTTTTGCAGCTACAAAACAACATTTGCAATAAATTATCTGGAGCTGGTGATTGATTCATTGTTATTGGGATAAGCATGTTATTAAAATACTTCCAGCCCCAATTTTCAATGTCTACATTTTCATCTACATTTCCTAACCATAGTTGGATTTGTAGATATACTCTTTTCAGGTGTTCAAACGCTGCATCAGCTGTTGGAGGTAATGATGACAAAAGAACACTTGTTTTTTTGGCTGTTCCTTTTACAAAGAAATGGAACCTCAATGAGTTCAAGTCTTTGATTTTTGCTGGAGCTCCATATAAACCCAAAATACATGCTGCACCCGCTTGAAATATATTATTACAGTCTTCGTTTGAATTTTTAAATACTTTTGCTAATTCATGTAAATCATGACGTTTCTCAAAGTTTTTGGCAAACTTAATTTTACCTTTGTTGAAGAATGCTGATGTCGTATCGCAACCTGTAAAGGCATGTAAAAAAAGAATATGTTCTTTACATTTTGGATACGATTTTTCTAAACATTTCGAAGAAAATATTTTTTGTTGGACGTTGCCTTGGGATGGTTTTAGAAAATATATTTCACGATCCTGATTCACCAATGCTGTTAATATAACGAGGACGTCAATATCTTCTGACACGACAACAACATTGTTTGTTTCTAAATTAATTGCTCTCTCCACGTTCTACTACCTGTCCAAGGTCGTTACGACCCTTCATACGCTCCAACATTTTAAAAAAATATTATTTTATGTCTATTTAGGCATTATTCAACGTATAGATAGGAAAAAAAAATATTTCAGATAAAATTGCATTCTCAAGTATTAATTGTTTATAATTTTTGTTTAAATTATAAAAAAATCAAAAGCACAAAAAAAATTTGGGTAAACTTTACACTTTATAGTATAAAAAAGAAAACCCCCCCTCAACCATTTAAATTCATTCACTGTAACAAAAGTCTGAGGTCAAAACCCCCAGACACTCCACTAAGTGCAAATAGACATATTCATGCTTAAAAATATCTGCACTGAGCGGGAATCGTACCCACACCTCCTGATTGCCGTAAAATCGACACTCTCAGCAAACTTTGCTCAATTATTGACCAAATTATTATGATTTTTTTAAGGTGGCCGACAAGCACACGGCCTACCTGATGCAATGTGGTTACCGTGGCCTATGATATGACAATTTAAATAAACATGTATAAATGTGTGTATGATTGGGTGTTTCACTACTACTTACTTACTACACTACTACTTAATGACACGTTGCACAATTTTGAAGTAAACAACTGCATTATAGTTAAAAGTTTAAAGATTAAAGATCAATATGGATTTTAATAGTCACTTATGCAAGTGACCATTTAAATCCATTTAACTCGAACATTATCGTGCATTTTTTTTTTAATTCATTAGACAACTTAGTGTTGAAATAGGTGTTAATAGATATTAACATTATGGAATACAAAGTTAAATATTAATTTATACCAATTTACACATACTTCGCAAGGAAGTGTTATATGATTTGATTTATTTATTCCATTAACAATGTAAATTATAACATGCTTTCCCCTTTGGTGGGTTTACTGGCGTAAGTATATAAATATGTGTGTATGTGTATATATAATCGTCAAACAACATAAAACTAATAACACAACTTTTTAACGCGTGCACATATTTAGTGGAAAATAATATGCAAATAAGAATTTGATTGATTTAGGCCCATATTCTTGAATGCCACTCAGTTGAACCTCGATTTTTCTGGGAAAAGTTTGTATGTATACACATCGACAAATTTGACAGATTTTCTGGCAAATTGTCAGTACAATTTCTCTTCAGATAAATAGCGATTCAGCTGAGTGACATTCTAAAATATGGGCCTTAAATTAAAATAAATAATAAAATCTATGAGTTCTGATTTCAATAACATTATTGCAATATCACCCTGTAGATCAGCTATGTTAAAAGTTAAGTTTAGGGTACGTGTTGACCTATGTAATTTCTAGAATGACTGTAAACAGGGCGTATCATTATTTAAATAACCGTTACCGCTACACGATTAGTTAACACATGCTTTTTTTTTACAGGTCCATTATTACAATGAATCACAAGAATTTTAAGAAATTATTATTGCAGTTCTTCATATCCATGCCAATTGTAAGTATTTTACTATCATAATCTATAGTATAAATTTTACCACAAGCCTAGGGTTGTCAACTAAGGTACATTTTGTACAGCATTCCATTATTTTTTTAGTTCGCACATAGTAATGTTGGTTTTTAAGGTGATTAAATTACTGTTTTAAAAAGTACTCTGCCACTACACAAGTTTTACAGAACACAACTTTCGTCAACGTAAAAATATGTAAATAAATTATTACTAAAACTAAAACGTATAAACTAAATATTTACAAGAATTAACAAAATAGAGAAATAAAAAAGCCCAATGAGTTTTAGGCGTCGAATAATTCCTCCCCATCGATGTCAACTGTCAATTATTACTATAATATTAACCTCTAAATATATAATAGTAAAATAAATTGGGGTTAGTCGCGAATTCCCTCGAAAACATTTTACTTTTATATTGCATTTTATATTCAATATTATTGCGGTATATGAAAACAAAAAAAAAAACTATATTTTGCATTTTTATGAAATGTATTTTTTGTCAAGCTTCAGCTAGTGGGGTATAGGTACAGAATTTCTCCAATACTACGAGTATAGGTAATTATTGTTGCTCATACGATTTGTCTCCGGTTTGCATCATTGTTTTCATAATCGATGGCTGACGGTAAAGTTAATATATTCAATATTAGCATAGTGGCCTTTGAAAGGCGAATAAAATTTCACGGTGTATATATACATATTCGAATATTGTTTATTTGATTTCCACATACAACTTTTTATTACTGGCAATAAACTAAATGCAATACTTACCTAGTGTAGAATGTTTACACATATACACTACTGAAAACTATAATTAAACAGCATTACATGTTGCGTTACTGCTGGCGATTAAAGTCATCTGAGAGAGACAGAGAGAGAGAGAGAAATAGGTTAGTAACATGACATAACATAAACTCACGCCTTAATCCCCGAAGGGGTAGGCAGAGGTGCTGGCACCCACATTTCGCCGGTTTATGTTTAGGTCCCAATGTAATAGGTGGCGAGCCTATTGCCATTAACTGGGCACTTATAAACCTGCGATAAATACACACATAACTTCGAAAAGCATCGAAAAGTCATTGGTGTGTGCCATGGAAAACCTGGGATCGAACCCGAGACCTCGTCTTAGCAGTCCATTACCCATACCACTAGGCATTTTTAGACACTTTTACAACTATCCTATGACATATGAGTATCATATGAGACTAGCGCCTTGGGTGAATTCGGGAAAATCTTCTATACCGACTCTCCATACAGCCATTCTTTGCTTATTTTATCCTCTTCATTAGAAAATAAGCGGTAAAACAGCGCAATGTAGGAACCTATAGCTACACTTGTTACGAACCAGAAGCATATATATTATAATTATATTAAATTTCATGGTTCGTACTTAACACAATGGATTTTACATACAACTATTCATAGTCTATTTTAGCCCTTTAGTAGTGTAATTTCCAAAACATCCTCTTTGTTGGATGCTTACACCATAACAGCCATCACCTGCCAACATTGTAAGTTTTTGGGTCCAGCGGTCTAATCTTTGCATTGATGAATCAATCCGTTGGGGCAAGTAATTTTATATGTACCTGTAGATTGATAGTTAATAAAATAATTATATATAAGTGTTATCTACGCACATTAACCTGAGCTCGAGGTATTAAACTTAGTGACGTAAAGAACCAGTATTGCCGCATCATCTTAACAAGTCCGGATGTCTTGTACTTTAGTGATATCTATATATTTATACTAATATTATAAATGTGAAAGTTACTCTGTTTGTCTGTCTGACTGTACGCTTTAACGCCTAAACCACAAAACCGATTTTGATGCAATTTGGAGTATATTAGACCTTAAGAAAGGACATAGGCTATGTTTGGTCGTGATAACCGACTTCCACACGGGCGGAGCCACGGGTAAAACGGTAGTTCTCTATAAGAATGCAATTGATTTCGAGTCTCACCCAAACAAAAGATCTCACTTCGGGTATGTTTGAAGAGTTATTGACGATATTAGTCAGTCCAGCTCAAGAAGATCATAATCATCAGCCACATAGCGATTTCCGAGTTGTGTCCAAAGTTTGGAGACTGGAGACAGAAGACTGCTGGAGAGGTTTTGTGCTGTCAGTGGGAAGACCAAAGGCTATTCCTGCTTTGTCTTCTGCACTGAGGGCACAGAATCTCTCTGTGCTTAAAGGGTCGGCACTACGACAGTAACATCCTCAGTGTTGCACACGTCCATAGGCCACGGGTTATCACTTTCCATCGGGTGAACCGTGTGCTTGTCTGTCACCTAAGTTGTGTAAAAAAAAAGTTAGCACTTTACCACTCGGAATTCGCCTATTATTTTGATTGGTATGTCTGATTTTCCGGGAGCGCCTGTCGTTCGACGTTCCGACTTGGTGAAAGGCAATACCGGCTTGCAGGTGAGGTTGACTTTTGGTCCAAGCCAATCTCGAGGCCTCATAACATTGCTTATAATGGGGCCCCATAATATTGCTTTTCCAACTAACATAAATGACTTGTTAGAGTCGGTTCACGTAGGTAAATACCTTATGCTCTAAACGATATTTTTTAGCTCACGATGCAATAGGTATTAATTGCAGAATCGTGAGCGAAAATTAAAAAAAAATATTTTTATTATCTTCAAGACCTATATTTGATGTGACAACCCTATGGCTAATCTTATCGGTTAACTCAAGTTTCAAAGTCGAACTATTCAATACTCCTTGTTCCTTGTTAAGAATGTACCATATACCATTGTATATATTATTATTTACAACATTGTACATATGTAAGTACATATTGATATTAAAAACTCATAGGTATAATGGATACTTATTTGTCCGTTATGTCATCATTTCACGTTACGCCTTGAATAAAATAAAAAGAAGAAGAATCTAGATAACTCTTTATCTCTTTATATGTGTAATTGAAGGTATTATTATTATTATTTATTAATAGCTGTACTGTCCGGAATGGAATGATAATCCGGATAATATAAATAATTGAGTACTTTGCAACGGAAAATCGCAGCATCACAACTTCACACTCTACATACAAAAACAATATAAAAAATACAATAACATACTCTTGCGAAAAGGTGCTTCAATAATACTTTTTCAACACATAAATCTGCGTCTTTCTAGAAATAAACTTAAGATCTATCATTAATCAATCATCGCCTTATTTACCATCTTCAGGTGATAAATTAGGCGATGATTCAATATTAAGCGTCTTTTTGTTTAGGTTAACAATTGGACCCAGTAGTTGCCTGTACAATTAGGTTATACCCAATATCTTTTTACGTATTTTTTTTCTCGTAAGAAGCTGGTAGGTACACAGGCCACTAGCACAAAATAAATAATAGTAGCTACATTACTGCAGCTAGTTCTAAATAATTATCCAGATCGATCTGGCCGGAAATCATATAAAATAGCAAGGCCATTGCTGCACGCACTATGTTATTAATTTGACTGTTAACTGTGGCAATCCAACCATAGAATAGTGGGCTCACCTGCCTATCGAGACAAAAAGAGAAGCCATATATAAAGTGCTATTTAACACTATAATCTTTTTCTGTGGCAAGTTTTATTCAGATACTTTATGCATACATTACCTACTGTGGTTCAGCCGTTCTATTGTGTTTGAATAACTAACATCCCTTAGTATTCAAACTTTCGCACTCATAACAGCGCTTAGTAAAATGATATGACGCTGCATAGTCGGGGCGTATCTAACGGAGCGTGCCGTCATCTACCCATGTGCTACCGGCGTCGACGTCGGCAGACATGAGATGTCGTGCGGTGTTCCGCAGAGATCGGTCCTAGGGCCGCTCTTGTGGAACATCGGATACGACTGGGTGCTCCGCGATAAGCTCACGGCCCATGCCGCCGTCGTCACGTGCTATGCGGACGACACGTTCATGACGGCGAATGGAGCTACACACCGCGAAGCTACCCTGAAGACCACAACCGCGGTTGCTCAAGTCGTGGAACGGATCTGGCGGCTTGCGTCGAGGTGGCTCTGCACAAATCCGAGGCCATGTTCTTTCATAGACCTCGGCGCAGGCCACCTACGGTATGCAGCCTCACAGTAGGAGACAGTCCCATCGGCATCAAGCACCAGGAGAAATATATTGGTTGGCACGGCTGACGCATTGGCGTGGTTACTGCCCAACCTGAGGGGCCCGGACTCTACGCGGGTATCGTGCGGTCCATTGCCATGTACGGGAGTCCTGTATTGGCGGACACCCTAAAAGACAAAATAATATGATATGAATCTAAACTACAAACCGGTCGAATCCAGCAGGTACATCCATAGCACAGTCTTCTTAATCCGAGTCGCAACAAAAGCGGACTAACTGCGGATTTGGCTGAACTTCGATATTTCTCGTAAAGCGACTGCCATCTGACACCCAAAGGCGATATCGAAGTATTTTTGAGAACTACCCGTAACGACTACCATAGATATTTGTATAGCAACCGGCACTGGCGGCATAACGTGCTCTCCACGGCACGAACAGATCAATGCAAATAACCATATTCATGCATACAAATATTCGCGCTGAGCGGGGAGCGAACCCGCACCGCATTCACTACCGCTACGCCACAGAGCTTAGCACAGTATTACTATCTACAAGTCTATCATGCTATGTGCAGATAAGTAAACCTATAAGTGTGGGGCTAAATTGGTGGGATCACGAGTCAGAAACCGATTGCCGAGGAACTCTAAGCGAGCTTAATAAATTATAGTACAATCGAAAAGTCCATCCTAACTATAGTCTGGGCAACGACTGATTTTAGACTGGCTCTTATTGTTAAACAATTTGAAATCACTACAGTGACTTATCTCGGGTTTGAAAGAAGCTTACTCACATTAAAAAGATAGGAACCCATTTTACTCTTTTAAGTAGGATGAAATTGCGTGGAGAACATTCGAATTATTTCTTTTAAAGTAAACCTATAAATATCCTACGACTATGAACTTTAAACGAGCAATATAAATTATAGTACAATCGAAAAGTACGTCCTACCTATAGTCTGGGCAACGACTGATTCTAGACTGGCTCTTATTGTTAAACAATTTGAAATCACTACAGTGACTTATCTCGGGTTTGAAGGAAGCTGACTCACATTAACAAGATGGGCACCTATTTTACTATATTGAGTTGGATGAAATTGCGTGGACTACATTCGAAATATTTCTTTTAGCGGGCTCAAAGGAGCACGTGATTTTACAACAGTTTATGGATTTACTATGGGAATCCTGCACCCGTATTTCTGTTACAATAATAAACGGAAAATCTAGAGGAAACCTTAAAAGACTTACCTTATTAGAGGTATCCTGGTTTTTATCTACAAATAAAGTTCACAAGAAAGATTATGCAACGATATAGAGTTCGATCCCCGCTCAGTGCAAATATTTGTATGCATGAACTGGGTATTTGCATTGGTCTGGTCGTGCCTCGGAGAGCACGTTAAGCCGTCGGTCCCGGTTGTCATACAAACATCTATGGCAGTCGTTCCGGGTAGTTGGAGCCCTCAAAAATCCAACAACTGGTCTAGCTGCAATGCTTCGATATCGCCTTTGGGTTGTGGAGGTCAGATGGCAGTCGCCTCACGGAAAATATCGAAGTTTAACCAAATCTGTAGTTAGACTGGTAAAAAGCGGACCCCAGACTCCAAGTTGAAAAGCTTCGGATGCGACTGGAATTAACGCTCATGGGGGAGTGGCTAGAGAGGCCACACGGGAGCCTCTCGTACCGTCAGACGCAGATGATAGCCGGGCACGGTTACTTCGGGCGGTATCTGCATCTGATGGGTATTGAGCCAACGCCCGAGTGCCATCACTGCGACGCGAGCGTGGACTCGGGGCTGCACACGCTCACCGAGTGTCCGGCGTTTGAGACGCCGAGGCGGGAGCTTGTGCAGGGCCTGGGGGTGAGAGTGCTCACGCTCTCCACCCTGCTCGCGGCGATGGTCCGCTGCGCGGATGCGTGGGCGGCCAGCGCCTCTTTCTGCGAGCAGGTCATGCTCGCGAAGGAGACAGCAGAGCGGGCGCGGCGCGGTGAGCGAGAAAGACTCGCTGACATCGCTGCTCGCGCCCGAAGGCGGCTCGGGCGTCGGAGGGCGCTTACAGACCTCCGCCCCCCATGAGCGCGGGCCTGAGGGTGACGGGTGGAGCCACCCGTCACCCTAGCAGAAGCAGGCCACGGCGGCGGCGCGCATCGTAGGACGATGCGCGCCTCCCCACACCGGGGTTGAGTCGGGGACGGCGTGGTCCCCACCTCCCGAGGAGGGCCAGACCGAAAGGGATGGCCCTGGGTCAGCCGGGGTGCGAGGGATATGTCGCAAGACAACCTCACCTTCGGCCTAGCACCACGACCCACAGACGGCGTGCGGTTTAGTCGGTTCGAGTCCGACATAACCCACCCCTCCGGCTCCGGAGGGGCGGGTATCCGTGGGGATTTCCCGCACGTAAAAAAAAAAAAAAAAAAAAAAAAAAGGATGAAGAAGAAAAAGATAGTGTTGTTTATTTAGTGCTTTGATAATATTATACAATAGTAAGAAGAAACATGCGTTTATACAATGCGCAACACGTGCAGGGCTGTGTATTTAATATTCTGTGGCTAAAGTTTCACCCGTACTACACCCATACGGTGCAAGCAATGCTATCTAGGACGGAGAAAAGCATTGAGCTCCTGGGTCTGTGTAACGTCTTTTTCTCCTCCTCACAGCCGATCTTTGGTATACTTGATAGTAAAAATAATGGCACGCTGGTCATCTTTTACGACTTCAAGCCTATTTTTCTTGGGCCTACCTACAGTCACAAACATAAAAATACTTAGGCGACACTTTTTTTTACATGCGGCGGATACACGGACACTCTATCTATCTATTACAACTAAGAAACTAGAATGGGGTATTTGACAACGGGATTCCATCTTTTGTCATAATAGTTTTTGTCCTAATTTAAATTGCCATAACAAATTAGGCATAAATTTTTTTGTCTTAATAATAGTGTGCCATAATTGGTTTTTAGCATACTGTGTTATTATTGTTATTAAGCATAAATATTGTATATCCTAATGTTTTTATTCATAACATTGATACTGATGCATAAAGTTGTAAAGCATATTGTTTATTTGTCTAATAGTTATTTGGTATAATGATAAACGCCTGCTAACATAGTGCTAGCAAGCTGGCAAGGATCTGGCTGCAATCTGGACTTTAGGGCACCCTGACTCGGATAGGTTAGGTTAGAAGGAGGTTAGGTAGCGGAGCGTAGCGAAGCTCCCGCATTAGGCCCTCGTGGTTATTTTTTTTATAAACCACCCAGAAGTAGGCTACACGGGGCTCCATCGACCAATTAGGTCAAAAGAACATTAGGTTAAATGAACTTTGATGCGCCTACAAGTTTGACGAGAGCAATGTATAAAATAGTGTAATATTAATAATAAAAATTTTGTAGTGATTTTTTCGGAATAGTTATGGTTATGCGTCGTTATGCTTAAGTAAATTTGTGCTTTGGGATATTATGCTTATTAAATATTATGCTTATAGTAAATAGGACTATAAAATTATGCTTAAAAAGTTATGGCAAATGAGTATAATTCGTAAATAATGTTATGAAAAGTAACATTATGCAATGTTAAATTATGACTATAACATAAAATTTTAGGAATAACATTAAAAAAATACTACAGATAATGGTCATCCTATCAGATAATAGCGTAAAAAGACATTTAAAACTATAAATTAAACTACAATAAGCATATTTTTTGAGAATTTCGCTTAAAAATATCTAATATTTTTTCGAATTTTTATCTGTGACGAAAACGCTCTGTGATCGATCACAGCACTGCTGACGTCACACGCAAGTTAACACGGCTTTGTGACAGATCAGAACAGAACAGAAACAAACAGTTTTTGTGGATGATTTATAGACGTATTTGTACATTGTGCAACTACACACCATTTTATACATCATTTTATTCACAAAGTTTGACGAAAAACTTTATTATTTACTTTGACTTCACTGCTTTAAGGTTATACAAAATGTGTGACGTCACGTAATCGGCTCCATACAAGGTGCCAGCGTTTTTCGCGCGTTTTTGAAAATTTAATCTTTAACATCGATTTTTTGTTAAAATCCGTTGATATGTTTTTGAAATATCGATGTAGTGTGCATATTATATGCTAAGGAATAATTTAAAATGGTTTTCCGAAATTTGTTAAATACCCTGGCCACTGGTAGATAAGAAACTTATCACGGAAGGTCTTACCGCCGCAATCACGGCGTGCCCTTTTAGTTTTTTTTTTGGGTATAATGAATGATTGTCAATTTTTTTCTTTTCAGATATCGTTAGTAAACAACGTATTGAAATGGAGCATAGGAGAGCTGAAATTAAGACTAAGGACTAACTTGACAATGCACCTTTATCAGCAGTACTTGAAGTAAGTAAACATAAATATCATTTCACCTATACTGGTATCACTGCCTATACTATTTAGACGTAATTCATTGTGTTCTATTAATCAGGTACTTACTTACAATTAATAATAAAAAATTAACGGAGAATTAATTGAATGACGGGTATCGTATCGTCAACCCATATCATTCGAAGGGTGTCGTAAGAGGCGACTGACGGAAGAATGCGAGAGAAGGAAAACTCTAAATAAAACCCTGTACCAACCCGTCTGGCCAGCGTGGAAACCATAGGCCAAAACCTCCTAACATTGGGAGGGGCTTATGTCCAGTAGTGGGCTGCGGTGGGCTAACTCATTGATTGAACCACGATTTAGCCGTAAGTTTACCCTAGACAAGTCTCAGCTCTCACTTAGGGACTTAGTGAGAACTGGGACCCTAGTAGGAATCTTCATGACTTCTCTGTTTTTTTGGAAGACATGGTGCAACTTAGGGACATTGCTCTTTATTGGTCCACATTTTCGTTAGATTAAAACAGAATAAATAATAATAGGAAATTATGATATAAAAGTAGGTGAATAAATTTACCTGATTAGCAATAAATTATTGTGTTTATCTGTAAACACGGACAGATTCACATATCTGACGTTTATCTCATACCTACTTGTATAACGATAAGCTGATGAATTAATTAATGTTTGGTTGGTTATACGAAATATAATATTGGAAGTTAATATGTTTATTTTCTCTGATCTGCATAACATAAACTCACGCCTTTTTTATCCCCGAAGGGGTAGGCAGAGGTGCTGACACCCACATTTCGCCGGTTTATGTTTAGGTCCCAATGTAATAAGTGGCGAGCCTATTGCCATTAACTGGGCACTGCATCGTTTGGTTAATGACGGAAAAGTTATTTTATGCCTAGGTATAAGCACATTTACATAGGTAGCGAATCACTATGAAGCTGTTTTGCACGTTGTAAAATTTTCTTGGTAAAAATTTCTAAATAGATACCTATATGATTTGCAAATAATATTATTAATGAGTTTTTATTGTTTTATACATATACCGTGTTGCAATGCTGCTTACGTAATTTAGTTCTAGACACATGTGCCTACACTTAAGAATAAATGATTATTTACTTATAAATTTTCTTTAATAGCAAACAGGTCATTGTCAAAGGCAAAGTCAAAGATTGTTATTCAGTCTAGAGCAACATGGTTGTTTCTTATTGACATGAATAATACATTCATCACTGCTTCCAAAGCGCTGATGGAGAAGAAACGGCACAACAAACTCCACTGCGGCATTTTTAAGACGTCAGCTAACAATATTTTTATCTTTAAGACTAAATGTGGATGAATTTACATTTGTCTCGTGTCTGAATGAACAAAAGTATATTAAAAAAAAAACTTCATGATAAAATAATTAATCTAAGGTAAAATATGACGAACAAGTACAGTATTGTTACGAGCGTGGGGGTCGGTTTAAATAGAAAATGCGAAAATAACCGTTGTAGACAGACTTTATTCGGCTGCACTTAAATTACAGCAAAGCGCGTAGAAATTGGAAACCCTTCCTTACACAATACACAGTCACTTGTATAATCGCACTGTATCGCTTCGCACACTTTATCACTATGATCGCTTCGAATACTAGTCGTAGACTGACTTGAGCGGAGGCTGATAGCTTGCCTTTTATATCGGGCGCGGCCGAGTAGCGAAAGATCTGGAAAAGACAGGAACGTTCTGAAAAAGACAGGAACGTTCTGGAAGGTTCTATTGGGTCTTGTGTCTCTTTCTAGCCTGACGTCCCGTTCTATTCATTCGATTCCTTCTAGAACAGTGACGTCAAGGCATGCTGTCTCTTTCTATAGTGCCGTCTCGCTCACTCCTATGGAAATTTGGCCATATATTGAAATTGCCAAGCGTCGGGCGTAGCAGTATTATGCCGTAACTACAACATTTTAGGAGGTGCCTGCACCATGCTCAAGCCAGAAGGTTTTTCTTCAAGATAATCATATGTCCTATAGTAGTGCTTTTTTTAAATAAAGTGGTATTTATATAGGCCTTAAATTTATTTTCAGGCATACTAAGGACCGACTCAGCTTATTATAAAAGCGTATACCTTCCCATGTTAAAGATTCGCTAACTTTGCTAAGCCGATTTTATCGACTTTAGCAAAGTTAGCGAACATAGTTACTTCCATGTGGAAGTAGCAGTTTATGTTTATTACGCAGATTTCTGTCTGTAATGTCACTAACTTTTGTGAAATGACATATATTTTTCCTGACATACATAATATTTTTAAATATATATTGGGAAGCTACAGTTCAAATATCCCTGAGAGAGTCTCTTTTGCCTAAACAATAAATGGCATGATGCCCTTATTTGCAATAAAAATATAGTTTCTAAATCTTGCTAAAAGCTGTAAAAATTACAACACGTGTTATTGCAATTATTTTTCATTTGTTATGCAGAGCTGCTGCCTCTACACATTGGCCCAGACGTACCAATTTTGACCACAATTTTTTTATATTGTGTACCCACATGTTTCTTCATTCATTTTAAGGACAAACGTGTTCTTAAAAACGTTGCGTGTTGTGTGGAATGAAAAAGCATGTGATAAAGCCACTATTGTGGTATAATTAGCATCTATATGGTGATCTTCATTCTTGAGACTTCACATATAGTATATCATGTGGCGAGGTGAATATATTTTTTTATGTGAAATGTAGGCATTGCTCGTTCAATATACCTATCTTGGTCTTAAATCGTGGTATATAAAAGGGCCTGGCGCGCGCGGATTGTTTTGTAATTCATACTAATATTATAAATGAGAAAGTGTGTATGTCTGTTTGTCCGTCTTCTTAGGCTTTTTCATTTTAGACTTTAACAGTAAACCACTAAACCGATTTTGATGAAAATTGGTATTAGAGTAGATTACACCTTGAGGAAGGACATAGGCTATGTTTAGTCGCGATAATCGACATACACGCGGGCGGATCCGCGGTCAAAAGCTAGTAATGTTGAATTTGAGCTCGTTCACGGCCGTTGAACCCCGTGCTATCCACAAGATACATCCAAAAAAAGTGTACTGCGCATACAGAGCACATTTTAAGTCCAAGATAAATGGAACGAGCAATATGTGAGTTCGGTTCGGTTCTCGAGACATCAATCGAGGGCTGTTGGTTTTCACTATATCCAGTCTGATATAAATAATTATGATTACAAAAGATAAGGCTTTTATCACGTGTATAGATAGTGATAATATTCGATAGAAATAGTTGTGGGCTTCCTGTAAATTTAATTTTTTTGATATGCTACATATAGATAACTGGCGGTTATCGCGATCAAACATAGCCTTGTATGTCCTTTACTAAGCTCTAATCTATCTGTATATCAATTTTCATCAAAATCGGTTCAGTGGTTTAAGTATGAAAGCGTAACAGATAGGTAGAGTTACTTTCGCATTTACAAGAAGTATGGACAATTAAAAAAAAATTGAAGTATGGGCCGCCATACAAACCCTCAGGGCTAGCTTCACATGCAACCCGGTGGTGCACTTGTAATATTGACTTATAAGGTAACCCCAATCCATCCAAAGCTTACATTTTGGAACCGTCCAAATTTGGTATTAGCTTTATTTATAAAGGTCTGTCCAACCTCATAAGCAAATTCTGCCCAAGAGTCTCGTCCATCCATCAGTGGGTATATCGACTTGCAACTGAAGTTGGCTTGGCCTCAAAGAGCTCTGTGGGTACCCGACCTAGCATTTAATAGAATACTCACTCACACAGTGACACACTCACAATCTAAGACTTCGATTCCGCTAATTGTCAAACACTACAAAACTGAAAGAAACTGAAACTACTTTTTATGTATGAACTTAAATTTCAAATACCAAATGAAAGAGAGTTCATTACATTTTTTATTCACTCTACAAGATGCCATTTAATTTTAGTCTTTAACAGTGTAGCAGTAAAGTTTAAAATTACATGACATTTCTTAGTGTCCGTGGAATGACAGTGGTTTACAATTAGCAGTAATTAGTAAATTTCATAAATAAATTATATACACCCATATTTGAAGAACTAAGTACTCAAAATGATCTTAATACATTGGTTTTCCACCCTTCCTATCGATTGATTGTTGTGATTTTTAGCAATAATACAATTTTAATCAATAAAACTGTTTGAGACTCGTGAAGGAGACGATGATGGATGATCTTTAATGCCTTGGTATTAAGAGCATTTGAAACTTTGTAGTCAAGATCATTCTGTCTCTGACTGTACTAACATCTACCGTATATACATCTATACATTTCCTATCCATCTATCTATACATATAAATAAAATTGGAGTGTCTGCTTGTAATTTTAAAATAACCGTTTTTACTACATGCGTATTTGAATATAATACGGTACCATAAACCAAAATAACATTTTTTACAATTTTTGTCCGTCTGTCTGTCTGTTTGTTCTGGCTAATCTCTGAAATGGCTGGACCGATTTTAACGAGAATTCTATTAGCAGGTAGCTAATGTAATAAGGAGTAACTTAGGCTACTTTTATTTAGAAAAATAGCGTTGACTCAGCAACCAACACTCACGCGGATGGAGCCGCGGGCAACGGCTAGTTTTTAATCTTTTTTTTAATAATTTTATAACTGATCCAACTCAAGGTCGACTTAGCGGTTTTACTTCGTCATATTATAATTGTAGTCTACGTGTACGTATGTATAGTGACTTTCAATTACCGCATGATAAAAATTATATTGTCTGATGGATAAACCAATTTTATGTGTTCCTTACTAGGTCAAGTTTTAAATACTGTATTATCGTAATGTAGCAGTAGTAAATAATGAATAAAATATTGACTCGCATAAAAAATTAAGTACTAATCTCTATTTTCCTAACGATTTGCTGTCGTAATCATCATCACTGGTCGTAATTTTCATAGAATATCCTTAGCTCATAATTATTTGCCACAATTTTTTATGACATTATGATATCAATATATCCATGATATTATGAAACTGAAAAAATTATGTCAACTTTCTGTTATTACTTCCGATGTTAGGAATAAAAATTTCTGATCAAATAAAATTATGACAGAAAATTGTTAGAAAAACACAGATTAGGACTACAAAGGAGACGGAAATTCATGGGCCAAAAATGTAATGAGATAAAAATGGTATGATTTAATAGATATCTATAGATTTACCAGTCCCTTCCTGAAAACTTCGTAAGTTTATGCAATCTGAGATCAGAGTTATTAGAGGTTTTGTAAAAGTGAGGTTATTTTATTGTTATCTAATAACTAAGTCCTTCAAGCACTTATAGTATTATATTTATTAAAGAAGGTTTTAAAAAACCCATATTATGAATTAATACTCATGGCCTTAAAAGATAAGAGATTTTTTTTTATCGAATTGACAGCCAGAATAAAAAAGCACATTAGGAGTGACACAGTTGATTCAATTTCTATAATAATTAAAATGTTGTCCAGGATTTGCGCAGGCGGAACAATATTTTGGTACCTAGCCAGCTAAGGTACATATAATTGTAACTCTCGTGATACAACAACCTACAGTTCGCTTGCCTACAATGCAGTTACAATAAAATTTTACGACTTCATATCGAAATTATACACGACCCCTAAGTAGCCAGGTTGTATTGCAGGCCGACAGCTCTCGAAAAAGGCGCAAGCCACTGCCGAATCACTGACAGAATTGTTTCATCATTCACGATTCGTTGGGTTAGGGTATAGCGCTGATTAGTTGCTTGCTATTCCACAATTCACACAGCTATCACAGTTTCAGCTATATTCAATCCAAGCCAATCGTAAAATCCAAAAAACATTTCCATATCAAACGTGTGAACATCTTCGGTGTCCAGTGGGTACCAAGTATCGTACAAAGTTGGCAGAGTCGGAATCCAAATAAATAAAGCGGTTGTTAAAAATAAGAATATATCAGGAGAGCCCTCAAGCTGCATCGGAAAACACGAAATTATAATAGTGAAATATGCGAGACTATTCACAACAGTCAATGTTAAATGAATATGTCAATCTGCTGGGAAAAATCTTTTTACTTTTAAATGATTCTTATTCTTAGATTCTCATAATATACATTGATAAAAATTATTTGAATCGATTCATAATTGATAAACAGTTTTATTCGTTTTATCAATAAATGATTAATTAGTCTTGTTTATGTTATGATTATTACCGTTGTTAAATGCAGTATATTGTCAAAAAAGTACATTATAGTGCATATAAATAACATGAGTTTGCCTAGTGCAATTTCTTTTTTCTTTGTAATTCTTTAATCGATTTCATCTCCTTTTTATTTATCTACGCTCCTAGATTGAGGATTCAGCTGATTTTTTGTATTTTTAAATACAAAAAAATATCAAAATAAATTTTCCATCTCCTTTTATGTAACGCACTATGGACCCCTTCTATCAGGCACTGTTAAAAGAGTTACGCCCAAAAACTGCTGACTTAACATTCGCATAACTGTGTTATATTATTTTATTATAACAAAACAATCTTGATACTTTCAGGGGCTTCACATACTACCAAGTATCAAACTTAGACAATCGAATATCAAACGCCGATCAGCTGTTGACAACTGACATTGAGAGGTTCTGCGACACCGTGGTAGACCTTTACAGCAATATTACTAAGCCTGTTCTAGATATAAGCATCTATTTGTACAGACTCACTGTTAATTTGGGAGCTTCTGTGAGTATATCTTTTTTGATTTTACTACTATTATAAAATGTTGAATTGTATTTCGAGTTAGAATAAGTAAATAGACCAAAAGTAGACATTGGAGTTTCTTTCTGGGGTCTTTTCAGGTCGCGGCCACGTTTCAAACCTGTAGTCTATTTGCGAAACAAGTCTTTAATATCTTTAATTTAGAAGTTTTGTTAATGGTCAATACAGAATGAATGATTTTTGAACCTTTCAGCTACTGAGTAACTTTATGCCTAGTATGCTTATTTTTTTATGAAATTTCAGACCCCTGGTATTATGATGGCGTATCTACTGCTATCTGGAGTCCTACTGACACATCTCAGAAAACCAACAGGTAAGTAACAAAAATTATAAAATGTTATACACACGTTTGATGTTAGATCAAGTGAATAATATTTATTTTATTATTGTTAAAAAGCACTCTATTTTAGCTAAAGTAAATTATTCCTATTATATACCGTAAAGATCCAATATTATTTATATTTTTCATTATTCTCATTAAAAAATAGAATAAAATAAGTGACTACTTGACCAATAAATCCTTGAACATCGTTGTCAATAATTTGCTTGTGAGCGTAAAGGTAGTTGGGCGCGTCATTTGAGCCTAAACAAGCTCTACAATAAACGACGTCACTATTCTGTATTTCTAGCCAGGATGACAGTTCAAGAACAAAAACTCGAAGGTGAATTCAGATATGTCAACTCCAGACTGATCACATATTCTGAGGAGATCGCCTTCTATCAGGTAATTAGCTTTTTTTAAATCTTCACACAAATTAGCACACTTAAAACCACGTTGCAAGGTGCAATGTACGTTTAAAGGTTATAGTAGCCATAGGTATCAACTCTGAAAGGGATTGTCATCGTATCGTCTTTCAGTTAGGCGAGCCTTACCGCTGGTTGACTTAGCTTTCACCAGAATCCCGATTCTAGACTTCATCAGTATAAGAATTTAAGTCTAAAATTAAATTAAAAAGAGATCATTACTTACATGTTCTATTATTTATTACTAGCTTTTGCCCGCGACTCCGCCCGCGTGGATTTCAGTTACCGCGCCCAAACATAGTCAATGTCCTTTCTCAAGGTCTAATCTACTCCCATACAAAATTTCATCAAAATTGGTGCAGTGGTTTAGGCGTAAAAGACGGACAAACAGACTCACATACGCTTTCCCATTTATAATATTAGTATAGATTTTTTTAAAGCGATACGTTTTCGATTTGTTGCCAAGTTGATAATGTCTGCTATGGCATTAAAAGAGTTGTTAACTATGCCAGTGCAAAAATAATTTTGGAAAGAGCAATCTACCGATTTTCTGTTTTTACTTCCAAATCCTATATTATAGTTGTATTATCGAATACTTGCAGGGTAACAACCGTGAACAGCTTACCTTAATGGCTAGCTACTACAAGCTGACGAGGCATTTGAGGAACTTCCTCAACTTCAGAGTTGGGATGGGATTCCTTGACAACATTATTGCTAAATGTAAGTATGAGGTTGTACATAAAGGTGCAACCGGATCTCCTTGGTTGACTGTACAATAAATAATAGTAGTAATATAATTGTCGACGCCAACTAGCTTAAATCCGTTCAATTAACTGCCTAGGCAGTTACCTAAACGGCGCCATGTAAACCTATCCTTAATTTAGCCAACTCTTCGAGCTCCCAACAGAAACTTTAATAATTCAAGGTTGCCAGTGGAGTAGAAAAAGACCACCCCCTTTTTTTTACGTGCGGGAAATCCCCACGGATACTCCACCCCTCCGAAGGCGAAAGAGGAGGTTATGTCGGACTCGAACCGACTAAACCGCACGCCGTCTCTGGGTCGTAGTGCTAGGCCAAAGGTGAGGTTGTCATGCGACATATCCCTCACACCCCGGCTGACCCAGGGCCATCCCTCTCGGTCTGGCCCTCCTCGGGGGTCTGGCCCTCCTCGGGAAGGACCACCCCAACTCTTTCCATGAATGTCGTAGAAGGCAACTAAGAAATATAGTTGTATTTCATCCAACAGTAATCATGCAGCCCATGACAAAATGCTCGCTTGACGGGAATAAGTTCACCGACTACTACGTTGTACTATCAGTTATTATATAGCTTAGTTTGAGCGG
This sequence comes from Eilema caniola, assembly GCA_949126895.1. Classification (NCBI taxonomy): domain Eukaryota; kingdom Metazoa; phylum Arthropoda; class Insecta; order Lepidoptera; family Erebidae; genus Eilema; species Eilema caniola. The sequence goes on from OX421467.1 coordinate 23,670,055, forward strand.
TTAGAGGGAATATTAGCAATTTCGATCATTTCAGTTGCTAATATTCTTTATAAAAAATTACATAACTACGAGTTGACGAACTGTGTGGGTTAACTGTCAATACACCTCTGCCTATTGTATGTAAATTTAAACTTCGTGTCAGTCGTAACCGTAAATAAACTTGATTTTTATTAATATTTAAGCGTGATCCGACCTGCTGTCTTTTATGGATCTGAAGGCTGGCCAGTAAAGATGAAGGATAAAAGACGGTTGCATGTAGCCGAGATCCTAATCTTGAAATGGATGTGTGTTGTGAAAAGAATGAACAAGATTCGGAATGAATAGAATATTAGAGGAAGTTCGAAAGTAGCACCAATGGGGTAAATGACTGAGTAGTCAAATATTTTTAAGAATATTAGCAACCGAGATTATCGAAATTACTAATATTCCCTCTAACCTCTCAACTTAGCTAAATTGCTTGTGCTAAGAGTGCGTTGACGTCGGTAGTGTTATGGCCAGGTTCGATCCCTGGACCTCTCAATCGTAAGGCCGACTCCTTAACCACTGAGCTAACGTCAACACGATAAGTTATAAGGAAAATTGTATTAATAATTTATTTGTGACGTCATAATATTTAATAGTCAAAGTGGATGATTAAAAATAAATAAGAACGATAAAATAAGAACCGACGCAACCGTGATCACTCTTTTACTATTTATAAATTAATAAGTGCAGTTAAATAATTTATTTTATCTACTCTGATACTATAATACAAAGATTATAAAATTGAAATCAAAACTCTTATGACAAACATTACGCACAGGCCAAAAAAAAAGTTTTATTACGATACAGGTCTTGTATGGACACCTATATCATTAAATAACTTTTTAATTATAACGATACACCTATACAACCTCCATCTGGACTGAACCTCTACTTTAAAAAAAGAATCCGCCGATCCGGAAGAAAAAAAAAGAAACACGCATGCGCAAGCGATGTCTGCGCCTTGGCGCCAACATTTAACATTTAAATTAAACAAAGTTTGTTTTTGTTTGTAAAATAAATTAGTTTATGTATTATAGTATGAGAGTAGATAAAGTAGTGTATGACACTGTACATAACTTGGTCTTATAACACTCGTGTGATACTATAAAAAAACTCGCCTTCCGGCTCGTTTTTTTAAAACACACTCGTGTTATAAGAACCCTTATTATGCAACAGTATCATAAACTACTATTAACTATAGGAAAATACCCAATTACGTAAAAGTTACGAGGAGAACGACTGTCCTGGTTCGGACATGTAATGCGTAGGGATGAAAGTAATGTCGTAAGGCAGGCATTAACTATGGAAGTGAATGGCTACAAGGGAGGAGGAAGACCTAAAAGGAGGTGGATGGACTGTGTGAAAGATGATTATGGTTAAAAAGGGAGTAAATATTGAGATGGCTGCAACTAGAGATTAATGGAAGGACACACACATGTTGCGCCGACCCCAAATAAACTTGGGATAATGGCAAGAGGATGACGTATATTTTTCTTTTTCAGATATCGCAGTAACAGTTGGTTTCTACGCTGTATCGAGACCGTTCTTCGCAACAAACCACAATTTACTCACAACCGGCACTGAGAATGATAGATTTAGGGTAAAATTTACTTGGAACATATTAAATTAATATACACTCAGTATAAAACATTCGATTAAAATATAAGAAAATAAGTATAAATATGTTTCATTAAAGTAAAATCAGCTTGAAACACATGTAGTTAATGTTACATTCCATTAAAATACATTTAGTTAAATTGAATTTTTGAAGGGATGAGAAAGACTCAAATCAAATCATTTATTATTTTGCAGAAAACACTGTTACAATGATGTTGACACAAAGTTTAGAACAAATTTATAGTTTAGAATAGGTTTAGAATATAATTATTATATTTTATCCCCAGCACTACTATACATACGGGCGCATGTTAGTCAAGATGGCGGAGGGTATCGGCCGTTTGGTCCTTTCGGGCCGTGAGCTAAGCAAGCTGGCGGGTCTGACGTCACGAGTGACGCAGCTAAGGACCGTGCTCGATGATATTAATAAGGGCAACTACACACGGACAATGATTGATAGGAACGGGCAGAATGGTACAGGTTAGTACTTCGTGTGATAACGACCTTTAGTCATATCTTCATTTGTGGTTAATGATGACGGCCATAACGAAATGCCTCAGTAAAGTTGTGAGGATTTTACTAAAAGCTCCGTAGAGAGATTTGGAACGAACACGAAAGTCACAATTCACTGTAATATGCCACATTCCTACACTTGTGTGAGTTGTCCAAGACTTTAGAAAAAGCCACCATTTTTATACATAAAAACTCGAATTCACACTATTTTCGGAAAATTAAATACCACGCTCTTCAGGATTATAAAAAATTCCTAGTACAGTTAGCATAGCAAAATCGGTTAGCCAAGTCTCAAAAGTCATATGTTATCGTTTGAAATAAAGGTACGTACCAGATAGAACAATTAATCAACAGAAAAGTGGGGAATATGAAGGTTTTGATCATTTTGAGTACTTTGCTGGTCAAGATTGATCTGATGCATATAATATGTGCCTCGTCTCTCTTATGAAAAACAAAACATCGTGGTCGTTGAAATAGAATTTGCTAAAACGTAGCGGATACTGCATGTAGTATAGTGCCTATTAACCTTGTTTTTTTTTTTATTAAAAGTAGCTTGTCATTCAATGAACATTTTTTATTGTTTGTATGTACTATGTATTTCTTGAGTCCAATTTTTTTCCAAAAATTTTGATATTAAATTTAAAAGCCAATTGAAGAAAATCTAGATCTCGAAATCAGCATAATTTTGTTGTTCTTTTTTATAAAAATAAATCATTAAAATCGCATCAAACAACAATCAAACAGTTCACGAAAGGCCATGTTGCGAACACACATACACAACTTTCTATATAAACATGTATCCTTTCCATTTCCAGCGGAGCTCCCCGCGCTGCTGGCCCCAGGGGCAGGCCGCATCATCTACCAGGACAAGCTCATCCGCTTCGACCGAGTGCCGCTCGTCACGCCCAACGGAGACGTGCTCATCAAAGAACTCAGCTTCGAAGTGCGGTCAGTGTTGTTGCCATTAGACCTTATAAAGCATTTCCGCTGAGATATCCGCCCTGCTGGCCCCAAGGGCAGGCCGCATCATCTACCACGAAAAATTGTTTTTTTTTTAATAAAACATGCTTTTCGTTAAATAATTTGTTGTACTGAAATGATAATAATAATTTTAGGCAAGGGTAAACAAAAGCTTGTTTTTAGACAGTTTTTTTTTATTAATTATTTTAGTTTTAAATGTGAATGCTATTCATAAATCCTGAGCGAGTCGGAAAAATAAAAACCTATTAGAAATTTCAAAATGGGCGCCATTCATTTTAGTCAAACAAATTCTCACATTTAACTTTTTTCTTACAAGATTCTCGATGTTTTATATTCCCTATACAGTTCTGGTATCAACGTCCTAGTGTGCGGTCCTAACGGATGTGGAAAATCGTCCATGTTCCGCCAACTGGGCGAGTTGTGGCCAATCTTCGGAGGCACGCTCACCAAACCGCCTAAAGGCAAGCTGTTCTACGTGCCACAGCGGCCGTATATGACGCTTGGAACTCTGCGAGATCAGGTATGGCTAAAGAAAGTTTCCTGGGCAGACCCACTTGGTTCTCTATTTTTATTCCTAAAATTTTATCTCATAATTTAACATTGCATAATGTTACTTGTCATACCGAATGACTTTTCACAACACCCTGACATTGGCAAGTTGTGGCAACACACAGAAGCCAGTCAACAAGAATTGAATTGAATGTTACTTGTCATAACATGATTTACGCATAATACTCATTTGCCATAACTTTTTAAGCATAATTTTTTTACTCCTATTTACTATAAGCATAATATTTTATAAGCATAATATCCTAAAACATAAGTTTACTTAAGCATAACGACGCATAACCATAACTATTCCGAAAAATTCACTACAATTTTTTTATTAAAAATAGTAGTAAAGTAATATATAATACGACACAATATTACACTATTTTATACATTGCTCTCGTCGAACTTATAGGCGCATCATAGTTCATTTAACGTAATGTTCTTTTGACCCAATTAGTCGACGGAGCCCCGCTACGCGGGGCTCCTACTTCTGGGTGGTTTATAAAAAAATAACCACGAAGGCCTAATGCGGGAGCTTCACTACGCTCCGCTCCCGCATTAGCCTTCTAACCTAACCTATCCGAGTTGGGGTGCCCTAAAGTCCAGATTGCATCCAGATCCTTGCTAGCTTGCTAGCACAATGTTAGTAGGCGTTTATCATTATCGCTAATAACTATTAGACAAATAAACAATATGCTTTACAACTTTATGCATATCAATGTTATGAATAAAAACATTAGGATATACAATATTTATGCTTAATAACACAGTATGCTAAAAACCAATTATGGCACACTATTATTATGACAAAGAAAATTATGCCTAATTTGTTATGGCAATTTAAATTAGGACAAAAACCATTATGACAAAAGATGGAATCCCGACCCACTTACATGAAATCATGTAACTATCCTACAATCCCAGGTCCTTTAAGCTCGGCGTTAAAAAACATCTATCGAGGATATAATTGGCATCCATAATGGATGCCCGTAAAACTTATAGTTCCTTACCATCTAACCACGGCTTTCCATAAAACTGTACATAATTTCGATTAAGGTAGGAAAAAGTGAATGCTCAGCTGGGACTCGAACCCACGATCTTTCCCTTACAGGGGGAATTGCTCTGACCACTGAGCCACCGAGCCACACCTGAAACTATCCAAATTCTCCTATACTACCGTCTTTAGGGCGACGGTTCAATTTTTCCTATCTTAATCGATTTGAAAAGCATAGTAAATGCTTCATTTATTGAAACCCCTTAGTAATGAAATACTTCCTTAATGGATGGGTATCAGCTGCTAATATTTCAAGTATGTAGTCACAACAGTTAGGACTCTGCGGTCATGAATCAGTCTGTCAATCGTCAACAGTTATCTCTTACGAGTATTATAGATCGACTGTAACCGCAGTACCGCGCCTTGGGTATGAGTGAGGCGAGACGGGGGGAGTATCGATCAACTGACGGTCACATTTGGTCAGTCCGCCGCCAACACTCACGGCGGTAACTCGCTCACTCTCGACTCATGCTCTATCTCTATTTTTTACCCCTTCCCCCGCCACACCGGGAATACCTAGAACGCGGTAGAGCAGTCGCGGTCATCAATATTATAAATAGGAAAGTGTATGTGTGTGTCTGTTTGTTTGTCCGTCTTTTACGCATTAGCCACTGAACCGATTTTGATGAAATTTGGTATAGGGGTAGATTAGACCTCGAAAAAGGACATAGGCTATGTATGGTCGCTATAGCCGACATCCACGCAGGCGGAGCCACGGGCAAAAGCTAAGTACTATAGTAAAAATGAATATTGTTAAGCGCAATTTTTTTTGAAGTGTTCCATTCCACGGAATGTTGTTATAAAAAGTTACGGAAACGGAAACAGAATTCCACGTGGCATCAGCTATTTATATATAGATTTCAATTCTATGTTTTAAAAACAATAATATCTTCTGTTCTCCAGATAATCTATCCCCAAACTCGCGAGGAGATGGTCCGCCGACGCCGTACAGACGACGAACTCCATCGTTTCCTGGACATCGTGCAACTAGAGTACCTCACCAACAGGGAGGGCGGGCTCGACGCCGTAGAAGACTGGATGGACGTACTGTCTGGGGGCGAGAAGCAGAGGATAGCGGTGAGTTAGAGATTGTTCACTGGACCGTTCTACTGTAGCACGGTCTTGATAGGACCCCATACGGGCTGTGTTTGTACCGCGCATCGGTAACTGTGCACCGGTTCTTAGCCACGTTACACGACACCCCCAAGAAACGATGTGGGCCTTCGTAATCTTGAACGACACCTCCGTAAAAAGACATGCTGTAGTGTACTTTCCAACACACCCCGAAAAAAGATGTGGGACTTCGTAATCTACTTTGCACGACACCCGCGAGAAAATATATGAGGCCTTCCGAATCTGGCACGACACCCGCTTGAAAAGATGTCGGGGCCTTCATTATCTGCTTTTCACGACACCGCCGAGACAAGATGTGGGGCCTTCGTTATCTACTTTGCACAACACCCCCAAGAAAAGTTGTAGGGCCTTCGTAATCTATTTTGCATGACACCCCTGAGAAAAGGAATCAATAAATCAAAAATCAAAATAATCTACGTTGCAGAACATCACCGAAAAAAGAGGTGGCCTTAGAATCCACTTTGCACGACACTCTCTAGAAAAGATGTAGGGCCTTTGTAATCTACTTTGCACGACACCCCCGAGAAAATTTTTGGGCCTACGTAATTTACTTTGCACGATACCCCCGTGAAAAGATGTTCGGCCTTCGTAATACTTTGCTGGATTTTTTTTACATTCTACAATTCAAAGTATTTGAACTAAAATACTTTGTTATGTATACAGATGGCCCGGCTATTCTACCATGAGCCTCAGTTCGCGATATTGGACGAGTGCACGAGCGCCGTGTCCGTTGACGTCGAAGGACAAATGTACCAGTACTGCAGAGAGGTCTGTATACAATAACTATCATTCTCCTCCGAACATACTCCCAACACCGTTGGGGTTGAATTTCAGTCTAATTACGAAACGGCTGACCTTTGATATTTGCCGTGAAACGACTACTATTAGTGCCACGAACACGAAAATATTCGAATTCGTAACGTCAAGATATCTCTATGTGATTGACCACCTGCCTACTGTAAACCTATGTGTGTGTATGTGTGAAGCCGGTCAATTGCAATGCTCAGAGCCCCGAGCACGAAAAATATTCGAAATCGTAACGTAAACGTATCCAGACAACGAAGCAATGCCTGCTTACTGTGAACCAATCGCAATGCTCTATTCTTTTGATAACTTTACGTTACGAATTGGAATGTTATGCGTGGTCGGGGCACATTTCTCTCGATTAGTTTACGTGACGAGTTAGAATATTTTTCGTGCTCGGGGTAAAGACATCCACAACCCACTGGCGATATCGGAATTCTGTGGTTAATCAGGTGTTGAACTTTTTAAGGTTAGTCAAGGTTGTATCACAACCGGGACCGACGGCTTAACATACTCTCCGAGGCACGGGGTCTCAATGCCTTAAGAATGACCACCCATCCTGAGGCATTCGACTAGTGTTGCTTAACTTTGCAATATATCCACCTACTCGGTTACCACTTAGGCTTAAGCCAAACGAGCATAATTTTTGTAACGTTCAGTTTCCTAGAAAAGTTCTGTTTGATTCACACTGTGCAATATTCTGCAAAAAGAAGTTTTCCATGAAATCTAACGCAGCGACTGACATTACGCAACTCACAACAGAAAAACAAAAAGAAATAACTTTTAAAAAATTACGCTCGTTTGGCTTTAACCGTACCCGCAGTATTGAATCTTACTAAGAATAATATTTCATTACAGGTCGGCATTTCTCTCTTCACGGTATCCCACCGCAAGTCCCTATGGAAACATCACGACCATTATCTACAGATGGACGGCAGAGGAGGATACGTCTTCGAAGTAATTGACAACGAAACGCAAGAGTTTGGCTCGTGATCACACCCACATCTGTAACATACACAGTAATATATCAATGGTTAGTGTAAGAAATTTAGGGGGCTACCATGAAATATATTGTCCGAAATTTCGGGGTTGAAACACGTACAGTAGAAGTATCATTTATAAGGAGTTAGTGACAAAAGTTGCTTAACATATTCTAATATATTAGTACTTTTTAGGAAAAAGAAAGAAAATGCATTTATTTTGAATAGCTGCTGCCTGCACATATAAACTGTTCCATTTTAACAATATATTGTACAGTATACATAAGCTGACATAAATTTTGTGTGTTCGTTACGATATCAATTTCAACATGTAGTATAATATCTTTAGCGTCTGAGGATTATTTACGAGCCAATATCGTGATTTGGTGTATATAAGTGACACCAGTGGTGCGTAGCAGTAGAGCGTTCGACTGCTAAATCAGAGTTCGCGGGTTTCATTCCCGCTCAGTACAAATATTTGTATGCATGAAGTATATTTCTATTGGCATGTATGTATAATAAAGAAAAATATATCAGAGTATGTTTATTCCCATTCAAGATCTCATAACACAAGCTAGTTAAACTATACTTATTTTGTGGTAGACCCAATGCCCTAGAACTTTTACTTATTTAAATGGCGACGCGTTTGCACATCAATAATACTTACAGGATCGCGCAGATCGCAATAAATATTGACCGTTTAAACCCCAATACCACTAATATTTATATTTTTTGTTACAAAAGAATGCCTTTTCGCCTGTATGTGTGAGTTGTCACAAAAGAGTGTATGGCTTCAGTTGTACTAGCTAACTAGATTCTAAAAGCGTTATATCCAGTGTGTATGAAGTAAAAAAGAAAAAGAAAATTTTTGTTTAGATAAATTATGTTAAGAAGGGTTATTATAGAATCAAACCTCGGGAGTGCTAACCCGAAACTTCGGATCAGCATAAAATATGAACGAAAGACACAGTTACTATAAATTTCTTTCGGTATGGCCAAAAGAAGTAACGTACGTACCGTCGTCAGTTTTGATTGTGGATTAAATTCATTTTAAGGTACGGGCAGCATAAGATTGATCTTGACGAACAAAGTACTCAAAATGATCTTAATGACATATTTTCCCCCCCTTTCAGATCGCTGATTACTCTGATATGAAGTACACGCCTTTAGTTCGGACGAAAATACAATTTAAATCAGTAGACTTGCTCTTCATACCTTCTTTTACGTGCGGAAAATCCCCACGGATACAACCCCCCTTCGGAGCCGAAGAGAGAGGTTATGTCGAACTCGAACCGACTGAACCGCACGCCATCTGGGTCGTTGAGGTAGGCTGAAGGTGAGTTTGTCAAAGACATATCTCTTTCACCCCGGCCGACCCAGGGCGACTTGCTCTTCATACTTGGTATTTAGATCATTTTGAGGCTTTCTAGTCCAGCTAGATCCGTTTTAGACCACTTGTCTAAAACTTCGGTGTGCAATTTCAAATGTATGTCAAATGCAAATCGCTGTCTATAAGGCTCACAGTGAAGTTTCTATCACTGCAAATTGCGAACACTATTATTTAATGTGATGTTTACTTGTCTTTACTATTAATTGTTTAATTGTAATGAATGACTATTATTTTTGTTAAATGTGATATTTATGAGTATGACAATTAATTGATAATATTTTATGACGACACACAATATTTTAATGGTTTCTAAAGATTGGATTTATTGATATCTTAAGAAAAAAATTATTAATTTCCTCATTTATAATAAATTGAGAAATTATTTATTTCATTTAAAAATTATGTATAATTCTATTTAATTATTATTTTTTTATATGTAACACTTGGTAGCTTTGTAGACTATATTCAGACTTTAGGGTCTACGCTGCGTCGTGCGTTTACACGCATGAGCCAGTTTCGTGCAGATATTACTGTTCTAAATTCGTGCAGATAATTTGCACAAAATCGTGCAAAGTGCGTTCGTATAAAGCAGTGGAGGCCGTTTTAGATTTATGTATCGTTAGGGGAAAGAAATATATAATACAATGTTAGTAACTTATTTTTATAGACAAACACGTGTCAAAAACAGGGTCCAATGGTTCATAGAAAACACTACACTAGATAAAATAGTAGTTAAAGCAAGTAGTTTCACACTTATAAGTTAAGGTTTTATAATAATCAATATTTGGATTTAAAACTCGCAATTAATATCATAATTGGGTACTTAACTGTCAAATTAAATCTTTTAGGTAACCATAAAACGGTAAGTTTTATGTACGAAATACATATTTACACGCCTCTTACCCAATGTGCTAGGCAGAGATCATATGACTATGTATTTATATATGAAATAATGACATAAAACGTCACATTTCGATATTGTGAAATAAATTTATTATAATGATCCAGTGAAACGATAAAATTGTAGCTCGGTTAAATTATTTATTTTGCCGACAGAAAGTACCCAATTCTAAACTTATAGTACCAGATATATTATACATACTTAGAATTTCTTATATCAAATTCCTAAAGATTTAATTTAAGATCAAGGTTTTTATTTTATATTAATTTTATAAACACATTTTTCACATAAAACTCTTCTGTATTTAAGTAAAACAAGTCATTGAAAATTTAATATTATTTTTACTATATATACAGGGTGTATTTTTGAGACAAGGCAGTAAGGGTAGGTACCTCAACCGTTATAATTACAGCAAAAAATTCTTAGAAGACTATACCTAACTTTATAAGATATTCATAACTGCATTCACAGATTTCAAAAATACGCTCTATATATTGCTTGTTCCGTATATCTTGGTCCTAAATCGCCATATATAAAAAACCCTGGCGCGCGAGAATTGTTTTGTAATAATCTATACTTGGTTAATTTGAGCTCGTCCACATAAAAAAAGTACATTCAAGAAATGTGTACTGCGCATATTAGAGCACATTTTATGTCCAACATATATGAAACGAGCAATACCATAATTTTAATGTATTTGTTTTTCTAACATTACCTTGAATAAATGAGCTATTATTGTCTTCACGCGTGCAATACAACAATGTAAGTTACCATACAATACATGTAATAGGTTAAATGTTAATTATATTAATCTAATTATTGGCTGACTGTAACATATTATAGTCAGAAACTATACTCGCTGAACTCACCTAGATATACTAAACATCTTACGAGTTCAAAGCGCGGTTTATACAGAAGTGACGTGGCGAGGACGTATGATGTGGCGGAAAATTGAAGTAACTCAATATAAACAACAAAGTGTACAATAACGTCAATGACGTGACGCGCGTCACTCGATGCGTCACTTTAGTGGCGGGACGTCGTTTGAAGGCGCGGACGCAATTCTCCTCTAAGACAAAAACGACGTTATTGCACACTGCTAAGGTTTATATTGTGTTACTTAAATTGTCCGCCACGTCATACGTCCCCGCCACGTCTCTTCTGTATAAACCGCGCCTAAAATGCATTTCAAAGTTTGGTACAGTCAACATCAGATCGATATTGACTAACAAAGCACTCAAAATGATCTTAATACCTTGATTCTGTTGATCCTGTTGACTGATTATTTTGATATTTGGTGCACACCTTTAGTTCTGACAATAATACATTTTAAATTAATAAAACAGTTTGATCTGCTCTTAATCGTTTCGACGCTGACTGTACCAATCATATCTAGACTTCACGGTTTTACTAAAGTAAATAACTCTGTAACCTACATACCCATACTATGAGTAGGGTAATTTTTTCTTATAAGGGATTCACATCTTTTTATAAATTGCACGTTATTGAAAATAAAAACTTGCACTGAAGAAATGTAAATATATATAAAAAAAAGTTTGATGTTGGCATCTGAAAAGCTCCTGGTGACCAGAGTTCCTCAAACATTTAGCTCCATATACGTCCCATATTATCGCTTAAAAACTCACTATAGAGAAAACACAAATGTACAAAATAGTATAGGTACATTATTTTTTATATTAGGTATTGTAATGGGTGGAATCAATTTCAATCGTAATTCAGATTCAATGTTCACCTAAAACCATTTAAATCCTAAAAGATTGGCAGTGATACCTATGGGTACCTCAATTTGAGAAACCTATTCTTCCATTTTTGTTTACTTTAATGTTTTTTTCTTCGAACAAAGTTATATTTGTAATTAGTAAATAATATCATACTTGTTACTTCAACTTATAATATTGTTTATAAAAATGTATAAACTTGTTTCTTGGAGCAAATCTCAGACATTGTATGGCATGAGGTTTGTTCACGTAATATGCCTTGGAATACGGCGTTTCTTAGAGAAGGAATGATCCGGACTTTAACCAATGACTTCTATGAGCTTGGCTGTAGGGAACCAAAAAATTACTATTATAAACTTTGGCATTGACAAATGGCAACATTACCAATGGCCACTACTTGATCAGAGACAATTCGCAACTGGTCTTTAACTTTAAACTTTAGTCTGTTTTTTTAATTTCAGATAGTAAAATGACATTACCATTTCCTTCAAGAACCAAGCGGTTCGGTGACTCTTTCCTTTGTCGCACCATTAAGACCTGGAATTCCTTGACAGCTCACGTGTTTCCCTCTTCCTACAGTACCGGGTCCTTTAAGCGGGGCGTGAAAAAGCATCTGATGAGGCCGTCAAGCTGAGTGCCACCATTGTTAACATGGCACGTGTATATAATGGTGGCCCTCTTTCTTGAGACTTTACCTTCAGCTTACCATCAGGCGAGGTAAAGTCAAATTGAGGTGTCCTATTTATAAAAAAAACAAAAATACCTGTGTTGCCGGTTTTTTGCAACTAGAAAATTGTCATGTGCCACCAGTATCGAAAGTTGTCGATAAATGTAATTTAGAACTTTTTAATTTTAACTCTTTTCTTATAATATATTATATTAAAGCCAAACTAATCGTCGGCCACAAACATTGTCGATAGTTTCGAGCACGTCAATAAGCACTAAAGCTGGTATCATTATTTGACATCTGCAGTTTTCAATTTACTATCTGAATTCAACTTCAACTTCAACTTTTGGTTTATGGCTTCTGCGAACTATCTGAATTTAAAAAACGGACTACAGATGTCATTTTTGACAGGTGACATTTTTTAAATTTTAATGCCACTGCACACATTATACACGGCACACGGCCTGACTGACGGAAAGTAGTTAGGTACCGTGGCCTATTGACGTGTGCAACACCAGGGGACAGGGACATTGCAAAATTGCCCGCTTTATCTATTTCATAAGAATAGAAAAGTTGTACAAAGAAAATGGCGGCAGTAAAATTGCGCAAATAGCATAAAATGTAAACAATGGAAAATTGGAATATACTTTGAAGTCAGGGTATTGAAAAAGTGCTGGAGAAAAAGACAAATAGCCTTGTTCCAAATATAGTGCATTAATAGTCTTTTCCAATACAATTATATCTGCAGATGTAATTGTATCGGAAGATATATGGCGGGAGGTATAGTAGTTATTTATCTATACAAGTTAGAAGTCATTGTATTGTTATAGAATATACTCATCTCCCCAAACCAAGCTGTACTAGTGGATACCCGAAGACCTTGGCCTATATAATGTATGTTTCTGTGAAAATATATTGATGTGACATTTGCTGTGATAGATGGTTAAGTTTTGTTCTTACCGTGTTGGTGGTGCTGGGTTAATAAAAAGGGTTGAGGAAACACTTGCTTCCATTTATTTTTCCCTTCTAGTTCCATTTTCATTCAAAAATAACTTATTTTTACGGGATATAGTCAAGACGTTTATGTTCCTCAAAGTTGTGAAGATTTTCAACATAATTTGGATCCGCGATTGGCGGGTACGGGGGGCCTATAAGACCTACAAGGTCAAGCCTGCCTCGCTTGCAAGCCGACTGTTGATTAACTGATAAGATTTTGGATTTGGATTGACGGCAATGGCAATCGCTCCTACAAAAGTCGTAGAAGCAGAAACCCTTTATTTCCTCATTTTCTGTTATGGGGGAGGGGGAGGGAGACTAGGTTTACTCCGATAGAGAGAATAGAATTTTAACAAATAAATGAAATAAAAGAAACCAGATTAGCAGAAAAGTTTTTTGGTTGAAAAATAAAGTTTACAAAAGCAGAAAATCAATTTTTACCTTTCTGGTTCTGACAGTATTGGTGTTAATTCGGCATGTCCACCCGATTAAACTAAACTAAACTAAAAATTCTCTTATTTTAGTTTAGTTCAACGCTTTGTCTATTCGGTTTGGCCACCGAACTAAAAATAGTGCATGCATTTTTAGTCAAGGTCACACGACTAAATTGAATAAACCCTTTTTAATCTGTGAATTCAATGAACGAATGACAACGTCCTTAGAGAAAGAAAGTAGGCCGTCTAGAAAAAAATTAGTACAATCACAATAAGAAGTTGTGGAAGTGTGAGAGAGACAACTTAACTTCTTGTCAAAAAACATGTGTTCAAACGTGGCCGTAAATTAAACCTCTGAAAAAGTAAACAAACCAAAACAACCAACTTGGCGGCATGGTTATGGGAATATTACGTGAAAAAGGGAAAAATAAATAAGTATGTCACAATCACAAAAAAAATCCTCTTCGCTTAATTTAGGGTGATATTCAAGTATCTCCAACAGGAACTTGGCCGCTGATGACGGGACCCTAAACAATTTTCTAAATTTGCGGTCGGCCATCTCAAACGGATTTGATGCATCCCTCGACCGAAGCAAACTGGGCCGTTCTTCCTGATTTCTGTAAAACAAATAAATTTCTAACCATAAAATAAATTTCAAACCCCAACCTTCATGAAAATTGTTACTTTTTCAATAATTTTTATTGTTTAAAGTTTATTTATTTACACAAGTTTTACATATATTACAGATGTATTGGCAAAAATTAAATTAAAATAATAAAGTTACTATATATACACAATACTAAAAAAAGTTAAAATGCGTCGTGGAATTCATCCGTATCGCATGCCTCTTGTGGTAGCATTCCCAGAAGACTAGCAGCATTGCTACGTTGTATGGCAATACTTAATCTCTGACCTGAAAAGAGGCCAGCCTTCTGGTCACGAGAAGCGTCGACCATACGTTTCGCAATCTCCCTGAAGAGATTGCGGGCGCTTGGACCCCAAGGCCCAAACGTTTCGTCTCCAAACGGCACACATTCATAATCTCCAATAATATTGGAGTATTTGCGCCGCTTAACAGCCTCTGCAGAAGCTGCAGCAGAACCGGCACAGCCAGCCGTGCCAGGTATAAGGGTAGGGGCAATGGTGTCGACGCATGTTGCGTCCCACACCAGAGTCCTACCCATTTTCCAAGGCATTAATGACATACTATCCAGTCTCTTGCCATCGTCGCGCGCCAAACCGTTTGGTTCAAGCACAGCTGGCACACCAGCAATGACAAGAGCACGGCGGATTATGTCGTTGAGGCTGGCGTGCCGTGGAATTCGCCACGCGCTCCCGCAGCATGACAGGCCATGGTGTCCGAGTCGGTCAACTGCTTCTCCACAATGGCATTGATGCGGAATTTTTATTGCTAGGTCAGTTTTTAATAAATAAACATATATTTAGATGATAAATTTTCTTAGTTACCTTTCTTGCTCCTCGAAAAAAGCAGCCACAACGTATTCGTTCATTTGTCTGTAATTTAAAAATTTCAACCAGCACAAACAATCTGCAGAACGAGGTTTAGTTTAGTTTAATCGCGACCAAAAATATGGCCACTAAAATAAGTCGGATTTTAGTTTGACAGGAATAAAATTTTGCGTTACCGAATAGCAAAATGCAAATTTTCACTAAATTGAATTCGACTAAACTAAAAATAGTTTAGTCCTGTCAAATTAAGTTAGTTGGTGTTTTCCCGAATAAGAAATCGCAATTTGACGTGACTAAACTAATTATAGTTTAGTCGGAATTTTGCCAAACCGAATCGACCTCATTGACTGGTATTGGTGTCAATTCGGCATGTCCACCCGATTAAACTAAACTAAACTAAAAATTATCTTATTTTAGTTTAGTTCAACGTTTTGGTGTTAATTCGGCATGTCCACCCGATTAAACTAAACTAAACTAAAAATTCTCTTATTTTAGTTTAGTTCAACGCTTTGTCTATTCGGTTTGGCCACGGAACTAAAAATAGTGCATGCATTTTTAGTCAAGGTCACACGACTAAATTGAATAAACCCATTTTAATCTGTGAATTCAATGAACCTGGCCCGTTTTCCCGATTTCTGTAAAACAAATAAATTTCTAACCTTAAATTAAATTTCAAACCCAACCTTTATGATAATTGTTAATTTTTCAATTATTTTTATTGTTACACAATTTTTACATATGATACAGATGTATTGGCAAAAAATAAATTAAATTAATAAAGTTACTATACCTATATATTATATACACAATACTAAATATAATAAAAAAAATAAAACTAAAAGTTAAAATGCGTCGTGGAATTCATCCGCATCGCATGCCTCTTGTGGTAGCGTTCCCAGAAGACTAGCAGCATTGCCACGTTGTATGGCAATACTTAATCTCTGACCTGAAAAGAGGCCAGCCTTCTGGTCATGAGAAGCTTCAACCATACGTTTCGCAATCTCCCTGAAGAGATTGCGGGCGCTCGGACCCCAAGGCCCAAACGTTTCGACTCCAAACGGCACAAATTCATAATCTCCAATAAGATTGGAGTATTTGCGCCGCTTAACAGCCCCTGCAGAAGCTGCAGCGGCACCGGCACAGCCAGCCGTGCCAGGTAGGTATATGGGTAGGGGCAATGGTGTCGACGCATCTTGCATCCCACACCAGAGTCCTACCCATTTTCCAAGGGATTATTGACATACCATCCAGTCTCTTGCCATCGTTTAAAAAATTTAGTTGATAAATTTTCTTATTTACCTTTCTTGCTCCTCGAAAAAAGCAGCCACAACGCTTACGTTCATTTCTCTGTAATTTAAAAATTTCAACCAGCAGAAACAATCAGCAGAACAAGGTTTAGTTTAGTTTAATCGCGACCAAAAATATGGCCACTAAAATAAGTCGAATTTTAGTTTGACAGGAATAAAATTTTGCCTTACCGAATAGCAAAATGGAGGATTTCACTAAATTGAATTCGACTAAACTAAAAATAGTTTAGTCCTGTCAAATTAAGTTAGTTGGTGTTTTCCCGAATAAGAAACCGCAATTTGACGTGACTAAACTAATTATAGTTTAGTTTAGTCGGAATTTTGCCAACCCGAATCGACACCATTGATGGACGAAATCTCAAATTTAGTTTCTGACAGTGTTGACAGATGACATAAAATGACATGACAGATCTTTCATTTATGGGATTTTATGACCAGGCCATATTGTATGTTCATTTAATGATCATCATGTGTGCTATTTCACTAATAATTGTGAAATGGTCACTTTTTGGTTATCATAAAATAAAGCTTCATTTGAGTACATCATATCATTTGACGATTTTGTATGCAAATGCGTAAAATGGTTTCAAGTTATGAGCCATTCATAATGTCAAATTCGTGACGTATTGGATGTTGGTAAGGACTTACATTTTGCGTTCATTTTGATGTTTTCATTGTCATTGTTTTATTATTAGGCCTTCGTGCCATAACCTATAAAAACATTACAACAAACTTGACAAATAACACTGAGAACTCAGTTTTTAAAATCATGTGGGACAAAATTGCTACACTGAAATAAAAAGGAAAAAAAGAAAACGTTATTGTAGGTTTCGCTTTGTTTTGCTTTAAATGCAGGTTTATTAGATGAGAATCATAAACTATTGGATTATAGAACATAATTACTACCTATTAACGCTATGTTAATAGCAAAACCTTAATTAAGTCAATACCGCACAAGTACGATTCGGCTTATCTCTATATTTTTTTTTGTTGTAGCAACTTCAGTAGCAAATGTCACTAGAATATGAACGTTGCATATCTGATGCCAGGAGCCATTTGGATAAAATAAGAAGAAGAAGAAATATGAATGAAATAATAAACAAGTGGCCATTTTATGGTCTTCATATGTCTCCTACTTATCTGCAAATGAACATCAATATACAATGTGGCCATTTTAGACCTGCTGGTAAGGTAACAAAGACGTCTAAGTCAAAACAAAAGGCAGATGTGATTTTGATTGCGTTAAGCATTTCAAATCACGAAATACAAATCAAGTGGCTTTTCGGTTTCGTTCCGTGTTCCAGATGTAAATAATTTAAACACTGGCAATCGTTTTCTATTATACGTAGTACGTTGGCAGTAGTAATAGAAGCGAGACAAGTTTTTTGGCTCGACATAACAGGACTCGACATAAAGAGAACAATTTATTTTGGTTACCTTGCCCTATGAACGTTTGCAACACCAAGGGCGTCATACTTACGCTGCAAGCCTTGTAAGAACCTTCATTTCGTAATCGGGAAAACAAATCATGGATGATAAAGTAAAAAAAAAAACGATAATGCACTTACAGGCACTTACCTTTTTTCCTTAAACAATTTTGATGCGTATCTACGAATTTTCAACGGAAAAAAAATGTTCGTGGAGGGTTAGCGCTGCCTATGCCACGAACGGAGTCACAACTGACAATGAAGCCGTTTACAAGTTTTCACCTTGTTGTTCCCGAACTTTTTCAACTTTTCAACCACGTATTATTTTATCTCGAAGTCTAGAACAACCAAATATAACAAAACATACTGAAACTTTGCCTTCTGTTTACCATCAGGGGAGGTGAATTTAAATTGACGTGTACTTAACAACACTAGTTTCCACAGTTTTATTGTTGTAGCGAATCCGGTACAATGCTTTATTGTTTACATTCTCTGTTTATGCTTTATACTAACGAGGTCTCACATCACTTAAATTATGACTATGTATTAGCAGGCGTGGTTCACTCCGCGCAGTACATCCGTTATATACCTACAACGAAGTAGCCGGCCGAGCGGATTAAAAATTAGTCGAGTGTCACGCGCGCGCTCGTGTGAACGCTTGAGGTGTTTTCTATGCTCGCGCTCGGCTGGGATTTTATAAAAACATTTTTTTTCTCTCTTGATCGTGCCTACTACTAGTACCTACCTTAGAATGGACAAGAAAAGAAAATATGACAGACGTTATTGTGTGGCGTTCGGCTGTTTGAATTCGAATAGAAATATGCCGGATTTATCTTTTTTCTCGCTTCCCAAAGATGCTGTAAGGTAATTTTGCCAAATTAATAAATTTTAAAATTTTATGGTACTTACCTACCTACCCATAACGCAACCTACCACTACTACTGTTTAAAATGCGTAACTAGACTAAAACTACTTATTTTATAGGTAGACCACGAAGTAGGTAGGTACCTAGCCAGCTAGATTTTTGAACTGGGAGGGTTATTGGATCGGACCCATCGGGGTCAACGTACTCCGCTGTCACCCGACTCGACGTATTTTTCTAATTTCGAGTGTCCTTGACGGGCATTGCGCGTTGACTATAGGTAGGTAGGTACCACTGACGATACCTACCCTACGTAATTTCTGCAGTTCCAAGTTCCTGCTTTTTAAACGACTTCAAAAAAGGAGGAGGGTCTCAATTCGATTTTTTAAATTTCTTATGTTTGTCCCTTCATAACGCCGTCATTTATTAGTTCTTACCTACATAATATATGAACCTTCGCGCTCGAAAGCTACCTTATAGCTTATAGGTAATATTTAGTATTCTTTGTTTATAGTCCGAGAGCTGAAGTAATAAATTTAATAGGTATACAAATGAATAGCATAATATTTAATATTATTCACCTGAACATGATAATTAGATACTTTGGCGCACTTTGGCTAGTCTGACGGGTATATACACCGAGAGCTAAGGTTAGGTTTGACAATACATGGTGGCCAGCTCTCCTGGCCAAAAAATTTGGCACCCCATATTGAGGAGTATTTGAGCCACACCCATGTATGTCCAGTGATTTTTACTAGCTTAGGAGATACGATTTTTGAACTTATACTACTTTTAGCGCACCTAACCTTTCTCGGCGTGGCGATTATCAAACACTTAGATTGTATAGAGACTGGACTATGGCGACTGCAACGGGCACTGTTCCTGTGACGGCGACGAGCGACTACTACGGTGACTGTGCTCCTCAGGGCCCCGTTTGCTTCACTCTAACCAATGACCATAAGCACATGTGTGTTTGCTCCGTACTGACTACCATTTGTCTATTTTATTTTAGGCGCCGAGAGTGGCTGATTTTAATAAGACGAGAGGACTTACTAAGCAAAGAAAATTTGAGAGCTAAAAGCTACGAAGTCTGCTCCCATCATTTTGAAGATTCTGCAATCAGGACAATCAAACAACTGAAACCAAATACAGTTCCAACAAAGCTTATAGTATCCGAGAACCGAGTTCCTAACAATAATATAAATTCAAATACGAACTGCTTTCAAAGCGCATTCAATTTAGCTGGCGCAAATCAAAATAATTTACCAACATGATTTTTGGGTGTCGGCTCTCGGACTAGTTTAAGCCGTTTCGTGTTTGCGTCGTACGGCATGTAACTAAACACGTAAATGGTATGTTCAATTTAGCAAATACACTAAAGTGTAGTAGCAAAGAATACTAAATGTAGTAGTATGCTTATCGTCTTATGTTAAAATATGCGGACATTGTAATAAAATACTTTTTTCATCTAATACTAGGTAGGTATGTTTAAAGTTGTCATTTTCACATAAGTAGAAAAATAGTAACAGGTTCATAACTGGACTGGTAATCAAATATTCATTTCTTCACAAGAAGGCAACCCTAACAGGCGTAAGAAGAGATAAGAGGTACGCGATAGAAAGAGACGAAGTAGTAGGTGAATAAAATTATAGGTACCTAATGTTGTGCGAGCTGAATTCCACCGTATTGCGTCGGAGTAAGACTGGAATTAATTAAATCTTCTTGCGCAGTGATCCTTCTGTACGTTAGTACTATTAATTATTCTGTGGTATTAGTATGATTTAATATCATTTAAGACGTCGAAATCATTTACACGTCGATGCGGTACTCAATTAATTATCAGATGTATGGTAGGACAAACTATAAGTATGTTTATTCCTTCGAGCCGGATAGGAACAAGCGGAGTTACCAGTTGATGGAGTACTCGATCACCTATCACTAACAAAATGAAAATGATAATGGATAAGTACTAAGTTTCAAATTTGAGTTTAATTTAAATTTTGCGCTCGATACTAAGGCCTAAGGGAGCCTGTTGGCGTCGTGTCGCAACTGCGTCCAGTGTGACCAGATTAAATTTTATGAAAATACCGATACTCCTCAAAAAAATACTGAAATATACCAACTTGCACAGCTAAAATATACCAATAAAAATACTGATTTTCAAAACGGGTTTTATTCATTCATCATCACAATAAATGTTAGAATTATATTTTAACATTCTGTTAGAAGGATTAAATTTAATACGACCTCCTTCATCTTTTACACCTTGCTTTGTTTTTAAAATTGCTGATACATTTTCGTTTATAAATCTGTTTCTTTGCTCCGTTTTTATTAAATTTATCTGTGAAAATATGCGCTCGCACGCAGCATTCGATACCGGTATACATAATAGAGATTTATTTACTAAAACTAGTTAAATTTTTGTATTTGAACGAGCCATCTGTGTTAGAAATTTTCCCAACTTCCACCCAAAAACGTTCACAAGAAAGAGGTGAGCCAGTACTTGAAGATTGTAACAAACCACTTACTTCGCTATCAAGTTTGAGGGTTCTATATTCTTCGTCAATTAACTGCATTTGTTCTGGCTGTACTTCGTATGGGAAAGTTTCTATTATATTTCTTAAACTGCGAAATTCTTTATTGACGGCGGTATGTGGGTCAAGAAATTTCAGTTCTCGGAAAATTTGGTTTTCAAAAGGCAAACGTGATTTCAATTGTGTGCTCAACTCAATTAAAAAAGATTGGCAGCGTCTGAAAAAATCAGCAATTTGTTCTTTCATGTTTATGTTTCCCCTGTGTTTGATTAATTCTTGACCCATTTGGATTCCTAAGTACATATCATTCAATGGCAAATAGTTCAAATTAGATTTTGGATCTAACGTAAATACGTTGTCCGTTCTTTTGATATAATTAGTTTTCATGAAGCAACCCAAAATCGACAAGTACATACTAGATGCATCATCGTATAATCTTTCAATGCACGGATAGTCGCCTTGAAAAATTATGTTAAATTTGTTGACAATCGGCAAAATGTAGTCCAAAAAGTAAAAGTACAATTTGTTTATATCGCTGGTAAAAGAATGGTATAAAAATTCTGATGACATGATGCGATCACTCAAGTATTGGTCTTGAAAGAACAACTGCAGTGCCTGCCATTGCTCAATTATTCTACTAACACAAGCATGAAGTGATAGCCACCTTATATCATAATGACGCAATAGTCTATGTTTTTCAGTGTCAGTGAAATTTTGGAACTCAGCAAATTCTCTTTGACGCTTGCTGCTTTGAGAAAAATATCCATATACTTCTTTTACTATCTGTTCTAAATTTCTAGGCAATATTTTGCAAGCATGGCTAACACTTAATGATGCAGAATGACAAACACATTTTATGAAAAAGCACTTTGGGTTCACTTCTTTAATTTTTGCTACAATGCCAGAGTGTTGACCAAACATCACATTTGTAGTATCAGCAGCGAATCCCATCACATATTTCATGTCTAAGCCTAATTTGGATAACTTTGATGACAAAGCATTAAATAAATGATCTGCGGTCTCACCCCTTAAATCAACTAAATCAAGGAATTTAGTTTGTACTCTACATTTGGTTTCAGAGAAGTATTTGATTACCATTGCCAATACTTTGACTGTGGTAACATCTGTACTTTCGTCGATTACAATTGAATATACTGGTTTACCTGAGGGGGATGCAGTACGAAGTATGTCTTCAATCATATCTTTTTCAAATTCGGGTCCTAAAACTTTATAAGTTATAGCGGCTGCTTTGGTTCTCTTGCAGGAAAATTCTTTCGCAATTTCGGAGTCGGGAAAACATTTCACTAGAACTTCACTAAGATGGTCCATAGCCCTAAAGGGGATGTTGTGTTCTGAAAGAAAACTGCATAAACGCAGCTCAGCTTTCTTGACTTCGTCTTTCAGAGGTACCTTTTTGAAAAATGTATCAACCTGGAAACAAATAAAAATTTGTTAGACAGTTTATCCACTAATTAAAACAACTTCCGAACTTCTTGAATTTAGGTAGGTATCGTAATCATAATTATAACAAATTATGCTTACCTTTGATTGTCCTTTATATTTTTTCATGTTAGATTTATGTTTTTCAGTATTAGCATGTTGTTTTATAGATGCTAATCTACTTTGGAGTTTCACACTGCATGCTTTGCAAAAAGCAGCGTACTCGTCATCTTTATAACGTGAAAGCCACGGAGAAAGTTCCGGCAGTTGTTCCCACTTAGCCAAATAACTTTGCTGGAAACTAGACATGCTTTCCGAATGGATGCGCCAAGTAAAATAAAAACAAAGATAGATCTCAAAGATCAAAGAAAAGAACGCTCTCTATTTATATGACGACAAACATACTACACATTTGAGGAAATTCCCTAATCAAAAGAGAAACCCCACAGATAAAGTCAAGTACAGAACAGAAAATCATTTTACTAGAACCATAGATCATAGATAATTCAATGATACTATTTATCTATGGTGTTGCCATAACTTTTTATTCAAAATATACCCAAAAGTACTGACTTACGCCTTGGACTTACGCCAATATACCTACAAAAGTACTGATGCTTGGAAAAGTCGATAAAATATACCGAAAAAGTATTAAAATACTGAATCTGGTCACACTGACTGCGTCGCTCGCTATGCGTCGTTGTCACAATGACGTTTACTTTGTACTACGTGCATTTTTGTGACGACATTTTAAACGCAATGCGTTGTTATGGTTCACTCAGTACTTGACATAAAGATAGTGAATATTGACATAATTAATAAAATGGTAATAACATTTTTATTGGTTTTTTTTTTTTTGGTTGGGTGACTTTGTGCTTGCTGCAAGTGCTCGTCTATTCCAAAAGAGATTTTACGGATAATATTGTGTTGTTGAAGTATTTATTTGCTTTTGTATTGTTTTTGTGTGCTTAGATTACTAATATATTCTAGGTAAGTCCTAAATTTAACAAAATTTTTAAATATGGATAACGATCCTCCCGACCCTGGAGGGGACGAGGATCGATTGAGGTTGCTTCTCAATCGAACCACCAGTTCTGCCACCAAGAAGCGCCCGAATGATGCTCAGGGAGGTTCAGTTGCTGCTAAAAAAACTATAATAGATCCATCTGAATCTTCCCCTTCGATCCAAACCACGTATGTACATCCGGATCACGCAAATAAGCCTTCTAATTATTCAGACTCGGACTCGGGCCCCTTTTTGGTCCATGTTACTAGAGATGTCGGAGATACTGCTTCAGGAACGGTTTTCCAATCGATTAAATTCGGCCACTTTTTGTCTAATAACAAAATTAAGAACATCGTTCCTGGAGGTGTAAAGCGAGTTGGCCGAAACAGAGTTTCGGTGGAATTTAAGTCTGCTAGTGACGCTAACAGTTTTTTAACCCATCCAGCTTTAGCACGTGCTAAATATGAGACCATAATCCCCTCATTCGCATGTTCCCGTATGGGTATTATAAGGCAGGTGCCTGTGGAATGGACCTTGGAGGAGGTGGTGCAGTCCATAGAGGTTCCCCCGGGCTATGGCTCTGTAATGAAGGCTAGGCGATTGAATAGAAGAGTCACTAATGACAATAACATACCTACATATGTTCCTACGCAAACCATTGTTGTCACTTTTACTGGCCAGAAGTTGCCCCCTCATGTTTATTGTTTTTTTAATTCTCTGCCAGTGGAAACCTATGTTCTCCCTACTATTCAGTGTTTTAAGTGTTGCAGATTTGGACATGTCACCTCACAATGTAGATCATCTCCCAGATGCTTCTTGTGCAGCCAAGCCCATGAGGGTTCAAATTGCTCTACTCCAACCCCCACATGTTTGTTTTGTTCAGGACCTCATTCTGCTAAAGACCCTTCCTGCCCTGAACATTCCCGCCAGAAATCTATCAAACTGACAATGTCTCAAGAGAACATTTCCTACATGGAGGCATCAGCTAGATTCCCCCATGTGAGAAAGTCTTTTGCTGACACCGCGAGATCTACAACTTTGGCAAACTCCCAGCTGGTTTCCCAACAATTTTCTGTTAACCCTCAACAACTTTCCTCTCACCTCTCTCAGGGTCAACCTCAAAGGACATACAGGAAAACAGTGTATTCCCCTGAAAGAGTTTACAACCCGGCCTCGAGTCCTGGCTATGATAGACAGGCTCATAACTTTTTAACTCAACCTCCCCCTTCTTCCATGCCTAATGGCTCTGCTCTCTTAGTTGATACCCCAAAATCTTCGTCTAATGACAATCTTCTTGATTTGTTACTCTCCACCCTCATTAACATGCTCACTAGATTTAGTGATACTGAGCTGCCTGATAAATTCAAAAACAAACTTTCTCAGCTTCTACTTCTGACCAGTAAAATTCCCTCCCCTTCTGCAATGGAACTGTAGGAGTATTCATAATAAAAAAAATGACCTAATATATTTAATTAATAAATATAAACCGCTCGTTGTTGCCATCCAGGAAGCATGGCTTAGGCCCGATTCCCGTTTCAGGATGTCTGGGTTTGCCTGCTTTCGGGATGACAGAAATGACGGTCATGCTGGATCCACTTTGTTGGTGTCCAGAAGTATTGTATTTTCCCAAATTCCCATCCCCCCTCACAGTGACTCTTTTCATATCGTTGCTGTTAGAGCAATGAACATTTCTTTTCTTTCTGTGTACATTCCATACCCTGATTCTACCATACTTTCGGACCTTATTAACATTATATCTTCTATTTCTCCTCCTATAGTAATCCTCGGTGACTTCAACATTCACCATACTTCTTGGGGATCATATCAATGTGATGACTTGTCTTCTTCATTTCTTGATTGTTTGGATTCTTTGAACCTTTGTATTCTTAATAATGGCAGTGCTACTCGCAGGCCGACTTTGTCGCATCCTGGCCCTTCTGCTGTAGATTTGTCTCTGTGTTCTCCTTCTCTTTCTTCATGTCTTTTATGGCAGGTCTTAGGTAGCTCCCATGGAAGTGATCATTTTCCCATCATCATTTTACCACTTTCCAGCCAAACACAAATTCCTTCATTCAATCCACTTCTAAAATACAACCTCTCAAAAGTGGATTGGGAGGTTTATTCTAATTGGCTTGACCAAGAAATAGAGTTATTGCCTACCCCTGACTCTAATAACTTTCATTCTGTGTATTCCCGTTTCAAGAATGCTCTTCTGATTGCTGCTGACAAGTCATTCCCGGTTAAGAAGCCTCCCAGGAATGGTCTTCCTTCTCTACCTTGGTGGGATCAATCCTGTTCAGCTGCTTGCAAAAGGAGAAAAGATGCAGAAAAAGCTTATATGAGAGAAATGTCCCGGTCAAATTATCTAAACTATCAAAGGGTGGCTGCTGAAACAGTCAGACTCCTCTCTCAGAAGAAACATGACGGTTGGCGCAGGTTTTGTGAGAATCTATCCCCACGTACACGTGCATCCCTGGTATGGAAAAGTATTAGAAAGTTTAAATACTCTATGTCATCTAATCACATTGCTTCAAATGACTCTTCTGTCTGGATCCAGGAGTTCGCGCGGAAATTGGCTCCCCCATCTGTCCCTACTTCTTCTGAATGTTCTGTCCACCACTCCTCTCCCTATCTTAGACATCACTTTGATGCTCCTTTCACTCTTAATGAGCTCCTAGTTGCCTTAGAACCTCTTAAGGATTCTTCACCTGGGGTAGATGGCATCCCATACTCCTTCATTGTTAAGAGTAGTCTATCTTCAAAAAATTTTTTCTTAAATATTCTAAATTTAATTTTTGAATCTGGTATTCCCCCAGAAGAGTGGAAATCCCAAATAGTCCTTCCAATTTTGAAACATGGCAAACCAAGCGATGATGCCTCAAGTTATCGACCCATTGCTCTGTCTTGCACAATGGCTAAAATATTAGAACACCTTGTTAAGAACCGATTGGAATGGTTCGTGGAGAGTCAGGGTCTACTTTCTAAAACCCAGTTTGGGTTTCGTAGAGGTTTGGGCACTACTGATAGTCTTTCCATCTTCACTACTGATGTCCGGATAGCTGTGTCCAAAAATAATTTCTGTGTAGGTTTGTTTTTGGACATAGCATCCGCATATGATAATGTTCTTCTTCCTGTGCTCAGGCAAAAGTTGCTTAAGCTGAGTGTTCCAGAGAAGATTGTGAACTTTATATCGAATTTCCTCTCTGAAAGGAAAATTCTAATCAAGTATCAAAATTCTACCCTGCCCCCCAGAATCATTTGGAAAGGTCTCCCTCAGGGTTCTGTCCTAAGCCCCCTTCTCTACAGCATATACACAGCTGACTTAGATCTTTCTGTAACTTCCTTCTGCAATATCCTGCAATATGCAGATGATCTAGCTTTGTATGTTTCCATGGAGCAAATGTCGGATGCGGTGACAAAACTAAATTCTGCAATTCACTATCTCCACATTTGGCTTGCAGATCACGGACTATCTCTATCAATCTCGAAAAGCACGGTTGTTGTCTTCAGCCGTCGCCGATCCATTCCCGATTGTGTGATCTCCTGTGAAGACCAAATTTTTCCTGTTAAAGACAATGTAAAATTTTTAGGTTTGATTTTAGACACCAAGTTATCAGGGACAGAGCATATTAATTACACCATTGAGAAGTGTGAAAAAAAATTAAATATCATACGGTCTGTGAGCGGTGTCTGGTGGGGTGCTCATCCCTATTGCCAGAAACTGATGTATAATGCTCTAATACGCAGTCATCTCGATTATGGGTCATTTCTTCTTGAACCCTGTAACAAAGCATCCCTTAGTTTATTAGACAGGATGCAGTCAAAATGCCTCCGTATAATTCTGGGCACCATGAAGTCCTCCCCAATTAATGCTCTACAATTAGAGTGTGTAGATCCCCCTTTGTTCTTGAGGAGGCAATACCTCTCTGATAGATACTTGTATAAGACCTCCCAACTTGCCTTCCACCCTTTGATCCCCAAGCTACATTCCCTGTCTGAATATGTTTCATCTGGTGGATATTGGTCTCATAAAGATCATCCCCGTCTATTCAACTCATTTGTTAATTATGTTCGCCTCCCTTTCCCCTGTTCCCAATCCAAATTTAACCCCTTATTTGAAATTCCATTTGAATCAATAATTTTTTCACCTGATATTATTGTAGACTCGGGTATTAGTAAACACTCAGTGGATGCTGAAAGGATTCTACAACGCCTAATCAATCGAAAATGGCAGGATTCTATAGCCATATACACAGACTCCTCAAAGTTGTCAGATAGCTCCTGTGTTGGATCTGCTGTTTGGATTCCTCACTATAGCATTATATTATCTTTTAAATCTCCCAATATAAATACTATTTTTACTGGAGAAGCTATTGCCATTCTGGAGGCATTGCTATACATAGAGTCTCACAGTATCAACAAATCAGTTATTTTTACAGATTCCAAGAGTTGCTTATTAGCTGTTATAGCTAACCAATTCTCCAGTAAATCCAGATCTCCCTTAGTGGTTAAAATTAAACATTCACTTTTTAGATGCTACAATAAGGGCCTTATGGTCTCATTAGTTTGGATACCTGGACACTGCGGAATCTTGGGTAACACAGTGGTTGACTCTCTAGCCAGGACTGCTTCCACTAGTGGATCTCGTGACCAATTCAGATCCTTCTCTCAGGACTTACTTGCTCTCGCTAAAACATGCTTAATATCTCAGTGGAATGTGCATTGGTCCCAGTCCAGCTCAACTAAGGGAAGACATTATGCTTCCATCCAGAATGGCATTCCGAGTAAACCATGGTTCTTTAAATTCCGCAAAGCTTCCAAGCGAGCAACCTCTGTAGTTTGCCGTCTCCGTTTAGGCCATGCATGTACAAATGTTTTTCTATCCAAGATACGGATAAGAGATGGTTCTTTGTGTGAATGTGGTTTGGACGAAGGAACTCCTGAGCACATTTTCTTCTCATGTTCTAGGGTGAATGGCTCCCTGTATGATCTCCTACCCTCAAACGACATTCCTCTTCCTGCCAACTTTAACACCCTCCTGACTTATGTCAATTCCCCACTAATTTATATTCTATGCCACTTTATAGATCTTAACAATATTAACCTGTAAAACTGTACTTGTTTGCTCTACCACATAACTCTGTGTTTGCTTTAATGTTGTGTCTTCTTTTCAGGTACTTCAACACACTAAAACCTTTTGGCCTCTTTTTTCAAAATCGACTGTTTGTATGGGGAAAATTTTGTTACACTTGTACTTTCACAGGTTATTTCGATCAGTATAAAGACTGAGTCATTGGCGGAATCGTTGGGATCGCCATACAAAAAAAAAAAAAAAAAAAAAAAAAAAAACATTTTTATTATCACTCAAATTCATTGTTTTAATTTTTAATAGCTTTGCGTTGGTAAATCACTTCCATCAACGGTATGTGTCTTTATGAGGTCCATTCACTGGTATGTTAGCAAAGGAGTTAAACGAAACGTAACGTAAAGTAGTCAGCGCTTCGCATCAGCTGTTGTAAAAAAAAAATAACGGGATATTGCGAATGAAAACTGGTCACACCGACGGCCACATCAAAAAACTGGGGGTCTGGCGTGACCCTGTTATTTCTATCCTGCAATAAAATAGCTGTGTAATTAAAGATAGTTCATGTGTGCTTCAAACAGTGTTAAATTGTAAATTCTGGTGTAATTTATGAAGAAATTATGGAACGGGCAACAGGAACAGAGGTATACGGGTGTGGCTCGCCCCAATCCTCGGACATAACGCTGAATATACAAACTACTACGGGTGGTAATTTCTCCATCAGTTTGAACGGTAAAAATACAGTGGAGTACCTCAAAAAGTTAGTTTCGAAGAAACTCAAGGTGTCAAAAGATAGAATATGCTTGCTGCATCGCGAAAGGTAAGCGCTTTTAGTCGAGACGCCAAGCTTCTATTGTCAAACATATCACGGAAATATGTCGATACGATGACGCATCAGTGTTATTTGACTCGTGTAATGAGCTTGAGTTTTGTGTTCACAGTCAACTAAGGGATGGCACGCTCGAAGAGAACGGCCTACAGGACGGATCGCGGATCATACTCCTGCCAAGCGTCGAGACAGGCTTGCTGGTGAGTGTGTCATACTGTGTCGAAACCCCCCAAGTACTTCGTGATAATCACGTGTTTCATAATAATGACGAACTAATCAATACAAACTTATCTACTTTACCATTTCTGCTATTGTTGACAACTAATTACACTATTAATATTATAACTTTGTCACTTACAGAGCAACCGGCCAGAAAACTCTGTGATGCAAGCATTGGAATCACTAAATGACACTCAGGTTAATGATTTCTTGAGCGGTAAATCGCCACTGAATTTAACCATGCGGTTAGGCGACCATATGATGTTGATACAGTTGCAGCTTTCCACCTTGAACTCTAGCTCTTCCAGTAGTTCCCGTTCATTGAGGACTTCCACACCCACAAATAGTACTGCAACATCACCACCATTAAGGACAGTGACTAAGTGTGAAACCAGGGAATCACCCAGCCCTCAGAACACTCCACCTACCTGTACCCCTGTGCCTATAGACCATTCCTACATAAGTAGTGATAGTATTAAAACTGAAGTTCATTCCCCTTGTCTAGAACATGGTTTACAGAGAGACTTTGAAGTGCTTCAAAATTATTTTAACTTGTACCGATCACTTGCTGAAGAAAGATTGAATAATGAGGAACTTACTTGTGGAATTAAAGAAGAAGCAGTGGACACCACTAGCTGTACAATTTCTGACCTGTCCGATACATCAATAGAAAGTGAACAGTCCCCTATAAAATCTTTGTCAAATCTGGTGTCCAGTCCAATAGATGCTATAGAAGCAAATTTTAGGGCAGAACAAGCAGCCCTTGCGCGAACTGTTAAAAATAATTTGTTTAAAGCGCTGTCAGAAGATATTCTAGAGGTAGAGAGGAGAGTTTCATCTACTTCTAATTGTGATAAACAGTGTCCGAACACGTCTTCCCATACTCCTGACAGCTCAGACGACAGTGATAATTTTACAGACCAAAGTTCATTCCTTGCTGAAAGCACTATTGATGAGTATCCCATGGAGAATTTATTTAACAGTGCAGTCGACAAAGGACTATTTGAAGATCAGGACGAGTCTATGATGGATAGGGAAATATCAAATTTGGCTACAACTAGTCACGGCAGTCAGGAAACTAATTCAGGGACATTGCCTTCATTCCAAAGTATAAATGAACCTTTGAAGAACAAGCGCTTCCAATACTTACTTCATAAAACTTCCAAATTCAAGCACCCTATAGGACAAAATAAACAGAAGGCGTTTATGCAGTCTGTCGTTAATAAACATAAAAAGAGAATGCAGAATCGACAGGATACCAATCTGTCTCAGCCTTCTACCTCTAGAACTGAACCCTATATAACTAATTCTAGAAAATTAATTTTGCAACCGAGTACAGTACAAACTGAAGATATCTCAATGCCGTCAACTTCAAAACAGATCACTTTCAAAGCGCCCGATGCTCCAAAAAAGCCACAACGATTATCACCCACTCCCCCCGTAGACACCAAAGCTCTTATAGAAGCATCAAAGAATTTAACACAAAAATTGAAAAAGCTATCCAAAGAAGTGTTGACCAATAAAATTGATATGAGAGCAACTGAAGAATCTGTAAGAGCAAAGTATGGTCCGGGTGCAGTGATAGAGTCTATGAAGCACCATGGCAAAGGAATTTACTCAGGGACATTTTCGGGCACATTGAATCCTGCATTACAAGACAGGTAAGACAGCTGTTTTATTCTTAGACATAACATCTCAGATAACTTGTATTGGTATTTTTCCATCTGTTTGTTGGCTGAAATTTTTTTTTTTTTCCTGTTTCTCAGTTCATTTAGAGTGATTCGCCGTTATTCATCTCCCCTCACATAAATATTCTAAAATCTCTTGTCATCCAGGTGCAAATCCCAGTTACATTTAAAACTGGTAGCCCTCCCTGACCCCTCCTGTCTCTTAATTTTAATAAAAGTAGCCCACAACCCCGAAAGTAAAAATTGCACCAGGGCCAATACAATTAGTAGGTGTGTACCAGTTAACCCCAAAAAGGGGCCCTCGTGAGGCCCTTTGTTAATTTAAGTACCAAGGTATTTAAAATCGTCATCATTTCATTAGCCATATAAGTACAATAAAAGTTTTATATTTGCACACATGATGACACATTTTTTTAATCATAAAAATGCGATAATATTACACCTAGATGGACTAGAGCTGTTCTGAATACAGATAATAGTTTGTGATGATGTTCTATGATGAATAATATACTAAGTAAACATAAATATGAATGATAAAGAATTGTTGACTTGTGTGTATGTATATGTTCATTAGATTCTATTTATTTGGCTTATACTACTATTATGAAGAGGAAAGATTTGTACTTTTGTTGTATGTAACAAATAAACTCAAAAACTTCAGGGCCGCTTTAAAACAATATTTTGCAATAAGAAAGCTGCATTACTATCCAAGGGAGTGGAGCAGCAATTTTAAATATTATTGAATTCAGTAAATTCCCTATTTGAAATCAATAAAATTACTGGCACATGAATGGGATTAGAACTTCATGCGGGTGGGGCCACGATCAAAATCTAGTCTTGTGTATGTATAATGTAAAATCATTAAATAAATATATACAGATATATTATCTTCAATAAAAGACTTGCACTATAGGGGTGGCACTCGACTAACTTTATCCACCCCTGTACCACAGTCCTGTCATGTGACTAAAGTCTTCGGAGACTGGGTAGCAGTACTTATTCCTACCTGAAGTGTAAAGTTTTTACTATGCCTATTTTGTATAGTAAAACAGCATCTACTACATATTTAAGGTATATTTTCCATTACTAATATTATTGTTTTTATTCATGTTCCAGATATGGCCGACCAAAGAGAGATATATCGACAATTATTCACATACTGAACGACTTATTGTGTGCCGCGCCGCCAATCGCTTTGGCACAGGTAATTGCTTTGTTGATGTTATTTTTGAAACAATTATTGTAATGCAAATGAATTCCTTTGAGTCAGGAATACAATAATCTTCTCTACGCTTTCACCTTTATTCATGCGTGTCTCAAAGAGCAGGTAAAGGTCGGTCCCGGTTGAGATTCAGGTAAACACGTGGTCGGATTTATACGGGTCCAGTAGGACCCTAAAAAATTCGACCTCGTGGATTTTTAGGGGTCCGAAAGGGCCTCAAAAATCCGACCACGTGGTTTAAAGATTTTTAGGGGTCTAGTTGGACCCCAAAAAATCGATCACGTAGTCTAAAAAGGAGGACTTCAGACTGACAGATGGTAGTCGCTTCATAGACAGACTACAGGGTCGGCAGCACATCCATAGGCCAGGGTAACCACTTTCCATCAGCTGAGCTGTGTTTGTCTGCCACTTATTAGAAAAAAAAACGGAAAATATCGAAAAGTCGCTGTATTCGATGATTTCGTAGTTATTCAATCTACAAAGCAATAAAAAGACGCTTCACAGAAACTAATTTAGTTGTAATTCCGTTTCAGAAAGAGTCTAGCCACTCGTGCGCATCGATAACGGAGGAGGCGGCCAACAAGTGCCTGGGCTGCAGCCAACCCTCGTGTTCTTATGGCCAGTGCGACGGCCACCTGCCTTCCACCTCCAACGCGGCCACGCCTGCCAAACCCTGCCCGTGCGAAATCAAAGACTGTCAGTGTATCCGGCTGGAGCCAAAACTCTGCGTACTGTGCGTAGGAAAAGCCACCGGCGAAATTTGCAAGAAATGTGATAC
This sequence comes from Eilema caniola, assembly GCA_949126895.1. NCBI lineage: Eukaryota > Metazoa > Arthropoda > Insecta > Lepidoptera > Erebidae > Eilema > Eilema caniola. Next base: position 23,703,706 of record OX421467.1, read on the forward strand.
AGCGAAGATGGTAGCAATGGAAAACTCAAAAACCAAGTGCAAACTCGAGCAACTAAGGCTCGTGATGCAGCAAAAGAAACAGAGGCGTGAAGCGCGGAAGTTAAAAACTCTTCCTTACACCAGCTCGCCTACCAAGATCACCGCGCCGGAACAATCGCCCGTGATAAAGGAAGAAATTGAAACGGTTGCTTAACAGTTAATGACTAATACGTTATTTATTAACTCGCGCTTCTAGATTAACGGTACGCGGCTCGTCTTGCTTTATATGGAAATTACTAATTATTTCAGTTCTCTCATATGTGGTTTGTAATTTAATTTATGCACAGGACTCATTTCGACTCTATAGCTAAACAATATAACTTACTGTCTGTCCGGTATCTAACTGGTGAAACTGAAGTTTTCTCATTGTGTTCTGTGAAACAATTTTAAACAGTAGCAAATGTTTTCATATTTTATAAACATGTGAATAACTAAACACTCATTCTGTTTAACTGGCCGTTCGACTGCGACTTCAAGAGCTCACTAATGAGTAGTTAAGAAGCTTCAGCAGGCACATGCTGTAAAAGCGTTTCGAACGAACACAGATTTCAATTTCGAATGCTCTAAATTTAATGACGTCATGAAGTCGAACACATAAAGATACATCACTGTCGACTTGTGCTCGACAATGTGACGTCACCAAATTTAGAGCATTCGAAATTGAAATTTCACCGCGAATTCAACTGTCGAGTTCATTCGATCGTTCGAAGTGTTATTCCAACATGTGCTTGCAGGTATCCAAAGCATATGGCGAATGCGAATATTCTAAATTACCATTGAAACTAAGCTTGGATAGTACACCTAATAACTTTAAAGTGTTATTATACGCATGTACAAATGATAAAGATTGATTAGCAGAGAGTAGTTTGTAGCTAAAGTATCAGTAAGAAACAGCACACGTTGCCTGCCGCGGCTTCTAAAACAAGTTGTTATATTTTAGATTATATTTTATCGGTTCGAAGTTTTAGACACTCGTGTATCTAGTATAATTTTATAAAATCTCTTGACTAAACCAAGTATACCTCGAATCAAACTTAACAGCGGCTCGGAAATTTGTACGAACGCGGATTCAGACCAATCGGCGTTTGACTCGCTCCCTTTTTTCAAATTCTATTGGCCTGAACCCGCACTCATACGATCTTCAGAGCTGCCATTAACTTTGGTTCGAGGTATACGATTCACTTCGCATTTCTATATTCATTCTTTTGTAATAAAATTGTTTGATAAATAGGACGAGTGATATTTAGCCCCACATTTAGTTGTTAATTGGCACTGTTATTCTTATAGTTATTTTTCTTTGTTTTTAATTTCTCGTTCCGCTGATAAGTTGTTGATGATAATAAAATGTTTCGTGCATTACAGATGTTTTGTTTAGTTCTGTTGTATTATTAGATAGCATTTGAGGTTTACAGTTCTAATATATTATGTGGATAATGCCTACTCATGTAAAATGCAATACGACTGTGAATGGTGGCGCGGACAGCATATAACATATACACACTAGAACTAGCTTTGTACATACATATTATGCAAATTTTAGTAGCGCTAAAGTGCTTTTTTTGAATATATTTCATCTATTTTATAAAAAAAAGTTTTAACGTTGAATTGCTTAGGATTAATTTAGGGGTTTATTGTGAAATATCTCTGTGAATACTAATTAGTAAATAAACTAGTGTCCCTAAACTAAACGATGGCAGATAACGGATATTAGTATATTAACAAATGATAAGCATATGCTATTTATTTCAGTAACAGTGAGTTGCCCAATGAGTTATATTTGATAGCACGACATGTCAAAAGACACGAGTATTAAAATCTAATGACTATCCTTCACTAGTTATTTATGAAAGATACCATGAAAGAACTATTGGACATAATTATCCGGTAATATAATAACCACAGGGTCAATCTAGTCTGCCACCTTCATCTACCTTCAAGCTTGTCACAAAGTGTTTGTACTCCAAGAGCCAATTTCATATTTCTATGAGACCGTTTCTCGCCAAGGTCGGGCAGTCAGTCGTATTTTCTATGGCACACAGCACACTATTGCTTCAGCTGATTAGGTAATCTGGTGATTTTGTGTGCAATTGGTACCAAGAGCTCCGGACCTAATAATCTCTCATCAGCTTCTTTCGGGCCAGTTCATCCGTTAGTTCGTTGCCCTTGTCTTACCTGGACAGTAAGTAACAAACCAGGTAATCCTAACGTCAATGCTGGACAGCTTTCCCACTAATCTTTATTGACAACTGCTGAGTTGTCTCTACTCTTAGTGCCTTCTGTTATGGTTACATCATGAAACCGGACTGTGTAGAGACCGTCTCTTAGAAATGAAACCTAATGCCTCGATCACATGCATCGAGTAGTGGCGAGACAGTGCAGACAATATAACGCCGAGTACTTGCGTGTGATCGAGGCATAACAGTGGAATAAGGAGCGAGCTTGCGTGTAATTGGTTGTAGCTTGACTAGTAATTGATTCTGGCGGTAGCAAAGTACGACCAGTCTTCCTCGAAGTCTTCAATGAAACAGTAACATTTTCGTCAATCCCATGATGGTAAGGGACCAAGATGTCAGACTGTTATCAGAATGTATAAAAGCAATAAATGAATTTCTAACATACCATAGTACTTCATATGCCACAGCTATAGTTGTGATTATAGCGAAACTGTTGTTTGATAATTGATAGTAAAATGGGCAATTTTTTTATCGTTGCTCTGTCCTTTATACTGGACTATAGATATCGACGAAGCAATAAAATAGATAATCCCTTACATACCGTAGTACTACTAGGCCACGGTTCGCATGATTGAAAAGCGAAATTATTTGCTGCCTGATAATGAAATATATTTAATTTATTCTATCGTTGCACTGTCCTATTGACTGGACTATAGATATCATCAACATGATTGTGATGATTGCTAATTTTTGTGTATTTTATTAATCGAATATTTCAATAATTACTTGCAGGGTGGTACAGTGAGCGATTTCGCTCTTCAAGCCTGATGAATCTTTCCTGTAATGAAGTGCCTCTGATTGTAAGGATGTGTAAATGTATTTTAGTGTTGTGCCATACTTGTATACTTAAGTTCCATATTTCAAATGTATATGGCACTATTCCAGTTCGAATGTTCTGTTCGATCGCTTACCAATCATGTTCCTAAGATCTCAGTTTTTTTTCGACAATTTAAAATTTTTGGCGGCAAATTTATTCGGCCTCGTTTTTTTGTAAATACATTTTGTTACCGTATAATTTAGTCGTGATGAGTTTTTGTTATAAGGTTTTGAGGGAAAATCGTAAATTGTTTTTTTTTTTGTCCTTGTATTTGCATGTCTAGTGAGGAGAATAAAGTTACATAACAAAAGTATTTTGTTGTTTTAATTAAACCTTTTTGGTTCTTCATATGATACACTTCAATTGTACCAACTAGAGTCGGTTAAAATCTAGTGTTTTTTTGGGGTGAAGTAGCTAGCTGACTGACTGGTAGCTGAGTGGTAATAATTCCAAATAAAAAATATGTATGTGATCCAAAACAATGCAAGACTTTATTCGATAATGAGTCTAGTATAACTGTAAGTAAATAGGTATCTGCAATGTTATGGATAAACTTATTCACATTACTTTTCAAGTACAAAAATCAAATCAGCAGACTGGTATATAACAAAGTATACAAATGTCAAAAAAAATACATTGAGGACGAATTTATAATCATATGTATTTTTTACACAGATTTATAAGTTTCTTAACAATATATGAATGACTAAAATTAGTTTCATAAGAAATCAATTCTAGCCAGTATTGATGTCAGATGAAAATAATTCTGGGCAGAATTCATGTCAGATGAAATTAATTCTGGTCACAATTCATGTCATATGAAATTAATTCTGGTCATTGGAATTGCATGATCGTTGAATGATGACCATAGATAGATCACGAATACTTCTATTAGTTAAGGTAAAACTGAGCGTGAGCAACATGCTATAAATATTAACAATGATGATTAATTAATTATGAATTACTGTATCTAAGTTAAGAATGATGGTTCATTTTTGGCCACCAGATAACTTGACCTAAGGAACCTTTTGACAGATTTTAAATGGATTTCAGAAGTTCTATTATAACTAAAGGTAATGTTAAAAAAAAATCATCCATTCCGTGACATAAATTTTCTGTCAATTTTTTTTTTAATAAATTGACAAAACTACTATTTTTCCAAAAGCATGAGTTATCTGACGAAGAAACTGGACCATCGCGAATACAATGGTACAATTTCATACCCTTTATTCAGTCTTTATGTCCACTATAATGATTAAACTGAGCTACAACCTCAAACGGAGACGACACAACACTACTCTTGTATCAGTAAAAACTTAACAGTGAAAAATTACATTGTTAGGATTCTTGGACCGACTTGCACCGTCACTAACGCATAGCTTATGCGTTTATAGCTATAACCAATGATATATTATAAACTGTAGATGCGTTGTCCGTACTCTCAACTGGAAAGAACAATGAGGACAATTCTCGTGACGCAAAAAAAAACATTAATATAAATTAATAATAATGACGTACTTATAATTTCTTCATGCGATTAAGTAGCCACAATTTCTTTATAGTACTTTTTGCGACGTTGTTGAAAGCCGCGATCGTCCTGTATGCCGTGTCTATTAATACGTCATTGGTTATAAATAACGTTAACTTCTCGGAGCAAACGGCTTGCAATTCACTAATGAATAAAAAAAAGCGGTCTATAAAAACAAACTATGTACTTATAATTGTTTTATTATAAAGTTCATTTATATAAATTAGCACATAACCCACACATTACGCACACTACAACAGAGTCGTGGACACCGCTACGTGTCCGACAGACACGCAGCGGTGTCTACGGCGTAGAACTATTACGATTCTAGAAGAGAAGTGTACTCATGCCGCCCATTTCTGCCTGTTCTTTGACGAATATTTCGAAGTATTGGTAGATAATGGTGACGGCTAGTAATATACCGGTGCCTGAGCCTATAGCGCCGAGGAAGTCTGCTAAGACGGATAGTGCGCCGATGCAGAGGCCTCCGAAGGCCGCGGCCGTAGGGATGTACCGGTTTAGTTCGTGGATCATTGAGTTGTCGCGGTGACCGCGCATCACCATCTGTTGTTCTTTCAGCTGCTTGGCGACCTGAGGGAAGGGATATGTTATGATTATTGTTGAAGCGAAAGATGGACTTACTGAATAACTGATAGGCAACAGTTTTGCCCGCTTTTGCGTTGGATCATATAATATAACTAGCTGACCCGGCGAACTTCGTACCGCCAATATTTTTCCGCCCGCGTGGTGTCAGATCCCGTTCCCGCTGCACCCTCTACTATATTAAACATGTATTATACATATAAACCTTCCTCTTGAATCACTCTATCTATTAAAAAAACCGCATCAAAATACGTTACGTAGTTTTAAAGATTTGAGCATACAAAGGGATATAGGGACAGAGAAAGCGACTTTGTTTTATACTATGTAGTGATTAGTGAAATGTGTCAATACATTTCTGTCTTAACCTCTTCGGGGATTCACAGGTGTGAATAGATGATATAATTAGATGAAATACAATAAAACGTTAATGTATCAAAAAATACTTATGATATAACATGCAAACTATAAAAGTTGCAATGATATTGATAAATTATTGACGGTTTAGAGAAGCAATTATAAAGGAGGTTGATGTTTAGCATTATTTTGATAGAATACATCCTCAATCATCAAAAATATTAAAAGATAAATGAAACAAAAAAATACCGCCTAGACTCAAAATGCGCGCTAAACTATTAGTTTTAAAATTACCATAAACAATATTGTATCCTTTTAATTTTTTTTTTAGGTTTTCAACGTTAATGACACAAAGCGCAATACCGTTCGGCCAACCAATAATATTTTATTATTATAATTTAATATTTAATTCCGTAACATTGAAATTTGTTAATCCGATGTTTCATATTAAATTCACGCATTATAATTATTCCTAAAAAGTTACTAACGTTATTTTCACGGCCCCGTTTACTTCACTTTCACTAATTGGAAAGTATTTAGTAGTGAGAGGGGAGGCCAACAGAGTGCTATAAATACTGGCCGAAAATAACTTGTGCGTTCAGTTATACCGGTTTTTTGATAAGAAATAACATGTTAGCTTACGCCTGCGGCTTTGCACGCGGGGATTACTTATCCCGTTACTGAAACCTATTTGAGTCTATTTCAGGGATGACCACAGAAATATATTAGGAAAGAACGGCCATGTGCAGTGTTTACATATACATCGCGCGTGGCGACTTTTTCACAGTAAATTAATTCACAAAAGAGATAAGAAATACTTTAATTTTTCAAATTTAGCGCTCTATTGTTATTCTACGGTTGGAAATAGATATTAATAACAGCCCCTTTACACAAGTGGCAATTCGATTGCATGAATTTGTTGGAATAGAATGACGAATGTAAAGGATTTGACGGATTTGACATGCGTTAACGACTGTAACGTAAAATTCCATACATTCGTCATTCTATTCCCTCAAAAGCCGGCAAACGAATTACCATTTATCTAGAGGGGTAGTATCGAGTAAGCTATCGAAAGTTCCTGTCTCATAGGACAGGAATTGACTTGAAAGTTCCCACGTGTCTCGCACATGGCTGTTCTATCCTAATATATTTTTGAGCCTATGATCATCTATTTCCATTCATTCAGCCATTTTTAAGTTAACACCCTTGCGGTTTTTATCGGGCCCATCGAAATTTTCGCATTGATTTTTATACCACTTAGGTGGGCAGACACGCGCACGGTTCACCTAATGGAAAGTGGTTACATTGTTTTTCGTGACCAATGGACGTGGGCCACACCAGGGGTGTCATGACATATCCAACCTCAATTGCAACAACACCTGCTGACTAAAGGACGGAGACACATGACAGTCGCGCCCATAAAAACTATTTTTAATTATTTTTTTCATTAATATATTCTAACTAAAATTATCATAAATTTCAACTATACTGTTTAAGCTTTACAATGATTAACGTCACCCATTTTACTATATCTATTATCGCTGTGCGCCAGAGTTAACTGCTAAAAGGATCGCAGTATTTTCTCAAAATATGATTCTACACTACGGAGTTCTTCAAGAAAGTTTCTTTAGGGTCGGTAGCATGAGCGTAGCACCCTGGTGTTGCATAAGTCCTTAGGCTACGGTAACCACATTTCATCAGGTAGGCCGCGTGCTTGTCCGCCACCTACTTACTTTCATTGAGTGATCTGCCCTTTTGCGAGGGTCATTTAACCTAATTCCCCTATCTTAATATATATAAATCTCGTGTCACAATGTTTGTCCTCAATGGACTCCTAAACCACTTAACCGATTATAATAAAATTCGCACACCATGTGCAGTTCGATCCAACTTGAGAGATAGGATAGTTTAAATCTCAAATTATAGTCCGATTCGCGATAACCGACATCCACGCGGGCGGAGCCGCGGGCGACAGCTAGTATCTTATAAAAAAAAATCAAATTAGTATATTGCAGGCTACTACTGGACATAAGCCTTTCCCAATGTTGGAAGGGACTTGGTCTACTGTTTCTACGCTAGCTAAATAGGTTGGAATAGGGTTCTTTCGAGTTTCCCTTCTCTCGCATATCGTGATATCGTCTCCGTATTTTACCGTTAGTGGTCTCGTACGCGCTTCGGATGAGATAGGGTGGTGATACTTACATCCTTGGCGGAGGAGCCGGACACGTCGATCCAGGTCTTGGAGAAGAAGGCGCAGGAGCCCAGCATGAAGAAGACGTAGAGCACGGCGTGCACAGGGTCGTGCGCGATGTGCGCCAGCGACTCGGGCGGGCTGAAGTAGTAGCACAGCCCGCCCACCGGGTAGGCGCGCGCCGGCCCGCCGCCGCCCACGTCCGCCCACACGCCCAGCAGGTTCACCAGGAAGTTGCCGCTGAACTTCACGGCCAGCATCTGGGGGGGGGGGACTCACTTACTATTTGTTCAGATTGATTAAAATAGGAAGAGTTTGAATCGGTCTGGGCGAGGTTTGAACTCTTTGCCTAACAGGGGCAATGCTTTGACCATTAAGCTACCAGACCTCGCCCGAACCAATCCAAATTTCTCCTTTTATATCTGTCTTTGAGACGACAGTGGAGTATCTATCTATCGTATTCCTATATAGACCGATTCAAATTTTTCCTATTTTAATTAATTTGAATATTTGGCATGCAAAATGTTTTAATTTTTTTTTTGAATAGTATTCTTTCGTTTAGTACTTTTTATCATATCACTGTCCATCGCAATGTTGCCTGGAAGAATATCGCTGGAATATAGCCACCCATTGAAAATTAAACTGTAACTGTATACTTGTCCTTGTTAATCTATTGGTGTACAATAAAGAAAATGTCCAAAAAATTAAGACTTGGTTGGATTTATATACAACTAGCTGACTCGGCAAACTTCGTATCGGCTCAGAAAAAATAACAAAAGTTGCAATTTCCCATATTTCCTCACTGTTCCTCACTCCTTGGACATCCACAAATATTTCGAAAAAAAATTAGCCAAATCGGTTCAGCCGTTTGCCAATTTTAGCGAGACTAACAAAATTGCAATTCATTTTTATATATAACAGATTATTAGCACGATAGCTAAAAGTTATTTCTTCCAAGTAACCTTGGGAAGGGCAATAATGTGTCAGAAGCAAATTAATATGGTGCAAAAAAAAAGGTTGTATATAGTGTGGACTTGAAAAAAAAGTGTTAAAATTGTTGAAAACATTGCTGCGATTTATTTACATTGATCCGAATTTCAGCCGTGACAGTCCCCATTAGAAATACACCATATGTACGGTCACAACTCTTTTTTACTAAGAAAGGCACAGACCAAATGTTTTCCCCTGCTACGTTCGTAGCACACCTTTTCCGTTTCATCTACTTCAAAATAAAATTGTTTTCACACTACCCACTTATTTCATGTTAAAAATAATTTCTAAAATATATCTGGTCAAAATAGGTAAGTAGTGTACAAACCTGCGAGATGACGTAGAGATTAGAAACGAGCGCAGACTGTAGAATGATAGGTATGTTGGAGGTGTAGAACAGTTTGATCGGGTACGACGAGTACTGGCCGCGGTAGCGCGCCGACTTGATGGGCAGGTCCACGCGGAAGCCCTGTACGACAACACTTGCTATAAGTACATGTGCATTGGGTGTGCGTTTCATAAATATACAATTCTTTTAGTACACAATCCCTTTTTTGACATATTATTGACATTAAAAAATTATTCAGCCATGTAATTAATTATTTTTAAAGACTAAGCAATAAGTCATCTGTAGATACCATGTATTTGAATTACAACAAAAAAAAAATAAAAGTGTACAGAATTAACATTTCATAAGACTTTGTTTTGTTTTTGTGATGTCAGAGGGAAGACCAAAGGCTATTCCCGCTTTGTCTTCTACACAAACGCACGAGTATGACTCCCCTGGTGTTGCACACGTTTATAGGCCACGGCAACCACTTTCCACCGGATGGGCCGTGTGGTTATCTGCCACCTCAGTAGTATTTAAAAAAAACTCTGTTCATTATTAAATTTAAAAACGACAAATTCATGGTCATTATATTAAATTATTTATAAAAAAAATTGTACATATTTAACTAAAATATAGAATTAAGTTAAGAGTGGAACACCAGGCGAGGCTCTATTCAACTCTCACCTCTATTCAAGACAGGTAGTAAGGTCAGCGGCAATCACTCACATAAAAGTATAAACATAAATAAATTTAAAAAAATTGATGTCTAGGCAGAGTTCGGGCCCTGAAGATGACTTATAGCAATTTAAGACACAAAGAATGGTCTACTTAAGAATCAATATCACTATTGCTCCTCACTCTAGGGAGTTGCAGTTGACGATGTAAATAGAATGAACTGTGTGTTTTCCGAAGCAACTATAATATGGGGTTCTTCAATGAAGGCATTATAGTCCGTTTTTTTAAATTCAGATAGTAAATTGACAGTTGCAAATGTCAAATTGTGAAATAATGATACCAGCTTTTGGTGCTTAGTGACGTTGAAACTATCGACAATGTTTGTAGCCTAGATACAAGTCGTTTGGCTTTATTATATAAAAAAAAAAAAGTTAAAATGAAAAAGTTTTTAGTTTCGTACATTATCCATAGAAGCTAACTATAAAATAACCTACCAAAATCTGTACTAAATTTGATTTATCGACAACTTTCGACACTGGTGGTACCAGACAATTTTTTAATTGCAATAAACTGGCAAAACAGGTAATGTCATTTTACTATCTGAAATTAAAAAACAGGCTTAATATAGGTTTCTATGGTGTCGACCACACGAGTATGACATCGATCCCCTGATGCTGCACACGTCCATAGACAACTAACTTACCATCAGTTGGACCGTGTGCTTGTCTGTCACCAAACACTCACGACAAACTTTAACAAAAACATTATTCTCATAATTGTGTAACTCACCTGGAAGTATATAACTATCGCGAACACGAGCACAGTGGCGAGCAGATTCATCAAGTTGGGCAGGTTCTGGCGGTAAAAAGCCTCGCGCAGGGCTCGAACCTTGTCCGGTCGTGTGGCCAGTAAGTGGAACAGGGCTATAACAGCGCCTTCGAACTCTGTGCCGCGACCTATAGGAACAAATAGGTAGAATTTACAATGGAATTAATCATATTCCTGACTTTATCTGAATTGGGTTTGGTTCCTGACAGTTGTCACCACAAATTTGATCAGAATAACCAGAAATTTGAAGGGTTTTTAATATATTGAAGTGGTAATTAGGAAAATTATTTAGGTACATTACATTATTATATATATTACATCCGTCACCAGGTAGAGGTTTCAAAAGTGTAAAAAAAGGTCAAGCAAGCTTGCTTTAAACAATAAATACAGTAAAATGATGACCTAAAGCATACATAACAAAACTTATAAGAACTTTAGGAAATGCTGCTGTGCTATATAGGTTGTAGTAATAATGTTTAAATGTAAAATAACGTAAACAAAAAGTGATATACTTACCAGTGTTGACGGTAGCAGGAGAGAATGCCTTCCAGACGATAGTTTCGCAAATGTTGGTCGCAATGAAGAGAGAAATGCCAGAACCAAGTCCGTAGCCTGCAAATTGAATTTTATTATATAGCAACACTACATTGTTTACTCATAATAACATTATAGGGTTATTATACAAAGGTAGCCATCTTCATACTTAAGATAGTCCAAGGACAGTTTTTTTTTTTTTTTTTTTACGTGCGGGAAATCTCCACGGATACCCACCCCTCCGGAGCCGAAGGGGTAGGTTATGTCGGACTCGAACCGACTAAACCGCACGCCGTCTGTGGGTCGATGTGCTAGGCCGGAGGTGAGGTTGTCTTTTGACATATCCCTCGCACCCCGGCTGACCCAGGGTCATTCCTCTCGGTCTGGCCCTCCTCGGGAGGGGGGACCACGCGGTCCCCGACTCGCCCCCGGTATGGGGGGGGCGCGCATCGTCCTACGATGCGCGCCGCCGCCGTGGCCTGCTTCTGCTAGGGTGACGAGCGGCTCCACCCGTCACCCTCAGGCCCGCGCTCATGGGGGGTGGAGGTCGGTTTGCGCCCTCCGACGCCCGAGCCGCCTTCGAACGCGGCCAGCGATGTCCGCGAGTCTTTCTCGCTCGCTGCGCCGCGCCCGCTCTGCTGTCTCCTTCACGAGCATGAACTGCTCGCAGAAGGAGGCGCTGGCCGCCCACGCATCCGCGCAGTGGACCATCGCCGCGAGCAGGGTGGAGAGTGTGAGTACTCTCACCCCCAGGGCCGCCACAAGCTCCCGCCTCGGCGCTTCCATCGCCGGACACTCGGTGAGCGTGTGCAGCCCCGAGTCCACGCTCGCGTCGCAGTGATGGCACTCGGGCGTTGGCTCTATCCCCATCAGATGCAGGTACCGCCCGAAGTTACCGTGTCCGGTAATGACCTGCGTCTGACGGTACGAGAGGCCACCGTGTGGCCTCTCTAGCCACTCCCCCATGATGGGTCTTACCGCCGCAATCACGGCGTGCCCTAGTCCAAGGACAGTTGAAGTATGGAGAAAATGCCTCATTAGGCCACCTTAAGACCTTGATATTTGTGACCTGAAACCGCCCAATAAAAAGGGTGCGATGGCCCATCATGTTATTCAGGCTTTCCTCTTGGTGTTGCGGGGTCAGACGGTAGTCTCTCCTATAAAAGTTAAAGTAAGGTTAATCCAAGGGTATAGGAGAGCGAACCCTTAGGCTGTAAGCTGCTTGTCCAACATATGTTCTATGTGTGTGCTGAATTTCAGTCAGATCTGTTAAGTCATTTTCAGGTAATTGACTAACAGACCAGCTAACATTAACATGTTTAATATTGAATTAATAACTATCTATACTGATAAATGAAATCGTTGTTGCATAACTTCAATTGATTAAGGCCATATTTAAATGTGGTTAGATTATCTTGATATCATATATACTCATGCTTCGCAGCATAAGAGAACTCTCACTCGTGAAAAAACACTATTCTGTCAAGTGAAAAAACATTATTCAAGGGACAGTATCTGTCAAGGCGGCTACTGTTTTTAGGACTGCATCCCAGCTACTGTATGACGGGGAGCAGTCAATGACGAATGACCTGAATCATCAACATTCATCATTCTCTAAGGCCTTTCTCAACTCAGTGGGCGACCTCAAATCGCTTCACAGTCTTCTCCTCCAACTTCGATATATTCCGTTAAGTGACTGCTACCAGACCTCGACAACCAATTGGCGATATCGAAGTCCTGTAGTTAGAACAGTCGGACTTTTGACAGGTCTACCTACCCGTAACTAACTACTATACTATAGATGTTTGTATGCAACCAGGTCCGATGGCTTGATGACCTAAACATATAGGTATAAAAAAAAACAAAAAAAAAGAACAAAGCAACTAACCTTTCTGTAGCAGCTCATCAAGCAGCAACACAATCAGACCAGCAACAAACAGCTGAATGATGATGAGCAGACAGACGCCGGCACCAATCTCGCTGGGCTCGCCGTACATGCCGGTCATGACGTACACTATAGCTTGACCTACTGTGATCACCATGCCGAACACTGGAAGGGAGGTACACGATTAGTATGGCGTGTCATATATATCCTGATAGATATTATGACTCAAATCTAGCGCGAGCCGGTCGCTGGGTGACCACTTTCGAAGTTTCGACCATTTCTTGGAAACTAATTGATATATTGAAATGTTTCACACTATCTTTTGTTTTCAAAACAGAATACAATAAGCTTAATAGGGTTAATTAAGGGTTTATATTTTCCCCAATGAATTTGCAGGGGTAAAGAAATGGGTTCACACACTATTTACAATGAATAAAATAAAATAAAATAAAATGTGAATTTGTAAATTGTAACTATTTTTGTAAACAATTGTTAATGTTTTACAATAAAGAATATTGTATTGTAATGTGGTTCTGATGGATCGAGGTTCCTATCATAGCTCAAATTTGCTGTGAGTTCAAGATATGAGCTCAAAACTTATCTTCCTCTAGTCATAAATAGTCTGGCAAATTGCCTACACCTCAGTACACAAAAGTTTTGGCAAACTGCCTTTTCATATCCTCAAGTAGACTTATGAAAGTAAATATAAATAAAATTATTTACATAAATCTAGAAAAATCAAAACAGCTTTTTATGTGTTTATTTTTCTAGAGTGTAGATAAACTATGGGGTCTATAAGGCTCTAATAATCCAGGCCTACCATCTTCATCTGCAGGTGGGTACACTTTATGATTGATGGTCAAGGTTTTGGTGCAGGCTCTCCTATCCTATAATATAGCCCCAGACCAATAGAAATACTACTTATTCAAGGTGACAATTTCATTTCATAACTGCACACCTATGAATTTCTTTGTGGACTGTATTTCTTTTTACAGAATTACAAAACATCTCATAAAATAATTAGTTATAGTTTTAAGTAAAACACATTTTACCACCAAAATAAGAAAAAATATTTGTTAATGCACAAAAAAATTAAAGATTATATTTTAATTACTTGTTTTTTTGCAAGTTGTACTTACAAATAAAGACAATGTGGTATTTTTAACAGATTATATCCCAAGTAACATTATTTTAGAGGTTGAATTTAACAAAAAAACAAGCATATATTTTGCTATATAACAATTTCAAGGTAATCTTTACAGTATACTTACATTTCTGTGCACCGTTGAACAAAGCTCTGTCTTTAGGTGTATCACCAACTTCTATAATTTTCGCACCAGCTAGCAACTGCATTATAAGTCCTGACGTTACAATAGGAGATATGCCGAGTTCCATGAGTGTTCCTCTATTTGATGCCAGGATCACACGGATCCAGTAGAAGGGATCTGCACTGTCCGAAGACATTATGCCAAATAAGGGTATCTGGAATATAATTACTTATGTTAGCATACATTAATACATAATAATTATGCATTTATCCCCTGAGGGTTAGGCAGAGGTGAATAAACACCCTAAGTAAATAGGTTCCACATAATAGGGGGTGATTCTATTGCGATTTTTTGGGCACTATTGTTGACTCGAGCCACACAACATCTGAGGCTGAGTTGTCTGATGTTAAACAGCCATTTTGTTAAATAGGATGTTATTATGATAATTTATGAGTTTATATTACTAGACTAAGTTATAGTTAGAATATTGTTTAGTTATATTATCTTTAGGCCTATGTCAAGCTGTGGAAATGTTCCAATGGATAGATAATGAGTATCCCGTAGTTAAATGGATGGCCTGACCCAATAGATCCATTTATGTCACATTTACATACAATAATACTTTCGTTTTAGTCGTTTTGTACAAAACATAATGCAAATTAGATGCACTAAGTAACAGCATGAAGAAACCGAAATTTATTTTATTAAATTGAATTAGTTGAATTACTTCTTATTTAATATAATAGTAAGTGACTTATAAATAAATTCTAATTCTAATATCACTTTATCTAAGGAAGCATATGGCCACATCACAATAGAAATATCAACATTTTAGGGCTTACCTGACAGCATACTAAGAAAATAAATAATGTGATGGCTGTCCATAATACTTTCTCGCGGAATTGGATCTGAAATACAACACATTCAGTTAGAAATGGAACAAATAAATATGTCAAAGGTGTACACCAATATGTACAGTTATGCATCCTACATTCAAAGAACGTTAAGGTTAGATTGTACTTTCACTTGTATTTTAACACGTATCACGCAATTATTATACCCCAATCTATCCCTAATTACCTATAGAATGCATTTATAACACAAATATTAAGAAATAACACGAGAATCATGCAAAATTCAACGTAGGCTTACCTTTCTTTCTGGTTTCGCTATTTCGGGCAATATACTGCAAAACGGCTTTATAACTTCGAGGAATTTGACTGCAAGTAGAACGATTACATTAATAAATCTCACCTTTACCACAGTACACACAATTTCAGCTTGAATTCATATGTAAGAGGAAATACGTGTCGATAACTTTAACACAATTTTTAACAATATAATGAACTGTACTCACTTCCCATTTTGATTTATTGCGAATTAACTACCCTAACTAAAATATTAACAGAACAATTCGGCTAAAACCATTCAACTTTTGATCATTAGTAACACTCCAATAGGACTTTTAGCAAGAAAGAGCCTGCGCAACGCCGCCAACGAGCTGTCCGCGAATGACACGTCCACAACGTCACGTCACGTGACCTGTGATGTTGGCGTGCAAAATGTTGCCCAAATATGCTTAGTGATGCTGTTAATGTAAAGAAAATGATTTTCTCTTTGCATAAAAGAAACGATTTACTAACTAAGTACTTACGTTTAAAAAAATCAACTTCAAAAACTGAAAAGTATAAAATCCAACCGTGGTGCCAACTTTGTTTGTGGTGCCTGAACTGCTATGCTGGAATCAATTGAAATATAACCCATGAGCTGGGCACCGACTTTTAAATTTGAGTTAAAACAGGTAAGGTCTGAAAAATTAAAACTGTTTCAATTTGTTATATGATATGAAAAAAAAACTACTTAAAAAACCCGACTTCAAAAACAGAAAAGTAAGAAATAACTTAGAGAAAAATAACTGAATTTACCTATTTACGGATCTGTGTATTTACTTCTATTCTTGGGGCAGCTTTTCAAAAACAACTTATTCTACTAAAAAATAAAAATAATTCTTATGCAACAATCGGGGCACCAATCCTGGTTGGATCCAAAGCGTACTTTGTGTGCTTACTTTGGAGCACTGGGCTCACTATAATACTCTTTCTTTCCATTTAATTTGATTTGCTTTTCTGTTACTAACCTGTGGCAACATACTTTCAGTCTAGTATTTTAACAGACCAAATTAAAATCCAGACTAGGAATTTTGTATGAAGCTTAACTTTCGTGAAGGCTGCTTAAATAGAAGGTCTCATATAAAAACAGTGTCATCAAACGTCTTTCAGATGACGACTTTCAATTATCACACCACACCGTATTATCAAGTAACGGCCTAAACTTTTGTGTTGATTATGGTTAGTGATGTGCCGGATCGTTAAAAATGTATATCCGCGGATACGGATCAAAATACGGATATTTGGTGTCTAGATCTGCGGATACGGATACGGATTTTAACTTTCTTACACAATAGATGTCGGTGCGCGTGACTTTGAGTGAGACATGTTTCGACTCGCATTGCGCGGCGGGTCTTTTTTTTGTTTTGTTTATAGTTTAGTGTGACACTGGTCAGTATACTTATCATATAGAGCAGTGTTTCCCAAACATTGTTCGGCCATGGCCCGGTAATTTTCACACTGCCCTTCGTGACCCACTGAATACTTTTAACCGAAGCTGGTTCCATTAATAATACTATGTGTACCATACAATATTTTAGTATCACCTATTTAGTCAATAATATCCATCTTTAAAAATAAGGGTGATGTGCAAGACTGCGGCAACTATCGTATGCCATTAAACGTAATTGTACACTGGAGAGTGTAGGCTTGTAAATCAGTAGAACTAAGACTCAATGTTCTGTAATTTCAACGGTCTCTCCAGTTCTACACGCATGGTATTAGATGGTGCACCTATACCAGTCTACTCCAATTTCCGCTACCTCGGCTCTGTTATCCAGGCGGATTGGGAAATTAATCGAATAGTGAAGCACAGAATAGATGCAGGGTGGATGAAATGGCGGCAGGTCAGAGCCACAATATGTGATCCCCAATTTCCCCTCAAGCTTAAGGGGAAATCTATAAGTCCATGATCAGGACCTGCAGTAATTTATGGATCGTCATGTTTGACCTTGAAAACGACGAATGAAAGACAACTGCATATGGCGGAAATCCGAATGCTAAAGTGGATGTGTGGTGTGTCGAGAATGGACAGAATAAGGAATGGCTATTTTAGAGGTAGTTTAAAAGTGGCACCAGTAAAAGAAAAATTGAGAACGGAGCGACTGTCGTGGTATGGTAATGTAGGGGTATGTACTCTAATGTAGCTTTATTTTATAATACATTAATTTATTATTTTCTACTAGTAGGTTCATTCAAAGCGAGCCACCCAACCAGCGATGAAAGTGCGCACGCAGGTCTCCGCCGTGATGTCGGCTATGGGGTATGCCTCAGGCCAACGGGTGAACCGGTCGATCACCGTGAGGCAGTACCTGAAATCTGCAGAAACTGGTAAAGGCCCTACTATGTCCATATGGACATGGGAGAAACGTGAAGTGGGGCTGGAAAAAGGAGTGTAAGGGGTGGAAGTGTGCCGATAGGTTTTGGAACGTTGGCAATCATTGCATTCATTGGCCCATCTTCGACAATCCTTGTTTACTCCTGGCCAAACAAATCTTTGTGCTACAAGCTTAGCCGTAGCTCTTGCGCCGGGGTGACTAAGTCCATGAAGAACTTTGAAAACTTGCTGGCGATGAGCTCTTGTTACAAATGGCCTTGGGTTTGGAGTTGACACATCGCAATAGACATAAGCATCGCCCATTTTGTACTTCTCAAATTTTAGTGCGCTGCCCTTTCTTAATAGCTCTTGCAGCTCATGATCTTGATCTTGAGAATGTGCAAGTTCATTGAAGTTAAGAGGTTCTGCGGCGTGGTCCAGCACGGAAGTCTCTCGAACCCCCTTAGACTGGTCCCTACAAAGTTCTTGAGAGAGGGGAGAAGGTATTTAAAATCCGCATCCAGGACAAAGAATCTGACGTGAGCATAGATCGACTAAAGCCAGCATACATGACTCGAGATGCTGATCATAATAAGTATTTCCCAGAACCAGTCACAAAGACTCGCAGTGGAAGACTTGTCCGATTTCCTGATTACTATCGACCTTAACAAGTTACGGTCTCGGTGGGGGAGTAGTGTAGGGGTATGTACTCTAATGTAGCTTTATTTTATAATACATTAATTTATTATTTTCTACTATTGTTAAATTTGGGAAAATAAATCGCAAGCAAACCCGCGGCAAATAGTTTATTTATATTTGCAAACTTGTGAGGCGCGCTGTACCTTTTGTTCCCACTGCAGCGCAGGCGCAGCGCGCCGCCGGCTCAGCCCGGCCCGCGGCCAAGTCAGTCGCTAGTAGCTACGACGGCGAATGCACGCTTGTTTGTGCTTACGTATAGTGCTTTATTTGCTTGAATTCTGTGCACAAAAATAAACATTATTGTGTGACGAACTTACTGTGCTTCATTGAAGAGACCTAAAACGCTGGTAGGTTCATTCCCACAGTAATATAATGAGAAGAGAGGGAAGTAATGTTGTAAGGAATGTTCAAAGTATGAATGTCGAGGGCATAGGAGAAACAGTGAGCCCAAGTAAAGATGGTTGGATTGCTTGAAAGATGATATGGCGAAGAAAGGAGTAACTGAGGAAATGACATCTGACAGGAATTTATGGAGGAGAATGACATATTGCGCCGACCCCAAATAATTTGGACGAGGGCAAGTAAATGATGATGATGACCTACTTAGTCACTAAATTTTAGTTTAAAGTGTGGAGCTATTACTAATTCTACTAAAGAATACAAGTTTGCGAAAACGACGAAGACGGTTTTATCCTAAGGTCTGGATACAGCATAGAATTATGCCACATATTTTTCGAGATTAGATCGTTGCGTTATCTAACAATTGAAAAATCAGTCAATATATGCTATTGGTTTGCTAAGTAATAACTGTAAAATTTGTAACATAAAGGAGCGTGTCGCGAAGTTCCATCACAAAATACAAACTTTTTAGGATTTGTACTCTTTGGTTGGTTTCACTGGCAGCTCAATGTATATAATTCTATTTTCTTTACTGTCAAGTATAAATACGTATGTCAAAGAGGAAATCGAAACCAAACGGTGCGATTTTACGGGTCTAGGAGATAGCGCGTCTGTACGAAGTATTTGAAGGTTGGTAACCCTTTTTTGTATTTAGTTTGCATCGTAGCAATTTTGTCCTGTACCAGATATGCGTTTCATCGCTAGCCTGCGGTCTTCATGCTGGCCCGGGTTGGGCGATTAAAGCTATTCGCCCAGCCGAGCCTGAAGATCGATACCCGCAATTCATAAGGTTGGAACCAACTTGCGGTGAGATTTGTACCAATCTGAGATCGATTGCTTGTCCCACGGAGAGGACTCAATGTAGGCGCATCATGCCTTTAAAGTATGGTGCGTGTTGTGTGTCATGGGCCGTTAAACACTTGTGTGTGTAAGATACGCGAGAGGGTGCCAACTTACTCTTGATTGAAGAGTAACAGTTACATTGTACATTGTCAACAGGAGGAGAACTACATCTACGGTGCGAGATGACAGAATCACTGGTAATCAGCAATCATGGATATGCCTTGCATTCAAGCTATTGAACCCTGAAAGAAACCCTCAGTTTCACGAAGGAGGCTCTTTAAGAAACCTTTTCTTTTCGCGACAGAGCGAAATATTTGATTTTAAGAAATAAAAAATAACAGGTTTTTATTGCTACTTAATCACCTTTTTAAATAATTTGATGTTTAAATTTAAAATTAATAATATGAATAGATCCCTAAAAGATCCGCCAAAAAAATAACGGAGACGGATCTCTCTTCTGTCTCGGATATCTGCGGATACGGATACGGATATCCGGCACATCACTAATTATGGTACGGCTACGGCTAACGATTATTTATTTTTTAACAAAACACCACAAAACATTGTAAAGATTTACATCTCTACCGTATTTCATATTTTTAACAGCACCTTAGCAAAGTACTTATATCAAATTATACTGTCTCTTAAGTGCCGGACAATGGAGATTTAATAAAATCTCTACATTGCTTTTTGCGTCTTTTTAGTGAAAATTTTGAAATGAGCTGTAGCCGCACCTTTATACTTTACTCAACCTGATATTCTCGTTACTGCTGACGAGAAATAACAAATTACTGGTTTACGAACGGCACAGATAGTGTCAAAATTGCCAAAAATCTTGAAATGTTCTGTCAAATTTGACATCTAATGCTTTTAGCGCAACATGTGCTCTTATTAGTAAATAATAGATTCTTTAATACTTTTGATCTACAAAAATGCAGCAAGCTCACCGTCCTGGTAACCTGAAGCAGAGCAACAAGTCCCATAAATCTCGTCATCGCTCCAAGCGTGGTATTGCAGCTGCTGTGAAAGGTTAGTGCCGACTCTTATAACTCTTAATTACGATATCCTCTCGAACATGGTTTTAAGTTTATTTCTTTGCAGGCAAGGTAAATGTAAAGGAGTTCGTTCGCCGCAACCGGCATATATTGAAAAAAGATGAACGACGTCACCAAGCGCTTCAGATTCGCAAGAATAAGCGCGAAGAGGTTCTGTCAAAGAAACGTGCGTTGGGTGGCACTCGTTATCCTCCGTTCTTAGTGTGCGTAGTGCCATTGAACGCCCAGCTCGATGTTCAATCTGCTCTTGTAATATTGAAGACGTGTTCTGAAGGGGCGCTTGTTACTCAGTCTCCTAATGGCATTTTACATATTGGGTAAGTTTTTTTTATAATTAACGAAATGTTTCACAGATTCTAAGTGCTACGAAGTAGTTCTGAGTTTGGGTCAATTAAGTAGCTATTATAACTTATAATTGGATATGTGCTACGCATCATCAACAAGTATTTAAAAGTATCTAAAAAAATCTGTTGTTGAAGCTCTTTCCAGTACAGCTTAATTGTAGAAATATATTGGTTAATTTTATATACACACTTTTTTTAATGTAATAAAATCCAAAGCGTATGTGTTATTAATGCACATAAACTATTCTCGGAAAACAGCTTGGTAAAAACATATCAAAATCCTTTCACATCCTAGCTAACAGATAGTTGTACATACAGACAGAGATAGTTGTAACTTTATGTCGAGTCCAAAAAATTAAAAACTTACATTCATAGGCATAGTTTGATTCCATTTTTTAAAATATTTCAGTCTGCCGAATTTCAAACAGAGGTTCTCTTTCATTTGTCCCGAGGTGTACAATGATTTTGCACTTTTGGATGCGCTTAAAATTGCAGATACTGCTCTATTCATCAGTTCTGCTCTTGAAGAGCCTGTTGATGAATGGGGGGAGAAGGTCCTTGCTTTAGCCATGGCTCAAGGTATGCCTACACCTATCGTGGCAGCAATGGACATTGAAGGTGTGCATCCAAAGAAACGCACCACTGAAAAACAGAATGTGCAAAAGCTGGTATCAAAATGGCTGCCAGAAGAAAAGATAATGCAACTAGACAAAAGTTCAGATGGATTGAATTTATTACGTAGAATTGGGAACCAAAAACGTAATGTATTACATCACCGGGAAAAAAGACCTTATATGCTTGCTGAAGAAGTTGAATATGTGCCTGATGCTGAAGGAGAAAAGGGCACTCTTAAAATAAGTGGATATTTACGAGGTATGCCATTAAACGTAAATGGTCTGGTGCATATTACTGGTCTGGGGGATTTCCAGATGTCAAAAATTGACAGTTGGCAAGAGGATCCTCATCCATTGAATACTGGTAAAGAAAATATAAAGACTGGAGATGGAATGATGGAAACAGAGAATACAAAAGTGTCTGTGTTGCAAGTTGCGGATCCAGCAAAACAGGAGAGTCTTGTGTCAGAGAATATACCAGATCCAATGGATGCAGAGCAGACATGGCCAACTGAAGAAGAAATTGAACAATCTAATTTAGAGGTATGTCTATAATTTTAATTTTACACTTCTGGACAATCAATCAATTAATTAGCCCACTGCAGTCCACTGCTGGACATCCTTATTATACCACCATATTGTGGAACATCTGTATTATGGGTGCCTGTTTCATGCAAATAATAATGAGTTTCTTCATGTAGATAATTTGCATCAAATTGTGGAATTCATATGAATATTTTGCGAAAGAATAATCCGGAGTAGTAATTAAAGTACATCTAAAAAACTTATATTTCAACAATTTCCATTTTAGACTAAAAAGAAAAAAATCAAAAAAATACCCAAAGGCTGGTCAGACTACCAAGCGGCGTGGATTGTGGAGTCAGACGCAGAGGGGGGCTCAGAGGACGATGAAAGTGATGATGAAGAAGAAGACGAAGCATTCATGTCTTGTGAAGAAGACAATTCTGATAAAGAAGAGAACGGGGAAGACAACGATTACCAATCAGTCACAGAATCAGAAATGGATCCGACAGATGAGAAATATGATGCAACGATTGACGCTCATGAGGAACACGAAATGCTTCAAAAACTCGCAGCGGCTAAAGAAGACAAACAGTTCCCTGATGAAGTTGATACTCCACAGGATGTGCCTGCAAGAGAACGGTTCATGAGGTACCGAGGACTGGAATCTTTTAGAACATCTGCATGGGACCCTAAAGAAAATCTGCCCGAAGATTTCGCGAGGATATTTCAGTTTGAGAACTATGATAGAACTAGGAGGAGAGTTTTTAAGGATTTGGAAGATAGTTTGGTTACTATGGTGAGTGGTTTTTAGCAAGTTATAAAAATGATATGATGATCCCGGGTTATATTACACAGCGCCTAAAGCCTAACTTGTAATTATAGACTCTATATGTGGTTAAACATTCATTTTATCTACTAGCTCATGCCCGTGGCTCCGCCCAATGGTTGCGTGAACATACTGGGTATTGCAACTTTTGCTTGTATCTCCAGTTTTACTTAACTAATTCTAATCAAATATAATAAGATCTTTCTAGCTAAAATAAACCAACAGAATCCATTCAGTCAAGAGAGGGCCAATTTGATGGCCCTAAAGCGTGAGGGATCCAACACAACGTGCAGATATAGTCGGTTCGAGTCCTACACCTCTACCGGTTCCGACGAGAGTGCATTCGAGGGGATACCGAACTTAAAAAAAAAAGAATTTCTTCATTAAAGTTTCAAAAATATAATATTTTTGAATTCAGAATCGTTGATTTTACGTAACCCAATTCTTTATCGAAATGTACATACAGACATAACTAATTTACAACAAATTTTTAACTATGTACCTTACAGTATGGATTCTACATCACTATTCACGTTAAAGACGTACGCCAAGACCTCTGGAAAGCCTTCTCTGATGCGAACGCCAATGCACCTCTCTTGGTCTTTGGCCTATTGCCTCACGAACAGAAGATGTCTCTAATGAACGTGGTACTCAAGCGTACGGGCGCTAGCGACGAGCCTATTAAGAGTAAGGAGAGGCTAATCTTCCAAGTCGGGTATAGGAGGTTTATAGTCAATCCTATATTCAGTCAACATACTAATGGGTCGAAGCATAAGGTTAGTATATTTGAGCCAAATTTTACATGTTTATGTGAAATAGTTTTTGAGTTAAGAGGGGGTCAAAAGTGGCTCCAAATCCAAATACTCGCCTTTTGTTTGCTTGGCTTTTACTATGACACGCTACCGCATGCCTAGATACACAGACAAAAATCATTTATTCTATACATATACACCGGGACCAACTCTCCAGAGCTCTCTTAAGAATGAACAATGATCACCCATCATAAGAAAACTCAAAAAGCCACGTGAATTTGCGGATACCACTCCGTGATACCATACGATATCCATCCTAATAATGAGCTGGCTCGTGATCCTTAACCTTACTAACCGAATCTTATAGCATGTGTAAAGCACCTGCAATGTTCATGTTGGATTATGGTGCATTAATAAATCTTATGTTTCCAGTACGAGAGATATTTTCAACCGGCTTCAACGTGTGTCGCGTCCTTCTATGCGCCAATACAGTTCAGTCCGTCTTCGGTACTATGTTTCAAGGTAAGTTGATCTTAATGTTAGATAACTGCTTCTAGAAGGTGCAAATATTGACTTTATTAAATTTCAATCAATCAATTGCAATCAATAAGTCTATAAAAATCAACTGCTGGGCATAGGCCTCTTTAAAATTTTTGAGACTAAATGTAGGTAATTATTATTAATTCTATTAACAAAAATATTTAAATCGTCTAAAGGTCATGTTCTATCGTCATAGGTTAGTTCAATTTAATAGCTTAGCACACAGCAAATTGCCAAGAAAAATGCAAAAGGTGAAATAGAAAAATGAAAACATTTGCTGCGTTAATATAGGGCAATTTGCTGTTTACTTGCTGCTTTGCTGAGTTCCTCCTAAAAATTTATATGAATTTCACATGTTGAAACAAAACGATTATTAAAATATCATTATAACATATTATATCACTAGAATCGATATTGAATGATAGAACCCGAAAAAAGTAGTTTTATTGCAAGTATATCTAAAATTAAAATAGCTGAATGCTATTTCTACAGGAAAAGAAAAATACAAACCTTCAGCTCATAGCAACAGGAGTGCTCCTGTCTTGCAACCCGGATAGATTGATTATCAAGAGGATTGTGCTATCAGGACACCCGTATAAGGTAAGAGCGCCTTGTAACTTGTATCATAGTGACCGGCAAATATGTTGACAATACACAGAATACCTATACAGAAAACTTTAGGTCTCTTGGAGCGCTAAGTAACTAATACGTCTAAGACATTCCACACAGCGCTATCTAGACTCAAATTATGCATAACTTAACTACACCGATTTTTATTCCCGAGGAGGGCCAGACCGAGAGGGATGGCCCCGGGACAGCCGGGGTGCGAGGGATATGTCGCATGACAACCTCGCCTTCGGCCTAGCACTACGACCCAGAGACGGCGTGCGGTTTAGTCGGTTCGAGTCCGACATAACCTCCCCCTCCTACTCCGGAGGGGTGGGTATCCGTGGGGATTTCCCGCACGTAAAAAAAAAAACAAAGCACCGATTTTTATTCATGATGTTTACCGCTATAAATTCTCTTAGAACTATTCTGGTGGCATCCAAAGCTGTCATTTTCGATGCCAGGTTCGGTTCCTGTACTCCTTGATTTGATTTATTTGACTTTTACGAAAGCAATTGCTGTCTGACCTCCCAAACTCCTAACCCTCGGCAGCCTGTATCAGTCTCGTCTATTAATCAGCATATGTTCCGGCTAGCAGGCGACATTGGTTTGGGTACCAAAGATCTAGGTGACCATTCACCTTAAAAGTAGTAAGATTCAATTAACCAATTAACTTATTGTAGTCCACTGCTGGACATAAGCCTTTCCCAATGTGCAGTTAGCGTCGTCAGCTCATCTGGCCAAGGGGCGGTCCCACCTTCCATTTTTCTTCTCGCGGTCTCCTAACTAGGACTCCTTTGCTCCAACATCCATCGGTCCTACGACATACGGGGCTAGCCCACTGCCACTGCCACTTAATCTGCGTAGAATAAGCAAGCTGAAGCTAAACTAATTATTTATTTGCGAGAATATGGTAGATAGAAAAGTGTCACAATATAATAAAATTAATTCATAAGTAGTAAGTTCGTTCTTCGTAAGTAGTAAGATTAATACATTTTATTTTGTATAGGTAAATAAGCGGTCAGCGGTAATCAGATTTATGTTCTTCAATCGCGAAGATGTGGTATATTTCAAACCTTGCAAGCTCAGGACGAAATATGGATGCATTGGACATATAAAGGAACCTTTAGGTAAGCATATGAATCATAACCTCAGCGTTGTTCCCTGTTGCATCCCATATTCGCTTTGTAACCCAGGGTCGGCTTAATACTGCTTGGTTTGGTTAATAGTGCTTTTATAGGATTAACTGCTTTCTGGCTTTCCTCACAGTGGTGAGGAAGGCCTGGGCTAGAAACTGCTTATTTCCATCAATTAGCATGTAAACTGGCGTGCAGATGTGGTAGGCTTGGCCATGAAAGTATTGGTACAGCCCCATATACAAGCCCACTGTTAGCATGCGAACGCTCGGTGTTGGGTACATTTTAATTGCAATTACATTTGTAATTAACCTGACTGCTGTCTAAAAGAGTTAAAGAAGTTTGAATTGTTTTAATTTTTCTTTTGGTTTATGATTGGCGATGGGGTAGAATCTACTGTGCATCTTGTTTCGATCATTTAGACAGCTTTAATTTTTTTTTATTGCCATTAAAATTTGCCCAGCGCTGCAAACGGTTTGTTTTTGTGTGGACACGTAACGTTGACTGAGCAGAATATGACGTTACGACCGATGTGACGACAAATTACGCCAAGCGTGTGCTTTTTTTTGTAGCGATGTTTTTTTTATGAAATTCTCGTTTCATTGTGCTTTTCTAATACGATGGAGAATAAATAATGCTAAAACAAGGAATAAAAAAAAAAAAAAACACCCGTATAGTACCTGCCATGGGCCTTCGGCTTCGGGAGCGGTCTCCTTGCACCCGGTATAATAAGTGTTAATCAACTATTGAGCATTTTCATTACAGATGCCACTTGAGCATTGCCACCTTTACTGTACTTCCCGGGTCGTCTTGGCTCATATTTGAGACAATAATTGCTTTACTAGTTCTAAAACTTTTTAATCTTTCCTGCAGGTACCCACGGGCACATGAAATGCGTATTCGACGGTCAGCTCCGATCTCAGGACACGGTACTGCTGAATCTATACAAGCGAATGTTCCCGAAGTGGACTTATGAGAACTGCATAGTTACTGATAAACCTAGTAAAGATAATGATATGATAGAGTAGGTAATGTAGACAATAAATCAATTTGTAGAAAATATTATTATTTTACTTTATTCATCATATCAAGAAAAATAAATAGTTCAATCAGTATTTTTCTATATTCATTGCACTATTAGACGACTCACCTACGAGCTACGGTTCATATATGGGTGGTTATTAAAAAAATAACCACGAAGTTCTAACCTAATCTATCCAAGTCAAACTGCGCGGAGTGGATAATGCGCGCCTCGATATGGATAAATATAGGTTATAAAGTTTTTATAACCACTCATACATATATTAATATATAATGTGTGAATCAGCCGTTAATAATATAAACATATACCGCAGGTTCTATGAAAAATATCCAATTTTTAGGATTTTAAAACGTAACTAAATGAACAGAATCTTAGTGAATAGTTCATTATTTCTAGCAACCTTTGGTTAATTCACTTCTAGGTGAATATATCATCGATGAATTAATTGTAGTTGAATTAAACTTAGGTGAGCTAAACTTCGATGAGTCAACCGTCGGTGAGTCGTCCATTATATATTTCGTACATTAGTTATTATGAACATATATGATACAAGCATTGGGTATGTTAACCCAGTAAGTGAATCAACCATAGTTGAGTCAACCGCAATTGTAATGACCATCAGCGAATAGATACGTAACCGCCACTGGTAAGTATAGGTTCTGGGCCCTGATTCTGCTATTATTTTTCTCATGGCAAAGTCACTGCGGCACTACAGATACTGTAACCAATGCCATTTAACTTTAGACTTTACCCTGATACCGTTAAAGTCTAAAATTAAATGTCAATCTTGTAGAGTGAATAAAAAATGTTATAAACTCTTTCTCTTTTCATTTTGTACTTTAATGCTCAGCAATAAAGTCGATAATTTAATGACATTTCATGCAATGTCAGCGTATCATAGTGGTTTTGTTATGTTATAAAATTAGCAAAATCGGGGGGCCTGGTCTGAAAAAATGAAAGCCATAATACGTTTCCACATCTTTATTGACACATGAAGCGCGAGGCCTACACAGTGAACATCAGGGTAGCAATCTCATCGTCACTAGCCTAACATTTACCTGCTAATCTCAGAAGGCAGTGAAACGAATAACAAATATTTGATTCACAACACATTATAAGTCGACAAAGATACGCGTAATCTCATTTTTATATGAAAAAGAATACCGGAGCCATAATAACCTCGTGTTGTGTTCTAGACAATGAGTAGGGTAGCCAGAGCTCAGCGGAGGGCGTTTGTGCTGTCAGTGGGAAGATCAAAGGCTTGTCCTGCTTTATCTTTTGCACTGACGGCGCAGAAACGGTTTTAACAGAGTCAGCAGAACGAGTGTGACTCTCCTGGTGTTGCACAGGTCAATAGGTCACGGTATTTTCCATCAGGTAGGCCTAAGGCTTGTCTGCCATCTATATGGTATAAAAAAAAAAGATTTTGGTCACCGGTGCCCGTCAATATACATTTTAACATGTCTGTTTAATCTCGCTTGGTTTTTAACTTGCGTCGCAAACAATATTGCTTGAGACTAGGTTTTGATTACCACGTCGCACATAATCTCGAACGGTCAAAACGTATTTGCGGTCACCGGTGATCCCAAAATATTATTATTTTTTGCATATTTTCCGCATTATCCACACATTTTAAAATGAAATGTGTCTTATGAATAGGCTTAAAGTGTTTTTTTAAACGAATGGATTGCTTGAAAGTGGACATAGTAACGAAGAGAGTTTCTGATAGGCCAGTGTAGAAGAGGATAACATGTTGCACCGTCCCTAAATAATTAGGACAAGGGCAGGAAAATGATGATGATGATAAAACAAATCCCAGAACTCTCACTTCATTGAGAAACATGAGTCAAACGATGCTCAAGCGTGCAAAGTAAAAAGATACATATTGAATGTAGGTGACGTAAAAGGCGACTTCTGAAAAAAAATACGCAGACAATATTATTACGAGAGATCGAAAACTCGAAATAAACCTCTGTACCAACCCGTCTGTCCAGCGTGGAAACAATAGGCCAGTCGTGGTGGTAAAATTATATTACTGTAAATAAAATAGTATTTACGTCTGGGGGTAAAAAATACAGTCATTCTGTAATATTTCCTAAACATAACCTAAAATCTTCGTCGACTTATACTATATTATACAAATTAAACAAAACTTGCAGAGAACAAACATATTACTTCAATATTACAAAAAATAGTGTTACCATCATGAAAAAAAAAAAAAACATCAATTTATTGCATTCTCTGCAGCCGTGCAAACACGAGCATTATTACAATAATATATTATTAATAATAACTATTAATGAATGCAAACAAATTGTACTATTCGGTGTGATAAGTGGAAATTATAAGACTTAAATAACGTACATTATTTTTTTAAGAGTATTTTCACGCAGTTCCCGCTGCTTTGTCAAATTGAACCTTATCAATGTAAAGCTAGAACATATAATGAAGACAGAAATGAAGGAAAATTTTCGTGTGAAATCAAGTCTTGCCATAATTCATCCAGATATTGCTATTATAAAAAATATGATAGGCGTTTTATGTATTTTTTATTATTATCGGACCGCTATACTTGCAACACTGAGCACTGAATAAAGCAAAAATTAATGTGTTTATGGTTCTTTCTAGAACTACATACTACTTCTAACGTCGTTACAGAATTTTAGTCTACCGAATCAATTGTTTATTTAGGTGACACAGAAAAACATAGCGAAATGTGGTTGTTAATATACCTCTGCTTACCCCTTCGAGGATTTACAAGTATAGGGATGTGTATGTATGTAAGTATGAATAAAGTCCCGGACGATAAAAGTATCATTATTCGAGATCTTCTTCCATATAAGGAAAATTAGGTTTTCGATTTATTCATCTTTTTCTAGTAGAATCTAATTTTGGGATTTCTGATTGCATCGGCCTTTGATTATTACTTAGTCATAATATTCACAAAAGATAGTTTTGGTGCCAATGTATGTTAGTCAAAAAGCGGAACCGGAATTCCGGAACTTTCGGAACTCGAGTGTAACGTATGCTGGTACGTTTTGGTGCCAATATAGCCCAATAATTACAACGATGAGTTTTATGCCACGGTAATAGCATAACAGCAACATTTGTTGAATTATTGGAATAACAGAGCGAGTTCGGTGTTGCCACTTCTAAAATTGTAAAATACTCCGTTTTTTTTTTAAATTATTTAAGTATCTTATTATTAATTGTTATCCAGTTATACATAATGTAACATTTGATCTCAAATAAAAGCGTAGCGGCGGTATTGTTTGGGTATAAGTACATAATTTCTTTTACAACTGTTATTTACATTTCATTTTCAACTACACATTTCTAATTATTATCGCTCTATATTTTTTTTTATCGCGGACTTCTTATAACTATTAAACCCCTAGCTATAGTAGTCTGACTAGAAAAATTAATTGATTGAAGAAATAATAAACTAAATATTCCCAACATTGACAATGTTGCCATGCAAAAAAACAAACAAAATCATTGGTAATAAAGTATACGTCAGTAAGTATATCAATTTTTTTAATATGTCAGCAATATCTGAATGTATTATAAAGACAGTCATGTTTTATAACGAGAATTTAAAAAAAAGTGTATTCTGACATGATTTTTATTTCTAATGACTTGAATTTTCTTATGTTTGACATAGTTATAATGTAATTCGACAGACGACGCATTCACACAATTAGTCCATAAAGGAATTACACCAATTTCATAGGACAAATGGACTAATAACGAGATTTCATGTAACTAAAATTAATCAAAAAATATGAATTACCAAAAATATATAACAACACGAAATAACTACCAAAAACGTCTACCAACAGTAATTGACTATAGAAAATAATGCCCATAAAATCCACTCCGCATGCATAATGAGCGATAATGTCCACTCCCCACGCATGCATAACGGCCGATAACGTCCATTCATGCATGCGTAATCGTGGACAATTTCTACCACGCACGCGTAGTTTGATCTGTTTTTAGCAAATGGTCATTCTCTCACGTCAATCACAGTTAGTAAATTCACAGTACAATTTTAAATGATAGAACTAGTACTACAAGGCTGTCAATTTTAAAAAAATTGCCCTACGTGAAAAATGTGTAGGCTACTCCACCTATACCTTCCATTAGACCTAGAAATACTACATGAAATCTCAACTTTAAAATCTCTGACGTATATTAAAATAAAGCGAAAATTAATTAAAATTAATAAGTTGTTAACTAGCAAAAACTTGATTTTTTTCTCATCCTTTTAGTATCTAACCTAAATAGGTACAACGTTATCGCAATACAAGTAGTTATTAGCTTACACAATCTATCCTCCAAGCGCCGTAGTAGCCACATCATATTTTTATTTTATTTAAAATTATCTATAGGATTGTATTTATGTCTGGTTTTATTAAGTTTCTATATTTTTTCAAAGGCATGTATTTCACAGTACGGTATGCAGGCGTGACTGCTTTGTCAAAATTCGAATTCTATTTTTGAATTGAGCGCTAATTTACATCTTTTGACAGCTTAAGTTTTTTTACAGTGGGCAGGTGCAGTGTATTTATGCTTTAGGTTTTTTATTGCGTCGCTTTTTTGCGTCCACGGTGTCAGTGGGTGACGGCTTGGCGCTAGTAGTGTTGGGTGACACACCGGACTTGTTATAGAGGTTATTGAGGAACTCTTCGAGATTAGGATCGGGACTGTAATTTAAAAAAATACAATTTATAATCAAATTACAGAAATAAGGTAGACTAAAATTAAAGTCTAAGATCCCAAGCGGTGCGATCGCACCGCGAGTCTATTGTTTACCTATTGTGTCTATTATTTACTCACTTGACAGGTTAAGTTGATAATTTCCATACATAAATAAGTCGTTTAGAGTCAAGAGCCTGCCCCTCCTGACAAGTGGCAATTCGTTGATCCGCGTTTGGTAGAATAGAATGACGATTGTATAGGATTTGAAGTATTTGACACGTGTTAACGAATGTCATTTACGTCAAATCCCATACATTCGTCATTCTATTCCACCAAACGCCGGCTAGCGAATTGCCACTTGTCTAGAGGGATAGGTCTAGATTAGAAAAGTTGAATATCGATATTGATTTCTTACAATCTATTTCCGCTTTAGTCGCATTATGTCCAATTCGCAAAATGTCCAGCGGGCTCAAATTGTCCAATTCTCACAACGTCCAATTCGCAAATTGTCCAATTCTCACTATGTCCAATTCGCAAATACTGTGTTATTAAGCATAAATATTGTATATCCTAATGTTTTTATTCATAACATTGATATGCATAAAGTTGTAAAGCATATTGTTTATTTGGCTAATAGTTATTTGGGATAATGATAAACGCCTGCTAACATGGTGCTAGCAAGCTAGCAAGGATCTGGATGCAATCTGGACTTTAGGGCACCCCGACTCGGATAGGTTAGGTTAGAAGGCTATATATAAATCACCCAGAAGTAGGAGCTCCGCGTAGCGGGACTCCGTCGACCAATTAGGTCAAAAGAACATTAGGTTAAATGAACTTTGGGATCCCTAATTACGAATTGGACCAAATATATTAATGCTTCTCGTAATTAAGGAAGATTCATAATTACGAACTGGACCAATTGCGAACTGGATCAATTGCGAACTGGACCAACTGCGAACTGGACCAATTGCGAACTGGACGTATTGAGAATTGGACAGTTGGACATTTTGCGAATTGGACATAATGCGACTAAAGGCGATTTCCCGTATCTTAAACTAATAATTATTTTTTTGCTAAAAATAATCTTAGTAACAAAAATTAATAGGAGTCCCCTAACCATTTCAGCTAACCTAAATAGCTTGTGTTAGTAGTGGTTTCACGTCAGAAGCGCAATGGCAACGATTCCAACCCGGGACCTCTCGACCATAAGGCCGACTGCCTTACGACCCCGGGTTCGAGTCCACGATATTTGATGTAGTACGTACCTGGTAGGAGGTCGCTGGTTGGCTTCGGTGGCGGCGGCCGCCTTGCTCCCGAGTACGATCCTGTATTGTACCACGTGGCAGTCGGGCCTCAGTTGCTTCAGGTTCTTTTTCTGAAGAAACAATATTTTAACTAGATGTCAACACGAATCAACACGAATATGAATATAGTACATTACTGCCGCGGCCGCCAAGTGTAGTGTTGCCGGACGATCGTGAAGTATGCGGGCCGGCACGCATTACGGAGTCCGGCAACGCTCAGTTGTGGCTTTTATAGTGCTAGCTTTATAGTGCTAGTAAGACTTTTATAGTGCTTTTCTCAAACAATGCGCGGAAATTAAAAGTTAGTTTTTAGTTACCTTTTTTTTTTTTTTTTAACGTGTGGAAACCCCCACGGGCGTCACCCCATCGGTGCCAACGATGGGGTGGGCGTGTCGGAATCGGACCGACTAAAACCACACGGTGTCCTTCCCAAGTGTCCATTGCCGGGCACCCCGGGTAAGCCCTCGAAAGGATAACCCCAGGGTTGCCGGCGGACATGGGCCGCCACCGCGGCCTCGCCTGGTGGGGTCGGGTTATATCCCGCGTCGGTGAGTTGGCAAGCGTGTGTAGGACACACACGACACGCCTCCGCCACGGCCTGCTTCTGTAAGGACGGCGAGTCGGCCATCTGCCGTCCTCAGGCCCCGATCATGGAGGTCGGTAGTCCCGGGCGTAGACGAGTCTGCGGCGTCCACGCCATGATCGGTCTCACCGCCGCAATGGTGGATTCCCCCCACCTTGGATGCTCAAGTCGCACCCACCATGTCTCCATGAGTTCCCGGCGGAGCTGGGACCGCTGAGCCCTGATTTCTCGGGGCTCCGGCCTATGGCCCCGCTCCAGTGCCTCCTTGCGCCACTGATACAGCAACGCAAGGGCTCTCGCTTCCAGGTCCCATGGAGGGGTCCCGGCTAGGAGACATGCCACCTCGACAGAGATTGTGCGATATCCCCTGATCACTCTGACGGCCATCGCTTTTAATGGGCTGTTTAATACAGCCACGTTGCGGGCCGCCAGAGTCTCCGCCCATACGGGAGCCCCGTACAGGGCCATGCTTCGCACGATCCCCAGGTATAGTCTCCTCGTGGGGGCATTGGGTCCCTTGACGTTGGGCATTAGCCGCGATAGCGCGGTCGCAGCCCCCCTCAGTTTTGGGACCAGACTTCGGAGATGAGGTCCGAAGTCCCATCGGCTATCGAGTACGAGCCCAAGGTACTTCATCGTGGGCTCGATGCCGATGTTTACGCCCCCTACGGAAATACTGGTTCCCGCAGGTGGCCCCCTCCGAGGCCCGTGGAAACACATAGCCTCGGATTTGTGGAGAGCCACCTCGAGTCCCAGCCGCCGTATTCGACCCACGACTTGAGCAGCCCCTGCCGTGGCCTTTAGTGCCGCGCTTTGGAACGTTGCTCCCCGCGCCATAACGAGGGTGTCGTCAGCATAGCAAGTTATGCTGACACCCTCGAGCAGCGGTCCGCGCAGCACCCAGTCGTATCCGATGTTCCACAGGAGTGGCCCTAGGACCGACCCCTGCGGAACACCGCACGACACTTCTCGCCGCCCTGGCCCTAGCCAGCTCGGGTAAACTATGGCCCTTTCGGATAGGTATGCCTCGACAATGCGGCGGAGGTAAGGAGGCACTCCGTGATACGCGAGAGCCACCCTAACGCAGCTCCAAGGTAGGGTGTTGAAGGCGTTGGCAATGTCGAGAGACACCGCCACCACCACCCCACCTCGCGAGACTACTTCCTCCGCCAGGCGCCTCACGCGCATGATCGCTTCCACGGTGGAGCGCCCCCGGCGGAAACCGAACTGGTTGTCCGCCAGATCTGGCCCCACGTTCGTGAGATGCTCGACGAGTCGCTCTGCAATAATCCGCTCAAAGAGCTTGCACACCTACTTCTCAAAATCAATGACGAACAACAGTAATTTTTCACGCGGCGAAATGTTCATTTTGTTTTTTATTTTTCTCAATAAACAGCTTTCTATTTGTAAGCCAGTTCTGTATTTAAATAATGCCTTGGATAAGTTACCTCCTTGCTTGCTATGGTTCGGAGTAAAAGATGGTTCCATTTTTAAATTACACGACAGATTTGAGTTTACATAGTAATTTATTTGGCCGCTAAAACACGACAGATATGGATTTTCATACAACTTTTGCCGGCCGCTGCTGGCATGTACAGCAATTTCAATTTATCTCGAAGAAAGTTGACAAAATAATGTTCACATTTCCAAGCATGTTTGAGAAAAGGGACATTTTGGCGAAAATGAGTTATATTCGGAATTTCGCGCTCTATCGTTTGGTATCCTTGTAATATCTCTATAGTTAAAAAACTTCCCTTACAGTATACATGTTTGGGGTACTGAGACAGATTTTCGTTAAAGAATTAATTTATCGCACTTAATACCTTATACTATAATTTCCTCTTTTTTCGTACTACTTACTTCAATACCAAATAGACAAATCCATTAGTGTAAGGTACAATTTCAGTAAAGTACTGTTTTCTAAGAACTAATTCTGTAACGGATAATTTGTTTGTAATTTAAGGTAGGTATGTGCTATTTTTGAAACCAGTAAGATTACTTACCTATTACCACTATTATTCTAAGAAACTGTCAAAAAGTTACAGACGCATGTGCACAAAAAAAAAACGTTTTTTAACTCTCCTGAGAAATCATGTTTTGTCCCTTACCATAATTTCATACTTCTGGTGTCGACATATAAAAGTGAAAGACTAGTTACTGACCTACGAGTACAAACTTGAAATTAGGCAAGAAGGATTGATTCACATGTCAGCTCATTGAAGTAAAAAACTCTATTTGACAATCAATTCAATTTGAGTTTTTATCTAGAATGTTTTTACTTCTATCGGCAGTCCCCAAAGACTACCCTGTATTTTTTCAACAATTTATAGTTGCATAGTAATTCCTGCCTAAGTCGCGATATACAGACGTGAACGTATGTATGTATGTATGTATATTTACCTGACAACTAGCCCACTGCGTGATCTGGTACACGGCTCCGTCCATGCACGCGTAGTACATCACGAGCAGTCCCATCATACTCGACTCTGCCCATATGTCACCCTTGAACGTTTAAGAACACATGTAAATTTAAATGCCAAAAAATCAACACAATTTTAGTGCTTTTCTGTAACCATGGTCACGGAGAAGGGATAAAAGTTATGTTAAAAAGGTTCAAACCTTAGACCATATATTGTATAGACACAGCTTTCTGAAAAACGCGTTTTGTGTGAGAAAGCATAAGTCAATATTGTTCTATATAAACAGTCACTGTGTGCATGTCATAGGCTGTAATTATATGTCAACTTATTTTTTTTTACGTCACGTTGATATGACACTTGCTGCGTCTATAGACTTTGTATATAGTCTAAGGTTCAAAGTATAGACTTAACTATACATGCAGATGTAGAATGATTTAGACGCAGACCTAAGATAGATGCATTGCGTGAAGAAGTTATGGCAAGTAATAACATCACAGGAATGTTTAACAGGAAAAGCTTGTGAACAACACTGATTATTTACTCTGATACTATAATACAAAGATTATAAAATTTAAATCAAAACTCTTATTACAAACATTACGCATAGGCCAAAAAGAAGTTTCATTACGATACAGGTCTTGTATGGACACCTATATCATTAAATAACTTTTTAATCATAACGATACATCTATACAACCTCCATCTGGACTGAACCTCTACTTTAAAAAAAAGAATCCGCCGATTCGGAAGAAAAAAAAAAGAAACACGCATGCGCAATCGAAGTTTGCGCCTTGGCACCAACATTTTACATTTAAATTAAACAAAGTTTGGTTTTGTTTGTAAAATAAATTAGTTTATGTATTATAGTATGAGAGTAGATAAAGTAGTGTATGACACTGTACATAACTTGGTCTTATAACACTCGTGTGATACTATAAAAAAAACTCGCCTAGTGCTCGTTTTTTTAAAACACACTCGTGTTATAAGAACCCTTATTATGCAACAGTATCATAAACTACTATTATACTGGAGATTGATGGCGCTAGGTGAAATCGGGATTCCATCTTTTGTCATAATAGTTTTTGTCCTCACTTAAATTGCCATAACAAATTAGGTATAATTTTCTTTGTCATAATAATTGTGTGCCATAATTGGTTTTTAGCATACTGTGTTATTAAGCATAAATATTGTATATCCTAATGTTTTTATTCATAACATTAATATGCATAAAGTTGTAAAGCATATTGTTTTTTTCGTCTAATAGTTATTTGGTATAATGATAAACGCCTGCTAACATGGTGCTAGTAAACTGGCCAGGATCTGGATGCAATCTAGTTTTTAGGGCATCCCGACTCGGATCGGTTAGGTTAGAATCGTGGTTATTTTTTTATAAACCACCCAGAAGTAAGAGCCCCGCATAGCGGGGCTCCGTCGACCAATTAGGTCAAAAGAACATTAGGTTAAATGAACTTTGATGCGCCTAAGTTTGACGAGAGCAATGTATAAAATAGTGTAATATTGTTAGTAAAAATATTGTTGTGAATTTTTCGGAATAGTTATGGTTATGCGTCGTTATGCTTAAGTAAACATAAGTTCACTTAAGCATAACGACGCATAACCATAGGAATATTATGCTTACTAAATATTATGCTTATAGTAAATAGGAGTAAAAAAATTATGCCAAAAAGTTATGGCAAATGAGTATTATGCGTAAATAATGTTATGACAAGTAACATTATGCAATGTTAAATTATGACATAAAATTTTAGGAATAAAAATAGAGAACCGGTGAAATCTACTACACATATTGAATAATACACTTCATTTGAACTTTTTCACAGTTTAATTTTATTTTGAACTTCATCGGTTTCAACTCACGGCATTCTCAAAGGTTTACATTTAAAAAAAATCTGATACATTGTGCTGTCAAATAATAAATGTATAATAATTAACTCGCGATAGTACAGTCGAAACACGAAAATAGCACACACATTTCATTATATTATTATAACTCTATTCAATAACGTAGTTTGTTTGACTGATTAACCTTTGAGAATGTCAGGAGTTGAAACTGGTCAGGTTAAAAAAAAAACTGTGGGGAAATACAAGTGAAGTGTATTATTCAAGTTGTGAGTTAGGGTTGGCAGCTGATGTCGGCAGGTACCTCTTTGGCGGAGTGGCGTATCTTGCACTGCACGCAGTAGCGCGCCGCGTAGCACGGCCGGTCCGTCAGCACGCGCTTGTGGCGCCGCCCGCAGTTCGTGCATCTGCCGGGGACCAGACATTTACAGTTATAAGATAAGATAAGATAGGACTTAGATGTCACCCGCATACGGTGCAGAACATTCCTTCAAGAACCAAGCGGTTCGGTGACTCTTTCCTTTGTCGCACAATTAAGACCTGGAATTCCTTGCCAGCTCACGTGTTTCCCTCTTCCTACAGTCCCGGGTCCTTTAAGCGGGGCGTGAAAAAGCATCTGATGAGGCCGTCAAGCTGAGTGCCACCATTGTTAATATGGCACGTGTGTATAATGGTGGCCCTCTCTCTTGAGACTTTGCCTTCAGCTTACCATCAGGCAAGGTAAAGTCAAATTGACGTGTCCTATATAAAAAGAAAAAAAGTAAATAAGATAGCTTCATGGCTCGAGTCAACAATAGTGCTCGGAATACGGCAATAGGCTCACCCCCTATTACGTGGGACCTAATACAGATTGGTGAAAAGTGGGTGTTAATTCACCTCTGCCTTACCCTCCGGGGATAAAGGCGTGATTATATGTATGTATGTATGTGAGATAACTTTATTGACAAATAATACAAATTTTACACTTGTATCCACTAAGTAACAGTTATGTTATAACATAATATAAAATACAATGTAGGCGCTACAGCCATCACGACCAGCCCTTCCCATTCCCGTGCTAGTAAATGATTATGAACTTTCTAGTCACGTAGACAACATTCAAATGGTTGAATTAAACTTTAAAGCATTTAATAACATAACATAAACTCACGCCTTTATCCCCGAAGGGGTAGGCAGAGTTGTTATCACCCACATTTCGCCAGTTTATGTTCAGGTGCCAATGTAATAGGTGGCGAGCCTATTGCCATTAACTGGGCACTTATAAACCTGCGATAAATACACACATAACTCCGAAAAGCTTCGAAAAGTCATTGGTGTGTGCTATGGTAAAACCTGGGATCGAACCCGAGACCTCGTCTCAGCAGTCCTTTACCTATACCACTAGGCTACCGTGGTTATTATGCATTTAATATGCTAACTATTCAAATCGATTAAGATAGGAATAATTTGAATCGGTTCAGGCGATCTTTCCCTTACAAAGGATGGCTAAGAGCCCTGGGCCACCAAACCGTGCCTGAATACATTCAAATCCTACTAATGTTATAAATGCGTTTGTAAATATGGATAGATCATCTCATCAAGAAAGAGTAACAAACATCTAGTAAAAAATCCATCCGATGTTTGTTACTTTTTCACGTAAAAACTACTCAATGGATTTGAATGAAACTTTACAATAATTATAGCTTATACATTCAAATGGTTTTTTTTATATTTTGTCACAAAACGCCACTACTGGCCACTGCACACCTTAAGCGGAGATTGACACTCAATCTTTCATGGATCTGTCTATCGACCTCCACTGAGTTTGCTTTTGATGCTTTTTTGGTGTTTAAAGGTCCACCATGTAATAACACAGCACGATTTTTACCCACCGACATCAGAACGACAGGGTGTTTGAAGTGTCTGTCTGTGGCATCGTAGCTCTAGAACGGACGAACCGATATTGATTTTTTTGTTTAAAAGGAGAATAAATCAGAAGTGATCTAAGAACTAAGATCCTAGTTTCTGTGAAATCTTTGTTTGATGAAAAACGGTCCATGATAGGTCATCTAGAACATACGAACACGATTTATTTTTTACTTTTTGGACGTTCAATGAAATTCCTCTACTAAATTTAATATAGTTGACTGAGCTTGCCACGCGTGGCGCTCCTGAAGGACCTCCTCCAGGCAGTACCTGATGGTGTTGGCAGCGAACTCCATCTTGTCGTGTAGCTGCGCCAGCAGCTGGCTGAGCTCGCCCCACGCCGCTTCCACGTGGCGCGACTCCAGCGCTCGCCGCTCGTACGCCTCGCGACGCTCCTGGTGGACAACGTCATGATATGGTTAACATTTCTGGTCATGCCGCCTCGCTGGTCCCCGATAGCAGAGGTAAACCCAGAAAATACTGGCTTGGTTTCGTACAGGATGACATACCTGCCAATGTTCTCGGTACCATGAACACCTAGGACTGTGCGAAGTGTAGAATTATAAGCCGGAAAGTTGATTGGGGTCTGACGCAAACATCATGACGACAAAGTGAATCATTTTTGAAAGTGGAAGACATCAGATAGCTGGAATGGGTATGCTAAAGCCCAGGACGGTTCAACAGATCACTGTCAATG
Organism: Eilema caniola; assembly: GCA_949126895.1. NCBI lineage: Eukaryota > Metazoa > Arthropoda > Insecta > Lepidoptera > Erebidae > Eilema > Eilema caniola. Next base: position 23,744,320 of record OX421467.1, read on the forward strand.
CCAGATATCCCACAACCTCCCCAAAAGTATTGAATTTAGTGAAAGTGGAAATTGAAGGGGAATTGATGAACACACAATTCCCCTTCCTTTTACACTTTCAGGCTTTGTTTTTAAACGTGAGGGAAAATCCTTTATGTATGCTATGCCGAACTCCTACCGACTAAAAACCCTCACGTACCGCCTAATAGCCTGCGGTTGGTAGCCCCGGGTAAGGCCTCAGAAGGATGTCCCAGGGCTACCAACAGACCTACGGCTGCGGCCTCGCCTAGGGGGGTCGGGTGTTATCCTACGTATATGGGGGGAGGGGTTTCGGGTGTCATCCCGCTTCTTAGGGGGAGGGGGGGGGGGGGGCGTGCGGGAGTCCCTCACGTCACGCTGCCATCATGGGTTTGCTTCTGTAAGGACGGTGAGCAGCCCACTCACCGTCCTCAGGACACCGGTCATGCAGGCCGATGGTTTTCGGCAAATCCACTTTGACCAGGGGAATTGGTGAGTTAGTTGATTGTTTGCTCGGTGTGGATACGCGTGTTAAGGAACTTACCGGCTCCCCTATAAGGTCGAAGGCGTGCTGCAGTATTTTGAACGCTTCTTCAGCACCAGGCTGTTGATTTTTGTCTGGGTGCACTAAGAAGGCTTGCCGTCTGTAGTATCTCTTTATTTCCTCGTCTGTACATGTCACGCTTACACCTAATATACTGAAAATAGACAGACATTCATTATTCCGTGGTACTGTTTCCACCCCTTCTCTTCCCATGTGGTGTCGTACAAGGCGACTAAGGGATAGGGCTCAGCCCCAGATGCATGGCTCGAGTCAACAATAGTACCCGGAATACGGCAATAGGCTGACCCCCTATTACGTGGGACCGAATACAGATTGGTGAAATGTGGGTGTTAATTCACCTCTGCTTAAAGGCGTGATTATATGTATGAATGTATAAAAAAAAACGAGTGTTATTTAAACCACATGACTGAGGTCAAACTTGTCTGCACTGTGTCTTAGATTTACTAAAACGTAACTGGCTTCATGAGAGAATGAAAGGAAGATAATATATCCTTGCACCTCCCTCTCTTGCTCTATAGTAATATACAAAACGTAATTCTCTCTCTTTCTATCTTTTATAACTTATATCTCTCTCTCAACTACCGCTCGCCTCACCCGATCACACTTTTCGTAACGCTTTCGTCACGCATTCACCCGCATTCTCATCAAGTAAGGCGTGTTTAAAGAAATTTTACTTCAAAATTATATACCTGTAAGGATCCTTTCCTTTGCAAGCTAATAGTCTCTTCATCGCTTCTTCACCGGTCGCCGGCAAAGGTATGTTCGCGTTCAGCTTTGTGGAATCACTGCCATTGTCCACTTCAACTTCTGTTGGAAAGTGAACAAATTATAATATTTTTGGGGTTTGGGCCCCACCAGGATCTTCAGGGCCCAAGCCAACCTCATCTGCTGCTTATCACTTGTGTGCCACAAAGCTGTGAAGATGTTTAACATAATTCTTTACGTGATAGGCTACTAAACTATTTTTGCTTTTGCTCTGTTCAAAATTAAAATCAACTATGTCAATGTTTTGTGACGTAGATTTTGGGAACATTAATAATGCCGAGGTTTAAGGGTCTTAATTCATTTATTTGAACAGTGTACTTCTTTGCTACTTTAGTAGTAGGTACAAAATCTTTAGAGGTTATACGGGAACGGAAACCTAACCCTTGTAGTGAATTTCGATTCTCTAAAATAATATTAGAGGTGGCTTATTAAGAAAAGGAAGAAGGCGTAAGGTATAACTTGAACTTTTCCTAAATTAGCAAACCAATTGCTCAACCTGTAGGCACATATTATCGCATAGTATACCTCGAACCAAATTTAATGGCGGCTCAGAAGTTTGTAATGTGGGGGTCAAGCCAAAAGCGTTTGAGAAAAAAAAGCAAGTCAAGCGACGATTGGCGTGAATCCGCACTCGTATGAACTTTTGTTAGGTATGGTTCGAGGTATACCAATAATAGAAATTATATCAATACAAAATCCACGTTTGAACTTCGTCTTAGGCGGGCGCAATTTTGCTACGATTATGCCTTACACCTTATACCATTTCTGTATATTCACGCCACAGATTGGCTTAAGTAAAATGTTTTACCGTAAAGTTTACTTTCTACATACTTTGGTGAAAGTTCGTTCAAAAACACAATGCATGTGGTCCATGGTAATGTACGAATAATGATAAAAGTAAAAGGATTTATATAGTGCGTGACTATTTATCGTAATAATATTATTGTTATAATTTCTGGGTTATATTTCTAGTTGCACGTTGTAAGTAGGTTTAAATAGTCTCATTGTCTAGAGCTCGGTAACAGCGCGTAAACATAGAACGTATGATTTTACACCAAGATTTTAATCCAAGAAAATCTAGATGATAAACAAGCTTGGAAATGAGCTGTTCGGTTAACTATTCTATTCAAGCGAACTATTGTATTTAGAATAGGTAGACTAAGCAAATGTTTGTAAATAGACCAAAAAAAAAAATGCTCGCTGAGTTTCTTGCCGGAGTCTTCTCAGGTCGGGGCCGCGTTTCGAACCGGTGGTCCATTTGCTAAACTAGTCTAGTTTTTTTTTTAAACTTGACGTTTTGTAAGTGCCGTTTTAATGGTCTATGCAGAATAAATGATTTTTGATTTTGACTTCGACAGGATATTTTTTTAACGGATCCGTCACTAATAGAGGTAATATTCACAGAGCACAGGACCGACTCTAACGGATCCGTCGCCACTGGATTATTGCAGACGCACCTTAGTATGTTCCCAATGAGAGACTACATCACGACCTCAACACAAAAACCGTGAGACAAGAGGCTAAAGACTACACAGCGTATAAGCGACGGCTTGGTTATAACCCCAATTCACTGGCACAAACCTTATGAACAATCCCAAACCCAGACGGAGGAGACTGAAGAGCAGCGCAGAGTGTCACAAGACCTGCTCTGAAGAAGAGCATCAAGATATATAGAGGAGCAGTCACTGGACATGCTCCTCCTATCGCCTACATAAACTCAATACCTACTTAGTGTCCTGTACGGATAGATTGTAGCATTAATTGAAAAAAATAAATAAAAAAGACTATATTATACTACTACAGAACATTACTTATAATTTGGAACTCGTCTATTGGAGTCTTAAAATGAGGTTGTATGGGTGTTTTTGTAAGTGTCCAAATTTAGAGGTTGTTTGGGTATATAGGCCTCTCGATGTTATGGCCTCAGATGTAATAGGGATAACTGTTATGATAACAATGAGTGGACTTTAATAAAAGCATATCGCTTTTTAATGTTACCTTTTTTAAACCATTTCAATTTCCTCCAAAACCCGATCCTTGTGTGTCCAAACTTTCTGTCAATATACATCAAGTATTTGTTGTCGCCTATCTTGCTTATATAGTCCTTACTGCTGCGCCAAACTGCTTGAGAGCTCACGTATGTCTGTGTGAACACTGATGTACACCTGGATAAACAAAAGACATCATCATTACAGACATTATTTTATTTACTATTAACTAATATTATGAATCGATTAAGATAGGAAAAAGTGAATGCCCAAGTGGGACTCAAACCCACGATCTTTCACTCACAGGGGGAATGCTCTGACCGCTAAGATCGTGGATTTGAGTCCCACCTGGGCATTCACTTTTTCCTATCCTAATCGATTTGAAAAGTTAGCATAGTAAATGCTTCAAAATTTCATTCAATTAATATTATGAAGTTGTTGAATTATAAATTATTACAATCTCAGTCAGAAAACTGCAATGGAACTGGTTAGCCCCCGGGGGCATGTGCTAATCCATTTATATTGTAGAATAGAATTATAAATGTAAAACCCAATTAACAGGCTGAAGGGCCTAAGACATCATTTTCTAAATGACACTAGGCCACAAATAACAATATATAGGCCTGCAGTATTGACTGCAACCCATCAGACATGCTCGGGATTTTTTTTTGATTTTCCCTATATGCACAAAGCATGTGGTGAGTTACAATGGGGGGGTTGGTATGGGATCAGATAACTAATCCAGGTCAAAGCTTGGAAAAAACTTTACCAAGAAACAGTTAAAATTTCTGACTGAATGGCATCTAAGTATAGCAAGGAAAAATGAAGCACATGTGTGATACCCCTGGTATTGCACATATCCATAGGTTAAGTAACCACTTTCAATCAGGTGGTCCATGTGCTTGTCTGCTAACCTAACTTAAGCAGTATAAAAAAAGGCAATACGGGAGGTGGGCAATTTCTTCGGTAGTTTCTGCATTCCGATGGCCTTAAAGTGGCGCACCTTGATCTATGAGTGGTCGCCGGCCTTGTTAAAATTCTATTTTAACGCCTTTCCGATAACCCTTCCAGACCATAGGCACATATTAGTAGGATGTAGGGTGCTTCTCGATAGAGGCCAATACTCACGTCGCCAGTACTATAAAATTCCGGAAGATGTTGGAGTTTCGTCATCTAGACCTGACATGTTTCTCTATTCGAAAATGATTAAATATCCTTGTGTGTCTTAAGTGTCCTTGTGGAACTTACCGTACTGTGGGAAACAAATATACCAAAGGACCAAACATTTAAGGAAAATAAATACTATGATCTCACAAACGAATTAATCAAAAACGGTTATGTGGTTAATTTTTATGCAGTAGAAGTGGGAGCGAGAGGTATATCAGTAAAATCTCTCTATAACCTACTTAAAGATCTAGGCCTATTGAGAGCTACAAAAAGCTCATTACTAGGACGAATGTCTAAAGCAGCACTAGTAGGTTCATATCAAATTTGGTTAGGCAGGGAGGGGAATTTGGGTAGTGAAGGTGAGTGTTCATGTACAACAACAAAAGGGGCCCCTTCTAAACCTACATTTGGGTCGCAAGTCTGTCCCGAGTTCCCAACTCAGCAAAGCAATGGACCCAGCACCGGCACGGAGAATCCATGGATTGCTAAGAATATTGGTCTCAAAATACACATTTATGCCATACTAGAATATTGCAAAGATTGTAAAGAGGTTACTTACAAGTCAAAAGACAGATGAAAACTCATACGGCATATATCGGAGAGGAGAAGCACAAACCACACAAGCGCCTTCCATGTAGCACCTCCCCAATGTTCTAGATAATTCTGGGCTAATCCCAAATATCCTGGTTTGTTCCTTCTCTGTTTGCTCTGACTCTTTTTCTTATCCTGCACAGGTTTCGTAACTTTTGCATTACGCGCATCCTTTTTTTTCTTAGCTTTTGCACTGTCGTTCTGTCCATCTTGTATGATAAATTGCGAGTGGTCATCTTCATCTTCCATTTTTAAATCATCCTCCGTAGCCCCACTCCTGTCCGAAGTCTTAGCTTTATTGTCATTTTTCTTGTCCTTCTTCAAGGGCTTTTCATGATTCTCAATAAAGACAAACTGACTTTCGTTGTCATGAGTGTAGCTCACATCTTCTTCGTTGGTAATGTCATCTAGAGAGGACCACTTACGGGAAATATTGCTACGTTTGTTCTTAGATTTTTTGTTTGGTTTTGAACGTTTCTCATTGTCATCTGTGTTGATGTCTCCCGATTCGCTACCGGAGGATATTGTGTTGGTGTGGTGTTTCTTTTCACTCTTGTATTTATTGTCATCTTGTTTGTAATGTGATGGTTTCTCTGGTTTCACATTTGGTTTATTATTTGTTGGCTTTAGATCTATATTCTGTGGTTTTACTTTACGTGTTGCTTCATTTTGAGTAGTGTTTTTTGTATTCTTTGCTAGCACATCCGAATAAGTCGGGCGCATTGGTTTAACCTCAGCGACAATACGTTTTTTTGTGGTTGTATCAGCTAGAGGGTTTTCATTTCTTTTTGGAGAGTTATCTATCTTGATAGCTTGAGTTTTTAAAGGGTCTATTATAGGGTTATTTATCAGTATGTTCATATTCGAAGCATCTGGGTGGTTTAATGGATAGTTTTGACCGAAAGGTGAATAAGTACCAGTTGAGTTTGGTTCTAAATTGCCCAATAAATCTTTTAAAAAGTTTGAAGTTGGCATTTGGTTGTTCACAGTTTCTTGATAAGTGCCCTGAGGTGCATTTGTAGGAATGTGTAAATTATTGTTGTTCATAGAAAAATCTTGGTTCAATGTGAATAGATGTGATGGCTGAGGCATCTGAAGAGGGTCCCTGACTAATCCCTGGTTATGGTTAAACAGCTCATACTGGCCAGACATCGGGAAAATGAGTTGTTGATTGTTCTCGTCATAGAACACGCGCACAAGCTGTCCGTTACTCAGCTTTAGCATAGCGTTTCCGTAGTTCTGGTTGGCGCGAAGTACGTTAGGCATACTGTTGAAAGGTATCTTATCGTCTTTGTTGGTAGCGGCATCGCCTGATTGCACGTTGTAAGTATGTTTGTTTAAATAAACATCGTTCCCGAAATTCGGATTGACGTACATACCATTATCATTCATGACACTCGAGTTTGATGAGATCTGAGGTTGGTTTCTCTCATTTAAAGCACCAGGTGCACAGTTCTCGGCGGCTTCCGCATGAAAGTTCCATGTATTGTGCTTCATATCATTGTATATCGGATCATCCTTAGGCGACCTTGCCATTTTGGGTTACTTTTTATTGAACACAATAAATGATACACTATTTGAGTACACTTATAACTGTAGCAAATAACTCAAGGATTTAACATTTTTATAGTTTATTGATGAAATTTAAGAATATGTTGATAAAACGTGGAATATAATTTTATTGACGATCTGACGCTTTTTGCATTTTGAAATACAGATTATAAATTTTTATTTGACATATGGGGTTGGCGGACATTCTCGTTTTACTGAACTATTGATATATAATCTGTGCCATGAAAGAAAAGAAAAAAAGCGTAGCTGCAGCTTAGTTCTATACAACAATCATCTTTGACAATCCTCATGTTTTATTATTTATTCTATTTTCTACTTTCAGCCTCATTCATTACCTATAATTATATTTTATCTTTAGTTTGGTCTCCTATTAAAACGTAAAATAGCAGTAGTAGTAATAGACGTGTACCACGGCGACGTGTCGAGTCAACGGGATTGATTGGCGGAGTGTTTACCGAAGTACAGTCGACAAAATCGATAGTATCCCACCTTTACATATAAACTTGTATGTAAAGTTGGGATACTATCAATTTTGTTGAGTGTACATCGGTAAACGACAGAGTATCGGGCGGGTCTTTGTTGAGTACGTGGAGTAACTCAGATGCCATCCAGCAGTAGGTATATTCGGTGGCCAGAGAGGGGATTGAGTGCTATCTGTTATTACATCGCCATTCCTGGGACGAGTAGAGTCTAGGGCCTAGACTTTTCTCGTCCCAGGGATAGCCGACAGCTAAGGCCCTAGGCAATGTAGCGTTAAGAATTGCGTCAAGAAATCTTACTGCCTTCCGCCTAAACACTGGTCAAAAATACTCACAAATCAAAGGAAGATACAAGGTATAAATGATACTTTAACCACCCGCCATATATCTTGAACACAAAATGTGCTTTATTTAAGCAGTATGCATTTTTGGGTGTCTTTTGAGGATAGCTGTGCTATGGCGATAGTCAAGCTCAAATTCATCATTCATAGACTATCAAAACAGACTGCGCACGCCGGGGTGTCGTTTCTCTTGCGACTCGGGTCCAAGACATATGACGGGAGGTATCAGAAAAGTATACACGTGGCTGGCACTACCTCACATTATTTCGACAAGAGTGTCCTCGGCATATTCCATGATTCATGTTCATGTCGCCACCAATTAGCTTAATCAGCCGTCCAATTAACTGCTTAGGCATTTAACTAAACAGCACCATTCAATTAACGGCCTGAATGATATTCACCCGTCTCGTTTATTACATCATTTAATTACCTGGCTGGCTAATGCTTAGGCCAATCGTAAAATGGGGCACTATCTCGAATAAGATAGAAAATTACATACATACATACATATACTTACCTACACCTGTAAATCCCCGAGCGAGTAGACAGAGGTGTATTCACAGAAAATTTGTGATAGGTTTATTGTGATAGCTGCGCAGTCCGAATGGGTCAGGTTAGGTTAGAAGACGTCGTGGTAATTTTTTTTTATAACCATGCACATATAAGTCATTTTTCTAACTGTGTAATTAAATGGGTAGGCAGGTAGTTAAACGTCATCGATCCAAGCTATTTGCCTAGCCGTTTAATTAAATGGCTGAACACCATTCAGGCCGTTAATTAAATGGCGGCGTTCAGTAAAGAGCCTAGGCAGTTAATTGAACGGTTGATAAAGCTAGTTGGCGACGATATTCATATCTAGTTATAAAATGAACGCCTACCATATTATTGTAGGCAATATTTTCCGCATGTAAACATGTCTAAAGTAAATCACTGTGTATGCTGTATTTAATTGTGTCTATTAAATTAAATAAGCTGCTTAGATCAAAAATCTAAACTAATCTACAGCCAGTTTAGTAGAGCAGTATTATGTTTTGTAGAAATATTTTGTACGCTTTGCTATGACTTTTGTTGCAGGTTCATGGAAAAAAAACGTCACAAGAAGTAGACATCTATCTTTTATCCAGTGGATCCCTCCCCTCGGCCCTCCGGCCAGCCAGTATTTCTATATCGAACTCAGACAGTGCTGGGCAAATTGTTAATTACACTTAAAAAATACTAAACAATTAAATATCAATTAAAAATACCAAACAACTAAAAGATCGAAATAAGTATGCCAGCAAGCTCTACCCTATTGCCAATCATAAACCGAAAGAAAACTTAATGGGTATCACCTGCCGTCAGCTTGTTTTGGTCTTTTAGACAGCAGTAGGATTAATTGCAAGTTTAGTTGCAATTAAAATTTGCCCAACACTGGTCTCAAACCGAATAATACCGCGTCTTACACCCCGGACTTTACCAGGCCCTCGATTCTGCTAAAGCCAAATCAACTGTCTTATCACAGACACTGCAATAAATGGCATTAAATGTTAGACTTTAACACTAAAACCTTAAAGTCCAAAATTAAATGAAGATTGTCACATTTCACTTTTTCATTCACTCTACAAAAAGCCATTTAATATTAGACTTTAAAAACATGACGTTAAAGTTTAAAATTAAATGGGTAATTTTTGCAGTGTCTGTGTTATGACAATGGTTTTACTTTAGTAGAATCGAGGCCCAGGGCATAAAGTGATCCAGATAGACCCAGTCTATCCAAGCCACTTTAGGTCGTCAGTCCATCTTCGGCTTGGGGGCGTCCCACCTTATATTTGCCTTCTCGTGGTTTCCACTCTAGGACTAGCCTGCTCGCACGGTCGTCGGTCCTTCGACAGATGTGGCCAGTCATTTATATATTAACTGCAATGCTTCGATGTCGCCTTTGGGTTATTAAGGCCAGGCAGTTGGCAGTCGCTTTACGCAAAATATCGAAGTTCAGTGTAAGAAGTGACCTAATAAGGCAATTCCCTCGCACTCTGGCTGACGATGGTCCTGGATGCCATCCTTAGCTTGGAGATGGAATAAATCCATCCATGCCTTCTGCCAGGGTGACAAGCGTGTTGATGACGCTACTTCGAATTAAATACAACTAACATTTCTGTAACAGGAAAAATCCTTTAATAAGTTTGATTTTACCGCATGGACCCGAGTCCAACATAGGATTTCATTTAAATTTCCAATGTTAGCAAATGCTTTGTAATGCAGTTCAAACGGGGCACTTGTAATTTTGACATTTTAAATTATATTTATTAGTTCCCACCGTGCGAATTAGACTATAGAACTGACTCTAAAAATTGCACAGAAACAAGCAATTCACCATAAATATATAGGTAGGTAAGTATTACTGCGCCATACGGACCTCTAAAACCAATTTGTCCTGAGAATTTCAAACAATTGTACTGGCTCGAATTGCTCATTGTAACTTGGTTATGTTTTGACGCAAGCTGCATAACGACTTCGTCTTTCTTAGGCAAACATTAGACATTTTAATGTACCACACAGCCTACAAATTTCCTACAAAGGGTATGTTAGATTTTATGCAGAATGGTAAGAAGTTGCTTGGATTTTATTTACACTGTGGCTCATGGCTATGACGTTTCGCAGTAACTTGAGTATGGTGTAAAGTGCCTTTTAAGTCCATGGCGTGGGAAAGGTTCGTTATGCTTTAAATTGGTTCGTGGTGACTTGCTTGACGTGACGCTTGCTTGAGGCGTGGAATGTTTAGCATTAGGAACTCCGGTACTCTAACTATAGAAATATAGAAGGGAAATAGTTTAACATTGTTATAAATTATGTAATTCGATAACTATTTGCAAAAGCCCGCTCAATACAAAGTGAAGTTTAGTTCGGGTTGCGATTTTCAAAATTCGTTAACCCGGACAAGAAGCATGAAAACCAAGGACTTTTGAGCTTTAGTAGGATTTTGTTTCCTCTCGGATACAGGAGGAGGGAGCCCTCTTTCTGGCGGAGGAAAACTACGCGCCGTCTTGAGTGATCAGATGCCACAGATAACTCCACCACCTCGGTTGCCTTTGGCGCCCATCGTCGAAAAAGACTAGGGTGGAACTAGAGCTGGCAGTGCGAAGGCTTAACGTCAAGAATACTGCTCCATGACCCGATGGCATTCCATGTCGAGCGTGGGTCTTAGCTCTAGGGGAAAACGTTCTCGAGCTCCGACCTAGAGGGTTACAGGGCCAGTGTCCGAAAGTGTGAAAGATGGGGAACTGGTCGTCAAGGCGCCCAGTGGGCACAAGGGCCGCTTACCGGACCATAGTGTCGCTCGACAAGGTGTGCAAGCTTTTTGAAAAAGTAATTGCGAAGCGCCCCCTTGTGTACCTCTCTAGAGTGGGGCCGGATCTAGCGGATGACCATTGGCTTCGGCCAGAGGTGTTCCACCGTGGATGCTATCATACGCGTAAGGGCTGTGGTGGAGGATGCGGTCACCCTGGGCGAGGTGTCTCTGGACATCGCCAACGTGTTCAATACCTTGCCCTGGAATTGCATAAGGGAAGCGCTCGTATACCACGAAGTGCCTCTCTACCTTCGCTCATAGTCGAAGCGTAGCTGATGGAGAGAGTCGTCATCTACCCAAGTGCAACCGGCTACGGTCGGTGAGAGATGTCATACGGTGCTCCGCAGTGATCGATCCTGGGGTCGCTTCTGTGGAACATCGGATGTGACTGAGTGGTGGTGAGCTCGCGGACAGTACCACCGTCTCGTACTATGCGGACACTCCCATCGGCATCAAGCCCCTGATGAAATTTCTGGGGCTCGTGCTTGACGGCAGGTTCAACTTCGGGGAGCATCTTCGAAGTCTGACTCCTAAATTGAAGGGCAAGGGAATTTCAGACTTTACATTAGAGCTTTAAAGTCCAAAATGAAATGAGAAAGAGTTTATAATACTCTACATGATTTTCATTTAATTTTAGACTTTAAAAGTACATTTGTAAAGTTTAAAGTTAAATGGCATTGGTAACAGTGTGTGTGGTACTGCAGTGGTTTTGCCATGTAAAAAAATTAGCAGAATCAGGGCCCAGGAAAGTGGCACAACAACCGGCTTATCTAAAGCTTAGGGATGGGTCGTAGCATTATAAAAAAAAAGAACTTATTTTCGTTTTCTTACATGCAAGTTATTTAACAGAATTGCTTAAGTCATTCAGTAGTTACACGATTAAAATGACGAACGCACCTACAAATTACATAAGAAGGGACAATGTTCTGCACTAATACTGCTGTACACTTTAATGTGAGATAGGTAATGGTTTCCTAGAAAAGTGTAGGTAATGAAACGACAGTTCTCCTGACGTCATAAATCTTATGGCGTAATTTAGTTTAAGCTTTGTACACACATTCAGTATTTTCTGAACGTCGAATTTTATGACAGCGTTAACGACTGTCAAATATGTCAAATCCCATACACTCGTCATTCCATTCTACCAAACGGCTGCCAACGACTTGTCACTTGTCTAGAGGGGCTGGCCCACTCGCGTAGTTAGTTAGTTACGAGGGCTGATCAGTAAGAGGGCTAGATCGAGATAGAGGGAGGGAGAAAGATGGCCATGGGCTGGCCGGAGTACGAGAGATATATTTAAGACAATCTCACCTCCGGCAAATATCGACCCACGGTTCAAGTCCGTCATAACCTCCTTCACCAGTTCACACAACCACATTCGCTTTCATTAGGTGGTCTGCAAGTTGCAAGCGGGTTTTAGGATATCCCCCTGCGAACTGTGCTACGTCGGGACATGATTTTCTGAGATACACCTAACGAATCCATCGAGTTATACATCGAGGAAATACTAAAATGGTCGTATATAATCATATTCTGTCCTCCGTGATCGTATACCAAAACTAGCCAGTAGGTATAAAAAAATATTGAAACAAATCGTAAGGCATTTGACAGCTCAGGTTTGATACAGTTGGAGGCATAGATTTAGAGCAGGTTAGATGCAAGCTCTTCGTCCCAAATTAATGTAGTGAATTTAGCTATCCGCACCTTTTCAAACTCCTCCTTTAATAGTTTACTTTAAATCCTGCCTATCGATAATATTATTAATATTAAATTAATCAACATACAAATACTGAATAGTACCATAATAATATTCTACATGTGGAAATTCACTCGGATAATACCGCCATCGGCCATCGGGGGAGATTATGACGGACTCGGATAGCCATTGGGCCTCAATGACCGCGTTACCATTAAGACATTTACGGTTTCAAGAAGAACGCATAGAGCATGGGAAGCAAGTTGTCTCCATAGAACTTGGGAAAGGTGAGTATTATTAGTACACAACTCGTTGGAGGCCATGGTGGCCGTCAGAAAATAACACACTGGATTTCCTGCTATTTCAGGTGCACGTGTATCTAGCCTAGTCTAAATCTGTGGTCCAAGGCCTATTCTTGCGTCAATCAGACCGATTCGATACCCGATACTGTAACATCTGATACAGACTTTCACGATTGTACATCGTCACAGTTCAGTTCCAGCGGACGACTAAATATGGCTATATCAATGGCTTGTTCTCACGGTTTTAAGATAGGTTCTCTATTTTTTACCCGACTGCGGAACGCGTGTCATGTATTTAATGCTTTATGTGCTTGTTTTTTTGGAGTGAGTAGGTAGGTGGACAAAGATTTTAAATGCCGAAGATTTTAAAATGTAGAATCTTAACGACATCAACTAAATTTTTTTATGGCCACTGTTTATTGGTTAAGGAGTCGGCCTTATAGTCGAGAGGTCCCAGGTCCGAATTCTGGCTATTACACAACAACTCGGTTAGCGGTGACTGGGAGGGTAACAGGAATGCCTCTACTTATACTTGTGGCACGCTATGTTGCCCGTTTTGACATATTTACTAAGTTACTATATTGACCTATTAAAACGGTCTAGTCATCTGTAGTTTAGTAGATAAGGTGATAAATAAGGTGGTACTTAACGGCCGTTAAAAAAAGAGAGAGAGTAAGCAAGCTCTGCCAAGTTCTAGTAGTAATTAACGGCCATCATACCGTGCTGGTAGTGGTAATTTAAAAAACAATTCTACTTAAAAAAAATATAGTTTATGTACAAACAATTCTGTACTGTGTGAATGAAATGTATCTAGTTCGTATCTACCTAATTGATGTTCTTCATCATGCTTTGATTAGAGACATGTGCATTTTTTCCGAATTCCTTGCTGCTTCTGGGACCCCAATACTACAAAGATTGATTAATGCCGGTAGCGAAGGGCGAAAATATTTAAAAGGAAAGCTGGTGGAAAACATAGCTTGCCTCCATCTAGTTTGTCAAGCACAATGCGACCCATTGCCGGCAGGAATCGGTTTAAAGGGTCCTTTTAAACCGAACCACTGCATAACACGGTAATTGATGCCTGGAACTACACAAACAAACAGTCAGTTACCTTTTTCCGATTATAAAAAAGTCACTTATACGTTTTGAAATCGATATCGTGGGAACTATTAGCGAATATTATATCATGCTCACCAAGGATTTGCGCTCAATTTGTTGAAACGACGGCACGAGATGTTGCAGTCATTTAAATTACGTTATGGATGTTGCTCAGGCGTTTTATAAACGTAATAACATACTGAAGTTATATAATTACCGAGTATGTATGATTGTTTGTAGGCCAGTAATTGTTCCTCCACCTTATTTCAGCCAGATTTTGTCACTCAATGAAGCGTTAAAGCTTAATGGTTAAGGAGTCGGCCATTACTCTACCGACCATAACCCCATTAATTATGATAGGGTTAGATGGAGGGCTTATAATAGGTACTAGTTATTTCGGTTCGGCGGTCAAATGTTCCAGTGGCTTAACGCTTCAGCCGTTTGAAAGTTATTAAGTAACAAACATGCAGACATCTTCACAAACTTTCTTACCTACACGCCGGTCCAATTGATGGACGAAGCTTCGGTACAGGATTTCCTCTCAAAGTTAGGAATTTAGATGGCATTTGTTCCATTAAGGCTGCAGTTTTTGATCTGTCCAACGGCCTGCAGTCCTAAGTCGGCAGTCCAAAATCGTTATCGAAACTGTGAGTCTGTATATAATATATAGGTTATTGCGATTAACAGTCAGATTTATATCGTCCGGTGACCTGATAGTGAGTGGGTAATTTGGAATACGGGGCCTCTCGGGTCGCGATCGCGCGCCTCGGCTCATGAAACTTACCAACGAAGCACCCACCTTGAAGGACATTGACTTCCAAAAAGTCAGCTGCTCACTGCAACTTACGTGGGTCATAGCGATGTGGTACGGTTAGCATAGGCAGTGATGTAAAATTTTGTAGTTTTTGTTTTTAGAGTTCAAGTGAACCCAAACAGTAGATACGTTTTGCAGGAGCATGGTGGCTTTCAAATTTGGCGCAATTTCAATTATTTTGGTTGGTGCTTGAAATGATGCCTGGTCATCATTCTTTGTCGTCATTTTGGAGCCCGGACAACGCATCTAAAGTTTATAATACAACGTACGAGTATCGGTAGATGGCTCCCACCCTCACCCCAAGACGCTTTTATAGGAGAATTTGGATGGCTTCTGGCGTAGCTCGGTGGCTCAGTGGTCAGAGTATTCCCCCTGTAAAGATCGCGGGTTCGATTCCCGCCAGAGCGGTTCACTTTTTCCTTTCTTTATCGATTATAATACATAATTTCTAAATACTTTTTCCGATACCAAGCCATCTCACAAAATTTTGAGACTTCGTTTTGTTACACGTTATAAGTATTTTTGTGGACGTTTTGTAAGTTGCATTTTGATAGTCTATTATCTATACCAAATAAGCAAAATGAAGTAGTTATGGGCTGATCAAGTCTGCCGAAGAACCGATGGCCGATGTAGCAAACGATTCCTAGAGGGGGGACTGCGAATCGGCAAACAGAAGGTAGCTAGATGCACGGACGACCTGAAAAAGTTAGCTGAGATAGAATGTGAAAGGCGTTCACGTGTTTTCTTCTTCCTACAGTCCCGGATCCTTTAAGCGGGGCGCGAAAAAGCATCTGATGAGGCCGTCAAGCTGAGTGCCACCATTATTAACATAGTCCGTGTATGTAATGGTGACCCTCTTTCCTGAGACTTTGCCTTCAGCTTACCATCAGGCGAAGTGAAGTTAATTTGACGTGTCCTACATAAAAAAAAACACACATTTTATAGAGTTCTATGTTCAGCAGTAGACTGTAGTTGTAGGCTAATGAATACAGAATATTGTGATGTTTGGCTATGATTTAAGAATAAATATATACAAAAATCAAAGCAGATCAATATGCAAATACTAGTATATAATCAAGTTTATGTAAGGAAGTGTACATGGGTGAACAAACCTGCTAAGCCGTAGATCGTAAGGCGCTAAACGCGACGCGACACGGTGGAACAAATGACAAGAGACAGTCTGTGACCTCCCGCCACTGCTTGCTGAACTAGCACGACAGTGGCGTCAAGCGTCATTTAGGCGTCATTTAGACAGGCAGCGACGAACGGAGAGAAAAAAGTTGCTTTGTTTAAACATTCACAGAAACAATTGCCGCTTGCTCGTCCACGCCTGGCGAGGATTGTCTCGCAATTGAATATTGATAGTGTAAAAAGAATTCTAAAACAATTACATAAGGTATAAGTCAATATGGCACTTGCCAATCTCGTATGATATAAACGTATTCGACAATTGAGCGTTTGCCTGTATGTAAACTTTTTGATACGACAATCCTAGGGCGATTATTGGTAGCCTTTATCGCATACGTCTAAATGACGCTGGACACTGGACTTGCGATTACGAGGTACTAGGTTCAAACCCACCCCGTGGCCTCTGGTCAACCGTGGTGCGTGGGATATGTTTTTGGTAATCTTTCACCCTGGTATCTAAAGACCGAACACCACCAGCTATATAGTGCACCTACTAATTAACAGAGATTTATTCATCAATCTATTCTATTCTTTAAAAAAAGGGCAAAAAATGGGGTTATCTATGTATGTACTAAAACTATATATAAAACTGGAGCAAGTAGGTTTTAGTTGAACCAATTCTTTTTCCCAACGTGGTGTCAAAAAAATTATAGTTATTGTACCTTTGCTTTAAACAGATTTTCTTATATAGGTAGGACATGTCCATATTCGTGACTTCACCTGGATGGTAAACTAAAGGTAACGTCTCAGGAAAGAGCTTCGCCATTACAAACATCTACAACCATAATTACATAATCGATTGCACAGTGCCTCGCTTCAATTGAGCGGTAGTGTACTTAATATTAAGTTTAGATTCTAATCATTACATGTATGCAAATAATTTATGTGGTCAGTTACGATTCATATCCGTCTGTAGGTACAGTCAGCGTCTGAATGACCTTGACTACAGTCTCAAAATAATCTTAAAACTAACGTAATAAGAGCAAATTAAACTGTTTTAATAATTTAAATTGTATTATTGTCCTTATCTGACGAGCATGCATGAAGAATGTAATGAGAGTGAATGAAGCGAGAGTAGTATGTCATGATCGTGGCAAATGGAGATCCGTGATCTCTGCCTGCTATGGGAAACAGGCGTGATTTTATATATGTATGTATTATTGTCCGAACTAAAGGTGTGGACCAAATATCAGAATATTCAGTCAACAGTTCGAGCACAGTGATGCGACAGCCATTAGAGATTGTAATTGGTCAATCTCCAGTGACGGTCACCCAGTCCGACCAATGACAATCTCTAGCAAGGCTGTGCGCGACCACTGACCTGTAATAGTACTTGCCGGACTGGTGATTGGATCACAATATATGGGATATTGTGTCCAATTAAAAATCTAATATCTAAATAGTGCGTGTACTTGGAACTTAAAATCGATAATCTTATTATATCTTTGACTTTTATATTGACGATAGACCGATTTTGATGAAATTTTGTGGGCAGATCGGGTAGGTCTGAGAATCGGCCAACATCTATTTTTCATACCCCAATTCGCGATAACCGACATCCACGCGGGCGGAGCCGCGGGCGACAGCTAGTATATATTTATATATATATATATATATACTTAATTGGAATCTCGGAAACGGCTCCAACGATTTTCATGAAATTATGTATACCTACAGGGGGTTTTGGGGGCGATAAATCGATCTAGCTAGGATTCATTTTTAGAGGATGTTATTTTGACATTTACTGGCGATGTGAGCAACTAACTGCTTTAACGACACAACAAAACTAAAGCTGCCAGCATATGGCGTTGTTACAAAAAAAAATACCGAGCAAAGCTCGGTCATCCAGGTACTTTAATAAAAACGATAGGTCTTATGTCCCAAATGAACAATATGGCCATTTTAGACATTATTCATGGTAAACGTCTTAATAAAAACAACGAACAATATCCATTTACAAACTAATTAGTTCTCAGTACACTCACGGTGGCGCTTCAAATCGACACAAAAAGTAAGCTGTCATTTTCTATGGAATAGCCAGTCTAGCTAGTTATAGAGGTCAGTGGCCGTCAATCAGTTCGACCAATGACAATCTTTAGCCATCGTCCTACGATGCGCGCCGCGTGGCCTGCTTCTGCTAGGGTGACGAGCGGCTGCACCCGTCACCCTCAGGCCTCGCTTATGGGGGGCGGAGGTCGGTCTGCGCCCTCCAACGCCCGAGCCGCCTACGAACGCGGTCAGCGATGTCCGCGAGTCTTTCTCGCTCGCCGCGCCGCGCCCGCTCTGCTGTCTCCTTCACGAGCATGACCTGCACGCAGAAGGAGGCGCTGGCCGCCGACGCATCCGCGCAGCAGACCATCGCCGCGAGCGGAGTGAAGAGCGTGAGCACTCTCACCCCCAGGGCCCTCACAAGCTCCCGCCTCGGCGCTTCGAACGCCGTACACTCGGTGAGCGTGTGCAGCCCCGAGTCCAGTCTCGCGTCGCAGTGATGGCACTCGGGCGTTGGCTCTATGCCCATCAGATGCAGAGCGGGAAGGGGGTAATACCAAAACATTAAGATCATTTTGAGTAGGTACTTTGTGCGTCAAGTTCGATCCGATACTGACTGTACCGTATTTAGTACGCGTCATGATATCTATTATTTATTTATATTGTTTGTTTATTAACCTAGTTTGTTTCGAGATGTAGGTCCGGCCATTGAATTCTGACAGGTGCTACTAACTGTTCTTGCAATTGTTAGCTATCAAATTCTGTTTGTAGGTATGTAATTGCATTATGTAGTTTATTTTAATATATGTCCATAATATAGGACACAGTAAATGACTTCACCTCGCCTGATGGTAAGCATAATCTCAGGAAAAAGGGTCACAATTACAGACACTATAATAACAATGTTAAAATGCAGATGATTTTTGATTTTAGAGTACGCAAGTTAGCTTAGGATCGGCTGTCATCTGACCTTCCAACCCTGAAAGCCTCATTCGCCAATCAACAGACATGCTTACAACACTACCGGCACGGTATGATGGCCGTTAAGTACTAAGATAACTTGGGAGAGCTAGCTTGCTCTCTCTCGTTTCTATATGGCCGTTAAGTCCCACCTTGTCTACTACCTTAGCAACTCATCTACAGATTATGCGAATAAATGACTTTGACTTTGATGACTATACTCCGCACGCCGAATGATGATCACCACGTTTCAACTGACAGTTGTATTAGTTATGCGAAACAATTTAGATAAAATACTGTTTTTTCAGGCAAATGTCATGTCATTCAGCCAGGTCATTCAACATAATAAGCAATATTTATTTATTTTGAAAAAAGACTAAGCGCATTGATGGACATAAAACACTAGCTAAAAAAGTAACAGCCTTATTATATTTTATTTTACTATACTTTAATTTTTATTCAAATTGCATAATTTAAAGAATTTAAAATTCTTTTTGAATTGAATTTTAAAGAATTCATAATTAGCTGGCAATTATGGATTACATGGAAAAGTATTTAAAAGGAGGCCATAGACCTTGGATACCGACAGGTGGCGCTGTCATGTAAACATTGTTTGTAACTGTGCTCTCGTTACTTTTATTATTTAAATTAATTAAACGTATTACTGAACTGATTGTAGTGCATGAAGGTGAAGTTGGACGCAAAATCAAGGTGTAACAGTGTTAGTGACGACCTAAGCGCACCACAAGTGAAATATAATATTATCCTAGTCGGCGGTGCCAGTGACTTGCATTTCCAAAACAAAGTGTTCTAACTAAAATCTACACACGGAACTATAATACTTGCACAAAAACACTTATATAAACAATAGTGACAATTACAAAGTGGACTAGACTCAGTTTTTATACAATGTTAATAACATAAAAATCCGTTTTTTCTATATTTTAAACAGCGCAGACTGGTGTAGAAACGTGGAACTATTGCCTACTTACTAAAGCACAGATAAAGCAAAGACTACCATAGCTACCCAGTCAATCTAAAACATTAATTCTGATATCAACGCCATCTGGTGTCATTCATAGCACAACTTGGCTACTCTAATTAATTGCGCACATAATAATATATATTCTGTCTGATCAGTGGTGCATTATTAGTCTACAAGTCATCTTCATAATTTTTGCAACTTCAACTAGAGGGCAGTGAATCTATGATCTACATAAGAACGGAATTTTCACACTGCATTTCAACAACGACCGTGGTCTAGCGGTATACAGCCCGACCTTTGATGCTCTGGTCGAGGGTTCGATTCTGACATCAGGCCTGCTATTTTTGGAGTTTGTTTGATTGTTGTCTGTTAATATACGAATAAAAACAAGAGGATTTTGAGTGAATATCTGTTTAAAAACATGGATTACGAGCTAAATATTACACACCGCTTACGAAAACCTAAACGAACACTCTCCATAGGCGAGGTTTCGGATGTGGAACTAAACCGTACCTCATTATTTGACACAAGTGCGATAAGCCTACCGAATACATCGGTAAATGATAGTCGAACTGTGTACGATCTTAAGGCGAGAGTAGACGAGCTTAGTCACGAGTTAACCACTGCGCATCAGGAGATCGAAAATTTAAATTTAGAGAACTATCGTCTGAAATGTGACTTACACAAGAGTCAGCAAATTGCCGATGTATATAAGAGTCTCACCCAGTCAGAAAGTATCCGGACGACACCGTTATTATCACGCACTAAACATCGCAAGGCTCGCTGTTCCACACCGACCAAGTTTCATAACACACTTCTGAAACTAAGCACAAATATGAATCTTAGCTCTGGCACTGTAGAAGTTCCTGGTAACATTACCACTGAACATGCTTCGAGTACAACAACCAAAAACCAAGACTCCTCTCTGAAACCAAAATCACCCACTCTTGATCAACGCGTTGAGATAAACCCTTGTGTCTCAATTACATCTGCAGAGAAACCCATTCCATCCACTAATTTGACTATCTCACAACACAATCCCTTGGAAATAAATAAAAATATATCTGTAGTGGGGCCTACGCCTGAATATACACACACAGCTACAAGACGCAAGATTGTCATAGTCGCCGATGACCAGGGTCGTCAATTACAACGCACACTACAGTATCTGGTGGGAGATGAATTCTTGGTCACATGCTTCTGGAAATCGGGAGCACTTCTACAAGATGTGCTGACTTCGGAGCGTCTCTGCATCAACGCACTAACCGATAAAGATTATGTTGTAGTTTTAGGTGGCATGAACGATAAGTCGCCATGTAATTTTAAAATCTGTCTCAGTAACTTTCTATGTGTAGCCGGGAATACGAACGTACTATTCTGTGAAATCCCGTATAATAAATATCTTAATGAAAATAAATTAAATTATGAGCTGAAATGGCTATGTTCTAGGTTTGTAAATGTATCTTACATTGATATGGGATTTAGTACTCGGATACCCTACCGTAGTATCTACGCTCGTGTTGTGGCGGGATATTTACTTAAAGAAATCCTCAGAATTGACTATTTATATAAGTATAACAAGTATGTACGTAGTAAGGGTTGTGATGTAAGTACTTGTTCTCTTAATAATAAAATATCATATAATTCAGTAGGTACACAGACATGTACAGAACACTTGCACGGCCTTGGCCAGACAGATTGTGATCGGAGTGGGAATGTTTCGTCTGGTCAACGCGCTCAGTTTTTTCGTGAATAACAACTTAACGATCATGCATCAAAACATTGATGGCCTAATCACAAAGTCAGACCTACTTACCTTAGCCCTTGAAAAGCTCGAAGTCACAGAAAAGCAAGTTAGAGTTCTATGTATCACGGAGCATAACTTATTGAGGGAGGACCGGAAATTACTAAGCATTCCCAATTATAGGCTTGTGTCTGCGTTTTACAGAAGGAACCGCAGGGGTGGCTCATGTGTACTTCTTCACAACTCGCTGTTATTTGGTCCACTACCGGAAATTAGTAATTTCTGCATTGAAGGTATTATAGAGTGTTCTGGGATAGAACTCTCAGAGCACGGGCTTGTGGTGGTGTGTGTTTATAGGCCACCAAGAACAAATACTGATGTGTTAAATAATTTTTTTGTTACATTTAATTCGTTGATAAATCGTTACATATATGGTAGAAAGAAACTAATTGTATGTGGTGATTTTAACATAAACATTCTAGAAAATAGTTACGAATCTAGAGAATTTACACAGTTGTCACATTCTTATAATCTAAAAGTAGTGATTAATGTACCTACACGTCCAGACAGTGGCAGATGTCTTGATAACTTTCTATCAAATATACGGGGTGGTAAGCACGAGGTCATTGACTTTGCGCTTTCTGACCATAATGCTCAATTACTTCATATTCCAGTAAAAGCAAAATGTGAACTTAGGTATTGGTATGTTGAAAAGCGTGATTATCATAAAGATAACATTCACAAATTTATTGAATGTATTAATGCTCTTAGCTTTCAAGCTGTCTTTGAGAGTGAGGATCCAAACACAGCCTTTACTGAATTTTATGAAATGTTTAAACTTTTTTACTATCTTTGCTTCCCAGTAGTAAAGATCAAAATTCATAGTAAAACCAAGCCTAAATGTATCACCAAAGGAATCAAACTTTGCTGTAAAAGGAAAAGGCATCTTTTGTGGCAATATCGTAAAAATCGTACTGACCGTAGTAAAAAGAGATTCACTGACCTAAAGTCCAGGTTAGACCGAATAATTAAATTTACACAGAAAGCCCAGAATGACAATTTCATAAATAAGTCAAGGAACAAATGCAGAGCCACTTGGACCATCATAAAAAACAATAAATTTAATGTACCTATAGAACAAATTGACTACATTGTGGCTAATGATAATGTTATCAGTGATCCTTCTCAATTAGCTAATGTCTTTAACAATTTTTATATAAATCAAGTAAATAAACTAAACCTTAACGCAACACAAAGTTACCCTAGCAATAATCTTAATTCCTTATTTATGTCTGCATCTGTACCACCTGACATACATAAAATAATAATGAATCTCAAATCAACAAACAGCACAGGTTACGATGATATATCTGTTAAAATATTAAAACACGTGTCTATGAAATTGTCTTTTGTCTTAAGCCATATAATTAATCTGTGCATATTTCATGGCGTGTTCCCGACAGAACTCAAAGTAACTGTTATAAGACCGCTATTTAAGAAAGACAATAAATACGATATGAACTGCTACAGGCCTATTGCCTTAGTTCCAGTTTTATCCAAAATATTCGAAAAAGTAATTTACCAATCCCTGTATAATTATTTTGAAAACAAAAACTTATTAGTTGACGAACAATCAGGTTTTAGAAAAAATAAAGACATAAATATTGCTATTTATAAATTTCTCCAAACAGTAATGACTGAAATAGACAATAAAAATCAAGCCTGCGCTCTATATATGGACTTATCAAAGGCATTCGATTATGTGGATCATGAAATTTTATTGAGCAAACTGAATGCCTATGGTGTTAGAGGCAACATATTAGATTTAATAAAATCGTATCTCAGTGATCGAAAGCAGTCCACTCAAATCTCCAAGTTATGTCCTATTAAAAAAACAATAGTGAATTACTTTTCTGAGCAACAGACTGTTATGTTTGGTGTCCCACAGGGTAGCGTCTTAGGGCCACTATTGTTTATAATCTATATTAATGATTTTCCTAAGATATTGCAGCATGAAACTATACTTTTTGCCGATGACAGCACGATTTTATTCAAAGGCAAAAGTAAACAAGAGACTGAAAATGAAATAAATGACACTTTGACCACCAGTATAGGTTGGTTAACTCAGAATAACTTAAAACTAAACATTAATAAGACTAGTGTTATGACGTTTAGCAATAGGGTCAACAAACTTATGAATTTAAATGTACAATACGACAATAAGAACATTAAACAGGTTCAAACGGCAAAATTTTTAGGTTTAAATATTGACGAAAATTTGAATTGGAAGAGTCACATTGAGGGTCTGTGTTTGAAGATAAACCAGTACTCATATGCTCTTTATAGATTGTCCAAAACATCAAGTATGTCCACAGTACTGACTGCCTATCATGGATATGTCGCACCAAATTTAAAATATGGCATAATTTTCTGGGGAAACTCTACTGATGTGGAATTTGCGTTTAAAGCACAAAAGAAATGCATAAGGGCCATCTGCAATATAAAAACAATTGATAGCTGTCGTCCCTTTTTCATTAAATTAAACATTTTGACTCTGCCCTGTGTGTACATCTTAGAGACAGTTATCTTCGTAAAAAAGAATATTGCCTTGTTCAAGAAGCTTAAATCTAAGAGACATAGCTCAAAAATTTCTATTCCCTCTAACTCCACTGCATACTTAAACAAGAGCATTTTCTGTATGGCTCCTAGAATATTTAATCATCTACCAAAGACAATCCTTGAGGAGCCTTGTATTGACGTTGCAAAAACTTTGCTTAAAAAAATGTTACTAGAGAAATGTTTCTACTCTGTGGATGATTACTTGAATGACTGTAATTTAAACTAGCATGTATATAATTTATAATTTGATTAAGTTGTTAGTTTTATTGTTGTTAATATGTTACATTTAAATTTCTTAATTTTTAAGGTTAAATATTGCATGCCGCAAGGCTAAATACAGTGTTACCCTAATTTATGAACATGACATCCTGTATCTACCTGTATTTGCAATTTATGATAATAAATAAATAAATAAATAAATAAACCTACCGTATTTTTTTAATTCAGTCATGTCATGTCTTGTCAGTCTCTTTTGTCTTCTTGTCACACCGCATCACATCGCGTCATACGAGTGCTCTAACGCCTTGTATGCGCCACGTCTTTCTTTGACCCTGTATCAGATCCAGATTGATATAAATAAAATACAAACTCAAAGCATTTGTTTTATATTTCCAACAAATTATCGATATTTTGTTTATTGATGTGTCCCTTCTTAGTCGATAACAGCTTGACGACGTAACTTTTGCAGCACGTACCATGTACATTTGCATTGAGTTTTTTTCTATTATTTCCGAACATTACGTAATAATTTCTTAATATTTATTTTTATAATTTACAATTGTACACAATTATGATTTTTTCGTCTTTTTAATGGACCTCTAAAGGATTTGATGTGATAGGACGTCAGTACAATGTTAAGCGCTAACGAACTGTCATAGGGATCATGATTCAGCGTGCGGATTATAGACTGTTTTACTCGGTCAATATCGTAACTTAGTTAATATGTCAAAACGGCCATCATACCGTGCCGGTGGTATAGCGAGGTTGATATGGGTCCCTAGGATCTTGATAGGGCCCATAAACACCCAGTGTTACATATTTTAAAGCTATTGTTAAAATGCAGGAATATCTTAGACAGTAGTTCGGCGACTCCTTTTCTTGCCAAATCATAAATTCTTGGAATTCTTTACAAACACGTGTTCAGTCTCGGATCCTTTAATGAGGGCGTGAATTCTGGATTCTTGATTGTTTCTTGATTCTGATGAGATCGACCAGTTGACGACCACCATTTTATCTTTTTTGATATCTGTCTTAATGGCACAGATAATATAATATAATTCCTAAAGTAATGGTGATCCTCTTTCCCGAGACTTTGCTTGTTTTAGAAAAAAAATGTTTCAGTTCTTTATCTGGATCAAACATAATAATAAAACTGTACACACCCCCTTAGAGTTACATAAAAATATTAACGTTACATAACATATTGTTTTGTTTCACAAATGAGCCATTTATACGATCTGTAATCACCTCCATGAACACTATTAAAACAAACATATCGTCGGGGCATTTAAAACAAACTTAAGTGTACAGCTGACTATAGCGCTAGCATCGGACCTTCTCTATACAAATCATTCTTTTTAGAATAGTTCCTCAATTTCCTCACCGGTAAATTTATCTTGGTAATAAAGTTAGGAAGTCGATCAACATAGTTAGGTATTATCAAAAAAATGAATCAGTAATTATTTATTGTCTTGTACCATTGAGTCGATTTTATTACGAATGTAATTACTATAATATATGTAATTAGATTAAGATAGCGATTTATGAACGCTAAATGCTGTTATTTGTGATTTATATGTTATTTGTATCGATTAAAATCTTCGATTCTTACTCATAGTACCTATTTAAAATAAAGTCACTTTTACACGGCTGTCTGTTATGCCGCTACCTTACTTCAAAAGAACGGAGTTTCACTGTCATATTGATTATAATTATGCAAATCGATTAAGATAGGAAACATCGACAGCCTCCGTGGCGTAGCGGTGGTGAACGCGGCCGCTGCGCAGAGGGCGCGGGTTCGATCCCCGTTCAGTGCAAATATATATATGCATGAATATGGGTATTTGTACTGGTCTGGTCGTGCCTCGGAGAGCACATTAAGCCGTTGGTCTCGGTTACCATAAAAACATCTATGGCAGTCGTTACGGGTATATAGTTGGAGCCCTCAAAAGTCCAACAACTGGTCTAACTGCAATGCTTCGATATCGTCTTTGGGTTGTGGAGGTCAGGTGGCAGTCGCTTCACAGAAAATGTCGGAGTTTAGCCAAATCCGCAGTTGGACTGGTAAAAGCGGACCCAGACTCCAAGTTGATAGCTTCGGATGCGACTGGGGTTGACGCTATAGGTTGAAGAATATTAAGATAGAAAAAATATTGATTTGGTCTAGGTGGGGTCTGAATCCAAGATCTATGCCTTACAGGGGCACTGGTTTGACCACTAACCGAACCAATCCAAATTTCTCTTTTATATCTGTCTTTGAGGCGATAGTGGAGGCGTCTACCGATATTCTTACGAACCATCGGAACCAATGAATGATTTTTCAATTATTTTTAAACAATGATTTCTTACTACTCCTCGCGAACAACATTTGAATGAAATTTTAAAGCATTTGGCATGCTAAATATTCAAATCGATTAAGATACGAAAACTATTGAATCAGTCTAGACGGGGCAGGAATCAGCTGTTAGTTAATAGTAGTTTATGATACTGTTGCATAATAAGGGTTCTTATAACACGAGTGTGTTCTAAAAAAACGAGCCGTAGGCGAGTTTTTTTATATTATCACACGAGTGTTATAAGACCAAGTTATGTACAGTGTCATACACTACTTTATCTACTCTCATACTATAATACATAAACTAATTTATTTTGCAAACCAAACCAAATTTTGTTTAATTTATATGTATAGAACAAAAAAAAAAAATTCGCGCCAAGGCACAAACTTCGATTGCGCATGCGTGTTTCTTTTTTTTTTCTTCCGAAATGGCGGATTCTTTTTTTAAAGTAGAGGTTCAGTCCAGATGGGGATTGTATAGGTGTATCGTTATGATTAAAAAGTTATTTTATGATATAGGTGTCCATACAAGACCTGTATCGTAATAAAACTTTTTTTTTGGCCTGTGCGTAATGTTTGTCATAAGAGTTCTAATTTCAGTTTTATAATCTTTGTATTATAGTATCAGAGTAGATAAAGATTGTAACATAACCTCACTTTTACATAATCTCTTAGATCTCTGTTGTCAGATTGACAAAATCAGCAGAATTTTCAGTGAAAGGTTAATAATATATAAGCTATTAATTGACACCACTTACATCTTCTTACAACTAGGCCCAAGATTGTATGTAATCAGTCATTTCAGTCTCCTTTCTCCTCTATATCTATTAATCTTTGAGGTGACTGTGGAGGCGTCTTCTGATATTCTCATCATCATTATGTATTTTATAGATTTAGGTTGGAATACTGGGGCCCGGGGTCAGTCGGGTGCGCGAGGAATATGCCAGAGGCTATCTTAGCCCCGGTAACTGATGGCCAGAGACGGCCGTGCGATTTTGGTTGGCGCGAGTCCGACATAATCACCTCTGGCCCCTCGCCATTATTACACATATATTTTGATTTAATTTTAATTATTATTAGAACCTAAATTGTTTTATTACATATATTATTTCGTTAAGAAAGTAACATTCATATAACCTCCCAACCTTGGGAGGAAACGTACGTACGTACTTATTGGGATAGAACGGCCATACGCAGTGTTCACCTGCATGTTGCACGTGGCGACTTTTTAGCAGTAAATAAATACTCACGAGAGATAAGAAGAAAAGGTATTCTTTTCTTTCTCAAATTTACTTTTCCATTTTTATTAGGGTTCCGTAGCCAAATGGCAAAAAACAGAACCTTTATAGATTCGTCATGTCTGTCTGTCTGTCTGTCCGTATGTCACAGCCACTTTTTTTTCCGAAACTATAAGAACTATAATGTTGAAATTTGGTAAGTAGATGTATTACTATTATTATATTGTATTATTATTATTATATAAGTAGAAGTATAGAAATAAGAAACGTTCCTCTGTGTGAAAAAGAGACCTCAGATGATCTTACAAATACCATCTGTGAGGTCGGAAAGGCTGTGGGATCTGTGATTACCCCAACAGATTTACGCGATATTTACCGTATACCCGGTAAGCCAGGTTTTACACGCCCGATCGTCGCCGAGTTTAAGACGGTTCAGTTAAAACAGAAGACACTCTCAGCCGTACGAGACTTCAATAAGAATAAAAAGATCCTGGAGGAAAAACTAAACACGGAACAAATCAGCATCCCCGGCAAGCGACAACCTATTTACGTGGCAGATTATTTACCGGCGAGTTCTAAGAAACTTTTTCACATAACTCGAGAATTTGCCAAACAAAACGCCTTTAAATATTGCTGGACGATAAATGGGAACATCTTCCTGCGCAAGGAGCAAGGCGAAAAGCAATTTCTTATTACATCAGAACTCAGTCTTCAAGACCTGCGTAAGAAACTGTGACTAATATTGTATAATGGCTCGAACCGCTCAAAACCATCATTTTCTATATTATCCGTTAACCTTTCTGTATTGTTTAAACTAAATCGAGTTACACCTTACTTTTTTTATAGTTATAAACTACATGTAAACTTCTACACACTTAAAATGCAAAACGACCCACTGAAACTCACACACACTCAACAATCACACAGAGAATCCAATAACTCACTCACCACTCACTTACACCTTGTCAAATTTCTCACATCGCCAACTTACACAAACAATCAACCCCTCAATCTATCATCAGAACCACTTCCCCGCTTTCTCAGCAAGTTGCGGTTCCTCAATTTCAGCTTTGACAACTCAACTCAGCTTAGAACCTGGGCTCATATTACGCACTTTTATACTGCAAACACTTTCCATCAAAAATGACTTCAATTGACATTAGCGCTGAAATAGATTTAATGTGTGTAAAAAACTCTCATATATGCGATCCAGCTGACTGTCCTAAGTATTTGAAAAATCCCGCTCAATCCATTAAATTAATACAATTCAATATACGAAGCTCAAATAAGAACTTTGACCAATTCTGTTCTATGCTCGCGTCAACAAAAATAGATTTTGACTTTTATTGTATCTTATTATTGTTTTAACAGAGTGCTGGCTCCCGAAGGTTAGTAACCTACCCACGCTAGATGGATTCACATCTCACTCTACTAAAAACCCCTTAAACCAAAACGATGGAGTAATAATTTTTATAAATACAAATCTGAAATGCTCTGTTCATCAACCGTTGTTTGAGGACGGAAGCTGTTTGGTGTGCCACATGCATGACGGTATCGATATTGTAGCCGTATATCGCTCACCATCCTTGAGGAGTAGAGATAACTTCACCAACTTCATAAAGAGCTTAGATAACGTTTACACAAACTTATCGTCTAAGCATTCGGTACTTCTGGGAGACATTAATATTGATATACATGAGAACAGTAAAAACCAGTTCTATGACGAATATATGACCTTCAATGCTTCACACGGTTTTTTCCCAACCCATCAATTTATAACAAGGATTGATACCTGTGTAGATCACGTCTTTCTAAAATCAAACCTTCATGCCACAACCCTGGTATTAGAATCTTATATAACAGACCATCGACCTACAGTATGCTTTATAAAT
Organism: Eilema caniola; assembly: GCA_949126895.1. Classification (NCBI taxonomy): domain Eukaryota; kingdom Metazoa; phylum Arthropoda; class Insecta; order Lepidoptera; family Erebidae; genus Eilema; species Eilema caniola. Next base: position 23,774,192 of record OX421467.1, read on the forward strand.
ACAACTAAACCGATACGGAAACACTGCTATACAAGGAATAAAACGGATTATTTAAAAATTAAATCCGACTTAGAGAACACCGACTTCTCTCGAATATTAAACACTGACAATGCAAACATAGCAGCAAATGACCTGGTAACCACTCTGTCATCGGTAATCTCCTAAAATACGAAACAAATACCAACTCAGAAAAAGAATCGTTTAATTAAACCCTGGATTACTTTAGGACTACTACGTTGCATCAGAAATCGTGATAGGATGCATTTAAAATTAAAAAAATCACCTACCAATATGACGCTTAAACTAACTTATACACGTTATCGTAATTTCTGCAACAATTTGATCCGGAAACTTCGAATTGCATACGAAAAGGACCTACTTAATAAAGCCGGAAAAAACTCGAAAGCTATGTGGGATGCCATTAAGGATATTACGAATACACGCAAAACAAAAGTCAGTCCAACCAGCATATTAAACATACTTGACGACCACCAATCGGCACTAGACCAGGCATGCGATTATTTCAGTAATATAGGCACTCTTCTTGCTGACAAGATTCTGTTTTCCTCCAATAAAGACCCCCTTACTCAAACACCCAATGTTGGTAACTCCACCATAAATAGTACTCTAAACTCAATCGCAATACTGGAAGTTTCAGAATCGGACATAGAAAATATCATCCAAGATCTCCGTTCCAATTGCGCTATGGGATGGGATGGTATCTCCAATGACGTATTAAAACTATGCCGATCAGTTCTAGTCCCTCCCATAACCCACATATGCAACTGTGCTATCAGGACAGGAGTCTTTCCGGAAGCTTTCAAACTATCGGTTGTTCATCCAATCCATAAGGGTGGAGACGGGGACTGTCTCGATAATTATAGACCAATAGCTGTCCTGCCCTCCTTGTCCAAAATCTTAGAAAAGGTACTTAACAATGCCCTTAAGAATTATCTATCCACCTTTGGGCTATTGGCGAAAAATCAATATGGTTATCGCGCCGGGGTTTCATGCGAAGACGCTGTCTCAGATCTGACTGAGCAAATAGTAAAAAACTTGGATGATGGAAATAAATGCCTATGCATATTTTTGGATCTATCTAAGGCCTTCGACACAGTCTCCGTCCCTATCCTCCTGGCTAAATTAGAAAAGCTGGGCATACGTGGTGAGGCACATAAAATTTTCAAAGATTACTTAACCAACAGAAAACAAAAGGTTAAAATAGGAAATCACATGAGTAAGGATGGATTTGTCACTTACGGTGTCCCGCAAGGAAGTATCCTTTCCCCTACTCTCTTCCAGGTCTACATTAATGACCTATGCACTAAGGCCATCCCCAACTCAAGCATTTTTACTTATGCAGATGACACAGCAATTCTTGTTTGGGGTTCCGACTGGCGAGCAGTTCAGGAGAGAGCTGAAAGCTCTCTAGCCGTGATTATGAATTGGCTCACAAACAACCTTTTAACGCTAAACTTGAGTAAAACTGTCTATGTACCATTCTCTATCAGAAAAATAAACGGTCCACCCCCAATCTTCAATATTAAAGCACACATTTGCCACTCTAACGGGGAGTGTGCATGCCAAGAAATCAAAAGAGCTGAAAGTGTTAGATATCTTGGAGTGCACATCGATTCGGGTCTGAAGTGGAACATCCATATAAATATAGTGACCACACGTTTGAGACGATTAATGCCGATTTTTAAAACCTTAAGAGATTCTGCTTCGCCGAACACGCTGAAATTGGTCTACACAGCCCTGTGTGAATCCATAGTTCTTCACTGCATCACAGTTTGGGGAGGAGCTGCTAAAAACCATTTAATCGGCCTGGAGAGGGCTCAAAGAGCTGTCTTAAAAGTCATGACAAGAAGACCTTACAGGTTCCCTACCCATTTACTATACTCCAACTGTAAAGTTCTAACAGTTCGACAGCTCTTTGTGCTAAACTCTACTCTGAGAAAACACCGAAATATACCCCCTCCCAATCCAAACAGACGTAGATTGATGCCAGTGTGTCCTGTGATCCGCCGTAGAACTTCTTTCGCCAGAGAACAATCAGAAAGTACTAGTTGCAAACTTTACAACCATATAAACAAAAAAGTATCTATTGTAGGTCTCAGCCGATATGAACTCAAAGACAAGGTTTCGGGCTGGCTGCATCGGCTAAACTATGATGAAACCGAAACTTTAATTAAATATCAAGCATAATAGGCATAATAACTTTCTCCATAAACAACCACACATAACAGCACACGCGCGAGCACACACACACACGCACACGCACACACCCACACACACACACACACACACACACACACACACACACACACACACACACACACACACACACACACACACACACACACACACACACACACACACACACACACACACACACACACACACACACACACACACACACACACACACACACCATAATTAGTTTGTTTTATCTTTGTTTGATTGATTTTTATTATATTATATTACTATTACTCATTGATTACCTAAGCCAAGCAGCAGTGATTTATGTTCACTTTAGCATAAAATAATATAACTCTATCTCACCTTACGGCCGATACTGTCAACCAAAATACAGGCAATGCCTAGTTTGGTCGATAGCATTCAATACCTTTCGTACCAAATTGAAAATGTTCCATCAAGCAGTTTTACCTGTAAAGTGAATCTAAACTTTTGAACCAATAAAGATTTGAATTGAATTTGAATTCTGTGAACCGCATTAAGATTTTCACACAAAAAAAGAACAACAAATTTTGGGGAAACTGAATAGTTTGCGCGAGAGACACTTCCAAAGTGGTAAAATGTGTCCCCCCTCCCCTGTAACTTCTAAAATAAGAGAACGATAAAACTAAAATAAATATATGATGTACATTACCATACAAACTTCCACCGAAAATTGGTTTCAACGTGATCTATTAAGTAGTTTTTTTCAATACGTTATAAATCGTAAACCGCAATTTACCTACTTGCTGCTAAGGAACCCTTCATGGGCGAGTCCGACTCGCACTTGGGCGCTTTTTCTACCGTTGAAAATAGCACAATATGGGCATATTCACGGCATTTTTAACGATGTTATTTACAAGCTAGTCTTAACAGTACCGAGTAAGCGTTCGAAAGTTCCTGTCTCATAGGACAGGAATTGACTAAAAAGTTGCCACGCTTTGCCCGCTCACATGGCCGGTCTATCCTAACATATTTCTGTGTCTACGTCAGAGCTTCGTTGGCTATTCAGTACTGTACCCACTGGTTGGCGAGGTTTGCTTAAGCCCCTTTTTTTTGAAGGTATTATGGCCTGGTAACGGGACCTTTAAGCCACATCTTCATTTATATATATATATCTTCATTTTTTGATGATGATGATAATGGATTGGTGATTTTAATGACGATGACGATGATGATGATGACAACCAATGAGATGCCTCAGTAAAGTGGTGGGCCTTTAGTAGAAGCTTCTTAGGGAGATTTGGCTCGAACGCGAAAAGTCACAATTCACTGTAATATGCCATTTTCCAACATTTGTGTGCATAGTCCAAGACGTTATGACTAAAAATCCTCCATTATTACACATAAAAACTCGAATTCACAACAATTTCGAAAAATAAAATAGCACAACGATGTGCCACTCTTCGTTTTCCCGCCAAAACTCTGCTTAGTCCCCGGAGTTCTTTATGGGGACTCATTGACCTAAAGGTATATTCAAGTTTGAGTATGCTTTTCTTCGACGACTCCTGTGACGTAGCAGTAGAGCCCGTAGAGCGTTCGACTGCTACGTCAGAGGTCGCGTCTTCAATTTCCGCTCAGTACAAATATTTATTTGCGTGAATATGTCTATTAGCATTGTTATGGATGTTTCTATGTAGATATAATATTGAATTATGTACGACGTTACAAAATATATCCAAGTATATATATCCGTATTTTTTAACCTTTAATCTAGGTATGCTTACTTTGGGACTAGCTAGATAGCGTTGCGTAGCATGTTCTAGAATATTTTATATATTTATGTATTAATACTTTTTATCTACGTAAGATTTAGTTATCTTCTTCTTCCTCCTAGCGTTCATCCCAGTCGTATCCAAAGCTATCAACTTGGAGTCTGGGGTCTGCTTTTGCCAGTCAACTGCGGATTTGGCTAAACTTCCAAAGCGTGAAGCGACTGCCATATGACCTCCACAAACCAAAGGCGATAATAAAGCATTGCAGTTAGACCAGTTGTTGGACTTTTGAGGGCTCCAACTACCAGTAACGACTGCAATAAATGTTTGGATAGCAACTGGGACCGACGGCTTAACGTGTCTTCGAGGCCCGACGAGACCAATGCAAATAATCATATTCATGCATACAAATATTTGCACTGAACGGGGTTCGAACCCGCGCCTCCTGGATAGCGGCTGCGTTTACTACCGTTACGCCAGGGAGGCTGGCTGTTAAATGATTTATAATACGAGTTGGTAAATATTTTGCAATAATTAGCTATTCTGAGCATGTGATCGCAGAATAACTAAGATTTGTTCTATGAAATGCATGGTCTACTTATTAATCAGATTTTTTTATTGTATAAAAATATGACTGTCAATCAATTACATAATTGCATTTTTTGTTATTCTACTTTATTTAAAGCTCGGGTCAAAATAAGTGAACGAAACGTACAAAATCAAATTCAAATATGCCTGGCAAATGAGAAAAAAAAGAAAAAGAAAAGGCTGGTCACTATGATGGCTATTTTTCTTTCTCCTTTTTCCCAAAACCGTTCGAAGTGGAGTAGTAAAAGTCGACTTCGGACTCCGCGGTGAGAGCTCGGATGCGACTGGGGACCAAGCTATCGTACTATTTCCTTGCCTTTTTATTATTCGTGTCCACTCCTTATCCATGCCAAATCTATTCCGTATCCTTTCTGTGTAATTTACGCAATACACCCTATTCTTAAATTACAATGATACAAAAATTGAAAGTCTCATACACATTACATCATAATAAAATAAATGGCTGCCTCTTGTTATTTGAATTAACTGCCACAGTTCCAATTAGCAAAGCAATTATTCTACTTCCGTCCAACAATTGTTTTAGTCGAAAATTTCATATGTTATATTGACAGAGTAAAGAAATTGTTGAATTAAAACCTGTTGTCGATTCTGAACGGTTGTTTAAAGATAAAAAAAAAATTGGAGATTGCTAGAGTTGATAGAATTCGAATTTGAATTCGAATTCTATCAAAGGGCGGCAATCGTTCAAAAAACATATTTAGCTAAGTTTTGCTTCAATCAGCCAATCAATTAGTCTATTGCGGTCCACTAAAATAGTGTGCAGTAGGACATAGGCCTCTTCCAATGTGCGCCATTGCTTCTGTCCTCCATCTTCCGTACCTATACAGTTTTGCTTAGCTGGCTGATTGTAACTATTGTACTTAAAGCAGAAATGAGTTTTATTATATATGTTATGTATGTATAGTGTTCTGATTTTATCATTTTCATTTATTTTAAATCATCCATTTAACATAAAAAAAATATTTGACAGTAAAGAAGAATGACGTTAGATATTATTCATAAAACTTTTTTGTTTTTCTTCTTCGTTAATGGCTTCTGTTGTAATTTCGTCAATGTGAATTACAAAATAATAAATATTTATAAAAACAATCTCCGAATTATAAATCACGAAGTCCTTTAAGTAATAAGTAAATTTAATCCTTGTACTTGAAACTGAACATCTTGGAGCGGAACATCGACTCATTATACATAGGTATATGGACTAGACGCAAATTCATAATTGAAAATTAGACCGAATAAAGGAGAAAAAATTTAATCGGTCTAGGCAGGGTTTGAACCCGCGATCTTTGCCTTACAAGGGCAACGCTTTGACCAGTAAGCTACCAAACCTCGCCCAAACCAATTCAAATTACTCCTTCTCTATCTGTCTTTGAGGCGACCGACAGTTCAAACTCTGCCTATTTAGCATAAAAATGCATAAAAATGACGCATATTTAGCATAAAAAAACGTAAAAATTTAATTTAAAAAAAAAATGAAAATTAGACAATTAATTATAGTATTTCGAAACACTAAATTTACACAAAAAAGATGTGAAATGCCCAAATAAGTTGGTAAATCTAATTTCGTTTATGTATGCGGAAGGCGGAGGATAGGACGAAATGGCGGGCATTGGGAGAGGCCAGGTCCAGCAGTGGGCTGCAGTGGGCTAATTGATGGATTGATTAATGTATAGAGTAAAATTTAGGATTTTTTTTGGCAAAATACTTTTTGAAGGACTTAGTCATTGCTTACGAGGCTGAAATGAAGTAATCAATCATTTCAGCACGTCTCGAAATTCAAAATGTATTGTATTACCGCTTTACCCAGGTACCGTGATTAAATTTTCGTTATAAATTGCATTTCTAGTACCTATTCATAAAAATTAATGGGATGATAAAGTAAAATATAGAAATTATTTTTATTTTTGGATTATCAGATTTGATTAAGTTTGATTGGATTTAATTGATTTGATGTCATTTAATTTGATAAATATGTACCTGTTTAATGTTTGCATGTCACGACTAGTGGCAAAATGTGTCTTTAGCTCATCAATTTTTTGTCACCTTTATACTTACCACATTTTATGCAAATAAATCTATTCTATTCTGAAGGGCTTTGCTGACTATTTTCCTACATTCTAAGTAAATAATTCTCACTTTCATTAGATGTTATATTAGTATCCCAGTTATAATTCAATCTCCCTCTAGTGTTACACATATTGGATGTAGCTTTCTAGTGAAAACAGATCGTTTGTCCGTTGTGCAACGCACCGGAAGACACTTATACAGACAGCACAAACGTCCGATATATGAATGCTTTTTTCTTTTTTTCTGCAACCACAGATGAGAAATGTGAAATTGCTAACGTGCCTAGCTTTTCTTGTTCTAATTTCAAATAAGTTTTTTTTTTATATGTGGCTGTTAACTTGGAGAGTGGGTTATTGATCTGATTTATTTTGACGTGACATCGTCTTATAAATTGGTTTGCCGGGTGACACTTCAAGAAACTGCGTTACGCTCCGCTCACGTTATGCGCTCACAATGAGAGCGAGTGAGAGGCACGCGTCCCTTCCACTCGGGCATGGTTAGCCCGCCTAAGAGCGAGAGAGACAGACATTTTTAAATTGTTACTATTATTTCATCCTTCTTCCTACTATACGAATGAATATTCACATTAAAATTATTTTACCACTCAAAGTCGTTGTCACGTAAAACTTTCGCCCGTATACCGACTTTACAGGCAACCAAATTTTTTTTACAATAGATAGTAAGGCGAGGCTCTTTTGCGAGGCAGTAACCGTTCTTTGTTTTTTACAGAAATATATTGATTTCTAAGTTAATAATTACCACGTGTAGTACTATAGACGGATAGTGCTTTTCTATGGTTATCAGTTCAGGCCCGCTGGTCGGAATCAGTGTGCAAGGTAATGCACCCACCCTTTTAACTGGACTCTTGCGCAGGGTCAGTTCTCGCACTTTCTTCTCCCAAGAGCGTCGATAGTTAGAAGATTTAGTTTAGGTTTAGCAGCTGAGGTTATTTTAGGCTCCATAGATCTTGACCTAGATCAGGTAATCTAAATTTTATCTTGTCATGACTCTTGAAAAGCAACCAAAACGTCGTAAGCCTGTCAATATTTAGAATAGGTATTTAGACTCAATATTAAAAAGCTAACTTTATATTGCCAGTGTTGCTGACCATACCACCCATGGTGTACACGATCATTGTTACTTTTGACGACAATCACGATTTATGATGAGCCCTCACGCCCCCATTGCCTCACCGAGGCTGAGATATTGCTATCATTGTTATACACATACGCCGTATAATTAAAACCATAGAGTTTATTACTAACTCCCATGATATAAGCGACATTTTTTTAATTGTGGAACATCTGTTTACTTTTCGAGTAACAACAAAAAATTCTCCTTCTCTCCAAACATTGTGCTGGACAGGGTCCATAATTATAACTTAATAATATTAACATGACATCTATATACTGCTTATACTGTTGATTGATGGCACTTGGTAGAACTTGCTACACATCTTCAATGAAAACACTTGTACTATTCCACATTATTTATTGTTGAATTCCTGACCGGTTTCGCCTTACGGCATTATCAAAGGTTGATTCATGTTTTTTGGGTATCTATATGTATCACATTATGGAACGCAATAAACTTATTGAGTATTGAATGCAGTACGGTATGGCGTTATGTTATGTAGACAGTAATCTATGTAGGGCCCTTTTTTTCAGGTCGGGTCGTCTGTCAGAGTGATCTGCGGAGGAACGGCCAGTCTATTTCATAGTTAGATGAATTGAGACGCTTATAGGCCCGTGGAGCCTGACACTTCACAGTCCATATCTAGTTGAAATAACAACTGGGACTATTTATGTTGCCTGCATCTTCCACATGTCGGTAACATCTTGCATTTGGTGCTTGGAGGAATATGTTTAATAAAAGAGAACAGAACAGGTATAACACTGAACTTAAGTCATATTTTAACGTATGCTAATTATTTTATTACAACGTTTTTTAATACTTTGTTCATTAGACACGAGACAAGTGTAGATTCGTCCACATTTAGCCTTAAGGATATAAATATTGTAAATTGACGTCTGAATAAATACCGCAGTGGAGTTTGTTGCGCCGTTTCTTCTCCACCAGCGTCTTGGAAGCGGTGGAAAACTTAGCTTGAGTAGAATTTATTGACGTCAAAAAGAAACAATCAGGTTGTTCTAGATTGAATAAAAATCTTTAACTTTGACTTTGAAACCTTTGATATCCAACTATCTAATCGCTCTTGAATAGAAATCTTTAGGCAGGTAATTCACACATCCGCTAGGGGGCGTTTACCAAGGCGTGGTTCAAAACGACACACGTAAATCTCACATTGAATAGACAAAGAGAGTGCTTGCATTTAGCTATAACACTTATTCGAGCGTTTTATGATTACCATCGAGAAGAAAGTCCCTTGTAACGAATTTAGTCACACTATCAATGGGACCTTAACAACCCATGAATGGGACTCTTAAGTTTTATATGCTCGATAAATAAGGATGCAATGATGGGAAAGTTTAATAATGATTATCCATGCGTGTTGTGGAATGCAGCATATTGTTTGTATGTATGGATATGTAAGACAAAATGAATAAATGTAAAATACAAAAAAAGCCTTAAAAAGACCGGAACCCTGAAAACACATTGGCAAATCATAAACTGAATGAAAAGGTAGCTGGGATGGATGGACTGGATGCCCAAGGTGGAGCATCGGGCGCTATTAGCGTACTTGAGGACAGACATAAGTCCAGTAGTGTAGCGTTCGTCCTTCGTGACAAACCTACTTAGTAGCCTAGCCTTCACGCATCAACGATTTATAAAATAAAACAAATAATAATAAAAATTGAAATAGGGAGCCGAGAAGAAAAACAAGCGATGGACAGTTCGGGTCAAGGGCTGATCGAGAAATCTACAATGGTTCTTCAAGAGGAAGATTGAAGATATTATAATTGTATTAGATTCTGCGACACCTCTCTTACGCCTTTGTTCCCGTTGTGTCACACCATTTTGTGTAACACTGTTACCCATTGGTAAAAAAATTACCGATTAGTAACACTGTTACTCAATGCCATATTTTTTTTCCCTTTGAGTGACAGTGTTACTCAACAGAACGCTGTGTTCCCATTTAGTTCGATTATTCACTAAACCTCATATATTATGGCGTCTACTAACTAAGCTCGACGGAGCACCGCTCCGCGGGGCTCCTACTTCTGGGTGGTTTAAAAAAAATAACCACGAAGACTAAGGCGGGAGCTCCGCTTCGCTTCGCTCCCGCCTTAGTCTTCTTCCTATCCGAGTCGGATTGCACTGAGTCGAGGTGTGTTACTCAAAGGGAAAAAAGGAACACAGCGTTCTGTTGAGTAACACTGTCACTCAAAGGGAAAAAAAATGTGGCATTGAGTAACAGTGTTACTAATCGGTAATTTTTTTACCAATGGGTAACAGTGTTACACAAAATGGTGTGACACAACGGGAACAAAGCCTCTTACGCAGCAGTAAAATTAAAAAGAACCTCGCGTAAACCCCACAAAAACTCGTTTAGGAGATATATATTCATGAATGAATCTAATAATATTGTCAAACCTTGTGTTATAATTTGAAAATCTCATAAAACTGTGGGTGTAAGTCGCCTCCGACACTACAGTAGTGAACTGCAATAGACTAACAAATTGTTAGATTCATTGAAACCGAAACTTCCATCTCTCTTCATTTGCTCTTGCGTGCAGCAGGAACCAATCTTACAGGCGGAGCTGTGATTAGAAACTAGTGAACAAAAGTACATAAGAAATCGTAACACATTATCAGCTATTAAAAAACATGGTGAGTACTTATAAGTAATTTGTGTAACGAATGAGGAAATAGTGTAAATTGGTTCGTGAGGATCGAACAGGTGCTTGGTGTGAAAGGGCTAGCTATTGACCCGGCGGACTTATTCTGTTTGAAACTCAAAGAGTCTTACTAATATTTTATTATCAATGTTTCTGAAACGTTGTTGACGTGACAACGTCTTATAAATTGGTTTGCCGGGTGACACTTCAAGAAACTGCGTTACGCTCCGCTCACGTTATGCGCTCACAATGAGAGCGAGTGAGAGGCACGCGTCCCTTCCACTCGGGCACAGTTAGCCCGCCTAAGAGCGAGAGAGACAGAGCGAAAATTATTTTACCACTCAAAGTCGTTGTCACGTAAAACTTTCGCCCGTATACCGACTTTACAGGCAACCAATTTTTTTATTTATATGGGAATAGAAATTTTCCATTGTTTAGCCTCTTTTCTCTATTACCCTTAGAGGTACCACCACGTCGCGCTGGGGCCTGCGGAGAAGTGGTTTCGGAGTTGTTTCAACTACTCGGTGATCTGATCTGGGTAACCGGCCAAGACAGTTCATAATATTTGCAAAAGAAAATTTATTTAAATAGGTATATTTATTCAGCCGCGTGGTTCCCGGCAGAGTAGAATTTGGTCCACCCCTTCTCTTCCCATGTGGTATATGTACAGCCCAGACTCAGCTTCAGATGCATGGCTCGAGTCCACAATAGTGCCTGGAATACGGCAATAGGCTCACCCCCTATTACGTGGGACCGAATACAGATTGGTGAAATGTGGGTGGTAATTCACCTCTACCTAACCCTACGGGGATAAAGGCGTGATTATATGTATTTATGTATGTAAATGTATATTTATTCGCTTCGAGATTCCTTAACACAAAGCTATTAAAGTTATGCTTATTTTGGGTCTAGATAGCACTGTGTAGAATGTTTATTATACGAATATTTATCATTATTTGCGGCAATTATGTAAATCTACTTTTAAATAATAATATAATGGTTTAATAATCTGCCACGATTACCGTTGTGACTCAATCTGTCTTCGTGGAGTACTGCGATGTATTTGTCGGAAATATCTAGTCAACAGTCGGCACGGAGTTGACCTTTTGTTGGCTGAATGGGCTCCTACACTTAAGTTGAGCTATGATGATAAATAGGTTAAGTATTTCAATAAATTTATTACGGCTGTACTCACGTTACTCGTCAGGATGCGCCCGACTAGTTTCGGACCCGACCGGAGTCCTTAATCATGAGCAGAGCACCCAGGCGCGGCGACTTCAGGTGCAGGAGTACAGCCGTAATAAATTTATTGAATGAAAAAAGGTTAAGTATTTGTCCGGGATACAGAATTGGATGTGAATTGCAAGATGAATTGCGTGATAGTTGTTTTACGCCTAGAGCTTTTCGAATAAGTAACTATACCTAGACTGTTTAAGAGTGTTTATTGAAGGAGCCGTGCCCCGTGATGGCAGCTGTGACCGTGCATAGATGCCTTTTGAATAGTTGTCGAAGACGTCTGGGTCAGTCTTTTCAAGTACAGAGAGTGCTTCCCTGGCCTGTCTGCATATTTCCTGATTTATACAATAGCTGTTGTGTAGATGAACTACTTATACCTGGTATTTAAAAAAAAGACGGGTTGCATTCCGGGAGAGCCAGCAGAAGTGAAAACTTTTTCTTTCTCTCTTCGTTATATACAGAGAAAAAGATAAAAAGAACACACCATACCATACCTATAATATAGCGCCAATCATAGAACTATCACTTATTTTCTGTCAGAAGAAATAAATGAATTACAAAAAGAAAAAATAATCACAAAAAGTGTCAGAAGCCCAGGTTCGAACCCGGTACTATCTGAAACCATAAAGACTTATAGTCGAGGCATTTACAGCTAAGCCACGTAGCTTCTTAACGCACCTAACAAAATAAACAATCTGTAGCTGTTGTAATGTTGTATGACGTCAGTCGTCGGTTACGGTTCAAAGGTCAAGTAATCCTGACGCGAGTTTAACACTTTTTACCCATCCAACGCCGCTAAAAAAGTTTTCACTTAAAAAACTTAACAAAAAATAATTATTGAATGTGATTATAGGGTTAATATAAACAACATAACACAAACAACAATATAACAGACATTAACTGCTAAAAAAGAATTCCGATTTCCATAAAAACATGAACTTGGTGATAATAATATGGAACTGAAAGTTAGATATTATAAATAGAACACTTAGGCCCGTATTCTAGACTGCCACTCAGTTGAACCTCGATATATGTAGGAAAAGATTGTATACACATTGACAAATTTGACAGGTTGTCTGACAGATTGTCTATAAAATTTTTCCTTAAATAAATCGCGATTCAACTGTGTGACTTTCTAGAACATGGGCCTTAGAAAGATGCTATTGCTCGCGACTGCACCCGCGTGGATATGTTATCGCGCCACCAAAGATATGCCTATGTTCTTCACCAAGGTCTGATTTACCTCTGTGCCAATTTTTATCAAAATCAGTGCATTGGTTTAGGCGTGGAAGCATCACAGACAGATATAATAATAATCATCTTTATTTCAGGCAAAGCCCATATTTTGTTAGTAACATTGCTCTTATAACCTAGTGTTAGTAAACATAATTTTAATTTAATTGGTGTGGAGCCTCATCCAGTGTCGCAGCAATGGTGACTCCCATTTATCTGCAAATACAGATAAGACGCTGTTAGTGCTGCCGCGCCTTATCTGTATTTGCAGATAAATGGGAGTCACCATTGCTGCGACACTGGATGAGGGATATACTTTCGCATTTATAATATCAGTATAGATTTGTGAATTAAATCTAGTTTGGTTTATGAGTCCCGAAACCCGGTTTCTCCTTTCAATAAGTTCGTATTCCTCTCTTATTAAATACCGCAGAATAGTGGCATACGATTTAAAAGCAGTTCGTGCGTGTAATAATGCTTTGTAGCTACTCACTGTACTCGTATGGCATTACGGCGCGAAAGGTACCTCGACTCATATACTCGACCACGCATAAGTGCCGAGTTACTACGAGTCTTGGGACGGGGACTGCAAGTTTACGAGCCTTAAAACTACATATATACACGCTTGTAAATCCCCGAAGTGGGTAAGCAGAGGTGTATAAACACTCGTATTAGCCAACTATGGTTTTCGGTCCCACGTAAAAAGGGCTTTTCCCTATTGCCTTCAACGGGGCACTTTTTCGTGATCCGTTTACTCTCGGATAAAAAACAGCTCTATCGCTTAATTGCCTTCAAACCACACCTACTAGAAGAAATGGAGAGTCCCATTTCTACTCTATCGGGAACCAAAACTAGTAAAATCATCGGTAGTATATCTAATGGTCAAAGAGTCAGTCTTAAGAAACTGAGTTTACGGGTTCGAATCCTGGACATATTGTTAGTAGATAAATACACAGTACTAACAACATAAATCGTTCACTGATCGGTACCTCTGATCTGACCCAGCGGTCGAAAGCTCTACTGCGTTACACAAAATACAATTACACTCCATTTTGGGCACAAAAAAGCCGGAACTTTTGAATCAACAAATACCTACTGTACCTACATTCCAACCCGTACCGTTAGTATAGTTACCGGCATATTACTTGAACCGTCACAAAATGTACTCTTTATACGCAGTATGTATTTATTTTATTGGTGTGTTTTGAGAATAGTACGGGAAGCTACGGCAGCAGAGGAGCTAAAACCCATCATGAGTGGTGGATTTTAATTCCTCTGCTGCAGTAGCAACTAAGAGCGTTTCCACACTCATCCGATATACGATATCCGATATCGGAGGAAGTCAAATGTATGAGATACTAGCTGTTGCCCGCGGCTCCGCCCGCCTGGATATCGATTATCGCTTTCCCGCTTTTCTGTAGAATTTTTTTCCTGAATTTTCTTTGCTATAAACCTCACGGAGCCCGAGACCTATCCAACGAATGCAAAACCGTGGAAATCGGTTCGTGCGTTCTGGAGTTATAGCGTCAGGAAGGAAAACCCGACTTATTTTTATATAGTAAAAAAAAAGAAGAAGATGTATCTGTCTTTCACTTTGTCCGACCCGATATCGGTTATCGGAGCCGACACCACTGTTTTGGCCCGATATCGGATCACAAAGAGACTAAAACAGCGACTGCAAGCAATTTTCGACCATAATGACATTTTCTTATATTCTTAATTAAAATTTCTAAACAAAACAAAAACAAAACAATTACTTGTCTTTTCGGCTTAATTGATGACACTGATCACGAATATAAGAAAAAAAACTCGATACCATGTCATGTCAATTAGGTCGAAAATGGCTTGCACTTTGTTTTCTTTCTTTCATCCCCAGCATCCCCAACTAGTCCGTGCTTCCGAGCACACACACACACATACACACACACACACTCACACACACTCACACACACTCACACACACTTACATTAATAATATTTATTTATTATTTGCGCCATTTTTGAAAGCCGCCATGTTCCTGCATGACGTATCTTTAATTCAACATCTTTTCTCAAAGAACTTGACCCACAGAGGTCGCTACATTATTTGCGTATCACAATATTGTCAAAGATAAAAGAACTATTGTAACTGCTATATAGCAGTCTTTGTTAACGTATAATTCGCTAGTTTGGGTTACATTGGATTTTGAACTGTGTTTTAATAAAGTAACGGGTTTTATTAGTTTGTTTTGTTGAGGTATCTTAAGGTTTTCATCAGTGTAAGGTTTTGGTGTGGTCTAAGTTATAGATGGGTGGCGAGGCTGAATTATTTCTCTTAGCGTCTATAGCGCCGTTTACACGTACAGTTTTAAACCGCGCTTTAGGACCGTGTTCCAAACCGCCTGTTCGATCTGTCGATTTGGACTGCAGGTCGAACTGCTATTACTATTAAATTATGACCACCTTCAATTCGCAACGGAATATCTTCCACAAAATTCTGTGTTGTTTTAGCGTTGGCTGGGTTCGTAGTCGGTTTGGACAGCACCAGAACGGTTTCCCATATTCGGCTGTGACTACGAACCCAGCCGAATATGGGAAAAGAAATATAGGCGAAGATATGGACACATACCAATGATAAAAGAATTACGAGACAATTATCCAGAACTGTGTTATGGCCTCCACGTCATTTCACTAAAATATCTTTTATACCTACTTCAGCGCGTATAAATCTATGATGCGATGTGCGTTCGCAAACCGTCAAATCGAACTATCGTTCCTGGCTTGTCGATAACATTTACACGTACGTTCCGAACTGACGGTTTTCGACTGGCGCGTGGTAAATCCTACGTTCCGATCCTGTACGTGTAAACGTAGCTTATCGGTCTGTGAGTCAGTGTATGATTAGTCCTTCTCCATGGGTGTGTTTCTGTAAAATGTCCTGATTCTTAGTCTGATATTTATTTTATTTGTTTTTAATCTGAGTAATATTGTTGAACTCTACGTTTACGCCATTTATTCAGTAAAATAGTACTAAGTAAAAGAGCTTCTTAATTTTAAATTGAAAATATTCTACCTGATTGCATAAAATGGGTCATGCTTATTATAGTTATTACAATAAATTCGAATAAAATAATATTTAGACAAATAAAACAATCGAGAATACTTACACACTTGTGTATCCCATCGCAGCGGGAATTTTCAAAATCAGTTATTAAACACTATTTAACATATAAAAATTTCACTTGTACCGTTAATTATGTTATTGTAAAATGTACAGTTTACGATAATAAAAAAAAAATAGGACACACCTCTATTAGGCCAAGGTTTACAAACCAAACAAATTACACTCATTTCTACCGCTTACCCCTTGTACCAGCCCCCAACTGACATGCATTTACGTTCGACAGCGGTGCCCTAGGGTCAAGTTGAGGGTCCCACATTATCGACCACCTACTGCCAGTCACGGGCCATTGACAATTACTGGCACAGCACAATCCAATGTTCTACGCATTTTACTATGCGATTATCTGCAGTCTTGTAAGCGTGTGATTCTGTACTTACGATTTAGGTTTCCCTTTAGATTTCCACACACACATTATATATCTGGTGATTGCTTTTCTCCCGTTTTTATACCATTAAGTGGCAGAAAAGTACATGGCCCATCTGTTAGAAAGCATTTACCGTGGTGTAAGGACGCGTGCAACGCAGTATGAACCTAAAGCAATCCTTAAGAATTATATATTGTAGTAATCCCTCAAACAAACTCAAATATTACCCTCCTATATTTCAAGAACCTGGAGGCCTTAAAAAGATCTTCAGAGTTCAAGGAAACCTGTTTGCCAGTATGTACGTCTGCTTATTTATGAAAGAGCCTCTAGTAACGTTTTCGGGGGTTTATTTTGTTAGCTTTTCCGGTTAGCGACTGCCCTCTACCTCCCAACTCTCATCTATTGTTTAGCAGGCGCTTGCAAGTGCGGTTAGGTTGGGCCTTAAGAAAATTGATAGGCTCTATACACCTATGGTCTTAGGTCAGGTCATACGACTTGCCCCATGGCGCCATACAGTACGATGTTACGTGACAACGACGCTCATTGAAGTTCTAAACAACTTTTACTGGGTGCGGCCACTAAACCAGCAATTAGTTGAAATTGACACTTGACACGGGTACTTAATTTGTACGTGTGTCAAGTATTAATTTCATTGAATTAAAATCTAAGCTAGATGGACCTGTAATGCCAGGTATAAAATTGTAATTATTAATATCGTCTTATAAAACTTCTGTGATTATTAGAGAAGGACACTTTCTTTTACTACTGGTTAGTTTAACAACTAGTGTTTTTATTTCATTTTATTTAGGACACGTCAATTTTGGTTTGGCAGACCGTGATAATGCATTAGATAAGGCCATCAAGGAAACAATATTACCTCGGTGGACTAGACCATCACACTGAGCGCCACCATTGCAGCAATATTTTTATCTGTTATAGTGATCCTCATTCCTCAGACATCACCTGCCGAGGAGAAATAATTGATGACGCCATACATAAAAACATATAATTGGGTATTTGACAGACTAGTCAAACAAGTTACTTTTTACTAAACGTCAAACGGTAAGTTATAGGGAATTGTATGTAAAATTTATTTGTGACGTCATAATGTTTAATAGTCAAATCATTTTCTATTAAACGTTGGATAGATGATTAAAAATATATAAGAACGATAAAAAAGAAACGAAGCAACTGTTTTTATTATAGTACTATTCTTAATTTAATAAAAGCAGCTAAATAATTTATTTAAAAAAAAAAAACATAAACTTACGCCTGTATCCCCGAAGAGGTAGGCAGAGGTGCTAGCACCCACATTTCGCCAGTTTATGTTTAGGTCCCAATTTATTTTAACTACAGGAAAATACCCAATTATTACTAAAAATCTGGATGGTCAACACAAAACAGCGACGTAATGGGTTGTCATTTCCAATCGAAGATTTTGTTATTACAGGAGCAATGCCTGATCCTCCAATTCAAACATGAAGCCCTGCTCCAGAGCATTGTCTATCAATCATAAGTTGACTTTAACCACGAAGATCTGGCTTCCATACGCTTAAGCGTTTTTAGTGCAGTTGCATTTATTTGTATCTTTAATAATTTAGTGGCTCTCGAAAGAGAACAGGAAACTGGGATAACTTTGGCTGTCTTTCAAGTGAGGATTTCACCTCACTTGAAATGAAGCATATTGATGTAAACATTGTAAAAGAAAAAAGTCGCTTGTTTTATGGCCTCATTCACACCTAGCTCACGGTGACAATGAGCTGTAAACTACTTGAACCTTTAAAATAAAGCATTCGGTTCGTGCAAGCGTGTTCCCTGGAAGTTTCACGTATGAATGTTAAACCACCATTGTTGGATTAGAGACTGTTTTAAAAGTGCTTTTACTTTAAACGCTCAGTTATACCAGTAGACTGGAAGCTCCTGAAAAACAGAACTTCTTCATTTTATAGAAGCTCAAAGTTTGCCAGCGCATGCTCCCAACACAGGTGTAAGAACGATGGCTCACTACGAAGTTTGGGTCATAGTGTCTATGGCCGATATGAACTATACGCGCCTAGCTGTTTGATTAGATGGCTAGGCAAGTAATTAAACGTCATCGATCGAAGCCATTTGCCTAGCCGTTTAGTCAGATGGCTGATCATTCAGGCCGCCGATTAGTAAAGAGCCTAGGTGGTTAATTGAACGGCTGATTAAGCCAGTTGGATGCATTTTTTTTTACCTGCGGGAAATCCCCACGCATACCCCACCCCTCCGGAGCCGGAGGGGGAGGTTATATAGGACTCGAACCGACTAAACCGCACGCCGCCGCCGTCTCTGGGTCGTAGTGCTAGGCCGAAGGTAAGGTTGTCATCATGCGACATATCCCTCGTACCCCGGCTGACCCAGGGCCATCCTTCTCGGTCTGGCCCTCCTCGGGAGGGGGGACCACGCGGTCCCCGACTCGTCCTCGGTGTGGGGTGGCGCGCATCGTTCTACGATGCGCGCCGCCGCCGTGGCCTGCTTCTGCTAGGTACCTGCTTCTGCGGCTTCATCCGTCACCTTCAGGCCCAACATATGCATAGCGTGTCTTTTGCAATGTCATCTAAGTATTTGACATAAAAAATATTGTTTATTTTGGTCAAGAAGTGTTAGGTTAAGTACTTGCCAAGTGCCACTACTTGACCGGCAATTATCAGTAGGTATTTAGTACCATTTTTTTTTCATTACAACTGAGTCTAACCACTGGTGTACTTTGAGCAGAACTATACCAAGTTTTATGAAGTAATTAAAAAAAAGTACAAACAAATAGTGTAATTAATGGGATTCGATTTAAAACTATAACATATCAATAGTGAATATCACTCACTCCTACCGGTTCACATGTAATCAGTAATCATAGTATACCGACGTGGGATAGAGAAAGCTAATTGCGAATAAAAAATAATCGCATCTACTTTATAGTATAGTTCCGGCGCTTTACAATAAATACTATTATAGGTCTAGTTTAAAAAAAAAAACAAGATCAGCTTTCGTGTACTTATTGAGTAGGCGCGACATTCCTTTCACTTCAATTAGTATAGTTTTCTGTAATTTAGAAATTGGTCACATTGAAGAAAATTTTTGAAAAGAAGGAAAAAAGAAGGACGTGTTGCACTCTGGGAGTGCCGGCCGAAGTGAAAACTTTTTCTTTCTTTCTTTCTTCGTTATATACATAGAAAAAGATAAAAAGAACATACCACAGCATACCATACCTATAGTATAGCGCCAATCATAGAACCTATCACTAATTTTCTGCGAATTTTTTGTCAGAAGAAATTAATAAATTACTAAAAATAATAATCACCAAAAGTAATAAATTATAATAAGAAAAAACAATCACAAAAAATCCCTGAAGGCCAGGTGGTTTGAACCCGATACTATCTGAAACTATAAGAACTTACAGTCGAAGTGCTTACCGTTTAAGCTACGACGCTATCTATCGTAACTTGCAAAATAGATAGTCTGTACCTAATCTTGTATGAAGTCAGTCGTCGGTTACGGTTCAAAGGTCAACTAATCCTGACGCTTCCTTAACATTTTACACCCATCCAACGCCGCTAAAGAAGTTTTCAATTCAAAAAAACAGGAACAGGAAAAAAGAAAACAGGAAATTGCGTAGCAGATTCGCGCAAGATAGGTTCCGTGCATTGTCTATAAAAATATATTTTTAATTTCAAATCATTATCATTATTACAAAGTTCATTTTTTACCTTGGGCCGTACCTTTTACTTGGCACTACCTTTTTTTTTTTTTTTTTTTTACGTGCGGGAAATCCCCACGGATACCCACCCCTCCGGAGCCGGAGGGGGAGGTTATGTCGGACTCGAACCGACTAAACCGCACGCCGTCTCTGGGTCGTAGTGCTAGGCCGAAGGTGAGGTTGTCATGCGACATATCCCTCGCACCCCGGCTGACCCAGGGCCATCCCTCTCGGTCTGGCCCTCCTCGGGAAGGGGGGGACCACGCGGTCCCCGACTCAACCCCGGTGTGGGGAGGCGCGCATCATCCTACGATGCGCGCCGCCGCCGTGGCCTGCTTCTGCTAGGATGACGGGCGGCTCCACCCGTCACCCTCAGGCCCGCGCTCATGGGGGGCGGAGGTCAGTTTGCGCCCTCCGAAGCCCGAGCCGCCTTCGGGCGCGTGCAGCGATGTCAGCGAGCCTCTCTCGCTCATCGCGCCGCGCCCGCTCTGCTGTCTCCTTCGCGAGCATGACCTGCTCGCAGAAGGAGGCGCTGGCCGCCCACGCATCCGCGCAGCGGACCATCGCCGCGAGCAGGGTGGAGAGCGTGAGCACTCTCACCCCCAGGGCCGCCACAAGCTCCCGCCTCGGCGTCTCAAACGCCGGGCACTCGGTGAGCGTGTGCAGCCCCGAGTCCACGCTCGCGTCGCAGCGATGGCACTCGGGCGTTGGCTCTATACCCATCAGATGCAGATACCGCCCGAAGCTACCGTGCCCGGTGATAATCTGCGTCTGACGGTACTACTTGGCACTACCAGTAGTGTCATGGGAAATTTACTTTTCATTACACTACCGGTAGTGCCACGGGTAAAAAAGAATTTCCTGTGACACCACAGTGACCCTAGCGGTGTCACGGGAAAATGAATTTCTCTTGGCACGCGGGGTATCATCTTATCTTGCATTGCGACTGCGAATTATTCCACTTAAGTCACCTAGGGTAAATCACCTAGGTGATTTAAGTATACCAAACAGTGGACTTAAATCACCGCAATGCAACAAACTCCTTAGAGCTTGTTCTCATTCATACTGGCACTCGTTTATAAACTCAAAAATTAATAAAAGGTCATGAACGCAGAATAAGCAAGCTGAAGTGGCAATGGGCTGGCCACGTCTGCCGAAGGACCGATGGCCGTTGGAGCAGACGAGTCCTAGAGTAGAGACCGCGAGAAGGCAAACGAAGGGTAGGACGCCTCCTAGCCAGATGGACCGATGACCTGAAAAAGGTGGCTGGGACGGACTGGATGCGGAAGGCGGAGGATCGTACGAAATGGTGCACATTGGGAGAGGCTTATGTCCAGCAGTGGACTGCAGTGGGCTAATTGATTGATTGATGAACGGTTTAATCACGTTACCCCGATTTTTAAGACTTCTTATGGAGGTCCAGCACACAAAGATGATAGCGTGTGCAGCCCCGAGTCCTAGCTCGCGTCATAGTACCTAATGCAAACGTTGGGTCTTTCCGGATCCAATGCAGGAAATCCTCGAAGTCCTCGTGCCCGATGATAACCTACATCAGCCGGGACGAGAAGCCGTGTCTTACCGCCGCTATTACGGCGTGCCCTGCGACTGGTTGCCGAAGTCGTAACTCGGTGAAGTAAGTAAAATCCTTTATCTAGCCTCTACATTCAGTACCCCTCCCCCCTTCCCGACTTATTCCCGCCATTGCAACACAATTGTTGTTCTAAATACCTTATGTTGTGGCAAATCTTGGCGAACTTGGGGGTAGCTATAATGACGGTATGTGTGTAGACTGATCACAAGAGATTGCCGTCCCGCGGGCGTCATCTGTAGTATCGAAACAGTCTCGCTTTTATCTTCATAGCAACTCGCCGCGCACAAGCAATTACTGCTAGTGAAATAATATATGTACGTATCCTGACTTCTGGGCAGCTGGTGGCCACCAGTATCAAGACAACAAGAAGCAGCATCCGGTAAGTGATTTTATTTACCGGTGTACTTGTTGTTGCATGTTCCTCATTTTTATACTACGGGATTGTACATTATAGACGAATTGGACTGATACGCACTCCACGTATTCTTTGTAATAGTTCTCAATCCGCACCGGGAGCTCAGATACTTACAAGCTAGCCTAACCTAACCTTATCTCAAATTTTGTATAGAAGTCATTGACGGCCTCAATGCTCTTGTTTGTTCTCCGATGAGTCTGGTAGTAAAAGACTAGTGTACTGTTGTTACCTGGCTCAACAGCTGTAGAACGCTCGCAATGCTACAAGCGTATTCTTTATAGTTTGATATAATGCTATCAATGATAATTCCTAGTCTAAGACCTTCATGATTGATGCCCTCATCACCTCGCCACGTTACGTAAGTACCGCCAGCGTCAGAAAGACCTTGATTACAAAATCTCAAAATCAAACTGTTTTATTGATTTAAATTGTATTAAGGTGATTTTCCACCAGAGGGGCGAGACGAGACGAGGCGAGGAGAGAATTGAAATTTGTATGGCAAATTTTCAATTCTCTCCCAGCGTATCTTTGGTGGAAACAGTGTGGATTGACGAGAATATGCGAGGCGTGAATTGAAATATTTGTTTGTGCAAAAATGAACCGTATTGGTTCCTATATAGAGTATAAATCACCTTCAAAGTGATTTTGCACCAGAGTGGCTAGGCGGGGCGAGGCGAGGAGAGAATTGAAATTTGTATAACAAATTTTCAATCCTCTCCCAGTACATCTTTGGTGGAAACAGTGTGGATTGACGAGAATATTGACGCCTAATTTTTGTTCGGAGTTTTCGGTATTGACGCTAGAATAAAGTTATATCGAGCATTGTGTGTTAGCTGTCTAGAATACATTTATATATGAAGCATACGGGCGGCGGGGCGCGGCGGTCACGCGCGAGCTCGCGATGGCAATTTTTAGTGGAAAAGGGTCAGTGCGATTTCAATTCTCTTCTCGCCTCGTCTCGTCTCGCCCCTCTGGTGGAAAAGCACCTTTATTGTCTGAAATTAAGGTATACGCAAATATCAGAACAATCCATCAACAGCGTTTCAACCACAGAAATATATTAGTATAGAACGGCCATGTCAGCGGGAAACATGTTGTAACTTTTTAGATAGTTGCTGTCCTATGAGACATATAGCTAGTTGCTGTCCTATGAGACATATAGCTAGTTGCTGTCCTATGAGACATATAGCTAGTTGCTGTCCTATGAGACATATAGCTAGTTGCTGTCCTATGAGACATATAGCTAGTTGCTGTCCTATGAGACATATAGCTAGTTGCTGTCCTATGAGACATATAGCTAGTTGCTGTCCTATGAGACATATAGCTAGTTGCTGTCCTATGAGACATATAGCTAGTTGCTGTCTTATGAGACAGGAACTTTCGAACGCTTACTCAGTACTGTGAAGTAATGTAATAACGTCGTTAAAATTACCGCGAACATATCACATTGTGGTATTTTCACCTGTTAAATAAAATAGGAGAATTAAGGTATTTCTTATCTTTTATGAGTATTTATTAACAGTGTAAATGTCGCCACGCGTCTTGCAGGTAAACATTGCTTATGGTAGGACCTATTTCTGTGGGCGAAATCAAGGCGTAAAAAACAAGATTATAATATAATAATAATCTTTATTGGAACAGAAAAACAATACAGACAAATACAAATTGTGCCGATGATAGGTGCTAAAGTTTACACTGTGGTGCAACCATCAACGCCACTCCTCTGATAAGACGAAATCTATAATTATTGTTCCAGATTTATACAAAATCAAAGAAAATCACACAACATAGCTATTTCTGTGATAACTTTAAACTAATTTAATTCATTCATCATTTAAAATAAAATTAAAATAAAATTCATGCAGGTGAGTGTGAGGGTGTGTGAATGTAAAGTGTGCACAGTGTGCATGTAAGTGTGTATGTGTATAAATGTATGTATATTTGTGTGTTATGTTACTCGTATATGTTTATAATTATATTGTCTATTGAATGTGTTCACGTAAACTTGTTCGTCAAGACCTATCTGATACTGACAGCATCTACATCTATGTGTCCACATGTGCCGCACGCTCCGTCCGGTATGTGCCTTCGTTCTGCAGATTAAATACAAGATACCAAGCTGTACAATAGTGTTGTATAACCAAATGACATATCGTTAGGTGTATTGCACACTGGGAGTAGGTTAGTGGGTGAATCGAGATGGAAACTATTAAAAAATGAGGTATTTAGACAGATGAGTTAAAAGGTACAGGGCCTGTAGATAAAGTGACATTTTATTAGCGAAATAGCTTCGGAGCGAAACTGTTTCTTTTTGTTATCAATGGATTATGTGGATCCCGTATTATTTTATATACCTAGGCTAGGGGGTGGAAACAGAACCCTAGTTACTAAGACTCCACTGTAGGTCTGTTTATCACCAGGCTGTATCTCATGAACCGTGAAACTCACTCCACTGTCGGCTCAAACATAGATATAGAAGGAGAAATTTGGATTGGTTAGGGCGAGGTCTGGTAGCTTAGTGGTGTAAAGCATTGCTCCTAAAAGGCAAAGATCGCGAGTTCGATCCCCGCCTAGACCAATTAATTTTTTTCTATTTAAGTCGATTTGAATATTTAGCATAAAAGTACTTAAAAAATTCAAACCGTGGAAGTTGAACTTTTAATAGATGATGTATTTTTGTTACTGGTATAACAAATATACTAAAATCGGAATTAAATAATTTAAGGAGGGCTCCCATTCAACAAACGTAATTTTAAGGGGCGCCGATTTGCACTTGGCCGGTTTTTAGCCAGTCCTCGTTATGTAATGTAATAATATAACGCATGTTTTTAAAACTTAAACAAACTGGTATTATAATAAGCTTCCTTAGGCTGAACTTACTTCGGTGAGAACTACATAACATAACGCTCGTTAATTTGAGGAACAAGTTTGTAACACATTATGAATGGAAAATAAATCATCCAAATTAAGGCGATATCGTATTTATTGAGCTATGCCTTTCTAGACAAATTAGAAGTTTAGTCAACCATCAGGCTTTATTGGATCGTAAAATGTCTAGAGGGCTAGATAACTAGTAATTCATTGGCCGGCATTTGTGGGAATAGAATGACCAATGTATGGGATTTGATGTATATGACAGTCGTTAATGAATGTCAAATACGTTAAATCCCATACATTCGTCATTTTATTCCATCAAACGCCAGCCAACGAATTGCAACTTGTCAAGAGAGGCAGGTCGATATATTACGAGCCAATATATATTTATAGGTTTTGTATAGAGCTGACGAAACGTATGTTACAAATACTTCTTTGCTTACATTTCCGGCGACGTTATACATGAATATATTTTTCTTTTTAATAGAACACGGGTAACAGAAATTAATATTTATTCCCGTAAATGTAATCCATTTAGCTAAGCTAAATTGCTTATATAAGGAGTGGGTTCACTTGGGTAATATACCATTTGCCAACCTTCTCAGATAAATAGTAAGTTGTTGGCCGGTGTATTGTAGATTAGAATGATGTATGTATTAGACTGACATATATTTTGACATTTATGGCATACGTTGTCAACGGGCGTAAACGTCAAAATACATGTCAATCCAATACATTCAGCAGGCAGGGCAGGTTTAGAAACTCGGGAATCATGACCTACTACATAAGACTAAGCTAAGTCAATGAAAACGGGATCAATGAACGCATCAAATCATATCATTATCAGTTATTATTGTATTTAAATTGATGTGAGCATACTGCGAATATAATTTCGCTCTAAATTAATAAATCGGTAATAAGCCAACGCGATGGAATCGATTCTAAATAGACTATACCGATTGTTCATTTTATATCACTCTTACTTGTTATTGGGAGCAATTGGACGATGGCACAGTCAGTTGATCATAGTTTATGGACCGTTGGTACTATATGAAATGATTTGTATTCGTAATAATAATTGAGCAAGTAAGGTACTGCTATGGCTGGTAGCAGGACCTAAGGAGTGTAGTCTTGCCGTCATAACAGATGACATGAGTTAGCATTAGCATGGTCTCTTCACTACGGATGTCAAAGACTGAAGGTGACATAAGATGTGGACTCCAGGGTGCCCCGAAACCGGGACTGTCAGTAGAAGTGACTTTGGTTCCATTAATTTGTTATTCATTCTAATAGTTATCAGGCCTAGCTCGCATTTTTTAACTATTCTTGATGCTTTGTGTTGTTATAGGTTCAACGAATTTTTAGTAGCGACTTAAGTTTGTAATAGTTTGTGACTTTCACTGACTGACTGTCTTCTGACAGCCTCTGTGGCGTAGCGGTAGTGAACGCGGCAGCTGCGGAGGAGACGAGGGTTCGATCCCCGCTCAGTACAAACATTTATATGTATTAATATGGATATTTGCATTGGTCTGCCTCTCTAGACAAGTGGCAATTCGTTACCCGGCGTTTGATGGAATAGAATGACGAATGTATGGGATTTGACGTAAATGACAGTCGTTAACGCATGTCAAATACGTCAAATCCTATACATTCGTCATACTATTCCATCAAACGCCGGCTAGCGAATTGCCACTTGTCTAGAGGGGCTGCCCCTCTAGACAAGTGGCAATTCGCTAGCCGGTTACACGTCATGCCGTCGGTCCCGGTTGCTATAGAAACATCTATGGCAGTCGTTACAGCCCTCAAAAATCCAACAACTGGTCTAGCTGCAATACTTCGGTATCACCTTTGGGTCGTGGAGGTCTGATTGCAGTCGCTTCACGAAAAATATCGAAGTTTAGCCGAATCCGCAGTTGGACTGGTAAAAGCGGACCCCAGATTCCAAGTTGATAGCTTCGGATGCGACTGGATTAACGCTAGGATGAAGAAGAGTCTGTGACTTTTAAATTTTGTATATTTTATACTAGCAGTCCACCTCGGTTTCACATAGAGAGACGAGAGTTACTTTTTTTATACCACTTAGGTGGCAAACAAGCACACGGCTCACCTGATGGAAAATGGTCACCGTGGCCTATGGACGTGTGCAACACCAGGGGAGTCACACTCGTGCTGCCGACCCTGTGTACAAAGAGTTTCTGTGCCGTCAGTGTAGAAGAAAAATCCTCCCTTGGTCTTCCCACTGACAGCACAAAAACTCTCCAGTGAGCTCTGGCAACCCTACTACTTACTTTTTACTTTTGCATTTATAATATTAATATGGATCTATCATCACTTTCAACAGCAAAAGCTCAGTGTACACCCAGCCGATACTCTATTGTGAAAATGACCTCACGATCTTTGACACATTCTCGTTGGACAGTCATCAATATCCTTCAAAACATATTTGCTATGCCAAAAGGCTATTTTAATACATGTCTTGATATATTAGAACATGTGATTTACCCGTGAGAATGGCCATCTCACGACAAGTTCCTGTCCACGCCACATTAATGAGGGGATAGTTGTAATGATTGTTTTTAGTTTTGTAAATAGATGAGCTTTTTATTAAACAGTCACGAATTTTCTGTAATAGGCGCGATTCATTATACAGTTATCATCCTTCGAATATAGATATTTTCCATGAAGCGACTGCCATCCGAACTCCACAACCCACTCTCGATATTAAAACCTTGTAGATAGGTTCGTATGGCAATTAGGACCGATAGGCGAACGTGCTCCACCAGGTACGAAGGTTTCGATGTGTTTTAAATGATCACCCACCCTAAGACTGTCCTGGCTGTTAATCTACTTGTTTACATAACGACGTCTACGGCGTAGAGGTAGAAAGTTCAACTGCTAAGTCAGAGGTCACAGTTCGATGGCCATTCATTGCATATAAGTCTGTGTATTTCTATAATATGTATTTATTTACGAAACATATCTTTACCTTCATAAGAATTAAATTAAATTATCTGCGCCTTCATTTTAGAAGCCATATGACAAGCTGTGTAGTATATATGCTCTGGAAAAACTATTTATTAATTACTAGCTGACCCGGCGAACTTTGTTATACCCATTTATTTTGAAATGCGTGGGGTCAGATCCTGTTCCCGCTGCAACCTCTACTACAATAAGCATGTTTTATATATATGAACCTTCCTATTGAATTACTCTATCTATTAAAAGAAACCGCATTAAAATCCTTAGCGTAGTTTTAAATACATAGGGACAGACAGACAAGAAAAGCGGCTTTGTTGTATACAATTTAATGATTGTAATGAAATAAATTACATGAATATGTATTTATTATTTACTTAACCAAGAGTCTTGGCTAGGACTATCGGATGACACGCAATGAAAGTTGATTTATGCCTCGAATGTTATATCCCACTCATTCACTTCAGCTGGTAACTTTTATTTAATCTAAGTATCTACGTAATATTTCAGATATCATTATCATTAAATATCAGCCCTTTGTAGTTAGTAGGTTGGACGCAATGTTATTTCCGTCCAATTGAGCAGTCGGACTGGGGAAGGCCCTACAGAATAACGCGGCCATATACAACCTCATGTTGTGTTCCCGGCGGTGAGTAGGGTAGCCAGAGCTCAATGGGGAGATTGTGTGCTGTCAGTGGGAAGACCAAAGGCTATTACTGCTTTGACTTTTACACCGACGACACAGAGGGGGCGAGTCGGGGACCGCGTGGTCCACCTCCTGAGGAGGGCCAGACCGAGAGGAATGGCCCTGGGTCAGCCGGGGTGCGAGGGATATGTGAAAAGACAACCTCACCTCCGGCCTAGCACATCGACCCACAGACGGCGTGCGGTTTAGTCGGTTCGAGTCCGACATAACCTCCCCCTTCGGCTCCGAAGGGGGGGGGGGGTATCCGTGGGGATTTCCCGACGAAAAAAACCGACGACACAGAAACTATGTGTTTAAAGGGTTGGCAGCACGAGAGTGACTCCCCTGGTGTGGCACACGTCTATAGACCACGGTAACCACTTTCCACCAGGTGGACCGTGTGCTTGTCTGCCACCTCAGTGCTATAAAAAAGCCCTACAAAGAAGTCATATCAGCTAAGAGTTGTGTTCAATAGTGATGTAATCATTCGTTATCAAGTCATGTGTATTATATCTCAATTCAATTCATATTATGTTTCATTCACACTTCCTCCCAATTATGTAATTTGGGTTCCCATAGCGTAATTGTCTCAAAAATGTTACATGTTTGAGTTTTCACTTTTTGTACGAATGAACTAGTGACTTCGATTCGTTTGTTTTTATGATGGTTAACTATATGGAATGCGTAACTGGAGGAATTATTCCTTTGAATAAAACATAGATAAATATTCTACTAATATTATAAGTTTGTAAATATGGATGGATGGATGAATGTTTGTTAGACTTTCACGTAAAAACTACTGAGTAAATTTTAATGAAACTTGACAATATAATAGCTTATACATCAGAATAATACATAGGCTACAATTTAAAACGATAACCGATATTATAGCGATAAGAGACCGACATAAAGGCGGGCGGAGCCGCGGGCAAAAGCTAATTTAGTTTTAGTTAGATAGATAGGGTACAGGCAATGATATATTATAAACTATAGATATGTTGTTCACACTCTAAAATGGCGACAAAAAAGTGATGATTTTGGTCATCATTTTATGTACCAATCAGATACGTGACAGAGCGGTACCAAAAAAACACGTCTTTAATGATAAATTCTTAACAATAATAATACTATCGAAATAAATAATAATATAATTCGTATAAATTAATAACATTGAAATATTGTTTATACTGGAGATTGATGGCACTTGGAGGAATCTACTACACATATTGAATAATGAAATCACTTGTACTTTTCCACACTTTATTTTATTTTTATTTTTAACCTGACCGGTACAGGTGATATCAAAACTGGTCAGGTTAAAAATAAAAATAAAATAAAGCGTGGAAAAGTACAAGTGATTTCATTATTCAATATCGAAGTATTATTAGCACGTAGCTATAATTCTTTTGTACTTTGTGTTTGCGTCATTTTTGAAGGCAGCCATGTTCCTGAATGACGTCTCTATTAATATAATATGTCATTCATAAACTCGTGCCTTTTCCCTATTGGTAGCCAGAGACTTTAGCCTACTTTATTGAAAGGTTTGTATACTTAGCTAGACCTTCTTCTACTGTAACTGCAATCACGCCGGGATCGAATAGATACTTCAGGTTGAAACATTTTACTATCTAATCGATTAAGATAGGAAAAAGTGAATCGCTCAGGCGGGACTCGAACCCGCGATCTTTCCCTTACAGGGGGAATGCTCTGACCACTGAGTCACCGAGCCACGCCTGAAGCTATCCAAATTCTCCTATACTACCGTCTTAGGGCGACGGTGGGAGCCATCTACCGACATTCATACGAACTATCGGAAACAATGAATGATGTTGCAATCATTTTTAAACATTGGAGTCCCGCCTGAGCGATTCACTTTTTCCTATATAAATCGATTTGTAAAATTAGCATAGTAAATGCTTCAAAATTCCATTTAATTTTACTATCTAATTTTATTAATCTATACTATCCATTCTATACTAATGTTATAAATGTGAATGTAACTCTGTCTGTCCGTCTGTATGTCTCTATTTCACGTCTAAATCACTGAACCGATCATATTGAAATTTGGCATAGGTGTTGATTAGATCTTGAGAAAGGACATAGGCTTTGTTTGGTCGAGATAGCCGACATTCACGCGGACGGAGCCGCGGATAGAAGCCAGTATTTCATATAAATAGAGTGTATTTTCTATCTACATTTTAAATCCCAAAAGGCCCACTTTGAATTTTATTGCAACCATACTCTAACAAAATCTACTCCCATTATTCTATCTATTTTTGATCTTAGTTACTTTTAGCTTCTGGGAGGAACACCGCCTGTTCTTCCCAGTTCCAATCCTCACAGGAAAACGCGCTAGTTCGACAATCAGCCTGTGTTGGTGTGGTAAGGCTGGCTTGAGCCTCGAAGATCTCGATGGGGCCCAATAAATACCCAAGTAAAGTTATGTGTGTTCTTTTATGTAACACACATAACAAATAACCACAATCAACTGTAGCCAAGTGTAAACGTCTATAATTTTTATGAATAAATTCGGTATTAAGTTTCATAGCACTATTACTACGAGAGTGAATTTCACTTCACATATCATATATCAATTAATAGACTAAACACATTATAATACGTCGAAGTGTTGACATTTCATCGATAATGAGCGTTGACAGTTGACACTTGACAGATGACACTTCAGGTTGACACTTACGAGTCCTTGCGTTGACACTTAGGGTACTGTCAAATGATGTAACAGCCCCTCTAGACAAGTTTAGTGGCAATTCGTTGGCCGGCGTTTGATGGAAAAGAAAAAGAATGACGAATGTGTGGGATTTGACGTATTTGACATGCGTTAACAACTGTCATACACGTCAAATCCCATACATTCGCCGTTCTATTCCATCAAATGCCGGCCAACGAATTGCCACTTGCCTAGACAGGCAGGTAGAAAACAGAATGTGTAGTACTGTGTTTGTCTACTATAACCACTAACCTGTGTTTTTCGCGAAGCACTCAGGTACTTCAGCGAGCTTCATGACTTTCGGTCTTTATTATCTGTTATATATCTCCTCTTGTACTCTCACAAACCTTTTGATCCGTGTTTACGTGGTGTTTACATCAAGTCACATTCTTCCAAGTCAAATCTCTGAACTGAATCCCGTTCTAAGTCGTTGGCGGAAACATCTGAATCGCCAGAATAGAAAAAAACCAAAATGTGATGTAATCAATTCACTCATCCTGTATGGGTACAAGAGGGTATATGAATTTGTTTCAGTAGGATTTCATATCAGGTTTTCTTCTATAGTAGGAGACCATCCAATAACTTTATGATAGCAAAATTATGTCACCATCATCTAAGATTCTAAGCGATTTTCCCGGCAGTATCTAATGCCACGCGAGCGTGGACTCGGGGCTGCACACGCTCACCGAATGTCCGGTGTTTGAGACGCCGAGGCGGGAGCTTGTGTCGGCTCTGGGGGTGAGAGTGTTCACGCTCTCCACTCTGCTCGCGGCGATGGTCCGCTGCGCGGATGCTTGGGCGGCCAGCGCCTCCTTCTGCGAGCAGGTCATGCTCGTGCAGGAGACAGCAGAGCGAACGCGCCGCGTTGAGCGAGACAGACTCGCTGACATCGCTGCCTGCATTCGTAGGCGGCTCGGGCATCGGAGGGCGTAGAGCGACCTCCGCCCCCCATGAGCGCGCGGGCCTGAGGGCGACGGGTGGAGCCGCCCGTCACCCTAGCAGAAGCAGGCCACGGCGGAGGCGCGCATCGCGGGGCGATGAGCCCCCCCCCCCCCCCGTTTGTAACTTAACTTCTTAGCGAATGACTGGCATTTGACTTGGCAATCAGAGAGCCTTCAATCAGCAGGTGCACTAGTTTGCTGAGGATGTTACTAACAGAATGACAAAACAGTCTATTATATACACAGTCATACAGCTATATTACAGGTTCGTTTGTTGCTATTTGGTATTACATTTCGCTTCTGTATATCCCTACCACATACACTATCGACGTGAACCTACTCCTCACACAAGCAATTAAGCTTAGCTTGAGGGGATAGAGGGAATATTAGTAATTTTGGTTGCTTATATTCTTCAAAATAATATCTTACAAACGAACAAAGATACGTATTTTAAATAAGTAATTATTTAAAATTACACTAGCTTAGATTCGGATTGATTAGCGGTTAGCTAATGTATAGACAGAGAGATGAATGACATAATTGATAGTCTTTAATAGATATGTTATAGTCCGTCACCTCGGTATTAGTACACTTTCGCTGTTACCCTAATGATATGTTAGGATTATATACAGTCGATAATGATTAGTCTTCGCACCATAATAGTATGAAGCGATTGTGACACCGGTTATTTTGATATGCGCGCCCCTTGCCTGCTTTCCACTGTACCCTCTATTAGGGAGGTTACAGAGTCCAGAGGGACTCATGGAGATTGTGAATAGCCTCTGAGCAGCTCCCGTTTGGGCTAGAAAACGCCGAAGGCGGTAGCGTTTCCCTTGTGTGAGAGAGGAGCTGCCACCCGAATGTGTAGCACCGCATGGCGGTTCCAGACCAAGCATCCCCATGAAAACATCCATGAAGGCAAGTAACAAGCAAACCTGTGGTCTTAGTCATGATTACTCCAGGTCTCCATCCAAAATTCGCTTTTCCACGATTTATCTGGCAGCGATAGCATGAACTAGAGTCCGATTCGTCAATCTGAAGGTTTACCGGGTTGAAGGTGAGGTTGGCTTAAGCCTTAAATGTCTTCCCGAAGCCAATACACGTTACACGTGTGTTATGGGCTCCGCGAAGATTTTTCTTACCCGATATTAGTTTTTGGTATTTATTATGCCAACCACATAGAAATACCCGGACCAATACACAGTGAATAATATAACGTGCCCTGAGTGGAAATCGAACCCACGATCTTTGACGTAGCAATCAACTTATATCGTTTTCGACTACTACGTCTGAGGGAACAAAAAAGTTATTATTTGCCAGTCTAGACGAAACCTTCACAACAGTTATGTTATAGAAAGAAAGGAGTTATGTCTTTGTATAGGAAATATCAAAAAAGTTGCTTCAAAAGTGTATAAATCGAGACCTTATCGATAATCACGATATGGCTCCCTGTGGCGAGCACATAAATACCCTCGAGTCTTTTCGCAACTTCTGTTGAAACCGACTTGAACTAGAAAGAGGAACGAGCTTATTGTAGTGACACAATGATGTTATATTAAAATGAGGTAGATATGTTATCTCTTATCTCAGTAGGTACAGTCAGTATTAAATCGAACTTGACGAACAAAGTACTCAAAATGATTTTCCTGCCTTGTTTTTCACCTCTTTCTGTGGACCTTTAGTTCAGATAATAATAAAATTTCAATCAGTAAAACATTTTGATTTGCTCTTAAAACCTAGATATTAACAGCAAATCAAACTATTTTATTATGCTTTTTTTATTTATTTATTCATTTATTACTAGCAACATATTAGCTTACAGTCTACACCAAAGCGCATATATGCTGTACATTACATTACACATTGCACTAGATTGCATTACAAATACATTTAAATTAAAAGTTACATTCCTACAGTTCGTCAAATAATTAGATAAATAATCATTAAACTAATCTAAAAAAAAAAAATGTCCAATACTATACAAATGTCAAGTGAATAATGTCGACTGGAAAATTAGGATATTGAAGTAATTGATAAGAATTACATTTTCCTCCTCCTTTATCTCTGTATTAAGATCATTTTGAGACTTTGTAGTCAAGATCGTTCTGAAACTGACTGCAAATACCACCGTGACGTCATAAGTGTTGTGTGTCAGAAGTCATCTAAACACGAGGCAGCGTGTCAGGCTAAGTTCAAGTAGCGGAATTGTGGAACAGCACCGTGTGTACAATATTACACGAACCATTTGGAGCCCCCTTATAACTCAAAAACTATTTATTTCATATAAACGTGTCAAATTTGGTTTATTTTGTTCGTGTTCTCACTGATTCGTGGATGGTTGGTTGTACTCGTGCTTTTCGTGGTGCTGGTTTTGGTGCGGTGCGTAATGTACGTACCACTTACATACTGAATTCACCGTTTAATTGCCTAAATATTGTTAAAATTGAATAATTTGTGAATGATGAATATGATAGAACATTTGATTAATTATTGAAACATCATTGAGGTGCGGTTCAGTTAGCCGCTTTATTAATAATTGTTACCATATATTTCTCAATAGGTTAAACTAGATGCCGAAGGTGGAGGATTGGGTGCTTAAGCACAAATTAGGAGAGCCCTATTGGCCATTGGGTTGATTGGTTACATTTATCAATGAAATTGAGGAGTTTTAAATAAGTCCAGGATGGGTTTAGAGAACCTATCCGCAGCCGGCGACCATGTTTAAAAACAAATGCTAAAAGAAGAAGAAACGAAGGATCGTAGCCAGTGAAAATATGTGGTCTTTACTTAGCCGCGTGGTTCCCGGCAGAGTAGAATTTGGGCCACCCCTTTTCTTCCCATGTGGTATCGTACAAGGCGACTAAGGGATAGGGCTGATTAACATTAGACAGATATGTACAGCCCAGACTCAGCCTCAGATGCATGGCTCGAGTTAACAATAGTGCCCGGAATACGGCAAGAGGCTCATCACCTATAACGTGGGACCGAATACAGATTGGTGGAATGTGGGTGTTAATTCACCTCTGCCTAACCCTCTGGGGATAAAGGCGTGATTATATGTATGTACTTAGGAAAGTGTATGTATGTATTTGGCAACAGTATCGTTGCGGCATTATTGATTTGTATTCATGAGCTTACTACCTGCGTGGGTGTGCAACCAACATTGGGCACTGATCTCATCAGATGGACTGGGAGGCTTTCTCGTATTATCAAGTGTGAAGTGGTTACAAATGAAAGTTCACATTATTATTTGCAGATTGAAAGTAGTTTGAACTTTGAGTACTTATGAAATTAGAATAAATAAATATTAGTTATCTGTGGTTATTACGTTCACTTAGAAAGATTTAAGAGTTTTGTCTATGTGCCACTGGCTGGTTTTGATGTAAATGAAAACAAAACTATGACTATTATAATACAATTATAATCTACCTAAAACGTAACATTCCTAATTTGAATTTCCCTCCATATATTTACGAGCAAAATTAGAACAGTTTGATAATTGATCTTTACGTCTCACAGAAGGATTTGATTTTTGTACGAGCCTAGTGGTATGGGTAATGGACTGCTGAGACGAGGTCTTGGGTTCGATCCCAGGTTTTCCATGGCACACACCAATGACTTTTCGATGCTTTTCGAAGTTATGTGTGTATTTATCGCAGGTTTATAAGTGCCCGGTTAATGGCAATAGGCTCGCCACCTATTACATTGGGACCTAAACATAAACTGGCGAAATGTGGGTGCTAGCACCTCTGCCTACCCCTTCGGGGATAAAGGCGTGAGTTTATGTTATGTTATGTTATGATTTTGTATGATTTCTATTGGCTTTCAGTACAAATACGCGTCAGTCAAGCCAACAGTCCCACTTGCCATACAAAGTGACTACAGAACTTCAATACTGTCAAGTATTGAAGTTCTGTAGTCACTTTGTATGGCAAGTGGGACTGTTGGCTTAACGGCTCTCTGAGGCATGGAAGGTAGGGCTTCCCCTTTGTAAATCCACCAGCTTGCCTTCGGTCGTCTTCTTGTTAACTTACTCGGTTACCACGAACCCTTTAAATTGCCATATGAACAAAACCTATTTAATAACTCAACTGAAGCTTCATCCAAAAGCTAGTAATTTATACATTGAGTAATAGTTCAATTAAGCGTGACCAATTCGCGTGCGTATATGATTGTCTCATCCAACTTTTTCTTTTTTATTCAATTCAACCATTACCTCGAGCAGTTAACGGCTGTCTATTTAACATTGGGAGTAAATGTATTCCGTTCTGATTGAATACAGTGCTTTATGGGATGAAATATGATATTTTTAATTGATTACGAGATATGTTTTGATGAAACCGTATATGCAATCGGAAGTCTACATTCCACATTAATTGTTTTTGATATAAGACTGCGTAATAGTTGTTGTTGTAATATTAGATAATACTTGTCTATTTTCGTTGACATTAATGTATTGTATGAATGCGTGGTGAGTTGGAAGGTTTCGCCATCTTTGTTTGAAGTCAAAGAGGCTGTCGAATGAATCTGTCCGGCAATGTACTATTGTTGTTGGATCTTCGCGGTTAGGAGAAAAAAAATCCTACCATTATTTCGTTACCACCATAAAATTATTGAAAATTTATAGTCTTTGTCTGTCGCGTCCATGGGAGCCACGGACAGTACCAACGTCCCTTTGTCTCCTCCACGAAAGCCACCAGGAGACACATAATCACGTCGCCCTCTCTCTTAGTCTCTCTATTTATGAGCGGTTGGTATGTTGTAAAGTTGGCATTCTGAGCTAATACCATTTCAGAGACTATATCTAAGATCTTTTTACCACGGAATCCTAACTTTTGAGAAGCGCAAACTTACTTACGGGAAAATACGACAGCTTTTAAGAAACTGATATTGTATGTAGCTACTACATCTTTTGGGAGCGTAGTCAACTCCATAATTTAGCAAGGTCAGGGTACGTTCCCGCTGATGGATGAGGAGCTGGACGAAGTAGATAGGAGAAGAGCAGTGAAAAGTTTAATATAAATGGCAATTGGTTAGCGTATTTTAGAATTATTTGTCTCTTGCAGAAAAGCATACAACCCACCTGATGGAAAGTGGTTTCCGTGGCCTATGGACGTGTGCAACACAAGGGGAGTCACTCCACCGCTGCCGACCCTGATAAAACCTTCTAATGCCTTTCTTGAAGAACTGCATATTGCAGTCGTCTGGAAAAACTACAGCAGGAAGTTTATTCCACAGCTTGAGCGTGCGTGGGATGAAGTTCCTTTCATACTGCACGGTTCGCACCATTTCTGGTTGCAATTTGTGAGGATGAATGCCCTGTCCATGGCGAGCGGTGCGGTCAAAAAATGTACTTGTGTGCATCGTCGCTTTGTCTACATAATGATCAATGATAAATGTATGGTATTGACACGTATTTGACGTTTGTGACGTTTATGATAGTTATCAACGTATACCGTAAATGTCAAAATCAGTGTCAATTACATACATTCATCATTCTATTATACAATACTTGTCGAAGGGGCTGAGCAGTTCAAAGCTCCGATGACCGACCATCTTGTTTCCTACCTTAGTTGTAAAATAACAGCGCAATGATAAAAAGCTTCACGGTAATGCGTACACGGCTTTTAAGATTACCGAACACACACACACACACATACACACTTTCATTTGTACAACTCGGTTAGGATTAATGATCAATTGATCGTTTGTCTATAATGTACAAAGATAATTACAATATTCGTAAAGTGAAAATGTATCTACCGGGCCTATAAGAGATTGTAATTGTTGTATTTGCATAATGGAATGTTTATTTTGTATGGGAGTGGCTGATTACGTTTTATTGGAGGGAATAATTGTTATAGGTTTGGGTGTCAGATCTCGGGGACTCACAAGTCAACCTGTCCTGTTGCTGGTAGATGCACCTGCTGATTTGAACGAGGCTCTGGCGCGAGCTATTCTCCAGGCACTGACAGGTCAGACACCAGTCACTTCCGCAAAAGCCAAGGAAGCCAAACCAAAAGAAGCAGAAAGCGTAAAGCGGACTCGGGTTCAAGGGGTCGAAGCCTCGGATGCAACCCGGAACAATGCTAAGATGATGAGTGTGATTTGTTAGTAAATTAAAAAAAACAGTGTTTATTGTTTTAAAAAACATGGTCTACAAAGATTGTTATTTGAAGACTCGTTTTAAGCAACTAATGCCTGTGTTAGAGCGTTTTCATATTTATCCGATATCGGTGTCGGACGCCGATAGCCGACACCATGTGCTGTTTTCACATATACTTATACGATAAAATTGGCTCGATACGGCCATTTGCTCGAAAGCACAGACTAGTTTGGGATGCTAGGGACGTAAAAAAGTGCAAGTAATTTTCGATCTTATTGACATAACACAGTATCGAGTTCTCTTTCTTATATTCATGATTAGCGTCATCAATTAACGCGAAATGACACGTAATTAAAAAAAGTTTGCTGTATTAGTCTCTTTGTGATTCGATATCGGGCCAACACAGTGGTGTTGGCTCCGCTAACCGATATCGGGCCGGATAATGTGAAAGAGAGATAAAAATATAATACATTTGACTTCCTACAATAACGGATATCGGACATTGTGGAAACGCTCTTAGAATACTTTTCTAACGCTATGATATTTTTAAGGGTGAATCGGTAAAAGCGGGAATCGGGAATAACATCTACGATAATTCCTTGGTTTAAACGTTAAACTTTCAATTCTTGAAAACCTCTTTCGTTCTGTTATCAACCTTAAACGAAAGCAAATTATCTATAATATATCAACATAAATCACATTTGTACGAAGCAGCTTAACTATGCATTTACCCACGACATCTATTGACACCCTGTCAATACATGTAATCCTATCACCAAAACAAAATAACCTACCCCTCCTCCCGTACTCCGTCCAAAAGGCTATCAAAGAAAGGGTGTTCCATAGAGACAGAAGGTTCAACCTTAACTGGACGGTATCCTCCAAGCAATATGACATTTGACAAATTATTGCGAGAGCTTCCTTTCGCTTCGCCATTGTTGCTTGACCGGGTTATAAACAGTTAATAGAATATCTACGAGCATAAACGCGATAAGAGTCTTAAGTAACAACGATAGACCCATGTTATAACACGCTTTTTGTAATCGTCAAGACACTTTTTTTTTTTTTTTTTTTTTACGTGCGAGAAATCCCCACGGATACCCACCCCTCCGGAGCCAGAGGGGGAGGTTATGTCGGACTCGAACCGACTAAACCCCACGCCGTCTCTGGGTCGTAGTGCTAGGCCGAAGGTGAGGTTGTCATGCGATATATCCGCGAGGGATATATCGCATGACAACCTCACCTTCGGCCTAGCACTACCCCGGCTGACCCGGCTGACCCAGGGCCATCCCTCTCGGTCTGGCCCTCCTCGGGGGTCAAGACACTATCTTGGATCGGGAATTTGGAATTGGCTTTGGGCCAGAATGTTGTGATGATTTTTGTGTAATTTGCAATGATTGGCTAATAATTTGCTTTTGGGAATGTTCGCTGATGAGAGATCCGTAACCGTCCGTGGTAAAAATTTTTATACCACTGAGTTGGCAGGTAAGCACACGGCCCACCTGATGGAAAATGGTAACCGTGGCCGTCCATAGGTGTGCAATAACTTGGGAGTCATACTCGTGCTGCCGACCCTGTAAGCACAGAGTTTCTGTGCCGTCAGTGTAGGAAACAAAGCAGGAATAGCCTTTGGTCCTTCCACTGACAGCACACAAACTTTCTTATCTTATCTTGGTCTTATTTTAGTGGACACTTACACCATAAAAAACTTCATCTGCCATATTTTCATGTTTGTAGGTCCAGTGGTTGAGGCTCTGCGTTGATGAATCAGTCAGTCAGGACAAGAAGGTAAATTTAACATGTCTACTTATAAGGGGATTGGTTACTTTGGTCAGAATATCTTTGCTTGGGGGTCGGATTGAAGCGAGTTAAGAGGCATGTAACCGATTACCTCCATATTAACCTGTCAAGTGAGTAAATAATAGACACAATAGGTAAACAATAGACTCGCGGTGCGATCGCACCGCTTGGGATCTTAGACTTTAATTCAATCTCGGTGAGATTGCGTTCAGGGGTCAGCAAGTGCATAGCCGGGCAGGGGGGATTGTGCACGCAGCACAATCCCCCTGTGGGACCGGTGGGTGTCACGTGCGGTGCTGCGATGACAATCCTCTTTTGATGAGGCCGTCAAGCTAAGTGCCACTATTGTTAACATGGTACGTGTATGTAATGGTGACCTTTTTCCTGAGACTTTGCCTTCAGCTTACTATCAGACGAGAGCCTTTAAAAAAAAAGCCTAGGCTTCACGACCCAATTTTTGTCCAAAATAGGTTGCTTGTCGGACTGCATCAGAAACTCACATGAGCAGCCTCTATGGTTGATCATGTATGCTGATGACATTGCGCTGATGGACGGGGACAGGAACAGATTAAAAAAAATAAAAAATGTATTGCCAAAAAGTATATACAGTATTGTGCGTTTTACTGTGGTCCCACACTAGGCAAGCCTGTCCTGTGGGTGCCAGATACAATTTAAACTTCGCAATATTAACATTTCTGCTCGGGCGAAATCAAAGATTTCTGTATTGTTAAAACATTACAAACGATCCCTTTATGCCATTTTTGACTTACATAGCCATCAATACAATTATATTAAGTTCAAGCGCGTAACATCCAAGTGTGCAACATCCAAATATCACGACACTTATAATAATCCATTTACTGGAATCACCAATAACCACAACATTTATGATAGGTGAACAAAGAGGCTTTCGGTTAAGTCATAGGACATTGAAAGAAGCCATGTTGAGACTTTTGCTTTTGCTTCTTTCACCGAACAGAGTTTTATGTCACAAACGTTATTCGTCTCGTTATAAATATGGATTGGTGCGACGCGTGAAAGTGTGGAAGGAGGCGCTTAAAAACGACGGTCTGAAGCTAAATGTGGCGAAGACAGAATACTTGGCGTTAAACTCAACAGATCCCACGTCCGCATAGGCGATGACTTGGTCGAGCGCACGGGGGCCTGTTTAATAAAAGTGACAATATGACAAATTTGTCACTTTTTGACCAATTAGTCGAATTGTCGCGACAAGTGGCCGCTGTGAGGCGTGGCCGCTGGAGCGACACAAGCAGGAGCTGCGTGTCACGGAGATGAAAATGCTGCGATGGATGTGCGGAGTCACGCGTAAGGATCGCGTGAGGAATTCTCGCATCCGCGGCAGCCTTCATGTCCGTGACATCCTATATAAAATGCAAGAGAGTCGCCTTCGCTGGTGTGGCCACGTCTTGCGGCAACAGCCAGGCTACGTGGGTAACAAATGCCTGGCAATGGCGCCCCGGCCGGGTCCAGGTAGAATGGGTAGGCTCAAAAAGTCCTGGCTTGACGTCGTGCAGGGTGACATGCGTGCAAATGGTCTCACTACCATGGACGCCCAAGATCGAGAGAAGGGGAGGAGGAAGAGTCGGAAGGTAGACCCCGAGCTCCGAGGGCATCTTGATAATGTCTAAATGTCGATGAAGAGGTTGCCTAATAGTGGGTTTAAATAGACGTCATTGGTTACACCTGTTGAAATTGAACTTTCATTAGCGACCCTGTCACAATACTATAGGCACGTTTGTTTCAAAACATATTGACATCTATTTATCACAAACAAAACGGATCAAAACAAATTGAATTCTCGACACTTAATATTTCAATTACAATGTGTAGTGCAGTCCAGAAAGCTATTACACTATGTAAATCAACCCAACGTATTGCGTATACAGTTTTTACATAACCCCATGTAGTTAATGTTATACAAACATGAAATTGATACTCTCTAAGTATAATAGCGTAACTGCATTTTGTGAAACACAGCTACTGCCCTTTTTACTACTCTGATGGAAAGTGGTTACCGTGGCCTATGGACGTATGCAACACCTGGGGCGTTGCACTTGTGCTGCAAACCAATACACTAAACACTACATGCAGTGTGTGTGTAAGTATTCGGATACTGCATGTAGTATCACCTATCCCATCCCACCCATCTATAAAAAGCAGCGAACCTACCAAGACGCGCACAGCGATCCTGTTTTGGTCAGCGGTTCAGAGCCAAAGATCTGTATAGAGTGTAGGTACAGCTCCATCCTACTCCCTATGTTTCGCAAGCCCAAGATGCAATCGCTTATGTGCGTCGTGTGCTTGCAGAATGGTACTGATAATCAAATATAGTTACTACACTTACGAAACGTGGGGTTAATTTTTTTATACCATTGATGTGGCAGAGAAGCACACGGTCCACTTGATGGAAAGTGGTTACCGTGGCCTATGGACGGCTGCAACCCCAGAGTTTCTGTGCCCCGCAAATACAGAGAGTTTCTGTGCTGTCAGTGTAGAATACAAGGCATCTTCAAATGTAAATAATACCAAATAAATTACGATCGAATCTGTTAAACGATTTCATTTTATTTAGTGATATTCGCATAAGCTTCAACATAATCATAATTGCTTCCATGATTTTGCTTATGCTCAAAATTTTGATTAGAAGATAGAATAAAAAAACGTTTCTAAAGTTATTCAAATGCAGTTACGATACTTTACGCAAGGAGAGACAAAATAATTCATCATACATTCAATCTTATCCACTGTATGACAAATATGCTATCATAACCCCTTGCCATACTATCAAAGGCATTCTCTATTAATGACAAGCGTTAGATAAATTGATATTACTATTAATCTACTTATTGAATACATAAATGATTGATATTGGTGAATGTTGAGGCAGATTAGAGACGTGGTCTAAGAAAGTCAAGTGGCCTTGGTACACAGACAATAGACAAATTGGAATTGCAGGCGTTGAAAGGAGTATTAGGCCCCATTAAACCCTTGAGGCCTTTGAGGTACACCTGCTGATGAATAACGAGGC
This sequence comes from Eilema caniola, assembly GCA_949126895.1. NCBI lineage: Eukaryota > Metazoa > Arthropoda > Insecta > Lepidoptera > Erebidae > Eilema > Eilema caniola. Next base: position 23,817,499 of record OX421467.1, read on the forward strand.
TCTGGTGCAGCCTTTAATATCGTGTTAGGAGATCAGACTGCGTTGCAACAATGCTAAGATTATGACGATGGTTGGCGAGTGTTAAGGTAAAGGTTAAAAAGTTTAAGACTAGAGATGTTTATTTATTTATTTTATTTATATAGGCATATCAACAGTGTATACACAAACATTGTTCTGTAGGTTACATTGATGAGATATTATTGGGTATGTGCTACACCAATTATAGATATGCACAGCATTGACTGATTGTCATACAAAAATAATAATTGAGAGAATAGCAAAAATAATAATTATAAAAAAATGTCAAAATACTGCTTTCAAACTTGTCAACATAGTTTTAAACAATTAAAAAAATGTTTATATGATTAGTCAAGTATCGCATGTCAAGTTTAAAATAACTACTAAAAATTAAAAATCAAAAAAAAAAAAAACAATAATCATTCACAATAAAAATAGAATTAAAAATAAAATCAATTACTTAATAAAATGTACAACAGTAATTCAAAAATAACAGGCTGTTTGTTCTGTTTTTTTAATTACAGGAAAATATCCTAATAACAGGTGTACTGGCTTGTGTTGGGCTCCGACGATCTTGGTATCCCTAAAACACACCGCACTGCGGCGCGGCTCGGTGGTACCGGAGTGTGCACAAACATCGCATTTATGACAGAATAGATACGCTAACTAAAATAATCTGATTAAAACCGTGGGTGTTTGTTATCTCAGAGCTTTGCCAGAAGTATTCTGCGAAAACTTTCACCTCGCTTTGTTTGATTTAGATGTTTTCTCACAGTTCCTTGTGTGGCTGCTCTTATAACCACTGCAGTGACCTGTGTGGGTGTTAACATCGTCTGCATACGACTATGAGGTCTTTAGAGTACCTACTTAAGTCGGAATAGGCATACGTGTTTTGATGACCTGTTTGTTCAGGCGGTCAAGTAGTCAATTACGTTCGTATACCTAGATATACGTGAGATAGTTTAGTTAGATGCAAATATTTTGGTTGGTTGCGTCTGGAAGTTTAGTATGGTCAATGTTGATGAAAAACGGTATCGTTGACCAAAGGCTATTCCCGCTTTGCCTTCTACTCTGACGGCGCAGAAACTCTCTGTGCTTACAGGGTCAGCAGCACGAGTGTGACTCCCCTGGTGCTGCACACGTCTATAGGCCACGATATCCGGTACTTTTGATCAGGTGGATCGTGTGCTTGTCTGTCACCTAAGTGGTATAAAAAATGATGTTGGAGGAGGTTGGGGATCCCGTGGATCCCCATCCGAAGAGGGCCAGATCGAGAGATATGGCCCTAGGTCAGCCAGGGTGCGAGGTATATATACTACCCACCTCACCTTCGGCCTAGCACTTGCGACTCACGGACATCATATTTTTACATTACTTCGTGCAGTTAACCTTAAATAAACATGAAATGAATAATCTTCTTCTCCATTAGAAACTCTATTCTACAGTATCAAGATCGCAGAGTTTTGGCGGCAAAATGTGTTTTCAAAAAGCACCCGTACTCGGGCTTGCGAAGAAATATAAAGTATATAAATACCACGCTAAGATGTTGATGAATTAATTTTCCATAGACAGGAACTGGCCGACCCAGGTGGACCCTTAGTTTTAAGTTCAGGTTCCGCCAGGATGGGTGTAATCAAGAAAACACGACTCCATGAGGATGATGAGACAGGAACTGGCAACACAAAAAGTATTCAGAGTGAGGCAACAGTGCACTGACTAGCAATGCTCGCCAATAAATAACAATTGGCATTTCTGTGCGAATCCCTTTGCCTTTACGTAAAATTGATAGGCATTAAGATAAAGCCTAGATTAAACTATGAAATGTCAAAATAAATCATTTTATTTGTATATATTTCTGACATTTTGTCATAATGCCAAGGATTTTATCCCGACCTCTTTAAAGTCTCACAATCATTAGACAATATCATCAAAGGCAATAAGGTAACAGCTGTGCAATGCTCTAAGCATACAGAACACACATGACAGCTGAATTCGCGGTGAGATTTAAATTGCACCTGCTTTATATTTGCTGACGTGAGGTTTGAGCTTGCACAATTGAAATCTCACCTCGAATTCAGCTGTCGAGTCCTTTCGATCGTTCGAAACATTCTTACAGCATGTGCCTGCAGGACTATCTACATGTTCTCGATATATATATTATACTTACATACATACAGTCACATCTTTCAATAGTGTAGCCAGAGACCACACATTTCCATTTGCTACTTCTCATTCCGAGTCCTTTAAGCATGGCGTGAAAAAACATCGGTCAAGGCCGTCAAGCGAGGGGGAATGCTTCCCTTGTTCGCTTTAGGACAGATACGCTTTAAGACAGATTCGCTTTAATGCAAAAGTACAGACAGCTCGACAATAATTAATTGAACTATTTATTGATATTTAACTTATAATACTAAAATCGCTAAATGATATCAGATTCGCCAATTACCAGACTCTCAAAACACCGGGATTTGCTATATATCAAACTAGCGATCCACCCCGTCATCGCACGGGTGGTAAAAACGTTCCCGTGGAAATCCAATATAACCTATGTTACTTAGGGCAAATGTAGCTTGCCAATGGCGAAATAATTTTTGAAATCGGCACAGTAGTTTTTGAGTTTATTCATTACAAACATACAAAAATACAAATCTTTCCTCTTTATAATAGTAGTGTAGATGTAGATATGTGTCTGTTGGTCATCTATTAATCATCAGTACTTCACACAGACGAAGCCATGAACATTAGTTCTTACATTCATGTTGGTCTAGTGGCAGAGGCGGGGACTACTTAATGCAATATAACGCTGAACAACAGGCTCGGCTTGATATTAACTATTATCATTTATAAAAACGATTAACCTAATTGATTTTAATTAATTTGTTTATCTACCTAACGTTGCACACGCCTAAAACAAATAACTATTACGTGCACTCATTATTTCACAAGTCGCAAATTATCGTTTCAGCAATGAGAGCACAAATTTGAAGCTCCGCCCATTCTGTGTATTCGTAAGTAGATGCTGTACCGCTGTGCCCACCTGTTTCCTTGATGTATGGCGTAATTTTACGGTCAGTAACGAAACATCTGAGTGAAGCGTCGGTAGTTTAGTGGCCTTACGATCGAGAGGTCCCGGGTTCGAATCCTGGCAATTACACTACCGACGTGAACCCAATCCTAGCAAGCAATTTAGCTTAGTTGGAGGGGTTAGAGGGATATTAGTAATTTCGGTTGCTAATATTTAAAAATAAAAACAAGATAAGCTAATAGGTATCTATACTGTACCTACAGTTGCTCAGATATACCTCAGGGTGTCGTCCGTCATCTAGGAGATAAGGTAAGCTTTGCTTGGGCTCCAATTTTCTTAATAGGGCGCAATACACCCTTGAAGACTTTAGTAAATAAAATTAGAAGTAAACTGATCTGGGCCCTGATTATGTTCTTATTTTTTCATAGCAAAGCCACTGCAGTACCACAGATACTGTAACCAATGCCATTAAACTTTAGCCTTTACTATTATACTGTTAAAGTCTAAAATTAAATGACAATCTTGTAGAGTGAATGAAGAATGTTATAAACTCTTTCTCTTTTCATTTTGGACTTTAAAGCTTTAAAAATAAGGTCTAAATTTTATTGACATTTTATGCAATGCCAGCGGTATGACAGTGGTTTTGTTATGTCATAAATTTAGCAGAATCGGGGGCCTGGTTGAAAGATTTCAGATAAGCTAATAGGTATCTACACTGTACCTACAGCTGCTCTGCTCGTCCGTCATCTAGGAGATAAGGTAAGCTTGGCTTGGGCTCGAATTTTCTTAATAGGGCGCCATACACCCTTGAAGACTTTAGTAAATAAAATTAGAAGTAAACTGATGTGGGCCCTGAATCTGTTATTATTTTTTCATAGCAAAGCCACTGCAGTACCACAGACACTGTAACCAATGCCATTAAATTTTAGCCTTTACCATAATACTGTTAAAGTCTAAAATTAAATGACAATCTTGTAGAGTGAATGAAGAATGTTATAAACTCTTTCTCTTTTCATTTTGGACTTTAAAGCTTCAAAAATAAGGTCTAAATTTTAATGACATTTTATGCAATGCCAGCGGTATGACAGTGGTTTTGTTATGTCATAAATTTAGCAGAATCGGGGGCCTGGTTGAAAGATTTCAGTTAAAAAATCTATTTCCAATTAGTTTTTCGTCAGTAACTTTGTTAACGACTAAAAGTTTTAGAACCAAAAATGTCGAAATATTTATTGAGCTACAAAAACGTTTTAAACACTTTCTGCGTGATGAATAATTTTGTCCGATATAGATAAAAACCACCACTGTCTTTTATAAGATGGCGGTCGCGGAACATGGGTTGCATTGTATAACTTTAAATGATAATATCTACCTATATTACATTATTTGTTATAGTACCGTATACCGCATTTAAGCATAATTATTTTTAATACTCAAACTCAAATAATAAATAAAGGTTTCGTGACAATAGTGCTATTTTAGGAAGCCGCCATCTAGCGGCATGGCGCATTATGTCTTTAACTTTTACAATGGGGACGCCGCCTGCGCTTTTATCCCTACAGAGGGCGCCTCGTAATGGCCAATGTTAGCTGTCATCTACCTAGATTTCATTGCTTGTCGCTTCAAATCTGACAGCTATGAGTTTGTTAGTGTGTTGTGTCTAGTTTCGCGTTGGCATCCACATTACTGCAGAAATAATATAAATTAGCATATTTATAATTTAATTTTTGATAAGTTAATTTTTAATAGTAAAAAATAGAGAAGTTTCCCAAAACACTATCGTCATCTAGTAACAACATGTGTGGACTAAAAGTTGCCTGCCTTCTTTTGGAAGTAACGAGTGTAACCCTTTTTTGTTCCTGATTGTGCATCTGTATAAAAACTATATTATATGTAGAATAAACTGCTTCCGGGCTGTTTGGCCGTGGTCCATGTGAAACTTGCGTTCCAGACGTTTCGTCGATGATTGCGGTCGACATCTTCAGTGGCGCAGGTCCGGGCGACGACGAGTTCGGAGACTCGCAGCGAAGCCGTCGACGAGGCAAGGGCTCCGAACTCGCCATCGCCCATATACGTCGGTGCCACAGCTCTCGACCAATCAGGATCGAGCAAGTCGATTCCCCCCTCCGACCGCGCCTATAAATACGCCAGCGACTCAAGATTCTACATCAGTCGCAGCGAAGCCGCCGACGAGGCAAGGTCTCCGAACGCCGACCGTGAAAGCCTGAAGACTTATAAATTATATAATATTATCTGGGACAGTACTAATGTCCATCCAAAAATAAAATTACGTTTATCAGACTTTTGCCACATAATAATAACAGTACTTACTACGTGTTTTTGCATGCTAACACTAGTACACACGTGATACTATTATTTATTCTGTGATGCTAAGCCTAAAAAACGTAACAAATCAATGGATTAATAAGACCCGTCATAAAGATAAAAGTGCCCATAGTGCCAAAATGAAATTATATTTCAGTTCTAAACAGCTTCAATGATCATATACTGATTTAACACAGAAGAAACCATTACTATGGTTCAATTTGTATTCAAATAAAAAAGATACCAGACAGGAACTGCATCATTTTAAATAGATATCTTTATAAATGTGTTCAACTCTTTTTACAAATGGCTACACTCGTTTAGCGATTATTCTTTAGTTGTGAAAATTCACATCAAATGCCATTTAATTACAGTTTCTAACAAGGCAGTACACACGGTCGAATCTGTATACATTACATAATACAGATTATCGCAATACACAATCAGCACAATATAATTAACAATACAAAACATGATTTAATTACCCGGGAATAAGATGACATTATGTAAATATACAATCAATTTTGTATACAATAGTATTAATTGTTGCGTACTCCGTACTCGTTCGTGATATTGTTGTAGTAATATTATAATAGTCTATTTAGTCACACATTACTAATTTTATAACAAGAATCAACATACTAAATCAATATGCTTATATCCGTACCCATTTCAACTTACCTACTGCTTGTTAAATAACAATTAAAAAAAAACTATCTTTGTTACAGATTCAAAATTAGAATGGTTAACTGAGCTTATTTAAATTTTTTTTTAATTAAATTAAATTTTAAGAATGGCAAAAGAGCGTTAAAAGGTGCGTCTGTTCTTATTTTATTCTTTTTGAATGAGCTAGCGAGTGTCTCCCTTTTCACAAGGTGACAGATTTTGATTATGTCCATATCTGTAAGTTCCGGCCTAGGGGGCGCATTTCTTAACCGATTTCCCCCCAACTTGACATACATGTTCTTTGATTTAAAAGTCAAATTTTGTCGAGAGCCTTTTTTTTGATAAGGGAAAAATGGGAGTGAAAAGGAGGAAGTTTGCTGTAGCGTTATTTATAAACAATTCTTGATGATTTTAGGTAGTAACATCAACGACATGATTCCACACAGGTTGTTGTGAAAAAAAGCATGCCTGGACAAGGTGAATTGCGATAAAAAATAGACTGGAAAAAAGGGGGGAATTTTAATGTAGCGTTTTTTAAGAACGGATCGTCATAATTTTTTGGTGAAAATTGCAGGGCTGTTAAAATAAGATACGTAAGTATCAGTGTTTTTAAGGATACCAAATTTGATTAAGGGTATCAAAATAATATGGCAAAGGGTGCTCGCAAGGTCTACTGCTCACAGAACTACTTGTTTATTATATTATTCTTAATCATACCAGGTACTTCTTGTGGTAGATAAATACACCTTGTATGTCGTCATACTTTTTTATATCATACATTTCTGAGAATTTACCATTTTGGCGTTTAGTAAAAAGTAACTTATTCGACTGTCAAGCACCAAACTCGATGTAGGTATATATATATATGAAATTCTAATCACTCATGTCTCTCCCGAAGTGCTAAATCAGAGGGTACTAGTATAGTTACCGACATCCTGACCTCAATCACCTGTCTGCTCGATTGATCTTCTCTCGTCGCGGAAATAATTAGCTATATATAATATTAAAATCTTTCACAGCCATTCTGGATAGTTCCAAATCATTGTGCATGTGCAATCACTTGTAAATATCAGATTAAAACGTGCGCTAACATTGCCCTGCGGCGTTTGACGTTAATTAAGGTGAATGTAGACTTAGACGCACTATAGTGTGTGAAATCGCGCTTTTTTTTCTGTAGGCTTCCCTATAGATTAAATTGTATCTATTGACGTAGGTACTGAATGGTTACTCACTGCCTCCTGCTGAGTTCTGTTATACTTAACGGCATATATCTTGACCCCAATTACGTCACAAAATGCACTTTTTATGCGCAATTTTTTAGAAAAGCAAGGAGTTCTACGGCGGCAAGGAGCCACCTTTTCCACTAATCATAGGCACAAATAAAAAAGTGATTTAATGGGTGGTATTATTAATCCCCGCGTGTTAGGGCTTTGTTTCTTTAGATGATTTTGAGCTTTTTAGTGTCGGCATGTGTTTTCAAACGGTAGTCGCTCTTGCAAAAGCCATAAGAAGCAAAATCCATAGAAAGAGTTGTAGACTTCCGAATCGACAATATAAGCTTTAACCGTGAGAAACGTTGTGATGGTGTAAAATTGGTTATGGGAAAGTCGGCGTTTATCTTTACCTTAAGTTCCATGTGGAAGTGAGAGGTCCGACTCTAACTACGAATAGTAAAAAGAGATAGATATAGCCTGGACAAAACCCTCTGCTTGTTTTGCTAACGATATCTAGATTAAATCGTGTGTTAACTGTGCTTTGCCCGCGGCGTTGTTTGTTTAAACAGTTTGTTTAGCCTTTGTTCATACTCGGGTCCACTCGATAGGCTTATTCACGGCTTGAATATAATAGATATCAGTATGTACTAAATAGTATTTACGTAAACATAACGAAGGGTAGGACCTAGCCAGATGGACCGATGATTTGAATAAGGTGGCTGGAACGGACTGGCTGCGGAAGGCGGAGGATCGTACGAAATGGCGCACATTGGGAGAGGCCTATGTCCAGCAGTGGACTGCAGTGGGCTAATTGATTGATTGAAGCATGACTTATACAGTGTGTGTTGAGCCCTACTAAGATTATTGGACCCGAGATAACCTCATCTGCTGTGGGTCCTACGTCTGTAGATTTTTTAAATTCAGTCTATCAATGTCAATACTGCACTCCACTGGGTTGTCAGAAGCTAAGTCCGGAAGATCATCGTCAGCGCAGTCAAGTCTGAGGCCTGCAGCTCGGACTCCGGGATCCGCTTTACAGGGGAAGTTCAGAAGATATGGGTCTATTCCAGATACTGTCGATTCTAAAATGGCGTAGTTCAGTCTCGACAGAAGATTTTTCACGCGAAAGAAACACTGCCTGTGATTAACATTCACTTCATCACTGTGGGAACTTGATCAGATCTCCACGCGGGTGGAGCAGTGGACAATAACTAGAGTAGACCATAAGACCGATATTCTTAGCAATCCATGGATTCTTCGTGCGGGTGCCTGGTCCATCGCGTTGCTGAGTTGGGAACTCGAGACAGTGCCTGAGACTTGCGACCCAAGTGTAGGTTTAGAAGGGGCCCCTTTTGTTGATGTACATCAACACTCACCTTAACTAACCAAGTTCCCCTCCCTACCTAAAAAAATTGATACGAACCTACTAGTGCCGCTTAAGACATTTGTCCTAATAATGAGCTTATTGTAGCCCTCGATAGGCCTAGATCTTAAGTAGGTAGTAGTGAAAAAAGTTGTATGTATTCTTCACCAGTTTTCACTGTTCAAAACATTGCATATATTTTCGTGACAGTCTGTCTGTCACTAAGGGCAGTCATGGTAGCAAGTCCAAAATCTTCGCTTTATCACACAACATTTCTCAGTAAACAATGTTAACATGTGTAAAATCATTGTCGAAGGTGAAACCGAAGCTAATAGAAAACACTTTTCATAGTTTGAAACGGTTGCGGGCTACTTGTGGTACCCATGGCTTTTGTATGTGAAGGCAATAGTTTGTACTTAACCAAATTTCTCGACAGCCCCTGTGGCTTGGTAGTAGTGCTCGACTGTTACGAAGGTTTAAGTGCCACTCAGCGAAGTTTTTTGTATTGTATGATATTCATCTGCCTATCTGGGTCTGGTCTGGGTGTCACCGTGCCTCGGAGAGCACGTTAAGACGTCGATCCTGGTTGTCATACGAACAACTTACGGCAGTTGTTATAAGAGAAAATGGGTGAAATTGCACCACAGAAGGTCTCGTCACCTGTCCGTAGTATATAGTAGTAAAACAACGTTTCACATTCCAGTTACATAGGATGATTTTTGTGATGCTATTAACTAGAGAATAAGTTTCATAAAAGCTGGGTATACAAGGACATTCTCACCTAATATCGGGTAGTAGAGAAGACTAGAAAGAAAGAAAATGTTTTTATGAAACGAAGATAAGAAAGTAGAAAAGATAAAAAAAACATGCTTAAAGACTAAAATACTATATTTCGTCTTGCCAGTGTTCAAATTGGTTGCATCCAATTGCCTCAGACTTAATAAATAGAGGCATGACACGAAACACGATCGCAAGTTATTTAGAAAAAATAAATATTTAAAAAGGAATTAAGAAGACTGATGACCAAAATTAAAGAATAAAATCAAAACCAATTAACAAATTTTAAGAAAGTGTAACCATTTATCATCAACATCGTATCAGCCGCACTTAGTCCACTGTTGGACATAGGTCTCTTCTATGGACTTACACAACGACCGATCTAAAGCAGCCCGCATCCAGCGCTTCCCGGCGACCTTGATTAAAGTTATTAAGATAAAGTAGATACTCCATGATTACGGTAATGAATATTAGTAGAGTAGTTCATTCCATAAATTATTATCTAAACCATGTATAGAAATCATTTGTATAACCTAAGGCATTAAAATTTCACTTATAAATATTTTCAGTTTTAAGTACAACCTGTTGTCAGTCCAGACGAATGTATAGAATTTGACGTATTTGACATGCGTTAACACGACTGTCGTATACGTCAAATCCCATACATTCGTCGTTCTATTCCACCAAACGCCGGCTAGCGAATTGCCACTTGTCTAGAGGGGCTGTACCCCTAGCACGAACAACTATCGTAAACGTATTCATTGGCCGGCTTCACATACACACCGGTTCACAGTAGACAGGCGGCCAATCACAATGCTCTATTCTCTCAATACATTTACTATACGATTTCGATAGTTGTTCGTGCTAGGGGCGCATTAAACTTATGATGGAGATAATAAATGGTGGTGAATAGTAATTAAGTTCTTCTTCTACGTTAATCCCAGCCGCAGCCAAAGCTTTCACCTCATAGTCTGGGGTCTGCTTTTTTCAGTCTAACTGCGGGTTAAGACGAGAAGAAGAAGCTATATAGTTATGGGAATCTTTTCATCATATGCTAATACGGTCACCTGTTTCACCACGATTACTTACTTCCAGCGGGGGACGCCGTAGACTGGACGAGTGATCAGCCGTTTTCCGGGGGCCATTTCACCCAATTCCTCCCATTTGGAGGTCAAGAGGTGTCCGGCAATCACTGCGTTCCGTCGAAATTACCTGTTTCTTTGCAGGATCTTACGATCTGTTCCACCTTCAGATCCTCGAGGTCTTGTGCTTCTAGAGTGTCCGTCCTTATGTTTTCCTAGTAAGTAAGTACACCACGATTACACTAGTATCTACTATTATTTGATTCTGTAAGCACAGACAAACATTTCATCAAGGGGATGAATAGGTCCTTAAAAATAAATGAATAGTAATAGAAAAAAAAACATGATTTTTCATGGAAATATATATACATAACATTCATTGTTCAAATATTTGCACTGAACTGAAAAGAAACCTGCGACCTTTGACAGAGCTGTTGGATGCTTTCACTGAGGATCTGTGTATGTGCACGACACAAATATAGCGCAAATTAATGATATCACATAATTTAAAACATAATCTGGTATACATTAATATTTTCTAACATACAAGACATTGATAGCCTTTCAATCACTCTCATTGGCTTGATTTACGATGTTAGGAAGGAAGTTATGTGTTTATTATACACGAAAGAAATTAGTTTTTTTTTTTCTAAACTAATTCAATATGGATTCCACTGTTACTTGATGTGTTTCCTGAGACTAATTGTTTTGAGAGTTGTAGTGTTATGTAATAATTTTAAGGGTCTCTCTACATTGCCGAGGTAGCAGCGCAAAGTGGGGCAAAATGCCTTTCTGGGGGCAAGATGCGACCAATGTGGTACCCACACCCGAGGGGGGACTTGAGACTGGAGATGGTCTTGGGTCAGCCGGAGTTGCGAGGATTTTTTTATATAGGACACGTCAATTTGACTTCATCTAGCCTGATGGTAAGCTGAAGACAAAGTTTCAGGAAAAGGGGCACACGGCTGTAGTGACACACACCTTGATGGCGTCATCAGATGCTTTTTCGCGCCCCGTTTAAAAGACCCGGGACTGTAGGAAGAAAGAAACACGTAAGCTGGCAAAGAGTTCCAGGCGACAAAGGAAAGAGTTAACGAACCGCTTGGTTCTTGAAGAAATATTCTGCACCGTATGTGGGTGACATCTAAGCCCTGCACGTGTTGTCCTGTGTAGGAAAGGAGAGCGATTAGGCAACCTCATACTATGGCATCTGAAGATCCAGTGTGGCGTGAGCTTTTAATCGATTTGAGACTGATATAACCGCCCCTGCTGGGGTAACGGGTATTCGATGGGAGTCTGATATAAACGCCCCCGCTGGGGTAACGGGTATTCGAGGGGATCCCCTCGAATATCGTAATATCAGACTCAAATTGAAAGCTCACGTAACCTCACATTTAAAAAAAGGGTAAATCAATAAATGTGTAGATGACATAATCTACTTGTGTTAGTTTTTCATTCAGATTTCACCTGCATGTCGGCTTTCCTCTAGGGTCTAGGTCTAGGGTCTGACCCCCTAGGGGAAACTCTGGACCCCTGAGCGATCCAGACTCGTAAATACTGTAGATACCAATAGGCACTTGTGCAAATGTGGGCAAATGTGACTAGACCCTTATGCAAGATGTTGTTCAGTATATTTCTTTACTCTATTATTGTTACACTTCCTGTAAATATGTTACACAAGGCAGACTCGTTATATTATGGCATTATTTACACGTCAACTTTTGTGTAATGAGGGGAGGTGCATGACAGGTGCATGTTCTCTATTGACTGTAGATACTTAATTAAAAAAAAGTAACTGTGATTACCATCGACAGTTGACGGTAATAGGGTGTAAGAGACAACAAATTTTCAAAAAGGAATTGTTCTCAGTCTTCTGAATATATTTTTTACGTCTAGCTGACGTTGCAAACTTCTCGCGGCCTCAAAATAAATAAAAAAAGTTGCAATTTCCCATATTTTGTCATCGTTTAAATATCCACAAATATTTCTAGACTAAAATTAGCCAAGGTTCAGCCGTTCTCTTGTGGAGCGAGACTAATAGAATTGCAGTTTATTTTTACAAGATTATGGACTGGTAAGGGAGGAGAGTACCAAATCTTGGTAACCCAAGAGAGTTGATATACAGGGAACAGGATACAGGGGGCAGAAAAGTACCCTACATGCTGGAGTAGGAAATAAAAAAAAAAAACATTACTTTACTTTTAAAAAGGAATAATAGTAGTTATATGAGTCTAGGTAGGGTCCAAAAATTCCACCCTGTCTGTATATCTATTTGCATAAAAAGGGGATGGAGGAGTTTTTTATAACACTTAGGTAGCAGACAAGCACACGGCCCACTTGATGGAAAGTGGTTACAGTGGTTTCTGGACGTTTGCAACACCAGGGGCGTCACACTCGCGCTGCCGATCCTATTAGAACAGAGAGTTTTTGTGCCGTCAGTGTAGAAGATAAAGCAGGTCAAGTCTTTGGTCTTCCCACTGACAGCACAAAAACTCTCCAGTGAGCTCTGGTTACTCACCGCCGGGAACACAACACGAGGTTATTATGGCCGCGGTATTCTGTAGGGCGGAGGTACTTCCCCAGTCGGATTGCTCAATTGGACGGAAATACCGTCGTGTCCTACCTTCTATGACTTTCGTTGCAAAGTGTGAAACAAAAAGCTTTTAAAAGACTTTCTATAACTTGGGCCATTCATATCACGTGTTTCATCCACTATGTTTAACTGTCCTTTTCTTATTGACTTACCCCTCAATATATGAATATTATAGGGGTTGAATGACCTTTTCGGGAACGTTTATTATCGAATGGAAAAAAGACCTATTCCTTTTTCGACGCGTACAGGAACAGGTGTGACAGAAATAACTTAGAATATCTTAGTAGAACTCCATATACGTTTTAGCAGCGTACCCGCATGACCTAAAAGTTTGGTCATTTTGACCTTACCTATAAATGGGTCTTAAAATAGGGTCGTACGGGTATTTTGTAATAGAATCCAGACTTTAAGGTCGTACGTGTTAGAACCCACTTAGCTATGCACATAACAGACATACACTTACATAAACGATTGAGTTTTTTTCTAACCACTATCAAAATTGAATCATAGTGTTATATAAAAAAAAACTTCAACTATTTCTCTGTCCGTATGTAGGCAGTAAGTACTGCTACGTACTTTCGCTGCGATAAATTTGTTAAACAAACGTCATCCGTCTTCGTTACAAGAAATCAATTCGCGTCTCGTCAACAACCTTAATGCAAAGATTAAAAACAGAAACGATACTACACCACCCTTAGTTTATATGCCTATACTAGTATTGATTGTCGCAAATACTAGTACTCACTTCTTACTATCGTATTAGTAATATAATTATAAACTAATTATTAACCGTGTCTCCATTTGCGTAGAATTCTGGTACCGCTAAACTAGCCTGTGATCTCGACCATACGTAATCAATGCCTGTACCAAATCTCAGTCAGTTCAGTTAATTAAGTAATAAACATTCTAACATCTTCATTAACCTTTGCATTTATATAGATAGGGTATCCCTAGGTAATACGAAAACAGAACTACTCTATTCCTATTTATTGCTCAAAATATGTACAATCAAACATAAATGATACTAAAACAAACTAAACTAAAAACTAAATCTAATGCGTCGTGAAGTTCGTTATGTAGATATAATAATAGTTTGTTAGAATGGTTTTTTTATACCACTTAGGTGGTAGACAAGCACACGGCCCACCTAATGAGAAGTGGTTTGATTTCTTTTAATTTTAAAATTTTAAAATCTTTTTCACTTTAATACTGACTAAACGGATTCATTGTGAGCTATGCTGACGATATGGCGCTGCTGAGTCCATCGATTGGCGGTCTTAGGAAGCTGGTAGCCTTGTGTGAAGCGTACGCTGTTTCCCATGGGCTCAGGTACAATGTAAGGAAAAGCGAACTCCTTATGTTTAGGTCAGGTCCGTTAAGGCATACAGATGTGCCGGAGGTCATGCTTGGCGGGGTTGGCTTGAACTGGGTAAGGTCTTTCAAGTACTTGGGCCACTGGGTCTCAGATGGGCTCAGAGATGACCTAGATGTTGAGAGGGAGCGTAGGTCGCTGGCTATCAGGTGTAACATGGTTGTTCGGAGGTTTGCACGTTGTACTAACACAGTCAAAGTGACTCTCTTTAAAGCCTTCTGTCAGTCCTTCTACACGTGCAGTCTGTGGTCGTGTTACACTCTGCGAGCATACAGCGACCTACGCGTTCAGTATAATAACGCATTCAGGATGCTGTTGGGGCTGTCGCGGAGGTGCAGTGCGTCAGGAATGTTCGCTGAGGCCCGCACAGACGACTTCTATGCAATTATGAGAAAGCGTTCGGCCTCTGCCTTGGCACGACTCCGCTGCAGCACCAACAGTCTCCTGAATGTGTTCAAGGAAAGGTGGGACTCCCCTTTGTTGCGGCACTGGATGACACTTCACACGTGTCACAGGTAGCGGAGTGTTGTTTATTGTTTATTTATAATTACTAACATTAGTTCTTAAGTTAAATTGTTACTAACATTATGCATCAATGGTCTGAAAATAAATGAATTTTAATTAATTAATTAAAAATTTCTTGACTTTCTTGTAACTTGGTAATCGTTTATTGTACTACATAAGTCGAACGTTGGGTTTCAGAGCTAAAACATCTTCCTATTGGCGTGTTCTGCAATGCGGAGATTCTTGATGCGGACCGTTATGCTTTACGTAAGCTGACTGTAAAGGAATAGTTAGACATATTTTATTTTGTTACTGAAGTAAATAATCTTGTATAAATAAGTTAAATAGTTAGGCTAAAAGGAACCACTTAATACTTTACATTCTTATTTACAAATATTTAAATCACCTATATTATAATTATACTTCCTTGATTTGGGCCAAGTAAAACCTCAATTCAATTCAATTTAGTTCAATATATTTTATTGCGATAAATTGTTTTTTTTTTACGTGCGGAAAATCCCCACGGATACCCCCACCCTTCGGAACCGAAGGGGGAGGTTATGTCGGACTCGAACCGACTAAACCGCACGCCGTCTGTGGGTCGATGTGCTAGGCCGAAAGTGAGGTTGTCTCGTAACATATCCCTCGCACCCCGGCTGACCCACGGCCATTCCTCTCGGTCTGGCCCTCCTCGGGAGGGGGGAAGCGATAAACTGGTACAGAGATGTTACAGGCTATATGTACATTTAGGTTCCACCATATTTCAGCCAGATTAGCATGCAATAAGGTCACGATTATTTTTAATTAGAAATTATGAATTTTTAATTAAATATAATAGATAAAATATTTCATATCCAAATTTTAGATGTTACTATTTCAGAGGATAAACATAAAATTACTCAAATACAATTTAAATACCTAGGTACCTAATGTAAATGTAATGTAAATAATTCAATAATTTACATCACATCTAGTATTTTGTCATTCAAATAATCATTTACTGTGTAATAACATTTGCTCAGTGAAATATTCTTAATTTCTTATTTCTACACACTTAGTTCTGCAATCTCTTTAATTCGTTTCGGCAATTTGTTGTAAATTCGTGGAGCCATACATAAAAAAACAGCTGCTGAATGGCCGGCGAGTTCCTGGCGCAGGCTTCCCTGTCAGAGTTCAGGATCAGACAGACGGCAGTCAAGCCCTCTATAGAGTAGGAAATATTACAAGAAGTAGTAGGAGAATAGACTCCGAGCTCCAAAGGCTCTTTGGATGCTAAAGTAAAATTTTGGAGCCCAAAATCCGCTCTCCCGCTCTCCTTTTTATTTTAATGGACCGCCTGATGTCTTGCCTTGTATCTATTTCATCTCATGTCTAGTATAATTTTACAAGTGTACATTCATCACGAGATTAAGAAGGCAGTTCACAAATACTTTAAAATCACATCTGTGTTTTATTTATTAATCTATGACAACCACTTTTTCTGACCGTTATTACATAGAGGTACATAATTCGATAATGGTTCAGTAATTGGTAGAAATTGACCGACCACTGGCAGCTAGTTAGGTTTTTGGTCTTTATGAATGTATGTACAACTCGCAGTTGAACTGAGATTAGCGCAGAACATGCTTCATTAAGTAAACTGGTATAGAAACTTTAGAAAATAATCTTGTTTTTGACTAAATCTTGATGATAATAATTATTTGTACCATTTATTTTAGTTGTTCTCGTCTTGGTAACTTGACGCAATCAATTGACCGGGAAGTTAAATTTCGTAATAAAAGTTCTGATTTAATTTCAATTTCACATTATTTTAGTGCCGGCCTTGGCTTTCTTTATTGATAAAAACTTAAAAATTCGTAGCTTTACTCTCGGGGTTGCGAGGAACTACAACCTGCGGTAGCTGCTTTCATAACAATGAAGTAAGCGGATCCATGTCGGAAAGCTGGATGCAATATGGAACAACGCTAAGATTATGAGACTACTTAATAACTTTAATCCATACTAATATTATAAATGCGAAAGTAACTCTGTCTGTCTGTCTGTCTGTCTGTCTGTATGTTACGCTTTCACGCCTAAACCACTGAACCGATCTTGATGAAATTTGGTATAGTGGTATATTAGAGCTTGAGAACGGACATAGGCTACCTTTTATCACGAGAAAAGGGGTTTAAGGGGGGGAAATAGGGGATGAAAGTTTTTATGAAAGTTTGTCATTTATGAAGATATCTGAATGAAATTATGTACAGAGGTAGATTAGAGCTTGGGGACGGACATAGACTACCTTTTATCGCGAAAAGGGGGGCAGAAGGGGGGGGGGGACCAGGGCCTTGGGATAAAAGTTTTTCGTTTTAGAAGATTTCCTAATAACATTTGGTACAGCGATAGTTTAGAGCTTGAGAACAGACATAGGCTACCTTTTATCGCGAAAAGGGGGGAAGAAGGGGGGACCAGGGCCTTGGGATAAAAGTTTATCGTTTTAGAAGATTTCCTGATGAAATTTGGTACAGAGATAGTTTAGAGCTTGGGAACGGACATAGGCAACCTTTTATCGCAAAAAGGGGTAGTAGGGGGAGGGGGGAAGGGGAATAGGGCTATGGGATTAAATTTTCTCATTTTTCAATGGCACAGAAAAGGGGGTGGATATGGCATAAATAGCAAGAATTTCTTTTAAAATGTCCTCATGAAATTTGGTACAAAGCTGAATTAGAGCTTCGGAACGGACATAGTCGAGTAGCGAACCAATTATAGAAGGGAGTGGAGAGGCGAGTAGATTCTTATAGGGACGAGACGATAGGCGTGTAAAGATCGAAAGTCGAATAGAGTCGACTACAGGGGCGAGTAGATTTGCGACGAGAGAGCCAGTGGAGAGGCGAGTATAGAATCAAATAGAATGCAGTAAAGGGTTGAGTAGAGAGGCGAATAGGGAGGCGAGTGGAAAGATGAATGTAGTGGCAAGTAGAGATTGAATAGAGAGTTGAGTAGAGGTGCGAGTGGGGAGAGTCAAGTAAAAAGGCCAAAAGAGAATCGAATGGATGGGATAGTAGAGAGGCCAATGGAAAGGCGAGTATAGAGAAGAGTACAAAGTCGAGTAGAGAGGGAAACAGAGAAGCCAGTAGAGAGTCGAGTATAAATTCAAGTATAGAGGCAAGTAGAAAGTCGAGTAGAGAGTCGAATATAGAGGCGAGTAGAAAGTTGAGAACAGAGGTGAGTACATAGTTGAGGACAAAGTTGAGTAGAGAGGTGAATTTAATGCTTAATAGCGTCGGATCAACACTAAGCGATAACCGACATCCACGCGCTAATCCTGGCGCTTCCTTAAAATTTTACACCCATCCAACGTCTCTAAAGAAGTTTTCACTTCAAAATCATTTTGAAATGATTATATCGGAAATTATTTATTTAGTTTCTGTAGGAGGTAAAGTATTTCCGTCCAATTAAGCAGTCCGTCTGGGGAAGTACCTCCGTTGTGTTCCCGGCGGTGAGTAGGGTAGCCAGAGCTGTTATTTAAGCGAGAAGATCAAACTATACATGAAAAGGGAAATTTCGCATTTCACCCAGCCTACAGTGACATGGTACTTAAGGTCAAACATCACTGTGATCCAAACATAGCAAAGACAAATAAAATTAAAGATCCACTCGGTCATGAGTACCAGCTCGCGGTCATCAATCAAACGGATCGCCTCACGTAGCGCATTACCGTAATAGATACTTAGCATCATAAACTACCAGAATTATATAATGAAAACTAGCGTTTCTCAAACTTTAGTAAGCCATAGGGTATTTCTGTAATAAAAACCCATTGTGACCCACAAGTAATTTAAGGGAATTATATTTTTATAGAGAGGAGACCGCGAGAAGGCAAAAGAAGGGTAGGAGGCCTACTAACCAGATGGACCGATGACCTGAAAAAGGTGGCTGGAACGGACTGGATGCGGAAGGCGGAGGATCGTGCGAAATGGCGCACATTGGGAGAGGTCTATGTCCAGCAGTGGACTGCTGTGGGCTAATTGATTAAATATTTTTATTAGCAAAGTTTATGTTTTATCATCAAAATTTTGGTGCACAAAATTACCTGTAGAATAGGCCTTTTTTTTTTTAACGTGTGGAAACCCCCACGGGCTTCACCCCATCGGTGCCGACGATGGGGTGGGCGTGTCGGAATCGGACCGACTAAAACCACACGGTGTCCTTCCCCAGTGTCCATTGCCGGGCACCCCGGGTAAGCCCTCGAAAGGATAACCCCAGGGTTGCCGGCGGACATTGGCCGCCACCGCGGCCTCGCCTGGTGGGGTCGGGTTATATCCCGCGTCGGTGAGTTGGCAAGCGTGTGTAGGACACACACGACACGCCTCCGCCACGGCCTGCTTCTGTAAGGACGGCGAGTCGGCCATCTGCCGTCCTCACGCCCCGATCATGGAGGTCGGTAGTCCCGGGCGTAGACGAGTCTGGGTCTGGGTGAGTCTGCGGAACTCAGGGGGCAGGGTTCTCTCCCGCTCCCTCTCCGCCGCCTCTTTCGCGCGCATTGCGGCGTGCCATTTGCTCCCGTCGGAAACCACGGCCCTCACCATGGTCTCCAAAGAAAGAACGTCCACGCCCAGGACCACAACGAGATCCCGGCGTTGACTCGCCCACGCAGGGCACCCCACCAACGTGTGGAGCGCCGTGTCTTCGCCAGGATCCTCGCAGTGCTGGCACTGCGGTGTTGTCTCCCGGTGGATGCGCCATAGATACTTACCGAAGCACCCGTGCCCGGTAAGTATCTGGCACATCCGGTAGGAGAGGTCACCGTGGTGCCTCTCCAACCACTCCTTCATGATCGGTCTCACCGCCGCAATGGTGGATTCCCTCCACCTTGGATGCTCAAGTCGCACCCACCATGTCTCCATGAGTTCCCGGCGGAGCTGGGACCGCTGAGCCCTGATTTCTCGGGGCTCCGGCCTATGTCCCCGCTCCAGTGCCTCCTTGCGCCACTGATAGAGCAACGCAAGGGCTCTCGCTTCCAGGTCCCATGGAGGGGTCCCGGCTAGGAGACATGCCACCTCGACAGAGATCGTGCGATATCCTCTGATCACTCTGACGGCCATCGCTTTTAATGGGCTGTTTAATACAGCCACGTTGCGGGCCGCCAGAGTCTCCGCCCATACGGGAGCCCCGTACAGGGCCATGCTTCACACGATCCCCAGGTACAGTCTTCTCGTGGGGGCATTGGGTCCCTTGACGTTGGGCATTAGCCGCGATAGCGCGGCCGCAGCCCCCCTCAGTTTTGGGACCAGACTTCGGAGATGGGGTCCGAAGTCCCATCGGCTATCGAGTACGAGCCCAAGGTACTTCATCGTGGGCTCGATGCCGATGTTTACGCCCCCTACGGAAATACTGGTTCCCGCAGGTGGCCCCCTCCGAGGCCCGTGAAAACACATAGCCTCGGATTTGTGGAGAGCCACCTCGAGTCCCAGCCGCCGTATTCGACCCACGACTTGAGCAGCCCCTGCTGTAACGACGGGTGTGGTTACACTTATTTGTGTTAAGATGATATAAGGATGATAATTAGCACGGGGACGGTGTAAATAATGAACAGCGACCGCATGGTATGAATGCGTTTATTGCACTAATTATGTAAATCGTACATACATAGTTCGTGTCATCGTTTTGATATATTTCGCATGCGTACGGTGAACCGTACATCTTGCCCACTTAAAGGACACAAGAACAAAGATGTAAATATGATAGAATTGAAACAATTAAAATTATAGTTATGACAAGTCAAAGTTACAACAAGGCTAAATGAACTGAATTAACAAAGTATAAGATAAATTATTACATTAAAAAATCATTAAAGTCATTCAGACACATTAGGAGTAGGAACTTCAAATTTGGGCGCCGAGGTGGAGGCGTGAAGGCTGGTGCGGCGGGCGGCAGTGCGCGGTTGCGGGTGTGAGAGGGCGGGCGCGGGGGGCTCGCGGCTCCTTCGCCATAGCAGGATGCCCACGGCTACTGCAGCGATCAAGCCTCCGGTCAACACATATTGAAGGATGTAATGATGCACGTCGTGATTATTCAACTGTTGTGATGAATCTACCTTCATTTGCTCTATCTGCGCCTTCAGCTCGTTCCAGGTCTTTGGGGGAGTCTCCTGAAGCGGCAGATCGTCGTATGGCAAACTGGTGTTAATGATAGTATTCAACATTGATATTTCAGGAACTGTGATCTCTTCTGGATGCCTTTGGATACTATTGAAATAGTTTTGATGGGAGAACATTGTAAACATATCTCCTTTTATGGAACAGCCCTGACCTAGGCTAAGTATGCCATTTCCTGATAGTGTCAGTATCTCCATGCCAGATATACAATGAATACGTATATTGCATTGTTTACAACACGAGTAGAGCCAGCTGTTTCGTCGGTGTAACCTGATCCACTTGTCGGCGGCGCACGCGGCGAGCTGCACCGCGCACGGCGAGGATATTATACTATCTGTATGTAGTACCTTGATGTCGCATATAGACTGCTTTAAGTCGTATATCGGTTTATTCAGGGAACATATAAGTTTATCCGTTAGGGCATGTATGCATGATTCCACGTCGCTATTAGACAGTAAAAATGCTGAATCTCTCTTCATATTGAAGGCAATGTATGGAAACGTTGGTACAGTATACTGAAAATCTTCGCCACGGGGCAGTGGCACGGTGATGATTTGATCCAACTCATATATCTCGTTACTTACGAGCGGTATTCTAACCTCTATTATAAGGTAATCCTTAACGACTCTCGCAAACACTTTTAATAATTTATATAACTGCTGTGCATTGTATTTATCGGTAGGCAGTGTTAGCTCGCCGGGCAATTGTGCCTGTATGATACTTATTTGTTCTTCTAGTTGCTCCGGCGGCAAGAGATGGGCGTCGATGCGGCCATGACTTATGTCTGTTATTGTGTCAATCAGTGTTTGTTGTATGCGTCGCAAGTTGGAAATGATAATATTCAGGGCTAACGCTGATGAAGTTATATAGGCACTGTTCTCACTATCCACGCGCACTTTGTTAATTTCTACAGTTATATCTCGTAGATGTTGATTGATTATGGACATCTGTGTGTTCACAATTTTCTCCGTTCGACGCAGGACATTGTATTCTGATTCAATGATAAGTGTCTGATTTTTTATAAGCGTCGTATAGTGAGTGATTATTAGTCATCCTTCTCTCTATATGTTTGAATTGCATGACAGCCTTTGATTTAGATGCGCCGAGATTGTATTCGAAGCCTTGTTTCATGGGGAGAGCGACCTCGTACCGGCCGCTGTCCAGACGACGCGTAGTTGCTGAATAAAAGTCTTCGCAGTACTGCTCCTGCTCTGTCATGGCCTGGGAGGGCTGATGGATGTCCTCAACCTCCCAAAATTTTGATATATCGCCAACTTGATTTATAATAACATTGCAGCTAAATGTTTTAACGCTGCCAGACAATATCCATCCGAGCTTAGTTAGCTGGGCTATGGGTGCCTGGGGCGAGCCCTTGATTAGACCACTCAATATTATATCTGAGTAAACGCTCGCATCCAATAATAAGTCCACAGGCTTCGATATGTTATACTCAGGATCTGCGAGGTTGATATTTTGTAGGTGTGGCCACGACTTCTTGCTAAACGTAGAGTTGGGTAAATTTCCAATTACACGTGATATGACTAACGCTTGTGTATTGAACATGTAGTCGCCATAAATCGATTCACATTCTAAATTGACCATGCCCTTGCTCTGTTTTGATGTAACGCCTATGCCTGACACACAAGCGTTAAATTGCTATCTTTGTAGCCCTAACATCTGAGCGGCGCTTTCCGATATAAGTGATATTTGCGAGCCTTGGTCGAGTAGGGCTCTTAGTACGATATAGGTGTTGTTGCTCGACTTGATTTTAATTGATATAGTTGTAAGTAATATTTCTTCATCCTCGCTGGCCACGTGATTCACATTGAGTTGTTTGTTGGATGGCGGAGGCACGTGGGTGACGTGTTCCGGCGTAGAGGACAACGAACTTGTCGAAGGTGTGAAATTATTTTGAGCTGACGACTGCAATTTTATAATATCGTGGTGAATTATAGAATTGTGTTCATTGTTACAAAGTTTGCAACGACGTGTCGAAATACAAGGCTTGTCGAAGTGCTTGTATAGGCAATTATGACATATTTGTTGTTTCGTAAGTGCCTTCATTTTTGCTTCAGGTGATAGATTAAGGAACCGTTTACACTTGTATAGATCATGTTCTGCGCGGCATAAAGGGCACTTAGGTGTAAATGTAGGGGCGGCTTGATAACTGTTGCGATTTCTATATTGTTGATAACTGGGCTTGTGTGAACCCTTTGATGTTTGAGGAGATGGAGCCAGCTTACTGTCGGATGCGACTTTCTCCCTTTTGTTGATAGGTTCGAGTGCGACGAACTTGCTCTCAATAAAGTTCATAAGCTCTTCGAAGCTCGGCAGGTCTCGCGGAGACTGGCGGGCTTCCTTGTAGTCCGTGTAAGTATCGGGGTCTAATTTTTTGGCAATTAGATGTACTAATAGAGGATCCCACGTGGATGTGTCTACACCTAGGTTGTGGATCGCGTGTATAGTCTCCATTGTCGTGTCGTGTAGGCGCTTGAGCTCAAATGATGTTTGTTTATTGATATTAGGCTGGCCTAAAAATATTTCAATTTGATGGGTAAATAGAGCATGCGCATTATTATAACGATGAGTGAGGATGTCCCATGCTGTATCGTAATTTTCAGATGCGATGTTGAGATGCTGTATAAGGCGCTCTGCCTCGCCCTTTAGTTTTCCTTTCAAGTGCTGCATTTTTTGAGCCTTACTCAGACCGGTGTTATTATGTATAGTCTCCTTAAAAAGATCGAAAAACGTGGGCCATTGGGAATATCGTCCGGTGAACACGGGAATCTCTACCTTAGGCGTTGATTGCTGTAGGTGGAGCGTTGAGTTTAACTTTCGGTTGAGTTGCTTTTTAATGTCATTGTACTTGTCCTCGAAACATAAAAACTCTGATTCGTACTGTCTGTCTTGGCCTTGTAAAACGTTATCGATTCGAAGATGCTGTTCGTCGATGATACGCCAATGTCGTTGCAACTCCTTTAGTTGGTCTTCAAACTCCCATTTTTCTTCCATTTCGTCGATTTTGATTCGATCAATGATACGTGAAAGGGCTCTGAAGTTCGTCCTTTGTTGGGCGAGCAACTCATCCGCGTTCCTTCGGTCGATGAAGTGGATGTCCATGTTGTTGCTGACAGGGACGTTAAACGTGTCGTCGTCGTTGTCAGATACCTCAACAGCCGATGATGACGATGCAACAGGGTAAGATGCGATTTTCTTCCTCTCAGCTTCATAGTACTCTTTCATCCTTGTATAAATGTTGTTCGTAAAGTAGTCATTCTTCCGTTCCTCAGCTGCCTTCAATAATTCGTTATTAGAGTCGAACTCACCTCAAAGAGAGTCTAGCGCTGATAATCTTTTCTCAATATACTCCTTAGTTTTGCGGCTAGGCCCGTCTTTAGAAAAGTTGATGCAGATTTGTTCGATTGTCTTGATAATTTGGCTTTGGCGTTTGAGGATTTCTTCCATGATGATATTGTAAGATTCACGTACTGATGACAGGACCACAGTTCAAACACTATGATGTAGTGGCCTTGGAATGTCGATGATAATTGATGGCACGCTGTGATGTCACTTCTACTTCAGTTAATTTGCAACCCCTATGGTATTACGCTCGTCTCAATTCAGTCGGTGAGACCCGCTGGTGGGAGGCCGATTGAACCGATGCGCTACCACAAAGATATACAAATCAAAAAGTAGAATAGCTTAAACGATGATGTCTTCAGTGGGTACAATTTGTAATCACTAAAACCACTAACTCTCAAAACCGCGGCTCGTAGAAAGCGCGAAACCGAGGTCCTGAGCAATGAGAAGGTTCAATAGTAGCTCGAAGGACCAATAAATGTAACGACGGGTGTGGTTACACTTATTTGTGTTAAGATGATATAAGGATGATAATTAGCACGGGGACGGTGTAAATAATGAACAGCGACCGCATGGTATGAATGCGTTTATTGCACTAATTATGTAAATCGTACATACATAGTTCGTGTCATCGTTTTGATATATTTCGCATGCGTACGGTGAACCGTACACCTGCCGTGGCCTTTAGTGCCGCGCTTTGGTACGTTGCTCTCTGCGCCAAAACGAGGGTGTCGTCAGCATAGCAAGTTATGCTGACACCCTCGAGCAGCGTTCCGCGCAGCACCCAGTCGTATCCGATGTTCCACAGGAGTGGCCCTAGGACCGACCCCTGCGGAACACCGCACGACACTTCTCGCCGCCCTGGCCCTAGCCAGCTCGGGTAAACTATGGCCCTTTCGGATAGGTATGCCTCGACAATGCGGCGGAGGTAAGGAGGCACTCCGTGATACGCGAGAGCCACCCTAACGCAGCTCCAAGGTAGGGTGTTGAAGGCGTTGGCAATGTCGAGAGACACCGCCACCACCACCCCACCTCGCGAGACTACTTCCTCCGCCAGGCGCCTCACGCGCATGATCGCTTCCACGGTGGAGCGCCCCCGGCGGAAACCGAACTGGTTGTCCGCCAGATCTGGCCCCACGTTCGTGAGATGCTCGACGAGTCGCTCTGCAATAATCCGCTCAAAGAGCTTGCACACCTCGTCGAGCAACACGATCGGCCGGTAACCGGATGGCTGATCCGCCGGCCGCCCCGCCTTCCGGATAAGGACCAGTTTCCCCGTCTTCCACGCAATTGGAAACTGGCCCCTTTCGAGGCATGCGCTAAAGAATGCCACCAGTCGAGGCCCTAGTTCTTCAAGGGCCAGGACCCATGCTCGGCCTGGGATGCCGTCGGGTCCGGGGGCAGTGCATTTCCGGGCTTTAAGCCGGAGCACTGCTACCCCCAGCTCACTCTCCCTGACTTCGGGCACATCGCTCTCGCTATTATCAGCGTCAGGCGCCTGAGACGGAGCCATTTGCGGAGGAACATGCTCCTCCGCTCTCGATGGGAACAGAGAGCCCAGGATTCCCTCCAGCTGCCTAGGCTGGAGGCTCTGGGTTGGCCTTGTGCGGATTTTGCCCCTGACCGCAAGGTAAGGGCGCCCCCATGGGTTCTGCTCCAGAGACTCCAGCAGCTCTTCGCGGGCCCGCCGTTTGGCTTGTTTTATGGCTTTCTGGAGGGTCCTCTTGGCTCCCTTGTACGCCTCGTATAGCTCCGCCTCTCGGGCTGCCGCATCATCTGGGCGGCTACGCCTCCGGCGAAACCTGGTATACTTGCGGCGAGCGGTCACGCACGCTGCTCGCTGCTGTGCAATCTCTGCAGACCACTAGTACACCTGCTTCTTTGCCGGGCTGGGCTTAACCCTAGGCATCGCCGCATCGCAGATATGCGACATGGCTCTCCTGAACCATTCCGCCTCTGCGTCGACATCGGCAGGCCTGGCCGGTGACGGAATCCAGGCCTGCACAATGGATGCCTCCAGGAGAGCCTCCCGATTCAGGCGCCTGAGCGCCCAACGTGGATCCGGGGGGTTCGCGGTAGTCGGTGGCAGGTTAGGTGGAGGGGAGACGTTGTACCGAATGTACTTATGATCGGAAGCCGTCTCCTCCTCCTCCACCACGCGCCATCCCTGGACGCGGCGGGCGAGAGCAGGGGTCGCGAACGTGACATCCAAGACCGAACTGAGCCCCCGCCGCTCCCAGGTGGCGACACTCCCCCGATTGAGGACCTCCAGACCACGGGTGTTGGCCCAGTCCTCTAGAACTCGTCCCTTGTCGTTGGTTTCCCGGGAGCCCCAGGCCAGAGACCAGGCGTTGAAGTCTCCCAGGACCAAGACAGGACGAGGACAGCACGCGGCGAGAACGATGTCCAGTTCAGCGAGCCGTAGCTCAAGCTGATACTGGTCAAGGCTTGGCGAGAAGTAGACGGCCACGACAGCCATGCCCTCGTAGTCCGCCGCGACACAGCCTCGGCCCCTTGCAATGAATGCAAGGCGTGAGGTGTCCGCGGCGGAGCCCCCGAAGACGGTCGCTACGCCGTCCAGGTCCACCGGGCTTCCGGGGTGGACCCAGTACGGTTCAGCGACCACGACCACATTGATAGACCACTCCACGATGCTCTGGTACAGAAGATCCTGAGCACCGATGCTGTGGTTTATGTTCACCTGCAGGATGCGGATTGGTGTGTCCATTATTGGACTTCCATTTCCGCAACCCGCCGCGAATGTGGCCGCTTCTGAGCGGCACCCCCACTACCCGGTGCGGACGAACGGGGCTTTGGCCTCGAGGCGGCACAGGTTCTGCTGTCCGCCCGGTGCTCCACCGCTTTGCCCTCCGCTGCGCATTTGTAGCAGCGCGGCGGAGCATCACAGGCACTGGCCTTGTGCCCGGGCTGACTGCAGCGGAAGCACCGATCCCCCACGGTGTCTTCCGCTGTGCACTGCACTCCCATATGCCCCACGGCCAGGCACCTAAAGCACCTGGTCTCGCGGGGCCGCAGGAGTTGCACCCGCGCCTTAAGGAAGCCCCCAACAAGGAGGCTCCGTCTGTCCACAATCTTCTGCGCCGCTGCGACGGGGCAGTTGACGACTGCCGTGCCGTGACTGGTGGGGCTGAACCGAATTTCTCCAGCTCTCACCTGATCACGGGGGCAGCCGCCCGCCTCCACGACAGCGGAGATAACTTCCTACGTCGTGGCCGCATCGTCCAGACCCGAAATGCGCAAACCTGCGCATTTGTTGGGTCTGGTGACGCGGATGGCTTCCGAGTCCAGCGACTCCCTAAGTCTGGCCGCTAGGGCGTCAGCTTTGGGGCCGCTGGTGGCGCCGGAGACCTCGAGTAGGCGAGCCCCGGTGCGAGTTGTAGAATAGGCCTGTCATCGAATTTGGAAATCGATTATTGTCCGCAGAAGACGACACCGCGCGCCCCCAACATGGATAAATATAGATAAGAAGAAACGAAATAACGAAGAGATCCAAACACAATGGGTACTCGGAAGATTCGTATACATGTCATAATTTACTAAATAATCAACATTTTCACACAGTTGAAATTAATAGATATATGGGGCCATCGTATCAGTTTTACGCACTTACGTTACGATTAAACAAGGAGACAATTCGGTGACGGGTACTACATTGCCACGCCCGATATTGAGCTGCGACCCACCATTTGAGAACCGCTGAGTTATCATTTGAATACTATGAATGTTTATTAGGTAACGAGAATTCGGATTTTGAAGCTTAGTTGTAGGAAGATTGATTGCTCAAATATAAATAGTTCATATTTGGACAACATAAGCCTTTCTAGAAACGACTCACGCAGACGAATCTGCGTTTCAAAAAGATAAACTGTTTAGAAATCGACATTTAAAAACATTTCTCTAAAAGCTCCCCATAAAATCATCAAAGAATCTACCGGTCAAGGGGGCGTCGACCACGGGGTCGTCTGCCACTGGGAGCTTTAACCACGAACAAAAAAATTACTTAAGTGGTTGTGTAGGACCCACCGAAAGCATCAGGGCCCAAGCCAACTTCAGCTGCAAGGCATTATACCTGCTGTTGAACAGACGAGAAGTCCGACTAGGGAAGTACCTCCGCCTTACAAAATACCACGGCCATAATCACCTCGTGTTGTGTTCCCGGCGGTGAGTGGGGTAGCCAGAGCTCACTGGAGAGTTTTTGTGCTGTCAGTGGAAAGACCAAAGGCTTTATCTTCTACACTAACGGCACAGAAACTCTATATGTTTACAG
Source organism: Eilema caniola (assembly GCA_949126895.1). Lineage (NCBI taxonomy): Eukaryota > Metazoa > Arthropoda > Insecta > Lepidoptera > Erebidae > Eilema > Eilema caniola. Next base: position 23,846,220 of record OX421467.1, read on the forward strand.
GGTCGGCCCTGGTGTTGCACACATCCATAGGTCACTTTCCGTGGGCAGTGTGCTTGTCTGCTCAGTGGTATAAAAAAATTACGAGGCTCTGGAGCAATCTTCCTTCTTGGAGTAAGTAGGTCCGATAGCAGTTGCTCCCATCAAGGCTCGATCATCAAGACCTACAGGGCCGAGTAAAACTTACCTGAAAACCGGTTCATTTGCTGATGAGTCTTTTTTCCTCTCAATGGTGTGAAGTCAGACAACTGGCAGTTCCATGAAAGCTGTATAAGTCGGATCTAATGGAGGAGGTTATAGACCTTGGATTCTGAAATGGGCGCTTTGAATGCGTCTGGGAGCGGCAGCCATCAGATAGTTACAATATAAAAATATCTTTTTTAGTTCCACTACTTCATAAAAGATGGCGCTACGCGAATAGTTCTAACCACAGTTCTAAGACTTGTGTGCAATTACGACAGTTTATTAAAACCGTTTAAATAATTCGGTGTACCGCATGACGAATATGAAAATAGCGAGTAGACTAGTCTACTTTTTAATTTGGCCTGTTATGTCATATAATGATATATTGGGGGTTCTAGTCCGGCTGGTGAAAAATGTCCCGCGATTAACTCTAATTTTTACGCTTTAGGCGATTTAGTACATAGCAATCTTACTTTCTGTTGAATGTATGTAATTTTGATTAAATTTATTACATGTTTTTTTGAGAACGTTATGGCTTAATTAACATGTTTTGTGAAGAAATAATTGTGATTCGATTTCAAATCGAAATTTTCAGATAGTGCTTTGAATTAACTTTTCTCTGACACTTTCACGTGCGGTACTTGGTTGGGTGTACTCTTAAGTGATAATTTAAATGTTCATATATGGGTGAATAAAAGTTCACCAATTTTTGAAGGTATCTAAATTTAGTGCACTCTTCATTCTCTTTTATATTTTCATACTCGTTAAAAGTCTTCTGTCTTTGTATGCGTCTTTTCATCATTTGCACTAAATTCCCTATTACCGGCGGACTTACATGTCTTCAAGTAAGTCCGCCGGTTATATGGCCTCAGGGAACATTCCTGACACACTGCACTTTCGCGACAGCTCCAACAGCATTCTTAATGTGTTATTAAACTGAACGCGCAGGTACAACACAAATCTACCAAGTGATCTTATATATCTTGTCTAAGAACTTTGTACCTGTCACTGAGTTAATCTCCAGCCATTATTCTTACTATCAAGTGCTCCATATAAATCAATTGTATAATTACTTTTAAGTACAGTCCGTATATCAATGGTTCCCATGATCTAATGGTGAATAATGACACTGTAATGGTAACTAATGAACATCACACCATTTTTTACAAACGTTTCACTTTACATCCCCTTGTATGTGTGTAAAGAGATGTAATGAGTTTATATAAGTTCCTTAAGAATTCGGATATCGGAAATCCGGAAAAGTATTTGTTTAAGATGATCTTTCTCTTTGAAGGTTAAATAGATTTTTATGACAATTGACTTTTCTAGAATGTGGCATTTTGTCGAAGGGATGACTCGGAATCGGGACATTCTGGGAGAGGTGTGTAGTCCGGTAACTCTACGTGGTGCACCGTGGGTAATAGAGACCTCTCTCTGTAGGGGAAAAGTTAGCCTATAGCAAATATCGGTCGACGTGGGAGTGGCTCAGCCCCTCTAGACAAGTGTCAATTCGCTAACCGGCGTTTGATTGAATAGAATGACGAATGTATAGGATTTGACGTATTTGACATGCGTTAACGACTGTCATTTACGTCAAATCTCATACATTCGACATTCTATTCCATCAAACGCAGGTTAGCGAATTGCCACTTGTCTAGAGGGGCAGATGTGGAAATGTTATGTAGATAAATAATGTAGAAGTAACTAAGAAGTATTATAAATAGTTTTCGATAAACAAGCAATAAACTAAAAAGTCCTAGAGTGGAGACCGCGAGAAGGCAAACGAAGGGTAAGGCGCCCCCTAGCCAGATGGACCAATGACCTGAAAAAGGTGGCTGGGACGGACTGGATGCGGAAGGCGGAGGATCGTACGAAATAGCGCACATTGGGAGAGGCCTATGTCCAGCAGTGGACTGCAGTGGGCTAATTAATTGATTGATTGATTGAAACTAAAAAAGGGACCTTTCCCTCCCTCTTCAACCTCCGGCTCAGGACCCACCTCAGGGGACGCTTAGTATGTTCATCTGGGCACCTTAAAGAATAACTGTACCATCTTTCCAAACTACATGAATTAATTGGTCTGATCATCAATTTTCACGTTAATATAAACGGCATAATAATTTTCATAAGCGTATGAAAAAATTTCCGTATAATAACCGGATACCCGACGCACCACTATCAAACAATCCTACTAATAATATAAACGTGATATTTTGTAAGTATGGTTGAATGGATGTTTTTTACTCTTTCACGTAAAAACTACTAAATGGATTTTAATGAAACTGTACAATAATATCTAACAATACTAACAAACTACAATAATAACAAACTATCGTCAAAATAGTTACATGGTGCGAGTGAGTAGGAAGTTTAATGAAGTCTGTAAACAGTATAATATAGACCCTTTTACTGTGAGTGTACCCATGTTGAAGAGGTGTCTAAGCCTGAACTTTTTCGCAGGTGACTAATTGATAGATGTCAGTGCCTAGAATGTATGTTGTACTAATCTTGTATTTTTAACTTAGTTTATTTATTGGAATTTTTTACTTAGCTCAAAACGCAATTTTTTATTGTGTCACTAGAAGTGAGGACTTATAATTGGCTCTCTGTGATGTAATTCATTAATATTATCCTGAAATATTAGCTGTTAGTCCTTCATACTATAATAAATAAATAAATAAATAAATAATAAATAAATAAATAAATATATTTATCTAAAAATCAATTGCTGTTCGTTAGTCTCGCTAAAGCTCTAGAACGGCTGAACGGATTTATCTTATCTTGTTCTTAAAATATTCGTGGAGGTCTAGGGAAGGTTTAAACGGTTAGAAAATATGGGCAATTGCAACTTTTTTTAAATTGATTTATGAAGCGGTACGAAGTTTGCCGGATCAGCTAGTAGCTTATAAATCAGAATAACACATAGGCTACAATTTATAACGAAAACCGATATTATAGCGATAACCAACATTTACACGGGTGGAGCCGCGGGCAATAGCTAGTCTTCACTATTATGATTAAAGACTTGCTTCTGACCCCGGGGCTATATTATGCAAGCGCTCAAAGCAAACTTATATCTGCCGATATGAACGTCAAAGAGCTTCATTGAGCCTCGTACCAGACGTGTTCAAAAATACTGATAGTGTTCTTGTAATCACCGATCTAATCAAATGTTGTTTTGCACTTACTTGTCTAAACACAATGTTTTTGTACTTATGAAATCCCCTTCCCCCCATACCGGGGGTGAGTCGGAGACCGCGAGGAGAGCCAGACCGAGAGGAATGGCCCTGGGTCAGCCGGGCTGCGAGGGATATGTCGCGAGATAACTTCACCTCCGGCCTAGCACTACGACCCACAGAAGGCGTGCGGTTTAGTCGGTTCGAGTCCGACATAACCCTCCTCTCCGGCTCCGTGGGGATTTCCGGCACGTTAAAAAAAAACAACTTGTGAAATCTTCTACTGGCGACTTTTCCGGTGTTTGATTGTCAGATTGAGTTGATTAAAGAAGTTCTATCAAGCGTTATTATTGAACCTCCTTTCCTCTGAGCCTTGGTGAAATGTTATGAGGTGTGGATCGTCCCACCTCCAGTTCGCAGACAACCTTACCTGCAAACCGGAGGTTAGCCTCTCTAGCAGAGAGAATAGCGGAGGGCATGCAGAGGGCGGGTTGGTTCTCCGGATGTCTGTCATCCAGTAAGTAGTCTTTATGACAAAGAGATCCGCGCCTGCACCCATTTTTAAAAATCCTATTAGTGAGTCATATTTTTTTGATCATAACTTTTAGATGAGAGCACCGATGATCACATTGGTACAGTAACAAACCACGTTTTCTGACAATGACGCCATCATTGGATAAAGAGGCCCCAGCCATAAGTACCAACAAAATTTGTTTCTATTCATCCAAAAGTTGGCTAGAAGAGATCGATTTGTCAAGGCGGCCCATCGTATACATTTTATTCCCTGAGCCTTTTGGTCTTGCCAGTATTAGGCTAATATTCTAGAAAGATACTCAGTACTGAATCTCGTTTTATCAGGAACAGATTGATAGACGTCTAGAATACCAACCTGATACGGTTTAATTTCGATATTTGCCATGAATCGGCTGCTATCTGACCTCCACAACCGAATTTTATCTCAATATACCTCTACTTTTAGGACCGGGGGCGAGTCGTGAACCACGCGGGGGGTACGCTTCAGAGGAGGGCCAGATCGAGAGGAATGGCTCTAGGTCAGCAGGGGTGCGAGAGATATGTTGTCTGACAACCTCACCTTCGGCCTAGCACAACGACCCACAGAGGGATTTCCCGCATGTAAAAGAAAACCACCACTTTTAGGCAAACCGCATTCACAATATATGTAGACTGTTTATACTGGAGATTAATAGAATCTACTACACATATTGAATGTCACATGTGTGTAAAAGTACAAGTCGACCCCCCCGAACAATAAGTCGGTAATGTGCTATTATGGTATTTTTATTGTTATGCGAAATTCGGCATCTATGGGTCGGGACACATGTCTCAAATTTTTTTCGAAATTTGTCTACTGATATTAACGAAGATATTTGCAATTACCACTTTATTGTACGGAAACATGTCAACACATGAATAACCAGAAAAACTTCATCATACATTGATACAATAGTGTTTTTCTTTTCGATATTCGGTAAGTTGCTATTACCAGTTTATTGTGGTGAAAATTTTATAGTGATTGCCGGTAAACGCATATGTGATATTTATATCGTATTAAATTTCCACATTTTCACTTTATTCTGATGGGTGTTATGGGTAGGGTTGCCAACTTTTTTTAGAAGAAATAGAGTATTTCCGATTTCAAAAGGGGTAAAAAAAGTACAGCCTTAGGAAAAAAGAGTACATTTTATTTAAATTATTACAAGCTTTTATTTAACTTTCGCTGTGTGTATGTATGTATTTTTTTTCGCGTGGAATCTTGCTACTCGATTTTGAAGCAGATATCCTCAACCAATTTTAATTAAATTTAATATGGTACAATGGAGCTGGTTTGATGATGGAGTAGGAAGGTGGCCATAGCTATTCCTAAATTAAATAAGACAAACCCATCGATTTTAAGATCATTTGGTTTGTCTTAACAAACTCTGGTATTATATGGTATTCATGCTCTGAAGATGGAGTCAGAAGCTGGCCATAGGAACTTCTAAACTAAACAAGATAAACCTATCGAGTTTGGGCTCATTTGGTTAGTCTTAACATGGTATTTAGTAAAACTAAAAAATGGAAAATATTGTTAATAAGCTTCTTTAAAGGTTCTGTTGTACTAAAATCATAATAATAATTTTATGCAAGGGAAGTGCTGATTTGAACATGTTGTAGCATGAACGGAAGACAGAGAAAGCACTTGCGTGATATAAGCTTTTCAAATCAGAACAACCCTTGCATAATTTTATTATTATTAGAGATGGAACACCGAAAAAATAGAAAAATTAACGTTTGCAGAAATATAACAAAAAGTGGGAAATCGAATAATGTGATTGGATAATTGGTGATCCTAGCAACGAATTGAATGCAAAGTGCAAATTATGTGGCACTACCATCACAATTCCTATTCCTCCCGTAGCGGCTTTTATCGGTAAATTCCGTTTAACGACAAAAATACTTTAAGAGAAGTGCCAAAAAACTAATCATGCGAAAAATAAAGTATTTTCGCGTACTTTATTGTTCTCATAAAATATAGAGTACAGTTAACGAAAATAAAGTACAATACTTTATTATAAAGTACGGTTGGCAACCCTAGTTATGGGCTATAGAGCCAACGCCCGAGTGCCATCACTGCGACGCGAGCGTGGACTCGGGGCTGCACACGCTCACCGAGTGCCCGGCGTTTGAGACGCCGAGGCGGGAGCTTGTGGCGGCCCTGGGGGTGAGAGTGCTCACGCTCTCCACCCTGCTCGCGGCGATGGTCCGCTGCGCGGATGCGTGGGCGGCCAGCGCCTCCTTCTGCGAGCAGGTCATGCTCGCGAAGGAGACAGCAGAGCGGGCGCGGCGCAATGAGCGAGAGAGGCTCGCTGACATCGCTGCTCGCGCCCGAAGGCGGCTCGGGCGTCGGAGGGCGCAAACTGACCTCCGCCCCCCATGAGCGCGGGCCTGAGGGTGACGGGTGGAGCCGTCCGTCACCCTAGCAGAAGCAGGCCACGGCGGCGGCGCGCATCGTAGGACGATGCGCGCCTCCCCACACCGGGGTTGAGTCGGGGACCGCGTGGCCCCCCCCTTCCCGAGGAGGGCCAGACCGAGAGGGATGGCCCTGGGTCAGCCGGGGTGCGAGGGATATGTCGCATGACAACCTCACCTTCGGCCTAGCCCTACGACCCAGAGACGGCGTGCAATTTAGTCGTATCCGTGGGGATTTACCGCACGTAAAAAAAAAAAAAGATGGGTGTTATGGGCAGAATAAAAATAGATATATTTTTGCCATTTATGTATATGCTGCCAAACTACTTGGCATTTCTATTAACCATAGGTTTTTCGAAACAGGTCACAGTCAAAATGAGGGAGATTCCATGCATGCATGCATTAAGCGGAATTTAAGGAATAAAGTGGTGTATACTCCCGACCAAATATATAACATAATTTTGAACTCCAAAGTTACCGGCGATAAGTATTCTGTTAAAGAACTTGAACAACATGAAATATTAGACATAAAACAACTTGTAGACCCTGTTCATTGGAGGCGGGATAAAGATGGCAGGACAATTCGCTGGTCGGATATTATGGAGGTGAAAACGACACACTTACAAGAGAATAAATTCTTTTTTAAATACGATTTTGATGACACTTTTTCTGAGCTTAACACAATTCTTCAAAATCCTCCATCCAGACAGCGTGGACGTAAAAGGCCACAAAGTGTGCCTATGGCAGCTAATATTGTGTTGCAACGAGCCTATCACCAGCCGATTCCAATCAGCAAGCCTTTGCATGCTGATCTGTTGGGTCTGTGTAAATCTGGAGCAATCCCACGGTTCTACCACTCGTTCTATAACTCATTAACATTTACTGATAATGTGGACGCAGTAGAGGGCAACCTGTCGGATGATTGTTAAATTTCAATTTTTTTTTCAATTTCATATTTATATTAGAATTGACTTTTGTTTAATACTGATTTTGTTTAATACTTACTCGTATAATGTTAGAAGCATTCGAAAGCAACAGGCTTGCTTAAAACGTTTAATGTCCGTAGAAAAAGCTAGTGATGTATGAAAGGACAGAAGCAGATGGTAGGCTTTTGTATCTGTCTAACCCCGAGGTAAATAGACGTAACCACTATGCACTGTCTATTAAATCAGTATCTTTGAGACTTTTTCCCAACTCAGTTGGGGATGGCTTTCTAGTCATTTTAGAAAATGGAATAGAATATAACACTTAGGTTTTATTTGCTAATAGACATGGCCGACATGGTATATCTTAGGGTCTAGGTTCAGGTCTAGGTCTAGCCTTAGGGGCTATAGAGCAATTTTGCTGGCATAGCCCTCGCTCCGACTTCTTCCTCGTATAGATTAAATCATGTGACTGTTTTTCTTAATTTGTTAAGCAGGTTATGTTTAAAATATGTGTATTATTTACTGAAATATTGTTCTGTGCAATAAAAACGATTAATCTATTTATTTTGAATTATTTTATTAAAAATACCTTAGTTTATTATACTCAAATGATTTTTGGAATTGAATGGTTACTGAAAAATGTTGTTGTCAAATTTCCGGAAACAACCCTGTAATTTACTTGTACAGTATTATTGCCCTTTAATATTACTACAATAACTTGGTTATGATATATTATGATCACTTATTGCTATACAAAATAACGTTATTATAGTCCGCAGTATGCTAGTACGTATCAACACTCTTCAAAAAATTACCACAATAATCCGGTAAGTTACTATTACAGGACAATAGAACTTTTTTAAAAACTGTAAGATCTTTCTTTTCAAATTGTAGCTTACTAGAAGCATGTAGTTTGAAATTGGTAGCTAAATACTATTTCATAAAAAATTAGCTTTCATTTCATGTATCAATGATGTCAATACTCCAACTGGTTGGAAAGTAATTCAACAAAAACAGTATATCATTTTTCCTGTAAAATTTGCTTTTTGCGATTACCGACTTATTGCCCGGAGGGGTCGAAGTGTTATTATTATACAATATAATATGTATATAACCAACTGCAAACTTAGCTTAGTTTAAAATGTTTAAATACATATAATAAAACATTTTAGGTCCGCGCGTGCGGCCGCGTCCATGGTCATTTATCACTATAATGCCGGTCATTTAGCGTTATGTCATTGGTTTTGACGTTCTGGCAAATATTTTAAAGTATAAGACAAATCACTTTGCATGGTAATGTCCTCTTACGTAGCCGACGGTACAGTGATAGTATAAAGGAGGTGATGCGCTAACAATAGAAAACTGTGATCAAAAAAATGTCTGACCTCGTTGAAAAGTCGACAACGTGACCTAATCTTTTTGTAATCAAGCTGCGAGTGTATTCGCAATTTTAAGTCTTCCTAAACGGTTTACTTAATTTTACATACATACATATAATCACGCCTTTATCCCCGGAGGGTTAGGCAGAGGTGAATTAACACCCACATTTCACCAATCTGTATTCGGTCCCACCTAATAGGGGGTGAGCCTATTGCCGTATTCCAGGCACTATTGTTGACTCGAGCCATGCTTCTGAGGCTGAGTCTGGGCTGTACATATTTGTCTGATGTTAAAGTAAATCAGCCCTATCCCTTAGTCGCCTTGTACGACACCACATGGGAAGAGAAGGGGTGGCCCAAATTCTACTCTGCCGGTAACCACGCGGTTAATTTTAATATTAAGGTATATATTTTATATAGGTTTAGATTATATAGATTTAAGGTAAAGGTATATTTCGTTATTTGCTACTGGATCTGCTACTGATGGCATAAAACGGAAAACGAACTCAAAAGCTGTTACTGTGTCACAGTTATTGTGTCCTGTCACTATCAGAGAATAATTCCGTTGTGTGCCACTGGATCTATTACTGTATTTTTTCGTTTTATGCCATAACTAGCATATTCAGTGGCATAAAATTGAAGTGTTTATGCAGATAGATAGAATCATTTGGATTGTTTTAACTTTTTCCACAACATTTCACACAACGCTATCGAACGTTAGTACTATTAATTATTCTGTGGTATCGATAAATAAATAATAATAAATATTCCACAACATTTCACACAACGCTATCTAGATCCATGCTAAGCATAGCTTAACTAGCTTGTGTTATGGAATCTAGAATGCGGATAAACATACTTAGATAATTTTTTTTGTAAATACGTACATATTATACATAGAAACACCCAGACCAATGCAAATATAAATATTCATGCATACAAATATTTGCACTGAGCGGGCATCGAACCCGCGCCACTTGCGCAGCAGCCGCATTCACTACCGCTACGCCACGGAGGCTGGAGGCTGTAGTATAAGTAGTTGGAAACAGCCACTTCAGTGACTGCCGAAGCGTCTCATAAGCTTTCACGGCAAAATGGATGCGGTTAATTCAGAAAACATGATAATTTATATGAATACGGATGAATTGAAACTAAGTTTTTTTTTGTTCAAATACATATAATATATCCTCAGAGTTCAAAAATTAATCCACTAGGGTACGGGCGGCTTTACCTGGTAATAATATATTTTAGAACGCGAAAGTTCTAAAAGTTATTATTTGCATTGGTTAAGGATGCCTCTCCGCAACTCATGTGAAATTTGGTTTCTTACAGTCTCCTGCTAAACAAAGGGGTTATGGTACAGTATGCAAACTTACGTGTGTCGTTAGAAAATCTAATCTGTCTTAATTGCCTACAGAAAGTGCGAACAGTAGCTGTTGGTTTGACTCAGCCGCTAAACTTACATCTTAGTGGTGATCTATGGCGTGCGGTGCGATGATAGAATGTTCCTGTGGGCATGATGTCAAATAATTTATCTACATAAGCACAAACCATTGCGGTAGAAGGCACACAGCGAGTTACAGTCCCACCTGAGGCTGAGTGGTTCCACATCGTCTACGACAAGTCTTGACGCCTGTCTTTGCACCGAGTCAAAGGGGCCAGGCTGGTATGACTTATGAATCTGAGGCTTTTTAAAACTAACAATCTTTTTAAATCCTTTTCCCTGCACACTTTTCACTAGTTCTCTACTTTTTACACTCTCTTTTCTAAGGTTCGCTGGAAGAAACTACTAAATAGAGCCCCTGTACTACTATTTCCATCTATGCATCTCTATATTTGTTTTTGTGTGTAAATAAATAAATTAAAGCGTGCACTAACAACTTTTATTATTATCCGTTAGAAAAGCAAAACCTGTTCGTAATATTAGCTATGATTAGCTGTCCATCTAAGATTTGAGTCCGGGTTGGTCATAAATCTATCTGAAGTCTGAATTCGTCGTTTAAGTCGACTGTTATAGTCATTTGGAATTTCGAATGATGGATGTTTTTAGGGCCTCATTAAAATCTCCAGGGCCAAAGGCAACCCCACCGATAAGTCACTACATCTGCTGATGAGTGAATGAAAAATTATTATTTGTATGGTACACAACGAAAAAACACATTACAGTATATGGTAGGTACAATTTCGCAGTATATAAACAATTGGCAGCTTGTCGCACAAGGCTATCTTTTCCAGGCAACCATGGGATGGAGAGATGAAGCATGAACCATGAGACGGAGGCTCTGGTACAGGCTATCCGCTCGTAGTTTAAACATCTTCTATTACGCAACCTATTTCTTCCTAGTGTATGAAAGAAATAACGTTTAGAAAATTGCTATTCCGACACTTGATGTTACGGCTTTTACACTCAAGTAGGTATTGCCGTAATAGCTATATCGAAGTCATTTAAAAAGTACATTATAAATAACATAACTAAAATAAAATTAAAACGAGGCGCCAAATCTACTATAAATGATTAGTATACCAACGCATTTTAAACCTACGTATGCTAACAATCTAAGTGCTTTGAGTGCACTCTTCCAATGTTTACCGAAAAGAATTGCTTTAACCCCATTCCCATACAAGTACTAAGACCAGTAAAGATTTTATTAAGAAATATTCATAACCTGTAATGCATTCGCATATAATTAATGAGAAAACAGGTCTATAACCGCGGTTCTCAATCAATTAGGCTATTGCACTCCACAGCTGGACATAGGCCTCTCTCAATGTTGGGACGCTTTGGTCGACTGCTTCCACGCTGGCCATCCTCGACTGACGAAGTAAGAAAGTAGCTAGGAGAGACTGGATATAGAAGGTCTGTATCCCGTACTGGATTAAGTAGATGTAGCATCGCACCAAAGCCGAAATACGGGTGGCTTATACTACTACACTGGGACATACATCGGTTAAAAACGATGTTCAAAAACTCGACTAGCCGTAGCAAATACAATGCACCACGTACCTTGGACTGCTCCAGCCTCGTTGAGCCTCCACCTTCGTAGTAACTGATATCCTTTTATTTGCAATAGGTATACCGGCAACTGTTTATGCGCGCAGGTTGGGGGTGGTTTTCACACAACCGATTACGATAAGCTTCTTGCTCCAATTTTTTACGAGTCCGTTGTGCCTGACAGCCCCTGTCAGACTGCGTTTTGCTAACGAACGCACTTCACGCAGCATTGAACACCGATGACAACAAAGATGCGTTTGGTCTTCACGATAACGAAACAACTATGTAATCGATTGAATGCACAAAAGTGGTATCAATCACAGAAAAGTTACGAGGGAAATCGATTGTCCTGGTTCGGACATGTAATGCGTAGGGATGAAAGTAATGTTGTAAGGCAGGCATTAACTATGGAAGTCGATGGCTGCAAGGGAGGAGGAAGACCTAAGAGGAGGTGGATGGACTGTGTGAAAGATGATATGGTTAAGAAGAGAGTGAATGTTGAGATGGCTGCAACTAGAGATAAGTGAAAGTAACATACATGTTGCGCAGACAGCAAATATACTTGGGATAAGGCAGAAGGATGATAAATTCGATTCACTGAAGTGAAAAAGAAAAACATAATTTCATTTTAGCACACAAGGTCTCGCGGCTTATTTCCAGGATCCAAATTCTTTGTAATATCACGGACAAGTCTAATAAATACCCAATTGACAGCAAATTGTCGTTTTGTGAACACAAAATATGGGCATGGAGAACAACTATTCCCAACATCCAATTATTTGAGATTTTCAGGAATTATCGTTAGGCTAGGATTTGAAACATGACCGAAACTTAATATACAAGAATTTAAATTTTCCAAGTCATGTCAAGGTTGCTTAGTTGGCATTCTCCTTAGAAAGAAATCGGTCGCTTGTTCTAATCCTGGCTCCTCCTGGCAGCTTGTTCTAATTCTAATCTGGATATTAACTATTTCCGATTTGGGGTAGTCAGAGCTCACGGAGTGTTTTGGTGCAGTCAGTTGGAAGACCAAAGGCGCGTCCTGCTTGGCTTCTTCACTGACGAAACAGAAACTCTTAGTTCTTACAGGGACGGGAGGGAGCAGGAGTGTAACTTCACTGGTGTTGAACACGTCCATAGGCCCCGGTAACCATTTTCTGCCACCTAAGAGGTATAAAAAAAAGAATAGAAAATACAATAGTACATTACTACAGAGGCCGGGAAGAAAGGGGTTGCCGGCCGAAGACATATAGACCGGATAGGTCTGAGGCAGGCAACCCCATATTTCCCGCCGAGGTATGTATAGTGCTTTTCTCAAACAGGCAATGAAATAAAAAAAACAAAAAATCAAAGATTTATTTTTAAAGAAATTAAATGTAAACAAGACAAAAACTAAAACTCACGTGTATATTACTATTTCGTCTATTTTAGCTTGATTTTAACAGAAAACATTTACATTTATGTTCATTATCATGTTACTTAACAAAAGTATAAAGGCACGTTTCTGAACGAACAGTGACACTTATCATTGTTATAAATGTCAATTTGTTGCAACTAAATTAGGTAAATATTAATATTTCAATGTTTATATCTTTAGTTAAGAAAACAATTAATAATAATGTGTTATTAGTTATGTTAATGTGGATTTTTTTATGTAAATAAAACTGCTCTAAGTACATACCAAGTCGTTTATTGTTTTTTAATAGATACGCATAGTGGCAGAGTGTCGATGCCTTTGCCACATATTTATGTGGAATCGAAATTAAAAAAGAGGACGTCTCCGGCCTAGGCTTTGCAAGGTTTGTATGAAATTCCATTACCGGCCTCTGGTCCTAGCCTTCTAGCTTCGCAGCCTATTATGAGGAACGTAATGTCAATATTTCATTGCATGTTTAAAAAATTAATTAATTATGTCTAGAATTGACATTATATCCCCATAATGATTGGTAATGACAAAGGTTTATTATTAAACGCTTTTCTAAGTCGCATCGAAAGTATTGGGTGCGTTAACACGCACGCGACAACTTGACAAGCCAAGCCACACATAAGGGCAGTGTGTTGGCAAGCTTGACTCGACCTACTAAACCTGTCACACTGCATATGAGGAGTAGGGTGACAGTGATACCTTAATTTTTTAGTTTTCATTTGCTAACTTGGTACTTATCGCGATAATTTTAATGGGAACTTGCTTTTTGCCGACGTTTTCTTCTTCATGGTCGTGAGTGTCGTAAACGGTGACTGAGGATTTGAGCTCTTCTTCAGCCGACAGTAAACATACAGCCCATTACAAAGTGCTGCTTGACGCCAATAGGCTCGCTTTCCATTAAGTGGGACCGAAATTTATAGTTAATGAAATATGGGTGTTGTTATACCTCTGCCTACCGGTTCAGGGATTCACAGGCCTAAATATCGAAAGAACAAACAAGCACAATATGACGAATTACATTGCTGCAAAGCTGATAGATATAAAGTATTTTCGTAAAATATTATACATAAGTAGAAAACGCTGAGACCAAAGTCACTAAAGCCACTATACGAATATTAGTACAACGCTGGAATCGACTTCGCAACCTCCAACGTAGTGGTAGACCCTTATATCGCCGCGCTTCACAAGTCATTCACGGCATTCCATTAAAGGCATTCCTCGCCCTGTTAGCATCTATTTTTTTCCCTCAAAGCTCATGCTCGCCCTACTATTGAACAAGTGCAGGCGGTTCGCCTTGCTCGGACGTTTCACTGCGCATACGAACATACACACAAACAAACACATGCATACATAAACATACACACACAGACATTCCTGTGCAAACACGTGTTGTTTGCCTACATTACAACCTATATTCGATCTGTAATGATTTCTCCCTGTATTAATAGAGTAATTTTGAATACGTTTCTCGTAATGATAACATATCATTAGCATAATATGATTATTGGTTTTAATGATATCATTATGTTTTATGTTGGAAGCAAAATGTTGTTGGTTCTGTTTTTAAAATTAAGATGTTATTCATTTAGAATTAATTAGAATGATATGTTTTTATTCTATGAAGTAAGTGCCTACCTACTTAGATACTAGCCTACCTCATGGTAAGTGGTTACCGTAACCGATGAGCATGGAAGCTCCCACGATAGTACTTTTAGAAAGGACGAGAAATACCTAGTCTTTCAGAACTTTTACATATCGTAGACTATTATTATTACTAGCACTTATGATTGTATTTTTATGGGGAGACTGCCGTTTAACATCCCAATCCTGAGAAGAAAGCCTCGTACTCCAGAGCCTCGCTAATCAACCGTCTTGCAGGTAAGATTGGCTTGATTCTTAACGATCTTTGTGAGTCTTAAAATATCCTAAGGACTCGAAGACATGAAACGTATTTTAAATTATGATTTCTCCAATATTCTGTGTCATAATTAGCAATTTACATAAGCATATTGTGAAGTTCGAGACTGTCATAATATTAATCATTATTTACCGCCAAATAATTTCGTTGTCAAATAATATATTATCAGTGATCTTGTCGCCATTGTCGCAAGGATACATAGAAATGCTTTTAACAATTATATAACGGTTATTTGGTGATTTGTCAAGGTATAGCTGTCAAGTTCGGGTACAATTTGGAGACAGTTCCTTGCCTTGGATTTGTACTTCCTCATGAAAAAACATCGGACTTATGATTAAAGCTGAACGGTGTTTCGTCATATTGACCCAATGATACTAAGTAATCTTGTCCGTCCTAGAGAAGATATCGAAGGAGGATTACTTTTTTCTACCATTCTTGTTGGAAGGTAGAATTTGAATCTTCTATTGTAGAAGATGAAGCAGGACAAGCCTTTGATCTAAATGAAATGAAATGAAATGAAATGATGGTTTATTTGTCAGAATATGGGTGAGTGGGTACATAGTTTTTGGATGTTTTACATTCTAGGTGCAAGCCATACCTACTCTACCAAGGTGTGGCGTACAAAAATATGTCTTAAAATTAAAATTAAATTATTCGATAGTTAAAATTATTGTAAATATTATCATGCAAAAAATAATGACAAATATCACAATTTAACATTATTTAAAAATTCGTCAATAGAATAACAACATTTATCCATTAGTAATGTAAAGAGTTTTCTTTTAAATGCATTGATCGTATTAATTTCTTTGAGGCTATTTGGTAACTTATTATAAATATGTATTGCCATACAATATACATTTTGACTAAATACATTCACTCTTTGTTTAGGAATTAATAGCTTATGAATATGCCTACTCGCTCTAACTACGGCGTCATTGTGCTTACAAAATAGATGCATATGACTGTGTACGAAAACACAAATCTCAAAGATGTACAGACTGGCAGTGGTAGTATATTGTACTTTTTAAAATATTCCTTACAACTGTCTGTTTGCTGTAAGCCAAATATTGCTCGTATACATTTTTTCTGAACAATGAATGCTCGGTTGGCGTATAAGAGGGTGTTCTTATGAGGCCGGATTTGCACATCTTTTGGATGGTCCATTATCTCGGCCTATATCTCTGGTTAGCAGGAATTGGATTAGATGGATTAAGGAAAGACAGTAAGGGGCAGGTGGGTTTGCCATCCCTGTATCCTTACAGAGTTGTGATCCTCATAGTTAATAGACCGTCTCTCCCGGCTACAGTTCAGAAGTCGAAGTGGACCTGTGCTAAATTTTATATAGATCGATTCAAGCATTACAAGGGTGTGATTGGTTAACAAATATTCATCCACTCGTCAATTCAAACTTTCGCAAATATAAACCTGGTATGATTACTCAGTCACCACAGTACCAAAGTTAAATGACAAACCATGAACTAAACGATTTATGAACATTTATACAGTGATAAATCATAGAGCGCACCCATATTTAATATTAATAGTGGTACAAATATAGTTAAAAACAATAACAATAAGTTTCGCGCCAACGGACAGCCGACCACAGAGTATACAGTAAAAACATTATGCAATAAGGTGCGCGAAAAGAGGACTTAAGTATATTAAATGTAAAGTTACCCGATGGTTAGCTGCTAGTCATAATTTGAACAAAGATTATGAATGTTTATGAGTTCAAATGTTGAAAACTTGCAAGTGCATACTATGAATTTAAATAGCCTGACGTTTTGAAACACAGATCTCCCTATACCTATAAAATTATACTATAAAATTATCGAAAAATGGAGGGACATTGTCTCCTTTGTCCAGGCGCGTTACGGTCCCTAGGCACATCTTTTTGTCTCTTCCAGGGGAGCTACCACGGGTGATATCGTTGTACAGTCAGCAGCAGAAATATCTTGACTACAAAGTCTCAAAGTTATCTCAAAACTAAGGTATTAAGAGCACATTAAACTGTTTTATTGGTATAAATTGTAATATTGTTCGAACTAAAGGTGTGTATATCAGAACAATCAGTTAACAGGAAGGGAGGTGAACCAAGGCATAAAGATAATTTTGAGTACTTTGTTCATCAAGATCAATGTGAAGTTAACTGTACATGACTAATAACCTTATATTAAAAAGAATTGGAAACGACGTTGACGTTCAAAAATGGTCGCTCTAAATCAGGATAAGTAGCCGATCTCAACTCAAGCATCAGAGTAATAAAACATTCAAAAATAAGAATTTCAGTTCTGTTATATAACGCGGTATACTTTTAACATCGTGATAGTATTAAGATGACCCCTTCTTTTAATATAAGATCTCTTATTGTGCCCTACGGTTTCACCCGCCGTATTCGGTTCTATCTCACATCTTATTGCTGCACATAACACAATACCTAATTATTGCTCCAGAGATTATCACGTTCAAACAGACAAATTTTTCAGCTTATCAGTAGATATAGATTGTATCTAATGTGACGCTATTTTCTCTCCTTTTGCTACGAGTATCATGGAAATTTGTTTTACTGAACAATCATCATCATCTTTGCATGAGTCCCGATCAATATCCGAAGCTTTTACCTCAGAGTCCGAGATGAGCTTCCCGGTTTACTTACCAACTTCGCACGGCCTTGTGCATCTATGGTTGTGAGGTTATGTACTACGACGACAGGCCAGCACTTTTTGGGTCTCCTCCTGCTACAGGGGCCTGGCGTAGGCAGCCTGGCCAGACATTTGCTATCCACGTAGCCTGATATCGTTACAAAACTTGGTCACACCGTAGACTACACTCTTGCATTTCAGATTTCAGATTGTAGATACAATGCCACCTTTTTACTGACCAATATAGAAGTAATTCAAAAAGCGTAGATTCGATGTATATGTCGCCGCCAACTAGCTTAATCAGCAGTTCAATTAACTGCCTAGGCGGTTAACTAAACGGCACCATCAATGAACGGCCTGAATGATAATCAACCGTAATGTTTATTACGACATCTAATAACCTGGCTGGCTAATGCTTAGGCCGTTCGTAAGATGGGGCGCTACCACGAAATAAGACAGAAAATTACATACATACATATCTTACATCTGTAAGTACTCGAAGGGGTAGGCAGAGATGTATTCACAGAAAATTATTGATAGGTTCATTGAAAAATTTTTGGACAGGTTAGGTTAGAAGGCATTAGCCTTCGTGGTTATTTTTTTTATAACCATGTAGAAATAAGTCATTGTTTAGCTGTTTGATTAAATGCCTAGGTAAGTAATTAAACGTCATTGATCCAAGCTAATTAGTTGCCTAGCCGTTTAATGAAATGGCTGAATACCATTTCGGCCGCTAATTGAATGGCGCCGTTCAGTAAAGAGCCTAGGCAGTTAATTGGAGGGCTGATTGAGCTAGTTAGCTGCGACATATGCACATACATATATGCAAGCAAAATATGGAAATCTTTGAGAACGTCGCCCGAGATTGGCGCCCTAAATGGCGTAAACTTGGGTGTTGACTCACTCGTCACATTCGCAAATGAATCACGAAATTTCAGCCCATCATCCAAGACCTGACTCATGACTCAACGCGTACTCCGAGAATACTAAAATGTTTTGGAAACAGAATTAATTAACTGTCTGAGCAAGCCTGGGGATGCGTGACATATTTATTTATTTTTGATCTGGTCTCATTTAATGTGCAAATTCGAAAAATATTTGAAATAATCAATAAATTATTGATTGAGAATATATCCTGCTTTTTCACCTGAATACGAAAAACTGAAGAGAGGGTTATTATTAATTTGTAATTTCTAAAATATTGCCAGAATACTATGAACATCTTTACAGTTTTTATATAAATTAATTTAAATTTTAAACTGATACAGATCGCTAAAATAATGCTGCTTTTTTTTTTTTTTTTTTTTTTTTACGTGCGGGAAATCCCCACGGATACCCGCCCCTCCGGAGCCGGAGGGGAAGGTTATGTCGGACTCGAACCGACTAAACCGCACGCCGTCTGTGGGTCGTGGTGCTAGGCCGAAGGTGAGGTTGCCTTGCGGCATATCCCTCGCACCCCGGCTGACCCAGGGCCATCCCTTTCGGTCTGGCCCTCCTCGGGAGGTGGGGACCACGCCGTCCCCGACTCAACCCCGGTGTGGGGAGGCGCGCATCGTCCTACGATGCGCGCCGCCGCCGTGGCCTGCTTCTGCTAGGGTGACGGGTGGCTCCACCCGTCACCCTCAGGCCCGCGCTCATGGGGGGCGGAGGTCTGTAAGCGCCCTCCGACGCCCGAGCCGCCTTCGGGCGCGAGCAGCGATGTCAGCGAGTCTTTCTCGCTCACCGCGCCGCGCCCGCTCTGCTGTCTCCTTCGCGAGCATGACCTGCTCGCAGAAAGAGGCGCTGGCCGCCCACGCATCCGCGCAGCGGACCATCGCCGCGAGCAGGGTGGAGAGCGTGAGCACTCTCACCCCCAGGGCCTGCACAAGCTCCCGCCTCGGCGTCTCAAACGCCGGACACTCGGTGAGCGTGTGCAGCCCCGAGTCCACGCTCGCGTCGCAGTGATGGCACTCGGGCGTTGGCTCAATACCCATCAGATGCAGATACCGCCCGAAGTAACCGTGCCCGGTTATCATCTGCGTCTGACGGTACGAGAGGCTCCCGTGTGGCCTCTCTAGCCACTCCCCCATGATGGGCCTTACCGCCGCAATGACGGCGTGCCCTGCGCGTGGTTGCCCAAGTCGTCGCTCCCACTCGGCCACCATGACCTGGTGGAGCCGGGATTTCTCGGCCCGAATGTCCTCGGGCTCGGGATCGAATCCCCGCTCCCGCGCCTCCTTTCGGAACTGGTATAGTGCCGAAAGGGCCCTCGCTTCCAGGATCCACGGTGGCGATCCGGCCAGGAGACTCGCCGCTTCGAAGGATATCGTGCGGTATCCCCTGATGGCCCTGGAGGCCATCGTCCTCTGCGCCGTACGGAGCAGAGGCAGGAATCTGGCCCCCAGGGTGTCCGCCCACACGGGGCACCCATATAGGGCCATGGACCGCACGACACCCGCGTAGAGTCTCCTGCAGGAGGTCCCTGGGCCCTTCAAGTTGGGCAACAGCCGACTCAGGGCATTCGCCGTGGTGACCAACTTGGGGCGCAGGCTTCGGAGATGTTGTCCGAAGTCCCATCGACCGTCAAGCACGAGCCCCAGGTATTTCAGCTGGGGCTTGATGTCGATGGGAGTGCCTCCCACTGTAAGGCTGGCTCCCGGGCCTGGCCTGCGCCGAGGACCATGAAAGAACATGGCCTCGGACTTGTGCAGAGCCACCTCGAGACCCAGCCGCCGGATCCGTTCGACGACTTGACCAACCGCGGTCGTGGCCCTCAGGGTCGCCTCGCGGTGCGTAGCCCCGCTCACCGTCACCAGCGTGTCGTCCGCATAACACGTGACGGTGGCACCGTACGCGAAGTCACCGCGAAGCACCCAGTCGTAACCGATGTTCCACAGTAACGGCCCCAGGACCGATCCCTGTGGGACACCGCACGACATCTCACGCCTACCGACTCCGGTCGAACTCGGGTAGACGACGGCTCTCTCCGTTAGGTAAGCCCCGACTATGCGGCGGAGGTAGAGAGGCACACCGTGGTACACGAGTGCCTCCCTGATGCAACTCCAGGGCAAGGTGTTAAAGGCGTTGGAGATGTCCAAGGACACCACCAACATCACCTCGCCCCGGGCGACCGCATCCTCCGCCAGAGTCCTCACACGCATGATGGCATCCACAGTGGAACGCCACCGGCGGAACCCAAACTGGGTATTCGCCAGGTCCGGCCCCACTCTAGAGAGATGCTCGACGAGGCGCTTGGCAATTACTCTTTCAAAGAGTTTGCCCACCTCGTCGAGCAGCACTATGGGCCGGTACCCGGACGGCTCGTCCGCCGGGCGTCCCTTCTTGCGGATGAGGACCAGCTTCCCCGTCTTCCACATCTTCGGAAACTGGCCCCGCTCCATGCATGCGCTGAGGAACCCTCTCAGTCGGGGTTCGAGACCGTCTTCCCCTAGAGCTAGGACCCACGCGCGGCCTGGAATGCCGTCGGGTCCCGGGGCGGTGTTCTTCTTGGCCCTCAGCCTTCGCACCGCCAGCTCTAGTTCTACCCAAGTGACCTCGGGCACGTCGTCGTCAATCACCGCACTGGGCGCCGTACTGGGTGCCGTAGGCGACCGAGGCGGCGGAGCCATCTGCGGCGGAACATGTTCCGCTCGCGCCGGGAATAGGGAGTCGACCACTCCTCCGAGCAGAGCCGGTTCGAGCACCTGGGTCAGCGGAGGGGCCCGGGGGCGCAGCTTTTCTCTTACCATAAGGTAAGGCCGCCCCCATGGGTCCCGCTCCAGCGTCTCCAGGAGCTCCCGGTAACAAGCGGCCTTAGACCGCTTGATCTCCGCTCGGAGGGCATTCCGGGCCTCCCTGTATCCCTCGTGAAGCTCCGCCAGTCGGGGCTCCGAATCTGCGGTACGGCTACGCCTCCTACGGAGTCGAGCCCACCGGCGGTGCGTGATCACGCAGGCTTGACGCAGCCTCGCGATCTCCGCATTCCACCAGTAGACCCGACGCCTCGGATTATAGGCTGGAGCCCTAGGCATACCCGCATCGCAGACCCGTGTCATGGCCTCCCGGAACCAGGCCGCTTCATCGTCTATGTCGACAGGCCTGTCCGGCGCAATGGCCCAGGCCTGTACGATGGCGGCCTCCAGGAGGTCCTCCCGATTCAGTCGCCCCAACACCCAGCGCGGCTCGCGTTGGGCCGATATGACCGGCGCATCACCCGCAGGAGGGGAGACATCGAACCGAACGTATCGGTGATCCGATAGTGTCTCCACCTCCACGGCGACACGCCAGTCCCGCACGCGGAGTGACAGGGAAGCGCTCGCGAACGAAAGGTCTATGATCGACCTGCGCTCCCCCGCCACAAAGGTGCCCACATACGTGGCTTCGGCCCCGCGATTCTGGAGAACTAAGCCGAGAGAATCGGCCCAGCTCTCCAGAGCCCTGCCCCGCGCGTTCGTGCGCCGGGAACCCCAAGCCTGAGACCAGGCGTTGAAGTCCCCGAGCACAAGAACCGGACGAGGCGTACAGGCATTGACGACGTCGGTCAGCCGCTCCAGCGACCGCCGATACTGCCCGATGAGTCGGTGTGACCCCGGCGTGAGATAAACTGCCACGACCGCAATCTCCCCTACACGCGCCGCTACGATGCCATGCTCCCTTGCGATCACTACAAGGGGAGGGGCACCCGCAGCGGCGTTATGCACCAGTGCCGCCGATCCATCCAGGTCGACCACCCAGGCGGGCCCGAGGGGCCGGTGAGTGTATGGATCGGCGACAGCGGCGACGTGTATGGACCACTGTGCCATGCTCTGGAGCAGAAGGGCCTGAGCATCGGCACCGTGGCCCAGGTTCGCCTGCAGGATGCGGAGCTGGGAATCCATTACGGAACCATCTCCGCATCCCGCCCCGAACCATTGGCGGAACGCCCGCCTCGCGGCTTCGGCTCCCCGCGGGTGCAGGCCTTGCTGCCAACCCTGTGGTCGGCCGGCTTGCCCTCCGCCGCACACCTAAAACAGTGTGGCGGAGCTTCGCAACCACCGGCCCTATGACCGGGTTGGCTACAGCGGAAGCAACGGTCGCCGACCGTTACCTCCGCCGTGCACTGCACTCCCACGTGGCCGACCGACAGGCACCTAAAGCACCTAGCCGGTCGGTCCTGTAGGAGGCGTACCCGCACCCCTACAACTCCGCCCACCGCGAGGGTCCGCATGTCGGCAGCCTTTTGGGCTGCTGCAATGGGGCAGCCGACAACTACTGCCCCCTGTCCGCGACGGCCGTAGCGGATTGCTCCGACCTTGACCGCTTCAGGGGGGCAGCCCCCGGCCTCCGCCACGGTGATCCGAATTTCATCGGCCGTGATGGAGTCGTCCAGGTCCGAAATGCGCAACTCTGCGCACTTGGTGGGCCTGGACACCCGGACGTCGGCTGCATTCAGCGTCTCCCTAAGCTTAGCCGCTATGGCATCAGCCTTGGGACCGCTTGTAGCGCCAGGAACGTGGATGAGCCGGGCACCCGTCCGAGTGTGAGTCACTCGGAGGGTCCCCGCCACGTCGAGGGCCCTCATGTCAATGAGGCCCCTCGCCTGTTTTACCAGGTCCACGTACTGCACGCCCCTCTCCGTCGCCTCCGGTGTCATCGTTAAGACGACAGCGGTGGTACGGGGGACGCGCAGCCTTCCCGGCGCTCCCTTCGCAGCAGCCAGGGCCTTCTTGGCCCTTTTTGCTGCCTTTTTACGGGCGTTCCGCGATTTTTTGGCCTCACCGACCACCTCCCAGCCCCCTGCCGGTGCAGAGCTACTGGAGGCAGTCGGGGC
Organism: Eilema caniola; assembly: GCA_949126895.1. Taxonomy (NCBI): domain Eukaryota; kingdom Metazoa; phylum Arthropoda; class Insecta; order Lepidoptera; family Erebidae; genus Eilema; species Eilema caniola. The sequence continues at coordinate 23,869,617 of OX421467.1, forward strand.
CGAAACCGGTGCCAGGGCCGGGGCTGGGACTGGGGACGTCTTCCCCTTGCCCTTCCCCTTTCCCTTGCCCTTGGCTTGGGCACCCCTGGCTGACGCAGCGATGGTGGCCGGGGCAGCCGGCGCAGTGGGCGCGACGCGGGCCGACTCCTGCGGGGACCCCGCCGCTACCGTGCGGATGGGGCCCCGCTTGACCGCTCCGGCGTATCCCCCACTCGGCTGCGCCAAGGGTGGACGGTGAATGGAGGCCATAATGGCCTCCAGACAGCTCCGCGTCCACTCCTCGTGCCGCGCCTGTTGTGCCGCCATTGCCGCCATGCAGGCCTCCAGTGCGTTCGCGGACCCCGCCGGCACAGGCGCCTGCGCCTGCCAGGGCTGCGGCTGGGCGAGCCGCAACGTCGGCCTCGGCTGCGCCGGCAGCGGCGGCCGCGGGACCGCTAAGCGCGGCGGGAGCGGCGGCGGCGGCAAACGCGGTGGTGCCGGTGACGTCGGTGGCGCCGGCTGCACCGGAGGAGAAGGCGGCGCCCCCGGCCGCACCGGCGACCTGGACCGAGATGGTGGCGATGGCGGTTCCGGCTGCGCTCCGACCCTCCGCCTCTCTGTGCGGGCCACACGGTCTTGGAGCGCCGCCAACTCAGCCGCCATCTTGGCCATCTCCCCGCGGTATTCCGCCGCCTGCCGCTCGGTTTCCCCGAGCAAGGCCTCCTGACGCCTGCCGAGGTCAGCCCGCTCCTGCTGCGCGCGGCCTAGCTCCGCCCTGAGCAGATTGTAATGCTCCACTAGGCGGAGCGTCGACCGCATGAGCCGGTCCTCCTCCGGCGTCATAGCCCCAGTTCGGGCCTCAGCAAGGCCTTTAAGGGCCTCCACCACCTGGTTAGAGGTGGTGTCGCCGGCACAAGGCAAGGGCGCCGCCGAGGAGGAGGAACTCGGCGGCGCCATGACACCCTTCGGGACTGGGGCTGGGGCACGCTTTTGAGGGGCAGCCCTCTTGCCACCCCGCGTCTTTCGGCGACCGAGCGCCGCAAACTTGGGCGGGGGAGAAAGGTATTCTCCCTCCTGTCCGCTGCTGGACGTGGACCCGTCGGTCATGCTGACCTCCGGGTCCGGCTCATAAGGCCGAAGGGGAGGAACCTGGTCCCTCTTTCCGGCTGAGCTCCGGGTTGCTACGCCCGGACTGCTAGCCCTGCTCTGGGCGGCGGTGTCAGGGTGGTCCGACACCGCTTGGGACGCGACCTCCGCGTCTTGGTGCTGCGCGACCTCCGCGCAGACTATTTCGCTTGGTAAGGGGTTTTTTTGGGTTTTGTTATCAAGATTCTCCATAAGTTCCCACGAGTAGAACCGCTCTAATCACACTTCCTGGGTGACGGCCATTCCAGGAAGCGGGGTACATACTGTGGAGGTCCCCAGGTATCCACAGGTTTTAAGCGACTTCGCTGTCGGGTTTTCAGACTTTTCCTTGTCGCGGGCCGGCCAATTAAGGCAAGCCCCACGGCCCCCAGGATATCGGCGTTCCCGAGTGTGGCTAGCACTCAGGTCGTTGTCGATATCTCGGAGGTTACGCGATGCGGGGGAGTAGCCAACTCTCCCAACGCCGACGGCGGCACGAATGCCCGTCAGCCCCTGCGCGAGCAGTAGGCCAACCCGTCCCCGGATCAAACGATCCCATCGCCTCTCCCGTGTCTCCTCTGCTAAAGCAGAGGGGTACCGGGAGCGACGGCTAGCCCTAAAAAGGGCTGTTGAGGTGGGAGGAACCCTACGGATCCCTCCCCGCGGGCCTTGCAGGCCCGCCATACCACGACCCCCTCGTGCAATGGGGTCAGCTAGCCCTTAAAAGGGCTGTTGGAATGGAAGGGTGTCCTACAGACCCCTTCCCGCGGGCCTTGAAGGCCCGCCATCCCACGACCTCCTCGTGAGGTCAGCCGTCGGGTTATTCGTCAACGGCCAACAGAACTCCCAAGGTAGGAGCCTGTTAGCCGTTGTCCAGGGTGCACCAGCCCCCCCGCTTCCGCTCCCCAGGACCGCGGTCCAAAGGGGGAAGAAACGGAGAAGCCGACGTGGAGGTTACCCAACCAGCACCCCAAATAATGCTGCTGGCGCTTACTTACTCATGTGCATTTGAATTAAATAAATCTCTTCGTAGCCTAAGTCAGCCTTGACGGGGTGACTGCCACTTACCTCCCAACCCCGAAAGGAAAGCCTACTCTAAAGCCTCATCCGTCAAGAAGCAGATGCACCGGATTGCAGGGGAGAGACCTGGTCCCGAAATTCTTGATAGGGCCCCATATTCACTAGCCCCTCTAGACAAGTAGCAATACGTTAATGGAATAGAATAGATTGATCAATGTATGGGATTGACACACGTTGACGACTGTCGTAAACGTTATAAACTTCAAATCTATACTTTCAAGACAGACAATACTATCACAGTATAACGAGTAATTGTTATCCAACTAAAATTATAAATGCGAAAGTTTGTAAGTATGGATGAATGGATGGTTATTTGTTACACTTTTACGTAAAAACTACTATACTAGTTTATGATACTGTTGCATAATAAGGGTTCTTAAAACACGAGTGTGTTTTAAAAGTTTTTTTAAATTATCACACGAGTGTTATAAGGCTAAGTTATGTACAGTGTCATACACTACTTTATCTACTCTCATACTATAATACATAAACTAATTTATTTTACAAATAAAACCAAACTTTGTTTAATTTAATTGTAAAATGTTGGCGCCAAGGCGCTAACATCGATTGCGCATGCGTGTATCTTTTTTTTCTTCCGAATCGGCGGATTTTTAAAGTAGAGATTCAGTCCAGATGGAGGTTGTATAGGTGTATCGTTATGATTAAAAGTTATTTAATGATATAGGTGTCCATACAAGACCTGTATCGTAATTTTTTTGGCCTGTGCGTAATGTTTGTCATAAGAGTTTTGATTTCATTTTTATAATCTTTGTATTATAGTATTAGAGTAGGTAAAATGGATTTTAATTAAACATTACAATAATATAGCTAACAATTTATAAAGATATTGTGTTATTTGTCGCGATAACCGATATCCATGCGAGCGGAGCGGGCAGAAGCTAAGCGAGTAATAAACAACTATGAAGTATTAATCGTTAGATTGTGATACTATGTTCAAACAACCGCTCCATATGTTATCACCTTCAACCTTTATAGATAATAAGTCCACCAGTCTTGTCTGCCTGTTGCTCTGTGTTCGGTTGACAAAGGTCGCGGCGGTTCGCTCACGATTTGAACCTGCGACCGACAGCGCCATGGGAACAGGACTTTATGGACCATACCATTGACGCGTATTCATTTTAATTTTAGTGGCGGCTACTATTTGATAAAAAATAATATTAGTAATTGAAATTACTAATATTCCCTTTAACCCTTTCAACTAAGCTAAATTGCTTGTGTTACGAGTGGGTTCACGTCGGTAGTTTAATGTGTAGGATTCGAACCCGGAACCACTCGATCATAACGCCGACTCCTTAACCACTAAGCTACCGACGCTTTTTTCCTTGGACTACACCCCTGCTTATCATTAGGCAGGGTGTCAAGGTTATTTTCCACGGGCGAGACGAGACGAGGCGAGAAGAGAATTGAAATCGCACTGCTCCTTTTTTCACCAAAAATAGCCATCGCGAGAAGATTAAAAATTAGTTATACAAATTTCAATTCTCTCCTCGCCTCGCCTCGCCTAGCCACTCTGGTGGAAAATCACCTTGAACGTGATTTATACTCTATTTCGGAACCAATATGGTTCATTTTTGCACAAACAAATATTTCAATTCACGCCTCGCATATTCTCGTCAATCCACACTGTTTCCACCGAAGATACGCTGGGAGAGGATTGAAAATTTGCCATCCAAATTTCAATTCCCTTCTCGCCTCGTCTCGTCTCACCCCTCTAGTGGAAAATCACCTTCAGTGTCAATTTGACGATCTGAATATTTAAAAAATGCAGGGAATGGAACAAAATAAGAATAGTCCATTTCAATGAACTTAAATAAAGCTAGCAATAAAATCTTCCTGATATCAATTACTTAGCGGATTCCTGTCCACCACTGGGCACAGGCCTCTTTCAATATGTGCCATACCATAGCACCTGATCCTACGCCTTCTTCTTCCAGTCTGTCTCAACTAACACTTCACTTTTAATAGAGCGAGACCGAACTGAAACGCTGCTAAGTCAGGAACGAGTTTCGTACCATGAATCTTTCCATTGCTAAATCAAATCTAAGTCTTGTCTATAAATACCGCTCTTAATTCTCGCTACATAGGAAAGGCGGCACTGTAATAATATTTATTCTAATAAATAACGACACAAATAACTACGTTAATAATTTAACACTTATAGTTTATTACTATTATTTTAATCAGCTATTATGCACTGCTTAGAGATAAGGCTCACAGTGAACTGGATCGTATCTATATTGAAAATTGATGGGCAAAGTCGAACATAGACTGAATATCGAGCATAAGGTGGGTGCACTTGGTGGACTCCAGCAGTTCGGTGGTATATTGGAACTTAAAACGAGAGATGAACATATTGATTACTTCAGAAAATTTTGTGAAAAAATCTCCGGGGCCTATATCACTAGCATATCGATGGACCTGTTCCCAAAAAAGGTTGTATAAATACAAACCAATAAAAGGTGAAGGAGTGAGGGAACCTTCGGCTCCGAGGTTAATGAGAAAAACAGTTAAGATGATTTAGTTACACTCTCGCACTAACATGCATCGCGCAGCTAGGAATACATCGTGTTTCCGTCCAATTGAGCAGTCCGACTGGGGAAGTACCTCCGCTCTACAAAATACCGCGGCCATAATAACCTGGTGTTGTATTTCCGGCGGTGAGTAGGGTAGTCAAAGCACATTGGAGAGATTTTGTGCTGTCAGTGGGAAGACCCAAGGCTATTTCTGCTTTGTCTTCTATACTGACGGCACAGCAGCACGAGTGTGACTCCCCTGGTGTTGCACGCGTCCACAGGCCACAGTAACCACTTTCAGTCAGGTAGACCGTGTGCGTGTCTGCCACCTATGATATAAAAAAATATTTATCGCGGTGGTAAACATTCGAAATTGTGTGTATCGTTTTGAAATAATTTTGAAATAGGGTGCATCGCAGTAGCAAACATTTGAAAGTATGTGTATCGATGTAGCGCTATTTCGCACTAACGTTAGGCGTGTTTTCGTATTTTAGGGCTACAGATTCATCGCAATTTTGAATTTCGAAATTCAGTTGCACGCCAACGCCGCCACAAATTGATTCAAAATGTCATCCATTCACATACATTATTCGCTTAACCTTATCATGTGTTCGAGTGAAACTCGATCGAGAACCGGTGGTGAGGCCCTAAAGACGCGGCGCCCGCCACTCAAGATACTTGCTTACTAATGCACCCAGATTGTAACATTGAATTATGACATCCACCAACAATATTGTTCTTTGATATTCTAGCGAAAGTCCGTACCTGTGATGTGTTTATTTCTAGTCTAGAGTACTCAATTTTAGAGCTGAGTGAGATACCTCTGTGGTGTGGTGGTTAAAGATTCAACTACGTCTTTGGAAGTCACCGGGTTGAGTCAGGGTGTAAATATTTGTCCGCATTGATCTGCTAATTATGCTATGCTGTATGTATCTATTCAAATTGCAAGCTATGCTTAGCTTGAGTTTAGATTGTACTATGTAGTATGACCAGTGGCGAGTTGTCCTATAATCCGATTCCTGCCGGCTTACCAATGAGACGCATGGTGCAAGACAAATTAGATCGACGTAAGCATCACGCTCTCCACCCTGCTCGCGGCGATGGTCCGCTGCGCGGATGCGTGAACGGCCAGCGCCTCCTTCTGCGAGCAGGTCATGCTCGTGAAGGAGACAGCAGAGTGGGCGCAGCGTAGCGAGCGAGAAAGACTCGCGGATATCGCTGGCCGCGTTCGAAGGCGGCTCGGGCGTCGGAGGGCGCAATCCCACCTCCGCCCCCCATGAGCGCGGGCTTGAGGCCTAAGGGTGACGGGTGGAGACGCTCGTCACCCTAGCAGAAGCAGGCCACGGCGGCGGCGCGCATCGTGAACGATGCGCGCCCCTCCCATACCGGGTCGAATCGGGGACCGCGTGGTCTCCCCTCCCGAGGAGGGCCAGCCCGAGAGGAATGGCCCTGGGTCGGCCGGGGTGCGAGGGATATGTCGTGAGACAACCTCACCTTCGGCCTAGCACATCGACCCACAGACGGCGTGCGGTTTAGTCGGTTTGAGTCCGATATAACCTCCCCCTTCGGCTCCGAAGGGGGGGGGGGGGGGAGAGATATCCGTGGGGATTTGCCGCGCGTAAAAAAACCTCTCCCAATGATAGGTAAACTCAACAAAAGGCCCACAGTTCCCAGTAGACCCGCTATTCGCAGCCATGGTAGCCTGAAAAAGGTGGCTGGGACAGACTGGATTCGGAAGGCGGAGTATCGGACGTACCTAATGACGCGCATTGGGAGAGGCCTATGTCCAGCAGTGGACTGCAGTGGGCTGATTGATTAATTGATGTGCTTGTACTTGTAAGGAATCACCTACATGCTGTGGTTTTCCCAAGCGATTACAATATGGAGTTTTTCAAGAAGGGCATTAGAAGGTTTCTTCAGGGTCGGCAGTGCGAGTGCGACGCCCCTGGTGTTGCACACGTTCATAGGCCACGGTAACCACTTTCCATCAGGGCGCCCGTGTGCTTGTCTGCCACTAAAGTGGTATAAAAAAAAGAGATGGCGGCCTTATCGCTCTGTGGCAATCTCTTACAGGCAACCATAGGATGGATAGAAAAATAAGAGAAGAATCTATAAAAATAGAAAAAAATACATTAAGCTACCAGACCTTGCCCTAACCAATTTAAATTCCCCTTCTATTATCTGTTTTTGAGGCGACAGTAGAGGTAGGTTAGTGGTTAAAGCATAACCCCTGTAAGACAAAAATCGTAAGTTCAAACCCCGCCTAGACCGATTCCATTTTTTCTATTTAAATCGATTTGAATATTTTGCATGTACAATGCTTAAAAATTATTTCAAAAAGGAGAAGAATGTTTTAGGGGAGCTTGGTGTACTTTCTTGATATATAAAGAAAATTAAACAATAATAACCAGAAAAAAAAACAAAAAGGAATAGTAGTTTATGATACTGTTGCATAATAAGGGTTCTTATAACACGAGTGTGTTCTAAAAAAACGAGCCGTAGGCGAGTTTTTTTATATTATCACACGAGTGTTATAAGACCAAGTTATGTACAGTGTCATACACTACTTTATCTACTCTCATACTATAATACATAAACTAATTTATTGTACAAACCAAACCAAACTTTGTTTAATTTAAATGTATAGAACAAAAAAAAATAAAGTCGGTATACAGGCGAAAGTTTTACGTGACAACGACTTTGAGTGGTAAAATAATTTTAATGTGAATATTCATTCGTATAGTAGGAAGAAGGATGTTATGTCTGTCTCTCTCGCTCTTAGGCGGGCTGGAAGGGACGCGTGCCTCTCACTCGCTCTCATTGTAAGCGCATAACGCGGAGCGTAACGCGCGGAGCGTAACGCAGTTTCTTGAAGTGTCACCCGGCAAACCAATTTATAAGACGTTGTCACGTCAAAAAATTGTTCGCGCCAAGGCGCTAACGTCGATTGCGCATGCGTGTTTCTTTTTTTTTCCCCGGTTTGGTCCAGATAGAGGTTGTATAGGTGTATCGTTATGATTAAAAAGTTATTTTATGATATAGGTGTCCATACAAGACCTGTATCGTAATAAAACTTTTTTTTGGCCTGTGCGTAATGTTTGTCATAAGAGTTTTGATTTCAATTTTATAATCTGTGTATTATAGTATCAGAGTAGATAAACACATTAACATAATAGCTACCTAGGTATTAAGTACCTGATTCGCACTTGTGAAATTAAACTCTACTTTAGATCTGCTGATTTGGTTCATTACATTTTATATTTTTTTACGTTTCCAATATCCCTAAAAGGGGTAAGCAGACATGTACACGCATTGCACCAACAATAATACACCGAAGTATGATATTACGCAATCATACATATATTATTCTATGTTGAAAACTAAATATCTTCTGACAAGGCCGTATGTTGCGCTCAATATAAGGTTTTCCTTGATACTAAACTTAGTTCTATTACGTAAGGGTCTAGGAATTTCATCAACCGTATCTTTACCAACAGGCCTACTAGTAAACTTGTTGGTTAAGTAAGGAATTACGATTGAAAGGTCGTGGGTTCGAATCCCGGCATTTCCGATATGAATCAATCCATACTAATATTATAAATGGGAAAGTGTGTGTGTGTGTGTGTGTGTGTGTGTCTGTGTGTGTGTGTGCGTGCGTGCGTGCGTGCGTGCGTGCGTGCGTGCGTGCGTGCGTGCGTGCGTGCGTGCGTGCGTGCGTGCGTGCGTGCGTGCGTGCGTGCGTGCGTGAGTGCGTGCGTGCGTGTGTGCGTGCGTGCGTGCGTGCGTACGTGCGTGTCTGTTTGACCGTCTTTCACGCGTGTACCACTGAACCGATTTTGATGAAATTTGGTATAGTCGTACATTAGACCTTGAGAAAGGACATAGACTATGTTTAGTCGCGATAACCGACATCCACGCGGGCGGAGCCGCGGGCAACAGCTAGTTACTTTTTAATGTGAAACTTTGTTAAGCTGTTTGGATGTTTGTTATTCTATCATGCTCTAACGGTTGAATGGGTTAAAAATAACACGTAGAATACCCGGTACCCATGGGGGCCCGAGAATAGGCCCTCATGGGTACCGGGAGTTGGGTCATAATTGAACGCGGGGCAGGTCTTAGCTAATTCTTCTAAATATATATTCTTCTAATAACTCAAAGGTGACTGACTGACTGACATAGTGTTCTATCAACGCACAGCCCAAACCACTGGACCGATCGGGCTGAAATTTGGCATGCAGGTAGATGTTATGACGTAGGCATCCGCTAAGAAAGAATATTGATTAATTCTACCTCCAAGGGGAATCTATCACTACATAGTATAAAACAATATAACGTATATAAATATATCACTACATAGTATAAAACAAAGTCGCTTTCTCTGTCTCTATATCCCTTTGTAGCTTAAAACTTTAAAACTACGCAACGGATTTTGATGCGGTTTTTTTTTAATAGATAGAGTGATTGAAGAGGAAGGTTTATGTATTTAATAACATCCATTGCATCCGTGCGAAGCCGGGGCGGGTCGCTAGTTTCTAAATAAACCACTTACGGACTGAATTTAGACAGTAGAATACTTCGAGATGTAGCACCCGAGGAGGGCCAGTATCCCGAGGAGGGCCAGACCGAGAGGGATGGCCCTGGGTCAGCCGGGGTGCGAGGGATATGTCGCAGGACAACCTCACCTTCGGCCCAGCACTACGACCCAGAAACGGCGTGCGGTTTAGTTGGTTCGAGTCTGACATAACCTCCCCCTCCGGCTCCGGAAGGGGTGGGTACCCTTGGGGATTTACCGCACGTAAAAAAAAAAGCTTCGACATGTAGCGAACTTCTAAAACACATAGATCGACAAGTCATTGCTTCGACACACAATTATTAGACAACACACACCTTCGAATGACCACTACTTCGACAGACGATTATTCGACAGACAATACTTAGACAAAACACATCTTCGAATGACCACTACTTCGACAGATTTTTTTTTGTAGTCCTTCGTGGAATTGTAACAGTTTTTTTTTATTTTTATGCCTCAAATTACTACATTATGGTTAACACCCCGACTCAGAGCACTTTAGTTTTTTTTTAAACCACCCAGTAATAGGAGAATGATAAAAAATCGGTCGAAGTAGTGGTCATTCGAAGATGTGTCTTGTATTATTGACCGTCCGTCCCCTTTATCACAATACTAACATGTGTTCTGTCTACAAAATCGACATCTTTTTCGAAACACACGCACTTTCGACTTATTAGTGCCTATACGACATACTTCCTCCAATCTTCCGCGTTTAGGCCAATCAATAGAGACACTATGCCACGGTTCTGATGAACACAATAAATATTAACGAGCTTTCGAGATAGCTTTAGCAATTAAACAGCATCTGTGTGCTGCTACATTGTAATGTTAAGTCTATTAACACGTTTTAGAGCGATACTGTGATAAAAACAATAGGTCATGCTAGGTAGGCCAGTGGAACTATATGCAAGTGGAAAATTAATAACAAAAATGTACTAGACAACTTAAGGTGCGTTTAGACCAAACGAAAATACAGCTAGAGCTAAAATAAAATAAAAGCATTCTTTCTTAATATTTTAAACCTGTTTTTCAAAGAAAGAACAGCATTTCCGTTCAATTAGCAGTGAGACTGGAGAAGTACCTCGGCCCTACAGAATACCGCGGCCAAAATAACCACGTTTTGTATTCCCGGCGGTGAGTAGGGTAGCCAGGGTTCACTGGAGAGTTTTTGTGCTGTCAGTGGGAAGGCTTGTCCTGCTTTATCTTCTACACTGACGGCACAGAAACTCTATGATCTAACCGGATCGGCAGCGCGAGTGTGACGCCCCTGGTGTTGCACAAGCATAGTAACAACTTTCCATCAGCTGGGCCGTGTGCTAGTCTGCCACTAACTGGTATAAAAAAAAACGAACAAATGTTCTGTCAATGTTTACACTAAAAGTATCAGACGTAGAGCGGATAGAATGAGCATTCGTTTGTTTGATCTAAACGTATCTTTAGACAAGCTGCTTACAATTAAAATTGTGTCACGGTTTCTAGGTGGACGTAGGAACAAGATAAATGAGTTAATGAATTGTGACATTCATTTATACGATAGTGGCGCCCCTTTTCATGATGTCGCCAGGAACATTTACAGTTCGGTATGGACGTTTTGGGCGATCGAGGCGATCACATTTATACCGAAGTTTGATCCGAAGACGGTATGTGACACTTCGGTTCGGCTTTGGCTTAAACCCTATCTAATTACAAGCCCTAACAACCTACAGTAAGCGAAATTTTTGAGCACATTGTTCATAAAGATCGATCTGATTGACTTCATGGTATCTACTTGGTTAAATGTTATGTGTATCGTTTATGTTTCGTGTGGGCCGGAAGTTTAGCCCTCTAGGAGAGCGGACCGGCTCCAAAGTATATCGCTTTACATATCAGTAACATATAACCCTTCATTTTAGATTCACCGCATTTATATAAACGGCCGGTCGAAACCACAATTTGATCGATTCGTTGCTCAAAACGTTCATATATTCGATCGATGGATCGCTTTGACCGTCCTTTTTCACTAATCGATCCCACATATGGCACGTTTTGAGCAACGAATCGATCGAAATTCTAGTTTCGGATTGGCATATTTGGATTGAGATCGCATATTAGGAACGGCCGAAAAAGTCATATTAGCTCGTTGAAGTGGCAGCGGGCGGGACACATATCTCGTAGAACTGATGGCCGATGGAGCAAAAAAGTTCTGGAATGGCAACCGCGCAAACGTGGTGTTGGACGCCCAACGGCCAGGTGAGAGGACGACCTCTCCAAGGATCCCGGGAAGCGCTGGTTGCGGACTGCTTTAGATCGGTTGTTCTGGAAGTCCATGGGAGAGACCTCCTATGTTCAGCAGTGGATTATGTGTGGCTGATATGATGATGACGATGATGATATAAGAACAGTTGTAAATATTATCGGAAGTACAATCATAAAGCTATATTTAGAAAACGGAGACAAAAACGTGCAATGTAGTCGTATCAATGATTTCGTTCCAAATTCTTTATGCGTGCGCGATGTAATCGGCCTCTTTCGTTTGAAGCGGTCATTGTAAATCTTACGCTTAAGTCGGACAATTTCCGATTTTGGACGTTACTTTTTATACTCAGATTTATCTTTAATGCTGCAATATCTGGGTTAAATGAGTTTTTGCGGGGATATGACCTTCCTTCGGGGCCAAATCAAGCTCATCTGAAAGACGGTGTGGTGCTGATTGACGGCTATAGTGCAGGCTTTCCTTTCAGGCTGCAGATGCCAGTCGCTCCCGAAAAGGTCCAAATTACCCAAATAATTGTAAATGGTACGAGAGTGGATTACGGTCTTTAAAGTAGATGTTTAGAATGCACCGGGACTGACGCTTGAATAAAAAAGAAAATTATACCTATTTTACTGTACAGTCGGAAGTTTACAATACGCGAATATCACTTATAACGGATGGTATCGCTATTGGTTATTTTTTAAAATATTTACCACTTAGGTGGCAGTCAAGCACACGGCCCACCTGGTGGAAAGTGGTTACCGTGGCCTATGAATGTGTGCAACACCAGGGGCTTCACATTTACGCTACCGACTCTGTTAGAACAGAGAGTTTCTGTGCCGTCAGTGTAGAAGATAAAGCAGGACAAACCTTTGGTCTTCCCACTGACAGCACAAAAACTCTCCAGTGAGCTCTGGCTACCGTACTTACCACCGAGAACACAACACTAGATTATTGTGGCCGCGGTATCCTGTAGGGCGGAGGTACTTCCGCAGTCGGACTGCTCAATGGGACGGAAATACCGTCGTGTCCTAACTTAGTATTAATATTAATAAACGACTTATTAATAGACGACGATAGAATTTATCCCGACGTTTTTGCTTCTTTTAGTAGCTTTGGTCACGGAGTGTCTTAAGATGGTAGTTGTCAGTGTCACATAGAAAACTTTGTGACAGAAAATCATGTGAGTGGCTTTATTGTAATAAAGAAGAAACGCTAATCCCGAATCGAACCTGGGGCTTTATGTACAACTGTCGCAATTGCAACACCATCCTTTTTATTCCTAGACAACTATATATTCCTTATATAAGGTGCAGGAAGGATGTCAATAGCCATACTTCCTTAGTTTGTACGTGTCAATAAGTACCGTAGCAACTCTAGAAATAAACCGATCGTGTGTGGAATAAAGTTTTCTCAACGTGATTCATAGAACATGTTGCAGAAGTAGGGCTTTCCGAATAGTCACTTCATGTGAATCATATGAATGAGATGAGCAAATGGCTGTAGGGTGAAATTTCGTAAGTAAATTTTATTACATCATGATTGTAACATTGGATCTAATAGCATTAGCCCAAAAACAATTAAGATAAAAGTTCTGCATGGTACGTTCAGCAGTGTAAATGAAATAGCACGTACATTTATCCTTTAAAGGCTGTCATCAGTAATTTTAAGTATAATAAAGGACATGTAGAATTATATATAACTCTTTATTGTACACCAACATTAGATTACAATAGATAATAGTTATTGATTACAGTAATTATAGTTAAATGCACAATGGGCGGCCTTATCGGTAAATGTGATCTCTTACAGGCAACCGTGGGATGGAGTCTACCGCGTGGTATCGCCCAGTGGGTATCACCACATTACTTTGGTAACGATATATGTTGCTATGCACAGTACCTCGACTGTTTTTGCCTCAAAAAATGATAAAAGAGAAACTGAAAGGTCTCTTATAAGTTGTAAGCATTTAATGAAATAACAACTATCTAATCGTGACATGATAGATCATAATCGTGAGGATCACATGCAGTGTTTTAGGTTTTCCAATTACTCTCGTTTGCACAATAAGGAACTATATGTAATTGCTCTGCGGGACCTCAAGCAATTAGTTGGTTCTTAGTGCTAACACCCTGTGACTCACTGTCCGACAAAAACGGTAGCATTTTTTTTACTCAGGACCGCGATTCTGTTAGTTGTCAAGTCTTTTAGACTTTATCTAACTAATGCCAACTAGCTTAATCAGCCGTACAATTAACTGCTTAGGCTGTTAACTAAACGGCGCCATACAAAGAACGGCCTCCATAATATTCAGCCGAAATACCCTGAATAATAATAACCTGGCAGGCTAATGCTTAGGCCATTCGCAAGATGGGTTACCACCCCGAAATAAGACAGAAAATGACATAGAGATAGAGGGTGTAGGCAGATTGTATTCACAGAAAATTAGTGATAGGTTCATTGAGAAAGTTACGTCATCCGATTTGGATAGATTAGGTTAGAAGGACGTCGTGGTTAAACGTCATTGATCCAAGCTAGCCGTTTATTCAAATGGCTGAAAACCATTCAGTCCGCTAGTTAAACGGCGCCGTTCAGTAAAGAGCCTAGGCAGTGGATTGAACGGCTTATTAAGCTAGTTGGCTGCGACATATACATAAAGACTAAAGTAAGTCTAAAAAAGTCCAAAATTCAATTAATTTGTTATTCACTCTACAAGATGCTATTTCATTTTAGACTTGAACCGCACGACTGTATAGTCTAAAATTGAATGGCATTCTTTGCAGTGTTTGAAGTACGACAGTGGTTGAAAATAATCAGAATTGGAATCTTCGTGTTTTGCTCTCGAAGGAAGTGTCGTTTCCAACGTCAGATTTAAATATCGTTGACACATTAAAAATGCACAGGAAGCAGTATCTTATAATTAATATTTATTAACAAAGCTTTGACGAACGTGCTCGATTAAATACGTTTCCGCTGTATTGCGTAATAGGGATTTAGCTTTAGTCATAGGACAAACTACAGGAGAAATGTTTCTGCTAAAGAGTAAGGTTACTAGGGATTTTTTTGAATGAGAAAAAACCAGTTATATGCAAGTGACACAGATAACTAATTGTCAGTTTCGTTCACCTTATTTATTTTAAGGAATCTTAGCAATAATGATGGTTAGCAATGATTGGCAAGCTTCTATGAGGGTTGGAGGTCAAACGACCGTTACATAAGCCAAATCTAAACGAGGAAAGGAATAAGCAGTCTCTGGATTTGAGATCAAAGCCTCAAACGCAACCGGGAATTGATGCAATGATTATAATGATTATAATCCGCAATCAGTTAACTGGCTAATTGACTAGCTGAGACGCCTGTTTCTCTGTCTCATATATCGAATTGCTTGAACTTCAAAACCGTATGTATCAAAGACTGCAATAACAATTAACGAGCGCACAATTGTCTGGGAAAGCAGAACAATCGTCATCCAACAGCACGGATGCTTCGTTTTGTCGTTCGTGTGTTACACAACGCTCGACGCACTGCGTCCCCGTGTGTCGCAACTGTACAACGGTAGAAAAATGACATTTCGCGGAGATTTTATAGTAGTTTTGCAGCTGGCGGCCATCTTGGTTTATTCTTTAACTGCCTATACGTTGATGATGCTTGAGTATTAATAACGCTAGTTTCACGTTACTTCTATTAACGTTATTTTACTATAGGTATTTGGTGTCAGTATGTTATGGTGTTTTAAGTGATTACGGAAGGTCAAGATTTTGACGGTGGCCAGGATATATCCTCCTACGTTCCTTAGAGACCTTATCAAGGTCTTTGAGGCCCAAGCTAACTTGACTTTGTAGACACATCTGCTGATTACTGAATGAGGCTCTGACTTTTCTCTGGACATTTTGAGAATGATGCAATTTATGACTACCTGGATTTCGCGGGAACCAAACTTGCACTATCTGATGTAACAGTCGAATGCTTTATCGCCAAGCCACAGAGTTGTATTAAGCGTCTATTAACTATAACACGCATAGAACTTAACTAATATATATGGTAATATCCTAATAGACTCCACTTTCTCAGATAAAGACCCCGCGCAAGATATAATTATCCATTCTGAACTGGTATCAGCACGTAGGTACGTTATACTAAAATATAGGTCTAGAGCTGTAGACACCGCTAAAATAAGTTATTAAGCGTTTGGTATGTCGGCGTCCAATGAAGAATTATTATGTAGGTGGTCTCCATTGATATGTAATGCAAGAGATATGGCAATATACTGATAAATGTTTTTGGGAACTTAGCAAGACCTTCGAGACTCAAGCCTACTTAACTTGTAAGCCGGTGCACCTGCAACCCGATGGATGAGACTCTAATGCAGAGTTTCCTCTCAGGGTTGAGCGTTTTCACATTCATCCGATAGCCGACACCTGGTGCTGTTTTCACATATATGCGAGAAAATATGAAGGCCCGATACGGCCATTTGCTCAAAAACAAAGACTAGTTAGGGATTCTAGGGATGAGAAAAATAAAATGAGACATAGTATCGAGTTTTTTTTCTAATATTCGTGATCAGCGTCATCGATTAACGCGAAAAGACACATAAATAAGAAAATGACATTAAGGTCGAAAATTGCTTGCAGTCGCTGTTTTAGTCTCTTTGTGATCCGATATGGGGCCGACACGGAGATGTCGGCTTCAATATCCGATATCTGGCCGGAAAATGTGAAAGGTATATACCGGATATCGGGTATGAAAACGCTTTTAGGCGGTAGTCGTTCCTATAACCCAAACTTAAAGGAAGAGACGCAAAAAGCGGATCCCGGGCTCCAAGGTGAATCCCTTGGATGCAACCGGGAATTATGATTAGATGATATTCGTGTCGTAAAGTGCCGCACTCGATTTCAAACCAAATTATTCAAATCCGTAGTTGTTTGAAATTATTTTGGTACCTATCATTCAAAATTGGTGCGCTAAATACGCAATTTTCTGCGTGCAGAAACTCTCCCGGGCTTCAATCATCGGTCCCTATGTACTGGGCCTCGCCTGGGCTCGTGAAATGTAAGTCTCGGACTCGAGCCGTTTAAAACCGCACGGTGTTTCGTCACATCGACCAACGTGGAAATCTGGTATCCAAAAGAAGCGCTAAATGCCCTAATTGTCAACTGAATATCACTTTTGACCTTTCACTGGACCCACACGGTGTCCATTATATCTCTATGGCATATTTGCTCTGTGGTGGTCCCACAATAGCGTTGCTGCGGTCGTGCCCCACTTACCGAACTGCTTTCCCATCAACAAAGTGAATTAGCATTGTTTACTTTGAAACTCTTTTGGTTGTAATGTATACGTTTGAGCTTAAAAATGTAGGTAATCGAATATTTTAACTTTGCTTTGTTTGAGTGAAACAGTAATTGTAGGAAGTAGAGTATAGCCGAATTTCTCGATTTAAAGTAACTAGCTGTTCTGAGATAGATTTTTTATGGTATTATTCATAAATGCGTATGAGGCTCTAGCGCAAGCACAAAACTCCGACTTCATAAGGTTGGTAAACCAGGCTGTTTGTAGGTAACAGTATAAAAATGTTAAATAAAATTCCTCAGGATCTGGTTGACATGCCACTAATTAAATTTTAAATGGAAGTAAAAAAGTGTCTAATGAAAAAAAGGATATTATAAAGTAGAAGAATATCTTAATGATAAAAATGCATGGTTATCCTAATTTTTTTGCTTGCTCGCACAATATAAAGTTGATGTATATAAAACCACATTAAAAAAACCCGTTAATCTTGATCACTGAGTTTCTTGCTGATGATAATCTTGTTCACTCAGTTTCTTGCTGATATCTTCTCAGTAGAACCAAGTTACCTTCTCAGTTATCTTCTCAGTTGAACCAGCGAAAGAATTATTTTCAAATGGTTAATTTACTTTATTTAATATTATTTTAACTATTTCTTGACATAATTGTAAAATTTTGACGTTCATATGTGCTCTTTATGTGCCTAAACTGAATAAACGAAATTGATTCTTTGATTCTTGATACTTTGATTGAGCTTTTTTCTTGGGAGGTCAAATTACAGTCGCTCTCATCGATTAGCAATAGACCCAGCAGAGACACTTGACGAAACATTCTTACGGTTCCTTCTCTAACGACACACAGCTTGAGGGATAAAGTAGAGCAGTGCATAAACAATGAAAACGCTGAATAAAATAATAGCGGCATTATAGATAACTAGTAGTTGTCTGCCACTCTAATGTCGGTTATCGCTACCAAACATAACCTATGTCCCTTCAGAAGCTCTAATGTATATCTGTACCCAAATTCCATCGCGGCGCAGCGAGCCAGAAAGACTCGCGGACATCGCTGGCCGCGTTCGAAGGCGGCTCGGGCGTCGGAGGGTGCAAACCGACCTCCGCCCCCCATGAGCGCGGGCCACGGCGGCGGCGCGCATCGTAGGACGATACCGGTGAGGGCCAGACCGTGAGGAATGGCCCTGGGTCAGCCGGGGTGCGAGGGATATGTCAATAGACAACCTCACCTCCGGCCTAGCACATCGACCCACAGACGGCGTGCGGTTTAGTCGGTTCGAGTCCGACATAACCCACCCCTCCGGCTCCGGAGGGGAGGGTATACGTGGGGATTTCCCGCACGTAAAAAAAAAACCCAAATTCCATTTAAATCGGTTTAGTGGTTTAGGCGTATGAGTGTTACAGACATATGGACTGATCGCCTTGGCACATCAGTTACGTCATCAGTATTGATAGATAGGTGGATAATTCTTTATTGTACACCAATCAATTTATATTAGGACAAGTAAGTAGCTTGTATACAGTTTAATGTACAATGGGAAGCGATTTCTTCCAGGTAATATATACTCGTATGTTATAGGCAATGTGTATAATGCAGGCATTCTATACAATACCTAGGAAATGTATAGAATGCCGGGGTCGTTCAGGCAATGTATGAAATAATATTCAATGTCTAAACTATTTTACACTTTGCCTAGGAAATGTATGTACAGAATACCTAGGCATTGTATAGAATGCCGGTCGAAGCATAGGTAATGTATGTTATCTATTTTTCTTCTCTATGATAAGTTAGATAGATAATAATCTTTTGAGAGCTAATCCTAATTACAACTTCCACCAGCAGACAGTGCTGATAAGACATGTGTTCTATTGGTAGGTATGCCTGAGTACCTACGTGTTTTATGCGTAGTCGTTTTAGGCTTCGCTACGTTCCGCTCCCGCATTAGCCTTCTTCTAACCTAACCTATCCAAGTCGGATTGTATACAATGACGGATTACATATATTTCCGGTAACATATTTAATACAATACCTAGGCAATGTATGAAATTAATCGTATTATACACATTGCCTGAACGTTTAAGGCAATGTATAGAATGCCTAGGCATTCTATACAATGCCGGATTATACATATTGCCTATGACAAATACATAATATTGCCAGGATTGCGTATATTGCGACGATATATTTTGAGAAGATAGCAGTATATTAGTCTCGGTGACAGAGGTTGTCATAGATTTTTAAAACCAAATTAGCAATTTGATATAATCTACATTCTACACGAACACTACTCTATTCTAGAGCTGTTTTCCTAGTACAATTTACGCAACAACAAAATTCATACAAGGAAAACACATCACCGCACCTAACTGGCGACAGAGGGTGTAACTATACATGTGACCATCTATACTTCGTACTTATATACTGTGTTAATATTATAAATGAGAAGGTAACTCTGTCTATCTCTCTGCAACGCTTTCACTCCTAAACCACTGACACAGTTGTAAAGAAATTTAGTACAAAGATAGACTAAACTTTGAGAAAGGATATAGATTAAGTTTGGTTGCGATAGCCGAAATTTTTGAATTGTTAAATGAAAGTGTTAAACTCGCGTCAGGATTACTTGACCTTTGAACCGTAACCGACGACTGACGTCATACAAAATTTGCTACAGATTGTTTATTTTGTTAGGTGTGCTAAGAAGCTTCGTAGCTTAGCGGTAAGCACTTCGACTGTAAGTCCTTATGGTTTCATTGCAACCCGTCTTTTTTTAATACCACTGAGGTGGCAGATAACTAAGTAGCACGGTACACCTGATGAGTGGTTACCATAGCCTATGGAGGTATGCAATACGAGGGGAGTCACACTCGTGCTGCCGACCCTGTAAACACAGAGAGTTTCTGTGCCGTTAGTGTGGAAGACAAGACTTCCCAATGACATCACAAAAACTCTCCAATGAGCTCTGGCTATCTTACTCACCGCCGGGAACACAACACGTGGTTATTATAGCCGCGGTACTTTATAGGGCGGAGATACTTTCCCAGCCGGACTGCTCAATTGGACGGAAATATCGTCGTATCCTATCTCCTACATATATACAAGCAGAACCGCGGGCAATAGCTAGTCTATTGTATCCACAAAATGTTCAAACTATCCCACGCTCCGAACTACTGAGGTCTATGAATAATAAAATGTACAAGAATTTGATATTATTGTGGGCTCGGCTAGTTGGACTGATTTATTTTAGCATTTACGGGTCGTACTTAGAACTGTAAGCCTCCAGCTAAGGGCTTTGTAGTTGAGCTTTATGTCTTAGGAATAGTTGTAAGGTTTGTTGTTTTATACTAACCTAATTGCTGTAAAGCAGCTCGTTTGGACTGTTAACAATTATTTTTAATAGTGTGGAAACGTTTGTGTTTTGAAGGATTTGAACTCTGTTCCAGTGATGGTCTATCTCTTTTCTTTATAGATGTAGATTATTATGATGTTCAATTTTTATATGTTCAGAAGAATAAGAATACAAAAGATCAATTAAAATCAGTTCTATATTTTGTCACAGGTTTCAGTCAGTACAACTCCGAAGTTGCTAAAGAAGAAGAAAGAGAAGAAGATCACAATAAACTACACTTTTCTTTGTGCTACGTATTAATAAATATATTAATAATATGGATAATAATTTTATTATGTAATTGTTTATTAGCTGTGTGTATATTCGAGATGTTTAAAAAAAAATGGGTTTTATTTTTTTCATGAAACTGAACTCAAAAGTTTTATGGAGAGCTCTGAGGTCACCAACTTCCTAAAGTTTTAGCAGTTGGTAGAGCCAATGCTCTCTTACTCTTTCTTTTGAATTAGGTTATCTTGGCCTTCACAGGAACTACTGATATTTGACCCCACAACCCTGAAAAAAGAAACCCTGTGTCAGAGGCGAAGGAAACCTGCACTAGAGGTGGATGATAGACAAGGTTCTGGTGCAGGTTTAACCCGACAGTATTTACATCCTTTTATTTTGAATGTGTCAAATCAAAATAGTCCTCCTGTGACGATGCAACTCAATTCAGTTCATTTCCTTATGAATGGATTTTTGGAACATTTCCTAATGAATCCCGTAGTACCTAGAACTACTAAGGAAGGAGATAGTTCGTAGTTACTTTATGAAGCATCTAAACAACTTGTTGATTTTATAGACATAAAGAATGGCGTTGTCATTGTGACACCATTACCGCAGTTGAAACAACAGGGCCTCGAACCCAGGTCAAGCTATAAAAGCGTGTTAGTGTGGTTACACGTACCAAAGTTTTATTGCTAATGCAAAATGTGTGCAAAAAGCAACGACTTCTACTATTAGGTATGTTATACCTACTAGGCAAGACGTTAGAACAAAATTTATGTCATAGTCCTTGAGCGAAGTGGGAATGAATTTTGAATTTAGAAATTAGCTTTAGCAGCTTTACTAACAGGATGGAGAATGAATAATGATAATTAAACCCTTTTTTTTTTAAATAACAAGATTTTTTTTCACTATATCAATTTTTTTATGCCAATACCACAGATAATATAATATAATTCTTATACCAATATTAAGTGTACCAGGAGTACTACCAGGTGCCTTCGGCTTTGGGACTCCTTGCACCCGGTATATGAGATGGATTTTGACACCAAAATGATAAGATTTTTGTACGCCATTACCACACGAAGACGGTTACCGTAGTTTATATGGACGTGTGGACACCCAACGGAGTCACACTCTTGCTGCGGGCCCTGTAAAAACAAAGAATAATTAAAGAAACAAATACGTATTGATTTTTATTCGCTTATTTAAAATTTGTCCGCGTGAAGGTGGAACGAATCAACTACATCCAGCTTCTCGCTGGTAAATTTTATAAAAAAAATATTATTACCCAATGGCAGCGCCACCTACTGGGTCCAATTTGTACTACGCTTATGACCTTCACGCAAGTACAAGCAATAATTTGACAAGGCTCTATTGCAATCAGATTAATGATTCCCTTTAAGTTATGAATAAACAAACATAAAAATAATTTTATATATCAGTATGTTCGATTCGATACCAGCTGTAGGCTACGGATCCACCTGCTCGGACTTCTGATCCCGTTACCGTTGCTGACCCTCCCCGATAGCATGATAATACATGTAGCCTATGACACTCACAAAAAAAAAACTTTATGTGGATTTCTATTGGATTTTTTTTTCTACATCGGTTCTATAGACCCCGCGATAAGTCGTACGTCACATACTCGTGAAGTTTACCTTTTTATAAACACAGTTTATTTATAGCAGTAAAACTAAGTGAACACATTTTAAAATTAAAAACTTGCTAATGAATTTACAATCAGAGTTCAGCGTCCTGCATAACTAATGTGAGTATAAGCTCCCCTGGGACCCACGGCCAGACGGCACGAACAAAAAGCCAATTTCATAAAACTATGCACCCGACTGCGGCCCATAACAATAAATGAGCAAACCTCCAGAACCTGATACCTTGCCTGGATATACTTTTCACATGTCCTCTGTCAACGTATGTGAAAAATTTCATATACATTACCATATTTGATAACATAAACTAACACTCTACAAAACTAAACGCGCAATGAAAATATCTCGAATAGAATCTACGGATCGTAGCACTACAGTGGTGAAGGAATTCGCAAGTCTGCCACACACATACGCAGTGACGTCGCAACGCGGAGGCTTTGATTGCACACAGCTGTGTTTTCACATCGGTCGCCAGTCTGCCCCGTGCTGCCGATCACGACGCTTGTGTCGTAGGCCGCCGCGACATCGACACTCCGACTTCGCGAAAAAAGTTTTCATCCAATACGAAACTTTCCTAGGGACTTTCCTTTCAACCCGTACATTGTTGAATTGGAACAGTCTGTTTTGATCCCGGCGAACGTGAAAAGTGACCTTCTAGAACCGGAATTTATTATCCTCCGGAACGGGTTTGGTCTCGGACCCCGCCAGGACTTTCGTGAAGTGCTAACTTGATTTTCATAGTGGTGTGTTCAGTGTAAGTGACTGGATTCTACGCTAACGGAAAGCCGGGCAGAGTCCCACAGTATTAAGGTCGGCTTCCAAGTAAAAGTGCTGTTAAACATTTCAGTAAGTATCTTGTTATGTGGTTGATCAAAGACATCAATATTGCAGCAAATGATCCGTTATACCTAAAACAAATTATTAAGAAAACTGTCAACTCAATAAGTCCATACTCTCGTGACATTCCTTGCCCTTGTGAAAACAAAAAACTGGGCTGATATTTTAATCTAAAAACAACTCAAATCTGTGCATGATAGGAAAAAATATCTCGGTCAATAAGTAAATAATGGTTTATCTATTTAGAATAACTGGTAAGAGTTATCTATCTGCCATCGAAATTGTTCTTATGCCAGCCTTAATAATTACGACTTCTTAAATTATAACATTCCGCAGTTTAAATTCAGCATTCGGATATAGATATTAAATATGAAATTGAATGTAATACTGTTTCGTGTCAGTGCACCTTTTCCGGATTTGTGAGACGTTTTGGGTCTTTTTTTCGTATTATGTTTGCATACAGACGACTCGTTCGACCTCACCGATGTTTTGCATCAATCGAAAGTGCCATGTGTCTGTCAATCTATTTCCGACCGAACAGATGTGCAAAAACTCAACCAAAAAACGACAATTGAGCGCTTTGTACAAGTAAAAAAAAACATTGCAGCGATAAGTTTATTATTTTTTACTTCGATGCCAAATTCGCTCTCAACACAGCTATAGTAATGCGGTCTTACTCAGTTATTCTATTTTTGAATGTAGGAGAAATATTTTTGACATATCGACTTCTTCCGAAAGTTTTGATATGAGTATCAAGCTTTTGGTAACTTTCAATACGTTTAATTTCATTAGGTTGATTGTCACAGGTCATAATGCCAAGGCCGTACATTACGGTAGACTTAAGAAATTCTGTCCTATTGTTACGAACTTTGCGGACATTTTTTAATTGAAGTTTTGAAACTGTTTCTAATTGCTCTTAGGGTTTGGTCGCTATTAGGAAATGCACTGAGACTAATTATATTTTGATGTTTTCAACAAATGAATAGGTTTCGCACGTTGCAATTGATTATTTCAATAATATAATTAACATGAGTCTTGATTAATTCAACATCATGGTAACCTAAAGCAATCAAGTTACTGTGAGATTGAGGTTTTTTGTTTAATTTCTAATCTTCAACAGCGAGCGTGTTCACAATGTTGTAACAAATCTTATCCGTACTAATATTATAAATGCGAAAGTAACTCTGTTTGTCTGTCTGTCTATATGTTACGCTTTCACGCCTAAACCACTGAACCGATTTTGATGAAATTTGGTATAGGTGTAGATTAGACCTTGAGAAAGGACATTGGCTATGTTTGGTCGCGATAACCGATATCCACGCGGGCGGAGCCGCGGGCGAAAGCTAGTTGACAATAAATGTGAGTAATTTATAAATGATTCCAAATCCAGAACAGCAATATATTATCAGATATAGTTTTAAACTTTAACATGCTCGGCCAACATAACAATCCTTATATAGCGTTACGTGATGACGATAAAAAAATATAGCAGGCCGAGTCAGTCGTGCGTTTCCTTAGCTCAGTTGATCGAATTACAGAAAACAAAAAAGAAAACGTTATTTACAATGATTGTGTTCGAACTTCGAGCACAATATTAATCTAGATTATGTTATTTTTCTCATTAATGAAACATAATAAGTAGAAATGAATCGATAAGTTTGTAGGTAGCTTAAAAGTTGAGAACGACTCTACCAATTTGGATTATTTGTTTATTGGTATTCTTCTATGGTCATTAAAACTTTGATTCAAGCCCGCTGGTTTTGATTTCTTTTGATATGTGTTACTTTTGATGTGTCCTGATCTGTCACACGTATTACGCCTTGTTCCGTACATATCGCAATTATTGTTCCCTTAAAAATCTCGTCTTGACAATTATTAAGAAAATAATAAATAATATTTAAATCCTTGTCAAATCGGTTAAGGAGTTTGGCAATTATCTTTATAAATATCATAGGTAACAACAGCTCATTGTTATACACTAGATATAGATACCAAGATGTTATTAAAAGAGACAATCTGTTCAAGAATAAGTGATAAACACTGAAGTTATTGAATTTACTTTTAGAACGAGATTCATAGACCACACAAAGGTTATCCACACACTTGATCTATTCATAGACGAACAAGTTTGTAATTAAAGAGCAGAGGTAGGTATGTTAATGAGCGAAACTTGATCATGTTTTTCTTTGACACTTCTTTACTAAATACTTAAAACGAGATTCATATATCGCACTTAAGATTTTATAGCAAGCAGAGGGTTTCATATGAATTCAAATGTGACACTAAAGTCTAAGTGTGGTGCATGAAACTTTGGGTAATGTTATGGGCTACATGTAAGATTCACACGCCGCACTAAACATTTTTTTTTAATAAAGAAAATATTTTACATGAATCGAAACTGCGTTCAGTGAGGTATTGTAAAGTGCGTTTCTATGAATGTGTAGGTTATGTATGTACTACGGGTGAAATTCACAGATCGCAGTTATGCTATTGTACTGTCGGGTTTCCCTGTCATCTCTAATGTCGTCATGTCTTTGTAGACGGCACTAGGGTTGTCCTCTTTCACCTGTACACTAAATTGTACTGTTATGTCTAATGTCATCATCTCTTTGTAGATGGTTTTTTTATAGAGACAGGTTGTGCTCTTTTACCTGTACATTTAAATATTTACCAAATTTTATAATGGGTTGTGATGAAGTTTTACCTGATTTTTTCACCACGAAGCTTTTTTATGCCACTTAGTTGAAAGACAAGCATCCTGCCCACTTTTATGAAGAGTGGTTACCGTGGCTTAAGAAAGTGTGTAACACCAATGGTGTCGCACTAGTGCTACCGACTCTGTATTTAACCTTCTAATGTCTAACTATTGTCTCATTTGAATCATCTCCTCTTGTATCATCTTATGATACAAGTGTTAAATCATCGAACTCCAAAGATGTTCTACTTCCTAGTACATAGTATGGTTATGTAAATATTATGTTTACATTATTTACATTCATTAGCGAGTCCAATTGAAGGCCGTTACCATCGCACGAGTGTTGTCGCTCTGTTTTACAGATCGTGATTCAACTATGTAACTAGATTGTGAAGCTATTTATTTTTAATACACACAACGATTTCCCGGCGGAGTAGAATTTGGGCCACCCCTTCTTTTCCCATGTGGTGTCGTACAAGGCGACTACGGGATAAGGCTGATTAACTTTAACATCAGATAGATATGTACAGCCTGAACTCAGCCTCAAATACATGGCTCGAGTCAACAATAGTGCCCGGAATAAGGCAAAAGGCTCATCCACTATTACGTGGGACCGAATACAGATTGGTGAAATGTGGGTGTTAATTCACCTCTACCTAACCCTCCGGGAATAAAGGCGTGATTATATGTATGTATGTATGTACAACGTCGCTAACATTAAAGCAAAAAGTTTACTGTTACTAAGTTAGGTAGATAATTGATTGATCAAATAATGGTCTTTAAGTGTAATCTTACTTAATTATTAAAATAAAAGGTTTTTTTAACGCGATTTAATTAGTGTAATTTTATTATTTACACTGAGCACCAACGTTTCGGTTGTTTTTCAAACAACCATCATCTTAAGCCTAAAATGCTCAAGTTTAGTGGTTAAGGACCTTTCGATGGAGAGGTCCGTGTTCGAAATCTGGTTCATTACACTATCGACGTGGACACACTCCTAACACAAGCAATTTAACTTAGTTGGAAGGGTTAGAGGGGACTCTAGTAATTCGGTTGCAAATAGGTATTATTGAAAAAAAAAAAAATTTGTTAGTATTTACGCAGAATGAGCTTATAGTGTCCGGAAGTCTAGTTGCGTTGTACTTTTTTAGGTTCAATTAAGTGACTGATATAATCGACCAATAGACTTAAAATTTGTATTTTTTCTTTTCTATAGTCAAGAAGTCTAGTACTTCTATATTTATCAGTTTAACCTATTTTTTTAAATATTCTAGGACATTCTTCACAGCGTTATGTAGACCCTGTATTTAATATGTTTGTCCCTATAATAATCTTCAAACATTTTCCCTTACATTCACAGGTTAGAGGTTACAGGTTAGAGAATACACTTAGAGAGGTAACGTCTCTCATCATCTACTTGCTCTGGTCCCAATTATTTGGGACAACATAACATGTCATTCTTCTCCATAAATTCCTGTCAGATGTCATTTCCTCAGTTACTCTCTTCTTTACCATATCATCTTTCAAGCAATCCATCCATCTTTTCTTGGGCTTACCTCTGCTCCTATAAAGCCCTCTACATTCATACTACAATTACTATGATCTATTTAAGAGATTCTAAAGGTATAACTGCCGATGTATGTTGCACATACATGACTTGTTTAACTTCCATACGGATAGAGAGGACCATTGAAATAAGCCGCAATGAATGACGCGTATCTGCTGCGTGAGTCTGCTGTGATCGTATACGGTCAATTTCGGAATCATACCTTAAGGGACAACAATACCAAGTAAATATAATCAAAAATATCGTGACAGTGTTGTCTTGTATTTTTTATCTCACGCATCGTTCCAAACACAAATGAGTAACGGGACTTTTACTGTTAGCAATGATATGGCAACACTTTAGAAAAAATAAATGTCTGTGATTAACAACTTGTTATTTTCATCTATCCATCTATATCGGTGCAATTAAATTCTATTGAATTTGCAAACGTCTTTCGGAGTCTTACTTTATAACGACTACCTGTGTGGTGTGGCGATAAACTGTCTGACTGCTAAGTCAGAGGTTACGAGTTCGAGTCTCGACTCGATATATCTAAAGATGCATTCTAGAACCCATATGACAAGCTCTTATCCCCAGAGGGTTAGGCAGAGGTGTATTAACACCCACATTTCACCAATCTGTATTCGGTCCCACGTAATAGGGGGTGAGCCTATTGCCGAATTCCGGGCACTATTGTTGACTCGAGCCATGCATCTGAAGCTGAGTCTGGGCTGTACATATCTGTCTGATGTTAAAGTTAATCAGCCCTATCTCTTAGTCTTATTGTATGACACCACATGGGAATAGAAGGGGTGGCCCAAATTCTACTCTGCCGGGAACCACGCAGCCTGCAAGTAATAATATGGTTAACGCTGTATAATATCATAGAATATTTAATATTTTATTATCATTTCTTGCGGTCACTGACATCCTATCAAGGCTTTTAAATAGCACACACGAAATATTCTAACTTAACTTAATAGCTAACGTATTTGATTAAATTACATTAGGCACTTAAGATAGCGGCTACTTAAATAGGTACTGCACACAAATTTGTACTTTAATATACATAAACTCACACACGCACATACTGATAATATAATTAAATAGATTATACTAGCTTATGCACGCGTGAATGTCGGTTATCGCGACCAAATAGCGGATATGTTCTTTCGAAAGGTCTAATCTACCCCTATACCAAATTTCATCAAAATCGGTTCAGTGGTTTAGGCGTGAATGACAGACAAACAAACAGACACACATTTTCCTATTTATAATATTGGCATGGATTTATCGCGTAGACTTCAATTTGATTGTTTCGGTATCGCTGGCCAACTATTCCCATGCAACTGGAATGATGGTGTGGGAGAAATCTGGGTTCGATTTTCGAGCGAAGTGTTATTCGAGCGAAATATCATGGATTAAATTTTCAGAAGTAGCCCGGAAAACGATAGCCATTTTATTTGTTCAAAAATTTAGTATCTTGATTGTATAAGTGTAACTCCTCCTTTTTTGAAGTTGGTTAGGGGCTAAGCTTTTAGATATATGAATACTCGTTCCTTGCCTATAGTGGAAAAAAGGTAAATAAAAAAGAAAGAAAAGTTCGGAAGTGTCACAAAAGCTGTTAATAAAAGAGATAATATTCCGGCAGCCGCTTTTCATATTTATAATTAATCATGATAAATATCATCTTATACGTATGTCACCATGACAGATTTGTATCTTAACAGGTGTCGAGAGAGTTGATAATACCATAAGTGGTATGATATTACTATCATATATTTTAGAGCTCCACAGCTGTGGGTTTCCGGGTATACCACACGGTACCGAACACATTAGGTATCCTAATTAATCAAAAAATGAACATTGGCTAAAAATATGCAAAATTCAATATGATATTATTGTAGGATATAACGCTGTGGCATACTTACAATAGTTTTGGGTTGCAATCGATTATAAAATCCCTAAAATTTTGACAAGAGAACTTAGGTCAGATAGCAGTTGTCTTATGGATTATGTCGAAGTTCAGACATATCGCAGTTAGATCGTAAAAACAAACCAAGGACTCGTAGGGGGAAAAATGCTACCAGCACACACGCAAGGAGGATAAATGCAAGAATATGGAAAGATAAATGGCTGTTTGTTACAAATTCACGTCAGAATTGCACAAAGATAGTTTTTATATCCTGGATACCTAATGTCAAACAAACAAGATAAAGTTTCTACGCAGACGAAGCCAATAGGTTTCGTAAATCATAGCACTAGCCACCTACTCAGCACTACTTAGGTACATAAACTTAGTACACGCTGACCTGCGTCCGCCTAGCAAACACCTCTCACCGCGCCGCGAACGATATCAATCCTTCAACTTTGTGATATTGCACACGAATTCATATTTCTTATGTTTGACTTACCGTTACGTACATTGATTACACCCAGGCAACACAGGTCACGGACATGGGAACTACAAACAATACTAATATTAACACTGTTACAGATGAAACCACTTTAAAACCTCAAATTTTAGTAGTTGCAAAATCAATGTTGCAACTAATCGTTTGGTTAATAAACGTTTATTAAGAGGAGATCAAAATACGCGGCCTTGTTTCAAACTGTCTAGGTTTTGTAATGTTGTCAACTTTATTATGGCTTATTATTGAATTGGTGGGATTATGTATCGTCAAATTATGTTTAGTACCTTGACTCTGTCAACCTTCATGCGTGTGATGTTCGGAATCATTAATAATATCAGTCAATTCTGTCTTGTAATGGATATTTTGTACTGCAATAACTTCATTGCCATCAAACTCGTGCAAATTAAGTGTTATTAATAATAAATCATTGGTTTCATCAATATTATAAGCACTTGTATGAATTTGTTTAACTCAAAGTCATGAAATATTATTGTTCTTTTAGGGTTACGTAGCTATAATATAACCAATAAAGTCTATTTTTAAGACTCTGCTGTATATCCGTCTATCAGCAGGCGGTATCTCATAAACCGCATAATACATGAAATTTTGATTGTGTATATTACTATTGTCACTATAGCTACTAGCAATGAACGTAAAAAATGTATGATACATGTCTCTCTCTTATTTATATGAAAGTACCTGAAATATTTATTCCTAGGATAAAAAGCCTATGTGTTAATCCAGAGTATCTGTCTCAATGCAAAAATTTTATCAGCTTTCCGAAAGACAACTCATCCTTTATCTTTTCTCATTTATCAATAAGAAGTAAGATTAGGTATAGATATTATAACATCTTGAATGACAGTACGGAATCTATCGTGTAAATAGTCTGACTAGCACATCACCGATTTTTTTCGATATTACACGCGCAGAAAATTTGTTATTAAGATAATATTCAGCATAATATGCTGAATATATGTGACCATATTATGTGACCTTCGTTGCATCATTTGTGGCCCCTGTTTGAATAGCTTGTAAATATTGGTACGCAGACAGCTGTTTGCGGACCATTGGAGTAGATGTATTATCTGTAGTGTTATTACGATTTTAAAGAATTATGTCGAGGTCCTCATTGTGCAATATGATTGATGGTCCTGTCTGCACTGGTAGCAAGGTTGTGGGTTTCTGTTATTTTCTATCTAACCAGTGAAAGTGTTAGATTGATTTATACGTTATTATTCACGTTGTTAATAACTTCTGGTCATAGAAAGTGTTTGTTTGGCGCTGTTTGAGTACCTATAATTCAAGAGAATATTATAACTGGACTTGTTTAGTTACCTCAGGCAATTATCAGTCTACGGAACATTAAATCAAGACCACCTTTAACCCTCGTTAGTAAGGAAACTTGTGTCGCCAAGCTTTCATATTTTGACCAATCACGTCACACCGAACAGTGTCGTAATTGGTCATAATTTTCAAGTAGTGTAAAAGTAAATGTCAATTAGTGGCCAATTTCGTTGCTAATTCTTTAAAAAAATATCTTCTTCACAGATAATGATAGTTGTAGGGTACTTTACACTGATATTATATTTTTGGGTTAAGTTAGCCCTTCATTAAATTAATAAAATGTTAGATCACCTTTAATTATATTTGGGTATATGAGATTCTATCGTGATTTATTTGATCTTATCAATCAATTAATATTTAAACTAATCTCGACGTTCCGGTTGCTTTTCAGCAGTTATGATCATAGGCAGATTCTGTGAATCCATTAAAATTGTTTTATCGCAATTAAAAATATAATTACAATTTAATTCTCATGTTCCGTCAATTATTTTCTATTCAACATAAACTTTGTTTTGGTGTCAATGGTATCAAACAATTGCTTGTTGACCTACCAACAAATCGATAGAATCTCACACCTTCTCATTCAATTAAGATCAGGGTAATGATAATGATTTGCAGGCCTTAATTAAGGCTGCAGCTGCTAATTGTGAATGCACTTCTGTACCATTGTTTCGACTGTGGGTAGCGGTACAATTATTTTGTTTTCCGTTTGGGATTCGTTTAGCACCTCCCTGACCGAGATTTTAGAGAAGGTTATTGAAGGGCCGCCTTAATTCGAAATGGATACATTTAGGCAGTTTTATTCTTATAAGGAATGCGATATGGAGGTGTTAGGTCAGAATGGATATAGGGTAAAGTATTCTATCTTTGGCACCCGTCTATTTGCTGTCATTTTATCATCAGTATCTTAGATAGGTATGATTCCGGTTGCAATCAAAGCTTTCACCTCAGAGCCTCGGGTCCGCTTTTCAATTGTTGATAACTTAGATTATTTTGGCTATTATAGATATTTAAAATCGCCTAATCTCTCAAATCTTTTCTCCATAGAGTCTCCATATATCCAACCGGTGTTCGACATCGGCGTTGTAACATCATGTATAGATTAACATCATGCAATAATTTTTAAACATTATTTTAATGATTGAAACATCATTCATTGTTTCCGATATTTCGTATGAATATCGGTAGATGGCTCCCACCGTCGCCTTAAGACGGTAGTATAGGAGAATTTGGATAGCTTCAGGTGTGGCTCGGTGGCTCAGTGGTCAGAGCATTCCCCCTGTAAGGGAAAGATCGTGGGTTCGAGTCCCACCTGAGCATTCACTTATTCCTATCTTAATCGATTTGAAAAGTTAGCATAGTGAATGCTTCAAAATTTCATTCAATCATGTATAGAATTTTAAATGTCTCTTTAACTTGACGACACTCTAAACTTCCTTCTAAAGACAAGATTCTTCACACTTTATGTCTTTAATATACTTAAAGGTAATTAAGTATATTGTGTTGAGTGAAATTATAGTAATATATTGTAGTTGCATCGATGGATACGGTCAAATTAAAATTTATCGTGTGAATTATTATTTCTAAACTGCTCGTAAAGTCTGCACAAGTGCTGAGAAATTTCTAAGAATTAGTACAATAGTAATAACATCAAAAGCTCCGATTGGCGATTCTGTTTAAGTTGAAAGCGTGGGCGATCGTTTTGCAGTATACCTCTGATTAAGAATATATTATACGACCATTCGAAATAACGTTACTCTTTGTCTTAATATATCTTCTAATGTCTTTTAATGGCAAGTTCAAGGAAATTCACATAAAATGGACGCTAATGATAGTCATAGAGGAAATATATTTGGACAACTGTAATTATGGCGATGGCAAGTTACCAAATCTGTAAAATCTAGGTAAGTGGAGCAGAAAAGGTTCTTTGTGGCGCTGAATAAAGAGGTCTGTCTCGCGTTTGATGAAAAAGACAAATCTTAGAATGAGACAAATATTTTTTGTAATAGATAAATATAGCTGGCTATTTTGGGCTTCACCAATTGTTAGGAGGCCAACGGAAAGCAGATACCTGATTGATAAACGATGTTCTGGTAAAAGGTTCCATCTCAGGATGGAATTGTAGACGGTAGGCACTCCTATAAAAGTGAAGCAAACTAAAAATTGGGGAGTAGAAGAACGGAACCAGGACTAAAAAGGGCAAACTTTAGAAGCAACCAACCGTGTCATGAAAGAGATAACTTTTTGTACCTCTCATGAGAAATTACTTTGCTAGGTACTTTAGATTCAGTTAGTTTGCTTTCCTATGGGCGTATAGTATTTGTTAATATTGACTATGTTGCTGACAGTATTGTCAATAAGCTAACAAGGTCACACAAATGAAAGCTAGTTCGTTCCGATAGTTATTGTTTTCACCCACTTAACAGGTACTCATGACAATAGATCAATAGCAATTTTAATAGCCTATCATTAAATGTATATGAAAAGATTCATCACTCGACGTTATCGTTAATTTTAATACCGTCATTGCAATTTCTAATTTCAATTAAAAAATTGTTGGAAGTATACTTGTTGATTAAATGTATATTGGCTTTAAGGGGAGTCTTAATAATATTCATCATTATCATAGCGTTCAAGATTGTAATTTAGAACTCGAGGTCCACATTTGTACCTTTTTTCTTGGGTTGATTTGAGTTACAAGCGATTACAGATGATCCCTACTCTAAGAGCCCCAAAATCACTCACCACTCGGCTTCAAGAATAGTATTAGTGCCTAATCAGTAACAGTTTTGTAACAGCTATGATTGCAATAAGTATTGCAATGTAAATAATATTATTAGGCAATTTTGCGGATTACAAATATAGTCATAAGGGTTATTGTACATAATATGAAGTCGAACATCATCAAAATTTAATTGTTTTGCAGAAACTAGAGCATACCTACTAAAGTAATGAGTAAATTACCAAACCGGACTAAGTTAAAAAACTTCCTTGTTGAGGTAGAGACTAGGTACTAATAATAATTACACTGGTAATATACAACTCTTATCTATAGCAATTTTTTATTTATTTATCATAAATTTTGTATGGATATAACAGCTGTAGCTGTAGGAGGTAGGAAACGACGGTATTTCAGTCCAATTGACCAGATCGACTGGAGAAGTACCTCCGCCCTACAAAATACCGCGGCCATAATAACCTCGTGTGTGTTCCCGGCGGTGAGTAGGGTAGCCAGAGCTCACGAGTTTTTGTGCTGTCAGTGAGAAGACCAAAGGCTTGTCCTGCTTTATTTTCTACAATGACGGCACAGAAACTCTCTGTTCTAACAGGGTCGACAGCGCGAGTGTGACGCCCCTGGAGTTGCACACGTCCATAGGCCACGGTAACCACTTTCTATCAGGTGGGCCGTGTGCTTGTCTGCCACTTAAGTGGTATAAAAAAAACCCTGCGTATTTTTTTATTGGTCAGATGGTTAGTGGATTAAAGCAAGGCTGTTACTATTGTATTAGCTAAACAATAGACTGATCAATAAAAACCTAAATATCTGTTATTATTACTGTAAGACTTATTTACTATTTATAGCCCACCACCCTAAGGAATTTCCAACGTCTGTGTACAGTAGCTGCACTTTTTATTTTTAGGTTACCCAAACACATTAAGTTTCAAACGAAGCTGTTTACAACTGCCACTTAAGATTTAAACCAAGCAGCGCCTGTTTTAATTGGACAATTCGATTACTCAAACGTTAATACAAAAGAGGTATACGATAATGATATACAATTGAATCAACACTGTTCACAATTATTACAAAATTCCATTAATAACATTGTTATTGACGATAGAATGTTTCGTAACATAGACTAATATAAACATCTATGAGGTAGGAAATCTTATTTTAGAGCATATTCGATTACTTTAGAATACTGGAGTTGATTCTAAGACTATTAGTTAAGTCATCAGACACGTAACTGTTAAAAGAGAAAACAAATCTGTTTCACTTTCATTTTGGCTTGTCGTTTCAATATCAAGGTCGTTGGAGTTAGCATCGAGGCTTATATTGGTTGCAGTTGTTGCTTTTAGATTGTTTTGTAGACTGCCTGGTCTTCGTCCTTGGTTATTATTAGAAATGCCTGTGCCTATTGCCATGTGCTGCTATTAAAAATCTTCTTTTACTTTACCTTTAGTTAGGTATATTATTACACACAGGCCATTTGTTAACTTGTTTTAAAACTTTGATTAGTTTTATATTTTTTATAATACCCCTTTTTTAAATCGTAATTGTTTCTTACCTGATAAGATGAATTGAATATTAAATTACCTTATTTCTTGATTGTTTGTCATTAAATGTTAGTTACACGACAGTGAAAAATCAGTCCTTGAAAATTATGGTGTCCTATAAGCTTCCATTTGGTTGAGCTACTAAGTACTGTTTGGTAGCTCATGTTTAAAATCACACATGTTATAATTATTAATGATCGACATTAACAGAGTTCTATTATTGATCTTTTCGATTTCCTATCAATAACAAATCCAATACACCATCCTTATGCTCCATCCGGGTGAGTTTGATGAGTATATTAGTTACATGTGTACAGTATTTATAACTTCAGCATTAACAACAAACTTAAAATTTATATATTGGTTGATTTTAGCCGTTTTGGAGTGAAATATTTTGGGCATAGTTTCGATAGCAAATTCGTTTTTCTTTTTCTAAAACTCACATTGTTCCGTTCAACTGTACATTATTTCCATACATTTTAAATTTTTTTTCGCCAAATTTATTCATAACTCCAGACGATTTTGTTCTTGGTCTACCACTATGTAACAACTACAAAATTAAAAGGTATTAAAAACAAAATTCAATATATAATTACCATCAGCAGTTTGTTCCTGAAGCCCCATAACCATATTTCAAGCAGTATGAAAAACAGAACTATCTCAATAAGTTATGTTCTGATTAAATCTCTTAGAGCAATAACGACGCATTGTATCGAAATATCACTATTAGTTCCGCTCGAATTTACTACCGGCGACACTACCAATGCCCTTTCCCTTTCTCCGCTCACTTGCATTTCTGTCTCATCCATTGCTTCATTCACGCCTTTATCTTTATCAAATATTAAATTGAAAGCGTAATGCATATCAATGACATCGATAGTTCAGTTGTTATCTAAAATATTCGTTGTTGATTATAGGCCTTCGAGCGTTGTTATGCCTTGCTTGCTTTTGGACAGACTATGGCATTAGGAATTGAATATTATAGATCTGTAATGACGAAGTATGCGCTTTCGACTGTCAAGTGTAACTTTGTTACATCAAGTTTAGCAGTTATCTGAGAACAAGTCATGAATGAGCATTTGTCATTTCTATCTATTGTTACATCATGATATTTGTGAAGTTTGAGATTCTGTATCTCAGAGAAATGTCGATTGAGTCTTGATAGCGTTACTTGTGCTCTGTTTAAGCATAAA
Source organism: Eilema caniola (assembly GCA_949126895.1). Lineage (NCBI taxonomy): Eukaryota > Metazoa > Arthropoda > Insecta > Lepidoptera > Erebidae > Eilema > Eilema caniola. The sequence goes on from OX421467.1 coordinate 23,906,023, forward strand.
TTTGGTGTTACATATATTCTTTAAAATACTTGTTCTTTTTGATATTGAACAAATACACTTATTCTTTTATAGCAGCAAGGCATACTCAGTTGTCTACACTATTTTTTATTTACTATGGGAAATTATACAGACTTAAAATTATGAGTACTACTGAACCGATTTTAAAAATTGCAGACAGAAGCGCAGGAAATAGTCTTAGTCTTCATTAAATAATACGTCCTTCTAACGATTTTGTTTTCCATGTGTGAGAAACACTCAGTTGTACCTAATAAAATCCTCTCAATTAATGAAACTAGATGTATTAAAAAGTATTTATATCGTATGTTTACAAATGCGACATCACTTTTATCTTTTGTTTCCTGTGATTAAGGATAATTTGAATTAAATAAGTACTTAGATTCAAATCTAACATATCATACATGTAAGAATTATATCATTTTAAGTAATTATCTTAATTTGTTGTAATAATTTCCTGTGCATAATTTGAAAGCTTTCGCCAAAGGATTTATTTCTGTTCCATGTCTTCACTTTTTAATTACTGTTTATTTTACGTTGGAGGGTTAAATTTACGAACAGAGGGTGGTGGTATAATCATTGCATTTTCTATGAGAAGTTATGTTTTCATTATGAGTTCATTATTACTATTGTTAAGCTTGGAAAGTAGATTTAACTTTATTTTATGTTTTCTTTTGCATTAGTTGTGATATAGTAGATTTATTTCTTGCTTTATTAATAAAATATATTTTAATTATCCTTACTTTATAAATTTGATGGATGGAATAAAACGAACTAAATATTTTTTACTAAAGTTATAGGGATAGTTCTAGTAGACAGAGATAGATTACATTCTCATTTGAGAATTACCTATCCCTAGAATAGTTTCTTGTGAGTTCCAGCGATGGGATTGGTTATCAGCGCGGGGCGGAGCCATGGAAACAGTTAATCGTGTAGTTAAAACCATTTATATTTAAAATTATAGATGCGGTTTTAACTATTCAATATTTATTGAGTAGTGCGAAATGTGCGATAGAGATAACAACCTATAATACTCTTTCACTCTTCTTTCCAATGCGACGTTATTAAAAGCCGGTCACTGATATACTAGGATATACTAGATAACTGCCAACTCATAAAGTTATTGTGGATCTTGTTTTAGTAGCAGAATATAGCCAATTTGCTTGCCCTTTGTGTTAGTAGGCTACCTAATGAGGGTAGGCAGGGATCGTCTTGTGTGGTCTATAATATGTGGCCTATAAGTTTAATTGCTCATGTGTCATAAATGTTGTGGTCATTGGTGATTGTCAAGTTAAAGATTGAATAACTATATACATAATCTCTTCATTGTTGTATTAAAGTATAATCATAAATTTAATTTTTGGTAAATGAATTGTTTGTTAATTTAATAGTTATTTTTTTTTGTGTTATGCCGAAAAGCGCTGTTGTCGTCCGAGCAAACGATGTTTCACGGAAATTCTAAACGTATTTGGCACCCACAGGACAGGCTTTGCCTAGTGTGGGGTCACAGTATAATATCCAACATTGAAAATTTTTGTTTGGTAATAAATGTTTTTTTTTTTATAAGCGGGCCAGGATACTCGAGTTTTATTCGTATCATGATACATTGTAGGTATGTCATAAATTATGTATTATTTTAATTGGTGCCTTTAAAGTGCTTTATCTACTGCGCTAATCTTTTCATTATCTTATTGAGTTATGAAATTGAGCTTATTTTTAAGAAATGCACATTACTTTTAGATAAATGGATAACATACTGATATAAAAAATATGTATAACAGTTTAGAGGGAATGAAAAATGACTGAAGTACTTCCCGCTGAGTGAATCTGGATGACACGTTTGACACAGATTATAAAATGTTTGTCTGGGATAGCATATACTACTTACTATTTATCCTAATAATACGTTCTTACAAATCGCTAGAATAACATTACTTAGTATTTTAACGAGAGGGCGGAGCTACGGTGGGGCAGCTAGTATTTTAACAAAATATACTGAATGTTTTCATTATTGTGGAGTCATCTCTAACTTTCTTCGATATTGTAGAAAAAGTGAGCTAAAGCCAATTAGAGCTACCGTTCAACAACTGTCAGTCAATAGTTTAATTTCTGACACACCACGACGAATGATCGCCTCCGAAGCCGGAACACTTTCATTTTATTTCAATGAATGGAAGCTGTTACACGATGTCTGAAATAAGTGTTTATTTAACGTTAGAGAAGAGTGATACGATATTCTTGATGAAAAAAAAAACTGTTTGGAGAAACAACATGTTGGTAAAAATAAGAAGCGTTCGGAAAAGTGTTCATGTTTTTTTTCCTTTCGTAACTTTAAGAAATTATAGCACTGGCCGCATGTAAAAATATAACAACATAAGAAAAATAATGAAGTTTTGAATATTTGAATTACGATTTACGTAGTAATCATTTATCATTTTTCATCCTTGTGGTAGTCCCGGTCGCATCCGAAGGCTCCACCAACTCAGAGATCAGGGCCCATTTTCCAGCTTTTACTTCTCCACTTCGCTCGTTCTTGAGCATTCAATGTAGTGAGGCCATTGGCCTGCATAATACCATCTACGACGTCAAGCTGGTTAGAATAAAAAAATGTGTCACGGATGTGTGAGGCGGGAAAGCAGTTTAAATTTCGAATTGTCTAGAATAGACTAGATTAATAAATGAATTTTGACTCCTTTAATGTACTAACATGCCTTTTTAATGTCATCTCTAAACATCTACAAAAAGTTGCACATTGATGGTCATCCATTAGTGATCTGATCTTTCGTGATACCAAATTTTTTGTTCCGTATAGGAGTCGTTGACTGTAATATTCTAAATCATCTGTATCTGACGTTAAAACCTCAAAAAAAACAATATAATGAGTTAATACATAACTGCTTCCATTAGCTAGTCTGCTCCAAATTTCACGTGTGTCAACCATTGCCGGCAATGCGAATTCTTTGTCAACCTTACAAGTTCAAACATTTTAATGTCATTGACTTCAACAATACGACACGACAGCTGCGAGTTCGATTCACAAGTAAAAGGTAATATTATACTTAATAATCTAACAACTATTGGATATTTTAATACTTTTGTGATTCATTTTTAAATATCTATTTAACGAGAGTAGAATAAACAAATAATGTGTATTTTTAGACAAGCGTTTTATAACACAAAATGTTGTCATATAGGTATGATAGGATAAGTCACGTTTCGAGGTGGACAAACGCAAAGTACCTATAAATAAAGATAATAAATAGAAAAACAAGTAAAACAATAAATCTAACTTCCTAAAACAGTTATGAAATTTTTAATGTACTTCTATTACATTCGCTTTGCATGAATTGTAGGTAGTTGTTTGTATTCATAACTTATCGCGTCTGTTCGGATGATTGTGACATAAAAAAAAAAGGTAGACCAATAAATTAGATATAAGACTCATTAAAATGGTTATATAGAAACAGAACTGTTTGAGTATTTCGGCTCCATCATCTGACCTCAAATACTTTAGAAACCACAGCTATGAACCGCTTGGTCTTTCCCGAAAGCTAATGCAGTCTGCATGGCAGGTACAATGGTCAGATATTAAAAAAACAGGCAAATCCTTTTATGCAATACAACTGGACATAGCACCTACACCCTGTTATTATCACTGCAAAAAGGCATCTAAAACTATATTATCTGTTATTATCCGCGTCCGTTTATGCCACTGTTGCTCCATGTGCGAGACTCATCTTTGAAATTGAAATGAAAATATGGTCTTAGGGTACACCCTAGACCATATTTTCTTCTGCTGTCCTCAAAACAATCTGCCCCCTGATCTGTGAAATCAGCTTTCCAAGATGAAAATCCTTGTCTCTAACAATTTTGCTTCTCCTCTGACTTTTTCTTCCCTGCAACTGCTTATAACCTTAATGTCTGTCGTTCATCTATCGTAACAATATTAGGCTCTGAAAATTAACATTATATGCATAAAACTTATATATTTTATTGTGATTATGTCATCATCATCATCATCAGGCTATATTAGTCCACTGCTGGACATAGCCCTCCTCCATTGAGCGCCATTGCGCCCTGTCTTCAGCTTGCCGCATCCAGCATCTGCCTGCAGTCTTTCTTAGATCGTCATCCCACCTGGTCGGAGGGCGTCCTACACTACGCTTGCCGACTCGCGGTCTCCACTCAAGAACACTTTTGCCCCAACGGTTGTGTGATTATGTGTTTATTACTAATGTTGTATGATGACCACTGTGTGATGGGTCCATATTGTATTTGTTTCAGTGTACCTACTTACTAACACCAACAAGATTCACAACGAGTCCAACTGAATCAAGTTGCCAATAATTCTTATTAAACACACGAATCTTCAGCGCAATTGACATTGGGAGAATAAAATTGTCGAAATCCATAATTCGACCAGAATAGAATTGAACTCTTTGAGCAAATATTATATACTGTAGGCTATCAATGGCTATAAAATACTGGCAGGAAAGATAAAAAAGAATGCAGTTGGTCAAGACCAGACTGCAAGGTGTTACAATGGTGGAATAACTAAGATAACGTTTTATCGATATATAATAGTCGATATGAGACCTAAATACTCAGTAGGTCACAGTCGTATCATGTTACCTGTAATAGGTATTTATTTTCGATTATGATACGTAAAGGCGTTGACCACGATCAACCATATGAATTTCGTAGGAATTTCGTAAAATGAACTAAAATGATTAGTAACCGAAAAGGACCTTGCATGTTAAGTCAAACTAACCACGTCAGTTCCAGGATGGGTGACCGATATTGACTTATCAATGTAACATAAGTTAAAGTCAGAAATAATTCTATAGCGCCGACTAAAAAAGGACATTTGCAATACTTTGAAAACTAGAGCTAACTAAGAGCGTTTTCATATTGTCCGATATCTGACATCCGATATCGGAGCAAGTAAAATGTATGACATAAATGTATCTTTCTTTTACATTGTCCGGCCCGATATCTGTTATCGGAGCCAACACCACTGTTTTGGCCCGATATCGGACCAAAAAGAAACTAAAACAGCGACTGTAAGCAATTTTCGAACTTAGTTTTTTTTTCATCCCTAGCGTCCCTAACTAGTCTGTGCTTTCGAGCAAATGGCTGTATCGGGCCGATTTTATCGGATAAATATGAAAACAGTACAAGGTGTCGATATCCGATATCGCTAACGTCCGTTAGCGATATCGGATATCGGATGAATGTGAAAACGCACTTATACAGTTTTCTTATACGTTTTCGCAGGGTGGAAACGCACCTTGAGAAGACTTCGCCAAGAAACACAATGGCCTTTTTTTTGGTTTCTTTAGAAATATGTTTGTCTAAACCAATGCTCAAGATTTTGTTTCAACAGCAACAGCCTTTTGGCCCTTTTAATAGCGTTTTATTGGCAGTTTTGTTTTGGATTATTTTTAAAGTAGGTATAGAATCTTATTAGATACGTGATAAAATTAAAATGACTGAGACAGAATAACTAAATACGATAGGAACTTCCCAATGATCAAACTATACTTAGTGTGGATTAATCTTTAAGTATATGTTTCAACATATCGCGTTACGAGTTATTGAATTCGTTGATAAAGCATATTATATTGCTATCTATGGACTGGATATGTTATTGTTGATAAGATTTGTTTGTCAACTCTTACTTCTTAGAAATAGACCGCCCATTTATACCTCCTAGTATTAATATTCTACATCACACGTAGATAGTATCATAAGTAATAACATTTTAGTAGAAATCGATTTAAATCTGCCTCTACCTGTACCCCTAGCACGAACAATTATCTAAATCGTATCGTGAACGCTCAATACGTTCACGATACGATTTAGATAATTGTTCGTGCTAGGGGTACAGGTAGAAGCAGCGAAACCCTCTGTTCTAACAAGGTCGGCAGCACGAGTGTGACGCCCCTGGTGTTGCACACGTCCATGGGCCACGGTAACCACTGTGGTTGGCCGTGGGCCGTGGGCTTGTCTGCCATCTAAGTTGCACGCGCTCGAAGGCGGCTCGGGCGTTGGAGGGCGCAAACTAACCTCCGCCCCCCATGAGCGCGGGCCTGAGGGTGACGGGTGGAGCCGCCCGTCACCCTAGCAGAAGCAGGCCACGGCGGCGGCGCGCATCGTAGAACGAGGCGCGCCTCCCCACACCGGGGTTGAGTCGGGGACCGCGTTGTCCCCCCCTCCCGAGGAGGGCCAGACCGAGAGGGATGGCCCTGGGTCAGCCGGGGTGCGAAAGATACGTCGCGTGACAACCTCACCTTCGGCCTAGCACTACGACCCAGAGACGGCGTGCGGTTTAGTCGGTTCGAGTCCGACATAACCTCCCCGTCCGCCTCCGGAAGGGTGGGTATCCGTGGAGATTTCCCGCAGGTAAAAAGAAACCCCATCTAAGTGGTATAAAAAAGAAACAAAAAAAATACACGGGATTATAAACCGTTATGGCAAAATTTTGTTTGGAAATCTTGAAGTTATAAACATCTTGTATATTTTTTTATTAGTAAGGTTTCAATTAAATAAGTACCTGATGATATCAGTCATTATATTCATTACAAACATTTTTTAAATTGATTTTGTCTATCCAACATACATCTGTCATTACGGAATGATTAATTAATAATAATGATTTATCAATGTTGTTTCCGAACGAATGCAACGTGCATCAGATATCTTATCACTAGTAGATACTTTATAAGGTGCAGTGTTCATTAGATTATCTTTAATATGGAATATGAATCGATTATACATGACATGTATCGATTATAATACGACTTGACTCGATTATGGAACACCTAAAGAGTTTGCAAATGTTGTACAATATAGAATACGTGATAACAACCTTCGATAACTTTATAAGTTGTATGGAGACGTGACTGCATCATAGGTAGATACTAATTACATACTGTGTGTGATTAAATCCTGGTAATTATGACCTGAGATGGCGTGCGGATTTAGTCGGTCTGACAACCACTCCTGATGACAGACGCGAGTGGTATCTGTGAGGTTACATTTACTCACGTCTGTAAATCCCCGAAGGGGTAGGCAGAGGTGTATTAACAGCCACATTTCGCCAACTATGATTTTCAGTCCCACTTAATAGGGAGCGAGCCTATTGATTTAAAGCGGGCACTTATATATGGGCTTTATGTTGTATGTATGAGGATAGCCGCACGAAAGAAAGGTAGGTACTGTGGGTATCTAGGTACATACAAAACTTTTCTTCGTGGGTATCTAGGTCCATACAAAGCTTTTCTTCGGAGGTCAAACGGTAAACGTTCTCAGAAAAGTCAAATCAAATCACTCAAAGATATAAGCGGACCCCGGGCTCGAACGGGATCGTACTTGTAGTCTCTGAGTAACCAGTATAATGCACCACAGTCCACCGCGGATTAAAAAAAAAAAAAACAAAAAAAAGAGTCTTAACACTTTAGTTAAAGTATGTTACGACCTCTTTTGTCTCATTTGACACAATGTTAACAATCTAAAGACATCGCTCAATAGACAAAGTACTTAATTTTTTTACGAATATGTAGGTTGACGTAAATGATTGACATTTCAAATAGACAGTTATAGATAAGAATTAAAAGACCTTGACATTTATATGAGACTAAATCTGCGAATGAATATGCGGCTGAACTTATATATTTTCCGTGAAGCGACTGCCAGTTGAACTTAAAAGATATCGAAGTATTAACATTTAGACCAGTTGTCGGACTTTTTAGGGCTCCAACTGGTGGTAACGACTGATCATATATGTTAGTGTGACAACCTGCCCCTCTAGACAAGTGGCAACAATTCGTTGGCCGGCGTTTAATAGAATAGAATGACAAATTTATGACAGTTGACGTATATGACAGTCGTTAATGCATGTCAGAAACGTCAAATCCCATACATTTGTCGTTCTATTCTAGAGGGACTGGACCGATGGCTTTCAATCTGCGTCTACAGAGGCCGTCTATGTCAAAACTATACTCAATTCTGAATCACGATTTATAATAAGATCTGAGAACAGACTGTGTCATTGTGAGAGTCGATTCACAACTGAGCGTTGTTCTAGATTACGGGCCTGAGTAATGAAAGTAAGTTAAACTACATTTTATTTCTCAAAGGTTTCTCTCACGCTTATTAAAGTATTTGGCATTGATGTCGCCAATATCTAACGTCAAACTAACCTGTAGTATAAGTTGCTACACTGCAAAACGCCCACAGATTAACTAAATATACAGCTTACATATTCATTTAGAGACTTGATTATCCGGAGTTAGTGTTTATCAAGTAATCATCATCGTCACAAGCTTGTACCTATTTTGGAGTCAAAGGATCCCAAGCTCAAGTCCAGGGGGTCTTGGACGGGGTCGAGAGATTTGTTTCAGCCCATTTCACCCTTCGGCGATCAACGACCCACAGACGGCGTCCGTTTTATTCGGTTCCTCAACTCTAGCAGTGTTGCCAGCTCCTAGAAATTGAAGTCCCTAGACTCAACATCAAAAGTAGCTAGATCCCCACGGACAGATACGCTATTTTGGTCGCTAAACATTTTTTACCGTCAAAACTCTTTTGGTCGCTGAGACTTGAGCAAAAGTCGTTATTTAATACGACGAAGTCGCTAAATTGGCAACACTAAACTCTAGGGCCATGATATTTTCACACTTGACATGTTGGTTCAAATAGCAGGTGCACCGACTGGCTGGTAAGGTAGACTTGGGCCCCAAGTATGTTGGTATAGTCTGGTATACAAATTATGGACGAATTTCTCCCTATTAGGCATTGTGTAGTGAAAAACAACATCGTTCTCGTATTCCGCTCACATAATATTAACAAGAAAGGGGATCACGGCTTTCAGTATTCAGTCTTTCTAAAGGAAACGTTACTTAGGGGCCGGTCTAAGGCACAAGAGACGCGAGGGCAGAATAATATTATATTTTATTTATTTACTACTGAATTCTATGTGAGATACTATTAGACTGCCTGTATCGAATAAATAATTAGGTATCCGAAAAGACCACCACCCCCCCATTAGCTTTTTATAGCCATCATACAAATAATAAAAAAGAAAAAGGCACGCACTAAATAGGTGATAGGTGCTAAATTCATTGACACATTTAATATTACCTTGTTTCTTCGTACCGTTCCAAATTTGAAATTCAAAAGTCATTTCCAACTTATCTAGGACACAGAGTAGATAAAAGGGCCGTGACACATTTTTTTTTCTAAATAACTTATCTAGACGTATACACAAGTCATTGTATACGACCAAAACGTAATTCAAATAATAAACAGTAACAAAAACTGCGAGGTGTAATGAATACAGAATAATTATAAAGAATTAGCATTATGTAGTTACTTGATAATAATCTTAAGCGATACGTAATATGCACCAAGTGAGTGATTCGCTTTATTCTCGTATACGTGATGAAAAATATAATAAAGTCGAGAATGCAATATGAGGTAACATTCCAATTAGTTTAAATTCTGAGTCTGAAACATTCTCAAGCATTCATTTTGCGACTAGTATTCGTATTTATTAGATTGAGTATCATTTGCGAGAGCATGGAGGTGCCAATACTCCTGTTGGAAGAGAGACGAGGTTCTAACGTAGTCTTTCCTCTCAGTGTTGGGAAGTCAGACGGCCCATAAAGATAAGACAGTTGGAAAGGTGGAGAAAGAGTAACCGACTCCATCCTCCAAGCTTCGTATGCAAATGAGTTTGGTCCTCGATAAAGAAGTTTATTTTTTATATAGGAAACGTCAATTTGACTTCACCTCGCCTGATAGTAAGCTATAGGTAAAGTCTCAAGAAAGAGGGCCACCATTACATATCTACACGTACCGTGTTAACAATGGTGGCACTCAGCTTGACGGCCTCATCAAAAGAGGATTGTCGTCGCAGCGCCGCGTGACACCCACCGGTCCCACTAGTGCTGCGACCACAATCCCCCCTGCACTTGCTGATTCCTGAAAGCAATCTAACCGAGATTAAAACTAAAGTGAAAGGGATGAAGTCTGAACTGTGGAGTGGATGTCTCTTTTGGGAGTGACAGCCATTTGTGGCTTTACGGAAACGACAACTGCTTGACCTGCCTAAGAGGAAGGCTTTCGCTTGAATCTTGTCGTTTGTGGGTGTGAAGAGTCACCTTGAGGGCGCTTGGAGCTTGTCTAAGTAGTTATCTTTTTCATCTTTTGACTTGTACCACACCCTACGCTACGCTCTAGGCAGAGTTGATGTGCTGTCCCCTAACTTTCACTACAACATAGTTCGATATCACTCAAATCTGCAATCTCATTAGAATAGCCCTTCGAGGGACATAGCCATGGTATTTTAATCTACTTTGATATTATACAAAGATTTATGCCACAAATATTTGATGTAAATTGTGAAACCAATGTCTTAGCTATTTGGTTACGAGAAGGTAATTGGTAATTTGAAAGATTAAGGCCGTGGTAGACAAGATTTAAAGTTCTCAGCGGCCTACAGTTAATAAGATGAAAAGTTAGGTGTATTGGGGAACAGATCTTCAGGGTAGAAGCTAATCTCATCTGCTGATTGATGGATGCAGTTCTGGTGCAGTCTTGACTGCTTAAGGTTAGGGAGTCCGCAGTTGTTTTCGTAAATACTAGTTACTGTCTAAATCCCTCTAGTTTTATAAACAAACTAATAATAATTTTAAATTAATATTATTTACGGTTTATGACTGATTAGGTACGGTGACTTAAATAAAACATTTATTTATCGAGACGCAACTTCAAACAGAAATATTTATATTCATCATAATACTCGTAATAAATTAATGCCAAAGAGGCTGTATTACATCACGCTAGGTACAATCCATTGTAACGAAAAAGAGTTCTAAGTTAATGCATTTAAAACGATGAAGCACACTAACTCATTACAAACATACACTAACACATTAAAAAGACCCATATTCACATTACAAAATAGCACATTAGCAACATTTAATTTTAAATATAAAGCAATATTATTTGCATGATAGTTCAAATAATTAAAAAGGTGCATTGTGACAGATGCCCTAAGTAATAGAAGGTAATTTGGCACGATTGAAACGAGACATAGAACTATTATAAATTAAGTTTAAAAAATATAGCGTGACATAGTTCAGTTTAAACTTTTATGTTTAAATTTTTTTTTGTATCTTATTCTTTATTGTTGTAATGAAAAGGAAAAGTCGTGGTCGCTGGTATCCCCGGTGATACAATGTAACAAAAGTTACACACTGGGAACGATGCGACTACTCTTTTGTAACTTGAATCGATTATTTTCACAACCGATTTAAGACACTCCAACCCTAGAATACAACTGTCATAATGCACCTATTAAATTATTTCAGCTATAACTACTTCTAAACGGGAAATTTCCTTCGTAACTGAAGAGCCCAATGTATTCCAAATTGACTTACTTTTTTACAGTATTTCTGAATATAGTTGACTGCGTGGGTTAGCTTTCAAACAGTTTGTTGTACGTGCAGTTTTTTTTATACGCTGCTTTTTTGTGGTCTACATTGGCGGACAAATAAGTGCGCGGACTGACCGTCACGTGTGGCTCTAACAAATTATTGTAAATGAAAGTGTTATTTATAGGACAAGAGCAAGTGAACGTCGACCTATGACGAATAATTTTCGATTTTTGAAGTGAAAAATACTTCATGTGCGGTGGGCATTTTTCTAAGAGCATTTTTAATTTAATAATACACAAGTTTCAACTTCAGTCGACACTCCCGGAGTGACATTACTTTTTTTTTGTAGGTAACTTTACAAACCGTAAAAAACATCATCAAATAGTTCCTTTACTCACCATCAACCTTGCGTATATTAAGTATCATACAAAGGTTGCCTGGTAGACTCTTCTTATTGATTTCTGTATTATAAATATTGTAATTGGTGTACAATAAAGTGTATAATAAATAAATATATTCCGGTAATATTCTAAGCTTGAACTTGGCCGGGATTCGAAATCGCACTTAAAAACATAACTCTTCACCATTAGTCTACCTTTAAACTGTGCTTTGACGAAAATAATTAACCGTGCAAAGCCTTCTAAGTTCTAAGAATGTCAAAAACATTATTTAGTAGAATGGGCCTCAAAAATATGTATGTCGTATTTCACTACAGCAAGGGCCTGTCATTGTCAGTGCAATACCTTGAAAAGTCTTTATTTAAGGTAATGACGCAAGTGTACAACTTGATGGGTACTTGTGTCGCAAATATATGACAAGTATAGCTGCGTACAGTTGAGGTCACAAGTGTTAGGAGCGAATATATTTGTTTAAGTGTTTAGCTGTTACCCGCAGCTATGTTGGCGTAAATCGTTCGCGCAATAAATGCATCGAGTATTGAGTATTACAATACTGATCCCTTGAGCTTATGCCAGGGTTAGATAGTAGCTATGTTATTTCAGACAATTCACAAATTTCTGCCAGATATATTTTTATCATGACAGATTTAAGTTTCCATAAAATTATAGCTGAATAACAGATGATAACTTTATTAAAAATGGCGGTGAGGTTTAAAGGAAGGTAATGGAGAAACAGTAAAACGCGTAAGCGTCATTTTATTTTTTAAAAAATTGCACGATAAATGTCATTGCAAATACTACAAATAGACTAAAAAATCGGGAGATAATCCGTTAAAAATAGTTTTATTTCAATGTATAACATTTGTCTATACTTCCGGCAAAATACAAAAAAATACCTTAGTATATAGGTACATAAAATAACATGACGACAGTTATAAAATCAGTTCTCGCGATGACTGTACTAACTAGTACATATTGTCATGTCTCATATTAGACAAGAATAGCATCCAAATTTAAAATTATCATGGTAATTACAAGACTTGAGATACATAGTAATTATATGGTTCGTGAATAGAGATAGACACTCGTAACATATGTTATTATACATGTATTTACGTGTGTAGTGCTTTGTTGTACAATGTCGGCGATAAAACGTTCAATAACACATGATATGTGAAATATTTTCACGTACAGTCGACAAGAAAAGGTTTAGGATACTAGAAAATTATATTGTGTGTAGGTGGGTATGGCATGAAAATGACTGAGGAGAAGATCCTATTACAAATGCGAAAGTTTGTGAGTATTGATGGATGTATGTATTTTATTTTATTTATTTATTTTATTTCTTTCAAAACAGTTTACAGCTTCACATAAATATAAAAGATTTTAGCCCACACTACAATCTATGGGACTCCGACCACTATTATTCGCTTTACATCGATTTGACAAAATGCCTTAGTTATTACTTTAACATATTATGTAAGATTAGGTAGAACATATTTCCACAAAATGAACATTAATTAGCATCCGCTGCCGAACTAGGTAGAAACCTATGTTTCACCTGTGTATGGATGTTTGTTACTCTTTCACGTAAAAACTACTGAAAGGATTTTAATGAAACTTTATGATAATATAGCTTATACATCAGAATAACACATAGCTTATATATCATCACGCTACTACTCAAGGGAGCGGAGCAGTGATCATTAATGTCAACAAATCCGCATCCGGCGTAGCTGCGGGCAACATCTAGTATCTAATAATAACGTATGGAATAGAGTATTTGGAGTCCCACAAATACCTATGGGGCTAAGTCAATCTCACCTGCGGTAGTTCTGGCTCACATGGGGTAGCCGACTATCCGTGTATTATGGAATTCGTGGATCTAGGGACTACACACGGGGTTCGGCTTTGCTCTTGATATTTGGAGGACCGATGGCAGTCTTTCATAAAAGCTGTTTAAAGGAGAAGAAGGAGCAAGCTGACGCTGGGTTATATGGAGGATAAAATCTTCAGATGCAACGTTCCTAGTTCAAGGTTGACGATGCAAATGTTGTTCGGAAAATCCACAAGCAAAGTTGTAGCCCGAGCAACACCAAGTACGAATAGTCAATATGTAATAAAGGAAGTGTTTAGTTTATAATAATATATCTGAACTATTAAAATGGCGCTAATACAAATAAACTTGACTTTTAAATTAAATCATATCTGTCAACAGCTTTATTACCAAAGAATGACCTAGCATTTATTTTAAAGTATTGCCTGGCCTAATTCTAAAGGTTTCTTTTGATAGCCTATAATTATTTATCTAAAGTAATGACCTTCATACAATTCTAAAGTACTCTGGCTTTTAGTCTGGTACTAATAAATTGGGAATAATAATGTTGAATTAAATTTTAAAACATTTCGCATAATAACTATTCAAATCGATTAAGATAGGAAAGGGTACACCGGTGGCTCAGTGGTTAGAGCATTCCCCCTGGAAGGGAAAGATCGCGGGTTCGAACCCCGCCTGGACCGGTTCAATATTATTCCTATCTTAATTAAATATGAGTGTTCTTCGATTCTTAGAGCTTTGCAGTGTTGAGTCCCAGTGGAGCAGGGTCACGCCATTTCTTTACCTGTGAGTGACATAAAAGGTAACCAAGGTTAGGGCTGCTCTCTATCCGATAGTTTACTATCCATGGAAAGGTGCTCGCTTTAAGGCCATAGGCTCGCCCCCTATAATCTGGGACCGAAAATCATAGTTACCGAAATGTGAGTGACAGTACAACTCTACTTACCCCTTCAAGGATTTGCAGGTGTGAATATAATTATCTGACTCAATGAGCTATCTGGACACAACATTCTGGATAGTCGAAATTGGCATAAACATTCATTTCGAGATATACCTACACATAAAAATATGTACTTTTTATCATAAAATTACTTGTGTTGCAAATGGGTTTAGGACACCGAAGTTCAAACCGGCTGCTGCTCGATTACAAGTCCAATCGCCGCTAAGTTATCAACGCTTTCGTAAATAACAAAAATCTTAGTTACTTGATTAGACAAGGAAGCGTTGACAAGGCCATATATTATTGTCACGTGTCAATGTCTTAATGTCATATCTGTTTGACACTTCACACGTTGTCTATGGTTTCTTTCGTTTGTTTTTTTTTTGCTGACCTTCGGTTGGTATTATTTACTACTGTTTTGTTGGCATTTCGTAATTGATTTCGTACTTATGTGTTCAAATATGTGTTAAGATTTGAAAAAAAATTAAGTAATTTGTTGAAGTAGTTTAGTTGTTTAATTTTTAATAGGGTTTAATGTTTATCTTTTAAATTGTCATAATCATTACCTGTAAGGTCACAGATTTTAAGCTACCAAAAAAAAAGTCTTAAGGCCGATGTCATGTGGCGTAATGTAACATTTGCAGTGATGCATATCCTCGTCTGTAAAGGAGAATAATATAATTGCCACCCTATCTCTAACCATGGCTGGATGGATGGATGATTTTGTAGGATGTATTTTCAGTATCTTTTAAATAGGTATTACTTATAGCTTTTGTAACACAAAGTTTATCCAAGAGTGTAGACAGCGAGAAGGCAAACGATAGTTAGGTCCATTAGTCAAATCGACTGACGACCTGCAAAAGGTGACTGGAGAGACTGGTTGCGGAAGGCGGAGGATCGGCAGAAATGGCGAGCATTGGTAGAGACCTATGTCCTGTAGTGGAATGCCATCTGCAATAGGCTAATTATTTGATTGATTGATAATACTAGCTTAGTGAAAAAAGAGTCGGTTTTATGAATAAGTAATCTTGAATGATATTTTGAAGCAATTTGTATGATAGGAAAAAGTAAATAGGAGAGTTTGGGTTGATTCAGGCGTAGCTTGGTGGCTCAGTTTTTAGAGCCTTCGCCTTGTAAGGGAAAAATCGCAGGTTCGTGTCCCGCCTGAGCGATTCACTTTTTCCTATCTTAATCGATTTGAAAAGGAATCTTGAGATAGAATCCTGGCCAATATAATCCTAACACAAGCAATTTATCTTTGCTGATGAAATTAACAGGAATAATAGTAATATCATCTAGTACTCTTTAAAAAAAAAGACGGGTTGCACTCCGGGAGTGCCGGCAGAAGTGAAAACTTATTCTTTCTTTCTTTCTTATATACAGAGAAAAAGATAAAAAGAACTTAGCATACTATACCATACCTATAATATAGCGCCAATCATAGAACCTATCACTAATTTTCTGTCAGAAGAAATTAATGAATTACAAAAAGAAAAAATAATCACAAAAAGTAATAAATTACAAAAAGAAAATATATCACAAAAAGTATCAGAAGCCCAGGTTCGAACCCGGTAACATCTGAAACCATAAGGACTCACAGTCGAAGCGTTTACGGCTTAGCTACGAAGCTTCATATCGTACTTGACAAAATAAACAATCTTTTTCAAATGTTGTATGACGTCAGTCGTCGGTTACGGTTCAAAGGTCAAGCGATCCTGACGCGAGTTTAATATTTTTTACCCATCCAACGTCGCTAAAGAAGTTTTCACTTCAAAAATCTCGAATGCATGAATAAATGCATGGCGACGTCATTTATATTATAACCTTTTTTGAAACGGGTATGGCCACTAAATAAGCAAATAACAGCCAATAATATCTTGGTAGGCAAGGACAGCAGATATGAAACACAATAACTTAATTATATCGAGACGTAAACTCGCCCATAACGCATTTTACGACTTGCGTTCAATATTAATCCGTCGCGTTGATTAGCTCTGTAAGATATTTATGTAAGGCTATGTCCTCTATGGTAGTGACAGCGGGAAGTGATATTGTGGAATGATAGTCAGACTTGGGGTCATCTGCTGCATGTTAATAGAATATACCTACTAAAAATTATGCCGAAAAATCTATATATATATATTTAAATGAATCCCTATTTCCCTTGGTCACGCCATCACGCGTGAACGGCTGGATCCATTTCGCCAATACTTTTTATGAAATGTTCTTACGCAGAGAAAAAAAAAGGGTTACGGCGTCACGGGATCGGGAACAAATTCCACGCGGGCAAAGCCGCGGGCATCAGCAAGTAATAATATAGTTACCTACTGATATCCTTCGGGAATATTATTTATAAAAATATTCTACAACGTACTATACTACCATTATCTAGACCAAAGCAAACATAGCTTAACTAGCTTGTGATGTGGGTTTGATATAATATTAAAATATATTTTGTAAATACACACATATTGTACATAAAATCGCCTACACCAATGCAAATAGCCAAATCAAACACATGCATCCAAAAAAATAATGTTTTTTTATACAACTGAGGTAGCAGACAAGGACACGGCCTACCTCATCGTAAGTGATTACCGTGGCCTATGGCCGTGTGCAACTCCAGGGGAGTCACAATCGTGCTACCGATCCTGTAAACACAGAGGTTCTAAGCGGGAATCTAACCCCGCGACCTTTTGCTTAGCAGAAAAACACTATATCGCCAGTGTCGGTTTGCATGTGTGGCGCCATAAACACATGTAAAAAATTAACACGAGACCATATAATTACCTCAGCTGTGACGTTATCCCATAAAAGTATATTTTACTACGGTAGTACTCGTCTCGACCTTGACAGAAGACTCCCTCGGTGTGTGTCGACAACCCCATAGTGCGGAGCGCGCCTAGCGGGATTACTGCACCGTGAGTATTGTTTAGTGTAAACGACACTGTGACGACACGATTTTGAAATAAATACCTACGTATTTAAAAAAAAGAAATCATATCATTAACAGTAATATCTATCTAAGTGTTAATTCGCCATGTACTTAATAAATGACGAGTATATTGCTGTCAACAAGCTACTTTAAAGTTAAAAAATGGTATTGGGATTATGTGAAATAGAAAGGTACAATGATACTTTTTAAAGATTTGGGAGCATAAAAGTATATAAGAATATCATCATCATCATCATCAGGCTATATTAGTCCACTGCTGGACATAGCCCTCCCCCAATGAGCGCCATAGCGCCCTGTCTTCAGCTTGCCGCATCCAGCATCTGCCTGCAGTCTTTCTTAGATCGTCATCCCACCTGGTCGGAGGACGTCCTACACTACGCTTGCCGAGTCGCGGTCTCCACTCAAGAACACGTTTACCCCAACGGTTATCGGTTCTTCGTGAGATATGGCCAGCCCATTGCCACTTCAGCTTGCTGATTCTTTGAGCTATGTCGATAACTTTGGTTCTCTGTCGGATGTATTCGTTGCGGATTCTATCCTTCAGAGAAACTCCGAGCATAGCTCTCTCCATAGCTCGCTGAGCGACTTTGAACTGATGGACCAACCCTGCCGTGAGTGTCCATGTCTCGGCTCCGTAGGTCATGACGGGTAGGACGCACTGATTGAAAACTTTCGTTTTCAAGCATTGCGGTATAGATGACGAGAAGACCCGGCGTAGTTTCCCAAACGCTGCCCAGCCCAGCTGGATCCTCCTCTTGGCCTCCCTCTCGAAATTGTTTTTACCTAACTGCAGAACCTGCCCGAGGTAAGTGTACTCAGAAACGATTTCGAGAGGGTGTATAAGAATATAGTGTAGTAGTATATTGAGGAAGACCGAACCTAGTGTTCCACGGGGATTTTTCGTACCCGTAAATCACCCAAAAAGTGTTCCACGGGTACTTTTACTATTTATGGTACCCAGGGGTCATACAAGAAGTGTTCCACGGTTACTTAAAACAAACTGTGGTACCAGTACTGAATTGAACTACGTTCTAATAATACATCTCACGTGTAGTGATAAGATTATTTTCTCAATCTCAAGTATTTGTGTAGAAGGCTATCTGTGATATCAATTACACCAGCTTAGAACATCACTAGATAGGTAAGTCAGTATATAAATTACAATATTTTCAAGTGGTATATAATGTACTGTTCTACTGTGTAGTCGAATTTTCATCTTAACTATATCTGACAATTGAAATAAAAGCAAAGTGAAGACTGATCCACTCGTTCCCGCAGCCACACAGGAACTTATAAGCAGGATGAAAAGTTATAGTTTTAGCCTTATGTTATTTCTCACTATAATCGTTCTCGATGCCAATTTTCAACCAAAACGCAATTTCTCGAAATGAAAATCTGATCAAAATTCAGTCTCAATCTAATCTTAATCTCCCAAATGTCAAAAATAGTGTTCTCGTAACACAATTTTCATAATCGAACATGTGATAGTTTTAGACATTTGAAAGATTTGACATAACGTCGAGATAAAATTTTTAACGGATTTTTGACAAATTTTGGCCTTCGAACAATTCAATCGTGCTGGTATTCGTAATCATTAATTTTAATATGTTTGTTGTTTGTTTTTCAGAAACTAAAATCCATTGAATTTGAATGTCTCAACTTTCATATCAAAAACAGTACAAATCTATAAAAAGATTTTCACGTTCACGTATTATATAAAAATTATATAATAAGTGAACCTAGTCCTTATCTTTATCTATAGGTTACCTATTAAATATATAACCAAATAACATAATAATTGCATCAAATCAATTAGTTTTATTGCAGTAGGTATCATTAGCGTAATGATGCTAATTACAGATCGTTAGGATGTTACGTGTTAAGTGTTAATTGATTTGGTTTAAATTTCCTTGCGCTTTCCACTATCGGTATATAAGCCCACTACTAATGTCAGCCATTTAGCTCAGTTGAAGAGGTTCATGTTGATAGTAGACAGCTATGCAGGCTAAGTGCGTAATGGGCGCTCGGCTTCTATTAATTATTAAAAAAAAATCACTTTGTTAGGTTATTTTTAAAATTCTTAGGTATGTTCGGTGTTTAATAAACCTATTTCTTATTTTAAATTTAATTACTTTATTTTAATTACTTTTAAAGATAGAGAGAAGGATAGAAACAAAAAGAAAGAGAACGAAAAAGAAAGAAATAGGTTTATTAAACACCGAACATACCTAAGAATTTTAAAAATAACCTAACAAAGTGATTTTTTTTTTTTTTTTTTTTTAAATCACTTTGTTAGGTTATTTTTAAAATTCTTAGGTATGTTCGGTGTTTAATAAACCTATTTCTTTCTTTTTCGTTCTCTTTCTTTTTGTTTCTATCCTTCTCTCTATCTTTCTAGTGAAAATGTGAAGTTTGTCTGTGTATATATACATAGGTTTCCATGTGGCATCCCTCTCATCAAAGGTATCAGAGTCCAACTATTTATGTTCTATAAGCGGTATGTCCACAGTCGCCTTTACCTTACCAAATATTTTTAATTTACGTTTTCAAAAATCTTTTACACAATTTTACTATTGGTATTAGGAAATGGGAGTCTGAAGGTGGAACGGATCGCGAGCTTCTGCAAGGAAACAAAGAGGTTTGAAGGGGCACCGTGAGGGCTGGAGAACCAAACTCTCCCTTAGGGGAGGGTCGGGGAAATGGATGAAATGGCCCGCAGAAGCCGCGGATGGATCATCCGTCCGGCCGTCCGGCGTCCCCAAATTGAAATAATAATAGGAAATGGGAGGGGTTTAACATTTTTTGACCTTATTTACTAAGGTGCTAGAAATTATATTATTATATACTTTACTATTACTACGTCATAATGTTACGGATATGGCGCTCTTTACACGCCAATACCACTTAAGTCCAACCTGTTTTTCTTTTTAAGTTGAAATAACTAGAACAAAAACAAAACGAACTGATTGACAGGTGCTTTGCAAGTGAAGCAAGAAATTAAATGTCCGACAAGATTACAGACGACACTTGTACTACTTAGCGTATGTCACTCTTTTTTAAAACTATTTTTAAACTAAACGCCATTTATTTCATTACAGATTTCGCATAAGAGATAGTAATTTATTTATACAGTAATTCAGCAATGTATTGGTAATAGATTTGATTGCTTTCGTTCAAATTGGAATTATCTTAATTTGGCAGTCTGCGAACAACTTTCACCTTATTAATAGTTTTTGCAATTACTGGCATGAAGCAAAATACATAGTCCATACTACTGCCCGTAGGTATCGCATAAAGGGAATAGGACTATTTAATCATCTGATAGTGATTATAATCCTTGCGTCAGTTTCAGTTGTATCCAAGGAATTAACCTCAGTGTCGGGGGTCTGTTTAAATTATATGATGTGGTAGAATATACTGCTTCCGGGTTGTTTAGCCGTGGTCCATATGAAACTTGCGTTCACGACGATTCGTCGATCACTGCGGTCGACATCTACAGTGGCGCAAGTCCGGGTGGCGATGAGTGCGTAGACCTCTCCTCGTCGAGGACTTCTCTGCGGCTGATGTTTGCAAGTTCATACAAAGCCGGCTGGGTCTTTACTTTTATATCCGAATTCCCATTTGAACTCACAGCTTGAGTTATGGTTAGTGGCCAACTACTGATAGGGTTGTGCAAGTCACCCATATAGGCTGGCTTGACCTAACGAAATGCCCTTAGAGGAAATACCCAAAGCGCTTAGATGAAATACTACTAAGCGGTTACCCACGGCAGAAGCTTAGTCCATTGATCGTTTATCATACAGTAAGCAACTGGCCACGAGCACCATGCGCCACATATAAAATAACCCTAACTATTTCATAAACGAAACGTTAACTCGCTTTCTACTAAGTTACATACACCTACAAACCACGTAGACGAACTCAATTCAAATACACAAATCGTGTAGTGTAAACAGCCTTACTACGAGCGCGGATATACAGGGTGGTGTGCGTTCAGACGGGCGGGCGGTGCCGGGATCCGATCGATACCCCCGTCTGCAGCTCCGCACTGCGGCTGACCTTGCACTTACGCCTAACTGCCACTGCACTTAGGACTTCAAAGAGATGCTGTTTTCAAACCGCCTAACAGCTTTTAGAGTTGTTGGGGATGTGTGTGAGACGTTCGTTTTTTGAATCGATTTGAAAAGAGAACGTGGCTTGGAATTTTATTTTACAGTCAGCATCAGAAATATAATTTAAAAAAAGATCTGGTTCTATACTTACGGCACGCTATGATGGCCGTTTTGACAGATTAACTAAATAAGTTAAGATATTGACCGAGTAAAGCGGTCTAGTCATCTGTAGTTGAGTTGATAAGGTAGTAGATGAGGTGGTACTTAACAGCCGTGTAAAAAAGAGAGAGAGCAAGCAAGCTCTGCCAAGTTTTCTTAGTATTTAACGGCCATCATACCGTGCCGGTAGTTTAAGTGAGTTAATCAAACCACAGTCGGCATCAGATCTATTTTGACGAACAAAGTACTAAAAATTGATCTTTATTGCTTTGGTTTACCTCCATTTCTGTTGAGTGATTGTTCTGATATTTGGTACACACCTTTAGTTCGGATAGTAATACAATTTAAATCAATAAAACAGTTTGTTTTGCTCTTAAAATTTTATGAATTTATAGTCAATATCATACTGATGCTGACTGTACCACCTAACTTAAAGTAGACTGAAATGCTATCATAATGAGTTCCGTACCATTATGTAGCTCCCTTAAAACTATATATATATGTATTATATGAGCAACTTTAAATGTTTATTTTATTCTGTTTTTATTGTTATAGTGACAAAAGAAATACATATATCATCTGTAAAAATTACAGCTGTCTATCTAACACAGTTCATGAGATACAGTCTGGTAACAGACAAACAGACAGACAAAAATTAAGAGACTGTACTAAGGTGTGGTCCAGTTAGAGCACCCAGCCGAATAGCACCTGTGCGAATAGCACTATCACCAAGAGCACGAACTACTAACTTTGAAATTGATAATTAAGTTTAAGCTTTCAAAATGTTTTAAAACACTTTTCCCTCTGCACCTACTACATAATTTTGATACTGCCAATGAGGATACCGACGCAAAACTAATTGTAAATGGCAGCAGCATATGACCAAACAACAATAACCATCTGGCCCCCGATTGCAAAACCACTGTCACACCGCTGACATTGCAAAAAATGCTGTTAAATTTTAGACTTTATTGCTGAGTGTTAAAGTTAAAAAAAGTAAAAAAGAGTTTAAAACATTTTTCATTCACCCTACAAGATTGTCATTTAATTTAAGGCTTTAATGGTATACTAGTAAAGTCTAAAGTTAAATGGCATTGGTTATAGTGTCTGTCGTGCCGCCGTGGTTTTGTTGGCCCTGTTCTGTGACAATAACAAACTCATAGCTGTCAGGATTTGAAGCGACAAACAATGAAATCTACGTAGATGACAGATAACATTGGCCATTACGAGACGCCCTCTGTAGGGATAAAAGCGCAGGCTGCATCCCCATTGGTTGAGAAGTCATTTGGCAGTTACTTTACGGAATTTTTTGGAGATCAGCAATATCAAAGCTATAGTGAAAACCTCACTCCAAACGGAGTTGGGATAAATATTGATTACACATACATCCATAGTACTATATCATAAATGGGAAAGTGTGTATGTGTTTCTGTTTTTCCGTCTATCACGCCTAAACCACTGAACCGATTTTGATGAAATTTCGTATAGGGGTAGATAAGACCTTGGAAAACGACATAAGCTATGTTTGGTCGCGATAACCGACATCCACGCGGGCGGAGCCGCGGTCAAAAGCTAGTACTGTGTTAAATAAGAGTATCAATCAAATCAATAAATTTGCCTATCACAGTCCATTGCTGGACTAGGCCTTATCCCTCTCCCAATATTGGGAGGCTTTGGCGGTTTCCATGTTTGCCTGACGGATTTCAACAGGGTTTTAATTCGAGTTTTCTTTCTCTCGCAGTGATATCGTCTGAGTATTTTACCGTTAGTCACCTCTTACGACACCCTTCGGATGAGATGGGGTGGTGATACTTGTATACTTTCTCCGTCACCACACCGTTCTGCTGTGACTTCTACACTTATGGCACAGAAATAAAATGTTTACAGGGTCAATAGTGTGACGCCCCTGGTGTTGCACACGTCCATAGGACACGGTAACCACCTTCCATCTTTTGGGCCTTGTGCTTTCTGCCACTAAGATAAAGATTAAATTTTTATGATGTGGTCAAGATAAATGCCGATAGCTATACACAAGGGAGAAACTTTGATAGTGACAGTTAGTATGCCATCATGGTGTTTTAGCGGATATGACCAGTCTACTAATTGCCAGCACACAATAGTGTCCAACTGACATTAATCTGACCATTACTATTTGTGACTAGCTGTTGCCCGCGGCTCCACCCGCGTGGATGTCGGTAATCGCTTAGTGTCGAGTCAACGCTATTTTTCTAAAATAAAAGTAGCCTAAGTCACTCCTTATTACATCAGCTACCTGCCAATAAAAGTCCCAACAAAATGGTTCCAACTATTTTAGAGATATCAGAGAACAAACAGACAGACAGACAAAAATTAAAAAAAAATTTACTTTGGTGTATTTTAAAATTGGAGTAAAGGTCCGATTGTCTTGTTAAAATAATGGTTGCCTCGCGCCAGTGGTCGCGCCTTCGTTTAATACAACCTTGGCCATGGAGGTTCCTGCCCCGGGAGGTTAGTCACGTCGCGCGATTATATTGTAATGTTATTAGCCTTTTATCAGTAGCCAGTATTTTTTACTGAGAAGAGAAAGAAATGTATGTTATTTTAGTGCAACAATGAATAATAATAAAGAACAGCATCTTATCACAGTCCCGAGTCTTCTAAGCGGGGCGCGAATCTGATGAAGCGGTCGAGTTGAGGATCACCATCTTTTGCCTTCATAGCTAGCCATCAGATAAAGTGAAGTCATTTTGACGTGACTCGTGCTCACAGTCATCACCATGATCTTGACGTCAGTTATGACAAAACAGAACTTACCAATGTTTTCGTGAGGTTATCAAAACTTTAATATCCTATTATTATTATAAACGCGAAAATTTGTAAGTATGGATGTATAGATAGATGGATGGATGTATGTTGATAACTCTTTAACGTAAAAGCTAATGAATGGATTTTAATGAAACTTTACAATAATATAGCTTAAACATCAGAACAACACATATGCTACAATTTATAATGATAACCGATTTTATAGTGATAACCGATATCCACGCGGGCGGAGCCACGGGAAAAAGCTAGTCACATGTAGTTTGAATACGTTCGTATTCTCTTTTCCGAGATGGCTTAGTTTTCTTTATTTTCATGCTACTAAACAATACCGTAGTTTCTAGTTAGAAATATAGATAGCTACATTAATTTCATTTGAGCCATCATTGAAAACAAATTAACAAAGTAAGTCAGAACTTTTCATTCAGAACACACACTATAAAACACAAGAATAAATTACAATCTAATCTTATAGCACAAATAGAAATATGTGACCACGAATGAGGTCGGTACCTCATCATAAATTGCTACCTACTGAGTAACTTCATAACTCCAATCACAATAGGTTTTTTAGTGCAATAATTAATTTCAATAACATTATTGTGCAATAATAAATTTCTTTTCACCTCAATCAGACAACCTCCAAAGCATAATTAAATTCATATTTAATCATAAATTTATAAATGAGTTTACAAGCGCAGATTCTTTTTAACTTACATTGGAAAATCTAATGAGGTTTTTATTGAATACGAAACAGAGGCGGCGAGATTTCTCGTGAATAGCTTTAGAATTGTTAATTGTATTAATGTAATGGATGGGAAATGTAATGGGCTCGTCGTTTGTGTTCGGATAATTACAATTCAAGACAAGCCAACTATCAGTTTTGAGTAGGTACACTGAACTGATGGACTTGTATGAAAGGTTCAATCATAATAGATTGAGCTCTTAAGATGTATCAGGAAAGAAGCAAGTAAGAAATATATATTTTCCTTTATACATATTGAGAACATTTGTACTTTATCATAATATTTATTATTGAACCTGACCGATTTCGCCTTACGGCATTTCCAAAGGCGAAACCGGTCAGGTTTAAAATAAGATCATTTATACTGTTGATTGATGGCACTGTGTTATAAATACTGTGGAAAAAGTACAAGTTCTCAATATGTTTAACAACAATTTCCACCAAGTGCCATCAATCAACAGTACAAATAGTTTTTTTTTTCAAAATGAGGTGCCATCGTCTGTCATCTATATTCAAATAAACATCTAAAATTCGTATGCGATTTGAGGTTTTGTCAATTGTACAATTAGGTAACCCGGATGGATAGTAACTACAGGTTTTTCTAGTTTCAGAGTCAGGTATACAATGCCGAACCTATCAGCACAGAGAGTTTTTGTGCCGTCAGTGTAGAAGATAAATCAGGATAAGCCTTTGGTGTCCTCATTGACAGACGAGCTGCTCAATTGGAGGAAATACCGTCGTGTCTTATCTCTATCAAAAGTAGTTGGAGCTATTGTCGAAATACCTATAAAAGTGTATGCGTCGTCTCGTTGGTATACATTAAATATAAATATTCCTTGTAGAAGCAGGCAGGCTTGTATTTACTTCAATATTTAGAATTTTTATATTAAATAAAGACAGGTAGTCTTGTACAAAAATCTTTGTTGGTTCCATGTTTATAGGGTAATTTATTCTACGTAATGTAATGTTCTAGTCATTGAATGTAACACAATACCTCCTCTATGAATATTCCGCAATATTGTTATTCAATAAACGACATCCCTTCTTTGAAAGGCTTCATCTAACCTACTTAGAATCTTTAGAAGCTATTGTTCAAACAAAAATTTCTAATACTGATTGACTTTGGTAACTCTTTCGCATAACGTTAATGCAATTTTGCTAATACTTCTTACTTCATAGGAAACTGGCTGTTAAGGTGTGCGTTATGATTACAGGTTCCGTTCTCATGGCCCAAAGGAACCTATTCTCGTGACCCATAGGAACCAATTCTCGTGATAATAAGTGACATATGTAATTTTTTTTATCATAGTTTAAATTTACTCGTATGCATAATCTATCCTACCGTTTTTCGTGAATAAGCAATTACTAACACACACATCTTAGATAAGAATGACAGACAATGCAGCGTCGGTAGGGGTGGAAAAATTGGTGGAAAATCCACATCTTATAAAAGCAATGCTAAAGATAAAAGACTAATAGGCAAATAGCCGAGATAAATAGAACCTAACCTATAAGTTCCTGTACTTCTATACACAATATCAACATAATATCACAAAAAATATAATTCATTTCACCAATATTTCAAATTTAAACTTGACGTTCAATTTAAAAATATTACCATTTACAGTAAATAAGTAGATATTATCGGGCAACACTATTCATTGAAGACAAACAACCAAGATTTAGTTTCCCCAATCTCTTATATCAGTCCACAAACTTGGTAAACTCTATTAAGTTGGTAGTGCCGACATTTCATGCGTGGCAGTCCATGAAATGGCGTCTAAGTTATACTGCAGTCATGTCAGTCTCGAAGTTTAATACATTATTTTTTATTTGTGCAGTGGCTCCGTCTGAACTAGACAGGGTGATAGATTGGGTTTAGAGATAAGACTTGCTTTAACTCGTTTCGTTTGACGTATTGTAACAAGTAGCGGTTTACTTTTATAATACGATTTGGAAAAAATAATCAGCTTTATGCTAAACAGCATTTTGAAGACAATTATAATCCTGTCGTATTGTATGTATTTGAGTAGTACACAAATAGTAAATAAAAGTAGTATAATACGTATGAAAAGATTAGACTAATGAATGATGACTTAACGTGGCTTAAAAACAGAATAACGTCTGGGTGAAACTGGAAAAAATATTCATGGGTTGAAAACGGAAAATTGGAAGCGCAACGAAAAATAGTTTCGTTCCAAGCAATGCAGCAATGTTCCAAATAATGCCACTACGATTTTCATTTCTGAATTTCATACTCAGGTCCGGTCCTAATCAAATTTAGTTGGGACCAACTCTAAACCCTGGGGTATACATACCTTCATGAAAAGAATGACTTAAATGTGACTACGTGGTATATAAATACAATCAAATGTTTAGAAAACGTATTATTTACTATATAGTAAGTGTTATGCCCTATTCCGTATCTTGTCACCGAAATTGCTTGACAAATCAAATCAATAAAATAAGTTTTGCCCCTTATATTGAAGTAAGAAAGTACACATAGACGGCAGTAAAATCACTCGTAACCAAACTTGATATACACACAGGCAATCCTCAAGAAATAAAGGAATTTATATTTTCCCATAAACGATCAATATTGGAATAGGTATTCGTGATGTAAAAGTTCTGTGAGAAGAAATGAATGACGTCACGTTACGTTCAGTTTAGAACAAAATTGTGTCTTGTATAGACAGCACGCCCTTTTGTAATGCCTCTGACAGCTTCAAATAGTCAAGCATTGTTGTTGAAAGTAGTGTTCTTTCGCTATAATATCTATAATAATAATTTGTTCATAAAGTATACCTACTTAGGAATCTTTCTATATTTTGGCAACACACTCATATTTTGTGGCGATGATCAGGGACGAAGAAGAAAAGAGAATGAATAAAAGGTTTTTCCAGACTATTCTCATAAGCCATTACGAAATTAAATAATAGTACAGTTACTTCAATTGATATTAAGTAAAGAGCAAATTAAATTGACACGTCTAAATAATAATAAGATAAGTAAAGATTATATATTTATCTACTCTGATACTATAATACAAAGATTATAAAATTGAAATTAGAACTCTTATGACAAACATTACGCACAGGCCAAAAAAAAAAGTTTTATTACGATACAGGTCTTGTATGGACACCTATATCATAAAATAACTTTTTAATCATAACGATACACCTATACAACCTCCATCTCGACTGAACCTCTACTTTAAAAAAAGAATCCGCCATTTCGGAAGAAAAAAAAAAGAAACACGCATGCGCAATCGAAGTTTGTGCCTTGGCGCGAATATTTTTTTTTTTGTTCTATACATTTAAATTAAACAAAGTTTGGTTTGGTTTGTAAAATAAATTAGTTTATGTATTATAGTATGAGAGTAGATAAAGTAGTGTATGACACTGTACATAACTTGGTCTTATAACACTCGTGTGATAATATAAAAAAACTCGCCTACGGCTCGTTTTTTTAAAACACACTCGTGTTATAAGAACCCTTATTATGCAACAGTATCATAAACTACTATATATATATATATATATATACACTCTACACAGATTAAAAATAAAGGTTTACTTTTTGGTGTCGGTGTTCTCTCTGGTTATATTTTTTTAATAGTGAGCGTTTCAATGGACGCAGCGACACAATCTTGATGTGCCGTTTCATTTTTTTTATAATATTAAGCTTTATTAATTTCCCAGTAAGAAAGTTGTTACCGTGTGAAAAGATTTTTGGCAATAAAATAATTTTGATTAACATACACATCGTGTTTATCTTTGAGGATTAATCTTAGTAAAAGTAGTTCATCAGCGGAAGTTCTTCAAACTTTTTTGAAGGTTTGAGAAAGATTTCACCGACAAATTTTGACATTTATGTTTTATTTTTTAAACTTTCACAGAGTATTATACTAAAACACGCATGCAGATAAATCCCTTGATAATTATAATCTTCTTTTGTAATGCTTTAAGTTTTATATAAATAGGACATGTTAATCTAATTTTACCTCACCTGATGGCAACCTGAAAGTAAAGTCTAAGAGAGAGGACTTAAATAATATTATATTTCATCAAGAAAGGTTCTGTAGAGGAAAACAACATTCTACTGGTATTCCTTAAGCCGTAAACAGTTACATCACCAACATAATGACATATTTTAAGTTCCTACAGGCATTATACCTAAATTGCTAAGTAAAGTTTCTTGTTAATTCTAAAAGAACATAAAACACTACACACTGTTAGGCAATTACGTCGTTGTGACGTAACAAGCTGCCAAACTTAATGAATTTTAGTAGGCACGTACTGATAAATTTGTGCACTACCGGACACAACACCGCTATATCCGATCGCGGTGTTATGAATGTCAATGCCAACACAAGGATTAATTCTCTACTGACACACCTGTGAGGCGATAAATTTCGTGAAGTTAATGTTAAAATATCGAAACGAAAAATTCACGAACTAGTTTTGGAGATAATGGAGTTGAGTATCCAACTTATTGGAATGTAGATGTACCAATGTACCAGTAACAATTATGCGCCTTTCACATTTATACCAGATGATATATATGTCGCCGCCAACTAGTTTAATCAGCCGTTCAATTAACTGCCTAGGCTGGTTACTAAACGGCGCCATTCAATTAAAGGCCTGAATGATATCCAGCCGTAACGTTTATTACAACATTTAATAAACTGGCTGGCTACCCGGCAGAGTAGAATTTGGGCCACCCCTTCTCTTCCCATTTTGTGTCGTACAAGGCGACTAAGGGATAGGGCTGATTAACTTTAACATCAGACAGATATGTAGAGCCCAGACTCAGCCTCTGATGCATGGCTCGAGTCAACAATAGTACCCGGAGTACGGCAATAGGCTCACCCACTATTACGTGGAACTGCATACAGATTGGTGAAATGTGGGTGTTAATTCACCTCTGCCTAGCCCTCCGGGGATAAGGCTAGATTATATGTATGTATGTTATATTTTATCTCAATAATTCGCTGCACGCCTCTGCTATTTCGGTGGGGATTGACACTTAATGTGTTTGAATATTTCGTGCTGACTTTCGGTAAGGTAATATTGTTCAAATCAATCAAATCAAATCAAATTCATTTTATTGCGATATATGGGTACATAGTTGTTACAATTTATGCATTAGATTCACCATTTCACCATATTTCAGCCAAATTGACATGCAATATTCTTATAGTAGAGAATTATCACTAAAAATGGGCATTTAATAATTAATTACATATTTATTAGAAGTAGGGGAAAGTGTAGATTATTATATGCTGTCAAAATTCTAGATGTCCGTGTTTCGTGCATTTTCAGTGCAAGATACATTAAATTAGTCAATCACAATTACAGAAAATGTCATCTAATAACAATGTCAGGCATTAATAAGATTAAAACATAATACAAAGTAACAATGTCCTACATTCATAAAATTAAAACACAATATAAAATAACAATGTCAAAGTCATAAGTGAAATTTACTTAACCTCCGGTGTGTTGTCATTTAAATAATCATTTACTGTGTAATAGCACCTATTTAACAAAATAATCTTAATTTCTTTTTGACGACTATTTCTTTATATGCAGATATTTTCGTGGTGTTTTAAGTAATAATGACACAACATACGAGTAGCACTGCTGGTCGGTGACGCTCGTGTGGCGTAAAAGCACTTTTGCGTAAGTAGGTAGGTACATTACGTTACTGTACAAGTACTTACGAAGTAAGGGTCCGATCGATGGTTTAGTGTCACGATTGTGTACGGCTCGTTATTTGCTGAAGGGTATTTACATATTAAACACCCACATTTCGTCAATTATATTTTTTATATCGGCCGCCATCTTAATGACATTCACATAATAAGGGATAGGTAGGTATGTATATTACCTGTCATTAAGCGGGTACACGTGTTTTCGTTTTTTTCGCCAACGCCTTTAGCTAAGCTAAATTGCTTGTATTAGGAGTGCGCTAGGTCGATAGTGTATTGGTCAGGTAGAACCCAGGACCTCTCGATTGTAAGGCCGACTCTTTACTTTGACTACTAAGCTATCGATGCTTAGCTGCCGAATGTATGTTAGATGTTTAGTGTTAGTTTTTTTATAGAACTTAGGTTGTAGACAAGCGCACAACCCGCCTAATAGCCGGCGGATACTCGCGGTAGGCGGCGTTGTAGGAGTCCGGGTACGGCTCCTGCAGGCTCGGCCGGACAGGTGCTTCAGGTGCCTGTCGGCCGGCCACGTGGGTGTGCAGTGCAAGGCGGAGGTGACGGTCGGCGACCGTTGCTTCCGCTGCAGCCAACCCGGTCACAGAGCCGGCAATTGCGAAGCTCCGCCGCACTGTTTCAGGTGTGCGGCGGAGGGCAAGCCGGCCGACCATAGGGTTGGCAGCAAGGCCTGCACCCGCGGGGAGCCGCTGCCGCGAGGCGGGCGTTCCGCCAACGGTTCGGTGCGGGATGCGGAGATGGTTCCATAATGGATCCCCAGCTCCGCATCCTGCAGGCGAACGTGGGCCACGGTGTCGATGCTCAGGCCCTTCTGCTCCAGAGCATGGCACAGTGGTCCATACACGTCGCCGCTGTCGCCGATCCATACACTCACCGGCCCCTCGGGCCCGCCTGGGTGGTCGACCTGGATGGATCGGCGGCACTGGTGCATAACGCCGCTGCGGGTGCCCCTCCCCTTGTAGTGATCGCAAGGGAGCATGGCATCGTAGCGGCGCGTGTAGGGGAGATTGCGGTCGTGGCCGTTTATCTCACGCCGGGGTCACACCGACTCATTGGGCAGTATCGGCGGTCGCTGGAGCGGCTGACCGACGTCGTCAATGCCTGTACGCCTCGTCAGGTTCTTGTGCTCGGGGACTTCAACGCCTGGTCTCAGGCTTGGGGTTCCCGGCGCACAAACGCGCGGGGCAGGGCTCTGGAGAGCTGGGCCGATTCTCTCGGCTTAGTTCTCCAGAATCGCGGGGCCGAAGCCACGTATGTGGGCACCTTTGTGGCGGGGGAGCGCAGGTCGATCATAGACCTTTCGTTCGCGAGCGCTTCCCTGTCACTCCGCGTGCGGGACTGGCGTGTCGCCGTGGAGGTGGAGACACTATCGGATCACCGATACGTTCGGTTCGATGTCTCCCCTCCTGCGGGTGATGCGCCGGTCATATCGGCCCAACGCGAGCCGCGCTGGGTGTTGGGGCGACTGAATCGGGAGGACCTCCTGGAGGCCGCCATCGTACAGGCCTGGGCCATTGCGCCGGACAGGCCTGTCGACATAGACGATGAAGCGGCCTGGTTCCGGGAGGCCATGACACGGGTCTGCGATGCGGGTATGCCTAGGGCTCCAGCCTATAATCCGAGGCGTCGGGTCTACTGGTGGAATGCGGAGATCGCGAGGCTGCGTCAAGCCTGCGTGATCACGCACCGCCGGTGGGCTCGACTCCGTAGGAGGCGTAGCCGTACCGCAGATTCGGAGCCCCGACTGGCGGAGCTTCACGAGGGATACAGGGAGGCCCGGAATGCCCTCCGAGCGGAGATCAAGCGGTCTAAGGCCGCTTGTTACCGGGAGCTCCTGGAGACGCTGGAGCGGGACCCATGGGGGCGGCCTTACCTTATGGTAAGAGAAAAGCTGCGCCCCCGGGCCCCTCCGCTGACCCAGGTGCTCGAACCGGCTCTGCTCGGAGGAGTGGTCGACTCCCTGTTCCCGGCGCGAGCGGAACATGTTCCGCCGCAGATGGCTCCGCCGCCTCGGTCGCCTACGGCGCCCAGTGCGGTGATTGACGACGACGTGCCCGAGGTCACTTGGGTAGAACTAGAGCTGGCGGTGCGAAGGCTGAGGGCCAAGAAGAACACCGCCCCGGGACCCGACGGCATTCCAGGCCGCGCGTGGGTCCTAGCTCTAGGGGAAGACGGTCTCGAACCCCGACTGAGAGGGTTCCTCAGCGCATGCTTGGAGCGGGGCCAGTTTCCGAAGATGTGGAAGACGGGGAAGCTGGTCCTCATCCGCAAGAAGGGACGCCCGGCGGACGAGCCGTCCGGGTACCGGCCCATAGTGCTGCTCGACGAGGTGGGCAAACTCTTTGAAAGAGTAATTGCCAAGCGCCTCGTCGAGCATCTCTCTAGAGTGGGGCCGGACCTGGCGAATACCCAGTTTGGGTTCCGCCGGTGGCGTTCCACTGTGGATGCCATCATGCGTGTGAGGACTCTGGCGGAGGATGCGGTCGCCCGGGGCGAGGTGATGTTGGCGGTGTCCTTGGACATCTCCAACGCCTTCAACACCTTGCCCTGGAGTTGCATCAGGGAGGCACTCGTGTACCACGGTGTGCCTCTCTACCTCCGCCGCATAGTCGGGGCTTACCTAACGGAGAGAGCCGTCGTCTACCCGAGTTCGACCGGAGTCGGTAGGCGTGAGATGTCGTGCGGTGTCCCACAGGGATCGGTCCTGGGGCCGTTACTGTGGAACATCGGTTACGACTGGGTGCTTCGCGGTGACTTCGCGTACGGTGCCACCGTCACGTGTTATGCGGACGACACGCTGGTGACGGTGAGCGGGGCTACGCACCGCGAGGCGACCCTGAGGGCCACGACCGCGGTTGGTCAAGTCGTCGAACGGATCCGGCGGCTGGGTCTCGAGGTGGCTCTGCACAAGTCCGAGGCCATGTTCTTTCATGGTCCTCGGCGCAGGCCAGGCCCGGGAGCCAGCCTTACAGTGGGAGGCACTCCCATCGACATCAAGCCCCAGCTGAAATACCTGGGGCTCGTGCTTGACGGTCGATGGGACTTCGGACAACATCTCCGAAGCCTGCGCCCCAAGTTGGTCACCACGGCGAATGCCCTGAGTCGGCTGTTGCCCAACTTGAAGGGCCCAGGGACCTCCTGCAGGAGACTCTACGCGGGTGTCGTGCGGTCCATGGCCCTATATGGGTGCCCCGTGTGGGCGGACACCCTGGGGGCCAGATTCCTGCCTCTGCTCCGTACGGCACAGAGGACGATGGCCTCCAGGGCCATCAGGGGATACCGCACGATATCCTTCGAAGCGGCGAGTCTCCTGGCCGGATCGCCACCGTGGATCCTGGAAGCGAGGGCCCTTTCGGCACTATACCAGTTCCGAAAGGAGGCGCGGGAGCGGGGATTCGATCCCGAGCCCGAGGACATTCGGGCCGAGAAATCCCGGCTCCACCAGGTCATGGTGGCCGAGTGGGAGCGACGACTTGGGCAACCACGCGCAGGGCACGCCGTCATTGCGGCGGTAAGGCCCATCATGGGGGAGTGGCTAGAGAGGCCACACGGGAGCCTCTCGTACCGTCAGACGCAGATGATAACCGGGCACGGTTACTTCGGGCGGTATCTGCATCTGATGGGTATTGAGCCAACGCCCGAGTGCCATCACTGCGACGCGAGCGTGGACTCGGGGCTGCACACGCTCACCGAGTGCCCGGCGTTTGAGACGCCGAGGCGGGAGCTTGTGGCGGCCCTGGGGGTGAGAGTGCTCACGCTCTCCACCCTGCTCGCGGCGATGGTCCGCTGCGCGGATGCGTGGGCGGCCAGCGCCTCTTTCTGCGAGCAGGTCATGCTCGCGAAGGAGACAGCAGAGCGGGCGCGGCGCGGTGAGCGAGAAAGACTCGCTGACATCGCTGCTCGCGCCCGAAGGCGGCTCGGGCGTCGGAGGGCGCTTACAGACCTCCGCCCCCCATGAGCGCGGGCCTGAGGGTGACGGGTGGAGCCACCCGTCACCCTAGCAGAAGCAGGCCACGGCGGCGGCGCGCATCGTAGGACGATGCGCGCCTCCCCACACCGGGGTTGAGTCGGGGACGGCGTGGTCCCCACCTCCCGAGGAGGGCCAGACCGAAAGGGATGGCCCTGGGTCAGCCGGGGTGCGAGGGATATGTCGCAAGACAACCTCACCTTCGGCCTAGCACCACGACCCACAGACGGCGTGCGGTTTAGTCGGTTCGAGTCCGACATAACCCACCCCTCCGGCTCCGGAGGGGCGGGTATCCGTGGGGATTTCCCGCACGTAAAAAAAAAAAAAAAAAAAAAACCCGCCTAATAGAAACTGGTTACCGTGGCCTCTGGATGTGTTGTATATCAGGAGCGTCATACTCGCGCTGCTCACCCTGAAGAAATCATTTAATGCCTTTCTTGAAGAACCCCATATTGTAGTCGCTTGGGAAACTGTTGAACTCCTTGCTATTGGAGTTCATTGCACAGCTTGAGGGTGTGTGGGATGAAGTTCCTTTCATACCGCACGTTTCGCACCATTCCTGGTCGCAATATGTGAGAATGAATTCCCTGTCTACGGCGAGCGTCTGAACGTCTTTCAGATTTCCAAACGTCTCGTTACCAGTTATCGTGGAGAGTAACACCCTATTTGGGAAATGGAGGTTAGATATATATACTAGGCCTATGGGATTCAGACTTTAATCACTCCGGTAAATGTCAAAGAGAGTAGGGTAGATTGATAACGATATTGATAGGTAGCAGACGAAGTCTGGAGTGGAGACCGCGAGAAGGCCAACGGAGTGTAGGACGCCCCCTAGTCAAATGGATAAAAGACCTGAAAAATG
Organism: Eilema caniola; assembly: GCA_949126895.1. Taxonomy (NCBI): domain Eukaryota; kingdom Metazoa; phylum Arthropoda; class Insecta; order Lepidoptera; family Erebidae; genus Eilema; species Eilema caniola. The sequence continues at coordinate 23,941,988 of OX421467.1, forward strand.
TGGCTGGGACGGACTGGATGCGGAGGGCAAGGTTCGAATAAAATGGCGCGCATTGGGAGAGGCCTATGTCCAGCAGTGGGCTGCAGTATCTTAATTGATTGATAGGTACACTTCCGGAAAACAGTTACTCTAACCGACAGTAAATATACCGCCTGCGATAAAGTGCCAGTTTGACGTTAAAAGCACATAATAGGCTATCAGCTTGTCACGTGAGATCGAGAATCGTAGTTGGTGAAATGTGGGTATAAATACACCTCTGCCTTCCCCTTCGGGGATTTACAAGCGTGAGTATAACAATATTTAATTTAAGTGATTGAATCTAAACAAAATTTTATGCTATGCTAGATCTTCAAAACGTCAAAGCTAAAGTTACACTCATAATCAAAGTCATTACACTGTCACGATCTTGTACAGTTATATAGACGTTTTTCTTCAATGACTTGTGAAAGAAATGCGATCGCGAAAACGTATACGACTCATGAATGAATGAATGAATGAATATACCCACGCAGTTCATTCACGTACTAAATAAGATTTGTGGGCTATTATTGTGCGTTCGCATTGAACTCGGGGCACGATTTTAAAGAGTTTTATCGTAACTATTCGTGTCTTTACAAATGTTTTTTTTTTCTACTGATATGACAATTTTATCTATTTAGTAAATTAGTAATTACTAGTGCAAATATATAAATCCATATACTCACGCTTATTATTCCTCAAAGAGTAGGTAGAGGTGGAAGTAGGTACACTCACGTTTCACCAAACTCGTTCGGATACTTTTTATAGGTCTTGTGCATATGCAATTAGTGCCATTATATTCAAAATCCAGTGTTACTAACTCAATTTCAAACAAATTTCATTGCATGGTTGACATTAAGTAAGTACCTACACATATCACAGAAAGAATAAAGTAAGCACGCGCGCATTTAATTCTTGAACAAGAAGTCGAATCTTAGACCTAATGGTTTACTCTCACGGCGTCATCGACTGGCTTATAATATTTTTTTAATTTACTATGCTGTATAATGGAAACACTCACTGCTAGAAGTACTTATTAAATAGAGCGATGGTGGTCGCCCACTCCAATATACCGCTGCCTTGCTCCAGTTGGGAACATATCGAATTACAACCGGTTGCAACTTTGCTATCTCAACGTTTTAGATATCATTCATGGATTCCCTGTACGTATTAGAAAAACATGTCAAATATCTACATTACATAGGTACCCAGTACTAGTACCAACTAGTATTTTTGTACATACATATAATAACGCCTATATCCCCGGAGGGTTAGGCAGAGGTAAATTAACACCCACATTTCACCAATTTATATTCAGTCCCACGTAATAGGGGGTGAGCCTATTGTCGTATTCCGGTCACTATTGTTGACTCGAGCGATGCATCTGAGGCTGAGTCTGGGCTGTACGTATCTGTCTGATGTTAAAGTTAATCAGCCCCTATCCCTTAGTCGCCTTGTACGAAACCACATGGAAAGAAAAGGGGTGGCCCAAATTCTACTCTGCCGGGAACTACGCGGCGTATTTATGTAAATTGACTAATATCGATTAAGATTAGATAAGATAGTTTAAAAATTCATTCAATTAATTAATAGTAGAATCCCGATACCTAATCTACTGTTCAGATTTATAAAACACACAAGCCACAAGAAGCTTCTACTGGCTTGAGTACATTTCTAACAACATTCCCGTAACAAATTACACAATGGAAACGTTCCATACTAAACAACTTAATCAACACCATTGTACATGACTGTACAGTCTGCATCAAAAAGATTTTAACTAGCAAAATTCTCAAAATGATCTGAATACCTAACCTACACCAAACAGTTTTATTATTTGAAATTGTTTTATCGTCCGAATAAACGTGTGTACTTAATGTCACAACACTCAGTCAACAGGAAGGCGGGAAAACCAAAGTATCAAGATCATTTTGAGTACTTTGCCATGCCAGTCGAGATTTGACGCTGACTGTACCAACCAAACTTGAACCATGATCCTTCCAAACCGTGACAGACCACACAAATATAGACACAAGGCGATAAATCTTCGGGCTTTCGTTGAGATAACTTTCACCATGAATATATTTAGTGTTATTACACATACGCCATAAAATCTTGCTCTATGCACTTTCATCTCCATATAGAACAGAATGTGTTGTGGGTTTGGTAATGTACAGTCGTGAACAAAAGTGGTTTTGGAATTTTCTTCTTCTTTTCGTGTGCCACTAAGCCAACCTCTGACAGAGTTGTTTAGGTTGCCCATATTGGCCTCCGTCTTGACCTAACGACTGTTGACAGCCGGGACCGACTTTTAACGTGCCCTCCGAAGCATGGAAGCGCTCAGATGTATGGTATCCCAATGGTAACCTAACTTAAACCATTGATCGTTTACCAAACAGTGAACATATCTGACCACGAGCGCTTTGACAGTTTTGAAATTTTGATGAATTTTTTTCCGAGTGTTGAATGCTTTAGACAGCAACCAGTAAATCAGTTAAAAATTCATGTATATAACAATTTTTCTCAGCCTGCGAGGATAACACTATAGTGGTAGGTATATAGTTGTGAATTGCCTGACATTTTGACCAGGAAACGCCGGCTGTGGTCATAGAATGAATGGCCAACGTGAAATACAATAAGTTAAATAGCTAAAATGATCGGTATTTAAGAATGTAGTAAGGTACTTTTGATAGCGACTGTACCAACATTAGACTTATTTTAGTTATTTTATTATGGCTTTTGACAGTGTCAATTGCTAGGTAGAATATTTCCTTTTTCCCTTCCTTTAGAAGTAGCATCTCCTAACTCCTAGCATTATTAGTATTATTAACGGAGTTGAAAACTTTCATAGACCACGGAAAGAGCAAAGTATCAAGTAGCACTATAAAAATACTAGTAAGAAATAATCCAACAGTTTAAAATAGAAATGGACTGACGATAGATTGTGCATATATACGCATATTTCACGTCAATACTAATAACTTCGTAACCTTGGTAATAAAGTATCAATATTTGACACCCGCATATATAAAGTCAATAACCTCACAATAAACTCGTCTGCTATTTAAATATTATGTGTAACATTCACCCACATTCGTACAAGATTGCTAAGCAATTATTATATATTCTAATGTCTATTTTGACACGCCAGCGTATAATGAACACGTAGGTATAGAAGGTTAGTTTTATTTAAAGAGCAAATACGCACACACACACATTGACGGTATCCAATCATTTGACAAAAACGAAAGACAAATCTTCATTTGACAAACAACGTTTGTCAAAATAATAGTTGATAAACTTATCATTTTACAAACTATTGTTTTATAAACTACTCATTAGACAAAATACTTATTTGGAAAATTTTCTTTATGCCTTAACATCATTTCACAAATTGATTGTTTTTTAAACATGTTAGTTTGCAAAACAAGTTTTACTCTTCAATTATTGTTTTGAATAGTCAAAAGTTAGTGACAGAAATGTATCTCTGCAAAGCCGACTTCACGTGGTCTTGTTTGCCCTACCCCTAGAGTGTTATTTAAGCCCGCGCAGGCGCGGAGGGGTGAGGCGGTCCACGAGTTGAGGAGCAGGTGGTTATAAAGCCCGTCGCCGCGGCTGAGGCTGGCTGGCCAAGCCGGCCAGCAAGCCGAAGCTGCGGTGGTAGGCGTTACAACCATCTGCGACGACAAGCTCGTGTGGGGCCGCCGGAGCCCCACAACGCCGAAGCTGTGACAGAAACGTTGTTTACTACATGCTACATGCCTACTGTACACTATACGCGTGGTTTATGCTTGCTTGTGTGATTGTTTATTAACTGACTTTATTTTGTCAAATGAACATTTTTAAAATAAAATTTTAACAATTGAAATATTTTGTATTTTTACATTTGCAAAACCTTTATTAATCAAATGATTCTTTTTGAAGTAATATGTTTGATAAATGAAAGTTTGTCAAATGATTAGTTTTTCAAACGTTGTTTGTAAAAAGATCATTTTTCATACGTTTTTTTTTCAAACAATAGTGAACCCACATTGACGCATTCATTTACGATGTTTGGGATTTTTTTGGAGCGAGATTTTCGCGGAGTAATATTTGGATAAAATAATATTGTTCCTCATTTATTGATAACTTTACCAAAGTATAGGTTAAAAATATAAGACTTATGACATTAATGTATCTTCTAAAATAAGAAAGCTCCTAAATTTGTAAAAGAATAATGAACTAAAATCAATCGCATCCTCATTTCCCGGGGTTGTATTTGATGAGGCCGTCAATATCGACAGTCACTACATCGATGGTCGTAGTATATGATGGTCGTAGTATATGTTTATGGGTATCTTTTGAGGTTAGTCCAGGATGCTACGGTGGCTGAGTAAATCCACCAATCACTTACTATAACAAACATGAAATCCACGTGCGAAAAGGCCTCGTTTCTGGCAACAAAACCCCTGTCTTCATCCTAGCGTTAATCCCAGTCGCATCCGAAGCTTTTCAACTTGGAGTCTGGGGTCCGCTTTTTACCAGTCTAACTGCGGATTTGGCTAAACCTTGATATTTTTCGTGAAGCGACTGCCATCTGACCTCCACAACCCAAAAGCGATATCGCAGCATTGCAGCTAGACCAGTTGTTGGATTTTTGAGGGCTCCAAAAACCCGTAACGACTGCCATAGATGTTTGTATGACAACCGGGACCGACGGCTTAACGTGCTCTCCGAGGCACGACCAGACCAATGCAAATACCTATCTTCATGCATACAAATATTTGCACTGTGCGGGGATCGAACCCGCGCCTCCTGCGTAGCGGCCGCGTTCACTACCGCTACGCCACAGAGGCTATCGGCAACAGAACCCCTGTGTGCTGAGTTTTCTTTTATCGTATGAAGCTGACCTTCTGAATTTAACATGCAATGCTAACGTGGAACTAAAATATTATAATAGTCACCTGAATTTCGCTTGCAGCTGTGAACTAGGGAACCAGGTTACATGGTTCGTGAGCTTTAATTAATTACTGGCAGATGATGATTCTTGGGTAACAATGTTCTCAGGCCGGCTCTTCCAGCGTCTGATGACGTGGGTAACACTGTATTTAGGTATATTATTTTTAATAACGCTTTCTTTTGTTTTAAATGTTAATTATATTAAAAGTTTCGCACAGTATTTATACTAATGAGAAAGTGTTTGGTTGAGGTGAATCTTGGCTCGTATTATGTGGGATCGGAAAATATAGCAAAAGTGGGTGTTGGAACGTTTCTGCCTACTCCGGGAAGAGATTAAGTTGTCGTTATATTTTGTCTAAGGGGCAGGTTTTTTTTTGTCAATCGATGAAATCGATGAGGATTTTACATTTTATTTTTAATTTCGGCATCAAGCTATTTTTACACTAAGTTAGTGTTCGGTATGAATACTTTAAATGATTTATTTTTTAATCGAATCTTGACATCGCGTATAAAATACTTTCATTTCCTAAAGTTAATTATTTATAACGCTTTATTGGTTGATTTCTCGTTTAATTATTTTTAATTACTGAAGATATATGATTATACGTATATACATATTTCGATTTATACAGATTTGTCGTGAGCTAGCTGATGTGGCGCCGAGACAGGACAGACGGATATACGAGTCTATATCTAAATGTTTTATCGCCTTAGGACGCTACCGGCGCCGGTGACACTCCAGCTGTCGCGTCGTCTTACCAGAAGCTGGCCCAGATTTTAGACATTTTACCTGTATCGATGTGCAATACGAAATTGATGGATATTCCGCTTATACACACAAAACGTATTGCCAACTCATTCATGTAAACATGCCTTTAAGGAGTTCAAGTTCTTGAGTCTGTGATTCCGTTGTGAAGTTGTGAATTTTTTGTTGTCTCGAGTGAATAGGCACGCCGTCTTAGGACACGTCATGGAGATTTGGCTAAAGAGAAGATACGGGTATGAACAAAGTCCTCATGAGGGCCCTCGGCGTAGCAGTCCTCTCTCTCAGTGCCTAGCTCTCATCGTAGAGCGGAGTGCGAGCGCGTGGGCTCCTACGAACAGGTTGAAGAAGACTGTAGCGTAGCGGACCTAAGAGAGATTCAGGTTTCTCGCGATCCGCCGAGTTCACGAGATGCGGAGGAGATTCAGACGTTGACCTTCGCCCGCCATGAGCGCAGGCCTGATGATGACAGATAAAGCCGTCGACTTATGACAACATTTGAAACTCATTATCAAGTAGTATAAAGTCCCTGATGAGACGGAGGTCAAACGTGAATCTATTGATATTAAAAATCCGTACGAAACTGGGAGTCAATGGTGAATACGAAACGGATAGTTCGAATTTCAACTGATACATAACACAAATGAAATAACTTCCTCCACCTCGCGTGTGCCAGACCATTTGCGGTATTAAGGCCAGCATACACAGTCGGCCGTCTATTATAACGGCATCAGCGCCAATTTCGCTGTTGTGTAACGCGCTTGTGTTATGGACCTGATAGTGTAACATTTACGTCATTGAAGCGTCTTCGGTTTTGATCTTTATTGTTTTTTTATAGCTTTGAGGTGGTATACTTTGGCGCTGATGGTCAGCGGTTATCACATTCTGTATTAGTACACCGATGTGCCGCTAACGTATCTCAAAGTCGCCCCAAAGACAGATATAGAAGGAGAAATTGGAATGGTTAGGGCGAGGTCTGGTAGCTTAGTGGTCAAAGCATTGCCCCTGTAAGACAAAGATCGCGGGTTCAAACCCCGCCTAGACCAATTCAATTTTTTCTCTTTTATTCGATTTAAGTATCTCAAAGGATCATGCATCCGTGGCTACTAAAGGTTTTACCGCGAATGCCCTTAGGTGCTTTGGTACAGGCTTTCCCTTCGGAGTTAGGGAACCTACAGGCTGCATCAAAGCCGCCGCAGGAGCTGGTTTATCGGCTTGCAGTTAGGCTTAGGCTCTGAAAATCGTGGTGGGACTTCACCACACCTTTAGTTCAAGTATTTAGTTTGTAAGTTTTACCATGGTACTGAGCCTAGCTCAGTGACAGAACCCCGCCTAGACCTATTCAAATCGATAAAAATAAAAACATTACGATAATTGGTAGGAACCATTTATATTTACGAGAATTAACGCGAACATGCTTAGATATTAGGTCTTATGTAAGGCCCGTATTCTAAAACAGCACTAAGTCTTGAATCTCAATTTATGTGTGGACAGATTTAGAGCGTTTTCACACTCATCCGATATCCGATATCCGACATCCGATATCGGAGGAAGTCAAATGTATGAGATATGTATCTCTCTTTCACATTGTCCGGCCCGATATCGATTATCGGAGCCAACACCACTGTTTTGGCCCGATATCGGAACACAAAGAGACTAAAACAGCGATTGCAAGCAATTTTCGACCTTAAAGACATTTTCTGAGTTACATGTCTTTTCGCGTTAATTGATGACGCTGATCACGAATATAAGAAAAAAAAACTCGATACCATGTAACGATGACCAATAAGGTCTAAAACTGCTTGCACTTTTTTTATTTACTCCTAGCATCCCTAATTAGTCTGTGCTTTCGAGCAAATGGCCGTATCGGGTTGATTTTATCGGATAAATGTGAAAACAGCACAAGCTGTCGGATATCGAATGTCGGCTATCGGCGTCCGACACCGATATCGGATATCGGATGAGTGTGAAAACGCTCTAACAGGTTTGACAAATTAACTGTAGGTACAATCTGTCTATAGATAAATCGAGCTCAGAACTGGGTATCATTCTATATTCTAGGGCCAGTTACATTTCTATGCAACGATCGCATTAATTCCCATAAACATAATCGAGAATGACAATCTTATTTAAATATGCTGATTACTTAGTTAATGAAAGTAATGCGATCCAATCGTGAGAACAAGACCTATTTAAAGCTGTTCGCAGTATTACACAGATTATAGTTTATTATAAACGCATTCTAGTCACGATACTCTAATATTATATCGATCTTATTGATAGCCAGTTTGCAAATATATGACTTTGATACTACTTACAGAATACCGCGGCCATAATAACTGTGTTGTGTTCCCGGCGGTGAGTAAGCCAGAGCGTTTTTGTGCTGTCAGTGGGAAGACCAAAGGCTATTCCTGCTTTGTCTTCTATACTGACAGCACAGAAACTCTCTTGCGTTTACAGGGTCGACAGCGCGAGTGGGACTCCCCTGGTGTTGCACACGCCCATAGGCCACGGTATCCACTTTCGTTCAGGTGGGCCGTGTGCTTGTCTGGCACCCCAATTGTATAAAAAGAGACATGGATAAGAGGCATGTGTAATAGGAGGAATTGCTCCATTAAATAGGATTTAAATTAAACCCATAATTAGGATTTCTTTCCTCAAAACCTCCTGTGGTGTGGAGTTAGAAAACGCGACTGCAACGCAAAGGGCACGGGTTCAATTCTCGACGGCAAATAATGGTATCTATGAATATTTCTATTTTCATTGATCTAGGTATTTTTCTGCCTTGGAAAGTACGTTAAGCCATTACAAACAAACATCTATAGGCAGTCGTTATTTATGAGAAATGGGTGAAATAGCCCATATATAAAGGCTGAGAACCACTCCCTGGGTGATCATATACCTCTGCCTACTCCTTCGGGGATTTACAGGCATGAGTATATGTATAGATGTACTGGAAGTTATAGTAGTAGATTCGAATAGCGAATACTTATACGGCAGTAAATCCTTTTTCCACCACGCCAAACAACTCGTCAGCAATATATCAGTGAACAATTTATTGGTAGTTAATAACAAACCAGCAGACAATAAAACAATCTGAATTGTCTATCAGCGGCTGTCACATCAATCAAAGGGCTTAATGTCTAAATACAAAAGCTGCAATTATAAATGATAACGTTTAACTGACAGAACATTCATCAACTGCTTAACAATCAAGTTATCTATCATACATACCTATATTCACACCTGTAAATCTACGAAGGGGTAGGCAGAGGTATATTAACACCCATATTACTTCAGCCACGATTATCAATCACACCCAAATAAAAGGGGGCGAGTATATAGCCGTCAAGGGCCCTTTAAAATGTGCTGTATGTATGCTATCGGATGAAAAACAGCCCTATCCTTGCGTCATCTTATACAACATCCACAGGAAGAAATATAGGTGATCCTGGAAACACCAGGAACCATCATAGTGATACGTTTAATTTGACAGAACACTGTTCAACTATTTCGCAATTTTTGTTAAGATCTATAAAAGAATTTACGGTCACGTCTTACAGAAACCACCAGGCTATGTATAAATGCTTGGTAATAGCGCCCCCGCTGGGTCCAGGTAGAAGGAGCATGCCCAATAAGTTCTGGCTTTGTCTCATAGGCATTACGTATTACCTTGTGAATGTGGCACTATATAAATAATCTTGACGTTCATAAGTGTTACGTTGTGTAGTACATGAAAAAAGATTTAGTGACGTATTTTTGGAATAGTTTTTAACAGACAACATGGCAGTAAACAGAATTATTTAGGTTGAACATCTTCATATAATGTGTAACGTATTATAAAAAATTTGACGTTCATAAGTGTTACGTAGTTTCTCAGCTTCTTCGTTCAACTCCACAATTGTGCCTGCAACGACAGAAGCTTGTCTATCGTTTGCGGAGGTGTGACTATATGTTTCTTAGATAACCAATCCCATTTTCTTATTTAATACTGCAAGTTTTCCATTATATCTATTACAAGTCACCATGAAACACTTTAAATCTCTTCCCGAAGTGTTAAATCATTTACATAAGCTGATGTAACTTACATTGTACAAACTTTAACTTTATCATATACATTATAGTATACCCCAGATCTAAAACAAAAATAGCATAAGAATTTGAATCTTAATCCGTTGGTATAGAGGCTTATACATCTGTATTTTGAATTTGTTTTCAATATCAGACTTGACTGTTATGGAAATTCTTGCACTAAAAGCTTGTGGAATTGAAATTATGTTACCTTGCATAAGCCTTAAGAAGTGATTATCCATAGTGCAATTCACAATAAAGCTTAATTGTTATTAAACGTTGGGTAACTGAAAGGAAAATATGTTGACATCTCGGATATAGAGGAGGCTGGATAGATAGCCGACCGCGCCGCGTCTGAGGCGGGGTATCAAAAAAATATACTATCAATATATATATATATATATATATATATATATATATATATATATATATATATATATATAATATATCAAAAAAATAAATTCGATTTGGAATCGGTTGGTCAAGTCTGAAAATAGTTTCGATTTTTCAAGCTCGCGTCAGGATCACGTGACTTTTGACCCGTAACCGACGACTTTGTAGGACGGCATGACGTCATACAACATTCCTAGCTACAGAGTGTTTATTTTGCTAGGTAGGCTAAGAAGCTTCGTAGCTTAGCGGTAAGCGCTTCGAATGTACGTCCTTATGGTTTCAGACAGTACCAGGTCCGAACCTGGACATCTGACACTTTTTGTGATCTTTTTTCTTTTTGTAATTTATTACTTTTTGTGATTTTCTTTTCTTTTTGTAATTCATTAATTTCATCTGACAGAAAATTAGCAGAAAATTAGTGATAGGTTCTATGATTGGAGGATAAAGGTATGGTATAGTATGGGATGGTATGTTCTTTTTATCTTTTTCTCTGTATAAAACGAAGAAAGAAAGAAAGAAAATGTTTTCACTACTGCCGGCACTCCTCGAGTGCAACCCGTCTTCTTTTTTGTATATTTTTCATTCATTGGGGATATCGTCTATTTCTGAAATATGTACAGTTAAACCATATCGTTAATTTATATATTGTTTTCACTCATTACTCAATACGGAATGAAATTCTTTAGTTAACATGTTAGTATTCTGTTACTATTAATTAATGAAATTCTGGTTCAAGCAAAGCAGTGCTTAAGCTTCCCGTTCATTTAGTTTTATTGTGTTGAGTCTACACTCAGTTTTGCCGGTCGATAGTTTACATTAGAGTAAGATTCCGAAACCGACCGCATACGACAACTGCCGACGTATTCAGCACATACATTACATACATTACACTAAACTGAAACTATGAATTTTCATTTATTTTTAATCCCTAAAATAGGTCAAATAAACAATCGAAATAAGGTAAAATTTATAACTTTTTAAATTACTTATTAAATTTCAAATAAATCTGATTATGCATTGTACATCTGTAAGCGCAAAAAGGCCGAAATAAATGCGATATTTTCTTGCACTCCATACATTTGCACTACGCACCGGTACGCTGTGATGTCACAGTGTGTTTCGATTTTGTATGAAGCGTTTTCGGGCGTCTGCAGAAAATGATATTTTCTAAATCAAATATCTTTAAAAATATTTGTCATAAGAATATTTCACTTTTGCAGTTCATTATATTATTGTAAAATGTATAGCTTACGATAATAAAAAAATAGGACACAACTCTATTGTCGTATGCGGCCATCTTCGGAATCACCCCTTTAGAATACCGAATGGTACCAACTAACGCGTTGCGATTAAAATGTTAGTATTTATGTTGATCATTCGTTTTCGATGGTGGGCATACATAAGTATTTGTATAAAAGCTCAGTGTTCTTAATCTTAAGTCTTTTAATTTCTACTCAAAAAAACCAAAACATACCATATTCAAATATGCAGAATCCACGAATTTACTTTTTCACCTGAACATCTTCTCAAGATTTTTTATGAGAACATTTTAAACTATTTTAATATAGCAAAGAAGTGAAAGTGTGCAGTTGTTTTTGCTAACAATGGCAACATTAGCACACGGTCATGCCGTTGAAAAGGTCATTGAGGTACATCGCTTGAACTATGAACCGCGCCAACAAGGTAGTTCAGTATTCAGTAGTTAATAAGATAATAAAAACTATTACTTCTTGTCTTTGATATCAAAAACGGGCTAGTGCAAATTTAATTCACGATGAAAGTGTTGCTACTTCAGTTGAAAGTGTTGCCATCGATAATTTTCTTGACGTATATACCTCTTCTTAATTTGCTTCCATATTGGGAGATAAAAAGACAGTGTTCCAACTTCATAATTTAAGGTTCTTTATGAAGGTCAAAAGAAAGGTTCTTACAGGTTCGGCAGCATGCCCTTAGGCTACGACAACTACTTTTGAGCAGGTGGGCCGGGAGCTCATCTGCCAACTAAGTGGTACTTATAAAAAATAAAAATATCCATTATCTATATACGAATGGAATTATATGACTCGACAGATATAGGATCAAAAGAATGATAAATCATGGAGAGACCGATCATATACAGGTTATTCTGTATTTACATTTTTTGAGAATTTTTTTATATCACTATGGTGGCAGACAAGCACACGGTCCACCTGATGGAAAGTGATTACCGTGGGCTATGGACGTATGCAACACAAGGGGAGTCACAATCGTGCTACCGACCCTGTAAACACAGAGAGTATTTGTGCCGTCAGTGTAGAAGACAAAGCAAGATTAGCCTTTGTTCTTTCCCACTGAAAGCACAAAACCTTTTGCTACCACAAAAACACACACAACACAAAACACAACACGAGGTTATTATGGCCGCAGTATTCTGTAGGGCGGAGGTAGTTCCCCAGTCGGACTGCTCAATTGGACGGAAATACCGTCGTGTCCTACGTCCTACAAAATCTCTCAAGTTATCAATATTATCTCAAGAACAAAATATCTCAATAAACAATAAAGGTTAAATATAGGTAATATAAATAACCAATTACATATTAACCGCAAACACTATACAAAAGGACATTGTAAACAATATCTAAAGTCACCTTGTTCTCAAACTGTCATCGTGTCAAGGGTTCGTTCTGTTGTTGCTCGTATTCTTCCAAAGTGGTCGCGTTTAGTTGCGGCTGTACGGTCAGTTCATTAATCTGTTTTGGAGGACAAGATTCTTTCATTGTTCTCTTTTACACGGCATTGTTGATGACTGTCCATTTATTATGCAAACGGTGGTGAAATTATTGAATTGAAGTTCCATTTTTAAAAGTTACTAACATCTTTGAATGCTTGGTTGACACTTGACGTTCATATGTGTTACTAATTTAAGAATGTGAAGTTCATACGTGTTAAGTACTTTGTGATTGAAATTATTAAAAAGGTTTTAAATTAACAATTAATTGATATTATTCATTATTGAATATACTCCTTTTCACAACCGAAATGACATTGATTAAAATATTTAGGAGAAAACTATTATCTACATGTTATTTAATTTGTCTTTTTGTATCATGAATTTGAGATTATGTTCTTAATTTATTCATTTTTAGTTGTTGTGATGATAATCGATGTCATGTTTAACTGTAATTTTTGTTTGTTACCACAATACGAAAGTTTCTGTTTTTAGACAATTGACCTTAAATAACTCTAGTACCTATACAGTATTTTCAAAGATGTCAAAGATGCCGACAATGAATGAACCGGATGTAAAAAAAAACAAGTATCATCCAAAAACTGTAGATGGAACTTTTCGTTAGAAGTTCGAATTAGTAAAGACACGAATGCGGCAAATGAAAAAACAAACATCGTGGTAAAATAGGACATAAACCTGCGGTCCCACTTTTAGCGGAAGCATGGACTGGTTTACGTTACATGTAATAATTATTTCATAACACAATATTATTTCCTTTTATGGCCGCAGAGTAGTTAAGAAAATTTAATTATTACGTGCTATATAGCTATTTAACGCAGAAAATTATGTGAGTTGAAAGTTAATAATGTTGGTGTTCTTTATGTCTATAATATATACTATAATTAAAAAATTTCCAAGAAGTCTATGGCTTAATATGGACCCGTTAGGCGATAATCGTTGGTTCGAGCGAATTTTACTCGAATGAATTCGCGATTATACATACTGATGTTGAATAAATTATATTATTTATCCCCATAGCCATTTGACCGATATGATCTCACGACTAAAATGTTTGATCGTTTAATTTATTTGCACGATGAGTACGAATTACCTTTGTATTGAGATGATGCGGAAGGCGGAGCATCAGACGCTTGAGAGAGGCCTCTGCTTAACAGTGGATTGTAGTGGGCTAATTCATTGATTGATTGAGACGTTTTCAACAATAGTTTTATAAACATATTCCATTAAAATGAATCTATTAAACTTGTGTCTTTTTTCTTTCAGAGCATGCCGCCGCCCGCTTAAGGCATGAGCGGCCGCGGAGCGGGGGGGCAGCGCTGCCAGCTTATATTGCAGCGTTGCCTCGCGATACAACTCACCAAGCCCGGCAACGCGCCAGATGACTTTTGGATGTATGAATCTGGATATCTGCTATTTCAGGTATGTATTTAATACATTCAGGTGTTTCCAGCGAAAGCTTAACGCGATAAGTAAATAACTGACTCCTACAAGCATTTGTTACCACCTGTTATCAAACATATTTGGCTTTGCTTACAGTTTAACGATATAGACATAGCTAGTGCCATTATTGGTGCCGACAGGCGGCATTTTAATCGGGCTACTGCTACGATTCTTTTGCACGTAATTTTTGTACCATGCCTATTCGGGACATTAATATTTTTAACCTAAATAACTGCCGAGACTAAACGTCTAAGGTAATATGAAACGCTCATTTTAGTACCAAGTCCTTATATCGTTCGTTACAGTAGACAACACGTACCTCTAAATCCGTGCAACAGAGTACAAACAAAGCAAGTGTTTACGTTACGAGCAGCTGATGCGATACGTACGCAGACGGTTCTAAATCACTGTGAATAGGATACAAATAGTATCGCTATTACAGATCGATTAGGCCGTACGTTTGGATTACAGTGTCATTGTTTATTGCACAATGTATAGTTTTAACAATTTTAAAAATGGAATCATAAAAATGATAGATTTAAAAATTAAGACGCCATTGAATGTAATGTAATTAAAAATAGTAAAATGAATGACTAAAATCTCAGTATTTTGTACTTAGCAGGGATCAATACCCTCAAAAATTAATATCAATCAAGTTTTTATATTGCGGTGTTAGATGCCAGCCATTTTTTGTTTGACTTCATTGGTATTATATTGTTCGAAGTTTGACTGAGTTCTTATGATTTTTTATAGTGCTTTACAATTATAGTGTATTAGGCTATGAAGATGATGGATGAAAGTCGATTTTATGTAGTGAAGATGAGAATGTTAAGCTGAGGAAGTAACGAGAATTGACACAAGAAATGAATATGTCAGAGGAAATATAAAGTAACTAAAGTGACAGAAACGATAGGAGAAATTCAATTATCTTTCTATAGGCATGATATGAGTGGCATGAAATATACATAACCGAAGGGGTAGGCACAGGTGTATTAATACCCACATTTTGTCAACCTATGATTTTCGGTCTGACATAATAGGGAGCAAACCTTTTACCGTCAAGTGGTACTACCGAAAAGCAACATTAGTTGCCTTCTAGGACACTTATGTGAAGAGATGGGGTGGCGCTATTGTACTCCATTGGGAACCAACACGATTATCTGCCACCCAAGAAGTCCAACCTTAAATAAACGGTACCTACGCCTAACATGCACCGCTCCGTTACAAGAAACTATCATAAATTATCCAGAAGCTTCCATTACACCAAATATTATGCAAGTAGCACATGTAAAACTGTTTACATCTCACATCAAACACCACAAAATATTCATATTACATCTTTATACACCGCAAAATGCAGAATATAAACAAATTAAAAAGCTACTAAAGCCGCTTTGGGCATAAACTTTCTGAAGGCAGGTCTAAGGACCAATAAACATTCATTAATTACATCTGGTCACTTCCTTGTACGGATCAAAGGACGGACTAAAATATAGAAGCCGTATATGGCAAGACAGGCTTTAGAACATTAATTTAGTTCGAGTGAACTAAACTACTAATTTTGCTGTTGCATATACTGCAGTCTGCTTTGATGTGGTTTATTAATAGTGGTTTATATAAAAAAAATCGATTTGAATTTAGAATGAAAAAGATGTTATATTTTTTCGGCTAGCATTCATTCATGTACAGTGAAAGAAAAAAGTTTATTGTAACTAAAATATTTTCAAAAATTGACACATTAGAATTTAATAAAAAATGTATGATGAAAATAAATAGTGTTTTACTATCCAAAGAAGATTGTATTTTTTTTGTTTATTGTATATTTTACTTTGGCACATTGGAACTAAGCATTTTAAGAACTAGCTAGCAACTTATTTGCTATTAGAATTTATTCTTTATAATTATTGGTGATTAAAAACGAATGGCCATTTGTTTTTTTTTACCAGATTCTTTTCCCACAGGCGTTATCTACCTTTTACCTTGCGAATCTGACTGTAAATGTAGAAAGCCTGACTGACTGTACATTTTGACGTTCATACGTGTTACTTTTGTCTTTTTCGCATCATACGTACAATGAACAGTCTCTTTTTTTAAAGTGATGTCACGTAACGTCCTTAGGAATATTCAATACTTACCACGAACTAATACATATTCGGTGACACGAATGTGGAAATAAAATAAAAAATCTTCTTTTTGAGTGGCCCTTTTTAAGCACAAAAACGGCTTTATATTGAATACTACTGATTAAAATAAATATGGCTAAAACTTTATTATCTATAACAGAAAAGATTTTAACAGAACGTTTGATAAAACAAAACGAAAATGGCAAACTTAAGATTTTATAAAAAAATATATTTTACCACAAAAACAATAATAAACTCAATATTTTCTCTCGCTCTTTGCTTATTAACATCAATTCCGCCGATATGCTGTACACAAAAGTATAATAAATAAAATAAAAATTGAGCATTCCAATCCATAAAGCTTATTTTTTAATAGCTACAAAAAAATAATAATATTAATCTATGCATGTGCATAAAACTGACCTCAGAATAGAAATCAAATTGTCATAACATAATCCGGTTCTAAGTCGAATTCAAATTTGAATTCAATCATGCTCATTATCGAAAAATCTACAGTCATCTTTCCCTACTTTTACCTATTCATTCTCCATTGTAAGTATACGTCCGCTGGCACTCGGTAGTCGGTATTATTTCCTGCTTCCATTACAGAATGACCCAATGATTTCTACGTATAGGTACCTACTATTAAACTAACTGTATCATAATTATGTGTTGTATTTATTACACATATATAATATCATGATTATGATTGTACAGAATTACGGTAGAACAAGAATGTTTTTTTGCCGTCAGATGACATTAGAACAAGGCGCGCATTTTCGTTTCATTTAGTTTTGGCGCCCCGTTCCTAAGTCGAAATTCAAAAATGGTTTTTTTTTATTCAAAACTGTTTGTCTAGCAGTTAATGTCCATAATAATGATAATTTATTAATATAGGTAAGTAGAAGTCAATAAATATAATTTTATTTTCAAAGATTATTTCATATTTTTTTATAAATATTCTACTATACTATATCTATCGACACCCACAGTAAGTAATTTAGTAGAATGGAAAAATGAAGGCGATAACTAAAACTGAAAAACGAAATTTAATACTAACCATCAATCTCGTTCAGATCTGATGAAAAAGTTTTTAAAAGAGATGATAACCAGAACAGGCCGGTAACTATCACAGTGTACTAGTGCCCTATCATTTGATATTGTTTACTAAAACTTATTCACAACGCAAACTGTACTTAATAACGAGTGCAATAAGGTATAAATAGATTTGATCGTACTATAAAAACTGTAACTGTGCGAACTTTGTCTTGGTTGACCGGCCAGTATCGTGTTACGGGGCTATACATTACAGAAATATAATGCACAGGCGTCGCTCAGTTCAGCCACGCTGATTAATAAGAGAATTGATTTGTGTTAATAAACTACGTTTGAAATAATGTCAGTTGATACGAAAAAAGTCTTTATTGAATTTAAAATACTATGATATTAAATTACTAAATTTAAAAAATCACTAGTAAGTCACTATTTAATGATGGATTATAAAATATGATCTTATTAAAAATCGTGCTGCTGATTATGGAGTAAGCTATGCTCGAAGTCTCTTTGAAGTGAAGGATGAAAAAGAAATATGCCATCCAAAAAAGAACCAAAGCTACTGTTATAGCTCGCAGAATAAACAAGCTAAAGTAGCAGTGAGCAGGCCACATCTGTCGAAGGACGTAGGGCAGTTGGAGTTAATGACTCCTAGAGTCGAGACCGCGAAAAGGCAAAAGGAAGCCCCCCAGCTAAATGGATTGACGACCTGAAAAAGGCGATAGGATAGCTGGTTGCAGAAGGTGGAGAATCGGTAACAATGGCGCAAATTGTGAGGCCTATGTCCAGCTGTGAACTGTGATAAATATTGTGATAATTGATCTTTTATTGGTTGATAGAATCGTTTTCGCGCCTTTCCGGATGACAGTTAAAATGAAATAGATTAAAAACTTGCCTATTTTTTTTCTATAGCCGGTCTAATATTTTCGGAACACGAAGTAAGCTTTCTGTGTAAATTATAAAAAAAAAACTTGTTAGAAAACATAGAAAGTCGTACATCTGGAAACATGTAAAAGTATTTCATACGTAGGTCGGTAACATCTAGATTACACATATGGCCATCTATTCTGTGATATGGCACCCACATAAAAAACATAAATAGAATGATAGGAATCAGAGAAAATTTAACGCGGCAGTTCATAGTTTTAATTTGACTCATAAATTATGGCAAATATAAGTGACCTCACGTCGGCGCTACTTGGCTTCGTAGAAAGTTCTATGCGGGGTCACGACGCGCATGCGCGGGTGCCTTTGAAGCGTAATGCACGTAAGAGGTGAAGAGGTCTCCGTTTTGGGTCTAAATTTAAAAAAATATAGACGTGATGCCGCTTGAAATGGGGTTACTTTGAATTTCCGCGTAACTTTAACATGAGATTCGGTTACTGTTCTGGTGTATTTAATACTTAAAGTTTGAAATAGGTAGTTTGAATGTTTTAGGATTCTGCACCTCAAAGGGAAAAATTCGATTGATCAGCTCGTTGTCTGTCGGTCAAGACCTATTCTCATGCCAAGTTAGTTTATATCAAATACTCGGGTCTGCAATGCCTTGGAAGTGTGAGATAACACAAGAGTTTTTACGGAATCCATAGTGCGAGAGCCCGAGTCGCATTTGACCGGTTATTTTTTAATTATAAATATCGCTTGAACATGTTTACACGTATTTATAGAATGTAAGTAAGCTACTGCACTGCTCCACTAAACCACTAATTAATCTGCAATTTAGCGACCTAAAAATTGGAAAAAAGGAAGTTTTTTTTTTATGATTTATAAACCTTGACGTCTTGTATCCAAGATGACAGCTTACATAAAATATTACTGCAAAAAACGGTTATAACGGCTGTCAATATTATAAATTTTTGTAGACATGTCATCAAAGTGACCTACAATACAAGATAAGTTTGACGTCTAGAACATTTATTTATTAACATTGTCAGATAAAAAACATGCATAAATTATATTTTATAATATTAAGTTGTTTTGGAGTTAAAGGTGCTGTTGATGCATTTTATGGAGGTACCTGACTGTCGTGATGTAATCTGCAGCGAGAGCTAAAATGCCGATATATTTGACACATACTTAATCGAGTGAAATAACAAAATAATGTAATTACTGTATCATGGATTACAATAATGTAATCGAACCGATCCCATCACTCTAACTTAAACATAATTAATTTTTAGCTTTTTTATTTTTATTTATTTATTACCATTTACAAAAATACAACTTAAATACATAAAAAGCAAACCTTAAGCCGCTTGACCTTGTCTGCAATACTGTACCAGTTAAAAAAAACATTCTAGTGTATGTTTAGCACAAGAGAGAAAAAGAGCGTCCATTTAGTTTACATAAAATAATACATACAATACTGCTATTAGATTGTAACCATTAAAAAAAAAAGACGGGTTGCACTCTGGGAGTGCCGGCAGAAGTGAAAACATTTTCTTTTTTTCTTTCTTCGTTATATACATAGAAAAAGATAAAAAGAACATACCATACCATACCTATAATATAGCGCTAATCATAGAGCCTATCACTTATTTTCTGCTAATTTTCTGTGAGAAGAAATTAATAAATTATAAAAAGAAAAAATTATCACAAAAAATAATAAATTACAAAAAGAAAAAGATATCATAAAAAGTAATAAATTACAAAAAGAAAAAATAATCACCAAAAGTAATTAATAAGAAAAAACAATCACAAAAAATCCCTGTAGGCCAGGTGGTTTGAACCCGATACTATCTGAAACTATAAGGACTTACAGGCGACGTGCTTACCGTTTAAGCTACGACGCTATCTATCGTAACTTGTAAAATACATAGTCTGTACCTAATCTTGTATGACGTCAGTCGTCGGTTACGGTTCAAAGGTCAACTAATCCTGACGCTTCCTTAACATTTTACACCCATCCAACGCCGCTAAAACAGTTTTCACTTCAAAACTTGTAGTTAATAAGTTGCTTGATCATCAATTATGCTTGATTGAGTAATGGCGTATAAATGACATTAGAGTCTCACGAAGCTTTGGGTAATGATTTTTATTCATACTAGACAAGCTGTTAAAGCAAATATCTCTATTTTTTTTTATAGGACACATCAATGACTTTACCTCGCCTGATGGTAAGCTGAAAGCAAAGTCTCGGGAAAGAGGGCCACCATTATATACATGTGCCATGTCAACAATGGTGGCACTCAGCTTGACGGCCTCATCAGGTGCTTTTTCACGCCCCACTAAGGACCCGGGACTGTAGGAAGAGGGAAACACGTGAGCTGGCAAGGAATTCCAGATCTTAATGGTGCGACAAAGGAAAGAGTCACCGAACCGCTTCGTTCTTGAAGGAATGTTCTGCTCCGTATGCGGGTGACATCTAAGTCCTGCACGTGTTGAAATGAATGAAATTATAAAGAAATTAGTATGCTAACAATTCATATCGATTTAGATTTATTGTACACGACTGTATTTCTGTATTTCTGTCCATCTGACTGGGAAAGTACCTCCACTCTCCAGAATACCGCTTCCAAAATAATCTCCCGTTGTTGTGGTGAGTAGGGTAGCCAGAGCTCACTGGAAAGCTTTTGTGTTGTCAGTGGGAAGACCAAAGGCTATTCCTGCTTTGTCTCCTACACTGACGGCACAGAAACTCTCTGTGTTTACAGGGTCAGCAGCACGTGTGTGACCTCCCCTGGTGTTTTCTGTTGCAGTTTTATTGAATTCTTAGGAGAACGGGAATTAACGCGATCATGGTATAGGTACTTACATACCTGGTTGCCTGACATTTCGACCAGGTTACACCGGCATTGGTCACAGGCTGACTGGCTCAGCGGTGCACACCCGCCGTCTCTACCCGCATATTTTCAATATTTTCTTTTCGCCATGTACCGCGTTAATTCCCATTCTCTTAATTATATATCATGGAACGCGAGTGTTTAAAAGTTAGTTTATTGAATTCTTGTCTGGTAAAAACAAAACTGTCATGAGTGTCAAAATCCTTTTGTATTTGATCCGTTGTTTGTGGACATTGCCGGCGGCTCTTAATTTCCGCTGCAGACACCCGGACTAGGTAAATAAAATGTGAATGAACCTGATACATAGTGATGGTGAAAATGGTTGAAAATTTCGTATAAGGATGTAATAAATGATGATTGTATTGCCTATATAAAACTTCTAATTAATTGGTAGTGTGTACACTGTACACAGTACACACTACCAATGAATCAGAAGTTAAAGATTCTGTAGCAGAAATATAATAGAAACATGGATTTGATTAAATTCCTAAGTGCTTTAATCAACCACGGTGGATGTTATAATAAAACACGATTTTACAATTTCCGTACGTAACTACTTATTGTGATTTCCAAAAGCTTGTAGCGCATATTTAAAACAGAGAAGGAACTTCTGCAATACAATCTTATATAATCAGTAGGTACAACCCTTACATAAGACTATTATTTACGTTAAAGATAGGAAATTTTTTGAATCGGTCTAGGCGCGATCTTTGGCTTACAGGGGCAATGCTTTGACAACTAAGCTACCAGACCTCTCCCGGACTTTTTTTTTTACGTGCGCGAAATCCCCACGGATACCCACCCCTCCGGAGCCGGAGGGGGAGGTTATGTCGGACTCGAACCGACTAAACCGCACGCCGTCTCTGGGTCGTAATGCTAGGCCGAAGGTGAGGTTGTCATGCGACATATCCCTCGCACCCCGGCTGACCCAGGGCCATCCCTCTCGGTCTGGCCCTCCTCGGGAAGGGGGGGACCACGCGGTCCCCGGCTCAACCCCGGTGTGGGGGGACGCGCATCGTCCTACGATGCGCGCCGCCGCCGTGGCCTGCTTCTGCTAGGGTGACGGGCGGCTCCACCCGTCACCCTCAGGCCCGCCCGGACTAATCCATTATTGTCCTTTATATCCGTGTTTGAGGCGACAGTGGAGGCGTTTGAATGAATGAAATGAAGAATGAATGATTTTTCAATAATTTTTAAATATTGATTTTTTACTGCTCCGCCTAACAACAAATCTCTAAGACAATGATCTCGGGTTTTAAGCGCCGCTTAGATCGATTTAATATTTTTAATATCTTAATTGATTTGCATATTTATTGCAAAATGTTTTAAAATTATAGTCCTTAAAATGGAACGGCAAACATAAAAAAGGCGCGAATATCAAACGGTAAATTATTCTCAGGCGCCATATTGTCTCGTGACTAAAATGTACGTCACCTCAAAACTCTAATTACATCACCCAATTACAATTGCTTTTCACAAGAACGGCTTTGAACACTACTTATCTATTTTTATTAACAATTAAATAATTTTACGTTAATGGGAACATTGTTTACGGTTTTAAAATTGAATTGTTACGAAAAAAAAATGGCGAAATGGGTACATCTGACATTGACATTGGTGAAACGCAGTGAAAAATTGTAACTTAATTAGTAGATAATGGATTATTATCGATACGACTGTGAAGGTGAATCGATTTAAATTTTAACAATATTATAATTGTCACGTAATGTTGCCAAAATAGGTAAGATACAATTTTTCCACGGAGAAACTGTTGAATTTGTTGTCAAGGAAAAGTGTGAACTGACCTATAAACATAATTTAGTGAAAAAATGTAGTTGAAATTATTTGCCAAATGCTGGAGCTACTTACCAATAACAATATTAAACAATATAATGGGGTATTTGACAACATTAAAAAATACTAGAAATAATGGTCATCCTATCAGATAATAGCGTAAAAAGACATTTAAAACTTGTGACGAAAACGCTCTGTGATCGATCACAGCACTGCTGACATCACACGCAAGTAAACACGGCTTTGTGACAGAACAGAACAGAACAGAAACAAACATTATTTACTTATTTTACATTATTTACTTTGACTTCACTGCTTTAAGGTTATACAAAATGTGTGACGTCACGTAATCGGCTCCATACAAGGTGACAGCGTTTTTCGCGCTTTTTTGAAAATTTAAACTTTAACATCGATTTTTTGTTAAAATCCGTTGTTTTTTTTTTGAAATATCGATGTAGTGTGCATATTATATGCTGAGGAATAATTTAAAATGGTTTTTCAAAGTTTGTCAAATACCCTATTAGGCCTACATTCTAAGTTCATTGCGCTGTCTTAACCCAAGTGACCACAAAAAATAGATAACTTCTAGTAATGTAGCTTGTAGGTGAGATAGAGCTTATAAATCCATACTAATCTTAAAAATGGGAAAGTGTGTGTGTGTGTGTGTGTGTGTGTGTGTGTGTGTGTGTCTGTTTGTCCGTCTTTTAAGGCTAAACCACTAAACCGATTTGAATGAAATTTGGTAAAGGGAAAGAAAATAGGCTATGTTTGGTCGCGATAGCCGACATCCACGCAAGTGGAGCCGCGGGCAAAAGCTAGTGATAAATAAAGTAAAACTTAGTTATTAAGAGAACTGTTATCAATATTACGTATAATAATAGCAGTGGCTATAATTTGGTACTCGGATATCTGTGGTTTACTAGGTTAGCCCTAACAAAATGTCTTTTTTAAGAACTTGGTGTCAGTCTTAGTGAAAAGCTTTTTAACTTATAAAACGTATGTATGTAGGCTGAATACTAAGTTCCAGGACTTACAATAAAATAAGAAATCACAAGAAACTGAGGTCAAGTGCTGTTCGAAATTCAAACATGTCGATTTCCAATTTCCTAAATAAGAGTATTTATTTACCTATATACCTTACTTACATTTTTTTTAAATATTTATTGTAGTTATACTATGCCGGATGTTTCGGTTTCTTTTCAGTAGCTATGGTCACGGGGACAAGCAGAAACTACTGACTACATTGTAGGGAGTTGATAATCTCAACAACTCACAGACATTATGAACTTTATATAGGTACCTGCTCGGTATTGTTAAAAATAATTACATAACATAACCCTAAGAAGTAAAACAATCTACCATAAACAAACGGTACTAGTTGTTCGAAATTGAAAAGAATGAAAAGCATTCTTTTGAATTTCGAACGAGTCCAATCGTAATCTTCTTTAATGAAACAACATGAACATTATTTACGTAATGAATATGAACTTCTATTCTTTATTTCTCTTTACAAATCATATTTTTCAAATAATTCCGATAAGAATCTTGACCAAAGGTTAAAGTTTCATAGCAATTGTTAATATAAGCCGTGATTTGTCATAGTTTCAGTTAAATTAACCGTGGTTAATGCTGTATTGTGAACGTGTGCGATAAACCCATGGTGAAGACTTTCCAATGTTGTATGCGTGAGAAACACTGCGTATTTCTTAACAAAAAGGTTAGGTTAACGCCTTTTACTGTATCATTGTGGTACTTTATTGTTTATACTAGAGTACTGAATATAAAGTTTTATCTGATTAGTAGAATTGGGTATTTTGCTGTAGTTAAAATAAATTATTTAGCTGAACTTATTAAATTAAGAATAGTAAAAAAGTGAAAAAATTTGCGTCGATTCTTATTTTATCATTCTTATTTAGTTTTATTGATCCACCCAACCTTTAATAGTAAATCATTTGACTATTAAATATTATGACGTCACAAATAAATTTTTCATAATTTTTTTGCCTTATTAGGCTTATGGGAGGGACTTCCCATATCCAAGAGAAAAGCCTGCACCAGAGCCGTTTATTAACATGTATACCAACCTATAAATAATTCCATATATGTGTATACTAGATCTGATAATCTAATCGACTCCTTGCGCAACATTAATAAGAAATTTCACTTTGTGTTACGGTTAATATCGATAATCGAATAGATCATAATCGATATTAATATCAATCGCCTCGAGCCCTCACAGCAGGGTTGTAAAGGGCTCTGATTGCTAGTTATAAAATGTTACCGATTAGTATTTTATTACTTGCAACACTCGCTGCAATATTCGCGGCAACAACTTTCTTTGAGAGATTCTTGAGATTGTGACATTTACAATTGAGTTTTAACCCACCGTGTTAAGGTTAAAAATAAATAGTTTATCTTCTACGAATGTGCTGACAAGAAACCGTCAAAATAACTCATCGCAATCAATTTGTTCTCAATTACAGATTCGTGTGTTGTACAATAGAAATAATCGCTTGCGTAACCACCCTTTCTATAGAAAACAAACTTGGTCTATTCAATTCGGTGGTTAGAATTTGATACGAAAATTGTAGCAGCTTTCAACTTTAATTAAAAAAGAATTATATCGTAATGTACCGAGTAAACTGTGGTGCTACCGTTTTTGTTGACTTTCCTTCTATTTCGACGATTATACTGATATTATTACTTTTTTTCGTTGAGTAATTGTCATTACAGTGTTAGTCCATTATGCATTAGAGCCAGGAGTCCAGTCCTAGTCTTTCTCTAGATTTAGCTTATGTTTGGCTATAAGTTTTTGTGAAGGGGACTATTATATGACCCCCAAACCTAGACAGGAAAGCCTACGCATGAGCCTTCTTGTTGCGAGAGATGTGCTCTTGCGAGGGATATACGCCTGCGCGGGATATGCTCTATAGCTACCTCACCATCGGCCTTGCACTGCGACCCACTAACGGCGTGCGGTTTAGTCGGTTCGAGTCCGACATAACCTCCCCCTCCGGCTCTGGCTGGGGTGGTATCCGTGGGGATTTCCCGCACAATAGAAAAAAAGAGACCTGATCAGCAGGTCTTACATATCGAATTTAGTTTGGAGCCTGATGATATTGGTGGAACACACTCGTTCAAAGTAAACGGATAAGATTGCAAATTTCCATGATTGTGGTCTTGAGCTTTACTGTTTCAATTATTACCTACTTTTTAACGCTCCTTTTAAAGATCTACTACTACATACTACATCATCATCATCGTCATCATATCAGCCATACACAGTCCACTGCTGAACATAGGCCTCTCCCATAGACTTCCAGAATTACCGATCTAAAGCAGCCCGCATCCAGCGCTTCCCGGCGACCTTGATGAGGTCGTCCTTCGTACTTACCTATTCATTTTCATCATAAACATAATTCCAGTCATTTGATAATACTTTACTTATTATCGCCCTGATATCTTCACTACTTATCGGATTTCAACTCTGAAAATAACTGTATCTTTTTGTATATAGGCCACATTACTATGACTTCACCTCGCTTGATGGTAAGCGAACGTTAAGTCTCAGGTCACCGTTATAGCCACCGGCAATGTAACAAGCACAGAAATATATTTATATTTACGGCTATGTAAGCGGGAAAAGCGTGGCGAGTTTTTAGTCAATTCATGTCCTATTTTTTTATACCACTTAGTTGGCAGGACACAGCTCACCTGATGAGAAGTGGTTACCGTGGCCTATGTACGTATGCAACACCAGGGGCATCACAATCGCGCTGCCGACCCAATGAGACCGGCCTTTCGAACGCTTACTCGGTACTGTTAAGACTAGCTTGTAATAACGTCGTTAAAAATACCACGAATTTACCATATTGTGCTATTTCCAACTGTAGAATAAAAATTGAAAGCTAAATTGGAAAAATTAAGGATTTTTTTAGCTCTCGTGAGTATTTATTTACAGTGAAAAAGCCGACATGCAGGTGAACACTGCGTATGGCTGTATGGTCTATCCTAATATATTTTGGTGTGTAACTGTATAACTGATAAGAATGCTGAAGACTTGTTGATTCTCTCGCATAGTAGTGGGAATGTGGGCGGTACTAACTCAATTAAAAATAGTCCCATTAAAATGACTTCCTATCAAATAGGAGGCGGGGCCAATTTCACTCCTAAGTAAAAGTCTCGAGAGGAAGCCATAACTTATTACTTAAAAATAAAGTACAAATTACAAAGTCATTACAAAAACAATTGGTAAACAGACTAATGAGCGATTATGATATTAAAAAATGAACATTATTATCTATGGATTGGGCTGTACCATAATATTTAAATGGCCGCCGACAACCGGAAGCAAAGTCATCAGTTTAATTAGTAACTAGGGCTGTCAGTAATAATTATGAGTTATTATTTCCGAATATTAAATGATTTATTTGAGAAAAGACCTCTCACCAACCGACTTGTTACGTAGGTCTTTTCCGATGCTGTTTTACGTACAGTGTGTGAGAATGCAGGGGGTCTTATAACCATCATCTTGGTGTAGCTTCCGATTGTATTAAAAGCCATACCTATGTATCTTCCTACTTACCTGTAACCGAAAATACGAATATTTATTAAATTGCTTTTGTTACGGGTGTACCTAATGACAAAATTGGAATTCGCATTGTCTACATATTATAACGACAATGAGATTTCCAATTATGGGTTATTCCGTCTTAATACTACGAAAACTCATACCCTTTTAAAAATTTATTAACTATTACCAACTTACTAGCTGACCCGGCGAACTTCGTACCGCCAATATTTTTTCGCCCGCGTGGCGTCAGATCCCATTCCCGCTGCACCCTCTACTATATTAAACTTGTATTATACATATAAACCTTCCTTTTGAATCACTCTATCTATTAAAAAAACTTCATCAAAATCCGTTACGTAGTTTTAAAGATTTAAGCATACAAAGGGATATAGGGACAGAGAAAGCGACTTTGTTTTATACTATTATGTAGTGATGATACGTACTCCATTCGATAAGTTACTTATATAAAGATAATCAATCATTATGTGTCTTTTTACACAAATAGATATTAATTAAATAAATTACTGCTAAAGTTATCGGTTATTATAAGTCGCGATATATTTATAAACTGAATTTTTAAGCCGCAAAAAATCTATTTAATACAGAGAGAGAGAGAGAGAGACCGAATTTAAAGTTGTAATTAAACAGATAAGTGTGTATTATTGTCAACCCTAAGCATGTATCTTCTTAGCGGCTATAACTTACAAACCTTTTCTATTAACAGTAAGAGCATTGAATAACAAATGCGTAACTAATCTATAGTAATACTTACTAGTGCAGTAACTACATGTAATAGTAAAACTCACCAATTATACCGAGATCGGATAGAAAGTCCGATGGTCACGACACGATACGCTCGTATTAACTATAACTGATTATAACTACACTCGCTGACGAGAATATCACTTTATTTTATGTTGCGCGATATTCTATTCATAATTAATGATTTAATTTATTTTTTGTTGATTATACAAGGGCTTATTAAATTTCGTTTCAAATTGAACGTTATCTGTAAGTATTTTTTTCATTTATGTCCGTTCCAATGAGCTCTAGAGATATATGATTATATTAGTCTGTTAAATTCTGTGAAATTTTGAAATTTCAGTAATATCCATCACAGGTCTAGTTTTCAATGATAGATTTTTTCTTTTTACAAATTTTATAATTTTAATATAGACCTTATTTTTTAACGATTATTATATGAGCCTGAGCTGTCTAATAAACACAACCATTGTAAGCAGAAACCATAGATACGTATAGAATGTTAGAGCGGTTTTCCATAGACATCGGAGCTTTTGAAGTGTCTACATAAATAATAAAAAAAAAACTCCGATGTCCATATGAAAACGACTTACTTTATTATATTAAAAAGTTAAAAAAACAAACACTTAACCTACACGGAGTCGAGCTTACATCATTCTCGTTGTGATAATTGGCGATTCGAACCCTTTAAATCGCGGCGCCAACCATCTTTCTCTTACTACTTCACAACCGCTACTCCGTCAGCGTGTTATATCGAGATTCGTTTCACCTAAATGGGCACATCCCTACCCCTGTGCTTCCCACACTCAAATCTACTACCAACTTTTAATTTCCATGAAAAGCTTTAATTTTTATTGTATACTTTAACGGGAGTTTAAGAAACAACTTTTTTTATCAATAACCCTTTATGAAGTCAATTGTTATCGATTTAAAGAAAGATAATGCATAACGGTAAGCTTAGTGGTTCAGGAGTCGGCCTTACGATCGAGAGGTCCCGCGTTCGAACCCTGGCCATTACACTACCGACGTGAACCCACTCCTAGCACAAGCAATTTAGCTTAGTTGGAGGGGTTAGAGGGAATATTTGTAATTTCGATAATTACGGTTGCTAATATTCTTAAAAATATATATTATTTTTTATACCACTTAGCTGGCAGACAAGCTCATGACCTTGTACGATCATGCTTATCGTGGCCTATGTACATGTGCAACTCCGAGTCACACTCGTGCCGGGACCCTGTTTGAAACAGAGAGTTTATGTACCGTCATTGTCATAGATAAAGCAGGACAAAGCTTTTTGTCTTCCTGCTTACAGCACAAAAACTCTCCAGTGAGCTGCCTACCCTACTCACTGCCGGGAACACGACAAGAGGTTATTATGGCCGCGGTATTCTGTAGGGCGGAGTCGGACTGCTCAATTCGGCGCAAAAACGGAGAATGATGCATACAAGGATATTGGCATACGTGGAAACCATGGAAACGAGTACGACTTTTGTTTTAAACAGCTTGTTTACTATAGATAGAAGTCATTGTTCAATAACTTTTTTCTTTGTCGCACGGTAAGGATTTGAAATTCTCTTTTGCACGAGTGTGTCCCTCTTTCTGATTTCACGTCCTTCAAGCGAGGTATAAAAACATCTTTTGAAGCCCATTTTGGAATGGCTTTTAGATAACTAAAGTAGTGGTATTTTTATTTCGGACTTCAAACTTCCTATCAGTTTGTAAAGTCAACTTTACGGGTCAAGTAAAAAGAAATCACTTTATCGAGATATCTTTATTGATAAAATTCGATGTCAAGATATATATCGTAGCTTAAGAAGTTTCCTTTTCTTATAAGTACATATTATTTTTTACTTGTAAGTATAATGGTTTTTGGTTTGAGAATATTTTTTTGGAGATCATTGCCAGTGCCATTACTTTTTTTTTATGTAGGGCACGTTATTTTGACTTCACCTCGCCTGATGGTAAGCTGAAGGCAAAGTCTCAGGAAAGAGGGTCACCATTACATACACGTGCCATGTTAACAATGGTGGTAGGTACTCAGCTTGACGGCCTCATCAGATGCTTTTTCACGCCCCGCTTAAAGGACTGCAGGAAGAAGGAAACACGTGAGCTGGCAATTATGCAATGATGTTCAAAGATTTGTAAGACTAGCTTTTGCCCGCGTCTGCGCCCGCGTGAATGTCGGTTATCGCGACAAAACTCTGTCCTCTCTCAAGGTCTAATCTACCCGGATACCAATTTTTCAAAATCAGTTCAGTACTTTAGCCGCAAAATACAGACAAACAGACACACGCACTTACTTTCCCAATTATAATATTAGTATGAATACAAATGAAGGGTCTATGAAATTCTTTTAGAATATGCTCATCACATCTTATATAACGGATTTATGATTTTTTGAGGTCATTTACACTTCACATCAATAACTAATTCAATTACAAAAAATATTGATTAATTTTCCGATGAAATAGTTAATCCGTTTCACAGTAAACCATCAAATGAAGTCCCCAGTTGAATTCCAACCACAAAAATTACATAACGCAAAAGATAATTGGAATCGGCCACATCTGACATTTGAATCACATAGAAAACCAACCAATTACTAAGAGCCAAAGGTAAAGAAAGATATTGTTTTATGATACGAGTCAAATTATACAATTACGTATATGTGCGTTCAAGATGAAAGCTTCCGGTCGAATGGAGCGTCAATCGCTTTGCCTGGGTCAAGGCTACAGTCCGTCAAATCTAAGAAGTACCGTTTGACAGTTCTGACAATTGAATTATAGGGATGGGATGAAAAAATCGATTACTATAATATCCGAACTTTAAGAGATCGATTACTATAATATCCGAATTTTAAGAAATCAATTGTTATAATTAAATAAAAGAAATGTTTAGGATATTTTTTTATTCACTACTAGTACTAGTATCGTCGTCTTCGTCATCATCGTCATTTAAATTAATGACCAGTTGATTGTCCATTACATTATCAAAGTGTACGTCTCTTTCGAAGTCGTCCATTATTATTTTCTTTGTTTTTTGTACTACTTTACTCCAATCTTCCTGTGTAACTTGGGCACATGCTTCCTTTAATAAACCTTCCATTTTCTTGACACTGAAGGGTGGTTTTGTGTTGTGTCTTGCTGCATAACCTGTAAAACAATAATGTAACTATTTGATAGCAGACGAAAACCATTGTTTAAATTATAAATGTTAGAAGTACTCGTGTTATTATTATAATATTATAAAATATTACCTTTAACTTGGGCCCAAATCAGTTCAATGGCATTATATTGGCAATGGTACGGAGGAAGTCGTATGACTTTGTGCCCGTGCTCTTCGGCCAATTGGTCAATTACATATGTCGGTTTTGGTGGTTTATGCAATTTCACTAACTGTAATAATTCAGCTTTTAATAGTGACATGTCGGCATCCACTCCTTTTCTTTGCAGCCATGCCACCAAATCTGCTTTCTTATTGGCTGACGTAGGTGCTTTATCAATTTGCACAGAGTGGTATGGGGCATTATCCATTATAATTGTGCTGTTAGGAGGGATATTCTGTAATAAATTTAAGAACCACTCTCGGAACCTTACTGCGTCCATTTCTTCATGATACTCTTTAGTGCTTTTGGATTGGAAAGCTAATAAAGGGTTTTCCACGAAGCCTGTAGACGCTGACCCAGCATGGCATATTATGAGGCGTCCACCTTTTCCTATCGGCACCTTCGAGCACGAAGCTTCAGAATCATCAGTCCATGTTTTCGGCACAGAATGGTTGGAATTTAGCCAAGTTTCGTCCAAAAATATTACATTATCCCAGTTTATAATTTGTTTAACTTCGCGCAGGAATGTTAGTCGCTGCATAATTATGTCATGTCGCTCCATAACAATTTTTCCTTTGTCAACTTTTTTGTATCTGAAGCCAATTCCTGTTATTACCGTTCTCAACGACTCTATGCTTCCCTTATACAGCCCGGCATCTTTTAAAGTTGCACATAACTTTGCCAATGTTGGAAATTCGCCTCTTGTAAAATACCCGTATATATGGTTTCTAATAGCATGACTATCGAATTCATCGATGCCTGTCACAGGTTTATTTCTTTTTCGTTTTTTCGGTGTGTGAAGTACGTTACTGTCACTCCCCGAAGGCCCATATTTTTCACTTAATATTTTGCCAACGGTGCGGCTACCAATACCGAGAGCTTCACCGACGCGATCCCGAACTTGTGTAACTGGCAGTAGAAGTCCACCATTTTGAGATTCACGCTCAAAATACTCGTGTAATTTCACCACCAATTCACGAGCCTGGCTGTTCAAAGTACGTCCTCTTTTCGACATTATTAATAAACACTTGCTTAGTTCGGAGTCCAGTATAAATATTGCCAAGGTAAACGGATAAAGAATGATCAGTCCAGAAAAGTAATAGCCAAGTCACAAATTGTAAAACACAAACGAGAAAGCAAGTACGCGCACAGTCAGCTTCCAAGATGGCGAGAGACTGCTGACGCCGAACCGACCGAGCGGACCGCGTGCGCTTGTAGTTGGCAGTGTTGCCAGAAAAAAAAAATTGTAGAGACTTGGACACCTGCGATTTTGCCTATTGACCTAAAAATAATTAAATTAATTTATTTTAGGGTATCTGTGTATTCAGTGCATTATGCGGTCGCGCAGTAACGTCGTTAATTTATAACATCAGGCAACAACATTTTTGTGAATGGGTTCTACATACCTTATTTTTATTAGTTTTAGACGTAGAAATAAGACTTAGAAGAAAAAATTGTAATTGTAAAATCAATGGATGTGCTTGTTAAAAATTTGTTTATTTCTCTGTAATATGCAAACCCATACTATCATACACAAAAATAAATGTAAAAAACACTATCCCTGACTCCATTTACTATTTCGACAGCGTTAGCGCGAGAAACCCCGACTTATTTGGGCGCGAAAATCAAAAATCGACAAATCGCTTTCGACAACTTTTTAAAGAAGCAAATATATTTGATTTATAAATACGTATTTTTGGTGAATGGGTTTTATCTCATATTTTACGATTACATAACTATTTAGTTATGTAATCGTAATATGTGAGATAAATCCCATTCACATGAAAAAATATTTGTTTGGTTGTCAAGTGTAATTTGTAAATAATACATTCGATTTTTCGTATATGTAAACGATTTTTTTGCATACAAGTGTATCCGAAGAGTCGCAACACTACGTGCAGTGACCTAACTACGTAACTTTGTAATGCGGTCAAGAATATAACTATTAGAAATTATTTACTGTGTAAATATGTGTTATTTTGCTTTGTTTGAAAGTTTTCAATTACATTTAGATATTAAGAATTGTACATTTTTAGATACAATAATGAAATCTTTCTAAATTCATGGTTTTATGAAAAAGGTTATCGAAACTGAATAATGTACGTATGAACAAAGTTGTTTCGGTTTGAAAAATATGAAACGTCAAACGGTACCTCTTAGATTTGATGGACTGTAGGCTATTAAATGTTTTTTTTTTCGTGCCGGATAGTAAAGGGCTATTTAGAAGGGCCGGTTACCTACTACTATATTGACTTCCTTCTTGTATGTTTACATACGTAACATACATATATTATATGTACAAATAGCAGCTAAAATACCGGTCGGTAGCACTAGTATGACTTACCTGGTGATGCACAAGTCCATAGGCCATGATAGCCACTTTCCATCAGGTGGGCCGTGTGCTTGTCTACCACATAAGTGGTATAAAAAAGGCGGGTTGCACTCCGGGAGTGCCGGCAGAAGTGAAAACTTTTTCTTTCTTTCTTTCTTCGTTATATACAGAGAAAAAGATTAAAAGAACATATCATTCCATACCTACCTATAATATAGCGCCTATCAGTAATTTTCTACCAAAAGAAATTAATAAATTACTATAAGAAAAAATTATCACAAAAAGTGTCAGAAGCCCATCCAACGCCGCTAAAAAGGTTTTCACTTCAAAAACCCTAAAAAGGCAGGCAGCGGTGTAATTTTGCCTGTCTTTCTGTCTGTTTTTTTTTTTCTGGAATAATTCCCAAAGTGTCTTCTAAAGAGCCAATCTTGTTTAAATTTACGAATCTGGATAGCGGTAGTTATAAGACGTAACGTAAGCTACTATTTTAAGAAAAGGTATTAAAATTTCGGGCAAAAAGTTTACAACCCCTAAAACAAATTCTCATAATAAAAATATGTTCAAAATTTAATTCCGATCGTACCTCAATTCCCCAAATGTCATGGCAAAATTGTTCAAGATGTCAAAAAATCAATTGAAATTGTGTTACGAGCATACATTTTCAGATATATGTTGTATATTTCGAAGATTGTATTACGAAAATGTATGAATTTTATTACGAAAATTGGCCTCTAAATCTAACTTAAAATGGACGAAGTCGCAGACATCAACTACCACTATATACGTGTACATCCATCAAATACGTATCCTCTATTTATGTATTCCTCACAAACCAATGATTGGCACACGCGTACACCATAAAAGCCTATGTAATAAATCATCATCATTCAGGGTCCATCACTTGCGGAGAAAGGTGTTATGCAATCATATCACTATTTGTTTGTAATTATATTAATTTTTTTCAATTATTGTGCGGCCATAGGTCAGCCGTTTAAATTCTTGGTTCTTTTTTAGATTGATTTAGTAGATATATCTCTTTGATAAATGTTAGGAGATCTTTTATTTGATGTTTTTTTTTTTATAAGCTGTCTATCTGTGTATAAACAAATATTGTGAGTTGAATGTAATGGCAGTTAATCAGCTTGTAATGGTCGCATCTATTTGAAATCTTGTAGTTACGTAAGCACAAGTGTGATATCTGGTTGACAATAAATATGTTCATAATTTAAATACCTACGTCCTTCGCTAAAACCCGTACTAAATATATAGAACTTGCAATCTATAATATAAAAATGAATCGCAAAATGTGTTGGTAAGCGCATAACTCAAAAACGCCTGGACCGATTTCGCTAATTCTTTCTTTAGAATATTCCTTGCAGTACGAGGATGGTTCTTACGCAGAGAAAAAATAAAAAAGTGTTAAGCCGTCACGGGAACGGGAACAGAATTCCACGCGGGCGAAGTCGCAGGCATCAGCTAGTTTAAAATAAAAACTACGGATTTGAGTCGACCGGTCATTTTCTAGTCCACTCTATTTTTTATTTTGTACCATTTGGTGGCAGACAAGCTCACGGCCCACCTGATGGAAAGCGGTTACCGTGGCTTATGAATGTGTGCAAGACCACTTTAAGAACCTTTAAATACCTTCTCACAGAACCTCACATTGTATTCGCTTGGAAAAATACAGCGTTGAGTGTGAAGATAGACTCCCGACTTCCTGCTTATGGCGAGTAGTACGATGATAGAATGTAGCAGTGGGCATCATGTCAAACTCCTACGTTAAAAGGTTTACAAGGTGACATTGGCGGCATTGGTGCTGAAAGCACAGAACCATTCGTGAATACTGTTTACACTGGAGATTGATGGCACTTCTACACATATTTAATAACAATTGTATTTTTACTTTTCCACAGCTTATTTTTATTTATAACCGGAACGGTTTCATCTGCATTATCAAAGGTTATAATAACTATTAATACACTATTTTATTTCTATAAATTATTTAGAATATAATCATCATCATCATCAGGCTATATTAGTCCACTGCTGGACATAGCCCTCCCCCAATGAGCGCCATAGCGCCCTGTCTTCAGCTTGCCGCATCCAGCATCTGCCTGCAGTCTTTCTTAGATCGTCATCCCACCTGGTCGGAGGGCGTCCTACACTACGCTTGCCGAGTCGCGGTCTCCACTTTAGAATATACATATATATATGGTGAAACCAGTCCGGTTAAAAATAAAAATAAGCTGTGGAAACGTACAAAGTGCAATTGTTATTCAATTTTCGTAAATAATTTATTATCGATAACCTGATTTTTTATACCATGATTATTTTGAGATTTTATATAAGTTCTAGTCTACTAGAATATGAACAGTATTTGCTTATGTTTATCACGCACATCATCCGAGAATCGCCATTATCGAAGGTCGAGCCTGCCTATACAGAGTTCTGAGATATCGCTCGTATTGTAATAAAGCCATTGTATATCCGACAGATGAATTGATGAACCATCTTATGGCTAATGGGGATAAGTTCCCGTATGGAAGAAGGGGAGATGATATTAATAGTTTCATTATTCGATAGCTTCGTATAAGATTTGATAGGTTTATTATATAGTATGTTTATGTAAGGGGATAAAAACGGGCACGTCAAGCTTTCCTACATAGATATTAACAATATTGCTCTAGCTTTTTTAGACTATTTTATTTATACTGTTGATCAATAGTGGCATTTGGTGGACCTTATGAGACTTATTGAATATGCACTTGCACTTTTCCACAATATTTTTTTCACTTCTCATGCTCTTAAAATGTTACTTTAGTCTCTGCTTATCGGGACTAAAATTCCTTATTAATCTCTAGGGACTAAAGTATTTTTTTTTTAAATTTACTTTGAACACTCCTAAACAGCCAATCACGGTGTTTGTGAATGGGAGGATTATCACCTTTTTAGTGATTGTGTACAGAAATGATCTCAAAATGACATTTGAAAAAAATAAAAAAAAAACCCATGTAATTTCGTGAAACACAATTAATGATATTAATTTATTAAGGATTAATTCATTTTATTATGCATTTCCAATTAGTTTTAAATTATTTTTCAAGTTTGAATCTGTTGACTAAATATGGAAGCATTTAAAGTTTTGTTAAGTGACGTACCACTTAACAAAAAAACAACCGCGGGACAAATTTCTTTGCAATTTGAATTTTGATTAGAACTTT
The DNA here is from genome assembly GCA_949126895.1 of Eilema caniola. Lineage (NCBI taxonomy): Eukaryota > Metazoa > Arthropoda > Insecta > Lepidoptera > Erebidae > Eilema > Eilema caniola. The sequence continues at coordinate 23,979,307 of OX421467.1, forward strand.
ATCTACACTCAAATCGAAAAATTCGAATTACGAATTCAAAGACGATTCTATACATACGCACTTTATAAACGCATATACATACAATGAAAAATAGAACTTATTATAGTACAGCCAACTGTTTCATAAAACTCATTGTAGTACCGCTATCTTTTTTTATTCATTAAACTAGTCTATGGTTTTAGGCTGAATATGAAAAAAAGGCGCACGCATGCGCAGTTCGAACTGTGTAAAAATCGGCACACACATGCGTAGTTTGAACTTAATTTCCCGCGCTTCCCATACATTTTTTTGCCGATCGTGCTTTTGTATTCGGGATTCCAAAAAAGTTTACTAAAATCCTATAAGTGATTAAAATATGATTGAAGAAGAAAGTAGTGACGGCGAGATTTTCACTCCGCCAGATATTCTAGACGCGGCATCGGCGTTAGCTGAAAGTCTCCTGCCAGAAAAGTCAAAAAAATTGTACGACAAAATATACCAAGAATTATGAGTGAAGATAAAGTTGTGTATGAAATTGCATATAACTTAGATATTAAAACACTCGTTCGATAGCAGACTCTCGTGTTTTAATACCCCTTCTTATATGACAGTTGCATAAACTACTATTTCTTAGGTTATATATATTAACGATTAATACGTAATTTTAAGAAACTTTGTTACTATAAATACTATAATTTTGTATAGAACGTCGTTTTTTTTCCTCGCATTCAAAGTGAAAAGTAGAGTGTTTAACGTGGGACTAAACAACCATAATGACACTCGAACTATTAGCCACCCTCGCTTCGCTCGGGTGGCTAAAACATCTCGTGTCATTATGGCTTGTTTTAGTCCCTTGTTGAACAATCTACTAATTATTGAACCTGACTGGGTTCACTTTACGTCATTTTCAAAGGCTTACACTAGTCATCAATTGTATTACATATTCACACTGTGATATCGAATCTACTTCACCAGGAAGTAGTTTCTCATTGGAGTAGTACAGATCCACTTCAATTGTTCGTGGGTGTTGAAGTAGGTGACTAAAGGAATGGGCTGTTTTCCATCCTACAGTAAACATGCAGCCCTTTAAAAGTACTCGTTTAGCAGCAATAGGCTCGCACCCTATTACAAGGTTGATAATTATTTAATAGTTGGCGAAATGTGGGTGTTAAAAAGCTAGCCAACGCGATTTATCATTAACTTTTTATAATCTTTTTTTTTGTGCTGGGGTATTCAGTCCGTAAAGAAAACCCAAAGTAGATACTTAGATAATTGTTTTTTGATCGACATACAATCTCACGCAAAGAAAAGCAAAGACTTTTTTTTTATTAAATGAACGAGGCATACGTATATTTTAATTACGTAGTTAGTATCTGTGAGAAGTAATTAGATTAACTATAGAGTAATTTATCGCAGAAACCGCACTGTTGCCTTAGGCAAGGATGTATTGTGCATACGAGTGAAAAAAAAAACACTTTCATTTCAAGATGGCGGTCATCAATGGAATGTCATTCAACCGAACGTGAGAAATCATTTCAACGATTCGAAGCTGAATTATTTTATAATTAGTCGACAAAAGCGCGAATCTCAAGTAATGTAATTCAAATAACTTTCGCGGTGATAAATAAATATCAAAATAGCTATTATGGAAGAGAAATCTACACACTCGCTGTTGGGTTGAGAGCTTCACAATGACATAGACCAAAGTTGTTTTACAACGACTTTTATAACTTTTAAAAACTGATTTCAAACTGAAAACCTGTAGTTTTCATTATATTTTATTTAGTTTGAGATAACTTTCGTATGTTTGCACATTGCAGTCTGTGATCTCTGTTACTCTTTCGTTTGATTTGACTTATCTTAATTTTTACGAGAGGACTGTCGTCTGAATTCTCAACACTAACAGATGCTCGTTCTTCAATTCACTTCCGGAGTAACTTTCGCATTTATAATAACAGTATAAATGTGTGATTTATGGTGTTTTACAGACAATACATCTGGACATTACAAGACTCATTGATATTTTAACCTGCAACTTGTAAAAGTTCTCACAATTGAGAAATTGCAACGCATGCCAAGCTTTATCTTGTTACCTACAAATAAAAATGTCCAACAATACTTTGCAAAGTTGACTTCTTGCCAAATTTGGACATGATAAACTTGGACTTCCACTGACAACAATAAAGCAGACGAAGTTTTGATAACTTCGGAATTAGATTGTATCTGAAGCAAACTATAATAGAGTGAAGTTTCAGCTTGTTACTAGTAATTTAAGTTTAACCCTAGATATGGTGTCGGGTCTTTTATTTTGAATGAACTTGACACTGATCTAGAATCCAGATTATCATGGATTAGAAGAGCATCAGTCTTGAATGCTAGTTATAGATATTGGCCTAGTAAAAATTCACTAAACTCTAACATACCTACATATAAATTCACAACTGTGAGTACCTGAAGCAGCAGGTAGACGTGTTTTAAGACTCATATTTCACCAACTGTAATTTTCGGTCCTGCTTAGGAGTCCTATTGCCATTAAGCAGGCACTTTGTCACTTTTTAATGGAGTGTCAGGGCGAGCGTGCGTTGCGCTGCATTGCGTCCCATTGTCGCATTGCAACGACGCATTGTATGCCACACCTGCGTTCCGTTATTGCTGCGACGACACAACGCAGCACAACCCACTAATAGGGCCTCGCTCTTAAGCGTATTTTCACTGGATAAAACTTTAATTAATTGATAAATATAGCAATATGGATACTTCTCCAATTCGATCACCTACTCTACCGTCTGATCTCTCGAGAGAAAAGTCTTCATCAAAGCCTTTTCAATCATCAGGTCCATCAGATTGCAGGTGATCTTGATGGGAACCCAAACACCCCAATAAAGGTATTGTAAATATATTTAGAGGAAATAAACGCGATCATTACCGCGGTGTAAATGACGTGTAAACTGTGTGAACACCAGAATTGGGTCACAGGGCAGCTGAGTCACGAACTTAGGGACGATTATAATCTTTGTATGTATTTACTTTTTTGATATTACCTGCCTACATATTTTCGAAATTCTAAATAGGTTATGGGCCTCACGTACCACACTATTTATTATTGTTGTGGTAATTGCTTGCCCCTATTAGTGGGTTATGTCAGTGGGTAATTAGGTCATACATCGAGTACTCGACTGCAATGGTTAGGGAAGAGGACTTTTTAAAATGTTTATCGTCAAGTTGACTTCATCACGTGTGATAGTAGACTGGAGTTTTGTTTGACGCTAGAGCGGTGCTTACCCACGAGTGTTTTCGTGCATTACTACTGTTGGTGCTAATGCGAGTAGGAATAACTAACTATTCCCACTGTTTAAGGATAGAGAGAAGACAATATAATATATCACTTAATGAAGGTAGAGCACGACGGTATATCCACAAAATACAGCAGTCCGACTGAGGAAGTACCTCCGCCCTACAGTACACTACGGTAATAACCTCGTGTTGTGTTGCTGGTGGTGAGTGAGTTAGCCAGAGGTCACTGGTGAGTTTTTGTGCTGATAGTTGGAAGACTGAACGTGCCTGGTTTATCTTCAACACTGACGGGTCAGAAACTTTCTGTGTTCATAGGGACGGCAGCATACAAACACGTACACTGAGAAAAAACAGTCTTAAGCTTGCTAGTCCCAAAGCTAATAATTCAACTATCGTTGCATGATTGTTAAAAATAATAAGCTGATTGTTTCAGTATGAAGCCATCATATGTATTCAGTTACACACCAATTATGACATAACCACGAGATCTATAAACAATTGACGGTAGTTCCTTCCGTTCTCCTTCTGCGAGTTGCGCGGGCGCAGACAGAAGGCCGTTGCAGATAGGGTTGCCAGAAGTCTGTAGAAAGCCGGATATAGTTGAGAAGATAGGTGTCTAGCTTGTCTGGATTTTATTTGGCATTTTACGAGAGACAACATAACGCATCTACATCATAGGACCTATATGAATAAATCAAATGCCTTTCATTAGAATTTAAGAAAAAATCACAATGTAAAAAAATGTTTATGTAGAGTTTCATTCGAATTGAATAATATTTAGGTATAGTAATAATAAAAAATGCTCCATTTGGTCCTACCTATTAATTATACCAGTATCACAAAAACTCAATAATATAGGGTGTTCGGCATTTGTACCCAAATGTCCGGCCAAACTGACTGGTTATTAGGTTTGGCGACTTGTCAACCCTAGTTACAGAATTAAAAATAGTATTTATCACTATCTGTTACTGAGGTCAGAATTATGCTGATTCACACAGAGTTAGACACGTCGAGATGAATTCTTTTTTTGAACTAGCATTATATTGTTTTTTTTTATACATTACGGTTAGTGGTTATAGATTTCTACATCATTCATGCGTGGGTTTCTATAGAAAAGAATAGCAAAACAAAGTTTGGAGAAATAAATACATAATGAAAATAGAGATTAATGGGTGGGTAGCTGATATAAATGAGAGAGGTTTGTGGGGGAGGGGAGTTTGTCTTAAATATTACGAATGACTAATTTATTTCACATTTAAGAGCTGTTAAACAATTCATGGAATCATATTTAATCAGAAACACGAATAAGAACGAAAAATTAAAAAAAAATGTAATATGTTTCAAAATAAATTATACTGAATATTCTAGGAAATTCAACAATAAATAATCTAGACTACAAAATATTACTTAGATTATTATTATACTATAGAAAATAAGGCTGAAGATTTTTGTTCAGTGATACTGATATCTTGTCGCCATTTTTTAACCCTCAAAGTGCATACTCGGTATAGATTAAAAATTTCAAACGTGATTAAGAACGTAAAATGGTCGCCGATATTATAATTCAAGTGAAACGTGACTTTGCCCGTATTCCTGCTACAATCAAATTGGATCTTTAACAGATTTGAATAGGTATTTAGTATTAAAAATTTATTAAAAATAAATCTCGGAATATTGCTCCGAAGAATCTGTTTATTAACATAATTGAAAACGATAGCAGAGATTTGGCTTTATAAGAGTTTAAAACTTTAACGAGAATGGTTAGGAATTGCATTTTAGATGGCGTTAATGGCAGGGGTTTTAAGGGATCCGGTCCCCAACCTTAGTTATGCATCACTTGCTTTTGCCAGTGGCTCCGCCTGCGTGGATGTCCTTTCTCAAGGTCTTAACCATCCCTATACCAAATTTCTTCAATATCGGTTCAGTGGTTTAGCCGTGAAAGCGTAACATACAGATAGACATACAGATAGAGTTGCTTTCAGATTTATAATATATCTATGGATTTATGGATCTATGGATTGGAAGTGGAAGCCTAAAGCGGTTGCCATATCCAAATGGCAACTGCTCATGGGTAGCATAGTCCACTGTTCGTTTACCGAACAGTAAGCGCATTTGGCCACGTGCGTCTAGTTATAGTAGTAAGTATATAAAAAATACAAAGTTTACTATACAAAAAATTATATTATTTTCCTTGCTATCTAAAAATAATGCAGTTAGTATTGATTTTATCCGAAACAGGTTTTGTTGACTCACCCGCGACAAACAGAGGCAAAGAAATTTTTGTTTTAAAGTAAAATCTTTGTTTCACGTTAAACAGCAATAATGTGCCAAAATGTCCTGCTAAAAGCATCGTCATTTAAATAATATTGATACAATCTCAGAATACATATTCATGATGGAGTATTTAAAATTCATTTTGCTTGAAACAATTAACAGGTGCTTTCCGGTTTTTGATTTGACATCTCCGAAAGAAAAGTAATGGTCCGTGGCAAGGATTGACTTACTTCAGTAGGTATACATAGAGACATTCGCAATTGTGAATCGACTTTTAGGGCAGTCAGTTCCGTGGAACACATTTATCCCGAAATGAGATCCGAAAACAGTACGTGACACTTTGGTTCAACTTAAACCCTACTACGTAAACGACGCGGCGACGGACGGTACCTACATGGCTAAATACTAAGTCTTTCGTTATCAGCATTATTCCCAACTCCACCCGAGGTTTTCACTTCGGAATCCAGGGTCTACTTACTAATTATCCTTTAGGTATATTTGGTTTTACAATTTTTACTACAGTGTGTGCCGTCTGAACCTTGTAAGAGCGTTTTCACACTCATCCGATATCCGATATCCGATATCGGTGTCGGCCGCCGATAGCCGACATCCGATAGCCGACTTGTGCTGTTTTCACATTTATCCAAACAAATCAGCCCGATACGACTATTTGCTCGAAAGCACAGACTAGTTAGGGATACTAGGAGTAAAAAAAAGAAAACAGTGCAAGCAATTTTCGACCTAATTGACATGACATGGTGTCGAGTTTTATTTTTGTTATATTCGTGATCAGCGTCTTCAATTAAAGCGAAAAGACATGTAACTCAGAAAGTGTCCTTAAGTTCCAAAATTGCTTGCAGTCGCTGTTGTAGTCTCTTTGTGTTCCGATATCGGATGTCGGATATCGGATGAGTGTGAAAACGCTCTAACACCCTAGATTTTATTTTTTAAAGTTTAATACAATCAAGGGCATTAGAAGGATTTTATAGAGGTTGACAGCACGAGTGTCCTTCCTCTATTGTCGTACACGTCCATAAGGCACGATAACCACTTTCAAGTGGGCCGTATGTTTGACTGCCACCTATATGGTATGCAAAAATATCCGATAGTAACGCCTGCAACATAATGTCGTCCGGTAATCAGCAGGTGTAACGGCTTGAAGGTGAACTCGGCTTGGGTCTTGGAGATCTTGGTTGGTCCTGCACTAATATAATAATTAATATCATTGTTTGTGCTGTTATTTGTATGTATCACTGACTTACATATATAAAAGTATGAAATCGTGTGAAAACCAAACCGTTCGTTGTGTGATGACGTAATTTTTTATTCTCAGTCTCTCCACGTTTTGCACCGTTTTAGCGCTACTCAAGAATTGTTTCTTTTGCAATTCTGTTATGTTTATTCCAATTTAATCGTATTGTTTGTAATGATGTCTTTCGTAGAATGTTAATTCATATTAATATTATAAATGCGAAAGTAACTCTGTCTGTCTGTCTGTCTGTATGTTACGTTTGCACGCCTTAACCACTGAACCGATTTCGATGAAATTTGGTATAGTCGTAGATTAGACCTTGAGAAAGGACATAGGCTATGTCTGGTCGCGATAACCGACATCCACGCGGGCGGAGCCGCGGGCAACAGCTAGTAATATATGTGAAATTCGTGGTTTTGTTGACACATAAGATAAGATAAGATAAGATATTCTTTATTGTACACCATAAAAGTATTACATGGTAAAAAGTATTACCTGTATTAAATATAGATAATGCACAATGGGCGGCCTTATCGCTAACAGCGATTTCTTCCAGGCAACCTTTGGATGGATAGAAGCAAAAGAGATGACAGGGTAGCGCACAATTACTTTTTCCTTTTTTAAAGTAAAAGGAACAAGTAAATAAGTTAGATATATAAGCATCTTATATATCAGTCAAGTTTGAAATATATACATATACTACACAGTGTGTCAATACAATGTACATAAAATACATAATAATACATAATATTTACAATACATACTACTAAGTATCTAAATTATATACTATAGAACATTTTAAATACACGAAATTACAGATCATAGCTGGTCAGGGGAAGATAGATAATGTTCTTTTAACATTTTTTTAAAAGACTCTAAAGATTGTGCTCGTTTTATATGTAACGGCAGTGCATTCCACAGGCGAACTGCCTGTATAGTGAAAGATTTATCGTAGAAGCTAGTAAAGTGCAGCGGCATTGCTAGCCTCAAATTCTCCGATGATCTCAGAAATCTCGTAAGTGTGTCACCAAGGAACTTGAACCGTTCTTTGAGATAATGGGGAGTACAAGGATTAAACAGTACGTTGTATAATAAAGAAAGTATATGAGTATTCCGACGAAGGCGAATTGGGAGCCACTTGAGTTTGTTACGGAATTCGGACACATGATCATATTTGCGTAAGCCAAATATAAATCTTATACAAAAATTCTGAAGACGCTCAAGCTTGTCAAGTTGCTCCTCAGTAAGATCAAGATAGCTGACGTCGGCGCAGTCAAGGATTAGTAATAGAAGAATAGGAATAGAAGATCTAGGAATAGAAGATCAATAAGCTTTATGTACTGTAGTGTAGCAGTAATGGTAGTGTTTGATGAAACATTAAGCGGTTATAGTCGTTTTGAGTCCGAAATACATATCTCTTCGTTAGTTAAGATGGGTACGAAGAGAATTCCAGAAAGTCAAAGACATTTATCGTGTGCATAGACCATTGAAGAGCCAAATAATAACGTCAAAATGAAAAAAAATATAGTAAGTAAAAGTAGTAATAGAGTTGTTTAGCAAAAGGCCACTGGTTCGCAACGCGGCCGCGACAAACTCAACACATACCAGAAGAATAACAATAATTGTAATGAATTCATAGACATTTAGTTCTATTGTTAGTTTATTGACTTCATACGCCAACGAGAAAGTTTTGTTAAATAACATTTAAAACAGCAAAATCTTACAAGAACTTTGATATTAATGTTTCTATGCTTTTTTTTAATGCTATTTTCTTATGTAAACAAATATGAAACTTCTTAACCGTTGATTTTCAAAAAAAAAATATTAAAAAAGATACCCTTGTTTAAGTTCTAAAATAAAAATATGCACATCGCATTCTTGACGATATGTTTAACACCGTATGGTTGCGAATGCGTTGCGAATATTTTTTACATACGTGGTTTTAGAATTTGTGCGACGATACTTCCTTAAGGAGTAACTTTGAACGGGTGTGCAACATATAGGTACACATTTACACAAAACCGACTGCTAATTTGTATGTGTACATAACTCCTACATACATAACCTTGTGTTTAAACTCATGCCCCATATGATAGGCAGGTGTATTTTGAAATGTGATTGGCTATTTTGGCCACTTAATTCTTGAGGTCCCTCGTAATACCTAAATGAACGACTATTCCCTTCAAGCAGGTGTTGATGGGCCACCCTTGTATGACCCCTGTGAAGGTTAACTGGGTCACCACTTGTATACAACACAGCCCTTGTTTAAAATCTTTGTAAAGTAGCACCACATGATCAACACGTATAAAGTACGTACTGGAATTTACGGGCCAATGTTAACTGTCTATCTACGTAGATTTAATTTTTTGTCTCTTCAAAGCTGACAGCTATGAGTTTATTATTGTCACAGAACAGATGGCTATAGTCGTTTGGTCATATGCTGCTGCCATCTACAATTAGTTTTGCGTCGGCATCCTCTTAAACAAAAGGCGTTGCCGCAATTATTTCATTAGTTTCCAAGTCATAGAGGCTAGTTCTTTCCAGTCCAAAGTCAAGATAAATCAAATTATGGAAAGAAGAACTAGAAAAGTAAATTCGAGCTCTCATATGAGGTACAAACTGTAGATGAAGTCGGGATCGACACTGATGCTGATGATAATGAACTAAAATCATCAAAAGTTACATAACCGTGATATCACGAAGTCATTTAGTAATATCTATCGTTTTGTTTTCTACCATGGTAATAATACATGTTTTTATACATACAAAAGTAAAAATAACTGTATGTACACGTAATTTTGTTAGCAGAAAAAATTGCAAGAACCGGCTCCAATGTGCACAGACCGTTAAGTTGGAGTCAACAATTCATATGTTTGAATAAAGGTGCGTCACACTTGTGATGCGTCAGCGAAAGATCGCACGCACACAATTGAGACTTAAAAAAATAAAATATAGACAGGTCAAGATTTTTGTCGGTAGTCTCATTGATGTTGCAAACTTCCATAAGTCACAGTAACTACTTCCCATCAGGTCAGGGCCGTGTGCATATCTGCCACCTAAGTTGGATAAAAAAATCTTGAGTATCTCACAAAGGTCTATGGGGACTAAAGCGCCGGTACAAAAGCCCAACTCCGAGAGGATAACTCGTACCAGAGCCTCCTATGTTCATCATAAGATGTATTGGTGCATGTTAGTGGAACTCACAAAAACCATGGGTGTAGGGTGAAATTTTGAAAAGGCAAGCCGGTTGAAAATAGCGGCCCTCTTATTACAATTTTGTATATTATCATGCTACTACGGTTCTCTTTGCAGAGCAATCCGGTAGGAAACGGGATTATAGGGACCCCTCGCCACTGACAGAAATTATACCTATTAAATGTAACATACGAGTCAATATTCAATAATTGTGTAGAACCACCACAGACTTACGAATATTTTATCTCACTACAACGACAGAAGCATTTTTCACACGTCTTATTACATTATGACGCCGTAGGGTAAAAGATCGTGTTAAATAAATTCGAACGGCGTGACATAATTGATCTTTCGATAAATACCTTTCACGCTCAAACGTGCCGTTGCCGTCGCGTCTCAATTCGTCTGTAGACACCTTTACATCTTGACTTTGAGATAATTACGATATTTCACATGTTACCAACATTACGTGTACATTACAGCATGATTGTACCTTTCTATGCTTCAACCATTGTTACCTACTCAAAGGTCACCGCTTGATTATGCCTAGAGGGGCTAATGACTTCATTTAGATGAATTTATGGGCCTTATTGACTTCATTTAGTGGTGAGTTACGTGAAAGATTATGTTACATATTTCATTGTTAATGGATAGTAATAATATTCTTATATGAAGGCGTTTATGTTAGCACTAAACTGTGAAACGGCTCACTCGAGACGGTGGTGGTAGTTACGTCATTTTAATTCGTTTAGAAATGTAGTGAATTTTAATTTCATACGTAGTTTTAGGAGAATATGCTTGTAAGAGCACGTGGAACATTACAGTCTAGAATGTATTTGAATAATATATTGCTATCTCTATCGGCTTGCGGGATATACCACGCGATGTGTGAGACAGCGTGAATAAGTGGACTATTTTCGGATATAAATAATATTAAAATTTTCAAGGTTATTGATAAAGATCATTATTAAAATAAAGGTGTTCTTTTTTTAAATAATATGAAGTTCATTACCATTTCGTTTGGTGGTTGTTATTAAAATTATTGTATTGCCTTGGATTGTCATAATAAACAGCTTAAGTTATTATATATTTCTATGTTAAAAGAGTTAGTATGTACAGGAATTATGAGTTCTTAAGTTTTTTGAAATTTTTTCCTCATAGGTATTTAGGTTTCTAATTTGCTAAAACCTAAAAACCTAAATATCTAAAATTTACTAGAATGAATTTATTTGCCGAAATAAGAGTGTTCTCCCGCCATTTTGTGTGTGTTCTTCAGCTGATAGTAATCTTGAGACTACAATAAGAACTTACCTATTTGACAGCAATGGGCTAGCTATTCCTTGAGGCCGAAATAGGTAAATACTTGATGTTATGACCTGCACCAGAGACTTAACATTTTATAATCAATCAATCAATTAATCAATTAGCCCACTGTAGTCCACTGCTGGACATAGGCCTCTCCCAATGTGCAAACTTTATATGAACTTGCTCTGTATGTAATTTGTTCAGGACAAATCTGACAACGCGATTTTGAAGCCGATATCCTCAGCCGATTTTTATGAAATTTTGCAAACACGTTTATTTTGGATGACAATGCATTAATAATGGAGTAGGAATGTGGCCATAGGAACTCCTTAATTAAATAAGATAAACATATCGAGTTTGGGCTCATTTGTTCTGTCTTAATAAACTCTCTGGTATTACCTACATGGTATTCAGGGTTTGAAGATGGAGTTAAAAAGTTGCCACAGCAACTCCTAAACTAAACGAGATTAAGCTATCAAGTTTAGGTTCATTTGTTTTGTATTTTTAGAGGGCGCAAACAGAAACCAAAAAAAAAAATCTTCCGCGATACGAGTTTTTGAAATCAGCACAACCCTTGCATAAAATTATTATTTTCCTTTTAGTACAAATTATTTCAAGAAAAGCTTGTTTTTAAAAGGTTTTAATTTTTTGATTTATTCCTTCCTACTTTGCTCGCGAATTTTTCATGCAAAATGTTACCAAGACGAGTCTACGTAGCTTACGCTGTGAAAAAGTTATCAGATCTCGTATAAAGCCAAGCTCTAAAGACTGCACGCTCTAAACCTACAAGCTCTACACTTCACCTTACTCAAAATATATGAAAAAGTGGTCAGATCTCATGTAGAGCCAAGATTTTGGATCTATGCGCCCTAACTTTAACAGGCTTACCTTCATAAATTCTACATTTTAATCAAAACGTGTGGTTTCACACCCAAAGAAAGAATGCCTATGAAATCTTTGTGACGGTAGCAAAACAGCCTATATATATCGGATCACAAAGACACTAAAACAGCGACGGACAGCAATATTCGACCTTAATTAAATTTTCTTACTCACGTGTCTATTCGCAAATATAAGAAAAAAGAACTTGATACTATGTCATGTCAATAAGGTCGAAAATCACTTGCAAATTTTTTCTTTTTTTTTCATCCCTAACTAGTCTGTGCTTTCGAGCAAATGACCGTATCGGGCCGATTTTATCGGATATATGTGATAATAGCACATGGTGTCGGCTATCGGAGGTCGGCTATCGGCGTACGACACTGAAATCGGATATCGGATGAATGTGAAAACGCTCTAAAAGCTAAGCTATGAAACTATGTGACCCTTTCCACTGTGATATGCAATGTAGCGAAGCGAAGGTGTCATTGAAACTTTCTACAAATATTCAAAATTCGAATCCATTCTCCATCCATAGCACGCATCTATCTATATAAAAATCATAGCTTAGCTGAACCCCTTTTCACCAGTGCACGCTATGTGGATCAATGAATATAATTGGTGGATATAAAACGCATCCATAGCAACGTATCATAGCATATCTTCGGTGGAAAGGCAGCCTTATCATGGTATAACTTTGTGTGAGCAGAAAAGCATCCATAACCTGTTAATCTAAACCTCAACTCCGTCACTTGAGATAACGTTATCGCTACCGTTTCATTACTAGGTCAATGATATTCGGAGTCGGGGCACTTAATTGGAAACAAATTACGTTTCTTACCATACCACGGTACCACGTAAAGTTATGATTACGACAATATGACAACTGTAGACGCATGCAGCACATACATTACTTGTTAAATTCGATACGGATAAAGGGGTCCTTTAAGAAGCCGCAATGAATTACACAAACCTGCTGCGTGTGTCTGCAGATGTTGTATGCATTCCCTTTCAGAATAATACCTTAACTGAGATGGTATTCGTGATAATACACGTGATTATACAATTTATGAAACTGTATCACTGAACATTTTATTTCTTACGTTTTTTTATAAATCGTTGTTTAGCAGTTTTTTTTGGTTTTATCTGAGTTTTTTTGAGCTTGTTTACAATGAGTATGACACCCTTTGTATAACACACGTCCATAGGCCAGAGTATGCACTTTCCATCTGGTGGGCCGTGCGCTTGTCGCCATCTAAGTGGTAAAAAAATAGTTGTTTTTTTATACAACGGAGGTGGTGGACAAGCACACGGCCCACCTAATAGTAATTGGTTGTGCAACACCAGGGGAGTCACCACTCGTGCTGCCGACCCTGTAAACGCAGAGAGTTTCTGTGCCGTCAGCGTAGAAGACAAACTGGGAAAGCCTTTGGTCTTCCCACTGACAGCACAAAACCTCTCCAGTTAAACAACAAAATAAATGTTATACGATATGTGTAAAAGTGTTTTTATACATAATGGTTATACCATGATCGCACTCATTTTCGTACATTTAATTACATGTTCAACTTTAAATTAATTACTATCAAATAATTACTTACTAGGCATGCGTTCTAAAACTTCTTTATTGTTGTTTTGTTCTGTTTATTTGATAGTTATGTGTTAGAAACTTTCACGCAGGTGCCAATTACAACTGTAGAGAATTTCGGCTTCATCGAGTTAGCGGTGTGTGAATACAACTCAAAATGAAATTTTAAACAAAAATCTTATACAAATGCAGAGATATAGTTAACGGCTTATATCTTGACCCCAATTACGTCACAAATACACAATAACTAAATTTTTAATGTGCAGTATGGTTTTCTTGGTGTCTTGTGAGGATAGCACGGCAAATTCATCAATGATAAGTTATGACAGCCTCTGTGGCGTGGCGATAGTGAACGCGGCTGCTACGCAGGAGGCGCGGGTTCGATCCCCGCTCAGTGCAAATATTTGTATGCATGAATATGTATATTTGCATTAGTCTGGGTGTTTCTATGTATACTATGTATGTATTTACAAAAAAAAAGTATCTGAGTATGTGTTTATCCGCATTCTAGATTCCATAACACAAGCTAGTTAAGCTATGCTTACCATGGATCTAGATAGTGTTGTGTGAAATGTTGTGGAATGTATTTATTTATAATATTATATCAAATAAGATACAATAAAACTACAAAGTTAAAAGTTGTAAAATATTACATATACAATAATGCAGCGTCGGTAGTTTAGTGGTTAAGGAGTCGCCCTTACGATCGAGAGGTTCTGGGTTCGAATCCTGGCCATTACACTACCACCGACGTGAACCCACTCCTAGCATAAGCAATTTAGCTTAGTTGGAGGGGTTAGATTGAATATTAGGAATTACGATAATTTCGGTTGCTAATATTCTTAAATCTAAAAATATATTACAACACTTAATTGAAAACATATTATTTTTTGGAAAGTTTATCGGAGTAACAAATCATGTAAAGACATGCAAACAATCATATACAACTACCTACATACACACGTAAAAAAATGACAATGTATCTCTGCCTATCCATCCATGTAAGAACAGATACAGAAATCTTTATATTTTATCGTTATTTAAAACTAACATTTAAATATTCTCGTACAATTCATGGGAAATATACAAAATCCATTTAAAACATTGTATAATAAGGATTACATGCGTATTATATTATTCTTTTAGGGTTATTTGAGCGTGCAAGAGTATATTAATTAGACTTGTGACGTTATTTCAGTGATAATATTTGTATTTAAGTGTTTATTATGTAGGACATTGCGTAATACGAATAATCGTATCATATTTTCTGTGGGAAGTGGGTTAGTTGAGGATCGAGTACGTAAATGATATAAGCACATGAGAATTTATTTGATTTTTGTTGAAATTAACAGTTTATTTCCTTTGTGTGTAAATATTTATTAATTAACCGCTCATGGAAGTTTTCAATAGTGAATACGTGAAACTTTATTATAATATAGAAGTTATATTTTTATTTAAATAATTATGATGAACGTATTATAAAATTAACAACACCAGATATGCTTACAACACGTTTATTCCTCCAATCTCCAACTTATGGCTATTACTAGGTTACCTCGTATAATAGTATAGTGACAGGTACAAAGTACAATGTTATACTTGATTATCTTGTAGGTACGTAGTGACTTGTCTTCAAGATGCCTCCCACCAGAATGTTGGAATCGAATCTCCAAGTATCTCCAAGTAACCGCCGCCCCACCCGTCGCTTAGTGTGGCCAGCTTAAAAATCATCAATTACCTTACAATAAATTATAGTCAATAATATTAGGTACATTTATGTTTTTCAATCCCCTAAAAATAAACCTAACACTCGTCCATCCTGACCTCGTGTATGTCCCCATACACGCAAGATACAGGTTAACCTAACACTTGGTCATTCGATTCCAACAACAGTAACCAGAATAATAATGAATAACATTGTCAGTAAAGTATTTTGATTTTAACTTAAGACTAATATTTACCTATTTTAAACAACTCTGAATAATTACAGGATAACAACTCTTAATAAAAACTGGATACCTATTTAACTTTATCATTTTGTTTACAAACAAAATAATCACATTCAAAGACAAATACAGGTTTATACTTGCAATTTTATAAGGTTGTATTACTTTATCAGACTGGATTAACAAAAATACAATTTCTACGTTATTAAGTTGCTAAGCTAGGTATTTAAACTTGTGAATCTATCACATCGAATAGCTAAAGACTAGGATTGCAACTCTGTCAAATACAGGGTAACAAATTTAACATAAAAACTGAAAATCTTGTAAAGACAATTACACAAAACATTAATATAATTTGAATTAGGTAAATTAAATGCAACATCTTACCACAATCTTACTTCTATCACAAACTTCTGAATCCAATATCTCAGAAACTGGCGACCCAACTATGGTCGCTAAGCTGGCGAATCTCACATCGCATGAACTGGCGAACCAACTATGGTTGCAAACTGGCGAATCTCACATCGCATGAGCTGGCGAACCAAATATGGTCGCTAAACTGGCGAATCTCACATCGCATGAGCTGGCGAACCAAATATGGTCGCTAAACTGGCGAACCAACTATGGTCGCTGAATATTCGTAAGTCAGAAACTTTTACAATACATAAATATGGTCGCTAAACTGGCGAATCTCGCATCGCATGAACTGGCGAGCCAAATATGGTCGCTGAACTGGCGAACCAAATATGGTCGCTAAACTGGCGAACCAACTATGGTCGCTGAATATTTGTAAGTCAGAAACTTTTACAATACATAAATATGGTCGCTAAACTGGCGAATCTCGCATCGCATGAACTGGCGAGCCAAATATGGTCGCTGAACTGGCGAACCAAATATGGTCGCTAAACTGGCGAACCAACTATGGTCGCTGAATATTCGTAAGTCAGAAACTTTTACAATACATAAATATGGTCGCTAAACTGGCGAATCTCGCATCGCATGAACTGGCGAGCCAAATATGGTCGCTGAACTGGCGAACCAAATATGGTCGCTAAACTGGCGAACCAACTATGGTCGCTGAATATTTGTAAGTCAGAAACTTTTACAATACATAAATATGGTCGCTAAACTGGCGAATCTCGCATCGCATGAACTGGCGAGCCAAATATGGTCGCTGAACTGGCGAACCAAATATGGTCGCTAAACTGGCGAACCAACTATGGTCGCTGAATATTCGTAAATAAGAAACTTTTACAATACATAAATTACATTGCAAAAATACATAATAATAATAATAATCATAATTATAAATAAATATAAATAAATAAATAAAAATGTATATTTGAATAGCTGGAACTTGGTATCAATGTTTGTTTTTATTTAAATATTATGTTTCATTGGTCGTCATCGATATCTCGACCTTCTGTATCTGAACCACTGTCATTTACATCCAAAGCAGCAACATGAACCCAAGGTTGCATACGGTCGGCGGCAACGGTAGTGTGACGTTTATGTTTACTTTTTGTAAAGCCTGGAATTGCTACTATTCTATATCTGGCGTTTCCTAAGACTGATTTGATACGGTAGGGTCCCGTATACTGTGGTAATAGCTTTTTGCTTTTGCCATCATTCTTAAAATCCGTGTTGGTAATTTTGACTAGCTCTCCCTCCGAATAGACACGGGCGGGACGTCTGCGTTTATCTTACCTTTCTTTTTGCTTCACTTGCTCTTTGTCGATTCTGTCTTTAACTTCAGTTCTAAGTTTTTCTAAGTCCGTATTTTCGTGCGTTTCCACAATAATTTCATTTAGTCTAGGATCTAACTCGATCCTCAACTAACCCACTTCCCACAGAAAATATGATACGATTATCATATTTTCTGTGGGAAGTGGGTTAGTTGAGGATCGAGTACGTAAATGATATAAGCACATGAGAATTTATTTGATTTTTGTTGAAATTAACAGTTTATTTCCTTTGTGTGTAAATATTTATTAATTAACCGCTCATGGAAGTTTTCAATAGTGAATACGTGAAACTTTATTATAATATAGAAGTTATATTTTTATTTAAATAATTATGATGAACGTATTATAAAATTAACAACACCAGATATGCTTACAACACGTTTATTCCTCCAATCTCCAACTTATGGCTATTACTAGGTTACCTCGTATAATAGTATAGTGACAGGTACAAAGTACAATGTTATACTTGATTATCTTGTAGGTACGTAGTGACTTGTCTTCAAGATGCCTCCCACCAGAATGTTGGAATCGAATCTCCAAGTATCTCCAAGTAACCGCCGCCCCACCCGTCGCTTAGTGTGGCCAGCTTAAAAATCATCAATTACCTTACAATAAATTATAGTCAATAATATTAGGTACATTTATGTTTTTCAATCCCCTAAAAATAAACCTAACACTCGTCCATCCTGACCTCGTGTATGTCCCCATACACGCAAGATACAGGTTAACCTAACACTTGGTCATTCGATTCCAACAACAGTAACCAGAATAATAATGAATAACATTGTCAGTAAAGTATTTTGATTTTAACTTAAGACTAATATTTACCTATTTTAAACAACTCTGAATAATTACAGGATAACAACTCTTAATAAAAACTGGATACCTATTTAACTTTATCATTTTGTTTACAAACAAAATAATCACATTCAAAGACAAATACAGGTTTATACTTGCAATTTTATAAGGTTGTATTACTTTATCAGACTGGATTAACAAAAATACAATTTCTACGTTATTAAGTTGCTAAGCTAGGTATTTAAACTTGTGAATCTATCACATCGAATAGCTAAAGACTAGGATTGCAACTCTGTCAAATACAGGGTAACAAATTTAACATAAAAACTGAAAATCTTGTAAAGACAATTACACAAAACATTAATATAATTTGAATTAGGTAAATTAAATGCAACATCTTACCACAATCTTACTTCTATCACAAACTTCTGAATCCAATATCTCAGAAACTGGCGACCCAACTATGGTCGCTAAGCTGGCGAATCTCACATCGCATGAACTGGCGAACCAACTATGGTTGCAAACTGGCGAATCTCACATCGCATGAGCTGGCGAACCAAATATGGTCGCTAAACTGGCGAATCTCACATCGCATGAGCTGGCGAACCAAATATGGTCGCTAAACTGGCGAACCAACTATGGTCGCTGAATATTCGTAAGTCAGAAACTTTTACAATACATAAATATGGTCGCTAAACTGGCGAATCTCGCATCGCATGAACTGGCGAGCCAAATATGGTCGCTGAACTGGCGAACCAAATATGGTCGCTAAACTGGCGAACCAACTATGGTCGCTGAATATTTGTAAGTCAGAAACTTTTACAATACATAAATATGGTCGCTAAACTGGCGAATCTCGCATCGCATGAACTGGCGAGCCAAATATGGTCGCTGAACTGGCGAACCAAATATGGTCGCTAAACTGGCGAACCAACTATGGTCGCTGAATATTCGTAAGTCAGAAACTTTTACAATACATAAATATGGTCGCTAAACTGGCGAATCTCGCATCGCATGAACTGGCGAGCCAAATATGGTCGCTGAACTGGCGAACCAAATATGGTCGCTAAACTGGCGAACCAACTATGGTCGCTGAATATTTGTAAGTCAGAAACTTTTACAATACATAAATATGGTCGCTAAACTGGCGAATCTCGCATCGCATGAACTGGCGAGCCAAATATGGTCGCTGAACTGGCGAACCAAATATGGTCGCTAAACTGGCGAACCAACTATGGTCGCTGAATATTCGTAAATAAGAAACTTTTACAATACATAAATTACATTGCAAAAATACATAATAATAATAATAATCATAATTATAAATAAATATAAATAAATAAATAAAAATGTATATTTGAATAGCTGGAACTTGGTATCAATGTTTGTTTTTATTTAAATATTATGTTTCATTGGTCGTCATCGATATCTCGACCTTCTGTATCTGAACCACTGTCATTTACATCCAAAGCAGCAACATGAACCCAAGGTTGCATACGGTCGGCGGCAACGGTAGTGTGACGTTTATGTTTACTTTTTGTAAAGCCTGGAATTGCTACTATTCTATATCTGGCGTTTCCTAAGACTGATTTGATACGGTAGGGTCCCGTATACTGTGGTAATAGCTTTTTGCTTTTGCCATCATTCTTAAAATCCGTGTTGGTAATTTTGACTAGCTCTCCCTCCGAATAGACACGGGCGGGACGTCTGCGTTTATCTTACCTTTCTTTTTGCTTCACTTGCTCTTTGTCGATTCTGTCTTTAACTTCAGTTCTAAGTTTTTCTAAGTCCGTATTTTCGTGCGTTTCCACAATAATTTCATTTAGTCTAGGATCTAACTCACTTCTCATACTAGGGCCGAACATTATTTCCGTAGCTGTTCTACCTGTGGTTTTATTGACTGTATTGTTAATTCCCCATTGAATCCTACCGACTTTATCGTCCCAGTCTTTTTCATCAAAGTTAAGATTCTGAGCGGTTAGAGATGCAAGGATCGTACGGTTAAATCGCTCCACTTGTCCATTCGAACGTGGGCTGGCTACCGCATTTAACACGTGATGTATCCCTTTGTCTAAACAAAATCTTTTAAACGCGTGAGATGTGAAACAAGGCCCTCTGTCACTGATTACTCTATCGGGGACTCTAAAAGTATAGAAAATCTCATCTATTACTTTTAATGCTACCAGGGTTTTAGTGCTTCTAACTGGTTTTATGAAAACAAATTTAGTGAAAGCATCTACTAGCACTAGGAGATAACAATTTCCCCTCCGTGAACGTACAAAAGGTCCGAGATGGTTAACGTGCACCGTATGAAATGGAACTCCGACTTTAGGTATTGGATGCAAATGACCCACTGCTGATGAAACCTTCTTGGAATAGGCGCACTCGAGACAGGTCTCAACATATTTTTTAACAAATCTTGTCAACTTTGGAAACCAGTACGTACCCTTTATACGCTCAAGAGTCTTTTCTACTCCAAAATGACCAATCTCGTCGTGATTCATACGACAGATTTGCCACCTTGCACCTTTTGGCACCACCCAACGTAAGTTGTTCTTATCGCCATGAATACATCGGTAAAGCTTGTTATGTTTAATAGTGTAGTCATTTCTAATTTGTTTTAACCCCTCAACGTCTAAATCTGAAGTTAATATGTTTCGAATCCTAGTGAGCTCGCTATCTCCTAATTGTAATGTATGTAACCAGTCATCAGCTGCGATGACCATGACCTTGGCGTAATGGTCTATATCGTCCGTGGTCGTATCAAAATCATTTCCGTCGTTTAAGACTGGATTACGAGACAGAGCATCTACATGGCTCATTTTTTTACCTGGCCTGTACTCTATGGTGCACTGAAATTCCTGCATTAAAAGATACCAACGTGCAATTCTTGGGACTATATCGCGTTTGGTGAATGTAGAACGCAGCGCACTACAATCGGTCACAATCTTAAAGACCTGACCCAACAAATAGACTCTAAATTTGCGTAAAGAACAAACGACAGCTAACGTTTCTAGTTCATAGGCATGGAAATTCTTTTCTTCTGGCGAAGTTTGTCGGCTGTAAAACGCCACTGGTCTAAAATTATCATCAGTTTTAGACCTTTGCAGCAAAATGCCTCCTATACCTAGTTTACTGGCATCGGAGGTAGATTCTCTCACTATTCCAGCCTCTAACATTTCTCCTATCATTTCACGTACTTGCGTTCGTTCTTTTTCGGACAACCGGTAGGGCCTATACACTACGGGACGCTTGCTATTCAGTTCTATATGCATTTCAGTAACGTTGGCGCAACCCAATTCATTTAAAGTTGATGAGAAACGATCTTTGTACTTGTTAAGTATCTTAAGAAGTTCTCATTTTTGGTAATTGTCAACATGTTCTCCTATGTGTACCCTGCTGACATCAATTTCATTAGCACCCCCTAACTCCTCATCTAGAATTGGGTTAATCACCCGATTTACGACATGAGCAGTGCTTGCACGACTTACAACTGCACCTTCACATAGCTGGTAATGAGTTGATGTGGGTATAATATATACATACGCTGATCCCTTTTTAGATTCGTATATGCCACCGCAAACAACGATTTGATTCAATGGTTTTCCTATTATCTTACTATTCAGTACAACATGGCCATCAATTTGGGGCTCAGTCAAAGCCTTTATTACAGTAGGACCCCATATATCTACATCGGCAAAAGATTTTTTTTTTTTTACCGATGGGGAACTATCTATTTCTTGTTTATTGAAGGGTATTTCTTGGTTCATATCGATAAACTGCAAATTATTGGCTGTTTTCAATGCCATTACATGGGCTTGTTCTGTATAGGTTTGACCCACCAGTAACGGCACTTCTAAACGATGATCTTCAACTATTTGGCAGATAGTATCAGCTCTGACACCGTCGATCGTCAAGCTCACAGTAACTTTCCCTAAAGAATCGGCCACACTGTTACCAAACCCCTTGATTGGAGTACTTATCTCATCAGACTTGAGCCCCAACCTGCATAACTGTGATAGAGCTAATAGGCATATGTCACTACCGAAATCTATAAATGCCTTTGCTATTACATCATTGATTTCAACATTCTTGTAAAATTTAGAGTTAGGGCTAATTGACGTGATGATGCACATAGTCTTTTGAATATTTGATATTTTATCATTTTCTTTTACAAGTTTTGTAGGACATTTATCTACTTTATGACCCACCAAGTGACAAAGATTGCACCTAACCAATGGTTTTGTACATTTGCGATATGTATGACTTTTTTCTTTACAGTTATAACAATATGTAGGACCATCAACTGGGGCATTATCTTGTTTGGATTTACTACTGGCATTAGCTGATCCTAACCTATTTCCTAGCCTACTATTGTCGTTAGAGCGGTCTCCGACATTATAAGAATCTTTATTGCTCATTAAAAATTGTAGCAATTGATCAGGCTGTGAACATCTCAAAGCTAAAGCACTCGATTTCATCGTTCTATCGCTTAAACCGTGAATTATGCAATCGACCGCCCGCTTGGTGGACAGAGGCACATTCATTCACCTTTTTTAGCCATATGTTAATGCGTTGATTTTTTTGAAGATGGGTTAAAGTCTGGTATAATGTTTTTGTGATTAACCTTATTAGGCTGAATGAATGTGTCCGCTGAAAGTGGTTGGTTCTTAAAGGATTTTAAAAGATTAATAACATCGTTACTCGAAAACGTAGGAGAATCCCTTTTGTTACGTGATCTACTATCGTCAGCACTTACTTCTATAGTAGGGCTTTTTATACTGTGTTGAGGGGGTCGGCGGTGGCTTGAACTAGAGCTCCGGCTCCACCTGTTTGAGCTGCATCGGGAGGTTCGGCTACGCAGCGGGCTCCGGCCGCGGAGACGGCGTTTGCTGCGTACTTGGCGTTCTCTGCTCCGGCTGTGCAGACGGCTCCCTCTGCGTGGTCGACTACGGCTGTGCAGGCGGCTACGGCTGCGCTGTCGGCTGCGCTGTCGGCTACGGCTGTGCAGGCGGCTACGGCTGCGCAGTCGGCTGTAGCTGCTGACATCCCTGCCATCGATGCTTTGCGAGTGACGGCTGCGCAAGCATGCAGGTGGCGTTCGCAGTGGGTGCTGCTTTTGCATTTCGGGGTCATAATTCATGACTGCAACTCAAAAATGAAACAAGCATGAGTATTACTACTAATAATGAAACCAATAACACTAAAAATATAGAATATAAATGGCAATACCAGAAGCTCTGTAGATCTCTTGACCCAATTAAATTAGAAAAGAAATTAAAAATAGGAGTACCTACAAATATTTCAATATTCGTCATGATATTATTATAGATTAGCTGTATAGGTAGCATCTAATCCAAATATTGTGCGTATCATTACTAGAGAATCAGCAACCTCTATCATAATCATACCCTCGCTGTTTAACGAAATTCACATAAACCCGACAACACCTTTCTACAGTCACATTAATCTATTTAAGTAATAACCTTAAAATACGCTGGTAACTATGAATTCACAACAGAACTGCTAGTGTTTAAATTTAGTAAGACGCGATTAAAATGTAGTGATTATATTCTCTTCGAACGCGATAAGCTAATATGCATGTATTTGTATTATAACTCGTAACTTATGACGGTGTTTCGAAAAAAGAAAACGCAAATTATAATCATCGTATGAAGTATTCCAATTACGAAATGAATATACCGAGTTGATAGGTAATTGAAATACACACTAATATCAAATTAAAATATTATCTTTGTAAAAGATGCCAAGTTGAGGGTATTTTAAAATTGCACAACATTATTCACTAAAGAAATTACATAAACACTAAGATATAAATATGTGAGCATGTATGCACTTACCACTTCTGAAGTATAAAATTAACAACACCAGATATGCTTACAACACGTTTATTCCTCCAATCTCCAACTTATGGCTATTACTAGGTTACCTCGTATAATAGTATAGTGACAGGTACAAAGTACAATGTTATACTTGATTATCTTGTAGGTACGTAGTGACTTGTCTTCAAGATGCCTCCCACCAGAATGTTGGAATCGAATCTCCAAGTATCTCCAAGTAACCGCCGCCCCACCCGTCGCTTAGTGTGGCCAGCTTAAAAATCATCAATTACCTTACAATAAATTATAGTCAATAATATTAGGTACTTTTATGTTTTTCAATCCCCTAAAAATAAACCTAACAGTATTGTAAATGAATAAATTATTTATCTTATATAGAAGTTAAATGGTATTACAGAAAATATCAAAATCAGCTAAACACGCGATTGGAGTGGTAAAACCGGACCCGGGCTCCGAGCTGACAGCTTTGGATGCGACTGAGATGAACGCTAGGATTAAGAAATTGTGACGGTAATAGGCTCAACTAGTTGTAGGTAGGACATGACGGTATTTTTCGTCCAATTGATCAGTCCGACTGGGGAAGTACCTCCGCCCTACAGAATACCGCGGCCATAATAACCTCGTGTTGTGTTCCCGGCGGTGAGTAGCCAGAACTCACTGGAGCGTTTTTGTGCTGTCAGTGGGAAGACCAAAGGCTATTCCTGCTTTTTCTTCTTCACTGAAGGCACAGAAACTCTCTGTGTTTACAGGGTCGTCAGCACGAGTGTGACTCCCCTCGTGTTGCACACGTTCATAGGCCTCGGTAACCACTTTCCATCAGGTGGACCATGTGCTTGTCTGCCACATAAATACTTTCCTCTCTTCACATAATATTTCCATACCGCGCCCGTCGCTCGCTTCTAAATTTTTTAAATCACTAGTGCCACTGATAGCTGTTATGTAATATTTAATAGTTAAAAATCGGACTTTTATTCTTGCTGTTCTGATTCTGTGATTATAAAATGTTTTTCTAATAGATTTTAATTGTTTTGTTTCAGGTACTTACATATTCGGCAATAAAATTAGATAAAAAAGAATTCATGAATCATAAGTAAGTAGATATTCCATGTTCAAAATATATAATTTTCACATCACAAAGTAAACTGACAACAAAATGGGAAATAAATTTTCAGAAAAACCAACAAAGAAAGTTCTGTATTGTTTCCAAATTTTTACATTCCAAAAGCAATTAATAAAATATAAACCTTACTGCGTTGAATAGTAAGTTCTAAATTATTTACTGTATTGTAACATTAACTAAGAGTTTTAACTAAACTCTTTCGAAACAAAAAGTAATATATCAACATAACGACCCATTAAATATGAACCATATAATTTCTGACATTGTGTTCAATATCATTTGTCGGAAAGGTTGGAGTAAAAACACTTCACCCGTCCGATTGCAGTCGCGGACTGCACGCAAATTCAGAAAGTCTGATTGATGAGTCGGTGGTAGATTGCACTATTACGTGGAACTAGTAACATTGTGGGCGGGAATTTTAAACTTGGAACACTTTTACTTCGAAGTAAAAACTTTGATAAATTTGGGAAAGTGACGTTTTAATTTCAGAACGAATTAAGAATTAATTATTCGAACAACAGTGATATTACAAAAGTGACAGTTTACATTTTGTATTGTAGTGAATTTAATACGTTTTAGATGGCGAAAATAATTATAGCTGTCTTATTGAACGCTGCGCTAGCACTCAACCGTTCCCAGCGCGCTTTGAGATCATTGGTTTTCTATGTGTTTTCTTCATCCTAAAGTTAATCCTAGTCGCATCCGAAGCGAATTTGGAGTCTAGGGTCCGCTTTTTCCAGTAAAACTGCGGATTTGCCGTGAAGCAAAACCATCTGACCTCCACAACCCAAAGGCGATATCAAAGCATTGCAGTTAGACCAGTTGTTGGACTTTTGAGGGCGACAAGGAACGGCTGCCATACCGCTGCATACTATGCCAGACCGCGCGTTGATGAACTGAACTGAACTGATGATTGAACGCGCGTGTATGTGAACACTATACAAAAATTTAGCGCGTATTCAACGCGCGTTGAGTGCTTGTAATCTGAACGTAGCTAATCAAAGCAAAATTTGCAATCAACAATCACGGTGATAATTTTATGTACTATTTTGCTATCTTGTCATTTCATGATGCATGCGTTAAATGAAAAGCTCTTCAATGTTATCGTAGGAAATTCAATATTATTGTTATGTTTGATGTCCAACTTCCGAGAATTTAATATAATATGATACCCTCGGAACAGCCCTTTAAGCTAAATCTCTAGATTCTAGTAAAGCCGGTCTTTTTTATTTTGTGTTAAAAACGTCCACCCATTAAATGTCCACATCACAAATTAGTTGCAAAAACAAGCAATTAGCAAGAATACGGAAATTACACCGATAAAGATCGCGACAGACTTGCAAAAACAATTTTATTGTTCGCTGAGAACGGCTATGGGAACATTATTTTATTATTCGTATGCAGCAGGTCTAACCTCGTGGGAACCATTGTCTGAGTAACAGGACTCGGTGCAGTTCCGATTGCGTCATATGTGGATGGCTTTGTAATCTAATGTGGATAACGGTAGGCTGTTTATTGGCATGCGAATTTGGTTGAGCTTAGCGGATTTATTGTTGGCCTTAATTCGACAGCCTCCGTGGCGTAGCGGTAGTGAACGCGGCCGCTACGCAGGAGGCGCGGGTACGATCCCCGCTCAGTGCAAATATTTGTATGCATGAATATGGATATTTGCATTGGTCTGCTCGTGCCTCGGAGAACACGTTGAGCCGTCGGTACCGGCTGCCATACAAACATCTATGGCAGTCGTTACGGGTAATTAGAGCCCTCAAAAATCCAACACCTGCTCTAGCTGCAATGCTTCGATATCGCCTTTGGGTTAGGTCAGAAATTTCGATGTTTAGCCACACCCGTAGTTGGACTAGTAAAAACTGAACTCAAACTCCAAATTGAAATTCGGATGCGACTGGGATTAACGCTAGCAGGAAAAAGAAGATTGTTGGACTTTATTGGATTTTATTTTTTTATTAAAAAAAATTGCCTGTGTAGTCACATTTTTCGCCAGTACTATAAACTGGTATCACCTCGCGATTTCACCCGCTTAAGTTCTGGGGGCCATTTCTCGTTTAAATAATCTGTTCTAAATTCAATAATCTAATCTCAATCTCCCAAATGTCAACTAGCTTAAAAGTAAATTCACCAGTCGTGGCGAAGTATGTCGAACATCTGTATAGCCCCTCTAGACAAGTGGCAGTTCGCTAGCCTGCGTTTGGTGGAATAGAATGACGAATATATGGGTTTTAACATATATGACAGTCGTTAACGCATGTCAAATACGTCAAATTCCATACATTCGTGATTCTATTCCATCAAACGCCGGTTAGCGAATTGCCACTTGTCTAGACGGGAAGTACTGGCACCCAAACCATAGCTATATCCCTTCCTTGATTGCATGCATGTCTTTTAATATTACAACTAGCATTAAAACTTACTCAAAAACAGACATAAAACCAAATTCCACGGTATCAATGACATTCATTAATCGGACATAAAACTTTAGTAGTAATAATAACTGCAGCTATTTATCATGGCTTGCTTTCTATATCCTGTGGCAATTGATATAATGTTGTTATACTTATAAATTAACTGATATTCTTAATGTTGAAACGCTATTTGTCATATGCGAATAAAATTTCACGAGTAAATGTTCAGTCTGTTTGACATGCATAGAAAAATATTGCAACTCACTTTCAGTTCTTAACCGACTGTAGACATTTCTATCACCGCACCGCTCGCCATAGACAGGGAGTTCATCCTCACACATTGGGACCAGAAATGGTGCGAACCGTGCGGTACGAAAGGAACTTCATCCCACGCACGCTCAAGCTGTGGAACGAGCTCCCTGCTGTGGTTTTCCCAAGCGACTACAATATGGGGTTCTTCAAGAAGGGCATTAGAAGGTTTCTTCAGAGTCGGCAGCGCGAGTGCGACGCCCCTGGTGTTGCATACGTCCATAGGCCACAGTAACCACTTTCCATCAGGTGGGACGTGTGCTTGTCTGCCTCCTAAGTGGTATAAAAAAAAGGTAACAGCAACAAACAGAATTGCCGTACTTCTGAGTGTTCTATTACTCTTAGTGTGTTTCGAATTTACACCGATACCTAACCTCATATTCAGAATAATTGACAACAAAAAAACAACAAAAGTTTAAAAATTGAGCTACGAGTACAATCTATCTTTTTCTTTATGCGTTTTGATATGGTCATTAATATAAATAAACTAATTAAAATGAAATTAAGTAACTTGTGTACTAATTCTGGATTTCGGGGGGAATCGGTGAAAGGGGGAATTGTGAAAAAGCCGGGTATTTATCATCATCTGCATAGCGATTTCCCAGTTGCATTCAAAGTTGGCACTGTGGAGCCCGACGTCCCCTTATAACATAGTTATCTTACAACATAACAACCTATCAATTTTTACAGTAGGTAATTTCACTTTAGAATAGAAAATTTATAAGCTACGGCTCATAAAGGCGAATCGTAGTTAAATAATATCGAGACGGAAACGTCGGCGATAAATCATAGGCTGTGTACAGACTTGTTTTTGTAGAGAATAATTTAGCAAAATCAATACTCTACTTGTCAATAAATGATTTATTGATATTTCTCTGAAACAGCTTGCTGTCATTTTCTTCCTTAGGATATCCTTCTAGCATGTTACCATATTAAGTAAATGCGGACACTACACAATTTAAATTTGAGTGGGTGAAATAAAGTCCTGGCCTTATTGATTGATACAGAAATTGATGTAGAAATTTGATGGCACAAAGTCACTAATTTCGGCCGGGTGAATACCACCGTGCACGATTGCGCAAAACTCTCCATAGTAATCCAATCTCGGTTGGATTGCGTTCAGGGGTCAGCAAGTGCATAGCCGGGTAGGGGGGATTATGGTCGCAGCACTAGTGGGACTGGTGGGCAGTGGTGGGTGTCACGTTGTGCTAGGACAACAATCCACTTTTGATGAGGCCGTCAAGCTGAGTACCACCATTATTAACATGGTACGTGTATGTAATGCCTTCAGCTTACCATCAGGCGAGGTCAAATTAACGTGTCCTATACATAAAGATTATGAAAAATTTAGTTCGAGGAAGAGATCTTCTTAGTATAATCTTTTACAGTCAATTTTGGAGCCTGCTTTAATGTTATACTTAGTAAGATGAAACAATAGCGTATAAAATTTATTATTATTTTTAAATTACCCTTCAAAGTTATTGGAATAAAAACCACATTTTAACTAATTCTATCGCTATTTATTTGTTATTATTCACTTTTATAGCGACTTTATAGCCATGGTCTCGGGTTGACTAAGAATGGTAGTTGTCACATAGTTTGAAGTATAAGTAATCTCAAAGTACCCGAATCATGATGAATTGTTGGTGTTACTATTTATGCAGAATGAGCTCACTGTGTCGTTAAGTCATCCTGTATGTTGCTGTTTAGGTACAAAGCTGTTTACGTGGATGACTGGATGACTGGTCTGATATTCCAGATCCCAGGGACAAAAAGTAGTGTTCCAGACATTTTATGTCTGGAATTTATTCACATCGGTTGCGGAAATTGAAGCCGCGAATAACAGAATTATTTATGTTTTTGTAATATTTTGAAATAACAAGTATAGCGTCTAGATCTGCGCCTGCATACGATCTTGTATTTAGTAGCCTTTTAGTACCTATTGTTTTGAAATTCTGTTAAGTGGTTGTAAAACCTGTCAGCTTTGTAAAACAACACATTGCAATTGCAAGAGATTGCAATTCCACAGTTGCAAGAGTCTAACCGTGAGGTTTAATTACCCTCCTTCCCGGACTGCGAACTCTTACCATTATAAGTATTACAAATTCATATACTCCTCAAGAAGACTTCCACAAGTGCGATTGTGAGATAAACAGCAATAGGCTTGCATCTTTTTACATGGCTTCACAATATAACTATACAACCGCGGACTCCGGACTCTGAGGTGAAGCTTCGGATGCGATCAGTATTAACGCAAGGATGAACAAGATAAATATAATTAACTTTCTGTTGCCCGCGGCTCCATCCAGATATCAAGACAAAACATAGCAGATTCCCTTAACCAATATATTATCTATCTATGTACTAAATATCATCAGGTTATCTTTAAAAATGGCGAACTTTCATACAAATTCTTCTTCTTCAAATTTTTTTTAGTATCAAAATTTGTATGAAAATTTGTCATTTTTCAAGATGAATATATGTCCTTTTCCAAGTTTTTTATCTGTACAAAATTTCCAAACTCAGTGGTTTAGGCATGGAAATGTAAAAGATAGAGTTACTTTCGATTTTGTAATAAATTAGTATAGAGTATCGATGTGACCGTCATGAAAAAACAACTCTGCATATCCGTTCATCGCTACACAGCCGCAAATATATAATTAACAAAAATAAAACACCAAATTGTATCAATTACGAAACACCAAGTTACCTCACTACATATCGACAGATACTAAATACATTGGGGTTTATTGTTTCTCACATTCCGATTTATATCTTAAAGGAAATACTAAATGAGTGACAGGTACTGTTATTACGGAGAGATTTATACAGCCCTTATCCAAACAATCAAGCTTTTATTGAGCCGTTCGTCGTAATGAGATGGTACCTTACAAAATGCCCGATTAAATAGTGTTTTATCCATCAATCACTGTGGTTAAGTTGAGTATCGATAAATATGTCGATAAAATTAAATTGTAAGAAACTAAACAGTAATGGAACTCGTATTATAATAGTTATAAAGTGATATAGATGGCGCTAGCTGTCACGTTCACATCGAGTCCGTATTATAAAATTATTTAAAAATAGAAGAATCATCTTTTTAAAGTTAAAATTACATATAACTGTTCAAATACCCATGAACTGTCAGTGAAATTGTTATCAAGTGAAGTTAAATCATACAACCACTAAAAGACGGAAAATAACATAACATTACAAAGGGTGATAATAATTGTGTGCTGTGCAGTGAACTTGTGGTTAAATTAATAGATACAACCCGTAACAATGGATATAAGTACTACGTTTCAATAATATTACCATGAATGCTAAAATAAAAGTGTTTCACATCATTTTGATATAGTGAACGACCCACAAGTAACACACAAGTTGGGAAAAATTCCATTGAAATGAGTCATCCTAGCGACATAAAATTGAATTAGAAATCTACAACTACTAATTGAAACAGAAAATTAAGACATTTTACCAGTTGTCGCGATAGCCTGATAGTCAGTGGACGGACTGGTAAACAGTTGACTCGGGTTCGCAACCCGTACAATATTTTTATTTTTGACATTTTGGCATTATTTTTTATTTTATTTTATTTTATTTTTTTGATGGAAGATGGATAATGATCAATTGAATATTACTGTTAGAAGAAAACGAAATAAATGTAAATCACTAAATCACTCATTATCACCAGTCGGCTCTCCGAATGATTACTTAGCAAAAAGTTTAGACCTATCGACAGGAAATGCTATACTATACCAAGAAGAAATACAACAATACAAGGAACAAATACAGAAATTACAAGAACAACTAGATATTGCGCATGCAGAAATAGACAATTTAACTCTAGAAAATATAACTTTAAAAAAGCATGCCCAAAAACAAGATTCTACCATAACAAATTTAAAAATTATATGCAAAACACCCGACAGAACCAGAAGCATCACAAAAAACACGTCTGGCCAAATACGTCACAAAAGGCTTGTAGAAATTCAAAATGACAAATTGAATTCAAGCAGTCATGAGCTAGGCTTACAATCGGATGAGGAGTACGAAGATGCAATCACAGATGGCGCTGATCCAAAAAATGAAACATCGATTCGTTCATTACCAAAGAATTTAAACGACAACAGAATTACTTGTAAGCTAACAGATGACACTCAACCGTGTAAAAATAAAAAAAAAACTAGTACGCAAATCCCGGAAATATTAATAGTGGGAGGACGACAAATATCTGGCTTAGCACCGGCACTTATTAATTCAAGAAGCAACAGTAAATATGGTAAATATAGTATATCTGCTATTGTAAAATACAATGCTTCGTCTGGGGAGATGCTGAAGTCATGCCACACCATACAGGATTCCCCCGAAAATTACATTGTCATTTGTCCAGGCGAATATGAACGGAATCCTAGTAAATATTTAATAAATTTAACAACAATGTTACAATATGTACAGTGTTCTAATATAATAGTTTTAAATGTAATCAGGAATAGGTATCTTAATGAATCAGTACTTAACAATCAAACGAAACTTATTTGTCAGTACTTTAAAAACTGTATTTTCTTAGATGTTGGTAATAACTATGGGACCAAAAAAGGTCACTATTTGTCGCATGTATGCAATCTTTTAAATCTCACTATTGACAGTCACTTTTATAAACAACACTTCTTAACGTTCCGTTCCGTTCACAGATCGACTATTAACATTGACAAAATACCCACTATAAATAATAATAAAAAGTCCCCCCCCATTCATGTACCGCTTAGAGATAGGCAAAGTCTCTCCCAAGTAGAAACACATACAACCCCACAGGCGGAAAAATGTTTTCGTCCCCAACTCAGACTTTAATTTTAGAATATTTCATCAAAATATTGCAGGTGCCATAAATAAAAGTGAAGAGCTATTATGTGCTATACACCAGCTCTCACAAACAGGATTAAAAATAAATGTAATATGTCTGACTGAAACATTTATTAAACAAAATACAGAAACACTTTTCAAAATCCCTGGTTATCAATTAGCGTCAATGTATTCCCGTAGGAAAAGCCGAGGAGGTGTATGCATTATGTTAAATTATAATATAAAATATAAATATCTGACTTATATAAATACCTTGACATGTGATTTCCATTTTGAAGGTTGCGGTATAGAAATAGATAACATCATTATTATTTGTTTATACAGAACTCCCGATAGCAACGCAAAGTTATTTCTTGAAAAATTAGAACAATTACTATCATGGCTTACTAGATATTCTAAAAAAAAAATTATTCTTTGCGGTGATTGGAATTTAAATACTTTAAAACCTGACCAGCACTGTAAAGCGCTAAAAATCGTATTACAGAACTTTAACATTGAATTACACATAAAAACACCAACAAGAAAGAGTTCATGCCTAGATCAATTTGCTAGCAATATCAAGTATGTAAAGGCGGAGGTGCATCACCTCGGGTTGTCCGATCATGACACAGGCCAATCCCTTTCCATTAAAGTTAAAAAATGCTACGAAATATGCAGCTGGTACGAAATGGTCAGAGATTATAGTAAAGATAATATAAATAGATTTGTAGACTGTATATCTGCTCTTACCTTTTCAACTGTATATGAGAAGAGTAACTTGCAGGAAGCTTTTGCTGAATTTCATAATCTATTTAAATTGTTCTTCGATTTGTGTTTCCCGATAAAAAAGATAAAGAAATCAACAAAAAAAGGGAACTGTAAATGGTTAACAAAGGGTATAAAAAAGTCTTGTGTAAGGAAAAGATATTTATACCTTAAACAAGTCCATAATAAATCAAATCGAAAAACGTTAAATAAAAAATATACATCCTATAGCAATATATTAAAAAAATGCATACATAAATCTAAACAGTTACAAAACAAGAAATATATTGAAAGTAAGACAAATAAATGCAAAGCTACATGGGCAGTAATTAATGAAAACATTGGTGACGAAAATATGAAAACACGAATTGACAAAATAACTAAAGATAACCGGACATATGAAGACCCTTTAGAACTGAGTGACTTATTTAATGACTTTTATATTCAATTGACTAATAGTAATAATTTTAAATTTAAAAGTGACGAGATAAACAAAACTATTAAAATTAATAATGAAAAGACAATATTTCTTAAGCCAAGTGATAATATGGAAATTTTAAGAGTAATTAATAGTCTCAATAATACAAACGCAACAGGGATAGATGAATTAACGACAAAAGTAATTAAACGATGTGCAGTACACATTAGTCAACCCCTGTGTTATCTGATAAATATGTCATTTGAAGAGGGCACTTTTCCAAATTTACTAAAAACTTCAATTGTAAAACCACTTTTTAAAAAAGGCTGCACATCTGACATGAATAATTACCGCCCAGTAACACTTATACCAATTATGTCGAAAATTTTTGAGAAGGTAATGCTGAAGCGTCTACAAGAGTTTACGATATCACATGCTATACTAACAAGTGAACAATTTGGTTTCCGACATAATAGTACTACCTCACTGGCATGTTTTAACCTGGTAAAAACAATTACACAGACTATTGACAACGGTTTACCAGTAGCAGCAATTTTTCTAGACATGAGCAAAGCATTCGATTTTGTAGATCACAAACTGCTCTTACATAAGTTGGAAAAATATGGTATCAGAGGTAAAGCGAACGACTGGTTGGGATGTTACTTAAGCGGTAGGCAGCAATGTGTAGAGATTGCTAAGGTACAGGGAAATGAAAAGAAACTTTATAGAAGTGACTACCGGCAAAATAACTTTGGCGTGCCACAGGGTAGTGTGCTAGGACCTTTTCTCTTCCTAATGTACATTAATGATCTCCCAAATGTCACTCGACATAGCACAATATTATTCGCTGATGACACAACTCTCATTGTAAAATGCGAAAAGATAAATACTTACGAACTAGAAATAAACGAAGCCATAAGCAAAATAGTACAGTGGCTGTCTTCTAACAATTTGCAAATAAACATACAGAAGACAAAAATGATACAATTTCGGACGAACCAAAGCAAGGTTATAGATTTAAATGTGAAATATAATGATACTGTAATAGAACAAGGTCCTAGTGCTATGTTTCTAGGTATAAAATTAGATCAGAATTGTAACTGGAAGGCACACATCGATTATGTTTGTGACAGGCTTAACAAATTCGTATATGCGATAAAAAGATTACGAATAACAGTTTCGATAGAAGCCGCTCTTAGTGCATATCACGGGTATGTTTCGTCAGTTCTCTCATATGGTCTTCTGTTGTGGGGTAATTCGGTAGAGGCTATAAGGGCGTTTAAAGTACAAAAGAAGTGTATACGGGCAATCTGTGGGGCCTGGAGCATGGATAGTTGTAGGCCTCTGTTCAAAAAATACAATATTCTGCCACTACCATCCATGTATATCAAGGAGTTATGCTTATTTGTAAAACAACATCCGGTACATTTCTGTAAACAAACCGATGTTATTAAACGAAATGTAGTTCCTAGAAATAAATATAGGCTGTATGTACCGCAATGCAGGCTAGAATTGCATAAAAGGAACTCATACATGAACGCTATAAAGGTATATAACAAATTACCGAACACCTTTAAGAATTTACCTTTTACTATGTTTAAAAGAAGGTTGACGCAATGGCTACAAAAAGAATGTTTTTACGATTTGGATGAGTTCATGTCATACCGTGGGATAGGTGACTAATAGATAATTTTATATACCTTTTTACACATAGTAATAATGTTATGCTTGATATTATCAGCGATTTGACATCATAATTTAATGTAATTTAGAGTCTATAAAATAATTATTCTGACATTAACATAAAACTGACATTAATATAAAGCTGACATCAATATAAATCTGACATTAAACAAATAGATAACAATTATTGGTTGCATGCATGCTGTAGATTATAGCTTCAAATCACGTAAATATTTGCACACCATAGTGGTAGGATGTAAATGGGCCATTGTAATATATATAATATAATACCTTTATTTACCTGCATTCTGGCAAATAAATAATTTCATTTCATTTCATCATTTCATTATGCTACCAACCTTATTTATTCAAAAACTCAGAGTTTTCAAAAATAAAATATGGAAAAAGGTCTTTTCTTTCCTTTCTCTTACATGTGGAAATTCTCTACGGTTTCTGTATACTATTATTTCAGTGTTTTGTAGTGTTAAATTGCCATTAGAGTCAAACGACGTACTAAATGCAAGGTTTTGTCTCTGGGTTTTCATATTCAATTAATATCACTAATTATTTATCAATGTATTATGGCTACGCTTCAATTTTATACTTTCACATTAGTTACGTATACAAATTAACTACCTTTAATGTATATGAAAAAAACACACTTTACAAGTTCGACACAATTATATTTTGATGTGTGGAACTTGTTAGTATATTTATAAAGGTAGTAAAATGAAGTTCCATCAAGAAGTTTCAGAAAATTCAATCAGCTACATATACAAATTAAGTATTCAAAATTGAGGTTTCTAATATACATTTTCATATTCTGAAGTCCAAAACGGTAAGGTAGACAGATTTTGATGAAATTTTCAAGCCAGGCAGTCTTGAATTCGGCTAGCAGCAGGTGACTGTCAAGAAAAAAAAATAGCGTTTGTTTTTTTTGGCTATTTTATCTTATATTTTCTCTATAAATAAATTATACATAGTGAAATTTGGACTTAGCAATGTATCTATAGATGCTTATTATATTATGACTATGATATTTTTTTTTTTTTTTTAATGTTGACACAAGTCTAATATATATTTAATTTAATTTAATTTAATTTAATTTTTTTTTTTATTGACAAGATTTGAAACAAATACATGAAGATGAATTGTTCATAAATTACAATGGGGCCACATGTTGCCCCGAGTGGTGTTAACACAGGTTACAGTTGACAGTTGATAGAGTTAAATATTACAGTAGTTAAACTGTTACAAAATTATCAGTTACATTGCGAATTAATAATGACAAATAATTAGTTAATAAATAAAGTCAATATCAAATAATAAAGTTATCTCAATTAAAATAAAATGTTGAAAAAGAATTGATACAAATGTCACATATAGCCTTAAAATTAATTAAATAAATTTATCATGTGGATATTCATTTATAGTGTAGTAACATTTAATAATGAATAATAATAATAATAACAACTTCCTAAATTGATATAAATATTTTGAGTTTTAATGTCTCTGGTACCCTATTATGTCACACGATAATTTGGTTTGAGCACAGGATTTGCGTTGCGCATATTAACAAACCAATCAAAATCATCTCATTTACATTTAGTGTCATCTGGATTAAATATGTCATAGTAACAGTAACATGGTAACATAGAAACACCCAAACCATATAAATCATGTTTAAACAATATAAAGTATTATTTTAAAATTTTTTGATGTAATATTAGCATCTGCTGCTAAGCTAGGCTCTTAGCCTGTGTTTCAGCAGACAGCGCCTCCGCCCATAAGATTTATCAGTCAGACATCCATAACTAAGTAGGTGTATTGGTAACTAAAATTATTATGAGAAAGTAAACAATGAAAAACAATAAAAAAATCAGAGATATCAAAATCAGAATAATCATGGAAAAATAAGTATTATCGGGAAAAGGTGGTCATGTGGTATGTGGACGCGTAAGTAAGTATATGTGTGTGTGTGTGTGTGTGTGTGTTTGTGTGTGTGTGTGTGTGTGAGTGCAATGAGTGAGTATGTACACAAAAAATACCAATAATAATAATAAGAACAAACAGTGAGACCTATGTATTTCAGTTTTACGCTAAGCTATTGAATGATTGTTATGATATTTTCAGTTTCATCATAAGATAATGCAGTAAACCAATTATATAAGGACTTTTTGACGTCAGTTTTCCTCAAGTGGTATATTTCGTTTAATTTATTTATTCTATTGTAGACATAAGGTCCCAAGAAAGGGAAGAACCTGCGAATAAATGAAGTTCTTGGTTTCAATGTGCGATCACACACTACATGGCCTCTTCGCTTCCCCTGTAGAGCCGGGTAATGGTCCACAATATAATGTTGCCTTAAAATGATACTCGTAAGAAAGAGCTGACGCACCGTAAGAACCTCGCAATATTCATACAACAACTTAGTCGGGAATCGAAAAGGTTTAAAAGTGCACAGCTTTAACATAGTCCTTTGGGCAACCTCCAACTTTAGTAGTGTCGTTTTATTTGCCCCTCCCCAAGATGATATACAGTAACTAATAACAGATTGACAGAAAGCAAGATATATTCTTCTTAGAATTATTGGAGGGACAACGTATTTTAAAGTTTTAAAGAAATAGGTTAGCTTTCGTATTCTATTGGACAGCTGTTGAATATGGGTCTTGAAGTTACAACTCTCATCCAAGACAACACCCAAGTACTTTACTGTTTTAGTACGATTGAGAGGTTTAGAATAAGATACATCGGGACAGCTATGTGATACTATTTGTTAGCTATGTGATATATATCATATCATTAAGTATGACCATCTACAGACAATAAAACTATTTATAAATAAGTGGCCCTAGTGACGGCTAGATAAATATCGATAGTTTAAAATATTAATGGTATAAAATAAAATAATTAAGTATACACTGGGTATACATACTATATTTCCGGCTTTCGATATATCGATATTCATTCATTAGCCGCACTTAAATTCATTTCGGTTCATTACCGACTCATTACAAGATGTCATTTATAAGTATTTTATTTTTAATGTAGACGTAATTTATTATACTTATTACGTATGTTTCATGATAGAGTGCTAAAGAGTTGCAATAAGAAGTATTCATTGTTGTGTTATTGCTAAACATGAATGGGAGATGTTATCTATACTTATTTGTTATGTAATATAAGTGGTGATAGTTTTATTGCATTGATTTGGAGAGTTTAGGAGATTGGTTATGACAAATGATAAAAATGAACAGTTAGAAGATACTTATGTAAAGTTAGTGTCGTACTGATTAAACGTCATACTTTTTTCAAGAGTATCGAAATTGTTAGTATTTCCTTCTAACCCCGAAAGCTAAAGCTTTGTTTGTTGTGTTACGAGGTTTAGTCGGTAGTTTAATGGCCAGGATATGAATCCAGGACCTCTCGATAGAAATGCCTTTCCTTTAACACTAAGTTTGACTAACTGACATTGAGTTAAACTTACACTACACGTCCTGTGTTTCTGTTTCATTCAATGAATTAATCATTTAATAATATTATATGCTTTTAATTAATAAATGTCATAATTCGATAATCCCTGTCAAATGAACCAAGATAATAATCTTGACGTCACTATAAATTCTGCAGTCGTGATTGAAAATTTGCTAACACATAGCAATAAACATATTGCTCGCCATTTCGGCACAGCACGCGCAGGGTCGATAACCTCACCGGCCGGCACATTCAAGGACGCGTGTAGTCCTTTCTTAGGCGTGATTCATACAGAAAAGGCGAGCGAAAGCTGAGCGTTAGGTGAGCTTAAAGCGAGAAGACGATGTGGAATGACCTTTCTGCTGTAGTTTTTTCCAAGTAACTACAATATGGGGTTCTTCAAAAAGGGCATTAGAAGGTTTCTGCGGGGTCGGCAACACGCGTGTGACATCCCTGGTATTGCAACTACCTTCTGCTAGATAGCCCGCGTGCATGCCAATAACGGTGACTTATTCCTGGGTGCCCGAAATCAATCGTTATCCGAAATTTCTGTTACCAAACATTCATTACCAGGATGTGGTATATAGGTTGACTTTGTTGTGATAGTACCTATGTCTGTTGCACGCCTCTAGGGTCTTTTCTTCTTCTCCATCCTAGCGTTAATACCAGTCGCATCCGATGCTATCAACTTGGAGTCTGGGTCTTCGCTTTTACCAGTCCAACTGCGAATTTGGCTGGTGTTGTAGCTCGCCTTTAGCACGCCTCTTGTCTAAGTCTCTCCTATACTAGGGATGCGGAATCATACCCATGGCCAAGAGGTATACTCCGCCACGCCTTTTCTGTCTCATTTATGAAGTGTTGGTATCCGTGTAAAGCTTTTAACGTACAATTCACGCCTTAGATTGCGATCGTTACGGTAAAGTGGATGACTACCTTTATGCATATATTGCGGTATTCTTTATTAAAATTTCGCGGAAGTTTCGGAGTTAATGTATGTTCGGGAGATATAAAGTGCGTTAAAAGAAAATATGTGGGCGGGATTTATAGTCCAGGAGGCAGTGGAATTTAAATGGTACAGGTTGGAGAAAAATGTAACAGAATTTTCGATAATATACGGGATTCTAAGATGCATTTGGTAGATTTTTTATTTTCTTTCAAGTAAATGTTCAACTCGGGTGACTGTAGATGGTTATTGTTGCGTGCGATAGCTGGCAATGGATGGATGATGAAAAAAGGTTGAAAATCTCTTTGAAAATATTTTGAAAAAGAAAATAAATGACTCTTTGTAGCTGTCATGTAGATGTCATGCAATACAAAAAGTAGATATGTTAAACATTATTAACTCATTTCATTTATCTTTTATGCGTCTCATTCGAAATTCAAAACTCATTCTCGCCTCACACATTAACCGTTACACATGTTTTTGTTCTGAAACCTTGTCTCGTATACACAGGACTTATTGTTGTGAAGGGAGAGTTTCCTTCTAAAAGTTAATAATAATATTATATAAAATAATGTAATCTTTATTGTTTAAAATCAATTATAGCGTATATTTTACTTAATTGACAACCGTGTTTAAAGAGTACCTTAACTTAATCATAAATAATAATTGATTTGTGCAAGCGTGAACGTTTCATTATATAATATTAATTACAAAACATTAATCATATTTGAATACAAGTCACACATTGGTAGGTACTTTATCGTTATTTGAACTGCCTTCAAATGAGGAGAGGATTTATGTATTTAAATTTATGGTGAACGGATTTCTATCACATACTAAAATAGGAGATGAGATTGGAACTGAATTATTATGACTGTATTTTCATTTAGAGAATTGATTTCCACTTCTCTTTACCTTCAGCTTACCAGCAGGTGACATGGAGACAAAAATGCTCACGCTGACATGTAGTAGGTATTGAAATAGCCCAAAGTTTCAAACAAATTATAACTGTACAATTACGATAAGATAATCGATTTAAATAGAAAAATTAAATCGGTCTAGGCGGGATTTGAATCCACGATCTTTGCCTTACAGGGGCAATGCTTTGACCACTAAGCTACCAGACCTCGCCCTAACCAATCCAAATTTCTCCTTCTACAGATATAGAAGAGTCTGAAGCGACAGTGACAGACAGAAAAAAAAGACGGGTTGCACTCTGGGAGTGCCGGCAGAAGTGAAAGCTTTTTCTTTCTTTCTTTCTTTGTTATATACATAGATAAAAAGATAAAAAGAACATACCATATCATACCATACCATACTATACCTATAATATAGCGCCAATCATAGAACCTATCACTAATTTTCTACTAATTTTCTGTCACTAGAAATTTATTAATTACAAAACGAAAAAATAATCACAAAACGTAATAAATTACAAAAAGAAAAAATAATCACAAAAAGTAATTAATTACAAAAAGAAAAAATAATCACAAAAACCATAAGGACTTACAGTCGAAGCGCTAACCGCTGTGCTACGAAGCTATTAATCGTATTTTGCAAAATAGGCAGTCTGTAGCTAATATTGTA
Organism: Eilema caniola; assembly: GCA_949126895.1. Taxonomy (NCBI): domain Eukaryota; kingdom Metazoa; phylum Arthropoda; class Insecta; order Lepidoptera; family Erebidae; genus Eilema; species Eilema caniola. Next base: position 24,020,987 of record OX421467.1, read on the forward strand.
TGACGTCAGTCGTCGGTTACGGTTCAAAGGTCAAGCGATCCTGACGCGAGTTCAACACTTTTTACCCATCCAACGCCGCTAAAGAAGTTTTCACTTCAAAAATACAATAAGATAATTTTCATGCCACATAGTACCTAGCTACTTACAATGCGTATTGTATGATGTTTCTACCACAGAAAATATTCTAAAGGTACTAAACGTGCCATACATACTAACCGGCGCAGTTACATACAACAACTCCCAAAGTTACAAAACTTCGTGCCTAGCATTCGATAAACTGTTTATCTCATGTCACCCATTTATCTGCAAGTAATCTAACCCCGGATCTCACCTGATGTTGATTGACGAGACCAAAAGCTGCACTCAATCCTTACGCTACCTGTATGTGTTTGTACAACGAAATTATTCCTTGAATGGGGAAGTACCGTTTTGTTTATCGTCGTACGTCGTCCATGTGGCGTTTCCGTTTTCAAATAGCTCCTATATCTCTTATGTGGAAACATACGACTATTTGTAAGCTTGTCAATGACTGTTACGGATCCTAGACTAGCTGTTCAGAATAAAAATTGTGTCACGGTTCCTTGGTGAGGCGGGAATGAATTTAGAATTACGAATTTGGAACGGGAACTTAGAAACTAGATAAAAATCAGGTAGGACCTAGGTCAATCAATATAGGTATCTACTAACTAGCAAAAGGTTTAGAATGAATCCAATATAATGTATGTAAGTTATTCTTTTTTTACAATAAGTAGGTTATAATCGATTAAAATAGGAGTATTGTAGTAAGAGTATGTTTCAACCCCGCCTAGACCAATTAAATTTTTTCTATTTAAATTGATTTGAATATACAGGGTGTATTTTGAAACGGGGCAGTAAGGGCAAGTACCTTAACCGTTGCAGTTACAGCAAAACGTTCTTAAAAGACCTTCCCTAACTTTTTGGGACATTTTGAACTGCATTCACAGATTTTGTAAAAAACTTACAGTTAGCAAAAAAAATGCAAAAAGTTCAAAATTTTTTTTTTTTATGCCAATCGATTCTATTTCATGTGGGGATCAAAAAACTCTATGGGACCATTTTAGCTTTCAGTACTAGAAAAGACAGAAATCGTCAAAGACCTTTCCCATACATTTCGTACGGAAATATGATAAATCAACTCGAAACTCATAGGTCCGGTAAAATTTTGAACTTTTTTAAATAAAAAAAATCATTTAAACATTTAAGAAATTGGTTTATGAAATAAATTGCTCAAAATGATTTCCATTTTCACGAATACATAAGTCTATCCTTTTTTGCACTGAACGAATGGCGGCTAATAATGTTCTGGGATGAATATTACGTAAAATGGTCATTAATGCATCCTTGAGCTCTTGAACACTGGCGTACGTCGTCTTATACACCTCGTTTTTCACGAAGCCCCATAAACAAAAATCAAGTGGTGTTAGATCGGGGCTACGAGGTGGTCACTGTGTTGGACCATGTGTACCTATCCACTGTGTACCGAATAGGCGGCTCAAATTGGAACGTGAAAGGTGACTGTTATGTGGCGGAGCACCATCTTGTTGAAAATGAACTTTTCGCAATTCCGACAGGGGCCATTCGTCCATCTCGTTTTCAAGATGGTGTAAAATGACTTCATTATACATGGCAGAATTCAGTTTCCCTTCATAAAATTCCACCATTATGACTCGATTGGACATTATACCACACCAACAGTTGAATGAGAAGCGAACCTGATTATGACTTGCCGTAACTCTTAGTGGATTTTCTTTGGACCAATAGTGGTGATTTTTTCTGTTGTACATACCGTTATTGGAAAAATTCGTTTCGTCTGACCACAGTATGTAATTTAAAAATCCATGATCTCTGCTTATTTTTCCTCTTAGCCATCTGCAAAAAGTAAGCCTTCGAACATCATCACCCGGATGTAACACTTGAACTATGCGCCCATATCGATAGCACTTGTAGCCGTATTTCTTCCATATCTTTATCACAAGGGAGTGGGATACACCTACTTCAAGGGCGACTTGCCTGGACGATACCTCTGGATATGCTTCGACATAAGTTAGAACCGCAATCTCCGTGTCCATGTCCACACGAGGCTGCCGCTTTCTGTTGAAAGAACCCTGCAATTCCAGGTTTTTCAAAAGATTTGTAATAACCTTTCTTGTTGGCACATGCCGCAACGGATACTTATTGCGGTACCACACTAATGCAGCTCCCGCATTTCGATTATTGACAAAATACGCTTCTAATAAGTCAATTTTTTCACGATTAGAAGACATTTTAGCGAAAATCCTTAATTAATAACTCATACGAAGTTTCTCAGCTGAAACTAAGAATAACACACAGATTTTCGAATCAAATTCGAAATTTGAGGGTAAAAATTCTTTTTATTTACTTTACAGTCATTTCTACCCACTTCCTGGCCATAACAAAAAGTTAGACCATCGTAGAAATTTGTTTCTGTTGCCGAAATGTATGGGAAACGTTTTTGGCGACTTCTGTCTTTCCTAGTACTGAAAGCTAAAATGGTCTCATAGAGTTTTTTGATCCCCACATGAAATAGAATCGATTGGCATAAAAAAATAATTTTTGGACTTTTTGCATTTTTTTTTGCCAACTGTAAGTTTTTTACAAAATCTGTGAATGCAGTTCAAAATATGTCAAAAAGTTAGGGAAGGTCTTCTAAGAACGTTTTGCTGTAACTGCAACGGTTAAGGTACTTGCCCTTACTGCCCCGTTTCAAAAATACACCCTGTATAGCCTGAAAAATGCTTCAAAATGTAATAAAAAAAAGCATGTTATAAATCTCAATCGTATATGTGACATAGGCTGGAATGTCAATATCGGTACCGTTGTCATATGGAAAATCATTAGGTGAGTTGTGTGTTCATTTTCTACTTTCACACTTAACAACCAGCTGGTACATAACTATTAATATTCTATGTGGGGGGGAAATTAGGTCAGACAGGTGTATTAAAGTGGACCATTAGATACACCGGCCTGGTCTAATTCCATTCCAACTTGCAAATAAGCGGTTTGTGTTCTCTTGCAACATCAAAGAAGTCAAGCTAGTTCTTCTGTTAGAGTAGAGGGATAGGAAAAAGGGAAAAGAGGACCTGTTGGTACTCTTACAATTGAGTATTAACTGACTAGTCAAATTACTTACTTTTTACTAAATGTCAAAACGGTAAGGTATAAAGAAACTTGTTTGAGATAATTTATTGTGACGTTATAATATTTAATATTCAAATCATTTACTATTACAGGTTGTATGGATGACTATAAATTAATCAAAATGACTAAATAATAAAAGACACAACTTCTATGGCTCTTTTACCATTTTTTATTTAATAAACTCAGTTATATAAAAAACACACTCCTCTCCGTTTCTCGACACAATTTCCAACTGTAACTCTGTGACACAACTTTTGGCCTAAATTCCTTGTAGTACCGCGGTAGCTCTATCCAAAAATGATATAAACAAACAAACAAAGCTTATGTAAACTGGTTATCTCCTCATACTTCCCTGGTGAGATTCACCGCATTAATTATCTAGAAAATTAAATGTAATTTAAAATCATACCAAGGAAAAATAATATGCTGACACAATTTTCGACGTAACACAATTGTGTACGAAATGACTTCCACAAAGTACTGAAGCTTAAACCATAATGGAGGTCTGTGATAGAAAGTTGAGGGCTAGTCACGACACGGGGAAAATCGCACAAAATAAATTGCACATTGAGCATTTGTGCATAATTGCATGTAATAAGAACTGTGACATCACTTAATGGAGCTCAAAATTCAGTAATTGTTATCTACCTACCTATAGTAGTCTGAATTTAGAATATGACTGTTCAAAATTCAAAAACCGTTTTGGTTTTTTTTCGGTGTGGCCAGTGCGGCAGTTTGAGATTTGGGTCAAAAATGACGGTACAGAGTAGGTATAAGTACATTAATACCAAACATATTGCATTGAGATTAAAACACGAGGGAAATCGCACAAAATAAATTGAACTAAGACAGGTAAAGTTAAAGTAATAAACTGAATGATGAGTCCGCAAGCAAAAATAAAAATACACCTAAGATATACCTCGAACCAAAATTAATGGTGGCTCGGAAGTTAGTACGAGTGCAGATTCAGACCAATCGACGTTTGACTTGCTCACTTTTCTCCAACGCCATTGGCCTGAACCCACACTCTTACGAACTTCCGAGCCATCATTAAGTTTGATGCAAGTATGGACGTATTATACTAGTGTTGTTTGTTAGTATCATACGTCCATGGATTCAAGATAGAAAAGCACAAATGGCCGACACTGGAAACAATCTGTTGGCCATCGCAACACACCGTTTCCACGCTGTGTTGCGATGGCCAAGCTCTCAGGCCAAAGTAACGATTCGGTGCTTTAATTAATCCATAAAGAACTTTGATAATTATAATAAATAAACTGCTGTTCCTGTATTCTGTTATGTAAAATCCAATTATTCGAAAACGTCTTCATTTTATTTTAAACTTTGAATTAACGAAGTTCATATAAATGAACTACCTTCCTCCTATAAATTTAAAACTTTAACCGTTGCATTTTTGAATTTCGAATTTCATAGTTGTTATAAATGGTTGCGTGCAGAGACAACGCAAACAACTTTTTATTGTTGGGCGTAATAATGACGCTGTCATTGTATAGGAGGAACTCATTTGCAACGACCTTTGCGGAGGAAGAGAATTATTTTAGTAAGTAGTAAGGAAGTAACGTAAATTGTCAGAAAATGGTGGGTTTGTAATGTATTAAGGGCTCTTCAAAGTACCCAGTACTTACATATGTGCACATCATATATTATGTAGGTACCTGTAAAGTAAGGTTATACAGTACAAGTTAGGTACTTCTTCTTCATCCAAGTGTAAATCTCTGTTGTATCCTGGAGACCACTCTCCCACGTCCACCTTCTAAAATATTGTTTATTATTGTGTTTCACGAGAGGAAAGCTGCACCAGGAACAGGTATAGCGGCTAGCTTTTTTATTATGCTTATTTTTTATTTTTACGTGCGGGCAATCCCCCCCCCCCCCCCCGCCTTCGTTAAGCTCCGCTCGCAGCCGGAGCGGGAGGTTATGTCGGACTCGAATCGACTGAAACCGCACGCTGTCTGTGGGTCGTTGTGCTAGGCCGTAAGTGAGGTTGTCAGGTGACATATCCCTTGCACCCCGGCTGACCCAGGGCCATCCCCCTCGGTCTGGCCCTCCTCGGGGGTATATCGGCTAGCAGGCAAGGTTGTCTTAAGTCACAAAGATCTTGGTGCTGGAAATTGCAGTGTACAGTCGACAAAATCGGTAGTATCCCACTTTTGCATACAACTTTATATGTGGGATACTATCGATTTTGTCGACTGTACACAAGCGCGAGTATATTTTCAAAATCAAGTATTAACATTTTCAAGCGAACGTCAAGTCTTTTTAGTTACTTAAAATTAGATTGATCCATTCCATCGTACGGTCAGCACCAAAGGTTCACAGATTTCAAATACAATAAAAACCGGTGTAAGTCGGGCTGGTGTACTGAAGGTTCCGTGCAAAAATAGATGGATAACGATTTTATGTAACAGAAACGGTTATTACTGTTTAACTTAGAAGTTTAATTTTCACAGTTTCAAGCTAAGGACTTGACTTAAGTAATTAATCACGTGGCAAATGACAATAATCAATGTTTAAAAATGATTGAAAAATCATTCATTGGTTCCGATAGTTCGTAAGAAGTAGACACTCCACAGTCGCCTCAAAGACAGATATAGGAGGAGAAATTTGAATTGGTTAGAGCGAGGTCTGGTAGCTTAGTAGTCAAAGTATTGCCCCTGTAAGGCAAAGATCGCGGGTTTGAACCCCGCATAGACCGATTCAAATTTTTCTAATATTTAGCATTTTTGCATGCTTTAAAATGTAATTCAAATTGAGTAATTGATCTGAATTCCAACGTGATACATCCAGGCATTGATGAGATACAGGTCTTGACGTAAACGCCATGGTACACTTATTTTGTTATAACTACGCACCACACCTCAATTTCAGTATGCTAAGTCACAATAAAACCTATCTGTGAACCCCACAAAACCTAGGCCAGTTGTAGGTCACGAGGTCACAGGGGGATTGCTATCATTTGACGTCATTCGTGTGATGGACGCTATAAAATAAGACTACATAGGTTATTAGTTGCCTTTTATATGTGTACTATGCCGGCAAATATCTTGACGTCAAGTCGCTAGAGAAACAAGGCCCTGGTCTGCGGATTGGTTTGATATAACCTTTGAATTTTTATGGCGACTACTGACTGACCAGTGACCACACACCCCGAAAGGAAACCTTGCGATAGAGTTTCGTTTATCCATCAGCGGCTGCACCGGTTTACGAGTAAGGTTGGAACAGACCTCGAAGATCCCCGAACCCGAACTACCAGCAGAGATAACCTAATAAGTTCAGTACCAGATGTTCTTTGGTACTTATAATAGCCAATACAGGAATCAATCATTGATTTCGTTTAATATTTTTAATTATATACAAAAAGTAGTGCTGGTAAATATCAATTAGTAGACAAAAAAGTGAATATCATTATGGTAATACCACTTAAGCGTTCCCGTACATGGCAACATTTCGATAATCATGAAAAACACATGTCGTCAATCAAAATCAAAATTAAATGCCGTTTTAATTTAGCGGATCCCTATCATCGGCACAACGATTGATGATGAGAACACTGGACTTAATTCGGGTAATTACATTTTAAACAAAACGCCTTTATTCGATATTGGGTTGTGACACATATACTGGTGGAAAGTTCAGTAGAATAATACGCCAGCTTACTTATAGGCGAGCTGTGTTGGTACCTTTAGTTCTTTGTCGAATGACTTCGTAGTAAAAAACGCCGTAGTTAGACCAATCGAATCGAGAAAAGGTTCATATAATTGATGGAGTTGTTATTCTCACAGATAGCGGTGCTCCTTGCACATGCTGTGTTCTAACATGTAAAGAAATCACGTATGCAACACACCTGTTTACAAAACGAGGACATAGCAGATTAACTTTTACAGCAAACAGACGAAGTTTTTCATATTAATTAGAGATTTGTCCGACATTTTGTTAATGCGGTTGTCGATTGTTGTCATTTCAGTGCGTGCACAAGTTTAATAATAATAAATAATACCAGACGTTTGTTTTTATACCACTTAGGCGGCAGACAAGTACACGGACCGCCTGATGGAAAGTGGTTACCGTGGCCTATGGACGTGTGCTATAAGGTGTCACATTCGTGCTGTCGACCCTGTGAGAACAGCAGATTTTGTACCGCCAGTGCAGAAAACCAAACAGGACTAACCTTTGGTCTTCTCACCCTTTTTGGACTCAACGCCGGGAACACAACACAAGGTTATTATGGCCGCGGTATTCTGTAGGGTAGAGGTACTTTCCCATGTCGGACTGCTCAATTGGGCCGGAGTTGAATTGTAATAATGAATAACGATGTATGGTATGACATGCAATTGTAGCGAATACGTTTGAATTGTTTGAATAAAAGCCTCTTAGCTTACATTATGTAAAATACATATGTAATTCTTGCATAAGGTTTAATAATGTCTTTTAAAAATGTCGGTGACATACTGTAGGGGCATTGGAGTATTTGTGATAGTGAGTCAGCTTTTTTCTGCTTATACTGTTGATTGATGGCACTTGGTGGAACTTGCTTCACATCTTCAATGAAAACACTTGTACTATTCCACATTATTTAATATTATCCTGACCGGTTTCGCCTTACGGTATTATCAAATGTTAACCTTAAATCGGCCAGGATAATAATAAATAATGTGGAATAGTACAAGTGTTTTCATTGAAGACATCTTTTTTTCTGCTGAATGACAATGAACGGTAGATGGACGCTACATAAAATACTAATGTCCGATACTTACTAAGTTTTATGTAGGTTTTTTTCGTATAGAAACTATCGTGAGCCATTTTTCAATTCGATAAATTTATTACGGCTGTACTCACGTCAATCGTCAGGATGCGCCCGACTAGTTTCGGACCCGACCGGATTCCTTAATCATGAGCATTTAGTAGTAAAGCACCTGACGCCGCGCCTGGGTGCTCTGCTCATGATTAAGGACTCCGGTCGGGTTCGAAACTAGTCGGGCGCATCCTGACGATCGACATGAGTACAGCCGTAATATAAATTTATCGAATTTATGTAGGTTACTAAAAATTAAAATAGGATTAGTTACAGCGCCACTTGAGTCAACATTATGTGAAATAATAGAAACACAAACGACTAGACATAATCTTGCAATCGTGGTCAATTTTATTTTTAATTCATTTAATTGCGAACATCATATGAACTGTGAACATTTTTGCGAACTACGAAATTTGCCCACAATTTGTGCAAAGTGAGTAAATAAAAGTTTATTTCCAAATTGATAACACTTACTGCCAAGATTACACCAACGACCCACACTCAGAATGTGTAAAAGTATCTTATCTTATCTTGATCATTTTAAACATTATCTATTCCGACTTGCGATGATTCAAGGTCAGTGGTAACCGAGTACGTTAACACATTGAAAGTTTAAGCAATATTAGACTGCCACCTTAGTAGACAAATGGCAAGTCATTGGCCGGCGTTTGATGGTATTTGACTTTTATGACATGCGTTAACGACTGTCAAATACGTCAAATCCCATTCATCTGTCATTCTATTCTATGAAACCCCGGCCAACGAATTGCCACTTGTGTAGACGGGCAGGTTAGTCTTAGAATGGATGACCGTTCTTAGGCGCGGTTTGTACAGAAAGGACGTGGCGGGGACGTATGGTGGTGTCGGACAATTTAAGTAACACTATATAAACCATATGTAGTGTACAATAACCTCAATGACGTGACGAGTACCACTCGATGCGATGGCGCGTCATTTTAGTGGCGGGACGTCGCCTGGAATCGCGGGCGCAATTACCCTCTAAGACAAAAACGACTTTACTGTACACTACATAAGGTTTATATTTTGTTACGTAAATTGTCCGCCACCGACCTACGTCCATGCCACGTCTCTTCTGTATAAGCCGTGCCTTTCACATTGAAATCCCTTCATCGGTCCTGGTTACCATACCAACATCTGTGATTACTGCACGGGCAGTTGGAGCCATAAAAAAATCGATCTATCAACAGAATTTTGATATCATCGATGGGTTATCGAGGTCCGATGGCAATCGTTAATGGAAATGTTTCTCAGTTAGCCTGAAAGCTGACCTAGATAAATAATGATCTGAATAGAGACTGAGACATTTCCCGATCTTCCGTAATGACCTTCACACCAGGCGATGTAGGAGGATGTAGGAGGTAGGACACAACGGTATTCCCTTCCAATAGCAGTCCGACTGAGGAAGTACCTCTGCTCTACAGAATACCGCGGCCATAATAACCTCGTTATGTGTTCCCGGCGGTGAGTAGGGTAGCCAGAGCTCACTGGAGAGGTTTTGTGCTGTCAGTGGGAAGACCAAAGGCTATTCCTGCTTTGTCTTCTACACTGACGGCACAGAAACTCTTTGCATTTACATGGTCAGCAGCACGAGTGTGACTCCCTTGGTGTTGCACAAGTCCAAAGGCCACGGTAACCACTTACTATCAGGTGGGCCGTGTGCTTGTCTGCCACATCAGTGGTATAAAAAAATGTAGTCAGACTAGTTGTCTGACTTTTTAGGGTCTAACTACCCGTAACGACTGCCATATTCAAATAGCAAACGGAACAGACTAGACTAGTCTAGTAAAATGATACAATTAACAATATTTCTTTATTCACAATTTTTCTCACATACTTTCAATCGTAACTTTTTTTTTTTTTTAAAGAATCGTTAGTTATTTACACAAAATATGCTAGCTAATCGTGTGATCGGTGATAAGCCGCTATTTAATGAATGAGTGCGGAGCGGCATACGATTACCGTCTACCAACCGCCGCGGTGTGAAAATTACATGTTTTTCAAATCACTCCACTTAACAAGTACTTTGTATTTGTAGACGGTGTAATTAATTTTAATACTGTTTCTGTTGTTCATTGATTTAAGTATCAATTTGTGAGTTTTGGACTGATTTGTTGCGTTAAAGTTGAAGTTTTAGGCCCGTATTCTAGAATGCTAGTCAGCTGAACCTCGATTTATCTGGGAAAAGATTTGTATTCTCATTTACAAATTTGCCATGTTGTCTTGCAGATTGTCTAACCAATTTTTCGTCAGTTAAATGGCGATTCAGCTGAGTCACATTTTAAAATATGGGCTTTAATAGATAAGTTAGTAGATAAATTAGTGGAGTCAGACTTAAGTAGATAAGGGTGTATAAGTATTTTTGGGGATCAAGCTAACCTCGCCTGCTAGTCTGTATATCTGAATATAGACGGATGATTCTCTGCGCAGGCTTTCTTCTTGGAGTTAGGGGTTAGGTAGTTATAGCTGTGAAACCTGAAATATGCTACACCAGGAGAAGAAAGCATAGTGTTACTCGACGAGGTGGGCAAGTGTTTCGAAAGAGTTATTGCGAAGTGTCTCGTTGAACACCTATCCAGATACCAGATGACTCATCTGGGGCTCGTACTCGACAGCCGGTGCGACTTCGAAACACATTGTCGAAATCTGCGCCCCAGATTGGTGGACCTGAGGGGCATCTCAATCCTGCAGGAGACTACGCGGGTATCATGCGGTCCATGGCCCTATACGGATGCCCTGTATGGGCTGACACCCTCAAGTAGAGGTAGCAGAAGATGGCCTACAGGGTCATCAGGTGGTACCGCATGATAACATAGTTGGACGAGTTAACAGTAATTCTAATAGTTTCGTTTACTGCGTAGTATTTTTTTTAATTCAAAATTCTCACGCAAGGAGCTTTTAAGTTCAATCTCAATCAAACAATTAGCATATTACAGTCCACTGCTGGACATAGGTCTCTCGCAATGTTGGCAGGCTTTAGCCTACTGTTTCCACGCTGATCAGGCCCTCGATTCTGCTAAAGCAAAATCAACTGTCACACCACAGACATAGCGATAAATGGCATTAAATTGTAGACTTTATTGCTATGAGCGCTATGAGCTTAAAGTCCAAAATTAAATGAAGAGTGTCACATTTCACTTTTTCATTTACCCTACAAAAAGCCATTTAATATTAGACTTTGAAAACATGAATTTAAAGTTTAAAATATAATGGGTAATTCTTACAGTGTCTGTAATATGACAATGGTTTTACTTTAGTAGAATCGAGGCCCAGACGGATTGGTTGTAATCTATACGTTATAAATATACTGACTCCATGACCAAAATACTCCATAATTAACATTAAACAGTATGTATTGTAGCAGAACATGGACGCAGTGGGCGGGAAATTACGATATATTGCCAGCATTAAATAGTCTGATGGCTACATTCCATTTTATATCTGCGATCGTAATGCGATGCTGCACGCGCTTTGTGTTGCCAATTTATTAATGGGATTTTCCCTGAAAAATGGACAAAGTTAAGTGGTAATTTTGGTTATGCGAATTTATTATTGTTAAGTTCAGTGATATAAATGCAACTGTAGGTTTTCAACCCCAGATGAATGATGTTGGTAAATAAGTAAACCATAATATTGTACTGTTTATCCTGGAGATTGATGGCACTTGGTGGAATCTACTATACATATTGAATAATGTAATCACTTGTACTGTTTCCACACTTTATTTGGTTTTTATTTTTGACCTGACTGGTTTCACCTCTTTTTTTTTTTTTTTTTTTTTTTATAAATAGGACACGTCAATTTGACTTTACCTCGCCTGATGGTAAGCTGAAGGTAAAGTCTCAAGAAAGAGGGTCACCATTATGTACACGTGCCATGTTAACAATGGTGGCACTCAGCTTGACGGCCTCATCAGATGCTTTTTCACGCCCCGCTTAAAGGACCCGGGACTGTAGGAAGAGGGAAACACGTGAGCTGGCAAGGAATTCCAGGTCTTAATGGTGCGACAAAGGAAAGAGTCACCGAACCGCTTGGTTCTTGAAGGAATGTTCTGCACCGTATAGGGGTGACATCTAAGTCCTGCACGTGTCGTCCTGTATAGGAAGGGGGAGGGTGGGACTAATTGGAATAGCTCTTCAGAACATTCACCATGGTAGAGACGGTAAAAAACTGCCAAAGAAGCAACATCTCTACGCATCTGCAGAGACTCGAGGGTACTCGTGACCTCAGGATTTCCGATAATGCGGATCGCACGTCGCTGCAACCTGTCGAGAGCATCTAATAAGTACTTTGCGGATCCATCCCAGAGATGTGAGCAGTACTCCACGCAGGAACGAATTTGTGTCTTGTAAAGAAGACACCGTTGCTCCGGCGTGAAAAACCGTCTCACTCTGTTCAGGACTCCGAGTTTACGCGAGGCTGCTTTGATGATACTCTCGATGTAGTTTTTGTTGTTCAGTTTGCAGCGAACATCCATACCTAGGATATTGAGGTTGTCCTGCAGTGGCAGTGGCGTGCTCTGAAGAGTGGGAAGGGGAAGGAAAGAAGATACCTTTGCTGTAAACGCACATGCCTGCGTCTTCTTGGCATTGAACTCGACCAGGTTCTCAGAGCCCCATTGGGAAATGTGTTTCAGGATCCGGTCAAGCTCAGTGACAAGAAGCTGCCTTTTTTCCGCGATATGCGTCTGCTTATCCGCACGAAGGTGTAAGAGTAAACCTTTGATAATGCCGTGAGGTGAAACCGGTCAGGTTAAAAATAAAAACCAAATAAAGTGTGGAAGCAGTACAAGTGATTACATTATTCAATACATAATATTGTAAACTATTATAAAATTATAATGTACCTGAATGTTCCTACCCAAAATCATCTTGATGCCTTGGTTTCCCCTAGTGATGAGACTACTTAAAAAAATAAGACTCGTCTTAACTCGAGTTGAAATTGAGCTAACTCGAACTGAATTCGAGTTACATAACTCGAGTTACCAAAAAGAAACTGAGTAAATTTTTTCCTTCTTCCTACAGTCCCAATTCCTTTAAGCAGCGTGTAGGCGGGAAAAAGCATCTGCTGAGGCCGTCAAACTGAGGGCCAACATTGCTAACATGGTACGTGTTTGTAATGGTGACCCTCCTACCTGGGACTATGTCTTCAGCTTACCACCAGGCGAGGTGAAGTCAAATTGACGTATCTTATATAGACTTTGTAGTCATGATGGTTTTGACGCTTTCCACCACTTCAAGTACGTACTAGATACTTTTTTATGCATCGGCCTAAGTTTGTTCGCGTTTAGGCCGGTACTACACAGCGTCGAAAGGTGCATTTAAACAAAAGCTACAACCCCAATTCAGTTTTTTAGTACCTAAATACCATTTAAGCCTACTTAGAGAGCAATCAACTCATGAAGAGTCAGGAGGGGACTTTTTAAAGTTACAAATCTGCTCTTCAATTCAGCCTTTTTTGGGAAATTTGAAGATGCTTTCATGGTGTCATATACCTACCTACGTACTGCCTATATACTCATTGTCAGTTCAAAGGTATAGGGATGTTATCGTCATGGTATCCTTGGTAGACTGTAAACAAAACAAAAAATTAAACCGCCGATATATGGGACCAACTTTGGAGTATATTCTTGCCAATAAAAAAAGAATTATGACAATCAGACTACTCTGTAAAAGATTAATCCGTGGTAATACCTTGCCTGTTTTCGTATCCTTAGGGTTAGATATTTATTTTCAAATTTATAAAGGATCAACTTCGGGGTATACTCTTTCCAATAAAAAAAGAATTATCAAAATCGGACTTCTCTGTAAAAAGTTATGCATAAAAAATACTTACTTATTATACATAAAAAATATACGTATCGACTTGTGAACCTCCTCCGTGTTTTGGTTAATCGTCGGTTGAAAAATATACGCGTCGACTTGTGAACTTCCTCCGTGTTTTGTTCTTTCGTCGGTTGAAAAATATACGCGTCGACTTGTGAACTTCCTCCGTGTTTTGTTCTTTCGTCGGTTAAAAAATATACGCGTCGACTTGTGAACTTCCTCCGTGTTTTGTTCTTTCGTCGGTTAAAAAATATACGCGTCGACTTGAGAACCTCCTCCGTGTTTTATTTTTTCATCGGTTGAAAAATATACGCGTCTACTTGAGAACGTCCTCCGTGTTTTATTTTTTCGTCGGTTAAAAAATATACGCGTCGACTTGAGAACCTCCTCCGTGTTTTATTTTTTCGTCAGTTAAAAAATATACGCGTCGACTTCAGAACCTCCTTTGTGTTTTGTTTTTTCGTCGGTTAAAAAATATACGCGTCCACTTCAGAAACTCCTTCGTGTTTTGTTTTTTCGTCGGTTAAAAAATATACGCTTCGACTTGAGAACCACCGCCGTGTTTTATTCTTTCGTCGGTTAAAAAATATACGCGTCGACTTGAGAACTTCCTCCGTGTTTTATTTTTTCGTCAGTTAAAAAATATACGCGTCGACTTGTGAAGCTCCTCCGTGTTTTGTTTTTTCATCGGTTGAAAAATATACGCGTCGACTTGTGAACATCTTCTGTGTTTTGTTTTTTCGTCGGTTAAAAAATATACGCGTCGACTTGAGAACCTCATCCGTGTTTTGTTTTTTCGTCGGTTAAAAAATATACGCGTCGACTTGAGAACCTCCCCGTGTTTTGTTTTTTCCTAGGTTGAAAATATAAATAGCTGGTATGTTTGGTATTTTCTCAATAGAGTAGAATAGGGCCACCCCATCCCTTCCCGTAGGTGTCACAGCAGGCGATTAAGGGATAGGGCTACTTTACATCCGGCAGTAAACATTCAGCCTATAGGTCCCTATTACTTGAGACCGAAAATCATAGTTGTCTAAATGTGGGTGCTAATACATATCTGCCTACACCTTCAGGGTTTTTCCTAGACAGCATGGTTTGGGGAAGCACCAACATATAGCTGTATTAACGTTAAATGCCCGAATGTTGAATTTCCTAAGTAGGTTCTGTAAGAATTCGCAAGATTATTCATTCCTTTTCTGCCAAATTCTCCTGCACTTTAACGCTTCTGATGTCGTGAGCGCTCATAAACCACGGTAACCGCTTGACATGTAAAAAATATCCAAACGTAAAGTAACTTTTTTATTTCTATTTGCGAACTATGAATACATTATTTAATTACATAAAACTATCGTCCTAACACCTCATCTATTACGTCTGACGCGCATAGTGGCGAAAGTTAAAAATTAATCTTAATTATTTCAATTCCCAAAATAGGATACACTAATAATCCTCATTAGAAAACAACGCTTAAAATAAACTACTAAGACTTTAAAAACACGTACAATTCATCATGAAAACTGCTCTGTTATTACACACACGAGACAACGAAAGCACTATCGTCATTAACCTTTCTGCTTGCCCGCCGGCTCGGTAATGTTCATCACGCAATGTTATGTGATTGGACGTTACTCTAAAAATGGTAATGTACGGACATGTGACTTATGTAAGGGTGGAAGAAGATCACGGAAGTGTGGCAGAAGGCTTGTTAGTAGTGTTATTTTATAAATTAGAGGTAGGAACTCACTCAAACCAGGATATCAAGGGCAATATCCTTGTGGCCCGAGTCCTCTGATAAACAACGGACGAGGCACTGGTTTAGGATTTTTATTTTGGGGCAAGAGGTCAGACAGCTTTCGCTGCTGGAACAGTCAATAAAAAATAATAAGTGGGCCTCGGACTAAAAAAGGAATAGGATCGCTGTGATTATGAAAATTCACACCGACAAGATCAGTAGCCTACTTTATCCAACCCGGGCTCATGGCGTTCGTGATTCTGCAATAACGGCTGGTCAAGGCAATGGCTAATAGAGGTGACACCAAGCAAACCTCACTGGCAAGATGATATATCTGCTCGTAACCGAGAGGATGCAGTAGTCTGATCTTGCTTTACTGTCGAGGCTAGGAGCTCAGAAGGAAGTCGCCCTGGACACCTAAACCGTAAGCTATAATGCAATCGGCATTGGCATACGAATGGAGAATAATCAAATGTAGCGTATATTTGTGTACGTCTGAATCTGTTTGGAGTGTTCTAAAGCAAACACATCAAATAATGAAGTTATCAATAGCATATAATTGACAGTTTAGCATGAAAGTAGATAATCGTGTCATACAGGCTAATTTCGGTGGACGTATTATTTAGTAAATGGGGAAGAAACAAACTCTATCGTCTTCAATCTAATGTGAAGTAGAGCGGTCGTGACTACGGGCGACATTCTCGGTAAGATAAGTAATTAACAATGTCGTTCAACTGTCTGTCAAATTAACGCCCTTTTGGAGAATGGCGTAAGTGAAAAGCTGAGTGGATTATATGTACGGTCGACAAAAGAGATACGGGTGCATCTTTACATAAAACTTTATATGAAAAAGTGCAACCGTATCTCTTTTGTCGACTGTACTTGGTTAAAAATATTAACTTTACATTTGAGTATGGACACTAGATTTTACAAATAATGTGCAGAAATATAGAAATACGAATTATAACGTAGACGGAACAAATATTCCATATAATTATTGCGATTATTTTGGTTTGAGACTACCCAGGATAGTAATGTGAAGTAATGATGCCGAAAAGCACTTATAGTGAGTTAGGTATGTCAGATTCAAAACAAACTACAAGGATACTGCTTACTTCACTGATTACTCATTTACTGTGCACTTTAAAAATAATAAATACTCATAGCCTACGAATAATGTATATTCGTAGCTCATAGCTTATAATTTGTGCCAAAGTCCGGGGACCCTTTCCCTTAAATGCATAATGCCTGGCTGACTTGTCAAATTTTGTAATAATTGCTCTTGTAGGGGCTAAACCCTGCGTCGTTAGCGTGCACGGTGGGATGGAACCAAGGGCTGGTTCAGACAGATTTATTGAGAGAGACCACTCTTTTGGAAAACTTCACAAAAATGCTGCTCGTAAAAATGCCACATACTCGTAATGTGTTTAACTGGTTGATAAAAAATATTTTCAGTTAGGATTTACCTGTAAGTAATCAATTGAAAGTGGTTAACATTTGCTGATATAAATTTATTCATTAATTTAATATTTTTAGTAGGTTAACGGTAAAGGTTAGCTTAGAAACTAGATAAGCTAGAACAAAATAATTAAGTCGCAGTTCAAGGTATCTGGGAGTGATTATATTAAAATAGTAAAATAGAGGCGACACTGACCTCCGAACACTGAGAGGAAACCCTACACTAGATCCTCTTCTGTCAATTAATAAGCAAGGCTTGGGTCCCTCAGACATTGTTGGATCTCCATACACATAAAACTGTAAGTAACCAATAACCCCAGCCATAAAAATAAAACAACGATGCATAAAAAAACAATAAAAAACACAGCAGAATTTTCAAACGTTAAAATTTCTTAACATAATAATTTTTCATTTGAAAAAAGAACTTTTATATCTTTTTTCCTTTTGTCAATGGCTGTAAAGTCTGAAGTCTGTAAACAATGCCATTTCTCTTGTGTTCACGAGAATGCTTTTGAACGGTTGCCAATTGCCGCCTTGGGAAAGAAAAATGGCGGCCGTAAAGCTGCTTTTCTATGGGAACGGCTAGTTTTATGCGATTTTAAAGTTATGAATTGCGACGAATAAAAATTATTATACACTGTACAAGTACTGACTGTGGGTCAACAACCACATTACTTGTAGACAGATGTTATGTTAGCTTGTTTTAACACAACTTGACCATTTTTTGTTTACATTAAGAAAGTATAAACTAGTTGAATGTAATTTGCAAATATGGATAACGGGTCTTTATTTGATTATGTATAATGTTTATTATGCCATAACTACTATAGTCAGCGTCTTAGACAGAGTAGAGATACTCAGAACGTTGTCTTCGAAATATACGAATTTTGTTTCAATTTTACACTCTGTAATAACCTTTAGCTTAGAATGCTTGATTAAAACAGAAGTAGGTACCTAATGCCCAATTCCTATGCATTCTAAAATGTATTTCCCAATGGCTTCAAAGGCAAATTTTTGTATAATTTCGTTCCTGTGGGCTCCGATACATTATTAGATTCCCACGATTTCTTGTAACGTTCACACATTCGTAATTACCAGGGCGGATGATTTTACATAACATTATTACCTACCTATCATGATCATGGCAGACGCCTTTTCAGTCTAACTGTGATATTTTCGTAAAGCGACTGCCATCTGACCTCTACAACCAATAGGCGATGGAAGTTCAGTAGTTAGACTAGGCAGACTTACAACTACAACTACTAAACTACAAATACCTGTAAAGTTACTTACCCACCTAATATTGATACTATATTTCGTGTTTCTAAACTTCCATATGTAGCTTTTTAAAGTAAACTATTTATTTCAATACGCAAATTTTTAACGCCGCGTGAAAAAAAATTGAGTCCAATAAATATAAAAGCAAGTCGCTATTATTTTTTTAAAAGCTATCAAGCATGTATTTAATTGATTACTAACTAACACGGCGAACTTCGTACCGTCAATATTTTTCCGCCCGCGTGGCGTCAGATCCCGTTCCCACTACACCCTCTACTATATTAAACATGTTTTATACATATAAATCTTCTTCTTCAATCGCTTTATCTATTAAAATAACCGCATCAAAATCCGTTGCGTAGTTTTAAAGATTTAAGCATACAAATGGATAGATATTGCCCGGAAGATATTGCCTATTATGGCGATAAGGCCGCCCTTTGTACAACAATTGGGTATTTTCCTGCACTTAAAATAAAATATTTATCTGAACTTATTAAATTAAGAATAGTAAAAGGGTGAATTCAATTGCGTCGGTTCGAATTCTATCGTTCTTATTTATTTTTAATCATTCACCTAACCATTAATAGTACATGATTTGAATATTTAATATTATGACGTCACAAATAAATTTTTCATACAATTTGCCTTATAACTTATCGTTTTGACGTTTAGTAAAAAGTAACTTATTTGACTAGTCAGTTAAATACCCAATTGTATTAAGTGTATCTTACTCATAAGATTTAATGTAAATGGTGTACAAATAAAGTATTATTCTATTCTATTCTATAGGGATAGAGAAAGCGACTTTGTTTTATACCATGTAGTGATCTTGCCAATATAAAGCTGCCTAATATTAACACAACAATGAGTTTGTTTATTTGAAAGTTTAAAGTTTAATCGCGTGTTTATATAGATATAATTTATATTAGCTAGTTAACTTGGGACGTACGCGTATTCTGAGTACATTTGTATTGCTTTAATAACTATCATGTAAAATAACTAAAGAATAATAAGGCAGGCGGAAGGTAGGACGCCTCCTAGCCAAATGGACTGTCGACCTGAAAAAAGTGTCTGGGACAGACTGCATGCGGAAGGCGGAGGATTGGATGAAATGGCGCGCATTGGGAGAGGCCTATGTCCAGCAGTGGACTGCAGTGGGCTAATTGATTGATTGATTGAAAATTGTAATTAGCCCCACCGGAGGCAACATGGGAACACCGAGGTTCTTATACTTGAGGGGGCCACCTCGAAACAGCAAAATGACCTGGGTGAGCCGGGATGCTAGGGAAATCTCTCATGGGCCACCTAACATCTGGTCATCTGAAGACCCGAAAAGGCATGCTGATTTGGTGTGAGTCAGATATAACTACCCCTGATAGTTAATGGGGTGGTGGAGAGGAACCCAGACGAAATATTGCAATTACTATCCCACAGGTTCATAAACAACACTAAAACTCGATTTTCCTATAATTTTCCCATTTAAATGGAACGTTTTAACTTGCTTAGCAGGCTTTAGTGCGGTCTAATCTTGTCCTAAATTTGATCTGAGAATCTCGCATCTAACCAGAGGTTTATCAATGGCTCTAAAACTGTACTAAAATGTTCACATTCAAACGAAACCTTTTCGCTTAGAAGTCTTTAGTGCATTCTATGAGTCTTGCTCTACGTTATCATCAAAATTTAGACGTCTGATTGTAATTGATTCAAATCTGATTGTATAAGAGACCGATCTTCCTCTACCTCGCACGATCTTGGGCGTCCAAACCAGGACCTTTTGGGCCTACTCCTTCTACCTGGCCCGGGCGGGGGCGCCATTGCAAGGCATTTATTATCTATACCACACCAGCGAAAGCGATATTTTTGCATTTTATCTTTATTGACGTAAGTGTAAGTGTAAGTGTGGTCTTCCTACTATAAGCTCTTACTGCACACTTAAGATTTCTATAAAATGTTCATATATTACTTTGCTTGAAAGTCTATAGTGCGGTCTGTGAATCTAACCCCAAGTATTTTACTCTATATCAGAGAAAAATATGATCAAGTCTCGCTTATTTGCATATCTACCGTATGATTATCAACTCGTTTATCTACGGCTAGCAGGTGGGAAAACGGCCTAACGCTGTGTTATGACAACTACTTTACAAAGAAAGTAAAACTTGCTATATTTGCATTGCATTTCAAATAGTTGATATTGTACAGTCGCTGTCAGAAGTAGCTAAACACAGAACAGCTTATTAATTAACTTAGCAGATTTAAATAAACGTATTCTCTGATTACAAACATACTTACTTACCATCATCATTAATTGATGTATTTGCAGGTAGGCTTGTGTTCAGCAAGGTTTGAGGACGACTGTTCTTAACCACACTTACCAGTCGTATTTTACAAAACGGTTCGAAGATACTTTATTGATTTGTCGCACGATTAAGTGAAAGATTTCTTTCACTTAATCATGCTAATAGCGTCGTTTACACGTACAGTTTTTAACCGCGCATCGGGACCGCGTTCCAAACCCCCGGGCCGCTCTGTCGGTTGGAACTGCGGATCAAACTGTGGTGATATATTGCGACTAAATTATGTCCACAGTTCGGAAAGGAAGATCTTTCATATTCCTGTGTTGTTTAAAAATGAAATCCCATGTGGTAGTGGCGTTGGCTGGGTTAGTAGTTGGTTTGGACAGCACCAGAAGACATTGAATATGGGAAAAAAAAAGGCGAAGATCTGGACGAATATTAATGATAAAAGAGTTACGAGACAATTTTCCAGAACTGTATAACGGCCTCCGCGCCCCAAGGCAACATTTCGCGAAAATATCTTTTATACATACTTGAGCGCGAATAAAACTGTCATACTATATGCGCGCGCCAATCGTCAGATGGACTGTTGTTTACGGCGTGGTTTTGGACTGGCACGTGGTAAATCCTTCGTTCAGATCCTGTACGTGTAAAACGCAGCTAATCCCGGGTTCTTCAAGAGGGGCGTAAAAAAGCACCTGTCGTAACCGTCAAGGAAGAGACGCCATATTTAGAATACTGATCCATATCATCTGGACATCACCCAAGCTTCTTGCCATCTACAGAGGTCAAGTCATTTGACTGGCTGAATATAATAAAAAATTAAAGGCACGTCCCCTTTTTTTTCTTCATCCGAATGTCAATTTGGCTACATTCAAAGGTTCTATGTGCTCTTTGGAACCAGAGGTCCGCTCTTTTACTTTTGACTTACCAACTGACACCCCAACCGGTTAAACCTGCGCCAGAACCTAGTCCATCAAGCCGTAGGTGTACTGACTTGCAAGGGAAGTTCACTTGGGCCCTGAAGATCTTGGTAAACACTGTAAACACAATGTTTTTAACCTTCGCATTATGTAAATTACTTCTGTGATAAGAACAATATCCGCTCTTGTTAATATGTTCTGCTTCCTAATACCTACCCTTATATGTAACTTATTAACTTTATATGGAAACAAGTACATATTTACTTCACTGCTTGTTGCTAAAAGTATCAATTTATATGAATGTTTATTTTACACTAGCTGTTGCCTGCGGCTACGCCCGCGTATACGTCGGATTTGTTGACATTAATGATCACTGCTCCGCTCCCTTGAGTAGTAGCGTGATGATATATAATCTATGTGTTATTCTGATGTATAAGCTATATTATTGTAAAGTTTCATTAAAATCCATTCAGTAGTTTAAATTTACCATATTTGTTAGAGAGATTTAATCCTTAATCCTTATGATTCGATTACCAGGTGTAGCAAGCGAGTTTTCAAAAATCTTTGAAAGCAGTTTTGTTTCTTTTTTAAAATAAAGGAATGTTTACTTTAAGTGAATTTCGCTATCTTCAATATTTAGAGTATTTCCCCTCCAGGTAAGGTTAAAATCTTCCACCCTGTATAACACACATCCATCCATACTCACAATCTTTCGCATATAGATAGATAGATGGATAGATAGATAGATAATTCTTTATTGTACACCAATAAATTTACACTAGGACAAGTAGATAGTATGTATACAGTTTAATGTACAATGGGCGGCCTTATCGCTGGAAGCGATTTCTTCCAGGCAACCTATAATATTAGTAGGATTATTAGCTCGTAATTACAGCATTTTATCGATTAGGATAAGTGCATGCATGTTTAAAATGTTCATTCACACTTTTTGGTATTAACTACTCGTATAATAGGGTTGTTTATTTATTATCGTAAGCTGTACCTTTCACAATAGTTTAATGAACTGTTTAAGTGAAATATTCTTGTGACAAACAGTTTTAAAGATATTTGAAATTGAAATTTCTTGAGTCTCCCGAAAACGCTTCATACAACTCCCTGTGACGACACAGTGCAGTGCAAATGTATGAAGTGCAAGAGAGTATTGCATTTATGTCAGTCCAAGTTGTGTTTACCCATGTACAATGTTTAATAAGATTGATTTGAAATGGAATAAGGAATCTCAAAATTTTGCCCTATTTCGAATGTTTATATTTCGACCTGTTTTGAGAACTAAAAATAATAAAAAAAGACGGGTTGCACTCCGGGAGTGCCGGCAGAAGTGAAAACTTTTTCTTTCTTCTTTCTTCGTTATATAAAGAGAAAAAGATAAAAAGAACATACCATACCATACCATACCTTACCTAAAATATAGCGCCAATCATAGAAACTATCACTAATTTTCTGTCAGAATAAATTAATGAATTACAAAAAGAAAAAATAATCACAAAAAGTGTCAGAAGCCCAGGTTTGAACCAGGTACTATCTGAAACCATAAGGACTTACAGTCGAAGCGCTTACCACTAAGCTACGAAGCTTATTAGCGTACTTAACAAAATAACAATCTGTAGCTAATGTTGCATGACGTCAGTCGTCGGTTACGGTTCAAAGGTCAAGTGATCCTGACGCGAGTTTAACACTTTTTACCCATCCAACGCTGCTAAAGAGGTTTTCACTTCAAAAGTCTTGGTTTCAGTGTAGTAAGGCAACATCTTAGTTCACTATGCATATTGTTGAGAATAAAACAAGCTTGTAACCAGTATTGGTGATGAACCCTCACCTCAGGACACTACCCTATTTACGGGTAGGACCGCGATCAAGGTAGGTTTCAGAGGTATCTCTTTTAGAGCATATCTGATTCCCTGACGACATAGACAGATAAGACGAAACATCGTGCAGTTTTACTCAGTACAAGTCTGAGATATGCTTGAAGGTGTCAATTCGTGAACAAAAAAAAACATAATTATTAACTACTTTACCGTTTCTTGGGTTAAATAACCTCCACTTTGTACATAAAATGTATAAATTAATGCAATGTTAAATGTATTCAAGATGTTTGCGTGATTTTTTGACTGACAAGATGTCTAATAACTTGAGCTGTCACTGTTTATATCTGTGCCCGAACCTTTCCTCCTCAGGTACAACCCTAAAATCGTTCCTGACAGCGTCTGACTACTTCTGACATAGAACCTGACGTCGGTAAATGGCAGCCGCCGACAGTTTTCAATGGAGCCTACAACACTTTGTTTACCGTTATAAGACAATTTGTAATGCAATTTTGAACCTTTTCAACATGAAACAAGGCGCTGAAATGTTTCTATCGTATTGTATCTTAAATATGTCGTTTTAAAAGCATTCGGTGTACAAAATTAATTAGAATAGGTAATTCGTTTTTGTGGAACGCTGTTTATAGGAAATGAAGTTTTGAAAGCTTATTACCTACTAAAAGATTCCCGAGGAGGGCCAGATCGAGAGGGATGGCCCTGGGTCAGCCGGGGTGCGAGGGATATGTCGCATGACAACCTCACCTTCGGCCTAGCACTACGACCCAGAGACGGCGTGCTGTTTAGTCGGTTCGAGTCCGACATAACCTGCCCCTCCGGCTCCGGAGAGGTGGGTATCCGCGGGAATTTCACGCACGTAAATAAAAAAAAAACCTACTAAAAGATTATGCTAGATTTATAATTTTGAGCCCGTGCGCCCTGCAACCTCGAGAATCATCATCATCATATTAGCCGCACATAGTCCACTGTTGAACAAGTTAAAGTCAAAGATTTTCATTCAATTTAGAACAACATGGTTGTTTCTTATTGACGTCAATAATAAATTCTACTTAACCTAAGTTTACCACCGCTTCCAAGGCGCTGATGGAGGAGAAACGGCGCAACAAACTCCACTACGGCATTTTTTAAGACGTCATATTTAGAGAACTGGTATGATACAGAGGCACGGAATGAATGAGGAATAGTATATAGACGTAAGATAGTTAGAAATTATGAGCCCTATGAGGGTTGAAGCACGAAAGGTATAGAAAGAAAGTGCGAGAGGAATAAAAGCGAGAACTGGTATGATATAGAGGCACGGCATGATTGGGGAATAGTACGCTATATAAGATAGTTACCGATGATGAACCCTGTGAGGGTTAAAGACACCTACTTAGACTAGACTAAATTATAAATCGTAGAATAGGGCTTCGACTTTGAGTCGAAGGCGTCAGTAAAAAAAAAAAAAAAACACAATATTTATATCCTTAAGGCTAAATGTTGAGGAATCTACATTTGTCTCGTGTCTCGTGAATATAGGCCTCTCCTATGGACTTCCAGAACGGCCGATCTAAAGCAGCCCACATCCAGCGCTTCCCGTCGACCTTGATAAGGTCGTCCTTCCTCCTGGCCGTTGGGCGATCTACACTACGTTTGCCCGTACGCGGTCGCCATTCCAGGACTATTTTGCTCCATCAGCCATCTGTTCTGCGCGCTGTGTCCCGCCCACTGCACAATAATATACCCTTGAAAACAATAATAATAAATATATATATACTGAAAGATAAGTTACTAGCTATTTCACCTGCGGCAACTGAAGACCCAAGACAGCGTGCGGTTTTAATTGGTTCGAATCTGTCATAACCACACCAACCAAACAGTCTCGCTGCACTATAAAGTCTTGGAATTCTACACCAGAATACGTGTTCTCTTCTTCCTACAGTCCCAAGTCCTTTAGAGCGTTTTCACATTGTTCGATATCCGCTATCGGAAGAAGTTAAATGTGTGTCTATATCTGTCTTTCACATTGTCCGGCCCGATATCGGTTCTCGGAGCACCACTGTTTTGGCCTGATATCGCGATATCGGATCACAAAGAGACTAAAACAGCGACTGCAAGCAATTTTCGACCTTAATTACATTTCTTTAGTTACGTGTCTTTTTGCGTTAATTGATGACGCTGATCACCAATATAAGAAAAAAAAACTCGATAACATGTCATGTCAATAAGGTCGTAAAGTCTTTTTATCCCTAGCACCCCTAACTAGTCTATGCTTTGGAGCAAATGGCCGTATCGGGCCGATTTTATCGGATATACGTGAAATCTCTCAGCGTCCGACACCGATATCGGATATCGGATGAATGTGGAAACGCTCTTAAGCGGGGCATAAAAAAGCATCTGATGAGGTCGTCAAGCTGAGAGCCATCATTGTAACTCTGTTGGTGTCCGTAAAAGTATGATTCCAAAGTTGACCACATACGACAACTGCAGAAGCAATACACGTATTTTTTTTTTTTTACGTGCGGGAAATCCCCACGGATACCCACCCCTCCGGAGCCGGAGGGGTAGGTTATGTCGGACTCGAACCGACTAAACCGCACGCCGTCTCTGGGTCGAAGTGCTAGGCCGAAGGTGAGGTTGTCATGCGACATATCCCTCGCACCCCGGCTGACCCAGGGCCATCCCTCTCGGTCTGGCCCTCCTCGGGAAGGGGGGGACCACGCGGTCCCCGACTCAATCCCGGTGTGGGGAGGCGCGCATCGTCCTACGATGCGCGCCGCCGCCGTGGCCTGCTTCTGCTAGGATGACGGGCGGCTCCACCCGTCACCCTCAGGCCCGCGCTCATGGGGGGCGGAGGTCAGTTTGCGCCCTCCGACGCCCGAGCCGCGTTCGGGCGCGCGCAGCGATGTCAGCGAGCCTCTCTCGCTCATCGCGCCGCGCCCGCTCTGCTGTCTCCTTCGCGAGCATGACCTGCTCGCAGAAGGAGGCGCTGGCCGCCCACGCATCCGCGCAGCGGACCATCGCCGCGAGCAGGGTGGAGAGCGTGAGCACTCTCACCCCCAGGGCCGCCACAAACTCCCGCCTCGGCGTCTCAAACGCCGGGCACTCCGTTGAGCGTGTGCAGCCCCGAGTCCACGCTCGCGTCGCAGTGATGGCACTCGGGCGTTGGCTCTATACCCATCAGATGCAGATACCGCCCGAAGCTACCGTGCTCGGTGATAATCTGCGTCTGACGGTACGAGAGGCTACCGTGTGGCCTCTCTAGCCACTCCCCCATGATGGGCCTTACCGCCGCAATGACGGCGTGCCCTGCGCGTGGTTGCCCAAGTCGTCGCTCCCACTCGGCCACCATGACCTGGTGGAGCCGGGATTTCTCGGCCCGAATATCCTCGGGCTCGGGATCGAATCCCCGCTCCCGCGCCTCCTTTCGAAACTGATATAGTGCCGAAAGGGCCCTCGCTTCCAGGATCCACGGTGGCGATCCGGCCAGGAGACTCGCCGCTTCGAAGGATATCGTGCGGTATCCCCTGATGGCCCTGGAGGCCATCGTGCTCTGCGCCGTACGGAGCAGAGGCAGGAATCTGGCCTCCAGGGTGTCCGCCCACACGGGGCACCCGTATAGGGCCATGGACCGCACGACACCCGCGTAGAGTCTCCTGCAGGAGGACTCTGGGCCCTTCAAGTTGGGCAACAACCGGCCCATGGCATTCGCCGTGAGCACCAACTTGGGGCGCAGACTTCGGAAATGCTGTCCGAAGTCCCATCGACCATCAAACACGAGCCCCAGGTATTTCAACCGGGGCTTTCACTGTTAGGCTGAGATTTCATTGCGGCTTCTCAATAGCCCTCTTTATCTGTATCGGAGTTTAACAAGTAATGTACGTGCATGTATCGGCAGTTGTCGTATGCGGTCATCTCAAAATCATACCTTAATGGTGACCGTCTTTCCTGAGACTTTGGCTTCAGTTTACCATCAGGCTAGGTGAAGTCATATTAACTACCAATCCGTCGTCATACTAACTTATTTTAAAAATTGCGTTATATTTATACAGCGCCGTCTACTGTATTTGTTTTGAAGTCGGACGATTTAATTGGGCATTAAATGATAAACAAACATATATAGAGTGTGAAGAGTTATTATAATTTCATACTAGATACGTTTCTGTTACATTAATTATGTAATTATTATAATAAATTACGAACTAACTCTGTTTTACTTCAGTTTGTTGCAATTTTTAGCGGAAGTGAAAAGAATTTTGATATAAATGAAGTGAATTTGAAATAATTCAACGTCTTGGGATATTTGGAAGATGTAAAACAATGTAACTATTTTGTATACAAAATATACATGGAAGAATCCCTCTGTTCAGTAGGATCCACTATCTTGATCCACCAGTGGATTGAATAGCACGAAGTTCACTGTGATCCACTGATTCTCTCGTTGGATCCTGTGATACTTGCATCTCCTAATATGCTCCACCAGGGGATCGAACGTAATTCAGGGAGTTTAGGAAGATCCACCACTGATCTCATTGGAACCTGTGATGTATTTTGTAAAAAGCATCTCACCCTTTCTTTTAGAAACAGAAAGGAAGCAACTTTCTGCACATGTGCAGCGTGCATGCACATATATTTGCATTTTGAATTGAAATAGAATTGGTTATTAAATGGAAATAAATAAGTGTCATTGTTTTATTAACACTGATCCCAACAAGATGTGCCCCCTTAGCAAGTGACAGTTGTCGGGTGGCGTATTATAGAATAGAATGACGAATTTAAGGGACGAATTGACGTTTATGACAGTCTTTTGACATCAAAATACGTGTCAATTTCATGCATTCATTCATCCCACATCATACATAAAAGTCAAAATACGTGTCGATCCGATAGATTCATCGTTACGCCGCCGGTCAACGAATTAGTACTTGTATAGGGGGCTGATCCTGAACAGCAGGATTCGCACTGGCTACATTGTTTTTCAATTTGGTACCGTCATTAGCTTAGTATTTAAGTGGTCGACCTTACGATCGAGGAGATCTAGAATTCTGGTCATTGCTCTACCTAACCCAACAATAAAAGGCAATGGCGAAGGTACCACTAGCGTCAGTAACCTAATGGTTAAGAAGGACTTACGATCGAGAGGTCCCGGGTTCGAATCCTGACCATTAGACTATTGACGTCAACCCAAGCAATTTATAGCTTAGCTGGAGGGGTTAACGGGAATGTTTCAGTTGGTAATATTCCCATTCAAATTCCTGTTTCTCTGCGTTAAAAAAAAGAAGAAAACAAACACACAAGATACACGTAAAAACATAACCTCCCCTTATCAGTCGGGGAAAAAAATCTACGTACTTACATAGACAGGCTATAAACGGATTCTCGTTAACATTTGTCTTCGTCTCCCGCCCGATCAATACCAATCTTTCACAAATGCTCCAGACAAAAACCGTACAAAACTCGAGGGTTCAGTATATTAGTCACTTAAAGCTCCTGCATCTGACAGATAGGGTGCAACCCTGTAACGCACGTCCAGCTTTATCAAACCCACACCTCATTCACAAAATCCTCTCGATTTAGCCCCGCGATTTCACAAGCCAAATTTGATTCTATCCGAGCGCCCGACTGACTAACTCTTTCTAACTTTATTTTGCTATAGCTCAGCTTCTAGTAGTCGTAGCGTGATACTTAATAACTTAAAATCTTCCTTGAAAACTAAGCTATTAGATACAAAAAGAATTTTCAAAATCGTAGTAGTAGTTTAAGAAATAAGCGCGTTTAAACAAACAACTATTCTATTTTGTTGCTTGCAAAGCCTAAGTAAGTTATAGGGGCTGCAAAGGTCTATGTGTATTGGTTGACGATGAGAGTGCTTCGGTAGTGACGTTAGAAATATTTGATGAGCCGTTTATTTTGAAGCTGTGGACGATAATTGTTGTGAATATGAAATTGAATTCATGATTACTTGAGCATGTTTTGATTTGAAGTGACGTTTATATGGAGGGTTTGTTTTGAATACCTAATGTTTGTAGTGTTTTATGTATAATAATAAATTCCACATTATATTTGGTAATAAATTTGCGTTTCATAATCAACTTAATTAGAAACAGATTTGTTTGAGAGTATGTCAATAATGTCAAAGATAAATCTTAGGTGCTTCGAGAGTGTGGTACTTTAAAAAGTCGTATTTTATCTTTTAAATGGCTCGGTTTAAAAGCAAGAAAGATGGACTGGATATCTTTAATTAAATAACCTGTGACATTGTGAAGTACCTACTTAATCTTTGTATTTATTGTTTACAGCATTGCAATAACTTAATCCTTACAGGTAAAACAATAAATTAAAATTTTAAAATGAAAAATCAAGGTTCAATCGATATAAACTTTCCCTATTTCCTTTTTCCTTATAACGGAATGTTAGAAGTTGCATCAATGCTTTAATAAATTTTAATTTTATTATTATTATTAGCTACACTAACTTACATTGAATAATAAAATCTCCATAGAAATAATGCGCGCTGACAGTTAAATACTTCTTGAGTTACCTTACTACTCACTTCAACTGATACCAGTTAGGTGTCGAAATAACAAGTATGAGAGAGATAAACAGAATGCAGTAGATTGCGCTAGCATTTACCAAACGAGACCCTGTTCAATAAATGCAAGCGCACCTAGTCGCTCTGAAACTTGGCTGAAAGTCAGTTTGCATCGGTGCAGAAATTACCCATAAGGTTCACGTACTAAGTTATTCAGCTTGGTAATTAGGGCTTGGGGATGGCGTGCATCAGCAGGATTATCATAACGATCTATGAAGCGGTATTTTTTCAGAGCAAGCCCATATGAGTCCCTTGGGATAGACATAGTAATATATAACCTATACATCTAGCTCTGGATAGCAGCCGAAAACAAAATCGCTTACAAAGTGCATCTGAGTATAAATGTAGGACTTTTATTTACCATACTTCCATTGCTTAGTGTTATTTCAGTTCAGTTTTTCTACGCTAAATGTCATCATTCGTTATTGGGTACTTAGCTGTTGCCCGCGTGGGTATCGATTATCGCGACCAAACATAGCCTATGTCCTTTCTCAAGGTCTAATCTATCTCTACCACCAAATTTCATAAAGATCAGTTCAGTAGTTAGGACATAGAAGACGGACAAACAAACAAACACACACACTTTCACATAAAGACAGGACTGAAAGAAAGATAGAGTTACTTTCGCATTTATTAGTACCTATTTATATATGGTATATAACAACATAGAACAAAACACAAAACAAAAAAAAACTATAGGTATTCAACGGCGTATCCACACTAGTCCTTACGGCACTATCCCGACTCGTCCTGGATAATAAAATTAGGCGCTCTGCGGACAGCGCTGACTTATGTTATTATCGACAAACAGAGTGGATAGTGGTGTACGGTGTATGGGGATCAGCCATGGTTATTAACTTAAAAGGTACGAGTATTTAATACCAGTATATGGGAGTGTTATTTTAGTAATCGAAAAAGCCGAAACTTTGTGCTCTTTTTTTTATTTGTTTACTAGTAAACAGTCGTTGAAGATTCTCTTATGTACTTCCTAGTTTCATCATCAGATCAAATAACTGCATTGTCACCATATAACGGCTGGGTTTCAAATTAAACCATTAGGAGTACGGTAAAATTGATTTTCAAAATGTGATTCATACTACATAATGCGACTTGAGTAACAAGCAAAATCCTTAAAAATAGACAAGGCCTAACCTTGTCTATTTTTTAGGGTATTGCTTGTGTTGTTGAACTTTCCCTGTTCGAAATATCGGAACGTTATTTTGGCTTCTCAAACTTTTGATTCCAAAATTATTCGCCAAGAAAGGGCTTAAATTTCACCCGCATACGGTGCAGAATATTCCATCAAGAATCAAGAAGTTCGGTGATTGATTCTGTTGCATCATTAAGACCCTAAAATTCCTTGCCAGCTCACGTGTTTCCTTCTTCCTACAGTCTCGAGTCCTTAAACAGGGCGTGAAAGAGGCACCAAGCTGAGTGCCAAAATTGTTAACATGGTACATGTTTAAAATGGTGACCCTCTTTCTTGTGACTTTGTCTTCAGCTTACCATCAGGCGTGGTGAAGTGAACTTGACGAGTCCAAAATAAAAAAAAAACATCAATACAGAACCACACGCCTCTTTCTTCAGAGTACAAACATTGCCTATTTCCTATTTCGAATCGTAAGCTATCTCTTTGAAACGTCATACCACAAGACGTTTAACTATGAAAAGCTAACAAACATAAGTTGATAAAGCTACATAAAAGTATAGTTGATGGGGTGTCCACTACAAAACTTAACCCTCTTTGAGTAAGAGATCTCCCCTCTGACAAGGGACTCACAGTAAGGCGTTAGCCGTACAAAGATGGATGAAGTGATCCGTTTTCTTCATATAATTAATCTATTTTGCTTTCTACAACCTCCATCGGATGTCACAGAAAATTCTGTAGCCTTACTTCCCTCAAAATCTAAAGAAAAGTAATTCCTGTCCATACTAATATTAAAAATGGGAAAGTGTGTGTGTGCGTATCTGTTTATCCGTCTTTCATGGCTAAACTACTGAACCCATTTTGATGAAATTTGGTATAGGAGTAGATTAGACATTGAGAAAGGATATAGGCTATGTTTAGTGGGGATAATCGATATCCATGCGGGCGGAGCCGCGGGCAAAAGCTAATGACTAATAAATGCACAACGACGCTATCTAAACTCGAAGCATATTCTTTTATTACACAATCCAAATGTTTCTTTCTGTAAATACTTAATATGTACATGCATAAATATTTTAATAATTCGGGATTTTTCCATTGCAGTAGGGAGAGATAACATCTACATGAGTACATAGGTACCTATACCTACTATTATAAAATTGGATTTTGGTCATTGTATACATTTGTAAATTGGAAATATTATAAAAAATTAGCAGAACCGGCAAAGGTTGTCTTGCCGCTATTAAAATAAGGGTGAAAATTTAGGATATTTTTCACAACTAAATCATAATAATATGAAAATAACAGAAGTGGCGCCTGGGTGAAGAAAACGCTTTATTTCCGAAAAATAACAACTTTTCGCAACGTTGCCACGCAGGCGGAGTCGCGGGTTACAGTTAATAATTATTATATGTGGAGTTTCAAACCAAGTACCCAATCGCATATACGTAGTTATATTGATCAATTTACAACTGCCCGAGGCGAGCAAACATACCTACACTAGAACTTAACTTTACAACAAATTTTAACGTTCTACAAATGTGGATAGTTTAGCTAAATCCTTAGCTTTTGCCTTCGTAACGAGTTTCTGCAGACGCCATTAAGTTTTATGGCTGGTGGTGTGAGTACCACCTGTATCCAGACGGTATGCATAGCCGTGCATACAAATCGATGCGACTCGCCAGTGGGACAATATAGTACCGATATCTATAGTGGGTACAAGTATACTAAATACCTGGTATTTAGGTATTAGGTTTAGGATTCGACAAACTCCTTGGCGTAGTGGTAATGAACGCGGCTGCGATGCAGGAGGCGCGGGTTCGATCCCTGCTCAATGCAAATATTTGCATGATTGAATATGGGCATTTGCATTGGTCTGTTCGTGCCTCGGAGAGCACGTTAAGCCGTCGGTCCCGGTTGTCATACGAAGACCTATGGCAGTTGTTGCGGGTAGTTGGAGCACTCATAATCCAACAACTAGTATAGCTGCAATACTTCGATGTCACCTTTAGGTTGTGGAGGTCAGATGACAGTTGCTGCACGGAAAATATCGAAGCCAAATCCTCAATTAGACTGGTAAAGCGGACCCTAGGCTCCAAGTTGAATAGCTTAGAATGCGGCTGGGATTAACGCTACGAGGAAGAAGAGTTAGATATTAGATGTTAATTACCTCCTGTTTACACATTTAAATACACAAAGGGTAAGCAGAGGCGTTTTAACACCCAAATTTCATCAACTATGATTTTCAGTCCCACGCGATACGAGGCGATTGCCGTCAGGCAGACACTGTCATAGGCTGTAGGTTTACTGTGTTAACAATCCTATCAATTAGTTGCTTTGAGACTCACAGGAAGAGATGGGGCCGCCCTAATCTAAACCAACTCGACAATAATAACTAACTCGACAATTCGTAACCGATACTTAATCGTGTTATTCTGTAATTGACTACCTAATCCCTTCCACAAATATTTCATATGAAAAGAAGAATTTAGGTCGATTCTCATGGGTTTGGCTGATTTTGAATGATGGTTTAGTTTGCTTTTGATTTAAGTTTAAAAACTGCATTGACTCTAAACACTTTTTTGTTTAACACTTGTATTAATTAGTGTGTTTGTAAATGAATAACTTACTTTTAATTTCTTTTGTGTGCAAATAAAAAAAAAAGTGGAGTTGACCTATAAATGATTGTTGCATTATGATCTGTAATCGTTGCATGAATTTAGCATAAGTTTTTTATGTAAACAATTGTTGGTGAACATAATAAAAAAATCGATTATGTAGAAGTACAAAATCTGTCACATAAAACTAGGCATCTGTACTTCGCTCGCTGGACCAATAACAAGTTATCGGAGCAATCGGCGCGCGTTCCGGCTGATTGGGTCAACGACTACCATTGTAACTCGAAGGCGATAAAACGGGAATACCGGGAAACTACAAATCAAACGAATTAGTTCCCGGGTTGGGTTCGATTTTATTAAGGTCTTTGACTTTATGTGGAGGAAATGGAATTGAACTGAAGCTAACATTAATTATTTCTTTCTATTTGCGTAATTTTGCTTTCTCCAGTTCAACTTCTGCAATCGGTTTGCGAATCTTTTGTCCAGGTTTTTTTATACCACTGAGGTGGAAGACAAGTACCTGGTCTACCTGATGGAAAGTGGTTACCGTAGCATATGGAAGTGTGCAATACCGGGGGAGTCACACTCGTGCTGCCGATCCTGTACCTAAACACAGATAGTTTCTGTGCCATCAGTGTAGAAGAGAAAGCAGGAATAGGCTTTAGTCTTCCCACTGACAGCACAAAAACTCTCCAGTGAGCTCCGGCTAGCCTACTCACCGCCGGGAACACAACACGAGGTTATTATTGCCGCGGTTTTCTGTAGATTCTATGATTGGTTAGCCCTGGGGTTCGGGATATGTCCTGGTTTTATGACACTTAGGCATTTTCAGTCATGGAGCCGATGGTTTAGCTCAAATGTATCCAGGACTTAAGTTACAAATACCTCCTTAGGGCTCTATAAGGATAAGTTTTTTATGTAGTACCAGAACCTCATGACTTCACCCCGCAAAGTGATTTATGAAGATTGAAATCTGTACTACTTATTAGTTATTACAACTAATAAAAAAACTGTAGCAAATTGTTCCAGCTTTTTTATTACAGTAGGTAACCAAATAATAAATACATGAAATTGTCTCTTACTTTATAAATAAAATTTATACATTCATGTTTACATTCCTAAACCAAAATTTGCAACAAAGCAACGAATTCTCACGAACATTATGACTCACTCCAATTGCCGAAGTCGTCTCTCTGTTTTACTGTGGTAATTTATCGGCCATAGACGAACCGATTGGCTTTTTCATCGACCAATACTGCAGCTGTATTGGCGAATTTATTTGCTATCTGCAATTTAGGAGTAGCCGTATCAATTTGGCCCGTTTTTATGTGATAAAGATTGGGCTGAGAAACTTTGTAGATTTATGTTGGATTTTGATTCTTTAAAAGGCAAAGTTATTAGTGCGTCAGAATTCTGTAATTGATAGATTTGTTTTCTTTTTTTTTAACCGGACTGATTCCTAAACATACCCGCCAATAAGCATGTAAAAAGACAACTTGTACTTTTAACAAAGTTTGTCTACAAATTTCTTTAGCTTCAAGGTACACTTCCGAGAATATGTTGACAAATTCGATTTCCAAATCTCATTACACACGTCCTCATTGAGTTTAACTTAAAAAATTGCCAGTAAAGTTAATCATAATGACCTAAATTCCGCTCAAGACAAATCTAAAGACGGGTATCCATTGAGGCAGTTTACGGATCTAGCGGTTGCCCCAAAGTCGCGAGACAGGACGGACTTGTCGCAAACCGAAGCCATGCCGCCAGTCAAGCGACGTCAGTACATGCCCGTGCTTAAATTCTCTTAGGAGAGAGGCCGGATCATTATGGACCACCTTACACCCCGGCATTTGAAGACTTAAAACAGCACGTGTGTGCACGCCTTTTCCTTACATATGAATTTTCGCAGCCCACAGCACACTCATGATGAGGTAACAAGCCACGAGGCTGCGCAAGTGGACACTTGGCTTTAGTTGATGCATTCGGATGTACGGTTGGTAGCCCTGTCCGTTTAAATCTCCATTATAGATGATACAATAGATTGTTCTTTGTGTAACCACTTATTGCGTCCGATGTCCCACTTCGCAGAATGAAGTCTTATTGACCAGTAAGTGTGTGGTGTGCCCATTATTCTGTTATTAACCGTTTTAGAGGAAAATTTTGGACTTCGATCTGTTATTATTGGACGTAAATTATGATATTTGGTGTAGATTTTTTGTTAGGTGTCCTTTTTTAATATGTTATTATAAGACCTCACCAAGTTCTTTGGGCCCAACACTACCTTATATGCTTACGTGTACATCTGCCGATTACGAGTGGCGGAAGCTTCTCTTTTGGGTTTGGGAGGTCAGTTCACAGTTTCAACCGTAAAAGTCAAGGTAAATCATATGACAGAAAGTATAGGGAAACGAATCGTGAGTTAAAAGGTACAAGCTGGATGTAGCTGGGACTAATACCGTTTTGATTTTGATTACCATGAGACCCAAGGCAAAAAGTTTGGGTACAACCTGGATTGTCGCTGATAGGAATTACAAAGTAGGTATGCTAGTAGCTCTTCTCATAAGCAATGCAGAAGGTATTTAGAGAATAGGGCTATTCACAATTCGTCAGTTAAAATACAACGGTAAGACACTTTATCAATGAAAAATAATTCCAAACACATGTCAACAGAGACCTTACATTTTTGAATTCTTTTGATCCATTGATACACCCATTGAAAAGATGTATTCGGCCTATTAATGTTATAGTAATCGATTGTATCAAGTGGATAATCATTGCAAAAAGAGCGTTATAACAATACATTAAAGTTTATCTTGCTATATACAGTAATTGTATGAAATAATACTCCACTAAAGAAATAAGAAATAAAATCGAACACAATATCAGACAAACAGATTAATATTTACGATCACATCTAAGTTATATAAACATTCTATTGCCAAAAATCTAACACATAACCTAACAAGTTGAATACATGGATTAATGGGGCGTGATTGTCGATATTCATAAATGTTTCCAGTCATCATTATAACCTAGATTTGATGGATTACTAACTTTCGGATCGCTACAAAGCATATTAAATTCGCAATATGAAGAATTGGTATTCTCGTATTTACATTCCAAATCAATCACAATTAGGACATACCTAGTCTCAAATATAGGCTCATTAATTATTTTCATCAACAATAGACCATAGTTCGTTTAAGAAATTTGTCCTAAATTCGACACAATCTAAAACTGTTCCATCACACTTAATCAAAAATATTTCAACTTTCGATTCTTATTCTAAAGGTTCCGAACAAAAAACTTACAACGTCATCGATGTAACCCATTGCGAAAGTTCGTTGTTCATATGAGCCATGTGTATCAACAATAAAGCGCTTCTACATTACCTACATGAATTCTGTTATATAACTCGGCTTTGACCTAAAGTAATTAGACACCAGGGTGGTAACAATTAGTAATACAACCTACTTTTAATAAACTCATTAATGATGTACTACTGAGCATTCAACAAAAAAATATATGTTGCAGCCAACAAGCTTTATCAGGAGTTGAATTAACTGCCTAGGCTGTTAGCTAAACGGTGCATTCAATTAACAGCCTGAATGATGTTCAAACTTTTGATTAAACGGCTAGACAAATGGCTTAAATCGATGAAGTTTTAACTACTTACCTAGCCATTTAATCGAACTGTTAGAAAAGTTACTTATTACTGTATGGTTATAAAAAAATAACTACGAAGTCTAATCCGCTCCGCTCCTGCATTAGCCTTTTAACCTAACCTATCTAAGTCAGATTACGCAATTATCTTAATTAACCTATCACTAATTTTCTGTGAATACACCTCTGCCTATCCCCTCGGGGATTGTAATAAATGATACGGCTGAATGGTTAGATAACAGCCTAGGCAGTTAATTGAACAGCTGATTAAGGTGGCTATGACATATATTATCTTAATATATATAAATCTCGTGTCACAATGTTTGTCCTCAATGGACTCCTAAACCACTAAACCGATTATAATAAAATTCGCACACCATGTGCAGTTCGATCCAACTTGAGAGATTCGCGATAACCGACATCCACGCGGGCGGAGCCGCGGGCGACAGCTAGTATTATATAAAAATGAATCGCTAAATATGTTGCTAAGCGCAAATCTCGAGAACAGCTGAACCGATTGCGCTAATTCTTTTTTTAGAATATTACTTGCAGTACGTGGATGGTTCTTACGCAGAGAAAAATTGTGCAGAGATTCCGGGAAGGCAAAATAATTGAGTGACGCATAATGGCTTAGGGGTGCTACGGGGTTGAAGTATACCACGGGCGAAGACGAGGCGGGTCAGCTAGTTATACATAAAATAGTTGCGAAGTGTAAAATCTTTCTACAAATTAGGTAAATAATTAATTAAATTAAATTAAATTAAATATTAAATATTCCACAACATTTCACACAGCGCTATCTAGACCCATGGTAAGCATAGCTTAACTAGCTTGTGTTATGGAATCGAGAATGCGGATAAACATACTTAGATACTTTTTTTTTGTAAATACTTACATATTATACATAGAAACACCCAGATCAATGCAAATATACATATTCATGCATACAAATATTTGCACCGAGCGGGGATCGAACCCGCGCCTCCTGCGTAGCGGCCGCGTTCACTACCACCAAGCCACGGAGTCAGTCAACAAGAACAAGTTCCTATTAATAATTTGGATTAAAAAGAGCTTCGTTTACGTGAGTTTGAAAGGCCCACTGTCGTGATAAAGGATGTTCAAATTTTAGTCTCGATCTGTCAAAATCAAATTAAAAGTCAAAAGCAATATTCTCATAATGCAATTTTTAAGAAAGAACATTGTAATAGTTTTAATGTCGTAGATACTTATACGGTAATTAATGTTTTTTATAACAAGAATTGGCCCTCTTTTTATTGAAATCGTGATCTGTAGAATATATATGTAGAATATACTGCTTCCGGGCTTTTTGGTCGTGGTCCATGTGAAACTTGCGTTCCAGACGTTTCGTCGATTACTGCTGTCGTCTTCAGTAGCGCAGGTCCGGGCGACGACGAGTTCGTGATAGTTTTTTACTATTAGGAGAACTTAACCTATATTCTATATTCCTATTAAGAAAGAATATCCTAAACGGGAATGTTAGTATTGTAAGTTTAGTTAAGATGTGGAAATACAACAGATAGTAGCGGAAAGCGTGAATACTTGGCAACTCCCTAACCGTAATATAATATATAAATATTCCGTGGATCAGAAATTTCTTTTCCTATCGTAGTCAATTTCCCTCTACCTACGACGCAATGGACTCGCACAGGCTAGTTCAAGAAAAAATAAGAATTTAATCTCGTATCTTTTTCATTTTTATGACTTTGTTGTGCTACGCGCGGTCAACTTAAATTCGTACATTTACATGACTCACTGTCTCAATATTAGCCATATCATAAAATTAAAACAAACAGTGTCTTAAGCAACATTTAATAACTCAACAATTCCAACAATAAATCATGTTGAAACCGTTGTGTTCGACCCTGAACGAGAAATAATCGGACAGATAATGATAAAATCTGCTATTTTGCTAGTTAAAAATGAGATACTATTAACGGTCAATATTATAACAACATAATCGGTCTTATAGATAATTTTGAAATTTGAAAAGTTTGAGTCAACTAAAGTAGTACCTGAACACAAGCTGAGGTAACAGTGAGCTGCTGACCACATATGTCGGAGGACCTAGGAGTGAAGACCGCGAGACGTCAAATGGAAGGTGGGACGCCTACTACCTGGAAAAGGTGTCTGGGTTGGACTGAAT
Organism: Eilema caniola; assembly: GCA_949126895.1. NCBI lineage: Eukaryota > Metazoa > Arthropoda > Insecta > Lepidoptera > Erebidae > Eilema > Eilema caniola. The sequence goes on from OX421467.1 coordinate 24,060,515, forward strand.
GCGGAAGACGGACTTTCATTAGTCTTTTGGACTGCAATAGACTAATGAAATTGATTAATTAAAAGTAGAGCAAATCCAAGAAGGCTAACTAGAGAGAGTTTTTATTTTAAAGTGACAATAGTTTCGCATTATGGTGAAATTTTCGTAAAAAACATACCATAACGCGATTGCAGCGGCGATACCTGCTGGGTCCAAACCTTCACGCAAGTGCAAGCAATAATTTGGCAAGGTTATATTTCAATCACAGTATTGCAATAAAATTGACACTTAAACATACAAAGGCGATTAAACATATCGCTCATTGGAACAGTATGTTTGAAAAGCGACATCCACGTAAGTGAGGCTGCAGTCATCAACCAATAGATACATATAGATAGTTTACCTCCCAAGTATTCTAAACATGTCTTTAATTATTTCTCCAATATTTTCTCATGGCCAACCGGAGACGAAAGTCGCTTGCGATAAATTGAAAGCGCGGTGGACGCAGATTCATATCAAACCACGGCAGAATTAGCAGCAGCTTCGTACCCAAGAGACAAAGCGATAAAAACGCCCGTGACGTGACTTGCCTTATCTTATTGAATAACGTACAAATGAGGAGATGCCGAATCGAATACTTACCCGTCATGAAGAGTAGTTCCTGAAGGACAAAAAAGTTTAAAATGTCTGATGTATTTTGTTGAATTTAGGAAAGTAGTGGAACTAACCATGTCCTTAATATCAGGCGATTTTATAATCGTTTCGGAGCGAAAGATTTTGGGCACAGTTTCGACTGTGCAATCGTCTCAAAGTATTAATTCGGGAAGTATTATTTTCAGCCCCTATGCATTTTTCTTTCACCTTGCATTTTTATTCCTATAAATTGAATAATGAACTTGTACTTTTCCTCAAAGTTTATTTTTATTTTTGAACCCGTTTCAATTACCGATATTTCAAAGGTTTACATTACAATGGTTTAAAATTATTATACTTCTAAATACTACAATTGATTGACGTAACAATATAAGTCTTCAGGCTTTCACGGCCGGCGTTGCATTGACGTAACGTTATTATTTTTTTACATTTTCTGATCAATTTTATTTATGTTTGATTTAAAACGGTTACACGTTGATATTAAAAAAGTCGAGTCTTCTCCCTAATCCTTCTAGGTTACCAGGTGTGATTATATTTATGTATTGTATTATAATTATAACGCAAGTCAATCGACCCGGAACAAGTCGAACAAATCATGCCAGTTCGTTTTCAAGTAGATCACTTGACCTGCCCATATATGTAGGGAAAACAATATTTCCTATGAACTGGGCCCAGCGTTTGTCAGGAATGCGGCCCTTGAAATAGTTAAGGCAATGCCCTGTTTGGTTTCTGTCTCCATTCATATCTATCTTGATTGATTTCATTGATAGGTTAACTTTCATTTTATTGATATGGTTAAACATCATAACAGGCTGAGGGCCAATTGCGTATTATCGTGTATTGTATATAAATTATTTCTATAGCTTATTAAATTATGGTAATAGAGCGGTATAAGTTTATAGCTTTTATCAAGTCCAAGCTTTTATTCAATCACCCATCCAATTGAAAATAGTAAATGATTTGACTATTAAATATTATGACGTCATAAAAAAATATTTCTTACAAGTTTCCCTCTGTCCAGTAGGATCCACTATCTCGATCCACCCGTGGATTGAATAACACGCCGAAGTTTACTGTAAACCACTGATTTTCTCGGTGAATCCTGTGATTCCCTTACTTATAAAGCGTTTTAACTTATAATAAAAAGTAACTAGTCAGTCAAACACCTAATTCTCGTAATAAAATCTGTTCAAAATTCAATCTAATTTAAATCTCCCAAATGTCAAAAATGATCTCGATGTCAATGAAAATTGTGTTAAGTATGATCAATACCATTTTTTTTTTGAGATTGAGTTTAGATCGAGTTTTTTAATTGCCTATTTTTATGTTCTTTGAAGAGCTAAGAAAAGTATTGTTACGAAGAAAGGCAAAAGCGATTAGTCCTAATTTATATTTATAGAAGTGATAGATGGGGCCCACCAACATCTTTGAAACCCAAACAATCAATGAAAGAATTGATTTCGTTTATTCAGTTTAGGCACATGAAGAGCACATGTGAACGTCACAATTATGCCAAAAATGATTAAAATAATATTTATTAAATTAAAGGAAATAAATCATTTGAAAATGATTCTATTCGCTGATTCGTTAAGTTGATTCAACTGAGAAAATACCAGCAAGAAGCTCAGTGAACAAGATTATCCTTTTTTAATGCGGTTTTATTTAAAACAAATTTATAATATGGGAGCAAGCAAAAGATTAGGATGACCATGCCTTTTTATCATTAAAATATTCAAGTCAACCTCATCTCTATACGGCTATACCTGCTTATTAACATATGCTGTGGTGCAGGCTTTCCTGTCAGGGTTAGGAAATCATATGATAGCTTTCATAGAAGCCAAACTAAACAAATATAGGGGAAAAAGAAACTGGGAGTAACATTTAGAAAATGAAAATGATGATGATGAAACATTCACAAACTTCCGCATTTTCAATATAAATGAGAGTAGTGAAATTCATTGCGTCGTGAAATTAAAAACCCATCAATTTAATGAACTTAACTAACATTTAATTTCGTTACTGCGGTTCAATTAATGTGTTTGCTATCATAATCTAAGTTCAATTTAATTCAAGTCATTCAACCGCGATTAGAAGGTATTTTCCACTTCTTAAACTAACAATGCACTAAATTATAAGATTGCACAACTAAACCTAATAATAAAACAATAAATCATACAATCAAGGGTCATGTTTGACATAACTAATAAAGTTTATTTGGAGGTAGTGTTGGTTTCCGTTTAGCTGATAGTTTGCGGTTGAGAGTTTGCTTTTATAAATCACTTGAAAAAGGATAAGATCCATTCGATATTTATGTATCGAAACATCCCTATATTCACAATCGATTAATTAATCTAGTCGTCTTCTTCATTCTAGTCATAATCACAGTCGCATCCGAAGCTTTAATTATTAATGTATATGGTATTATTTTCTTGTCTCAACTGAATGGATGCCAGCATAAATATGAAATTTTGGTAGTTGATGATTTTTGTAGTTTAAACCTTGTTCTAAGCCTCACTAAGCAGAGATTTCTGGTAATCCTAATGAAGTTTATACACAGACCACGAACATAAGATAAATTCTTTTGCTTTATAGTTCACGTTACACACGTTATATAGCTGTAAATAATCTATAGGCAGTAAGTTTGTAAAATATTATCTGCGAACTCTCTGCGTAATACTCACTGGCCCTAAAACTGATTCAGAAGCAAATTTAATAGTGGACAGTTTCGTAATATGATACGCAATGCTCGTAAATCTCAATCAGAACTATTGTGAGTTGGTCCATTGCACTTTATCGTAGATTCAAGTAGCACATGATGTAAGTGGTGCATTATTTGGGATCATATTCAATTGAAAAAGGTAGCTGGCATAGATTGGATGCGCTAGGCGTAGATTATATTATGACCCACCTACTTATTCTGTTTGCGCTTTTCAAACCACAATATGAAATTTGAATGAAATTTTAAAAGCACGTTACCCAAACATTCAAATCGACTAAAATAGGTTTTTTTTAATCGGTCTAGGCGAGGTTTGAAGCGATCTTTGTCTTACAGGGGCAATGCTTTGACCACTAAGCTATCAGACCTCGCCCTAACCAATCCAAATTTCTCCTTTATATCCATCTTTGAGGCAACGGTGGAGAGTTTACCAATATTCTCACGAACTATCGGAACCAATTAATGATTTTTCAATCAATTTTAAACATTGATTTTTGACTACTCCGCCCAAACAATTTGAATAAAATTTTTAAAGCATTTTACATGCCAAACACTCAAAGAAATCGCTGGTTCAAACCCCGCTTAGACTGATTCAAAACGTTTCCTATTTTAATCGATACAATATGAAAGCACATTGCAAAAATAAACTCTAGGCAGAGAAAATGCTACCGAAACGATAGATTAAGTGGACAAGCTTACCTATTAGTCGATTTAGTTCCCAACGGATATTATTAGAGCTGTCAGTACATAGAATCGAAGAACAGAACGACTATTAAACTACTCCTCAGGCAATATTACTGTGATACTGGGCTTGATACCTCGACCATGGACTACTGAAAAGTTGCCGAAAGGTCGGGCTGAATGTAAATAATAACAAGTAAATCGCGATACAGTCAGAAAAAAAAAATGGTTTGATTGCAAAATATAGGCTAAAAGAAAATATATTTTCCGTGTTACTGCTTATTGGACAGTTCTCTTAAATAGCAGGATGTAATAAAACTGAAATGTCTTCGGATGTCTGTTGATTTGACCCAAAAAAATTGTGTAATATGAATTCATATTACAGTGATTTATTGCATTTTTTATGCATTCATGTTGGTATATCCTGAAGAGGTAGGCAGCCACTACACACGTTCCTACGCCTGTATTTCTAAGCTAAGGGTCAAAATTATTGTCATCTAGGTATTTTGTGAATTTTGAGATTGCATTGATATAATGTCTAATGAGTAAATATTTAAAGACTGCTGTGTATTGAGAATACAGTGAATGAGAGTGTATCGAGAGAGTAGGTATTCTGTGCATGATGCAATCAAAATAATAAGGTATTTGACAACATTAAAAAAAATACTACAAATAATTGTCATCCTGTCAGATAATAGCGTAAAAAGACATTTAAAACTATAAATTAAACTAAAATAAGCATATTTTTGTGAGAAATCGAATTTTTATCTGTGACGAAAACGCTCTGTGATCGATCACAGCACTGCTGACGTCACACGCAAGTGAACACGGCTTTGTGACAGAACAGAACAGAACAGAAACAAACAATTTTTGTGGATTATTTATAGACGTATTTGTACATTGTGCAACTACACACCATTTATACACCATTTTATTTACAAAGTTTGAAGAAAAACTGTATTATTTATTTTACTTCACTGCTTTAAGGTCCAAAATTTTCCAATATTTGTCAAATACCCTATTTAATAGAGGAGTTTTGGCGCGAAAATAATTATTAAAACAAAGTGACATTCACGGCGGGCGGTAGGTACTTTATAAGTCTTCAAAAGTTTAGTAGGTATATTAATATGATCAATAGTTATGTAATCGATTACTACAGTGTGCAAATTCCTAATTCCTAGTAATCACATATAACTTACCTTCGAAACCTAGGGAATACGTAAACATTCACAATTAAAATCAGAATGAGGAAAAACTAGAAACTTAATTGAAAGACTTAGGATAGGTTACTATGGCGGGCTTCCTGTTTTTGACATTCCAATATCACACTAAGGAAACACATCGTAAATCCAAATAAGAGAGCTATTATAATATATTATATATATAGTATAGTTATCGCATAGTTCTTTTTTTAAACGTGATTTAAAAAAGGAACTAAAATAGTTCGGGTAGCTACAAGAGATTGCTTTTTAGCGGTGCGTGCAACATCAATAGTTTCCGGGTGGCTTTTTGAGTGGATTCCTTTGCCAATTATGCCCTAGAATGGTGGGTTATGCAGTTTTATACATTGGAGGTGACTGTGCAGGAAATGTCACATGAAATTGATTATTTTATTTATTTAAAAAAAATGTTAAATAAAGATACATTTGGTACTTATTTATTTTATCTATAGTATGTAGCTATGGTTTTTCAATAAAAGTAAGTAGGTATATGCAAATAACACTGTGTAACCGAGCCTTAAATAGAGATATGCAAAATACTGAATCAATGTAGCATTTTTTAAATCTCACAGGGTTCTTCCTAAGAATTCACAATCTATCATAACAAGTTTGAAGAAATGGCGTATAAATATGTGTGTTGTCAGGCTTGCTATCCTCACACGGGAACAGTCGGCAGACCGTAACACAATGTATGGGTAGCTATTATCTAACGATCCAAGATGGCGATACTGTTTACAATCTCACATTTCTCACAGACAAAATGGCCAATGTTGGTGCAGTTTTTGCAACCATATGAAGTAAAAGCCCAACACAACTGGTACCTAACTACTTTGTGTCATTCAATGGCAAAAAAATACTTTTCACCGTATAAATAGATATTGTACATATTTAATTTACAAATGTGTATATTATCTATGCACAGAAAACACACCTACAGACTATCAGTGTCTAAGTATAGCAACTTAAAAAAAAATTGCAACTGACATCATTTTGAAATAGGAAGTCTTACCAAATTGCATCCACCTCATTGGTCAATCGTGTTTGATTAAGAAAAAAAAAAAGATAATAAGTACTACATAGGTAGTCCTCTATTTGCTTTATTAAAATTAGATTACTTTTGGTAGTTGGTGCTTTCATAAGGCTGTATAGTCAAACATTGTACCAAAGCTTGACTCCAAGAGCCAACGTTCAGACTGCTTCCGAGTCTGCAAGCTAAATAAATATACTTATTATTGCATTGTTGTTTATTACACCAGTATAGAAACTTGTGGCGTTTGGTTCTTGCTGTTTATTTTTATTCAATGTAAACTAAGAACTAATTGAGGGACTGTAGTTTACTTATGCCTATGGGTATTTTCACCCAAGCAGTTTGTTTGTTTTCATATCAGCCGACCGCGTGCAGAACATATATTACATATACCTACATTACTTGATAAACTTCCATACGGATAAAGGGCACCATTTAGACGCCGAAATGAATTATTACATTACCTTTACCATAACGTAACCATTACATACCTGCTGCATGCGTCTGCTGTTGTCGTATGCAGTCGGCTTCAAAATCGTATCTTTATTTGTAAATCATCTGTTTAGTCGTTAACTAAACAGATGATTTAAATAGGTAAGTATTTTTTATGAAGTTACTTCAGTTTTCTTTCGGTAGGGTTTAGGCAGAACGTATTACCATTTTCAATTCCGATTGCTGAATAAAAGCATCTCATGGAACTTTGGTTGACAATTTCGAAAACTTATAATGTAAGGCCTATAATCATACTTAATTCGTCCACTTTCACACTATTTAAGAGTATAATATTCTTGCACTTGACTACATATTGTAATCAATTTAATTAGCCGGATATAATCAGGGCTCCTATTAGGCTTGACCAACCGTGACAGAACTAGGGACACGCGTTCGTATTAGCCGACACATTTATGTCAGTTTAATTTTACGCCAGTTCTATCTTCTATCACACCTCGGAAGCTCTCGGAAAAATGTATGAAACAATCGCGTTGTAATTACTACAAACGTAGCTCGTGTACATGCACGGTAGTGTTGATGTGTGAGAAAATTAGAAATGTCATGGATGGCAGTATTTGAAATTTAAGCTAATTTTCGAGTGAGATAGCGTGATTTTTCTCACTCTATCCGTGGGTGTCATGATTTACGTCACATCCGACGGAGGCGACAATCCTGCTGTTACAAAAAGTCATATCAGTGATTTTGACATTAAAACGTATTTCCATCTTTTTTTTCGCTTCGGAAGAAAAGAATATGGCGATACATTTTGGTCCTGTCAAACAACAGAATTGGCACAAATAACAAAACAATACTACAACACGATTTTGATATGTTTATAGTGTAATTAAAACCGAATGTGTTTATAAAAACTAGCTGTTGCTAACGGTGTCACCCGCGTGAAATTTTTCATTTATTATAAATATTCTCCGTACCGTTCGGTCTATAGGGCACATTTCTTAACCGATTGTCACCAAACTTGGCATACGTCTCTGATTTAAAAAATAATTTTTGCCTAGTGCTTTTTTAATCGGAGGAGAAAAGTGGTGCCTTTTCTGTCGCGTTATTTATGAACGGATTTTGATGATTTTTGGCTGAAATATCCAAACATGAGGTAGTTGGGGAAAAAAAAACATGAAAAAAGGGGGAGACGTTTGTTGTGGCTTTTTTAAGAACGGGTTGTCAATATTTATTGGTGAAGTATACAGAGAGCTATAAAATAAAGATACGTATCGTATAAAAGAAATATAAGTGAGGATACCAGATTTGATCTCTAGATGCCAAAAAATGATCTGGAAATCTTTACAGTACTACTAGTATTTATCCCTTAGTAATTAATGCTCCATTGCCAAGGGTGAGGTAAAACATTTCTTTGTAAATGGTGTTTTTATTACTTACCAAGGTTTCTGAATGACACGGATTTTATACCCGGTTTTTGTAATAACTATCCTAATACTTATTTAGAATTGTCAACGGCGAGTAGGAAATTAGAAAAATGGCAGTTGAGCACACTTTAATTTAATAGTGTTAATTTATTTAAGTATCAATTATAATTTATACTAAACGGAAGTTCACGGAAAGATATCTATTTATATTTTTTAGAAACAAATGGTTTTAACCGCTCTATACTTTATAAAATTTAAGAATCATAATTTTGACAGCTCACGCCTATGAAGTGTGGCGTTTTTTTTTCGATTTGAATGTATCACAATTAATGTCGTCCATCATGGATTCCGTCATTGCCAGGTACCGCCCATTTTTTAACCCTAGAATGTATACTTATCTAAATCTGCATCATATGCTTTTGAGTTATAATCTTTATAATGTTAAAAAAATAATTAAGAACTGGGTATTCTATCCTTTATTTTATAGACCGTGTTAATTTTCAATGTTGGCGCACCTTCTGGGTGAAATTTAATTCCGGTTTACAACTATCCAATGTAAGTAAATACTCACTTAAATAAATAAATAAAATCGTAGCTTTCGAATACTAATAAAGTAATAAGAAAAAATCATGTTAATATTTTAATATTTACTTATTTAATGCCACTAAAATGCAGTTCCTAAATAATTAACCTATAATCAATATCGGTCCACCATAATGTCACTTAACACGCTAGTTCTAAAGTTATTTTCTAAAGAACCCGGACCATATGAAAATTATTATAATTTATAAGATTTTTCACCTATTTATTCCTGGGCGAACCTGGCATCCAGTTCATTAGTTTTTTTTAATACTATTCATTGATGACCCTTGGTGGAACTTGTTGTTACACATATTGAGAACACTTCATTAGTTATTTATACAAAAAGGCAAGATGCATTTGAGGGTTAAATTTCACTATAGTCATGTGTGAAAGAGATGACGCCTTAAAAACCGAAGCTAGCCGAACTTTTCACTCTTCTTCCCGAAGTGCCGTTCCTACACAATTTACTAGCGACAACCTTTGTTTTAGGCGCCCATGAAAGCGCCCATGATTTTGACGTGCGGGGAGAGGAAATGAAATCGGTGGGAGGGGGTGAGCTTCCATTCTGTACGCTAGTACTATTATCTATTCTGTGCTTCTATGTATGTTGAACTTTTATGGTAGTGTTGAAAACCTAGCTTCATTTAAATTAATATACTATGCGTCGATCGATTTTTTTTAAAGGGCGGGACTGGTTCAACTATGTAGTTTATTTTGATGGCCCGGTACCGGATCACGACCCGGAAAATGGAAAATGCTGCTCTATATTATATTTAATTGTATAATATTCATAATTTTATACTAATTCAACGTGAAAAAAAAACGAGAACTGGATGTGTGTATTCTTTTTCTGGCGGCAAAAACAAACCATAGATAATGACCACAGATGCAAAAGTTAAAATAAAAGAGCATTTATGTTGAACGTATGCCTGGAGTAGATATTACATTTAAGTAGGTATTTTGAGGCTTACTCGATACAAGCTAACACATGGTAACATAATATGGAATGATTACAAAATAAAACCAAATCTGAACATCAACTTAAGGTCAGTGCTTGGATAGAATTTCACTTTGATCACATTGGCGCCTTTATCTCAATTGCCTTCAAAGAACTCTTTAATTACCGATATTTAGCCACGTTCCATAAACTGGCATATTAAAAATATATTAAGCTTGGTACCAACCTCCTTGTTTCGCAAGCTGTAATGTGGTGCAGGACAGGACCTAAAGAGCATCGTTGTGAAATACTGAAATGCCAGAAGGCGGTAAGTGCCGGTCAAGGACTACGGATGTCAGACATTTTGTGTTGAGACAGTACTCCTTGTACGCGAGCCACATTTAGTTGATAATCTATCGTACAGATCGATTTGCGATAATTTGTATATGGAATGTCAAAAATAAATTGTATTTTGTATTGACGATGAGTGGTTTTCGACTTTTAAGAATAAGTAAGAGTAAGATTCCACAGAAAATAAATAAATAAAGTAAAAATAATGGAGCAAAATTGTGTAAGATATGTGCAAGAATTGTCGGATTACTTCAACAAATATTTTTAGGTATAATCTAGATTTCATAGCTATTTCTTTTCTTTAGTAACTCTTTAGGATCTTTGTGTGGAATGATTAGAGATAATTTTCAGACCAGCATTCTTACTCACCTTGCGTCATGCTGTCTAAAATTTTCAATAATGTTCACAGTCGCCTTTCGTTTACCTTTAGTTTATCTTTAGCATTTTACCCTAGTTGATTACTATATTTTCATAATTAGTCACGCACAGTCAATTAATTTAAGGATTCAAGTTTACAAAAAGAGAAACCAATTGTCGAATTACGTAATATTTTAGGCTACAAATAGTTGCTAGTCTGACGTTATCACACGGGCGTGTTAAGGATCTGTATTCCACAAATATTTAACATGTTTAAATTACTTTCGAATATCAGTTCCAAGTTCATTCGATATATTTATCAATGGTTAGTAAATTGTCTGTAAGTGCAGCACTATTCAATTATATTTAATGGACGACCGTGGCTTTGAGGCTTAATATGTTGATTAAAAGCTCATGGAATGCTAAATAAATGTGCAATTTCCAATCCGTAGACATAATTACAGTAGCCTGGAATTTAAATTGTAGTTATTTTAGTATATTATTAGCTGGCAATAACTAATGATCTAAGGTATTATGCGGTCCCTGCCCACTTTAGTTTTCCAGTAGTAATAACTATTTAACTGGAAAGCTAAAGTGGGCAGGGACTAAATAAATGTAAAATTTTTTTAGTATTTTATAGATGGGAGATCTCTCCTACTTCGTCCAAGGGCTTGGTTTGGAGTCCACTCAATCCGTATCTTGGCTATTTTTTTTCTTATACGAACACTATCTTAGTTGGAAGTGGCCTATGACCAGCAGTGGACTGCAGTAGGCTAATTGGTTTGATTGATATTTTAGTTTAGCTACTGAAGAGTAAACGGATTGTCAAGAATGGCGTAGAAGCTAAAATAAAGCATTCCACTCTAGCTTATGTTATTTGGCCCAGTTTATCCCACACCATGAAAATGATTTAGCACGTGTTCCCATTTACAAATTTAAATTAAAAATAATATCATTGAAATATTATCTAACAAATTCTTCTCTCCTTGTTACAGAGCTTTTTATCAGCGAATGCAAAATGCTGGTGGGCCGGAGCCCTAGCCGCAGCTATTGCGGAGCTCCGGTACGCTGGCTACGTGTCTCCTGGAGTCCTACTCGTGGCCGGAGCGCCCAGAGCGCTGGAAACCGTCAGGGGGGCTTACGCGAGATCTGTGCTGAAGCCACCCCCGACTTACCTTATTTGTGGACTTGGTGAGTACTAGAAATGTAGATATAATTCAATATAAGATCTGTTTGATATTTAATTGAACAGGAATGATTCGGCTGCGTATTGACAAACTATTGTTTAATACAGCGATCGTGTGTGTGATAGCGGAAGCCGTGTTTTATTATCCACAACCATTGAAAGTTACAGCACTTAGAACAGGTCCTAGGTACTAAACAATGTTTAATTATGAAGTTCAGAAAGGTACGAATTGTACCAATATTTTACAGGAAAATGAAAGCATTAAAATTATTAATGTCTCTGGTTATTACCATTTAAAAAATGCGTGCGCTGTCATGGGAATTACCACTAAAAGTAAAAAAAAAACACATAACCTTTCACTGATGACCAACTGCAACACGTAATGCTAGTAGCGACAGATGTAATGTTAATATTATGAGCATCTGAGTGACGCGAACATCTATAAGATTCACTCTTACAAAAATCTTAGAGCCCACCTAATTATAACTAAAGAAAAAATACGTTCTCTTTTAAACTATACTCCATTTGGTAATACACAACGTCATTCATTGAACACTTTATATTAATGACAAAGTTATTACCAAAAGAAACTATGGATATGCCTAAGCAAACAAGTTTAAACTTAATCATCGACCTGATTTAAATAAACTTCGCTAACAACTTCAAATTACTATTACGAAACTCAAAGCTTAAATACAGTGAGTAAATCTGCATAATCTAACTACTTGTGACCTCGTCTACCAACACTTGTGTTAAAAAATATTACAAGTGCTTCTCAACATCGACTACTACATGAGTAAGATGACATAACAAAATTATTTGACATTTAGCTGACAACCGCGTTGTCACACAGCGTTAAACAGTTTCAATGTGTCGAACGTAGATTGTATTTACGCGTCTGTATGTACACATATATGTTTAAAAGTGATAGTTCAAAAGGGCTGAAGAATTATTATTATTCAACATTACATGACTGTCACTCATGTAGAACGTAACCTACCCTAAAGCGAACTCAGGACTCCGAGGTCAACACTTCTGATGCCACCGGGACTAATGCAAGCAAGATTGATGATTACTTTTACCTACCCTTATAATCAATCAATTAACCCACCACAGCCCACTGCTGGACATATACCTCTCCCAATGTGCGCCATTTAGTCCGATTCTTCGCCTTCCGCATCCGGTCTGTCCCAGCCACCTTTTCCAGGTTGTCCTTACAATTGAAAAAGAAAAAAAATGTGGATACGTCAATTTTGACGTTCATAAGTGTTACCCGTTATTAAAATACCATATGACTGCGTTTTATGCGGTGTGTAACTGTACCAAAGCACTCTCTACTTTTTCTGTTCCCCATGAAATATCTTTCACTATCACTATCCGGCAATAAAGCTTAATAAACAACAAAATAAATTATACAATGATAAGTTACTACTATACGCCTTCTGTAGCTATGTTACGTAAAGCTGCAAACGTCCTTGCAAGGCCGCACCGTGGGCTGCGCGGGCGCAACAAGCGACGCCGACGCGTAATTATGCCGCCTTTGTTACGTACACGTGGGAAAAGGATTGTGTTAACTGTACTAATAAAGGATTTAAATCATATTATCTTTTTATAGGAAGCTGTTTTAATGTGACAACTTTTAATTTTTTTTATAAAGGCCACTTCATTTTCAAACTCACCTAGACTGATGGTAAGCTGAATGCAAAGTCTCAGGTAAGGGTCACCATTGACCTTAGCTTGACGGCCCCAAAGAAACTATGGATAGTTTTTCACGCCCCGCTTAAAGGACCCGGGACTGACCTGGCAAGGATTTTTTGTGACATGTTGCTTAAATGTTTAATTTTGGTGGTATATGTATTAAATGTGTAGGGTACATCGATATATTGTGATACTCCCATCATCATCATTTTAGCATTGTTTCTATCCGAGTTTTTCATTTCACTCGGAGTTCGGGGCCAGCTTACTACTTCTCCATTGATTTGGTTTTCTTGATTTGGCTTAGTACAATATTGTACGTAAGTATGAAAAATATATTAGCGGAACACTTTTTGTCTATCTTTACTTTTACTGCCTGAATAATATTTTACTTAACACAACTTTCATCCAGACATCATAACATCACTGGCAAATTCAAATATTTCTTGAACACACTTAATTTTAAAAGTAATAAGTACGTAGTTACGACGATTTTGAATACTTACATGAATAAACCTTAATACGGACTATAAAGTCAGTAGTGAATTTATGAATGAATGAATGAAACCTCTCTGGTTTATCTTGATAACAATCAAACAAAACATGGATGCCCTTGTCTCAACTGCCTACTAATTGAAACCAAAAACGAATACAATGATATACCTTATTGAACTAATAGATGAATCAATAACAAATATATTTGACTATCTTACCCGGAAGAAGAAGTAGATACCTTCACCATTCAGATACATCAAAGAAAAACATTTCGATATAAAAGGATTGGCGCTAAAACTTCAAACAATTAGCTCCCTTAATATTTCTGGCGGCCATTTTGATCTGAAACAAATAAAATATCGTGCTGTTATTGTTACATATATATTGTTTCTCTGGTTCTTTATTATTTGAAGGTTATAGTTTGAAATGTATGCAAAACATGTGCGTAGGGACTTAAATAATAATGTGTATGTTAATTGACTTGATGGCCTGCATTGTTGAAGGTACGTGACTATGATAATTTGCCGATGAAGTTTGACATTGACACTTCAGTTCTAATTACGAAAAGGTACGGCCCTAGAATATTGCCATAATGGTGGTAATTCCGTTTAGAATAGTTTGCAATTTTGAGATATTTTTCTTTCTGAACTGTCGAGTATTATGCAGAGTAATTTCTACCTCTGTTGGAAAAGCAGTTAAGGGCAGTTAGTGTTTCCGAAGATTTCCTTGGCTACGAATTTATTGCTGGATTTTTTGCCATTGAGGTTATTGTAAATGCAGAATTACTTAAATTTTGATGTTCATATGCGTTACTTTATGACTTGTGTTTTATATCATCCCAAAGCATCTAACAAAGAGATGTGTTAACTCGTGATAGAACAACTTTCTGTAATGGGTATAAATTTCCAAAATTATTTGCAGTCAGTGATATGTTACGTCTATTTTCTAAATTACCCAACCGTAACATTTTAAAAGGAATAACGAAGCTAATTTTTTATACATACGTGAAACATTTTTCTATATGACTTTTGGCAAGTATTTAAAACTTATGATTGTGTCCCAGCATCGAAGTTAAGGGTATGAAATAAAACTAAAAGATCAAGATACTTTCACTTACTTAAAAGACTGTGATGAAATATTTAATTCGACATCGTAGGGTTAATACGTCATTAATTACTCACCTAAATGTAACAAGACACGGTAATTATCTGAAAGGTTAAACCCACTTTCGCGAAGTATTTATAACTACAAAAACACTTTAAAACTTGACAAATTTACAATTGAAATGAAGTAGTTTTTTCTCGATATAAAGTTGTATTTTTATAACGATTAAATTATTGACGTAGGTATTAATTACCGTTTAATTACATGAAATTTAATTGATATTTTAATGGGTTAAAAGTTCTATTTTTAAATATGTATATTTTAGGTCGTTTAAATGTCAATTGTTTCATCATCACAAAGTAACAAGTATGAACGTCAAACCAACCATTATTTTATTTATTTCATATAATCATTCATTTTGACGTTCATAAGCGTTACTTCAGTCACCTTCATACTTATATTATACATGTGGAAGTTTGTGAAGAATTTTGAATTTTTGTGTGTTTGTGATTCAATCACGCTCTAACGGCTTAACAGATCTGACAGAGTTTTGAAATAGGGATAGATTATAGTCTAGAATAACATATAGGCTACTTTTCATCAATGGAAGAGGTTCCCATGAGTTGCAGCAACATGAGAACCCCGGGTAAGAGCTAGTTAAAAATAAAAATAAATACGAATCCGACTAAGTGCGAGTTGGACTAGCACACGAAGGGTTCCGTACTATTTTTTGTGTTTACATTATCTGTAGAAGTATACATGTCTGCCTATCACGGTTCATAAGATAAGGTCTGATGACAGGTAGACAGACGAACAGCGGCATCTTATTAAACGGGTTTCATTTTTACTCTTTGGTTTCGAAACACTAACAACGATAGAATAAGAACGGACGTAATTTGAACCGCTCTTTTACTATTTATTTAATAACCACAGTTAAACAATTTAACTGTAATTTATCCGCAGGAAACTATTGTCAATATGTAACAAAGAAACTTTGTCAGTTAACGAACTTTATATAATACTCATAACGTGCATAAATTGCGTTTACGTAATCGTCTGGGAAATGGTTCGCTGGGAAGCTTAATATGGCCCACTGCATCCGTACGCCGAGGTATTCTTGTAAGTAATAACAAATGTCCGGTGTCCGTAGGTAACGTACTGACTGGAGCTTTGGAAACAATTCTCTCTTTTATAGGGTTCCATGCGCAAAGGTAATAACGGGACCCTATTGTTAATAGTCTACTGCCCGTCTGTCGTTCTGTCACCATCCTGAACTTTGCTGAATTTAATTAAATGATGTATTTCTGTTGGCGATTTAAATTGTTAGTATAATAATTGCTTTAAATTTTCATTAAATCGTTGTTGCAGCTATAACAACAAAATACTAAAAACAGAATAAAATTAATATTTAGAACGCAATTTTTGAAAATGCTGTAAGGCAAAACTGGTAGGTTCAATATGTGTAACAACAAATTTCACCAAGTGCCATCAATCAACAGTATAAAATAGTCTTATATTATATTTAGGAGGTTAGCTCCGATAACTGTGTATTTCAACAGGAGACCACAGTACCCTAGCACGAACAACTATCGTAATCGTATCGTTATCGTATTGAGAAAATGGAGCATTGTGATTGGCCGCCTGCTTACTGTAAACCTGTATGTATGTGCAGCCGGCCAATCGCAATGCTCCGTTCTCTCAATACGATTACGATACGATTACGATAGTTGTTCGTTCTAGGGGTACAAAATCATTCGTGAGCGAGCCTGACCAGCACTTAGTCGGTTTTATATGTTTAGTTTGAATAATAATCGGTTTGTCCTCTGAACCCTACGCCAGAGACTCTTCCGTCAAATCATCAAAGAGTCAATTCACAGTTGTGAAACACTCAGTTCAGTCTCGTTCTTAAATACAGGCTTTAATGTAAAAGTAAAATAAATCTAGCGACAGTGTTTATGAGTGATAGTTATAAGAGGTTATAATCATAGCACTCGGTATAACTTTCTGGCGTTACCATTCAGTTCGAGTTGAAGTTTTCCGGCAACACTGTGTCAAAGAAAGCTATATAATAAGGAGGTTGTTGGAATGGCACGAGAAAATTTAATACTTACTGCCTATAAAAGGCTGTTAATAATAAAACTGTCCTAGTTGGAAGACGTGCTAGTTGAATGAATGAGTGAATGAAAAACTCTTCATTGTATGGTACACAAAATAAGAAAGAATTAATAGTAGTTTGACCTAGTTGTATATTTAAGTAGGTACAAGTTGTTTTTTATTAATTCAGTTATCTGATACTTAAGTAACGAACCCCATTTTAATAAAACTTACACCAATCAAAGGCATGTACGGTTTACATACATACATATATACATATGATCATGCTTTTATCCCCGGAGGGTTAGACAGAGGTGAATTAACACCCACAATTCACCAATCTGTTTTCGGTCCTACGTAATAGGGGCCGCGTGGGGCCCGGAATACGGCAATAGGCTCATTGCCGTATTCCGGGCACTATCGTTGTCTCGAGCCATTCATCTGAGGCTGAGTCTGGGCTGTACATATCTATCTGATGTTAAAGTTAATCAGCTCTATCCCTTAGTCGCCTTGTACAACATCACATGGGAAGAGAAGGGGTGGCCTAAATTCTACTCTGCCGGGAACCACGCGGCTACATACACCATAGGATTACTCCATAGGATAACGTACAATATAGTGCTAGTCTTTTTTTTTAACGTGCGGGAAATCCCCACTGATACCCACCCCTCCGGAGCCGGAGGGGTAGGTTATGTCGGACTCGAACCGACTAAGCCGCACGCCGTCTCTGGGTCGTAGTGCTAGGCCGAAGGTGAGGTTGTCATGCGACATCCCTCTCGGTCTGGCCCTCCTCGGGAGGTGGGGACCACGCGGTCCCCGACTCAACCACGGTGTGGGGGGACGCGCATCGTCCTGCGATGCGCGCCGCCGCCGATATAGTGCTAGTCAACAAATTGATACTTGAAATTTAATTATTTTGAAATAGGTAGGTACTCTTGCGGAAATTTCCAAATATTTTCAAGGTTTTTCAAGGCAAGGTTCATGCGTTCTTTTTCTTATGAAACTGAGGTGGCAGAAAGGCTTGGCAGACAAGCACACGGATCCACCTGATGGAAAGTGGTTATCGTGACCTAGGGACGTGTGCAACACCAGAGAAGTCACGCTCGTGCTGCCCACTCTGCAAGAACGTTCTAATGACCTTCTTGAGAAACTTTTGTTGAACAGGCTGCACCCAGAAAGCTATCTAGCACAACATCCACACTAAAAGCACCATAACGCTTTTGCTACACTACCTTAATATCCCAATAATTACCACCATAATATCACCAGCGATTGATGCCCATAATTTTTTGTCATTGATTGTTTGTACTTCGCACCACTTAGGTAGCAGACAAGCACATGGTCCACCTGATGGAAAGTGCAACACAGAGTTTCTGTGCCGTCAGTGTAGAAGGCAAAGTAGGTCTTCCCACTGTCAGCACAAAAACTCTCCAGCCTGCTCTGAGTACCATACTCGCCAACGGCATCACAACACGAGGTTATTTGGCCACTGTATTCTAAGTCGGACTGCTGAAATACCGTCGTGTCTTACCTCCTACTGAGGTTTTACCTGATATGACATTTTCATTTCACAATGCCATAATTATTGCGATAACAGCCCGGTAGACGGTAAAGTACTGTGGCCTACTGGACCCACATTACTGTACTGTCTTACCGTCTGAAGAGTATAAAACACTCAGCCAATCACCATCTGGTTTATACAACACTATTACAATTTTCTAGTTAACAACACTTTAAATTATGACTGAAACTAGAGCGGAACGGGTTTTATAATATCAATTTGGGACAGTTGTTTAATCTATTATTTAAAGTCACTGATCCACTGACCCGATCGCAGATTAAAAGTAGCTTAGACCAGAGCTTATCATTTTGACAAAGTGATGACGAGCCGTTATAATCTATACTAACATTATAAATGGTAATGTGTATGAGTATGTCTCTTTGTTTGTCTGTCTTTCACGCCTTAACTACTGAACCGATCTTAATGAAATCTATAGATATAGATAGATTAGACCTTGAAAAAAGACATAGGCTATGTTTGGTCGCGATAACCGACATCCACGCGGGCGGAGCTCCTGGCAACAGCTAGTACTACAATAAATAATTGCCATCACAACGTTCCAATCCATACCATTTGGAATATTGATAGTGTTTATTGAAAAATAAGGTCGAACGCTGGTCAAAGTAAAAGCACGCAAAACGACAAACTGGTCCACAATATAGTATCATTATTATTATTATAGTGTTACCTACTTCTCAAAAATAGTTAAAAGGATTAATAATACCGAGCCATCAACCAATTAATCAAATAATATGTAAGTAATCATCAAACCACGTCCATAATTAAGTCGAAATTGCAGGTACTTAGAGTATTCTTCTACCTATGACTTCTACCTATTTCGGTTGAATATCAGATGGTTTGAGTGCACGCCGACCCTAACTGCATATGTTAATTATAGATTATATTTTATAAGGATAATTAGTTCTGACAAAATAGCTTTTCACTTGTTACCGTATAGAATTCATTGGCAGCGAGAATTACAATTTATACCTTTGGTGTAAATTGTTAGAATATCTGAATTATGCAAAAGGCAAGCTTAGAATAGTTTATTGTTTTGTACTTTAGTTTTGTCGATTCAAATGGTAATTTAAAAACGCCCTCGTTTATTTATAATAGTTCTCGTAATAAGTTTTAACAATATGAGATTTTGCCCATAATCTTCTTTTATAATGGACAGAGAGAACCGTAAATTTATAATACCTAGCAGTGTTAGGCAAATGTCAATTGCAATTAAAAATTATTAAGCAGTACAAAATTTCGACTGCTCTCTAAAAGATCGAAACAAGTAAACCCGAGTGTTGTCTAAAAGGTCAAATCAAGTTTGATAGCAGACTTCTACCCTTATTGCCAGTCATAACAGGAATAAAAAAAGCGGGTTGCACTCCGGGAGTGCTGGCTGAAGTGAAAACTTTTTTTCTTTCTTTCTTCGTTATATACAGAGAAAAAGATAAAAAGAACATACCATACCATACGTATAATATAGCGCTAATCATAGAACCTATCACTAATTTATTGTCAGAAAAAATTAAAGAATTACAAAAAGAAAAAATAATCACAAAAAGTAATAAACTACAAAAAGAAAAAATAATCACAAAAAGCGTCAGAAGCCCAGGTTCGAACCCGGTACTGTCTGAAACCATAAGAACTTAGAGTCGAAGCGCTTACCGCTAAGCTACGAAGCTATTTATCGTGTCTTGCAAAATAGACAGTCTGTAGGTAATGTTGTATGACGTCAGTCGTTGGTTACGGTTCAAAGGTCAAGTAATCCTGACGCGAGTTTAACACTTTTTTTTTACCCATCCAACGCCACTAAAGAAGTTTTCATTTCAAAAATTTAATAGGTACCGCCTTCTGTCAAACTTGCTTCCATCTTTTAAACAGCAGTCGGGTTAATTGCAAATTAAATTGCTTAACACTGATTTTGTATACAATGGTAGAATATCTTACTTATGAGGACAGAGGCAAACTTTGAACATGGTAGTTTTAGTTTTAGTTTTAATCGACGTATTAATTTAACCTCATAATATGATAATATAACAATGAATTTAATAAGAATTTCGCCTGTTGCTTTGAGTGCTTTGACTTACATAGCTATTGGCAGTGAAATTTTCAAATCGTAGTGCGTTATTGTAACTTAGTAAAACATTTAAATTATGCTAACTTAGAGTACCTACTGTAGTGTATCGTTTTAAAATTAATATAATGATATAAACAGTAATGCAAATATGTATCATTATGTAAATTTATAAACATATTTTATAGCCACCATTATTGGCTTTGACAAACAGATTTGCGATCAGCAGAGAAAATTGCAATTTGTAGTGCAAGTTGGTTGAATATTTGAATTAAGTGTAGGAAATGGTAGTTTATTATTTTGAATTTTATCAATACCAATTTAAATAGTAATCGGACGCAGTGAGCTTGAATTACTACTAAATCTTACTAATAAGGGTATATGGGCTATGTTCTAATGGCAACACTAAATCATTAAGAAGAAATGACAGCTGGTATAAGCGGA
This sequence comes from Eilema caniola, assembly GCA_949126895.1. Classification (NCBI taxonomy): domain Eukaryota; kingdom Metazoa; phylum Arthropoda; class Insecta; order Lepidoptera; family Erebidae; genus Eilema; species Eilema caniola. Next base: position 24,081,546 of record OX421467.1, read on the forward strand.
TAGACTGGATGAAGTAGGCGGAGGAGCAGATACGGTCAGCTTCCGATTGATATTGACGAGCAAAGTATTATAAATAATAGGTTTGAGATTGGCATAAACTATGAATGGACGCATCACTAAAAGTTTCAACCACAGTGAAATTATTTAGTTAAATTATTTATCAGTTATCACAGTAGGACGTCATACCTTGTTGGTACACACAGAGCCTAAGATTCATAAAAAATGATTTGGCTTGAAAGTCAAGTGATCGACTGTCATTGTGGTTGGATGTTTTTTTTTAAAAATATTTTTCATGTACGACATGTCAAAAATATAATAAAGAAAGGATAATAATATGACACTCGAACAAATTGGCTAATTCAAGTTTATATTAAATATTCAAACTTGTCTATGCTGGAAAAAGTATGAATCTACTGTCTACTTATACTTCGTATATCATAGGTAGAAATGCGCCATGACATCTCGATACATTATATGCATCGAGATGTCATGGCGGATTTAATGCCGTCTAATTTCAATATATCACATATAGTAACCTACGACATCTAACTCACAAGCACACATAAATCTTCTTCAAAAACTACAAAATATTAAATCCCACATTATCACACATCAATGACATCTCACGTATTTATCAAACAGACTATTGAAGAAATATCGTCTTAGATCACAAGAGGTCTCTAATAAAAACTTGTAAACATCAATTTTCGCAATAGAACGACAATTACGTAAGATTATGTGTAGTTTAGATGACAACTCATTGTGTATATCGTCATCGTGAGAACGTTTGAAGGCTACGTACAGTCCGATTCAGATTGCTTATGCCTAAAAAAATTCTCAAAATGATCTCCAAATTAGCCTATCGACTGCAGGCAGCGAAAGATTCATTTTCAAATGATTTATTTACTTTATTTAATACCAGCGATCCGCCCCGACTTCGTTCTAAAAGTTCCCGTGGAAATCCAACATAGCCTATGTTACTCAGGGTGAATGTAGCTTTCATAGAAAGAATTTTTTGAAATCGGCACAGTAGTTTTTGAGTTTATTCATTACACACATAAACACAAAAACACTAATCTTTCCTCTTTATAATAGAAGTGAAGATTATTTTAACTAGGTATGTCTTGACATAATTGTAAAATTTTGATGTTCATAATGTGCTCTTTATGTGCCTAAACTGGACAAATGAAATTGATTCTTTAATTCTTGGCTGGACATGACGAATGAATGGTGTTTGACATATTTGACAGTCGTTAACGTATGTCATAAACGTCAAATCTAAAAAAAAATTGTTTCTTCAAAACGTTAATGTGTGATATTGTATGAATGCAAAACATAAGCTTGGTATTATTCACATAACCCGAGAAATAAGGCTAAGCCAAATTTTGTTACTGTCCCATAAATACCTATAGACCGCTTTAAACGCTTAAACCTGATCTCTACCTTGAGGTTGGCAGAATCATCGGCAACCAATTAGCTGATGCAAGGAGCCATTTTAATAAAATAAGAAGAAGAAACGTTAAATCCCATACATTCGTCATTATTTTCTACCAAACGCCAACGAATTGCCACTTGTCCAGAGGGGCAGAACAATCAAGGACAATCAGTCAACAGGAAGAGTACAAAACTGAGGTATTAACATCATTTTGATTAATTTGTTGGTCAAGATCGATCTGACGCTGACTGTACCTACTGTTTAACATGGTATTAGCAAGAGGTTGTTGTAAAACCAACGTTTCGTTCTATTATGTACTTATATACATAAAATTATTAATGCCTGTAAATCCTCGAAGCGGTTCGCAATTGTGTAGTAACACCCACATTTCGTGAACTACCTGTCGGAGATAGGACACGACGGTATTCCCGTCCAATTAAACTGTCAGAATGGGGAAGTATCTCCGCCCTACAGAATACCGCGGTCATAATAACGTCGTGTTGTATTCTCGGCGGTGAGTAGGTTAGCCAGAGCTCACTGGAGAGGTTTTGTGCTGTCAGTGGGAAGACCAAATGCTATTCCTGCTTTATCTTCTACATTAACGGCACAGAAACTTTCTGTGTTTACAGGGTCGGTAGCACGAATGTGACTCCCCTGGTGTTGCATACGTCCATAGGCCACGGTAACCACTTACCATCAGGTGAGCCGTGTGCTTGTCTGCCACCTCAGTTGTATGAAAAAACTTAGATTTTCAGTCCCATGTAATAGAGGGGGGGGGGGGGGGGGGGGGGTTTATGACTATCAAGCAGGCACTTAGTATTGGGCTGCATGATGACTATTACATGAAGAACAGTCTAATCCCCTTAGTCACCTTCTACGATCACCCGCGGGAAGAGAGACCTTATTTTATTCTAACTGAACTAACACTGCCCTTGTTGGGTGGGTACTTTTTTTGTATACTTCCAACTTTTTATGTAATTTATTTATTTACTACTTTATTCCTACACATTTGATCGTCCTACATTATTATACTGTAAACATAACTTTTTGCATCATATTCAACAAATAAAGAACTTTGAACTACGCGGTTGCCATTCCAGAACTTGTTTGTTCCATCGGCCATCTGTTCTGCGCGCTATGTGTCTAGCTCACTGCTACTTCAACGAGCTAATCCGCTGGGCTGCGCCAGCCAGGTGGAAGGACGACCTCATCAAGGTCGCCATGAAGCGCTAGAGGCGGGCTACTTTAGATCGGTCGTTCTGGAAGTCTATGGGAGAGGCCTATGTTCAGCAATGTGGCTGATATGATGATAATGATGAATACTTCAGTAGCTTCATAACAAAAGAGCTCCTACAAACGATTCTGCGAAAATTGCAACCAATTTATACCTATGAGCGTAATCAAATTGATTTAATATTAACAAACATTGAGGAAATGTCAAATGTAACTGATCCGAGTTACGCTAAAGTTACATGATTAGATTACAAACCTATATCAGATCTATTTCCTTCATAGGAAACTGTGGCAAGAGCATTGGATAGCAATAACGGACTACTTTTTAAGTGGTTTGAGAAATCTATGTCTAAGCACATAGATTTCTCAAACCTATAAGTACTTATTAAATGCAATTTACATATTTTCTCACGTTATTTATCTTTAAAAGATTAGATGTGTACTAGATGTCATCATCATTATTATATCAGCCACACACAGTCCACTGCTGTACATAGGCCTCTCCTATATATGGACTTCCAGAACGACCGATCTAAAGCAGCCCGCATCCAGCGCTTCCCGGCGACCTTGATGAGGTCGTCCTTCCACCTGGCCGTTGGGCGTCCTTTTTTGCCCATACGCGGTCGCCATTTTAGAACTTTTTTGCTCCATCGGCCATCAGTTCTGCGCGCTATGTGCCATTGCCTCTTCAACGAACTAATCTGCTGGGCTACTTTAAGCTTAAGATTAAGGACTTTCGTCTACCTACTATTCATTGTATTGAGATACTTTTTTATGCTTATGAGATCCCCTTTGGGTTTCACATCACCGGTAGACATATCGGACTCGATCCGACTATATAGATTTTGGTCGGAAAAAGTGGACATCCAAGACGGGACTTGAACCTCTGAGTGACAATCACGGAGGACAGAATATGATTAAGATTTCCTTCTCCATGGTGACAATACTCTGACTAACTGAGCTATTTAAAGAACTTGAGGCTATAGAAAAAGTTATTGTACTAATTGCTTTTAAATTACATTAAATTGATTATACTCACACGGCATTTCATCACATCTGCATCTGTGGCCAATTGTAATATTATTGACAATATTTTATTATGTTACGGTCAACTGAACTTCATCATTAACAACTCAGCACAAGTCACCATCGATCCTTGCCTTAGATTCGGTTTCATTGTGACCTTTTCTTTTTATATATACTCATACCAATTAGTGACATTTTTGATAGATTTTGTGTACAGACAAAAGACACATTACAACCATGGCTGTCGCTTTTTTTCTTATACAACTGAGGTGGCAGACATGCACATGGCCCACTTGATGGTAAGTGGTTACCGTGACCTATGAACGTGTGCAACACCAGGGGAGTCACACTCGTACTGCCAACCCTGTAAACACAGAGAATTTCTGTGTCGTCAGCGTAGAAGACAAAGCAGGAATAGCCTTTGGTCGCTACACGGAAAATATTGATGTTCAGCCCCATCACACTTGGACTGAAAAGCGGACCCCGAATACGTCGGGATAAGGCTTAGAGAATGATGAGACGGTAAAAGACAAGATGAAAAAGAAAATTATTTGAACAAACATTTGAACTAACCATTGATTTCGCGATTTGGGATATCATTCTCCTATAGACTTCCAGAACGACCGATTTAAAGCAACCCGCATCCAACATCCGCATCAAACATTTGAACTAACCATTGATATCGCGATTTGGGATCAAAATCATCATCATCATCATATCAGCCATACACAGTCCACTGCTGAACATAAGGCTCTCCTATAGACTTCCAGAACGACCGATCTAAAGCAGCCCGCACCCAGCGCTTCCCGGCGACCTTGATGAGGTCGTCCTTCCGCCTGGCCGTTGGGCGTCCTACACTACGTTTGCCCGTACGCGGTCGCCATTCCAGAACTTTTTTGCTCCATCGGCCATCTGTTCTGCGCGCTATGTGTCCTGCCCACTGCCACTTCAACGAGCTAATCCGCTGGGCTACGTCGGTTACTTTTGTTCTCCTACGGATATCATCATTTCTGACGCGATCACGTAGGGAAATACCGAGCATAGCCCTCTCCATAGCTCGTTGAGCGACTTTGAGGTTGTTTAAGAGATAATCAAAATATATGGCGGTAACTATACTTTCTGTAAACTTTTCCGATTAAAATTTTCACATTTCCTCCCACACGGCGATCTCGAGGTTTTATATTGTTGTTTAGAAACCAAGCACCTGTGTGCTTCCAAGAACTGACAAATGGAGACACATCAGCTCGACAGTCGTTAATAGTGAGAAAGTTTAGCCTAATGTTTCTACATTACCGTTTTTATTTGCATATGGTACCTAGGTAAGGTACCGTCAGAACGACATTGTTCACATGACCTGCAGAAAGGTGCAGATTGTAGTTTGTTTGTCCTCTCCTTTCCTACACAGGAAAACACGAGCAACGCTTAGCTCACCGTCCTTACAGAAGCAGGCCCATGACGGCAGCGTGACGTGAGGGATTCACGCACCCCTAAGAAGCCGGATGACACCCGAAAACCTCCCCATAAACGCGGGATAACACCCGAACCTACTACAGGCTACCAACCGCAGGCTATTTTTTTTAGTCGGTTCCGGCATATCATCCTTGAAGGATTTACCCTCACGGTAAAAAAAAGACCTGAAACTCCTTGCCAGCTCACGTGTTTCTTTCTTCCTACAGTCCCGGGTCCCTTGTGTTATTGTTGTTAACATGGTGCGTGTATGTAATGGTAACCCTCTTTACTCCCTGGGTCAGCCGGGGTGCGAGGGATATGTCTCGAGACAACCTCACCTTCGGCCTAGCACATCGACCCACAGACGGCGTGCGGTTTAGTCGGTTCGAGTCCAACATAACCACCTCCTCCGGCTCCGGAGGAGGGTATCCGTGGGGATTTCCCGCACGTAAAAAATCCCTCTTTCCTGAGACTTTGCCTTCAGCTTGCCATCAGGCGAGGTGAAGACAAAGTCCAATATAAAAAAAAATAACTGGGTTAATATATTTGGTGTATTTTAGCCGAGATTAAAGTTATGCTGTCCGCGGATTTCTACATTGTACAATTGTTCACCATGCCTCTTTTCAGTCTACATCAGTTACCTAGCTTCAATTCCGTACCCTCTCGATCAAACGTCCGACAACTTAAACACGAGATTACCACTAAGGCTGGCACGCCAACGGCCTTGCGATCTGACAGGTACAATGGAACCGGTTCCATTCTTGCTACTTTCTTATTCCAACTACAGTGTAGCACGTTTGTTTTGCATCGTTCGCGTTTTACCAGACTGTGTACAAATAAAAAAAGACTTGTGTGACCGGACTCCCTAGACAAGCGTTTAGTAGAATAGAATAGAATTATAATCAATGTTTCATGTGGAATTGACGACTGTCTTAAATGTGACAATCTTGCCAATTTCTGATTCACTTTATTTTCTACGTTAACATCTCCTAAGGAATTTGACAGAGTTGAAGCTAAAAAGCACAAAGCCATACAAATATAAAGAGAAAAATGCCATACATTGCATAGTTTAATTCTCGGTATTAACGATTGTGCCTCTTGACCCCCTAGTCAAGGCGGATTCGACCTGTATTTCAACAGCAAAAAGCTAAATTAATTTTATTAATGATGTTGTAAAATTAATGTATTTTTATAAAGATCTGACTGGTCTCTGCCTAGCTCAATGGGAAAGAGGTGTGACCGTATGTGTGTCATATTACCATGTTAAAATTTAATTTTCCTTTTCTATGAGACTATTTTAATAATACAATAGAACATTACCTATTTATACCACGTTTGTAACAAGTACAGTTAACAACAAAAGTAGCTTAACGAATTCTAGTTCATTGATCATATATTAGCTCTTAAACTGCTAAAAAATATATTTAAATCCTTTAGGCATTATTACAATTACTAATTCAATTTGATTAAATAAGTATCACTTTTTGGTTTGGTGGCCGTATTAGCGTTGTTCCCGTTTGCATTCAATGTTTTTATATACCTTCGAACCCTGGGCTTTTTTACCTCGTCTTATGGGAGCAACTCAACTGAAAAGATATACCCCGAGAGAAAAGCCTGACCCAGAGCATCTTCCACGAATTAGCAGGTGTAAAAGCTTGCGGGTAAGTAAATTTTGACATGGGTTCTGAAGATCTTCATTTAGGTATTCCAATGCTAAAAACCTTTGTAACTATTTTAGTGTTAAGCAACTTTTGTCGTTGACGGTACACCCAAAATTCTATGACCATAACGTTACATGATTGGCACCATAGAAAGAAGTGTACCTGACAGTTGCACACTAGTGATAAATCGCCAGTTCTCTTATAGAGAGTATAACTAAATACTCCTTTCACCGTACCCCATATAAGGGTTTGGCTAAGCGAGAACAAACATGGGGAAATGGTCTAAAAAGTGAAAGCATTTCTGGGAGGGCTACCATGAGACTTGTATCCGAAACTTTGGGTGTAACAAAACATGATTGAAAAAGCAGTACCTATAGAGTTTCTTTGAAGTGTTTGTGTGACCGTCTTAGGTATTTAATCACACTAATTGCCCGAAGCTTTGGATTTGCGATTCCTAGTAGGCCTGCTGAAACTAATTATTGCTAAACTAAATAACTAGCTGTAGCCCTGAGCTTTCGGATTTCGATTATAAACACATCAAAATACCTTAGGATGAAAGTAGTCTACACTGGCGAGGGGTGAAAATTGTCAATGTTAAAAAAACTAATCTGCCATGCACCTTGCGAGTCATTGGGAAACTGGCAGGAATCTAATAATAATTGACTACTCGCCACTGGTAGTCTATATGTTATTCCAAACTATTGCTGTAACATGTTTCAGCCAAATTCGTCCAACCGCTTAAAAACAACTTAATACACATTCATTATTAGGTCGTATAATAATAGTTAAATATTTTAATATTTAAAATTCTCATGTCACAATGTTCGTTCCCACACTCCTCTGAAACTACTGGACCTATTTTCATCAAATTTTGTGTCCATATCAGGTAGGTCTGAGAATCGGCTACTATCTATTTTTCATACCCTGATCCGTGATAATCGACATCCACGCAGGTGAAACCGCGAGCAACAGCTAGTAAGATATAAATCTTGCTATCTAAAGATTCTAAGCATGTAGTATTTTTAGGATATGATAGGATAGGAGCTTCTATTATTGCTATAGATATTGTAAATATTTATTTGTAATGCAAATGTCTAAAGTTTATTTTTTTGTAAATTTCTTGGTCTTCAGCGACTTCTGAGAGCGACTGTACAATACTCGGAAAGTTAAAACCAAAGTGTCTACCTACCTTTCTCACAACATTAAATCAAAAACATTGAAATAACAGCAAATAATATGAAAGATGGCGGTTGAGAAGACACCGTAATCTTTCACAGATTCGTCTTCATAAAATGTATATTCATCTGCGCGCGATTCGAACGTGTACTGCAATATCTTACAAAATGTCAAATTAATGAAATTGCACGTCGTAAAAACGTTTTGTTAGAATTTATTTGCAGTAATAAATGTTATGCGTGAGATTGAAACGTTTTAGCCGATTGGCTAAATGATTGGGACACTTTATGACACTTCTTATAGGCAACTAGCTGCTGCCAGCGGCTCCGTCCCGTGGATGTTGGTTGAAGCGACAAAACTATGTCCTTTTCGAAGCTCTAATTTCTGTGTACCAAATTGCATCAGGCTATCTTCAAAATCATGAACTTCCAAGCAAAATTTCATCGCCTATAACCCTCTTTTTGACGATAATAGGTAGCCTAAGACCTTTCTCAAGCTCTAGTCTATCTCTGTACCAAACATGGGGTGCAACATGCAACGGCGGTTTAGTGGTTTAAGTGTGAAAACGTAAGGGCGCCCACTCGGCCGGAAGATATAAATCTCACAGTTTCATAAATGATTTGGACGGATCGTGGTACTATCTAGGGCCCCCGATTACAAAGGTCGGTGTGACGAATCACTGTACGAATTTTTGGTTATATTTACTGCACCAAAACATAATTTTCTTCTTAATAAGTTCCGCTTACCACGAACCAATTACTCACTTACTCTTTGACCTTATAACCCACAAACAAAAACCCTTTTATAAAAATCACCGTCATCTAGATCACTACACGTAACAATCACGCATTAAAATTAATGCTCGTCATAAAATCTTGTTTGTGAAGCTTCACAACTTGAAACTTTACAATTTATTTGTGAAGATCTAATGACGTATTCATTGCGACTTATTTAATCGTAATTAAGAATAATTGGTGCGAAATATTCGCGTTACATGTACGAAATAATGATGTTACTGTGGACTTGTTATAGGCGTGTTATAATCACAAACCTGAATACGAAGAATCGAGTTAGTTATTGAATATGTCGCAATATACGGAAGAGGATGAAACAGATCTATATTTGTTGAACCACTTTGGTCGACAAGCAAGCACACGGGCCCCTGATGGAAAGTGGTTACCGTGGGCTGAGGACGTGCAACACCGTCCCCGTCAAACCCGTGCTGCCGACCCTGTTTTCATATAAATATTTACAGTAAGTGGGATTTAAAATTGCAACCTATGACCTAACAGTTGAAGCTTCTACAGCCACACACCAAAGAGATCTCGTAAATCTGGTTTTTATTAGGAATAATCAACGATTTGGACAAGTCATCAAAAAAAAATCTATTCGAACAAGTGTCCTAAAACATTATTTTTTAACAGTTGTTCTTGATTGTCATTTTAAGTGTTAATATTTCTTGCATTGACAATTACGACACCATTAAAATTTAAAAGTATTTTGTACAGTCATTAAAAAAAATACTTCAGTTACAATATCTCTACAATTCATAAACTGCTTCATAACTTTAAATTCATTTATGTAGCACGAATATGATTCATATTTAATGACTTATTTGTACGTAATTGGATCTAAATGTTTACCGTTCGTTATGTATATATGATTCAATAATCTCACCCGAACTTTTACAATACAACACGCTCACCATAATAACTGTTCATATTACGAATAATCATCTCAGTTGGTGATTATGTGGTAATGTCCGGGTAAGGTAGATATTAACTATGGACGTGGAAGGCTACAAGGGAAGAGGAAGACCTGAAAGGAGGTGGATGGACTGTGTGAAAGATGATATGGTTAAGAAGGGAGTGAATGTTGAGATGGCTGCAACTAGACATGAGTGAAAGAAACACACATGTTGCTCAGACAACAAATATACTTGGGATAAGGGCAGGAGGATGATTATGATCCGGGTAAAGGCTCGTTTACACAGTGCGAGCTGCTGCCTGGCCAGTAGACAGCTACTCGGTTTGTGTACTCGTACGCCAGTAGCTCGGCTCGCCTTTGCTGTCTACACGACACCTAGTCCCAGTCCGAGTCGAGTCGCGATATCGGGTGAACTTGTTTTAATTAAAAAAACAGTGATACGCTCTATGACAACAATATTATGTCAGGAATTGGAAAATATCTATAACCATAGCCAATATAAAAAAAAGAGCGAAAGAAAAGGATTTGGATTAGAGATTCGCAAAAAACACGGGTTCCACTCACAACTGGCACTGGCGAGCTACTGCCGAACGCGTCCAAACGATGCGAGCGACGGCCGAGCCGCTGTCATGTGCGAGTTGCTGCCGGGCGAGCAGGCGAGTGAAAACAAAAAATGTTGAAGTTACTCGGATGCGAGCTACTGACCAACTCGCACGTACGAGTTACTCGTAAGTTACGTCGAAACAGTGCGAGTTACTGCAGTGCAGCTACTCGGAAGGCTGACTCGTACGCTAGCTCGCACTGTCTAAACCAGCCATAAGGTAGGTGCATGAGGGTCCATAAAAATCTTCTATGTCGGGTTGGTACTGAGTGGAGTTAAACAGAGCCACGCCATCTCTTCCTGTGGGTGTCGTACAAGGTGACTTAGGGATAGAGCTGTACTCCATCTGACCGTTAATATACAGCTCCCGAGACCAGACCGAGAGGGATGGCCCTGGGTCAGCCGGGGTGCGAGGGATATTTCATCTGACAACAACCTCACCTTCGGCCTAGCAGAACGACCCACAGACGGCGTACGGTTTAGTCGTTTCGAGTCCGACATAATCTCCCTACGACCGCGGAGGGGGGGGGGGATCCGTGGTGATTTCCCGCACGTAAAAAAAAACGTAAATATGCAGCCTGTGACGAAGTTTCCGCTTAATGGCAATAGGCCTGCCCCCATTAAGTAACATCTGTGTCCACCCCTTTAATTTACAGGCATGAATATGTTATTTAAATACTAAATACCTTGCCCAGGTCATTTTGGTACACCAGTACCAACCAAACCAAATGAAAATATATATATTCATGCATACGAATACTTATTTGCACTGCGCGGGAATCAAAGCCACGCCTCCTGCGTAGTATTCGCATCTATTTGTATAAGCCTGGGTATGTTTATTTAAAATATTACGTTTTTGATATGTTATCCATACTAATATTATAAATGCGAAAGTAACTCTGTCTGTCTGTACGTTACGCTTTCACGCCTAAACCACTGAACTGATTTTGATGAAATTTGGTATAGGGGTTGATTAGACCTTAAGAAAGGACATAGGCTATATTTGGTCGCGATAACCAACATCCACGCGGGCGGAGCCGCGGGCAAAAGCTAGTTTATTATAAATTATAATTTACAAAAAATGTATCTTAGTAGGTGCGTATATTCGCATTCCACAATTCATGATACAAGCTAGATAAATATTTCTGGATAGACAGCGCTGTGTGGAATGTCTTCTACCACTCATACTACACAGTAATCTAACTATATTAACAAAATATTAGGAGGTAGGACACGACGGTATTTCCGTCCAATTGAGCAGTCCGACTGGGGAAGAACCTCCGCCCTACAGAATACAGTGGTCATAATAACCTCGTATTGTCTTCCCGGCGGTGAGTAGGGAAGCCAGAGCTCACTGAAGACTTTTTGTGCTTAGTCAGTGGGAACTGCTTTATCTTCTACACTGACGGCACAGAAACTCTCTGTTATAACAGGGTCGGCAGCGCGACTGTGACGCCCCTGGTGTTGCACATGTCCATAGGCCACGGTAACCACTTTCCATTAGGAGGGCCGTGTACTTGTCTGCCATCTAATGGTATAAAAAATACGCCAGAAATGGACATACACACTATTGATTATTAACTATCGATATGCAAATCAGAAAGCACATCCGTACATTACTTGTCATCATTTGTATTGCAAACTCATCTATCACCATTGACACTTCCATACAATCATACAAAAATATCTTTACACCTAGCAGCGTTTAGATTTACCTCTATGACTAACGAAATAGAGGTGATTTTCAATTTGTAGGGTAGTTGATTAAAATTTGGCAGCGTATTCAATGCAGTAGATGATCGGACGTCAAATCTTACTTAGAAGATAACATCGTATCGTGACTACTGTGCGATCAACTTTGATCTGTGGCTGATTGTTCGTTATGTATTACCACCCAGTTATAAGTTCTGAAATAGTTATGTAATTATTGGCGATTTGAAGTTTATTGAACTACGTTTAATGATTATTATTAGGAATGTGAAATTCTGAAGCAATTGGATGGTAACTTTTCCTGTATAAATGGGGATTTTTCGGCGTCGTTATAAAAAGCTATGCTTAAAAGTGCAATATTGTTTTCTAAGTTCTCAAGAATTTCGTTGAATGAATCGCATTGTCCTGAAAGAGATGTTCAGCCAAAGTAAGTTTTGTGAATACAGAAGGTCTGAGAAAAATAAACCATAGACTATGGCTTCTAGTACAAAAACCATTAAGATTACACAAGCAATGTAGCTAACCTCAAGCTTAGAGGGAATATCAGTAATTTCGGTGACAAATATTCTTAAAAAAAAAACTAGAAAAATGTATGAATGTATGTATGTATGTGTAATTAGAGGGAATATTAGTAATTTCGATAATATCGGTTGCTAATATTCTTTAAAAAAAAAACTATGAATTACGAACCCTTTTATTAGCTGTCATTTTTGTATGAGGGCTTTGTAAAGTTGCGCATTGTCGCTAGTCAAATAGTGGTCTTTTGCGATACCAACTTTTAATTTCGTGCCATTGACCAAAAGGTACTTTGCGAAAGACGGTGGTGCCATATAGGTTAAGGTACCGAATTTGCCATCAGATGGTCACAGGTATGAACCCCGACTACGCCCATTTGAACCCGTTCAATTTAGACTACCAGCAACTAACATAGAAGTGTATAAAAACAACTAAATTGAAAACCTCCATTAAAGTAAGTAGGTACGTACAAACATGATCACAAACTTTCTATATTGATCGGAAACGATTCTAGCGTATTATCATTTGCGAAAGTATCGACATTATAACTTGACAATTAATAGTAATAAGTACTGCAATTACAGAGCAGCTGTTATATTTAGTGAGTGGTTTGCTATCCCGGATTAGATTCCCAGGTTGGGAGTAACGTGACAGATTGTTTTTAATAGAAGACATATTGTCTTAGGGAACCCTCTTCCCTGAGATTGTGTGTCACCAAGAGGTACAAACACCAGCAATGTTAAAGTGGTGGCCCTCAGCTAATCGACTACAAGGCAGCTAACGTGTGCAAACAAGCACACGATCCACTGGATGGAAAGAGATTACCGTGGCCTAAGGGCGTGTGCAAGGGGAGTCATACTCGAGCTGCCGACCATGTAAACTTAGAGAGTTTCTTGCCAGTGTAGGAGAGAAAGCAGGAATAGCCTTTGGTCTTCCCACTGACAGCACTAAAACTCTTCAGTGAGCTCTGGCTACCCTACTCACTGCTGGGACCAAAACACGAGGTTATTATGGCCGCGGTATTCTGCAGGGCGGAGGTACTTCCCAAGTCGGACTGCCTGAATGGACGGAAATACTGTCGTGTCCTACACACACAATCCTTTTCCAACCACCAGTACCTAAACATACAGACTTTGTACACATGTTCGGTTGATGCCTAAACTCACTTCCTGTCACTTCCTGCTGCATGTTTAATTATCATCTAAAACCTAGAATTGGCTCTTGCGTCAACACTTCGCTTTTCCGAGAGCGTCCTCTGACCTCCCAAACCAGTAATTTTCTTGGGCGGATTCTAGTAATACCCCAAAAACACCCTATCGCATCCTACAAAATGAAACTTAAAAATCTCTCTCTGCTTACCCCTATACAGATATCCAAGCATGAGTGTATATAAAAATAATTAATAGTTGCGTGCGACTTTTTTCTTTGTTGTGTGTACCTTACAATGTGAAAGTACTCGTAAACCAAAGCTTCTATAAAACAATACACGCTCGATTAAGAAAGTTTCACTAGTTAACTCATATTGAATAACAATTGGCGTCCGCTAATATTTAGCTCCGTAATACCAATCGGTCGATATCAAATGAACTGTTTAATTGTACACTACGTCAAGCCCTCTTATCTCAACTCTTTCAATCACTTATCAGAACTAATATGTCTAAACAATACAAAAGAAACGCTTAATTTGTTTGTCAGAACAAAATAATCAACACCGATCTCACATCATTCGTTTACAAAGAGTTTCTTGTCCGTAAACAAATTTCAACCTTCTCATATCTAATAAAGATCTAATTTCTTTTGAATTTCTAACTGTATCTTCTTCATTATAAGTGGAGTGTAACGAAATATGTATCTTGTACAGTAAATATAAGTTTTATTTCAGTTTGTCGTTGTTGTTGAGCTTCTTGAAGTCGGAAGAGTGTGTCAAATGAGAGTCATTTGTTGTTGAGCAGTTTGCCGCTGATAGCCTGAGGTGCAACTCATTAAGTATACTTTCGCTATTCTCATGACGTGATATACTTGTTCTTTTATCATATCTAAGATGTAAGTGTGATTGGGAAACCAATTCACACGAAGTAGATTCGTTCAACCGTGATTTCCTGTCTGCGAATTAATATTTCTAATCTATGGGACTGATATGTATGATTTTGTAAAGATTGATGAATGATTTTTAACTAAACGGATTTCTAAAAGACATAGATCATATTCTTTTTGTCTAACTGTACTAACTGTGCGTGGGACGAAAAATCATAAATAGGCGGCATGTGGTTATTCTATATACCTCTGCCGACTCCTTCAGGGATTTACAGGCTTAACACTTAAAATTGCTTGAGCATTTTGCCGCTTGCTCTAGGTTAACATCAAGATTCACATTCCACTTCTTAAATCCGTTGTTAAACAGTTAAAAGCCGGGACAGCATGTGTATACATTTAACCTGAATTCCGGTAACAGCAGTATACAATATCCTAGTCTTAGGCCCGATAAGCACTGCGAAATTGCAATGACAGAATAACGATAATTCTGTACGTCACGCAAAGAAACCGCGTGGAAATAATTCCGCTACCATGACACGTTAGGAAAATAAAGACGCGGACCGTGTGTAAAGGTGGTAGGGCACGACGGTATTTCCGTCCAAATCAACAGTCCAACTGGGGAAGTATCTTCGCCCTACAGAATACCATGGGCATAATAACCTAGTGTTGTGTTCCCGGCGGTGGTGATTAGGGTAGCCAAAGCTCATTGGAGAGTTTTTGTGCTGTCAGTGGGAAGAACAAAGGGTATTCCTGCTTTGTCTTCTACACTGACGGCACAGAAAGTCTCTGTGTTTACAGGGTCGGCAGCACGAGTGTGACACCCTTGGTGTTGCACACGTTCATAGGCCACGGTAACCACTTTCTATCCAGTGGACCCCGGGGAAATCTACCACATTAGTTGTGTAAAAAAAAATCTGCCCCCTAAGTGGTTTAAAAAATTATCAGAAAATACGCCATTGATATGACAGAAGAAGTAGATATTTTCAAGTCAGGCTCGCCTGTTGATTAACGGTAAAGACTCTCTCGGTGTTGGAAAGTTACCTTTGCATACTAATTTTCCTCCTATTTGGCTTATGCGGTTTTTTTGGGAATGACAGTCGTCTAACTTTCCAACACCGAGAGAGTCTTTACTGTAAATCAGCAGACTGTAAATTATGTATTATAAGTATGCGTAAGTATTAGTTAAACGCCAGCAACTACCAAATACTCCAACCAACATACATATCCATTCAAAGGTTGCCTGGCAGAAATTGCGTTGAGCGATAAGGCCGCCCTTTGAGCTGGGCCTCGATTCTACTAAAGTAAAACCATTGTCATACCACATACACTGCAAAAGTTACCCATTGAATTTTAAACTTTAAAATCATGGGATTAAAGTCTAATATTAAATGGCTTTTTGTAAAGTGAATGAAAAAGTGAAATGTGCTTCATTTAATTTAGGACTTTAAGATTATAGAATTAAAGTTTGGACTTTAAAACTTAGCCATAAAGTCTAAAATTTAATGACATTTTAGGCAATGTCAGTGGCATGACTGTGGTTTTATTATGTCATAAAATTAGCAGAATCGGGGGCCTGGTCTTATGTTATTGATTTCTGTAGAATGAATATTGTAATTGGCGTAAAATAAAGTATTTAATACAAAAATAAATAAACAAAAATAAAGCTTCGTAACTAAATGGGTCTAACTACATGCTCAAATGATGATGATGATGATGACATCAGATTAAATAGGTAACTCTGTAATTTATTGCGTGTCGGCAATAGGTTCGCTCCTAATATGCACCCTTGATTTGATTTTCGGTTCGGTTCGCGAAATTTGGGTGAAAATACATCCCTACTTACCCCTTAAGGGACCTATGTTAGTTTTAGTTTAACCTTAAAAAAACTTGTAATTAATCATTGAATAAATATGGCACTTACATTCAATTTGAAGATTCAGAATGCGGATTACAAATCCGCACAAAACAAATCGCGTGGAGAGATTTCGCTATGCAGGCTTCGCCTTAGGCCCATTAAAGTAAAATACTGTCACGACATGAACACACATGACCCTGGCTTTACCGGAGCCATTGAACGCGATCCCACTGTACGCGAGAAAGTTCAGTAATTGTGTGGAATTCACTTACACTTATATTAAGATGTGAGGTGTCTGATAATTGTGAGAAAATGTCAATGGTGCAAACGTAAAATGGTATATGTGTGTTTTCAATTAGGTTTTATTATGATATTGCCGGCAGTTAACGCGATTATTACACATGACTGCTGAAAGGAAACGAAACGCCGTGGTTACTTTAAATGAGAAAATACGTACATATATTTACGCCTGTAAATGCTTGAAGTGTTGCCGGAATACATACAGTATTAACCACCCACATTTCGCTAACGGTGAGAGAAAAAAAAAAGATAGATAGATGAGAGTCTGGCGCAGGTTTTCTTGTTTCTTTGTTTAGACCCCGGTGCTCAAAACGCATAAGCGATAGGCTTAAGATGCAACCTGGATTATAAACCTGATGAAGATGATGATGATGGTAATAATAAGTGAGTGATACTTTTCAGGTCAAACTAGCTTTTGCAGTCCACTTTTACAAATGTAAAAGCCATTTTATTTAAATTTTAACAAGTTCATATCAAAAGTTGTTCAACAAGTGTACTGGTTGCGTGTTTCAAAACATTGTTGAATTCTACCTTAAATTTAGGAAATAAACAGAGCTGCATTGCGCTGAAGTATGGCATGATTTATTTATACCAAAAATTAAGCTTTAAGCTCGCAAAACAGTTTAATATCTACTAACGTACACACCTCCTCGTCACACAGCTTTTATACTATGTTGTTTTATTTGAACAGATTTAATTTATTAGACCATTTTGGAACGAAATCGGCGTGCATTTTGCTGCACATAATCCCTGGTTACCGTTAACCCTTAACGTACTTAACCCTCCATAACGTGTACGAATTAAATTATGTATTAAACATTGCCTACTCAAACACACCGTACAATACCGATAAACAATATTTTCAAATTACGCAGTCGCACATAGGCTACTTCAATTCAATGTAGATAGCTTTATCGAACGCTTTCCCTTGATATTATAGGCTTTTCCTGTCTCACGGCTCGTATTTAAATGTCGTGGATGCAAATAAAACATGTTCTCGTATATTTTCACCGATCACCATCGTCACGACAGCCAGACAGCATTGTTGGACGTAAGCAGTCACGTATGTCACATTCTACAATTCAGACAGAAACTATTGAAGCTTACATGAATAAGGAGCCTTATGACAATGGAGTACATTGCATCTAAGCTCACTTCCGATTGTAACATCAGATCTAGTAGGCGGTAGTTGTTGACGAGCGTCTAAATGATCTTGATGCTTATCAAGACGTGTATTGAGATGTGATCGATATTGACGAAAGTGAATGTGAAATTTGAGAAGCACAGAAGAAAGCAAAAGTGAGCAATCAAGGTGTTTAACATGCATCTGATGTGCCCGGAGTCTTGACAGGGGTAATTTTCTACCACTGCGGGGGACATTATGTCTGACTGTCAGTACAATAAGAAGCGCTCGGGGCCAGGTTATATCTCAGTTAGGAGTTTTATCGCAGTTGTATTAAGCTCATAAAAGAGGAGCTGGTTTTTTTTTACGTGCGGGAAGTCCCCATGGATTACCCGCCCCCCGCCCTTCGGTGCCGGAGGGGGAGGTTATGTCGGACTGGAACCGACTAACATATCCCTCTCACCCCGGCTGACCCAGGGCCATTCCTCTCGGTCTGGCCCTCGTCGGGAGAGGGGACTACGCGGTCCCCGACTCGCCCCCGGTATGGGGTTTGAGGAGCTGGTAAACAAATAAACATATTCGTAACATGTCACAACACGACGCTCTAGCTTCTGACCCGAGCCCTCTATAAACCAAAAAACATTTAAAAATGTTCTAGCGAGATAATGGCGATATAAAAACCCCCGTCCATAGGTATATTACTAGACACGGGTTTTGTATCCGGTTGTAGATAAAAACGTTAGTAATTTAAAATTGTTTATGTCACATATGTCAAAGTGTCAGTTACCACTAAAATAGTTGTATTTCAATGTGTTATATCTGCGTGAACTTCCGGCAGTATCGGTTCTAAAGTCTTAGAGCGTTTTCACACTCATCCGATATCTGATATCCGATATCCGACATCCGATATCGGAGGAAGTCAAATCCGATATCGGTTATCGGAGCCAACACCCTTAACGACATTTTCTCAATTACGTGTTTTTTCGCCTTAATTGATGACGCTGATCACGAATATAAGAAAAATCGATCACTGGACTTCAAATTTAAAGCCTGGATGAGTTGTGTGAGTCAGCTATAGTTACCGATGAACCGTCCTCTGAGACTCAACTCAGCTGGCGTTGACTTACAGCACAACTACGGTACTTCAATATTTTCCGTGACTAGTAATATCGAAGTTCTCTAGTTAGATTCGATTTTCGAACTTTTTTAGACTTCGACTACCTATAACGAATAGCACAGATGTTCATATGGCAACGGAATGACTCATCGCTTTAACCACCCATCCTAAGACATACCTGACTAGGGATGCTTAACATTACAAATATTAACTTAGCTACGAGCCTTTCTAGTTGAGATGAATACTTTCTGTTTTAGAAGTTTTTATTAATAACAACAAACATGAAAGAAAGTTATCTCTAGACTATGCCTCTCATTGTATTATAATTCTTCTGTGCACACTCGAGAGCGATGGCCCTAGGTCAGCCGGGGTGCGAGGGTTATGTCGCATGACAACCTCACCTTCGGCCTAGCACTACGACCCAGAGATGACGTGTGGTTTAGTCGGTTCGTGTCCGACACAACCTCCCTCTCCGGCTCCGGAGGGGGGGGGGGGGATTGTATCCGAAGGGATTTCCCGCACGTAAAAAAGGGTTATGCTGTATAGAAATTAATGATTGCAAGAAGAATTTTTACCTCCAGCGCATTAATTTACTTCGTACGCAAGATCTAGGCAGGCACGGAGCTCAATAAATAGTACCATATTAAACGGGTTTGTCATCTGAACATATATTGCGTTTGTAGCAGCGGTTTGCCTGGCTTGAACGGGTCTTGTTGTTAATACCCGTGCACCGTTAGCCAGAGATTCTTTAACCTGTCCTTTCTTTGTGTTACGTGTATGGTTCATCTGTTACGACGTTTTGTAGCAAATTTATTGTTATAACTGTTGTCGTATTCAATTCTTTAGTGGTATAAATATCAATGTTTATATGATCATATTTACTACCTCGCTGCGAAACGTTGAAGCCAAAAATGATGATTCTGGTTATGTTTGCTGAGCCCAATGTGATAAATAACATGCTGTTAGATAAGTCATTTAAGTGTCACTAATGATAATCATTTAGGCATGAGACTGGCGCTTGCTTTCCTGCCTGGACTAAGGGATTATACGACAGTCATTTAAGTATTTATAAAACGATTCAAAAAGGAGTAAGTGAATGCAATCCAGGCTTCGAATGCAACTAGAACTGAAGCACAGTACTAGTTATGAAGTATAAATATACACTGCCTAACCCATCCCTGATATATAAGCATGATTATACAATAATATCACAGCTCGATATCTTCACAGAACATAACGAAGTTCAGCCAAACCCGCAGATAGACCTGAAAAAGTGGACCCCAGTCTTCGGAGTTTTCACCTTGGGGTGATAGCTTTGGATGATGAAGAAGACAACAAAAATCTTCTTCTTCATACTACCGACGACTTAACATGCTCTTCTAATACAAGTACCCATATTCATGCATACATATTATTTGCATTGTGCAGGGATCGAAGCCGCTTCTTCTGGGAAGCAGCCGCGTTCACTACCGTTACTCCACAGTCATAAAATCTTATAAACTTAAACTCAAGTCTTCAAATCTTTAATGAAATCACTTGTACAGTAAAACAGTACAAGTGATTTCATAAAAGATGTGTAGCAAGTTCCACCAAGTGCCATCAATCAACAGTATAAGCAGTTTCAATTACCCCACATTACACATGTGTTTAAAATCATAATTTCTTTGTTACAAATCACAATAGTTTTATTGGGTTGCTACCGGACCTATTGTGGTTCAAAACCTTGGCAGTGAACACTCGCCACAGATACCTAGTTCTCAAGCAATTTTGTAAGCGTATTTAATTGAGCGTAGCGTTGTAATTTCCTTTTATAGTTGATCTTAAGTTAGTACTTTCGGATGTCTAAAGAGTGTTCATGTCTCTTCAGACTAGATGTTTGTTGGGTATTACTTAATCAGATGCAGGTGGTGTAGATTGATATGGAATTAATTGATATAGCTATCTCGTTAGTCTAATGAATTTTGCTTTGATTTAGGATTAGGCAATGTTGGGCGATTTTAAAGTACCTATTGTTTTGTTACTCATTGTGAGTAACGACCATTATAGAATTGATTCTTTTGCCATAGTCTAGAAGAGCTATGTGTCTGTCGAATTAGACTGGATGCAAAATTGATCAATTAAAGATAAAAATGTTTAAAGGACGAACATTAAACTGAAGTAAAACCAGCTAAATTCCTAAAATTTTAGTCTAAAACATATAAAATCGTAAATAGAATGCGAAACCCTAATACAAACGTAAGTATTCGTTTTTTGTATTAGGTTTCGGTTTCTTAGATTTTCTTTCGTCACAGACGTGGGGACATGACTACAAGTAGATGACGAACCCAGAAAATAAGCATCGTTACCAAATTGTATTATATTCTTTCTGCTAAAGTCAGCCTACTAGTCACAAGAGTAAAGAAACATATAACGGTCTTACCTTCCAATCTGCTCATCATTCTTCTCCTCCTTCTTATTCAGAAACTTTGCCTTTAGCTTACCGTCGTTGTTACCTATATTAAAAGAAGTCTCTGACACTGTAAAAGGCAAAGTTGGTATTACTCCTATTATAGAGGTGTAAGCATTAAAAGACCAGAGTCACTACTCGCCTTCTTGCAGATTGGCATTATGCCTTTGCTACCTTAGTAGTCACTAATAGACATTTTTTATAACGAGACTTTGTTATTTTATATTATAGTGGGTAACACTCTGACACACTTTATGATATATAATATCAATCTTCACAAACTAGGTCAAAATGAAATTGCAAAAATAAAAAGCTTTTGGCCCACATTGAACACATTTGTGGTCACAATTGAGTGAATAAATTACTCAAATACTCTAAATTACATCTACAATTTGATAATACATTTATCAAATTTGCTATAATATTGTCCGTAGATTGCTATATCACGTTTTGAAGAAAATAGTATAAAAATCACAGTGATAAAAAGGTCAGTTTCTATTGAAATAGTCGAAGCAAAAGGTATTATCAAAAAGTGAACTAGATCTGGTTTTGTTCTATAATTTAACTACCGCAGGAGTTTAACTGAATTTATAAGAACATTATGCTGCGTTTATATGTAACAATGGTCTATTCTAGTGTGTTACAGTCAGCGACGAAATGGGTTCAGGCTCCATTCATACCAACGGCTGACATCGGCAAAGAAGCGGCGTGTAGTTTCAGATTCATAAACTTTTGCAGCGTTTTCAACTTTAGAGCAATTATTATAATAATCGTATACATGTAGTATCGTTTGAAAGATTCTCAAAGATCGCGCGATTGTGTTGAACGGGTACCGCCACAGAAATATATTCGGCTAGACCGGCCATGTGAGCGGAAAACACGTGGCAGCATTTCAGTCAATTCCTGTCCTATGAGACAGGAATTTTCGAACACTTACCCGGTACTGTTAAGACTAGCTTGTAAACCATCGTTAAAAATATTGTAAATATGCCATATTGTGCTATTTCTATCTGTAGAATAAAAATGGAGAGCTTAATTTGAAAAATAAAGTTTTTTTTTTATCTTTCTATCCGTACAGTTTTTTTCTGTGGGTACCGCACTGCAACTGGGTAACGGTGAGAGGCAACAGCTGTAATTATAATTTTTCTCAACTGATTATTCATAAGAACCCCGATTATATTTACATCAGTTTACAGCTTGCAATTGAGTAAAAGGTTTAGGCTTAGTTTGGACCCAGTAGGTGGCACTGCATTTGAATCATTGGGAGACAAGCACACGGCCCACTTGAAGTGGTTACCGCTGCCTATGGATGTGTGGTGACATACTCGTGCTGCTGAACCTGTAAAAACCATCTAATACCCTTTTTTAAGAACCCTATTGTAGTCGCTTGGAAAAACCAAAACGATACTATATATCTAAATATATATAACTCAAAGGTGACTGACTGACTGGCATAGTGATCTATCAACGCACAGCCCAAACCACTGGACGGATCGGGCTGATATTTGGCATGCTGGTAGATATTATGACGTAGGCATCCGCTAAGAAAGGATTTTGATTAATTCTACCCCTAAGGGGATAAAATAGGGGATGAACGTTTGTATGAAACTTTGTCAATTTTAAAACGATCGGGCTTCGACTTTGCATGCATAAAGCTACTATGTATGTTGACTCAACACTAAGCGATAACCGACATCCACGCGGGTGGAGCTGCGGGGAACAGTTAGTCTATTTTGAATCACCTCCTTTTTGATAGAAATCTTGTTTGAAATGTTTTCTACAATTTTGCTTTTACCTTCTGCATTTCATTAAATAACCAAGCTCTCAGTGTCGACAATGGCGGCGAACATCTTGCTCCAGTTCCCAGTGACAGCGATAGTTTCTAATCCTAAACAGTAATGACCAAGCCATATTCACACGTACCATATTCAGTCAACGGAAAAAAAATCGCTTACTATCCACCGTTGGATCTTATTTTATACGCGTTTGCTTCTAATTTTGGCATTCTCTTTTGTTCTCGAGACAACGGTCTAACTGACCTTGTTGATTGAGCTCTATTGTCCCACATCAGGTCAGCTTAATCCATATTCCATGATCATAAAATTGGCAAATTTCGTCACGACATAGTGTCATGATAGAATTTATACTGTGTAACATTATTATATGAAACTTTCACAACTAAACTACTGAACCGATCTTGATGACATTTGCCACAGAGATGGACTAGTGCTTGGGAAAGGTCATAGGCTACCTTTAATCGCGAATAAAAGGGATTAGGACTTTTTTAAATTATATTTTAAAGCATTTTCAAATTGATTTAGATAAAAAAAATTAAGTCAGTCTAGGCGGGGTTTGAACCCGCCATCTTTGCCTTACAGGGGCAATGCTTTGACCACTAAGCTACCACACCTCGCATTACCCAATCCAAATTTATCTTTCTATATCCGTCTTTGAAGCTTAGTGGTCAAAGCATTGCCCCTGTAAGACAAAGATTGCAGGTTCAAACCCCGCCTAGACCTATTCAATTTTTTCTATTTTGATCGAAGGATTAGGAAGTTGAAATAGACGATCGAGTTTCATGATTGAATCGTCATTTTTGAAGATAACCTGATCAACTATGGTACGTACACAGATAGATTATATGTAGAATATGCTGTTTCCGGGCTGTTTGAGTTGCGACTCACTCAGCCGCCGACGAGGCAAGGTCTCCGAAGGCGTCGTCGCCCGGACCGGCGCCACTGAAGATGTCGACCGCAGTGATCGACGAAACGTCTGGAACGCAAGTTTCACATAGACCACGGCCAAACAGCCCGGAAACAGTATATTCTACATGCAACGCCGGCCGTGAAAGCCTGAAGAGATAGATTATAGTTTGGTAAAGGACATAGGCTTATATAGTCGTGATAATCGACAGCCACACGAGCGGGCAACAGCTAGTTCTTCAATATAACGTCACGTCTTGACATTAACTACAGATATTGTCGCCAAAAGTTGCGGTTCAATACGTTTGAATGGTTGGCACTATTGCAGCGAACAATATAAGGTCATCGAGATAAAGGACCTTATTATGTATGAGATGAGCGACCGGCGCGGAAGCATACACTTACATAATACAAATTTCACTTTAAGATACACTGGCACCTTAATAATTAAATCTATTAAAGGTTACAAGGTTACCATTACGGACTAAACATGTATCTAATAAGGTTAAAATAAAACAATTTCTATCCTAAGGCGTATGTTCCGTAGTTATTGTCTAATAGCCATCGACACTTTCTAACACTTGCTTTGAAATATCAGTTGCTCCAGGCAAGATGCTCACATAATTATCAAAGAGGTTTGTGTAAGAGTTACCTTTCCCTTTTAAGTTATTTTAAAATTTGATAATGCAAGTGTTATCAGCGATCTGAGTGTCAATTGTTGTATTTTCGTGATGTTTATCTCGATATTCTAAGGAATTTACGTGGTATCTGATGTTGAGGTCGGTTATGATACCATTCGTAGGCAAGATAACTGTATTTTTCCCAGGCCGTATAAGTGCTAATCTCTTCATCATCAGCATCTTAAAGATGATTATGGTTGCTTCAGAAGCTTTCATTTCACGAAAGTTTTAGGAAAGAGGGTCACTATAACATACACCAACAATGTAACAATGGTGACCTTCAGCTTGACGGCCTCATCAGATGCTTTTAACGCCTCACTTAAAGACGACCCGGGACTGTAGGATGAAGCCATACACTATATAAATTCTAAATTTATTACATATATGCAACTTTGTTTTATGATAAACCCGATATCTCACTTGCTCGTAAGTGATGATGTGATCGACGACACAACACGCGTACCAAGAAGCAACCTTTTACTTGTGACTTGATGATCCAAATGATTATAATACAAAGACAAGATGTAATGTCTAAATGTTTTTGACACCACTATGTTACATAATTGATGAAAGGAGCTCTGCTCATAATAAGGATAAATTATGCCAAAATAGATGCATAAGAGATCAATGGAACACTCGTGGCCAGGGGCGCTCATTGTTCGGTAAATATCAGCGGTTTAAGCTGACTGCATCTGAACGCTTTCGTACTTCAGAAAAAGAAAAGGGTAAATAAGAAATTCCTTTGTCCCTTTGTCGCTCCATTAGGACCTGGAGCTCCTTGCTAGCTCACGTGTTTCCTTATTCCTACAGTCCGTGGTCTTTAAGCAGGGTGTGAAAAAGCATCTGATGAGGCCGTCAAGCTAAGTGCCACTATTGTTAACATGATAGGTATTTGTAATGGTGAACGTCTTTCCTGATACTTCCTTTAGAAGTTCAATTTATGAATTTTGTAAATATAACAGTAACAACTCGAAAAGTCAAAGCTGAGTCCCAGCAACTCATTCTATTTGTCACTAAGTGCTAACTTAATTACTTAACAACAATGTTTCTTTTGCAACTCATGAAGCTTTGCTCGTTCATAATGAAGCCCATTGTGAACGAGTACTAACTATAATTCTATTGATATTGTTAAGCCTTCAGTAGCAGGATGAGGGTAATTCTCCATGATTATCGTTTAATAACAGCTATGATTGTTACCTGTTTTGTTATTCTTTATCTTGGTTTTCAAAGGAAATAAACCTCATATGTTTATATTGTTCATTTTTGTTTACTTTATACATAATATTATTATAATAGTGTGTGCAGTATGGATTAACTATTGTACAAACAATGACCGTGAGATATGTGTTTCGGTACTAAAAAGCTGTAAAAAACAAAACTATTTTCACAGTTCCTGTGTGAATGGAACGAAATTCAAAATTCAAGCCTCGAAATAAATTTTGAATTCCGAATGTGGAATGATATTCGGATTTCATATGTAATTCCCACCCCGGAATAAATTTCGAAGTTTCAAGTTTAACGACATTCGAAATTCAAAATTTCTATCTCATACACGAACCCACATTTTGTTCATAACAGCTTGTCCAATAGGCATACCAAGACAGATATACGCGTATGTGACTCAAAATGTGTTCAAAATTTGCTCTATATCCGCAGTACACATTTTTGGGTGTCTATTGAATATATAGCACAAAATGCTACGACACAGAATGAGCTCAAATCTATTATTAGTAGGATTTTCTTTCTTTTGCGTCTTGGGTCCAAAATATATGACGGGAGGTATACTATACAAGAGTAATTTTGACATCTATTGTTGATAGAGCGCTTCTTTGTAATTTCATCTCACTTTTATTCATTCATTAATTTTTTTTTTCCAGCGTCATCTCTATGAGGGCTCGATCTCGCTCGAACGCGACTGCCAAGCTCGTAAATGTTCGAACTTGACAGTCGCGGTACCAAACTTTTGTCCCATTCAGCCAGTATTTACAGAAGTCATTGCCACTACATGACCCCGCTAATTCAAATGAGAGCAAGACCTCACATGATACCTTTTATGATCCGCTACCTAAAAAGGCGTTCTGAGTTATGAATATTATCAATACAAACTATAACAGTACTATATAACCGTTTCAATAATATGTTATTTAATATGCAAGCCGATAGATGGCGGTACTTAGATCTAGATCGAAGACAGTCAATGAATATTTATTTCATTCTACTTAATAAAATTGAGCATTCCATCACGATTACGCTTTTTTCCGTAATACTTTGAAAATTAAATATCAAATGATGGCTGTTTTGTAACTGAACGTTAATTCGCTTAAGAAATTTTAGGCTAGAGCCATACTGCGCCTCTAGACAAGTGGCAATTCGCTAGCCGGCGTTTGGTGGAATAGAATGATGAATATATGGGATTTGACGTGTATAACAGTCGTTAACGCATATCAAATACGTCAAATCCCATACATTCGTCATTCTATTCCATCAAACGCCGGCTAGCGAATTGCCACTTGTCTAGAGGGGCTGTAGTGATGGTTATCACAATAAATATTATTTCTGTTATCCACTGCTAAAGATGTGTATTCGTGATATTATGTTTCTTCTTCATCCGAGCACCAGTTCCAGGCGTAAAGCAAAATCCTTGTGCCTGGTTGCAAAGTGGAAGAAGGAAGGAAACCTTTCTCCTCCTTCTTTAGATTTATCACATATGGAAACCATTACCGTCTGTTCTCCAGGTACATGCATAGGCCCACGCACACGCACACGCTCAGGCCCACGCACACGCAAAGGCCCACGCACCTACCCTAATTCTCACACATAACCACTACCGAGTTCTTGCACTTCAATGTTGTATTGACTACTAGAGGGCGCCTGCAGCTTCATACGCGTGTAGTGATTTCTAAGGCTACATTATTACTATACCACACCGTCTATAAAGCATAGGTACATTTTAAATTTTAAGTGTCTTCAAAAACATGGGACTTCCATACAATCTTATAACCCTATGTTTTCCCCCTTAAGGGTGGAGTCTCGTAAAATCCGTTCTTAGCAAAAATCTACATTCTAAAAGTTACCTACCTGCCAAATTTTAAGTTTATAGGTGTTATAGTTTCTGAGATTTCGTAAGTTTTTTTTTTCACTTTTTTGCAGATGGATTTTTACTCGTTCTTTAATCTCGTACTTACTTATTTTATAACTTGTAGTGCAGCTCAGGTCTCATAGAAAAGAAAAATCTCATTGAATATAATTATCACTGCACGTCGGGGCGTGAAAACGTTTTAGGAAAAACATCGATTACGTGACTATACAAACTTCTTGTTGTCTTATTGGCGGCCATTTTGGTTATTATAATAACCCCGTTTTAAAGATATTGATGCGGAGATTTACAGATGATGGGTACTGTAATTTCGTGCTGTCACAGAAAACGGTAAATAGTATTGAGATTAATTTATTTTTATTGTGTGTTCGATTTTTTTAAGTTAATCGTTGTACTTATGTAAGTTATCGAAACTTGTAAGATACTCCCCATTGAGCTAGAATCATAAAATATGTCAAGAAGCCTGGTCTTATAGTACAATTAAAGGTGAAAATTAGAGAATCATAAATATGTCATCATTATCATCTTATCAATCAATGAATCAATTAGCCCACTGCAGTTCACTGCTGGACATCATCATCTTAATAAAGACGTATTTTTCTGATTGCATCCGAGGCCAAGGTACCTTCGCGCGATGGACGTCCATTGTAGTGAGAAAACGATTGTGTATCTAAAACATTTATAGGAAAACCATTCACGTATTAACGAGTATGTTCAGTGATATTTCAGTTTAATGATCTTAATAGAAATATTAGTATCTTATATAAATCAATCAATCAATCCAATAAGATGAGACACATGTCAACCTCCACTAACCATAAATATGTACAGTCAGCATCATTAAAATGTTGTTAATAAAAGTACTCAAAATAATCCAAATACCAAAATTCCAATTTTATATTGGTTATTGGAGTACTCAAATAGTTGTAAGTATCCAGAGTGGTCCAACTATCTTAACAATCGGTTTTCCAGAATTATGTCAGTTATTAGAGTATTCATATTCATATACACAATCACGCCGGTCGAAGTTATCCAGTCAAATATAATTTCTAAAAATCAAGATATTGTCATTTAATCGCATTTTGTATCCCTATCTTACTTGTAAAACCATCCCTTTCACACAATGGCAGGATGATTGATAAGGGATGCGTATATGAGTAAGAAAAGTATACAAAATGTGTTAATAATTGACAATATCTTTTGTATTTTTTTTTTTGCCTTTGCATTAGTGAGAAAAGAATGAATGTCTAGATTTTTTGAAATTATACTTGTCTGGATACCATCGACTAGCGTGATTGTGTATATGAATATGAATACTCTACTAATTTACATAATTCTGGAAGACCGATTGTTAAGATAGTTGGACCACTCTGGATACTTACAACTATTTGAGTACTCTAATAACCAATATAAAATTGAAATTTTGATATTTCGATTATTTTGAGTACTTTTGTTATCAACATTTTAATGACGCTGACTGTACTATCACAAAAAGCATCTAGAAGTAAGTTACTCTATACTATTTCCAGGCTATAATCAATCTTTATGCCAAATTTCATCCACACTCAAACATCCACATTCAATCTTTTAAACTCTCGCGTTTCATGATATATAATAAGGGAGAACGGGAATTAACGCGATCATGGTATCCTCCACATAAATCCGCCAACTAGCATAATCAGCCGTCCAATTAACTGCCTAGGCAGTTAACTAAACGGCGCCATTCAATTAACGGCCTGAATAATATTCAGCCGTCTCGTTTATTACATCATTTAACAACCTGGCTTGCTAATGCTTAGGCCAATCGTAAGATAGGGCAGAACCTCGAAATAAGATAAAAAATTACATACATATAATGTAAATCCCCGAGGGGTACACAGAGATATATTTACAGAAATTAGAAATTAGAGGTTTATTGTGATAGTTGCACAATCCGACTCGGTTATATTTTTTACTGTTTAATTAAATGGCTAGGCAAGTAGTTTAACGTCATCGATCCAAGCTATTTGCCTAGTCGCTTATTTAAATGGCTGAACACCATTCAGGCCGTTAATTGAATGGCGGCGTTTAGTTAACTGCCTAGGCAGTTAATTGGACGGCTGATTGAGCTAGTTGGCGGCGATATATCCACAGTCAGCCTGTGACCACGGCCGGTGTAACCTAGTCAAAAAGTCAGGCAATCAAAGGTATGTAAGTACCTATACCATGATCGCGTTAATTCCCGTTCTCCCTTATCCATACTAATATTATAAATGCGAAAGTAACTCTCTCTGTCTGTCTGTCTGTCTGTATGTTACGTTTTCACGCCTAAACCACTGAACCGATTTTGATGAAATTTGGTATAGTGGTAGATTAGACCTTGAGAAAGGAAATAGGCTATGTTTGGTCGCGATAACCGACATCCACGCGGGCGGAGCCGCGGGCAACAGCTAGTTAGGTATATATCTACATTCACACATCTAAACCACAGAAATGTATTAGGATCCTAATAGGTAATATATTTCTGTGATCTAAACTTTCGCGCTTATAATACTAATAAGATTACATTGAATCAGTTTCCGGTTCTTCACGAGGAAGTTTCGAAGCATATACTCAGCACTTAACTCAGTGTGTTCTAAAGCGACGCGACGGCCAACCATAATAAAACGTCCGAAATTGCGGACCGAAGTTTCGGGTAAACGTAACCATGAAATTTCGCAAACGGGATTTTGGTCCCGTTCACAAATTTCCGGGATAAAAAGAATTCCAGACCATTCCAGACTATCAGATAATCTTCCAGCCTAATCTATCCCTCTATTAAATTTCAGCAGTTAACAAGCATTCAAACATACTCACAAAGTTGCACATCTATAATATTAATTGGGAATATCGACAGCCGGGGTGCGAGGGATATGTCGCATGACAACCTCACTTTCGGCCTAGCACTACAACCCACAGCCGGCGTGCGGTTTAGTCGGTTCGAGTCCGACATAACCTCCCACTCCGGCTCCGGAGACGGGGATATACGTGGGCATTTCCCGCACGTAAAATAAAAGTGAATGTCGAAGTTGAGCCAAATCCGCAGTTAGATTAAGGTTAGGTAAAGCGGACCACAGACTTCACGTTGAAAGCTTCGTGTGCGACTGGAATTAACATTAGGATGATGAAGAAGAATATTGCTTGGATAGGATAGTGGGATTACTCAACTCTATCCATGGTAATAAAAATATTGTGTAACGATGCAAATCGTCTATTGTAGTTTGAATTATTAATTACACATTTAGTCGATTAGTATCGACTCAAAATTATATTTTAGCTACATTTTTAATCTGTCGTTCTATCAGTACATTTCATTTGTCTCTGACCGTATGATTGTCTCTGGCCGTGTGCGGTATACTATTATTCTGATACATTCTTAATGGCTGCCGTTCATCGATGATGTAAAACTAGTGCTAATATGTAGCCCCGGAGAGGCAATTTCGCCATATCCAACATTACCAGGAGGCTGGTCATGTGGGCCCGCCCACTGGCTGATGTCTGGGGGAGGCTATAAAAGCCACTGCAGCCTCATTCGAGTCCCTTTCTCTTTACATCAGCTTCCTTCTGCTAAGGCTTGGGTGTGACAGAGCGGGCCACGCGACCATACAGGCGTCAGCGCGGCACGTGCTTGTCCAGACTGGCGGAAGCAAGCTAAGCTAAGTGTCCACTAACTTCGCACCACGGGCTGTTCCAGTAGATAACCAAAATTTAAATTCCTTTTCTGTAGACTGGAGGTTGCGTACTACACGCCCTAATATAAATAATTATGTAACAAATTAGATTATATATGTTAAACAGTTCTTTGTAAAACCTTCATTTCTCTCTGCTCTGCTCGGGTAACTAATTTAAAGTACCTATACTGCTAATAACCTATTAAATAAACCTTAACGTTTCAATTGTCAATAAAATAATCAGTACTTATTATAAATGGGTAAGTGTATGTGTGTGTCTGTTTGTCCGTCTTTCACGCCTAAACCACAGAGCCGATTTTGATGAAACTTGGTATAGGGCTAGATTAGACCTTGAGAAAGAACATAGGCTATGTTTGGTCGCGATAACTGACAACTACGCGGGCGGAGCCGCGGGCAAAAGCTAGTGTTTAATATTTTTTATACCACAACATAAATGTATCCCGGTGTATATATGTGTGTATAAATGTGGCCCGGTGGCTCAGTGGTCAGAGCATTCCCCCTGTAAGGGAAAGATCGTGGGTTCGAGTCCCACCTGGGCATTCACTTTTTCCTATCTTAATCGATTTGAAAAGTTAGCATAGTAAATGCTTCAAAATTTAATTCAATGTATCTCTACTCTTAAAAAAGTGCTGTGTTTTCCGTTCGTTTTCCGAGCGGGCTCGAAATTTCGGACACGCGTTTCGTGGTAGCCCTCTAGATTGCATTTGTAACGGAAAACTAGTTGCAAGAGTGCCTTAGTGCTCACAACTGTTGACAGACTCCGATTCAGTTTACTTTGTACTTGTTCGAAGACATTGCCCGAACTGGTTTATTTTGTGAAGTAATTTCCGCTTGCCACTACGAGATTTTACTTCTAAAGAAAAGCTATTTGAACGAAAAGCCTCTTATACAGAGAGCGCTTTTTGTTTGAAGAAAATTTTATTGGTTTGTGTCATCGATATGCTAATGATCATCTTTTATTTTACGTAAATTGACGTTAATATATGACTTCACCTCGCCTGATGATGAGTTATAGCCTCAGGCATAACGGTCACTATTACAGACACCAATAATGCTACAAAGGTGGTTTTCTTTAGCATGAGGGCCCCTTTTAAGGACACGGGACTGCAAGAAAAAAAAGACGGGTTGCACTCTGGGAGTGCCGACAGAAGTGAAAACTTTTTCTTTCTTTCTTTCTTCGTTATATACATAGAAAAAGATAAAAAAAACATACCATACCATACCATACTTATAATACAGCGCCAATCATAGACCCTATCACTAATTTTCTGCTAATTTTCTATCAGAAGAAATTAATAAATTACAAAAAGATAAAATAATCACAATAAGTAATAAATTACAAAAAGAAAAAATAATCACCAAAAGTGTCAGAAGGCCAGGTTTGCACCCGGTACTTTCTGAAACCATAATGACTCACAGTCGAAGCGTTTACCGCTACGCTGCGAAGCTATTTATAGAATATTGCAAAATGGACAGTCTATAGCTAATATTGTATGACGTCAGTCGCCGGTTACGGTCCAAAGGTCAAGCGATCCTGACGCGAGTTTAACAATTTTTACTCATCCAACGCCGCTAAAGAAGTTTTCACTTAAAAAACATTGCTTGTAAAGAATTCTAAATCTTCATGACGTGGCAAAGTAAAGGTACGTATTGAACCTTCTTCGTACGTATTGAGTCTTCACAAAATAATAGTTTCGTTTTGACAGTTCACGCCCATGAAGTTCTCTATTTCTTACCGATCGAAATGTTTTAAAGCTATTAAAAATTTTCACTGATAGGTAACGCCCACTCGGTTAAGTGCTGTGCATAATGATTATTTCATTTTGTCCACAGACTATTAATAATCGGTTACAGAAAAAAAATCGTTGTATATATTTTTTGAAAGCCTTGACGCACTTAACCGGTTTTATTTTATAATATTTTATATATTTTTGTTAAGATCAATTAATTAGTGAAATTCACCATGCGTACAGTATATCTTAACCGAAAATAATTATCTTGGAACTCAAAGCCACAATTATTGGCAACAGAGCACATAGCTATAGAGCCCACTCCTAGCACAATTTAGCTTAGTTGGACGGGAAAGAGACAATATTAGTAAGCTTAGCTATTTTTCTTTTTTTTTTTAAAGAAAGGTCAAGAAAACCATATCACTTTAATACATGTTGATTCAACATCATAACTAGGTCAATTAAAAACTTTCTATCATCCATATAGATCCAAAAGAACGAAAGCAGTGTTTGGTACCTATTATAGTGATAACTGGTACCAAGATTGTATTTTTTTAAAGCAATATGTACTTGAAAGATTAAATATTAAGTGCCTCTTGTGAGCTGGATAAACACAATTAAACTATTGGAGATGATTTCTTGCAACAAGACCATCTATTCCCTTCTCCAATTGCACTATATCGTACTGTAAAAAAATAATTGTGATTTTAATATAACAAACAAAATCATGTCCAAGTTAAGGTAAGCATTGACTGGAGCGTTCGCGAGTAATATAATTGTAGTTTGGAAGAGTGTATCAGTGAGCATTAACGTTCGGTGTGCACGCTTATAGTGATTCAATTTCAAATAAGTTAATTATAGAATCGAGATGAAATAAGTTGTAGAACAATCGAAATCACACGTATCTATGTAAAAACGTTAACATAGTTTATCCTATCCGCAATTTATACGATATTTCCAGTAGTTAGGAAAATGAGCGCTTAAATTAGATTTTACTAATAAAATAATTGCGATTGCATTTAGCTGACCTGAGGTCTTACTTTTTACTTCATTAAAGTCATTTGGTAAATTAACTCAACAGTTAACTTCCACCACAACTAAGATCTGACCACGGCAACTGTGTTACCTAGGTACATTACAAGCTAACTGTTGGATGATCACCTTTATATTCAAGTATACATTATATATCGATGATTCGATCAAATAGTCATTTCTAATACATTTCGTAATAAATGTTCTAATTATTTATATATTGTATTCTAAGATTTATATTTGACTATTGCTGAATTAGTTTTGCAATATTTCTCTATTCAATATTAGTTCGGCAGATACAATTTGTTACACTCCAGTGATTAATTATAATATTTTTTACGAAATGAAACTTGAATTTATTAGCTTCTGTTGAATCATTTAATTTTATTACAGTATGTTGTAATGTAAGAGTTAGAGGGAGATAAATGTACTTTATATAGTTTAGGTAACGGTGATATTATAAGATGTAAAGAGATGGGAGAAATGTTAGAAAGGTGCAAAGTATGAATACAGAGCGCATTGGAACAGAGGTCAAAGGCAGATAATAATATGGAATGTGTGAAAGAAGACATAACAATAAAAGGGGTAATTAAGAAATGACTTTGAAAAAAGTTAAATGATAAATACATATATCGATTCACACCTCAAAATCTCCGGACGGGTAGGCAAAGGTTCATCACTACATAGTATAAAACAAAGTCGCTTTCTCTGTCCCTATATCCCTTTGTATGCTTAAATCTTTAAAACTACGCAACGGATTTTGATGCGGTTTTTGTGAACAGATAGAGTGATTCAAGAGGAAGGTTTCTATGTATAATACATGTTTAATATAGTAGAGGGAGCAGCGGGAATAGGATTTGACGCCACGCGGGCGGAAAAATATTGGCGGTACGAAGTTCGCCGGGTCAGCTAGTTAATATTAAATTACATTTCTCCAACTATGATAATCGGTCCCACGTAATCGCTGAAGCTAATTACCGTCAATCGAGCTCTTTCATATGAGCTGTTTTTTTTTTAAATATGCTATCCCTTAGTTGTCTTCTACGACACTACGAAAAGAAATCGAGTGGCCCCAGTCCATTCACATATTTATAGTATGTTTTTTAGCGGCTTTACTTATCTCGTAGGTTTATATATAGATATATAGATAATTGTACACCAACATTAGATTACAAGAAACAGTAGTATGGATTACAGTAATTATAGTTAAATGCACGATGCACGGCCTTATCGCCAAATGCGATCTCTTCCAGGCAACCGTGGAATGGAGCAATTTTCAGAAAAACGCACGTTACAATTTATGGTGTAGCTGTCACAGTCAAAAGTCAATCACACTTAATGAAAAAATGTACATGCAAAAAATTATAAAATACAAACATCTATAGACATAAGGATTCTTGATACAATTAGAAAAATGTACAGAAATATTGCTTATACTGTTGATTGATGGCACTTGGTGGAACTTGCTACACATCTTCATTGAAAACGTTTGTACTATTCCACATTTATCAACCTTTATCAACCTTTGATAATGCCGTAAGGCGAAACCGGTCAGGAATTTAATAAATAATGTGAAATAGTACAAGTGTTTTCATTGAAGATGTGCACAGAAATAATACAAAACTTACATAGGTACTAAAGCACCTAATATAAATGGAATATAGTCAAGAGAGATTGATCTCTTCAGCTTAGTGACAGATAATGATTTTTAAACATTTGCCTAAATATGTTTAGGGATTTTGCTTGCTTAATATTCAAAACAACTTCTGTCTGTCGTTCTTCCCCTCTTTTTCTGATAAATATGATGCAAATCAGTCAGCACGCACCCTTATCCTTAGCGCCGAGTGACAGCTACAAGGCCACGCCATCTCCACTTGATTTATACCCACAATTATTACAATCCACCTGTCAATGAACGCATATTTACTTGTACCGCTCTCGAGTCCCACACCCACGTGGTAATCACCATAATATTATGGTAATACTGTATTTGCAAGTTGCACTTAACAAGCGCTTAATGTGAATTTACATGTTCGCACTTTGTAAATTGGGGTCTTAGGGTTAGATGCTAGTACGAGGTTTTTGTTAGTTTGACCTGTAAGAATTGTAATTATTCTACGTCTCAATAAGTATTTTTACATGTAAAATAGTTATCTGAGTACAGTTGCCCTCAGAAGTAGTTCATATATTTTAAGTTACCGATGACTGTGTAACTTAAAAAATAAGTAACAAAACATGAAATTTATAATAAATATTTTTTTTTTAATTTTAAATAATT
This sequence comes from Eilema caniola, assembly GCA_949126895.1. NCBI lineage: Eukaryota > Metazoa > Arthropoda > Insecta > Lepidoptera > Erebidae > Eilema > Eilema caniola. The sequence goes on from OX421467.1 coordinate 24,118,164, forward strand.
GTTTATGGACTCAAAAGAAAAAAACCAGGTAAGTTTACATATATTTTCCTAAGACTTGGGCATATAGTGATGTTCCCATTTAAAATGTTGTTTCGGTCCCCACACTAAGCTAGGCTTGTATTTTGGGATAATATGGTGTTTAATTATGTGTTTCAATTTATTGACTGTAAGGGCGATTGGTCGATAGCTGCATCGACAAATATTGATAATGCCGCATACTAGAAGCCTAGAAGGTGGGACCGCGTGGTCCCTCCTCCCGAGGACGAAGCATCGATGCATCACACCTCTTTGTAATCGATCTAAATACAGACATATCCACTCGGACGCGCCAGACCGAGAGGAATGGCCCTGGGTCAGCCAGGGTGCGAGGGATATGTCACAAGATTACCTCACCTTCGGCCTAGCACATCGACCCACAGACGGCGTGCGGTTTAGTCGGTTCGAGTCCGACATAACCTCCCCCTTCGGCTCCGAAGGGGGGGTATCCGTGGGGATATCCCGCACGTAAAAAAAAATAAAAGCCTAGAAGGTCTATAATCTAAATAGTGCTATGAAATAAGTCCTACAATATGCATTTACCCAACAAAACTTTGAATTACCTTACATTAAGTTAAAACACCAATTTTACTTAATGAAAATAATGATTCGTTATATCATTAATTTCATACAAAGCTCGCCTTGGCCCAGCTTGGTCATTTCTTTAATTCATTATAATGACATACATACTTAAATGCAACTGAAACATAATTATTAATGACAGCCAAATTGTGACCTCGTCTAGTGTTACATGTTCGTTTTGAAGACGGTTATTTATGCCTTGATCACACGCACCGAGTGGAGTGGCGAGACAGTGCACTCGGCCGAGTGCTCAGTACTTGTGATATACTCGGTGCTATTGCTTTGATCACACGTATGAAGAAAACGTCCGAGACAGTAAAATTTTACTCGAGATAGTGATGTAAGCGAGTAGCTTGTTCACACGTGTTTTGACATTATCACAGTCAGCTTAGTTCTATGAACGAGGGGTCTAACCGTTTAATGGAATAGATTGACGAATGTATGGGATTTGACGTTTATGAAATGCGTTAATGACTGTTCATATACGTCAAATTCCATACATTCGTCATTCTATTTCATCAAACGCCGGCCAACGAATTCCCACTTGTCGAGGGGCAGCACCGTCTCGCCCGTTTACTCGGCACATGTGAAGCTCGGCCGAGTGCACTTTCTCGCTACTCCACTCTGCGCGTGTGACTAAGGCATAATATTCAAACCGAGTATTAATTATCGATTGTACTTTTGACGTGGATATGTCTGTATTTAGATCGATTACAAAGAGGTGTGATGCATCGATGCTTTTAATCGATTACTATCAGTTGGGTTCGATGGGGTCACGTCTATAGTTACGTAATCGATGCTATACAACTGTCCGGTGCCAGTATGATGCCTTTGAGTGTGATTTAACTAATAGAATAGATAAAAAAATGTACAATAGTAGTGTACCTATTTTTTGTTCTGAAGTCAATGATCGCTACCATCTCATCTTGTGGGTACCTACCCACCGACTGTAGGAGGTAGGACACGACGGTATTTCCGTCCAATTGAGCAGTCCGACTGGGGAAGTACCTCCGCCCTACAGAATACTGTTCTTCCCAACGAGTTACATCAAAAGTTGGACAAGTACTTACTGCACTGCACTTGGCGCGAAGTATGCTGGCAATAATATTCCCTTAAATGAGTACAACGCACTATTAAAGTTACCCTGGCCTGTTATAAATTGCATCGTAATCACACACCTGTAGGCCTACCATGAAACATACATCCGAAGTTGCGGACCTACGTATACAATCGGTAATAAGAAATGCATTTCGTTCGCAATCGGGACCGAAGTCAGCAGAAAATGTTTCGTTTGCACAACATCACCGTCCGGGCCTCTGACTAGCTTATTGGACGTATTAAGGCTCCGATTACCCATAACGAATATCCCAGCATTTTCATGTTGACATGTGTATGGTAGCCAGCCCTTAAGATAAGTGGCAATACTTTCATAGAATAGAATAAATTGATCAAATTATGGAATGTACACACACTATCATAAACACTATGACTGGCATTAACGTCAAAATTGTCAATTGTTTAAGCTGACAGGACTGATGACTTATCGTACTCTCCATGGTATAGAGAAGTCTCAATTTGTTAATACCGCTTGCCCATCCTAACACCCGAAGACGGCCGGATCGAGAAAGATGGCCCAGGGTACACTGTAGCTAGCTCACCTTCGCCCTTGCACTGAGACCCACAGACGGCGGCGTGCGGTTTAGTCGGTTCGAGTCCGACATAACCTCCCCCTTCGGCTCCGTATCCGTAGGGATTTCGCGCATGATAAAAAAGAACCTCCTAACACTGATATAACCAACTCTGTTACCATTTAGCCACGAGTCTCTCAATTTCATCGTAGCTAAACGTCTTTCGTTCGTGTTTCGTGCGTACCAGAAGTTTCGCACAAATTTTTTATAGTAGCCCCGCCAGAATTACAACCAATCGGCGCAAGCACTAAATACCGACTTTAATATAAGACTGTCCACCATTAAAACGCAATGGCGGCCATAAGAAGGTGCAGTAACATTTTTTTTTTTTTTTTTCGCAATAGGGCCGGTGATAAAGTGTGGTATTTACGAGCCCGTGGGACTACCCACGTGGACAGAAACTGGTTGGGTGCACACTGAGTTTTGCAAGACGTGTGTCTTGCAAAATATCATGAAGTGTACTGTAAGTAGCATTGTATAGTTCCAGCACACATTTTTACCCCAAGTCGCGAAGGAATTTAGCCCTGGAGCGCGCGGAATGTTTTGATATAATCTATGATTTTTGGATTTTAGCTCCTCCACCGCCGTAGGACCACGTCCAATTAAAAAAAAACACAAAAAAATCACGCACTGTGCACATACAACACATTTTGAGTAAATTTTGTTTGGGTACATTTCTTTCACATCTGATCACTAACAATGTATATTTTTTTACGAAATTGGGAGTTCTGTTCCCTCTCAGTGCAAATGAATTTTAAGGAATTATTTTATTTATTGTGACATATCACAAATCTATATATACTAACAATGTATGAATATTTGAATTATAACTTCTTCGTTCACAATAATTATTTACAATATATACATTGGTATTATTTAAATAAAAATATAAAAACACTACATAATATATACAAATCTGCAGGTTTAGGCGTTAAAGAATTTCTCCCTATCGACGTCAACTGGGAGGGTGGCCAGAAGACTCGCGGCATGGCCACGTTGGATGGCAATACTGATCTTTTGTGCAATGAATAAACCAGCCCTCTGGTCACGGGTAGCGTCTTTTAACCGGTTGGAAATGTCTTTAAATAATTGACGGGCACTTGGACCCCATGATCCCAGTGTCTCGACCCCAAACGGCTCAAATATGTAATTATCACTTAAACTACTATATTTGTGCCGTTTTAGGGTCTCTGCCGAAGCAGCAGCAGCGCAGGCACAGTCTCCAGTCCCTAGAAAAGGTGAAGGCGTAAGGGTGAAAGGATATAATTTTTATGAACTTTGTTCAGGAAATGCATGTCCGATGCGTATAAAAATGCAATAGAACGAAATCGACATAAGTTCACTAGGGCTTTTCCTTCTTTAGTAGGGCAATGTATTTAGGACAGTACCACAGTTTAACATCTAACAAATTACTGTGATATTACCTCCTATGTGCGTATGTTTCAAAAATCAAAATCCACAGAGCCCTTATTCCAATAAAATTTCACCTTGGCCCCGTCCCACACACTTGCATGCGCTAACGAATGCAAAACTAATGGCATTCGACATCACACCTACTTACCCATCTTCAGATGCATGTTTAAATGATTAACTGTTAATTTATTTTAATTTTGTAAACTTTACGGCCTTAAAACGGGACATGGAAGTAATGTGGCACTAATAATAAATAAATATTTGAATGAAAATTTCAAATCGATTAAGATAGGAAAAATTATGAATCGGTTAAGGCGGGACTAGAACTCGCGATCTTGCGCTTGGTTTAGTGGTCAGAGCATTTGCCCTGTAAGCGAAAGATCGTGGGTTCGAATCCTGCCTAAACCAATTCAATAATTTCCTATTTGAATCGAAATTAATAAATCAATGTTCTGCGACATTCTGAACAAAGCAATGTGCTCGAGCTAGACCTTATAGTAAGCCTTGCTTAACCAGCTTGTGTTATGGATTCTGGAATGCGGATAAATATACTCAGATATATATTTTTTTGAAATATATACATATATTATCCAATGCGAATATTCATGCAGTCAAATATTTGCACTGAGTTTTTCTAAGTAATTACCACTTATAAATACATACCTACGTACACATATTATGTTAGTTTAAATACACGATTTTGTGAAGAAGCAAAACTTAAAAATATCAAATGGCTAACCTACTTAATTTTTGGTTGTACAGCCTGGAAAATATGGTACACTGCTTAAGTGCTTTCAAGGATCGCCCTGAGATCTATAAATCCCTTATAAACAAGCTAAATTCTAGGTTACTCAGTCCTTAGTTTTATTTATTCAGTATGTATAGAACATCAGATAAACTATGGACATCCACTTGACATCATTTGAGCTCTTGAGTGTTCGTGAGGGCTGTATTTAGGTTACCTTGCCGCTTAAGAGGTCTTTGTTATGTGGCAAGTGACTCGAGAACATAACTGCCCCACATGTGGACTAGAAAATAGACTAAAGAATAATAGTACATTATTGCGAGCCACAGGCGAGGAATTCAATGATACGAGACGCGCAATTGCCATTTCGGCCGAGGCAAATATAGTGCTTGTTTTTTAAAAGTGCAAGGAAATAAAAAAGGGCCTTTTGCATAACAAATTTAATTTATTAACAAAATAACACCGAACTCCGCTTTAGCGCCATTTTTTTTTTATTGTACAATTTGTGCCGAAAGGTAAACGCATCTGTGGCAGCCACAAGAACGCAATGTGTACGATAGATGAAAGAGCTCTAAATTCAAACAGCACACCACTTCATACAACATTGCCGGCGCGCTCTTCGTTCCAAATTCAAAGAACGCGCCGGGAAGTGATTTTGGTTTTTCAGTCTACGTAAATATGATACTTCGAATGTTCTTTATTCAAAAGAAACGACAATATTGCCGCGCATGTTTAAGAAAAAAACCTACACATCTTAACGCTAAGATAAATCTTACATTGTAGGTAAATTAGTATTTGGTAAAGCAATGCCTAGAGATTAAATACCTGGTTCTTTTTCTTACTGTGCATTACGAACTAGGTTTTAAAGGTAAAATTGATACCTAGGGACTAAATCAATGAAATTACTGTACTTATCAGCGGGTTAAGTTACTTAGGCGAAGGTTACCGTCGGGATGGGTGACCGATTAGTGGTATTACATCTGAGCGCTTCCATGCTTCGGAGGGCACGTTAAAAGTCGGTCCCGGCTGTCAATGTGCGAGGGATATGTCGCGAGACAACCTCGCCTTCGGCCTAGCACAACGACCCACAGACGGCGTGCGGTTTAGTTGGTTCGAGTCCGATATATCCTCCCCCTCCGGCTCCGGACGGGAGTGGGTATCCGTGAGGATTACCCGCACGTAAAAAAAAACCGGCGGTCATTTATGACAATTATTATGAAATTAGTAGTAAAAGGCGTATGCCCTGATCGTAGCTATGAAGTATCTGCTTACCCCATTGATAAAGAAGCATGACTGTAGATTGCATGTAGTTATTCAACTCACGAACTATGCCGCGATGCGTTTTGCATTACTTCAAGTCGGTGATTTACAGAAGCAAAGATACATTAGTTCTGAGAGAGAAACACCTTCGCTTCCTGACCACTCAAGTCAACTGCATTAACGAAGATCTCATTAGAATTTCATAAGATGCCGATGCAATGAACTAACAGAACTGAGAATACGTAATTCACGGATTTTAGGACGTTATTGCACAGCCGAAGATCTTTAGAGTACAAGCCAAGTGCACACACACACAACACCATCCCCCCCGCCCCTTCTCCTGCTCCTTCTCCTTTTCATTCCTCTACAGAATGCGAGATAATAGAAAATATATTAGTTTTAGAATATGTATTTTTTATTTTTAACTTATGCATATCTCTTTAACATGCTGTTCATTATTCACTGTTAAATAGTGTAATCCTGTGTTGGCCTTATTTTAAGCTTAATTGTGTGGATTGTATTTTATGTAATACGCTGTTGGATTACAGAAATAAATAAAAATAAAAAAGTAAGCCTGTACTCCCATTGATTGATAGATGAGGGTCTGGTGAAGGTTTAGGTATCAGGCGACAGTCTCTCTCCTAAAAGGCATGCGGTTTTAGTCGGTTCGAATCCAAAATAAACTCCCTCGTCAGGCAGCGCGGGTATCCGATAGGATTTCCACGTGAAAGAAAGTACAGAATCAAAAGATGAAAACCCCGTGAGGGTAGGGCATAAGAATAGAACCAAGTACGGTAGGGTTTTTTTTAAATTTATTTATCAATATAAACAATTTGTATACAACAAAAGATACGTAAGGATTACCGAAAACCTATGCGGTTTATAAGTGAAGCCGCGAGTACAGTTAGTTATTGATAAATGTAACAACATACATACATACATAAAATCACGCCTTTATCCCCGGAATTAATCTGTATTCAGTCCCACGTAATAGGGGGTGAGCCTATTGCCGTATTCCGGGCACTATTGTTGACTCGAGTCACGCATCTGAGGCTGAATCTGGGCTGTACATATCTGTCTGATGTTAAAGTTAATTAGCCCTATCCCTCAGTCGCCTTGTACGACACCACATGGGAAGAGAAGGGGTAGCCCAAATTCTACTCTGCCGGGAACTACAAGGCGAAACAAATAAAAGTTATTAAAAAAAAAAAGGATTTTGCATGCTGAATATTCAAATCGGTTAAAATAGTAAATGTTTGAATCGGTCTAGGCGGGGTTTGAACCTCTGGTAGTTTAGTGGTCAAAGTATTGCCGCTGTAGGGCAAAGATTGCGGGTTCAAACCCCGCCTGAACCCATTCAAACGTTTCCTCTTTTAATCGAAATGTAACAAATCCTCTAGCACAGTGTCCACGTCTATTGTTTACCGGCTAGCGGCCTGTGAACGCTGATAAGTTTAACATCCGGCTTTGCATGAAGCAAATTAATTTCTAAAAGCTTAAGAACAATCATCATTGCCGCATCGGTCCCAGTTACCTCTAAAACTTTTAAGTACTGTTACAATTTTCAACAATCAATATTACTGTATGAAAATTCGTTATAATTTTTCTCAGCCCAATGAAGTCATAGACTTTAGTATTAAAACTAAATTAATTTCTGTGCATAGCTCTATGCTATAAACCCAACTGAAATATTTCTAAATCAGACTATACTGACTGAAATATTTGTAACCTAAGGGACAATTCACAACAAACAATGTGTGTTCAGAACGGCCTGTTTGTCGCCATAACGTGACAGAATATCAGCGTGGTTTATGACATATGACGTGTACAATATTATACAGGGTGTTATAGTAGCAATTGTGTATGAAATTATATTGTGGACATATAGTTGGGTAATTATGGACATTTTTATAGTCAGTGTCCGCGTTTTTCCATATTTTGAGTGGTATAAGTTTAGATACTCTAGCGAATACAATGTATTTTTATCTACTCTGATACTATAATACAAAGATTATAAAATTGAAATCAAAACTCTTATGACAAACATTACGCACAGGCCAAAAAAAAAGTTTTATTACGATACAGGTCTTGTATGGACACCTATATCATAAAATAACTTTTTAATCATAACGATACACCTATACAACCTCCATCTGGACCAAACCTCTACTTTAAAAAAAGAATCCGCCGATTCGAGAAAAAAAAAGAAACACGCATGCGCAATCGATGCTTGCGTCCTGGCGCGAACGTTTTTTTTTTGTTCTATACATTTAAATTAAACAAAGTTTGGTTTGGTTTGTAAAATAAATTAGTTTATGTATTATAGTATGAGAGTAGATAAAGTAGTGTATGACACTGTATATAACTTGGTCTTATAACACTCGTGTGATAATATAAAAAAACTCGCCTACGGCTCGTTTTTTTAAAACACACTCGTGTTATAAGAACCCTTATTATGCAACAGTATCATAAACTACTATAGTTGGCCCGGCGGAAAAAATATCTCATCTATTGTCAAGGGATGCTGTGGTTGAGGATGTCACTTACACAAATTTAATAAAAACAAGTCTTTGTGATATAAAGCACCGAACTAAGCATCTAAAGCAGAGTTCTAGAATCGGGACGCAACGCAAGGACCTGGCGTTAGATTCTCTCTGAGTGCAAATATTTATATGTATAAAATTGTTTGCTTGCATTTGTCTAGGTATATGCATGCCTCGGTGAGCACGTTAAGTTCTGGTTTGTTCTGGTTGCCATACGAACATCTATGGCAGTCGTTACGGGTAGTCCGACTAGTGTAACTACAGAACTTCAATATCGCTAATTGGTTGTGGAGGTCAGATAGCAGTCGCTTGACTGAAAATATCGAAATTTAGATGCATCATAGTTGGACTAGAAAGCCGACACCAACTGATTTGGGAAAAAGGCTGAAAATGATAATGAATGCGATTTTATATACTGCGCAGAAATCGAACTATCAAGCTCAAATTTCCAATTCAACATTTGAACCATACTTTCAACATTTAACTGTATCATGTCTAGAGTAATTTATTTTTTTATTCTGTAGAACTAAAAACCGGCTAAGTGCGAGTCGGACTCGCGCATGAAGGATTCCGTACCAGAAGAAAGGCTAAAAGGCTAAAAGCCATGAAAAAGGGCTAAAATATCATGTATTTTGTATGGGAGCCTCCCCTTAATTATTATTATTATTTTCTTTTTAGTATTTGTTGTTATAGCGGTACAGACGGATGGGCAGCGAAGTCTTAGTAATAGGGTCCCGTTTTTACTCTTCGGGTATGGAACCTTAAAAACGGCACTTACGTTACGATTCCACAATTTAGAGTATTATTCAGAGATACATTACTGTACAAAAACAGAATTCCAACTATGTTCAAAACTCTAAACACTTAAAACACTCAGGCCTGAAGTGTATAAGACCGCGTGTCTCCTGTAATTCACACGCTCACATTTGGCGCGGCTCCAACGACTGCCCTAGGGACAGGCGACATTGTGTAGACCCAATTTATGTAACCGTCCCTATGGGTATATATGATACTTCTGACTTTAATTGACTGTACACTGAAATTTGTAACTAGATTTCTACTTAGAACTGTTGAATGTGATTGAAAACTATGTTTTTCATACCACTTAGGCAGCAGACAAGCACACTGCCCACTTGATGGAAAGTGATAACCGGGGTCTATGGATGTCAGCAATACTAGGGGCGCTACACTCATGCCAATCTTGTAGGTACCTTTAAATGTTCTTGAAGAACCCTATATCATAGTTCCTTGAAAAAAAAGACGGGTTGCACTCCGGAAGTGCCGGCAGAAGTGAAAACTTATTCTTCTTTTTTTCTTCGTTATATAGAGAGAAAAAGATAAAAGAACGTACTATACCATGCCATACCTATAATATAGCGCCAATCATAGAACCTATCACTAATTTACTGTCAGAAGAAATTAATGAATTACAAAAAGAAAAAATAATCACAAAAAGTGTCAGAAGCCCAGGTTCGAACCCGGTACTATCTGAAACCATAAGGACTTACAGTCGAAGCGCTTACTGCTAAGCTACGAAGCTTCTTAGCGTACCTAACAAAATAAACAATCTGTAGTTAATGTTGTATGACGTCAGTCGTCGGTTATGGTTCAAAGGTCTAGTGATCCTGACGCGAGTTTAACACTTTTTACCCATCCAACGCCGCTAAAGAAGTTTTCACTTCGAAAATACGACAGGGAGTTCATTCTACAGCTTAACTGTGTGCTAGGAATGAAGTTCCTTTAATACCTGATTGTTCGTACCGTTCCCAGTTGCAACGTGTGAGGTTGAATTACCAGCCTATGGCGAAAATGGCAATGTTAAAATGCAGCCATAGACTTCATGTCGAACTATTTATCTGAACAGGCACCATTACACAGGCGGGAATTGTTTTGCTAATTGAGATGGATTTATATGATGGGAAATCCCATTTTTTTAGATAAATTTTAGTGCAAAAGCTTATCTAAATATCGTAAACAACTCTTTAGAGTCGGTTTCGAGGTACTAATGTTTAGATTTATATTTATTACTACCTGTTATCATCAGATTTATCATCGCCATCATTTTCACGTTGTTCCTAGTCGGAGCCTGGAATCCGCTTTCCAACTAATATATAGTTCTACATCACACAGTCTTGGGCACCAAATTAAAAGGACTATTGGCATGCATGTTATTTCTACAACGTTAAGCCAGTTCCATTTTGGGTCTGCCTCTCCTACCAGACCCTGTTTATTACCCTCGTATCCTGGCGGTAGTTGTAGTACGAGGTTTTTGTCTACGACAAATATAGACTCTGCGAAATATTTATTCCTGTGATAAAAAGTACCTGGGCTCTTCCAGGCTATCATTTATGTTTGTGCTTAATTTTATCCAAATACATTCAACCGTAAGTATTATACCATAACAGACCAGGGTATATACGAATGAGAGCGTCAAATATTTAAATAGCCGAGATGTTTTTTATACAACTGAGGTGGCAGACAAGCACACGGCCCACCTGATGGAAAGTAATTACTGTGGCGTATGAACGTGTGCAACACCAGGGGAGTCACACTCGTCCTGCTGACCCTGCAATCACAGAGAGTTTCTGTGCCATCAGTGTAGAAGACAAAGCAGAAATAATAGCCTTTGGTCTTCCCACTGATAGCACAAAAATTCTTCAGTGAGCTCTGGCTGCCCTACTCACCGTCGAGAAAACCACACGAGGTACTTCCCCAGTCGGGCTGCTCAATTGGATGAAAGGATCGTAGTGGACGCAGGTTACAAATTTTAGGGGCAAGTGGGTCCGTTGCTCAAATTCCGCATTTATGCTAATTGTAATTGTCTTTTGTTACAGGTGACATTGAAGACTGCATAGTGACACCAGCATACCAAGGACAGTTCACTCCACTACCAGAGGCGCTGTGCGACTGTATCATGGACTTAACCTCACAGGTTTGTTGAGCTAGAACATACTTTAGTAGCCGGTTCAACATAGAGAAAGCCAGGCGAGGCATTTGCCGCTCGAGAATACTATCTTTCCCGAGGGGTTCTTCTATACCCCTGGGTTTTTTGGGGTGCGCGAGATAGGTATATACCAGAGGCTATCTCAGCCACGGCAACTGGTGGTCCCAGACGGCCGTGCCCTTTTTTGTTGATCCGAGTGCGGCGACATAACCATCCCCGCTAGCTCCGGCAGGGGCGTATCCAAGGTTATTTTAGCACGTAAAAAAAGGATTCTTTGCCTGAACACACACACACAGAGCCATCAGCCTCATACGGCATATGCATGACCAATTTAGACTCGGTATTCTCGCTCACCGTTTTGTTTTCTACCTACGAATGTTTTTTCTCGTATCAACCCAGACGTTTTTCCATCTTCTACCTACGAAAATAAATTTTCTTTTTTACTGCATTGTAGACTTGAATTAGCGCAGAGTTTACCAATTAGCATTACATTTACCACGGGTATAAATTTTAATTTAAAAAGCGCACTTGAAACAAAGCTGCATGTGAATCGGGTCGAGCATACAATCGATTTCGTATGATTTTGATTGCACCTCAAATTCTCATACTACTTTCACTACAATAATGTACTGTGGTTAAAAACTTAGTGCAAATTGATTCAGATATATTATTTGGTTTGTAACTGATTTTATTATTAGTGCAGTCTCACATTTTCCACTCTCAAAGAGAACGAGTAGCATAAAATTATCGGTATTACGAGGTTTATATTGCTTGTAATTATACGCAAGAATATCCATACCAATATTATAAATGGCAAAGTTTATGTGTGTGTGTGTGTGTGTGCGTTTGTTTGTCCGTCTTCCATGGCTAAACCACTAAACCGATTTTGCTGAAATTTGGTATAGAGGTAGATTCGACCTTGAGTTTGTCCGCGGCTCCCTTTGTCCTTTACAAAAGGAACCGCGGACAAAAGGTAGTTTAAACATAAAATTGGAATAATATCGGCAATTCACGTTATTTAAACTGAACTAAGACACTAAGACAAAACAAAAACATATTTTAACTTGTTACAAAGTAGTGGTTTTAGTTAAGTTACATTAAAAAATATTTTTAATGAAATTTTGAGAACTAGAATTGCCTGTTTCTCGATCAAAATCTGTATTATGTACACCAGCTTTTCCTATATTTTTAGATCACAAAAAGAAATATCTCGAATGTGATTTGAACCATCAACCAGAGTCTTTCTCGGGGCTATACCATAAGGATATACTCTTACCAACTTCCCCGATTCCTAAACGAAGCTTAGGCGTTCATAATATGATGACGATATCGGAATTTCTTGCTGCCTAGAATAAAGGAGCCATCCCATCACTTCTCTGCCTTCCCTGGAGTAAGAAAAGCGAGAGAATATGTCTGTATTGGTGGTAGAAATTTGATGGCACAAATTTGTCACATATTTCGGCCGGGTGGGCACCACCGTGCACGATTGCGCAATACCCTCCATAGTAATCCAATCTTGGTTGGATTGCGTTCAGGGGTCAGCAAGTGCATAGCCGGGCAGGGGGGATTGTGGTCGCAGCACTAGTGGAACCAGTGGGTGTCACGTGGTGCTGCGACGACAATCCTCTTTTGATGAGGCCGTTAAGCTGAGTGCCACCATTGTTAACATGGTACGTGTATGTAATGATGACCCTCTTTCCTGAGACTTTTCCTTCAGCTTACCTTTAGGCGAAGTAAAGTCAAATGGGCATGTCCTGTATGAACAAATGTAAAGATAGTGTAATTTAAGAAAGTCGTTTAAACGTTCGAAAAGACGGAGTGGTCCTAAATATTTCACCAGTAAAAGTAACAAAGTGATTTGAACTGCCAACCTTTTAGGCATCAAACATTATCTATAATGACATTGACCATAAAGAAATGTGTTAGCGTGATGGTATTCAATTTAATGTCACGATTGAACTAGTTGTGCCTTTAAAATATGACACACAATATACATAGCTACGAGATTGCGACAGATACATCATCTAAATATAATGTGTTAAGATTTACTGCCTACCCTATTAAAAATCAACAGGCGTGAGTATATGTATGTGTTATAACCATTGATTGAAATTGTTAGTAATAGGACTGCAGAGGCTATAAATAAGCCCAGTAAACGGCAATAGATGTAAAATATTAAAATAATCCCCGACATCTTAGCGTTGTTCTTAGTTGTTCTTTTTACGGCTTTAATGAAAACGACTGTGGTTTTACCTCCCAACCCCAACAGAAAAGAAAGTGCCAGGGCCATATATGTAATCAGTAGTACTTGCTTGCAGGAAAGGTTTACATGGGACCCGAAAGGCGTGCTGGACCCTTTTGCCTCCAAAATACCGAACTAGGCGTAGGACACGATTTGCAGAACACGACGGTATTTCCGTCCAATTTAGCAAACCGACTGGGGAAGTACCTTCGCCCTACAGAATACTGTGGTCATATTAACCTTGTGTTGTGTTAGCGGCGGCGAGTAGCGTTGCCAAAGCTCACTGGAGTGTGCTTGTGCTGTCAATGGGAAGACCAAAGGATATTCCTGCTTTGTTTTCTACACTAACGGCACAGAAGAAATCAGGGTCGGAACCACGAGTGTAACCTGTGTTGCTCACGTCCATAGGCCACGGGAACTACTTTACATCAGGTGGACCGTGTTTGCCATATCAGTGGTATATAAATAAAAGCCAATTGTAATTCACAGCTGGACATTAAGTCGATCCCGATTCTCCACCTTCCGCATCTAGTTTATCCCAGCCACCTTTTTCAGATCATCAGACCATCTGACTGGACTCTCAACTTTTCGTTTGTCTTCTCGCAGTCTTCACTCTAGGACTAGTTTGCTTCAACGGCCATCGGTCCTTCAATATTCAATCTTGATTATAAATTGTTACGAAAATCGTTAAATTCAAATTTACATACGAAATAACCAATATCCGTCAGACAGAACGTTAGATGCTACACGACCGTGAAATGTTCGAGATACACATATACTAACTAATAGTGGCACTTCACATGGGTATTTGTGTATGCTATTAAGCGTTTATTGTATTAGCAAAATATTAGACGTGTGCGCAGACATGCAAATATCGCGGTCTCATCGCATAATGTCTTTTTCTCGAAATGTCCTTTTTCATACTGTCCCTTTCTCAAAATATGTGCACTACAGGATTACAGTCTTTATATTGTGATTGCTGCGCAATCCGACTTGGTTAGGTTTGGTTAGAAGGCTAATGCGGGAGAGGAGCGGAGCGTAGCTCCCGCATTAAGCCTTCGTGGTTATTTTATTTTTATAAACATGCAGAAATCCATGCAGAAAGGATATTATGAGAAAGGACATTTCGAGAAAAGGACATTAGGCGATGAGACGATACAGACATACAATTTACTTCACAAACTTCAAACATGTTCTGACATAACTGACATAAGTCAAAAACAAATCAATTTCTCTCTTTCTTTCTTTCAAATTTCTTCTCTTTTATGTGAATGGTCACATTTTGCCTACTGTTACACAGAGGTTTGGTGCTACTGGACTTTTGTATTATTAAGTGCTACTGGCCTTACAGGAAGAAAAAAAAAAATAACTTGTCAATTGTACGTATTTGGCATTGGCCATAATTATAATATTGACAAAAATATTGTCCACACACATGGTAATTGTTTGTCAAATACGCAAATACTAATACATAGTCATGTGAAGTGTCACATAACATACTAGATACTAGAACAAACTGGTTCAGAGGTAACCTGTTATTCTGTATTTGTTTTTATTGTATGGTTCAAGTTTTTTAGCCTGTATGAATTTCTAATTCTCCGAAAATGGCTATTGGCGGTTTGTGTATATGATAATTAATAATTTAAAAGAAGACGTTAAACACATTAGTTTTTGATTAGGTGACGATATTATGACAAACATTCGTACTTACTGTGAATTTAATGGAAAATCAAGTTCATATCAAAATATTTCTAAGTACACCCATTATAAGAAATAGATTATTTTATGAAAAACAGATAATTTCAAGAAAAGACTGGACCTGAAAGCTATTCCTGTTTTGTCTTCTACGCGTACGGCACAAAAACTCTTTGTGTTTACAGGGTTGGTAGCACGAGTGTGACTCCCCTGGTGTTGCACACGTCCATGGGCCACGGTAGCCACTTTTCATCAGGTGGGCCGCGTGCATGTCTGCCACCCCAGTGGTATAAAAAAAAAAAAAGTATTGTCAGATCTTTCAACTCCAAGAGGGAAGTGATACCTACTAATAATTGTACCCAAAGCCTCGCTCGTTAATCACCATGGGGTAACAGCTTCCAGCTAAAGTAGATTTGGTCCCCGAAAATCTTGGTTGGGCCTCATAAACACCGTGATTAGCTCTCGGAAGATGATAATTACTTCAGGCCCTTATTCCATAACAACGCTCAGTCCCCCTAGCACGTAAAAACTATATCGTAATCGTGTCGTTAGCATTGTGATAGAATGGAGCATCGCGATTGGTCACCTGCCTACTGAGAACCTGTTCGTATGTGAAGCCGGCCAATCACAATGCTCCATTCTCTTGATACGTTCACGATACGAACACGATAGTTGTTCGTGTTAGGGGTACAGTTGTAAATTGACTCTCGATCGATTTGAAAAGTTAGCATAGTAAATGCTTCAAAATTTCATTCTATTATTTGGGCGGAGTCATCGAGAAATGATTGCAACATCATTCATTGTTTCCGATAATTCGTATGAATGTCGGTAGATGGCTCCCACCGTCGCCCTAAGACGGTAGTATAGGAGAATTTGGATAGCTTCAGGCGTGGCTCGGTGGCTCAGTGGTCAGAGCATTCCCCCTGTAAGGGAAAGATCGTGGTTTCGAGTCCCACCTGAGCGATTAATTTTTTCCCATCCTAATCGATTTGAAAAGTTAGCATAGTTTCATTCAAGAGATTAGAATTGTCATCTAGATTACAATCTGTCCTCAGACCCCATAGACAAGTGGAATTTTTCGACCTACGTATTTTAGATTAGAATAACGAATGTATGCATGGGCATGACAATTTATTTTATGTTTATGACCATCGTCAAAGTATGTTAATAACAAACCTATTGTCTCTAGTAGCAGATCTAATACTAAATTGAGATTCAACACTGGGTATCGTTTTGGAATACGGACCTTGCCTTAGATAGAATAATTATCATAAAGAATCGATTAAACTAATTCTGTTCTTACCATAGTCAATGCCGAGAATGCTTTCCACACCTAAGAACATAACGGAGACCGAACCAGAACACATTAGCGCAACTTAATGAAACTGCAACGGTCACTGTAAATGAACATTTAAACCTGGAATCACATTCTCGAATGTACCATTACATTTTCTCTCCATAGCGGCACTAGCAAAGGCGTACAAAATCGATTGGATCAATTAAAATCCGCTTGCACTTAAAACTTGTACCAAAACCAGTTCATCTGAAGCTGTGGAATTTTGCCATCTTGGTCTTTTTGCCGCCACAATCCTAAAAATAGCGATACCATGAGCTCATTCCAAAGGACCGCCATATTGGTTCATCGTTAATTTAAATATTTTCAAGTAATTATCCAATTATAGTGACGAATTGATTATTTATTTTTAATATATTTTTAAAGTTAATATAAACGCAATCTTGGACTATGTTAAGGTTGTATTAGCATATCTACTTAATGTTAAATTATAATTCCGAATTCATAGATGCATCATCAAAATAAAAATCATATTTTCAAATCGATTAAGATAGGAAAAAGTGAATGCCCAGGTGGGACTCGAACCCACGATCTTTCCCTTGCATTCACTTTTTCCTATCTTAATCGATTTGAAAAGTTAGCATAGTAAATGCTTCAAAATTTCATTCAAAAATCATCTTGGTTTTAGTCCTGGAGCCGGATTCACTTTAGATCCTGCGTCAGAGTATCGTCCGTAAATCAACACGGGTACGCCCACCCCCCCATACCGGAAACGAGTTGGAGACACCGTGGTCCCCTCCACCCGAAGAGGGCCAGATCGAGAGAGATGGCCCAGGGTCAGCCGGGGTGCAAGGGATATGCACTACCTAGCTCACCTTCGGCCTTGCACTGCGACCCTCGGACGGCGTGCGGTTTAGTCAGTTCTCCCCCTCCTGCTCCTTGGGTTAACCGTGGGGATTGCTCACACGTAAAAAAAAGTACAGGTACGGGCTTACAGATGAATTTGGGTTGACCCTACGAGTCTTAGTGGGGTCATGAAGGTTCCATGTTGAGGTAAAGTTAAAAAATATCTCCTTTTTCATCCTAGCGTTAATCCCAGTCGCATCCGCAGCTTTAACCTTGGAATCTAGGGTCCGCTTTTTCCAGTATAAGGGTTGACCTGATCTTCAATATGTTCCGTGAATCGACTGCCAAATGACCTGCACCACCTTTTGGCCTTTAGGCCTCCAACTACCCGTAACGACTGTCATAGATCTTCGTGTGGCAACCAGAACCGAGGACCTAACCTGCTCTCCGAGGCAAGCCCAAACCAATAAATAAATAAGTATTCCATAACATTTCGCACAACTCTATCGAAATCCATGGTAAGCATAGTTTAACTAGCTTGTGTTATAGATACTTTTTTTGTAAATACATACATATTATACATAGAAACACCCAGACCAATGCAAATATACATACTCATGCATACAAACATTTGCACTGAGAGGGAATCGAACACGCGCCCCGTGTGTAGGTCACACTACAGAGGCTAACAGTATATTTACAAGTAGCTTTCCGGATCTAAACTATCAATCAATCAATCAATTGGCCCACAGCAGTCCACTGCTGGCCATAGGCCTCTCCCATTCAGCGCCATTTCGTCCGATTCTCCGCCTTCCGCATCCGGTCTGTCCCAGGTCATCACTCCATCTGGCTAAGAGGTGGCCTACCTACCGTATGCCTTATTGCGGTCTCCACTCTAGGACTCGTCTGCTCCAACGGCCATAGGTCCTTCTAGAGACATGGCCAGTCCATTGTTGGTTCTTTATCGGATGACCTCGTTTCGAATTCAATCCTATGCCGAAGCTTAATTTATTTGTCAAGTTACAAAACAAGTGGCATAAGTCTACAGCTTACGCGCCAAGGAATGTCGCACGCGCACCGAACTGGTCTGGTTCAAACAATGCCATTTGGAATTTTAATCACAAATCATTGCACTAATATACTTTGTACGCATATATTTTATTTAGTAATAGTTATTGGATTATATTCTACTGTCTTGTATAACTGTTTACGTATTTCATTACAGTTATTGACTTTTTACTCAACTAGCTCAAAGCGATGGGTTATTTTTGAACGGGCTGGAAAAATTGTACATTTAGTCAGTATATCAAGATGTGTGCCTCTGTCTACTCCTTAAATGCCTGTTACATGATCGCCAATTCCGGTTGCATCCAAAGCATACATTTCGAAACAGGAGTCCATTATCTTACTCCTAGATTCATAGGTTTACTAGCTTTTAACTGCGGCTCCGCCCGCGTGCATGTCGGTTATCGCGACCAAACTGCGAAAAGTCCCATATCAAATTTCACCCCCCTTTTCTAACCTAACCTAACCTTTTTTTTTTTTTTTTTTTTTTTCGCTGGGAAAAATGCGTTACGCATTCCCTCCCGTCGGGGGACGAGAGGGATATGTGGGACTCCCCGGGAACACGTTCCCGGTATACCCACTAAACGACCCAGCGGCACTCCCGCATCGCCTTTCTTGGAGGGGGTCTGGGAAACCGGCAGAGCCTTTACGTCCAGTCCCCCTCCGGCGATTGCCCGCCTAATCGCGGCGGGCCCTTCACGCCCCTCCCGAGCGCGGGAAGGGGCTCGAGGATGGCCGTGAGTGCCCAGTCATCCTCGTACGGCGGGGTGATGGGCAGTGCAATGCGGGTGAGGGCGCCCCCGCGCCTGTCACCCGCGGCTCATCACCGGGGGCTAGGAGGGCGGCCGCGTGCCCGCCCTCTCCTGCCCCTCCTTCGTCGGCGGAGTTCCGGCGCGAGAGGATCTTCCTCCCGCGCGCGCTCCGCCGCCTCCTTCTGTGACATTACGTTTTCACAGAAGGAGGCGACCGCTGCCCACGCCTCCTCGCTCCCCAGCATGGCCCTTACCAAGCTGGGGAGCGAAAGGTCCGGTCCGACCACCGCGACAAGACTGCGGCGCCGCTCGGACCACGACGCGCACACCTCTAGGGTGTGCTGCGCCGTGTCCTCCACCGCGCCACAGTCGTGGCACGATGGGCTTTCCTCTCTCCCGATCCGGTGCAGGTACGATCCGAAACAGCCGTGCCCGGACAGCACCTGCACCAGTCGAAAAGAGAGGAAGCCGTGTTGCCGCTCGAGCCAGTCCTTCAGGACCGGCCCGAGCGCGTCCAACGTCCGGCGACCAAAATTTGCGGCGGCGAGGTCCACCGTCCAGTGATGGACGGTGGCATCCCTCGCCTCCCGCCGAACGGCCTCCCTCTCCTCAGGGGCGGGGCGCTCCCCGAGCGCCCTACGCCCCGCCGTCCATTCGTACACTCTGGCGAGCACCCACGCCTCGAGCTCCCAAGGGGGGGTGCCCGCCAGAGCGCACGCCGCCGCGAAGCTTACCGACCGGTAGCTTCGCGACACTCTCTGGGCGATGGCCCTTTGAGGCGCCCGGAGTGCCGTGGCATTCTCCCTCCTTTGAAGGGAGTCCGCCCAGATGGGCGCCCCGTACAGGGCCATACTTTTCAAAATGCCGGCGTACAAACGCCGGCACCGCCCACTTGGCCCTCCCAGGTTTGGCATAAGCCATGAGAGGGCCCCCGCCGCCTTCAGCAGGCGCGACGACAGCCCGCTGAAGTGCGGGCTGAAGCGCCACCTGCTGTCCAGCGTAAGGCCCAGATATTTCATCTGGGCCTTTACCTCTACCCTGACGCCCTCCACAAAGATGTGGGCGTCAGGTGGTGGGCGCTGCCGAGGCCCGTGGAAGAACACGGCCTCGGTTTTGTGCAGCGCCACTTTCAGGCCGAGGTGGCGGATCCTCCCCGCGACCAGGGATCCGCCCGCCGAGGCCAGACTGGCCGCCTCCCTGAATTTCCCTCCCCGGGCAGTGAGCAGAGTGTCATCCGCATAACCGATGACACTCGTGCCACGGAGGAGGGCTCCCCTCAGCAGCCAGTCGAACCCGATGTTCCACAGAAGTGGTCCTAAGACTGATCCCTGCGGAACACCGGATTCGACGCTGTATCGCCGTAGCTGGCCAGCTTTATCTACGAGGAGGACCGTTCGATCCTCCAAGTAGCTGGCCAGTAGGCCCCTCAGGTACCGAGGCACTCCATGGAAACGGAGTGCCTCGAGTATAGTTGAGTGGGGAACGGAGTTGAACGCGTTGGCTATGTCAAACGACACAGCCAACACCCCGTCCCCAGCATCAACGGCCTCCTTCACCTGGCCCTTCAACAGGGCCAGGGCGTCTACGGTGGAACGCTCAGTTCGGAAGCCGAACTGAGCGTCCGACAGGTCCGGCCCGACCACCCGCAAGTGGTTATTCAACCGGGCGGCTATGATCCCCTCGAACATCTTACCGACCTCATCGAGCAGAACGATGGGTCGGTATGCCGAGGGGGAATCCGCCGGCCGCCCTTCCTTTCGGAGGAGGCATAGCCGCCCCTCCTTCCATGGTTTCGGGAACCTCCTCGACGCGAAACACGCGTCAAAGAGGGCCCGAAACCGGTCCACCATTTCGGTGGCGGCTATTGCCACCACCCTTGCGGGCACGCCGTCCGGCCCAGGTGCCGTCTTCTTCGCACGGAGGTGAAGTGTCTCCGTGCGGAGTTCTGCCTCCGTGAGGAGAGGAACCTCCTCGTCCTCCTCCCCGTTTTCCTCCTCAGCGGGCCGACCTACTGGAGGATCCATTGCTGGCGGGGTGAAATTAGCCCTGCTGGGAAACAGGGACCGGACCACCCCATCCAGCAACGCCGGCTCGAGGGTCTCCGATACCGGGGGGAAAACCTAACCTAACCTAACCTAACCTAACCACTTGGAGCAGATTCATACAATTTTAAGCTTTCTACATTGAATGCTCCATACAAACTTCCACCCTCCATTTTAGGTAAGTGAGGAGTTAAAAAGAGACAAAACGTAGCCTATGTCAGACTCCATCCCTTCAACAATCTCCACTTAAAAAATCACGTGAATTCGTCGCTCTTTTTTGCCGTAAAAGACGGACAATCAAACAGACACACACACAATTGCCCATTTATCATATTAGCATGGATCAAATCTTTTATGTAAATAACTGACGTCTAACCTGCCAACCCTTTGAGGAAACCCTCGTCCATCATCAGGTATAATAGATTAGTTAAGTTTAAACTACAAAGCCCGATGCGCCTCTCGAGTATATTTAGTAATTATTTAAAAAATTGTGCACTTACACACGCACACAATAAATTCAATAAAGAAGTAATTAAAAAATCACACGGTCATAAACTTTCTCACCAACAATTAACCGCAAATATATAGGTTACATTCAAATTCATAATTTCACGGCTTAATTATTGGTTTTTCGAATAAACTGACCCATGAGCTCGAATCAAGGAAAGTGAGAAACAAGTTTATGTAGGTTAGAAAACAAAGCAATCACAATTATAAACAGGATACGTACAAAAATCGTGACAAAAAAAAATGTAGACGATATTGAATCTATCCGTCATCTGTCGCTATCATTATCCAACTAGCCTTCTTCAAACTTAATTGGAGTCAGCTCCAAAATAGCTGAATTTTGATATTTTATATGAAGCGACTCCCATTGGATCTTCATAACACTCACTGATTGATATCGAAGTTCTGTAGTTTGTCGAACTTTGTAGGGCTCCAATGACCTGTAACGTATACACAATTGTTTGTTTAGCAATAGAGCTTGAAGAGTTCTCCGAGACATGTAGAAGTTTTAATGTGTTGAGAACGTTTACCCATCCATAGATGATCCATCATAGCGGAAGTTTGAAAGTGGTACCAGTGAATGAAAAATTGAGAAGCGTGTGACCGTCGTGGCTCGGATATATTATGAGAAAAGTGGAAAGGTTAAAATTATGAATGTAAAGAGCTTCAGGAGTAGAAGTAAGCCCAAGAAAAGACAGATGGATTGCTTGAAAGATAATATTGCAAAGAAGAGAACTGAGAAAATGACATCATACAGGAATTTATGGAAGAGAATGACATGTTGCTCCGACCCCAAATAATTGGGACCAGAGCAAGTAGATGATGATGAAGAACGTTTACCCATCCTAAGACTGGCAGGTTAATATTGCTTAACCTTGATACCACATGTTTCAACTACAATCCTGGTTAAACCATTCGCTTCTTCTTCTGTCAATACACGCTCGTTTATAAGTTACTAGCTATTGCCTGTGGCTCGACCTGCGTTGAGTTCTGTTTTCATTCCTGCTGCACCTTCTGTTCAGCTTACCCACCCCGGCTTCGCTATCAACATACTTGAAACCCAACGGTTGTACACCTTTAAACTATATAAATCCGATTAATAGATTCCATATAATTGTAGAAATCCACCGGATTTATTAATATTTATGAGCACGCTCACTTATAATTAAAGTAATGTGATGATATTATATATAGCCTTTATCACTCATAAATAATGTGGCTTTCTATTGGTAAAAGAATTCTTAAATCAGTCCAGTAATTTCGAAGAAAATTCAGTACATACAATCATCAAATCTTTCTTCTTTACAATCTATAATATAAAAATGAATCGCTAAATATGTTGCTAAGCGCAAATCTCGAGAACAGCTGAACCGATTGCGCTAATTCTTTTTTTAGAATATTCCTTGCAGTACGTGGATGGTTCTTACGCAGAGAAAAATTGTGCAGAGATTCCGGGAAGGCAAATTAATTGAGTGACGCATAATGGCTTAGGGGTGCTACGGGGTTGAAGTATGCCACGGGTGAAACCGAGGCAGGTCAGCTAGTATTACTTTAGATTAAAGACTATGTACAAGCTGTCTAAGGTATAGATGTAATAAACGATAAGTGATTTAGCATATGCGTGATCGAGCTTTCAATGAACATGGCTATGTCATCCGATGTAGTGTTGCAATATTTCATGTTAATTGGCTGGCGACATTTGCGTTGATCTATATTTTATCAAGGTCAGTGCTTTGTCTTGTCTTTTTGTCGGCGAATAAAAGTGTTATAAGAAAGGCTTATAAATATTTGAGGTCTCATTTTGTTTCTTAGTTATAATTAATGAAATATAGAGAAGGGAGTTTTAGAACTATATAAGCTATATTTACGCTCCTCGCACCCTATAGGAACGTTTTTCTAAGGTTCATTCACGAGTTTTCCATAGTGTATTAATTTATCTTTCACTCAGTTGGTTCCTTTCCATTTCTGCACTTCTGTGCCTTTTTTTTTTTTTTTACGTGCTGGAAATCCCCACGGATACCCACCCCTCCGGAGTCGGAGGGGGAGGTTATGTCGGACTCGAACCGACTAAACCGCACGCCGTCTCTGGGTCGTAGTGCTAGGCCGAAGGTGAGGTTGTCATGCGACATATCCCTCGCACCCCGGCTGACCCAGGGCCATCCCTCTCGGTCTTCTGTGCCAAAAACGGGAAATCTTAAAAATGCCACAGTGGAGTTTGTTACGCCGTTTCTTCTCCACTAGCGCCTTCTAAGCGGTGGTAAACTTAGCTTAAAGCGTAGCTTAGAATATACTGCTTCTGGGCTGTTTGGCCGTGGTTCATATGAAACTTGCGTTCCAGACGTTTTGTCGATCATTGCGGTCGACATCTACAGTGGCGCAGGTCCGGGCGGCGACGAGTGCATTCTACATGCAACGCCGGCCGTGAAAGCCTATAGACTTATATTATTGACTTCAATAAGTAACAACCATGTTGTTCTAAATTGAATAAAAATCTTTGACTTTGTCAGAATTCAAATAATCAGTCGACATTGGTACAAAAGCAAAGAGAAATAAATATATGTCCTTTGATACTTCAACAGTGGACAATGTGTTGTAATGCATTATTAATTTAATTTCTTGCCGTATTTGTGGTTCAATGCTTACAGCAGTTACAGCAACCACAGTTTCTAATAAAATAAAAACACTTATTTTAATTTCGAATGAATGAAAAAGTATGGCCATAAGCTATGAGCTTTTATTGCAAAGACCTTAAGCTCATTGAGTTACTTCCTAAGCTTAATTTATTGAATATACGGGAATATTACAAAATAAATAAAAATGCAATTACAAAATCACAGTAAACATTTTTTATTGTTAAATGTTTAATTAAACATGAGAAATTAAAAAAAAAAGACGGGTTGCACTCCGGGAGTGCCGGCAGAACTTTTTCTTTCTTTCTTCGTTTTATAAATATATATATTTATAGAACCTATCACTAATTTTCTGCAAATTTTCTATCAGAAGAAATTAATAAATTACAAAAAGAAAAAATAATTACAAAAAGTAATAAATTACAAAAAGAAAAAATAATTACAAAAAGTAATAAATTACAAAAAGAAAAAATTATCA
Organism: Eilema caniola; assembly: GCA_949126895.1. NCBI lineage: Eukaryota > Metazoa > Arthropoda > Insecta > Lepidoptera > Erebidae > Eilema > Eilema caniola. The sequence goes on from OX421467.1 coordinate 24,142,926, forward strand.
CAAAAAGTGTCCAGGTGAAGGCCAGGTTTGAATAGGACTATCTGAAACAATAAGGACTTACCTACAGTCGAAGCGCTTACCGCTAAGCTACGAAGCTACTTATCGTATCTTGCAAAATAGACAGTCTGTAGCTAATGTTGTATGATGTCAGTCGTCGGTTACGGTTCAAAGGTCAAGCGATCCTGACGCGAGTTTACACTTTTGACCCATCCAACGCCGCTAAAGAAGTTTTCACTTCAATAACTCAATATTTATTTATTATTTTATTCTTTATTGTACACTTACAAAGTATTGAAACAAATAAAAGAGAAAATATGTACAAAGGCGAGCGTAAGGTTGAGTTCTCTTCCAGCAAACCCGGGAGTGCACAGACGATTTGCAGTTCAATGACAGGCAGTCTTGTGTACATTATTAATGGAGTCTAATAATATGAGGAGACATACCAAATGTATACTCCTGATAAAAGGCATAACTAATACATGAATATATTACCATCATAATATATATATGTTTATAAAATGTTCTGGTTATATATATACATACAAACATACATATACTTACGCTTGTAAATTCCCGAATCGGGTATCGGATAGAATGAAAACGCTCTAACCGGCATTTGTGGGTGTACTATGGCTATGTGTATGTTCAACATCTTTGTTAGTTTCTAAAAATACTAAATTGCCATTTATTAATATTGTATAAACTATTATTAGTCTCTAATTTAAAAACTTCAATAATAGTTATTAAGTTAACGTTATTACGGTTTAAAATTAACCCAATATCAATTACACCTTGCGCATTTACACATCGTCTATCTAGTATTTAAATTAGCACCCAGTCAATCGATTGCAACTAAGTACGGTGGGTATCAAAAGTATCTTAACACATTTATAGATATCGATTACCTTAGCTAGAAAAATCATCAATTCATTGTTTTTTTATATATATAGGACACGTCAATTTCACTTCACCTCGACTGGAAGCTGAAGGCAAAGTCTCAGTTAAGAACGTCACTATTACATACACATACCATGTTAACAATGGTGGTACTCAGCTTGACGGCCTCATCAAAAGAGGATTATTGTCACCCACCGCTTCCACTAGTGCTGCGACCACAATCCCCCCTGCGCGGCTATGCACTTGCTGACCCCTGAACGCAATCCAACCGAGATTGGGTTACTATGAAGGGTTTTTAGCAATCATGCACTTTGGTTCCCAGCCGGCCAAAATTTGTGATAAATTTGTGCCATGGCATTTCTATCACCCGTGAAAGACATAAAACTTTCTGAATGTGGCCATGTTGGCCATATCATCCTATCTATGGCCTTCCACATTCAGTCTACACTTACCTTCTCAGATATATTTTGGGCAAGTATCACATTTAGTGTTTAAAAGCTTTAAAAACACAAGACAACATATATTATACAGATTAACTTGTTCTCTATATATTACAATAATCCTTATTCATGCTGAAGTGGTGGCCCATTTAAGTACGCACGATGTACTGTGAATATATCTTCATGTATCTACAATATTCTTTTGGTTGATACTTTTGTACATTGTGCGTCTCTTAAAAAAAAAGACGGGTTGCACTCTGGGAGTGCCGACAGAAGTGAAAACTTTTTCTTTCTTTCTTTCTTCGTTATATACATAGAAAAAGATAAAAAACATACCATACCATACCATACCTATAATACAGCGCCAATCATAATCACTAATTTTCTATCAGAAGAAATTAATAAATTACAAAAAGATAAAATTATCACAAAAAGTAATAAATTACAAAAATAAAAAATTACAAAAAGTGTCATAAGGCCAGGTTTGAACACGGTACTATCTGAAACCATAAGGACTTACAGTTATGCTGCGAAGCTATTTATAGTATATTGCAAAATAGACAGTCTATAGCTAATATTGTATGACGTCAGTCGTCGGTTACGGTCCAAAGGTCAAGCGATCCTGACGCGCGAGTTTAACAATTTTTACCCATCCAACGCCGCTAAAGAAGTTTTCACTTCAAAATTGCTATTTCTTTCTGTCTTTCTTTCTATTTTTAGAATAATAGCTGGTTGCTTCCCACGGCTACCCACCCGCTCATGGGAACGAAAGTAGCCTATTTGTTATTCCATAATTATCCACTCCTATATCATGTTTCAGCCAAATCCAATTACTGCAAAAAAAACATCTTAATAGGAACTAAAGACTTCAATGTAACGATCGTTTGTAGTTAGTGTTCAGCAACTTTTGTAGGCGACCGTACAATATTTTATGAATAAATCTACTAATATTTCATAACAGATTCTCATTAATATCTGCCACATACCTTGTCTTGAAGGCTGGCTTGGCTTACCCAACATTGTTAAGATTGGCCATTGATTGCTGAATCAGATCAAATTTGCTTTGATTCAATTTGATTTATTGTGTGACCGTACAAGGCTGCAGACAAGTGGATTTGGTCTGTGATGGGAAAAAATACTGTGAAATTAATATCCGTGTTACTATAGTACAAGTAATTATGAATAAGATTTATTTACTTTCTTTTCTTTAGGTAAAAAATTATGCCTACATACAAAAGTAGCTATGATATATGCAATAGAATTAAAAAATACTAGTCTGACGTAAAAAAACTACATGATTATCATTAGACTATCTGAAGTGTGAATTATTCAGAAAAGGCATAAGCTGTCGAACGGCTGTCGAATAGGCGGACGTCATTTTGCTTTGAATAATGAGAGGTAAGGCAAGGCATTCTATAATCGCACCTCTCGCCACAGGCAGGGAGTTCATCCTCACACCTTGTAAATGGAAACAGTACCGCTAGCACGAACAACTATCGTGATCGTATCGTGAACGTATTGAGAGAACGGAGCACTGCAATTCGCCGGCTTCACATACACACAGGTTCACAGTAGGCAGGCGGCCAATCGTAATGCTCCATTTTCTCAATACGTTTACGATACGATTACGATAGTTGTTCGTGCTAGGGGCACGGTTCGCATAGTGTGAAAGGAACTTGATCCTGCTGGAATAAGCTCCCTGCTGTGGTTTTTTCGAGCAACTACAATATGGGGTTCTTCAAGAAGGTAGGTAGGTTGGCAGCGCGGGTATGACTCCCCTAGCATTGCACACGTCTATTGGCTACGGTAACCACTTTTCATCAGGTGGTATAAAAAGTTAGATTAAGCCTTTAAGCATTCCGCCGCGTTGAGCTTGCGCTAGTCGCGTGCCATGCGACGCTTAGTTTCGTGTAAATACATAGAGCATCACTGCGTCCCTTGTTAGGTGGCTCCCCCGTCACAAAGTTTGTTCCCGACGTAATCACCGCATCTGCACGCGACTGGCACACGTTCAACGCAGCGGACACCCTCACGCATTTCTCTATCAAGTGGCGTCTTCATACACAATTATGAATCAGTTCCGAAGATATAATTAAGTATCCTACAGTCACAGGTTTACGTGTTAGCCGCTAATATAGATTGCACCGAGACAGGTACAAGGGGCTAAGTTATTGGGTTCAAAGACCACCATAATGCAGTTACAGTGACAGGATGTTTATCGCTTGCGTGCACATGACTAGTGGAGAACTTTCCGTTTAGTTTAAAAGTTTCTAGCAATGATAAATATCTAGAATTTGTAGAAGTTTGTTTTAATTACTATAAGAAGAAGTTTTCTTCATGCGACTGAGGTTGGCAGACAAGTACACGGTCCACCTAATGCCTATGAACTATGAACGTGTGCAACACCAGGTGAGTCAAACTCCTGCTGCCAATTCTGTAAGAATAGAGAGTTTCTGTGCCGTTAGTGCAGAAAATAAGGCAGGACAAGCATTTGGTGTTCCCACTGACAGCACAAAAACTCTCAGTGAGCTCTGGCTTCACTACTCACTACCGGGAAAACAATACGAGGTTATTATGGCGGAGGTACTTCCCCAGTCGGATTGCTCAATTGGGACGGGAGTGTTTTCTTTCGACCTCCTTTAAATCTTGCTTCAATTCTTTGGTTTCCGCATTCAGTCTATTGCAGAAACCTTACTCAGGTCGAAGAAAAACCGGTAGAGTGTTCAATTGCTACTGCTAAAAGGTGGCAGTTCAGGGCATTTTCGACCCTCTATACCTGCGTTGTAGATAAAAATACAAGTCTGAATTTTCAGCAACCAAGCAAGAATTGTTTAAACAAGTATATATCAAATTGCATACAATTTGAACTAGTAGATTAAAAATTATAACGAGTCAAAATTTCTTAATTTTGTCACCCATTGACTGATCGATCATCAAAATTCTAAGGCACTTCTAGCAGACATAGAAGTTTCCAATAGTGTAGGAATTATGGAAACCTAAAATAATTTTCAATTAAAGTCCAGTTGTCTAGATACCTTAACTACATAAATAACTTTGTAATTCTTGTTGAATTAGATTGTTTAGTGCGATTGTCAAGTCAATATATTTATTTAAAACGTTAAAGATATTTAATATTGATTTGGTCATTATAAGATGTTGTTAGGTTAAATAATTACGTAACAACTTAAGACGGAAGGTCCCTTAAGTATTGACTGAATAAATTTATAACCGACTTGATATTACATGGATCTCATAACTTTTTACGGTAGAACAGCGAGGCTTGGATTTGTTGACAAGAATTTTTGTTTTTATGAGATATTCTCTATTTGAATTAGTCTAAATGTTCCTATGCGTGTTTTACAGAAAAATACCATCAAAGTTTAAGTAGCATCCTATGAGCGTCCATTCCGGTTGCATTGAAAGATTCCACTGGTAACCCAAAAGGCGCTTCGTTCCATATTTTAGTAAGGATAACTTTTGAAGCGACTACCGTTTAGCCCACCAACCCCAAGTCGAAAACCTGCACCAGTGTCGTCCGTCAATCAACTATAAAACATATGTCTAGCTACATAGAAGAAAAAAAAGCTTTTGAATCAAACCGGGTCAAGTCCACTACCGAAAGTGAATCTTACAAGAGCAATGACATCAAACATCACCGTATTCAATCCTATTGTGTACCCAATCTTATCTTGACCAAATATGATTTTCAATGTCAAATGTCCAAATGTATCGAAGGCTGAATTCAATGAAGATATCTTGCTCATTCAAGCAGATCTAGATAGTAATTGATCGATGGCTGAAGGTGCATTAACCGCTTGAGTAGGTCCGATGGGTTTGGATTTATCAATCACATCGGCATTTGCTTAGGATTCTTGCAATTGGATTGCGTTATGTTGATTTAGTATGGCTTTCTAGGCAAGATTAATAATAATTGAATTATGAAAGATGGAAGAAATCTTTTGTTTACGTTCTAGTTAATTCGTTTTATCTACATTCAGAACAAAATACGACTGACCTAAACACCTTATTAGCTTTTAGCACCCATTAAAATATGAAACCTATGAAATATTTGACTCAAAACAGAGCACATTAGGTTTTTATTATCTTTCTTGAGTGTTTTCGTTCTTTACCCACCAAACTTTACCCACGAATATTTTTTCCGAACAAATTTTTTTCCGAAATTTACCCGCAGGTCTTCCCGGAGCCAACCCTCGAAAATAATTTTTTTTTTTTCCGTAGTCTACCCAAAACATATATCGATCGCAACCTTCTGTCATTTACCTAAAACTTATAGCATTGTAGGTACAGACAGTAAAATATATCAAAGTCCAGCCAAAAATGCAGTTAGACCTTTCATTCAAATTACGAAGTGGCAGAACACGATATTCTCCGTGAAATGGCTGCCATCTGCGCATTTGAAAACATTATATCGCAATTGTGTCTTAATTGATCTCGACTATCTCTGGAGAAATTGTCTAAAAATGCCTAATTTTTCTCCATTATTCAATCATAAGTTTAAGAGAACAAAAATATTTCTGTAATTCTGGATTTTTTTTTCTACAGGGTCAATCAGCAACACTAGAAAGTATAAGGACGTCCCTATTGGCAAAGTTTCCATCAATGCAGACTCCTTCACAAGAAGTGGTCTATGACACCCTGGCTCAGCTGATGCAGGAGGGGAAAATATACCAGACGTCGAGAGGATTCTTCATTGTCACGCCTGAGTAAGTTTGTAAAGAGCTTATAACTAGATTCTGGAGAAAGATGTTAAATTTATGACTAAAATTGGAACTTTATTCTTCGTTTTGATTTATGACTTTGGAGTTTAACATTTTATTACAAACAAGACGTTGGACACAGATTTACATGATATAAATGCATAGACTTTGAAATTAAATTTAATAAATAATAAATGGGACTTAGGTTAGCTTACTTGCTAGACCGCTGTCGCAAATTTTTGAACTGAAAGTTATTTTTTATAAAATTGATCTATATGATCATTTACGTTTTGATCTACTTAGTAAATCGAAGTGTTCGGCAAATTTAGAACTCTCATTAATTTTATCGATTGCAAACGATTACTCGAAATTTCACTCTACACAAGATACTCAGCGCCACCAATCCACCAATCCTAGTCCCAACCAATCCAAAACTGCTCTTCAGTCAGTAGTCACATATAAAAAAACTTTATTTTTACCATATTGGTTTTTACGTTACTTGAACTCATTGCAGTATACTTATAGACATAATTTAATCAGTCTAACCGAAATGGATACAAAAATCCTTGCAGTCAAAACACATTCGATGTAACTTAACCAAAGTCTAAAACAGACCATACTGGTATTCAAAATAGAATAAAGCTCAAACAAAATGACTCACATCGCCGTTTTAGAACGATATCGTCGTCCCTAAGTGTCCATGTTATACAAAATTGGACACGATCTGCATTCACAGAACCAATTTTGGTATCAAACTTGATATCACATGCATTTGAAATGTGAAGTGAAACCAATTTAAGAGTTCAATATCTGTGACTAATTTAATGGGCGCCAACAAGATATTTGGAGCTGAAAACAAACTTCACCTGCTGTCCAATACCTACACATACTTACACTACAATCCTTATTAGCTTGAGAGGTTAAAGGGAACATAAGGTAGTACCTAATTTAGGATATTCTTTAAAAAAAACTGCTGTTAAAACCGACAATACTCTGGATTAGGCTTTCATTTAGGATTCAGAAGATGTCACTGAAACGACCTTGATGAAATTTGATTCAGATATAGACTAGAGTTTGAGAAACGACACGAGCTACCTTTTATCGCGAAAAAGGTGTAAAAGGGGTGATACATAGAGGTTAAAAGTATGTGTGAAAGTTAATAATCTTTTAAGATAACTAGATGAAATTTGGTGTGTAGATAAAGACATAGGCTATGTTTGGTCACGATAACCGACATCCACACGGGTGAAGTCGCGGTAGGGGCAACCGCTAGTACTTAAATATGCCAAATTGTGGAAAGGATATGTTGGAGAGCGGATTCTGGGCTCCAAAATGTAAACTTTGGGTGCAACTGGATTGGCAGACGTATGAAAAAGATCTATGACTAATTTAATATCCATAGATCCTAAATATCAGATCGTTTAATACTTGATTGTTCTCAAATAACCGTCATATCGTCTTACACGAATCCATTGGACATGCGCCTTGTGTTTACGATGTTCATAAAAGTTTCGAAATTGGCCGTGCATCAAATTTGTATCGCCATAGAATAAATTTGAACCTAGTTGAAAACTCCTTGCGTAATTTACTCAAACGTAGGAGGTTTTTTTGTAATGATAACTAATTTTATTTCACAATCATAGCAATGTGAACGAGGAAGCCATGGATATTTCCTATTTTAGAGAAGCTATTCTGACTTATTCCTATCCAGCGTTTTTCAATTTTCCAAAAGTTTCTTTCATTATAAACTTTGTCGAATATAAACCAAATAGGCCGGATTCGAGTCTCAAGTTTTGAACTTTGCGAGAACTTCGATGGTTATTTTTATTTTTATATTTTGTATTTTGTCAAGACAAATTAAAAGATAACATCTTGTGTGAGAGACTTCGGACTCCGTGTTGAAAGCCTTAGATGTGACCAGGATTAACGCAAACATGCTGCTGATATTATGTAAAAGATAGAAAAAGGCATACAATAAATATACATTCTGTTTTTACGAGCGGGAAAGGAAAGGTTATGTCGGACTCGAACCGACTTAACCGCACGCCGTCTGTAGGTCGTTATGCTAGGCCGAAGGTGAGTTTGTCAGACGACATATCACTCGCACCCCGGCTGACCCAGGGCCATCCCTCTCGGTCCGGCAACACAATTAGCCAAGAAATTATGATTTTTCACACATGTATCATGTTTTATGAAGCACCTAAGTATGTATTACTATTATACTTCTCGAAGGTAATTGCTTATTACCTTTCTGAATCATAATTATCTACCGCGTTAAGTGATTTTTTTCCTGAAAACAAGGTTGAGGGCATTAGTGTACAGTTTTTTGTCTACGCATTGAATTTGACCTTTATCTATTAAGTACATTAATATTTTGATCAATTTATCATAGGCTGATGTCTAATTTATAAATATTGTTATTAATGTGTTTGGTGATAAACAAGTGTTTATCTTGTCTTGGTTAATTAATCAATCTTGGATAGTAAATCTGTGTGTTGTCCTTCGATGAAGATTAAATTGAAGATGAAATATTAATAGTCTATACATTTTTCTTTTACAAGTGTCTTTCAAAGCCCGCTGAAATATTCAAAGCGCAAATTCGCAGAAAAATTCAAATAATTAAACCACAGAAATAGGCCCGGTTGATTGTGTTCTTAAAAATAAAAGGAGGGTAGGATTTGCTCAGTAGGTATATTGGCTATATATTGGCCAACCAGCTAAAAAATTTAATTGGACATCATTATATGCTTTGCAATAATGGAGTATTATTTTGGCAAGTTATTTCTTAAGCGTCGGTAGCTTAGTGGATAAAGACCTTACGATCGAGAGGTCTCGGGTTCGAATTTAGCTTAGTTGGAGGTGTAAGAGGGAATATTAGTAATTTCTGTAATTTCGGTTATTAGCAACCGAAATTACAGAAATTACTTTTAGAAAAATAATAAAAATTCTACAAACTGGTATCTACCATGAGCATCCAATCCATTAAAGAACGGCAAAATATGTTGTCTAAAATAAACTTGGTAAGTACAATCATATATTTCATGTAATTTAGTAATCTTTTACGATAAAATTTAAATCGCGTGTCACAAGCCGACGTGGTGACAAATCTGAGAAATAAGTAAGTCGCTGTCAAATTGATAAAACCAGACACCAAGACGTTATAATAAAGGCAAAAACAATCACCATTGAATTGTTTGATGGTCAAATCTGGGGACAATGTTCACAAAGCTGTACAATCAAAAGAGAACCGTATTATTAGGGAGATAGATATAAAATTAGCAGATGAAGAACTGAGGATTGTACTAGCTAATCAATTCTTAAATTTTGTAGCAAAAAAGCGTAAACTAATTAGGCAACATAAAAATTATACCTTGCGGATTGTTAAGGCGCCCACTCACTATCAGTTTACCGGACGACGGCCGAACGATATAAATCTGTCAAATATTTGCAATAACCTACACACTCACAGTTTCGTTAACGATTTTGGACTGACGAATCATACGATCCTATAGTTTGTGGTTTTCGAATGATTCCGGATAGTCAGGGCGAATGAGCACACACCGGCAGGCGATCGTACGGCGGGAAATTGTCGACTCAAAACTGCTAGTGTGTGGTCGCAAAACTGACAACAGTGAATTGCCGGCAGGCCAAAATCGCTTTAATTTATGGGTGCTACCGGCTTAGGACTGCAGGCCGCCGGACAGATCAGAAACTGCAGGCGGACTGCAGGCGAACCGTTAGTCAGTGAGCGCCTTTATATATATCATATTAAGTTTTGTATTATGGAAAATTAGAATTAAAAAAAAGTTTGTATTATAATGCAGAATTATCTAAATTTACGATTGTGGTGATTCTAAACATAAATATGTTTTTATAACCCAGTGTTAGAATTTGCTCAAATAATTCAACCCATTATGTAGACTGGTTTAGCACCTCTTTTTTTATTTATTATTTACCCCTGTATTCAACATTAATTAAATTTGTTACGTTCCACATCCGTATTTGGTCACAGAAGTCATGTGTAGGTTTCCAACGGGATTGGCTTTATGGACTCAAACCACATTAATGTGTATAAATTTATTCTTCATTCGGATGTAAATAACCTTTATCCATACTATTAGGCGCTGCGCAGACGACGGCGTGGAGTGGACAAAATACCCGTGGTGCGCTCTTGCTATTGCACTCATTATGTTGCCTTTTCCCCGCGTACATTCAGCTGATATGAGCTTTTGTGCGGATAAAATCCAACCTAATGATTGTAGTACTAATAATAGTGCACCGCGGATATTTTATCCGCCTCACACCGTCGTCTGCGTAGCGCCTTAACACTATTATTATCAATTTTTACAGACGCCGTCGTTCAAGATCCCGTTCATCATCCCGGCACCATTGCAACGGTATCGAAGACGAGTGTCAGTCTCCCCGTACTATCCTCATGTCGGACCAGGAAGCTCTGCACCAGCTTTATGGAGAGATCACCACTCTGAGGGACGGGGCTGTGACCCACCAGTGTGTGCAAACCAACCTAGCTGATGTTATTTGTGGTGGTGAGTATTGCATATTGGTTTTTTTTTTCGTGCGGGAAATCCCCACGGATACCCCTCCCTCCGGAGCCGGAGGGGGAGGTTATGTCGGACTCGAACCGACTAAACCCCACGCCGTCTGTAGGTCGATGTGCTAGGTCGAAGGTGAGGTTATCTCACGACATATCCCTCGCACCCCGGCTGACCCAGGGCCATTCCTCTCGGTCTGGCCCTCCTCGGGAAGTATTGCATATTGGTATACGTTCTTAGTTTTATAATTGACAGAGAATACATCACTATAGAAAAACCGATGATGCCGTGAAGTGATTATATCGTAACCACGGTTGACACCTGTCAAATGAAAGTTTTATTGTAAAGCAAAGGCAATTTAGCACGATTTGAAAATATTGGAGGGAGAGTGGTATACGGCCTTAAATGGAGTTGGAGTGTCAGAGTGGAGAGTAATTTTTAGACGCATGGTTTTGACACCACCTTATAGTATTTTTATTCATCGTATGCTGTCAGTTGGGTTTGGGTTTGCTGAAACGCAAATACATTTCCTTGGGGAAGCAGTGAGTTGCCTTAATCTATACTTAAGGAAAATTTACTAGAGCTTATTTTTTGCATCAAATTCTGTTTTTCTGTCCATCGCTCTCTTTCCTGATGGATTTTGAATTAATAAAAAAACAACGTAAGTCGCATAATGCTAGTATCGTCGGTTTTTTTTTATATAATTAAGTTAAGCGTCGGTAACTTGGTGGTTAAGTTACGTTCGATCGAGAGGTATGTATGTATTTTCATGCAAACACTTTGAAAAAACAAAATCAAATTAAATTATGGTCTATGCAAATCGAGTAAGTTGCACAGACCATATAGGTAATGAAGCGAAATTAATAATGTGATCATACACTTCTAGACATTCCTGATAAACATCATCTCGTTAGACACTTCTTTCTTTGCTATTTCTCATGTATACATTTATATGCATTCTAGAATCCATATTAGCTGTGCTGTGCAATATAGAAGCCTCGACGACCTTTTGTTAAAGTAACTGCATTATTCCCATCTCGCATGATGCTTGCTTCTCAAGTTTAGATGATAACTTTTAATAAATGCATAAATTTCGCTATAAAAGATTCATAACAAAAACCCATTTTTTTAGCAAAGCACCTCCTAATTAAGCGTCCATGCAAGACTTTATTGCATTGTTCCCAGAAAATTTCAAGCACCACATTAAATTTTATTTCCATTAAATCTTAAAACACTAGTTTTCAGTTCAAAAAACTCATTTAGGTTAGTATGGTTAACCGTATAAGCTTCTGAGAAGTCAAAGCCTCATTCCACAAAAGGTTTAGCTGTAGTATATTTTTCTTAATCCTTCTGACTTATGTGAATCTAGAGACTAAATTCGCGTAATGAATGCTAAAAAACGAGTAGAATGGAATGTGGGGCAGGTCTGCAGTGCCCTGATTCCACACTGCAATGCTCTGACAGGTAGGTACTACGAAATGTCGATTTGATTTAACATTTCATTCGAACGAGTAGACGGAACTGTAAAATTTAATTCCAAAGCTGTTTTGTGATGTAAATTCTGTTATTTCTATACACAATTATGTTTATCAAATTACTTGTGAAGGAATTTATTCGTAGAAATTGTTTGCAAATATTTAGTAGTGAATTACTAGCTTTTGCCAGCAGCTCCGACCGTATGGATATCGGTTATCGCTATAATATCGGTAATATGTGTTATTCTACTGTATAAGCTACATTTTTATCAAGTTTTATTGACATCCATTCAGTAGTGTTTATGTGAAACAGTAACAAACATCCATTCATCCATCGATCCATCCATATTTTTTTTTTATGTGCGGGAAAACCCCACGTATACCCACCCCTCCGGAGCCGGAGGGGGAGGTTATGTCGGACTCGAACCGACTAAACCGCACGCCGTCTCTGGGTCGTAGTGCTAGGCTGAAGGTGAGGTTGTCATGCGACATATCCCTCGCACCCCGGCTGACCCAGGGCCATCTCTCTCGTCTGGCCCTCCTCTACCACGCGGTCCCAACTCAACCCCGGTGTGGGGAGGCTTCTGCACTCTCAGGCCCGCGCTCATGGGGGGCGGAGGTCAGTTTGCGCCATCCATACTTACAAAGTTTCGCCTTTATAATATAAGTAGGATGTAGTCCTATGATTGTGATCTTGCTTTCGTGCCTACGGTACTGCCTACTTGTTTAAATAACGGCTTGGCCTACTAGGTGAAGTCTCAATTAAAAACTGCTTTGATTTGAAATTATTAATGTCTTAAGTCAAGTACAAGAGTTATTTTCATAATTCTTATGGCCGCTTACGGAATCTGCATGATTTATTATTAGGTATGAATTGCGCGAGTATGGAAAATATAACTGGATGTATTGGTACAAAAACAAACAAAAATATTGCCAGAAATGTAAATTTTTAATAGACAAAAACTATTCATATAACTCAGTTTACAAACAAGCTTAAAGCATCCAATTTGACGACTTAATATAAAAAAATATTGTAGTCGGTTTTTTTAGTTCTATTTCTTCAATTCAATAATTTGAACTAAGAAACTAAAGGGAAACAGAAAGGTGTGTAATTGTGTAAAAAAGTAGGTAGGTATGTATTGAATAAATATATTTCAATAACATTAAAGCAGATTCGTGAATGATTTCATTTTCTTTTAAAATTAAAGGAAAAAGTTATTACTCAGGATAGATTCGAAAACAAATAGTAAACCTTCCAGTTGAGTCAGTTATGCTTTCAGCTTATATAACTTTGTGGAGTTGCTGATTATGGCTAGATTCAAAGCAAATCTACGTCACAAAGCAGAGCTTCAAATCTGAATAGTAGCATTAGGTACTCTGGCTACAATCCCTATCTCTGTTGGCCAGGAATGTACAATTTTGAATTAATGCCCGTATTCTATAGAAAAGATTGTATACACATTGACAAATTTAACAGGTTGTCTGGCAGATTGTCTATACAATTTTTCCAAAGATAAATCGCGATTCTGCTAAGTGACATTCTAGTATATGGGCTTTAGTGTTGAGATGGGTATGTTTACGAAGTAACGTGTGAGGGTTAAGCTAAGATATGGTAAATGAATTTGTCAGTGAATAAAAAATCTGGACACGATCCCTCATAATAATTACCTACCGGTGCTGAGGGGTTCCCCATTTCCTGATTCCTACCGGCTTCATAATGAGTCGCATGTTGGATGATAAACTTATCTCAATCTACTTTGTCATCCATCATGGAACCTTTTGAAAGTTTTCGCCATTTGCCACTATTAAGTACCACCACGTAAGCAATTAAAGGAAGGTAGCTTCCTTTAATTGCTTACTTCAAAAGAAGTAGTACTTTTAAAAGAAGTATTACTTCTACATGGGCGGCACAGAAACTCTATGTGTTTACAGGGTAGACAGCACAAGTGTGACTCACCTGGTGTTACACAAGTCCATAGGCCACGGATACCACTTTCCATCAGGTGGACCGTGTGCTTGTCTGCCACCACAGTGGTATAAAAAGAGTGAGAGAGAGACGGAGATAGAGAGAAAACCACTGACATTTGCAAAAAATGCCATTTAATTTTAGACTTTATTCATTTGAAGTGAACAAAAGTTCATTATATTTTTTCATTCAATCTACAAGATGTCATTTCATGTTAGACTTTAGCATCATTTCAGTACAGTCTTTATTTTAAACCACTGGAGTAGCAGACAAGCCTACGGCCCACCTGATGGAAAGTGGATACTGTGGCCTACAGACGTGTGCAACACCAGAGTCACACTCGTGCTGCCGACCCCTTAAGAACAGAGAGTTTCTATGCCACCAAAAACACTGATGAATTTACTCCATTCGCACTAGGATGATAGGCATGGCTCCATCTCCTATAAAGGTATTCTAAGGTCAGAACGGTCACACGGTAGTTCGTGACCGTACCAATTTGTTTTAGAAATAACCAACAATAAAATACGAACACGTCCGATCGTCAGTCGCAGTCTAAATTTTATTACAGTACGTTTACCATTGTTTGGTCAGCAACTCCGAGTTCAACCGATTGGTCATGATCGATTGATCGATTACGATATTACTCGATTTTTAATCGAATCACAGAATCTCTGTGTTCTTAGACACGTTAATTTTTTCCAAAGAATTTCTTCTTTTAGCTTTCACAGAAGCGACTGCTATCTTGTCCTTCCACAAGAAGAAAGTCTACGCCAGCAAAATCCTCAGTACTATTATTATGTACCCATATTTCAACAGATAAATTCTTAGCACTATAGCAGGCATTCAGACACTTGTGCCTAATTCCATACGTATAGAAAATTTCATACCAAGAAAATCAAAGACTCAGTTTATTCGTCCCGGAAATGGAACCCAGAACTAGGCGATTATAAATTGCTCATAACACCAAAAGTGTCACTAAAGGTATACGAGCAGATATCGAAGCATTACTACAACAAATACAAGAAATCATTATTTATTTTAATAGCTGATTTTTATCTGTATAACTTTGTCTTTAACCTAGGATAAGGCGACCTTAACAGAGTTTCGTTTAAGTTATTTTGACTCTAAGAAACGTGTGGCAGAAAGTTCAAAATCCTACTACAAATGTCTCAGGTTCACGATGAATCATATAAGGCGAAGTTTGTACAAAAACTTTATGTCGTTACATGTGCCATCCGGTTAAGTACAGTTGACAATAAAAGTAGCTAAACATTTATTAGTTTACAGATCTTGTTTACGGTACCTAATATCTTTTTAGAAATACCTAATACACAAATCCGAAAGCGTCCTGTGGAGGCTTGTTATTAGCAGTCTTGATGTTATTGTTTGTATACTCGTTTGTTGATTAGTATGTACTCCTGTTTAACAATAATAAATAAAAAAAAGAAATTACGGATTTAATGGTGATTTATTTTATGATATTTTATTTTTACAGTATTCTCGACGTCTTGGTTGCTTTTCAGCAGCCATAGTCATGGAAAAATAGATCTTAATATATTTTATATACTAATATTCGCGTAAATTTATCCCCTGAAACAATAATACAAACAAATATAAGTCTTCAGGCTTTCACGGCCGGCGTTGCATGTAGAATATACTGCTTCCGGGCTGTTTGGCCGTGGTCTATGTGAAACTTGCGTTCCAGACGTTTCGTCGATCACTGCGGCTGAGTTGCGACTTAGCCGCCGGCGAGGAAAACAGTATATTCTACAATAATACAAACATACATCGCTCACTTATTAATGTATTTATTATAATATGTCTCTCCTCAGTAAATTTATTAGTATTCAGTAATTTTATCGCTGACTGTACATTGACGGAGTGGTTTTTCAGAACATTAATTAGAATGAATCTAGCGTATCATAGTGAACCAAGGAAAAGTGGAATATAAACGTTTAGTTTTTCCTGCGGAGCTTGTGAGAAACGATAGTGATAAGCTGTTGGTGATACGATGCAAGAAAGCCGGATTTGTTAAGGATGTGAGTAGGATCGGGTTAGTTCCGTATTAGGAAGCTATACTTTTTTATACCACTTAGCTGACGCGAAAAAATATTATAAAGAAGCGAAAATTGTGTACTAGGATCGTAGCAAGATAAAAATGCTGTTTCTATCTTTATAATAACATAATAAGAAACATGATATCGTGATGATAGATCGGTCTAAGCGACGCGCAATGATTGTTGATGTCACAATACCTCATGACGAGAATCTCGTAAAAGCTGAGAAAGACAAACAAATTAAATATCTTGATTCAACTCACGAGATTGTCGACATGTAGGAGATGGACTCGGCAGTCATTGTGCCGATAGTCGTTACCGTTAACGGACTTATAGCCAAGAGCCTCGACCAACACCTAAAGAGGCTCGCGTTGGCCAACTGGATCAAGGGCCTGATACAGAAGGCGGTTCTTTTCGACACGGCGCGCATAGTGAGGAAGTTCTTCTCTCTGGAGCCCTGTACACCGGTAGCTTGGTCTCTGTACTCGATGCCGATATATTTAAAAACGTAATCTTTATATTTGTTAAATGAATAAAGGGAAAGGTGGTAGTGCTGGCCCGGGCAGAATGATGTCTTTAGAATGATGGCTCTACTCTAAACCAAATGAACAAGATGGCCGCGCCTCCGGACAGCTGGCCAATGGGACGGAATTGTCAAATTTCTTACTTTTTTTAAATATCTAAACATAGTGTAAAGATGCAGTACCTGGAAAACGGACTATTGTACACCAGGGATGTGAAAATACAAAATGTGAGATACATCTTATGTGGTACGTATAGATGGCGGCCTTATCACTCTGTGGCGATCTCACAGGCAAACACATGTACAACATGTGGTGTATTAGTAGAGAGTACCAATTCATATCGCTGGTTGGTAAAGTGTTCAACTGTCCATTTAAGTATGATCATAATCACAGCGGAATTAACCCGGTTGCATCCATTGCTTGCACTAAGGAACCTGGGTTTCATTCTCCTACCACCCCAATATTGATTTATCATGGCTCTTACGGAAGCGACCTTCACTCGAACCCCTTCCCCTTTTTTTTTTCTATGGTAAAATTTGTATTCTCAAAGTCTCCGAATAAAGTTTCTTTATTTCAAGAGCAAATCCTGCTCTAGAGCCTCGTCTATCGATAGGACCCCGAAGATCCAAATGGCCTGTGTTATGTGTCCAAGAACATTTAATTTATATGAACCAATTTTATTTTACACTCTCGATATAGTTCTATACACCGTTTTAATCAGAAAAGATTCTAATCTGTAAGCTGTAAAGAAAGTGGTTATTTACACTTAATGAGTTGTCATTAATAGAGTCAAATCAAGACGCCAAGGAAAGTGTCATTTGAGATGGTTTTCTTGAATACTTTCCTCGAGATGAGAGGAAATCTTCAGTTTGTAGGCCGATAGAATGTCACCTGTGGCTGGGAAAGTGTTAGATAGTCATTAGGTAGTTGAAAGTAAAATTGCACTTGTTCCTTTAATGCTGGCAGTATCGTAAACTACATGTTACTGCTAATAATGCAAGACAGCTGGAACCAGCAGTGATGAAGGGTTCTTATAACCCGATTTTTGCCGGCTTGCTCTGTAAAGAATTCTATACAAAATTGCTATGTTCGTTCTATAACAGTTAAGAATTTTTCTCACCGGCTTCCCTTTTGAAATTATCAACGACGTTTCAGAATATTCCTTCTTCGTACAGTCCCGGGTCCTTTAAGCGGTCGTAAAAAACATCTGATGAAGTCGTCAAGCTGAGTTCCACGATTTTAAAGAGTGTTGACACGAGTCTGAAGTGGTTGTAACATTTGGTAACCCTCTTGCCTGAGACTTTACCTTCAGCTTACCATCAGGCGAGGTGAAGTAAAATTGACGTGTTCCACAATATAAAAAAAACACCCGTAGCCACTGAGCCATATCGAACATGAATGGAAGACATAGTGTTTAACCAACGATTATATCTTACGGTAGCCTAGTCGAAGTGTCACGTACCGACTTCGGATCCGATTTTAGGATGTTTCATGTTATTTCATTTCACAGTTTGAATTACATTTTTAAGCATTTTGCATGCCAAATATTTGGTTCGGGCGAGGTCTGGTAGCTTAGTGGTCAAAGCATTGCCCTGTAAGGCAAAGATCGCGGGTTCAAACCCCGCCTAGACCAATTCAAACTTGTCCTATTTTAATCAATTCATTTCATAGGTTTTAATTGACAGCCTCCGTGGCGTGGCGGTAGTGAACGCGGCCGCTTTGCAGGAGGCGCGGGTTCGATCCCCGCTCAGTGCAAATATTTGTACGCATGAATATGTATATTTGCATTGGTCTGGGTGTTTCTATGTATAATGTGTATATATTTACAAAAAAAAATAGTATCTAAGTATGTGTATCCGCATTCTAGATTCCATAACACAAGCTAGTTAAGCTATGCTTACCATGGATCTAGATAGCGTTGTGTGAAATGTTGTGGAATATATATATTTATTTTAATTTTGCATTAAGTTTTTGGTTATTTTTGCATTGTTTTTGTTTATCATTCCCGATTCTCCCTTTCACCGATTCCCTCCAAAAATCAGGGTTGAGAGAATCAGACGCTTTTGTAAAATCTATAAGCCATACAAGAGAGTTTGCTATGCCTGATGTTGTTAATCTTGAGTGTAGAAAGTTGAGGGTAGGAGAGCTACAAAGTGAGCAAAGAGCAGGCCTCAATGTGCAAAACCGGAATTAAAACTGCGATGATGGTGAAGTTCCTGTTGGAGTAAGGAATAGGGCTGTTCTCTATCAGACAGCAAACAAACAGCCCATCTTGACGGCAATTGGTTTGCCCCCTATTATGCGGACCCGAAAATGATGAAGGCCTCCAAAATATAAATCCGGTATAATCTCTTTAATATATTTTCTTAAATTTATTTCAACGGTAATCGTCTATTAAAGCGACACAACGAAAATTTTAATATTCAAATTTATTCCTCCTTAAATGTCAAGGTCCATTTTTTGTTCGTTTATAGTTAAAACTATGTTTTTAAAGGTTAAACATGGTTCTGTATTAAATGACAAT
The DNA here is from genome assembly GCA_949126895.1 of Eilema caniola. Taxonomy (NCBI): domain Eukaryota; kingdom Metazoa; phylum Arthropoda; class Insecta; order Lepidoptera; family Erebidae; genus Eilema; species Eilema caniola. The sequence goes on from OX421467.1 coordinate 24,162,080, forward strand.
GAACCAAGCCTTAACGTAATTAGGTGATGTACGGTATATATGAATAAATACCTGCTTTAAACAGATATTTTGTTCTTCGGCTTCGTTTGTCTCGCGAAATAAAGTTGTTTGAGACCCTGGGTGTCATTCCCGACCAAGCAAAGTGGGTTTTAAATATGAACCATCTATTTACAACCATTGGGGGTAGGAATGATAAAAATGACGCGCGCACTTCCATTTTCGCTGTGTCTAGTTAACTGCTGCGTCGGCAAATGTCTAATAGCTGGCTAAACTCCTGTTAGTGAAGAGGTACTTCTCTATTATTCCATGCTGTGAGTGACAATGTGAGGCAACAACAGGGCAGAGCCTGTAGATAAAGCAATTCTTTTGGCGCGTTAGGGAAAAATTTTGAGAGTATTTTTTTACGATGCGCGCGCACACCTTCACGGAAACCCGACACCCTGAAGTTAGCTATAGTCATCATTTTAGTTTTTCAAAAGAATTATTACTTCTAACGCGAGTACATGTACATACACACTATCTTTATAATGATCTGATGATCACTCATCATGACTTCACCTGGCCTGATTGTAAACAAAAGTCTTAGAAAAGAGGGTCACTATTACACCAATAATTTTACAACGGTGGTCCTTAGCTTGACGACCTCATTTAATACTTTTTCATGTATATAGAATGTATTGCATTATCAACATGAATTGTCGCCTGAAGTGCAGCGTATCTAACCCAATCATCCCTGATATGAACATGGAAGGGTAAAGAAACGGGTATAGTAACCATAGGCACGCTTGTATAGGTATCGTGCAAATTTGCGCTGGACCTGCTCGACCGTTAGTGTTTACAGGTGTTCTATGGGATTTCATGCTATTGCGTTATACTATATCTTCTTTATTGATAAATCGAGGTTAGATATTGAAATTAAAAAAAATACCATAACGAGCTTAAATACTATGAGCAAATAAATTAAATAATATAAACTCGTGTTTCTAAGGTCGCCATATGAATCATGGCGACCCTAGTGTTTTATGACATTTGTCAAGGTCAGTACACCAGGTTTATTGTTCAAACAGGACGTACTATATTATGCTAAAATGTATTTTAAATTTTTATATAAATTAAAACTTGGATAAGATAACACGCCTTATACACGTGTCTTAAATAAAATGAAGTCATTAATTCACTGACTTCAATTTTGTGGCAGACGAGCACAAGTTCCACCTGATGGAAAGTGGTTACCGTGGCCTATGGACGTGTGCAATACCAGGAGCATAAATCTGAGGGCGTCAAACAAACGGGCAAGAGATCGTGATTGTGATTGTGTGTGGGATAGGCATCTGCCTATGACAATAAAATGGTGGTCCTGGCCTCGTCAGGTGCTTTTTCACATCTCAAATACACCTTGACTGTGTTCAATTGCCTTTATTCACTTTAAAATATATTTTTTATTGTAATTTAGACTAAGTAGACTAAGCAAATGTTTGTTAATAGACCAAAAAAAATGCCCGCATAGTTTTTTTCCCGAGTCTTCTCAAATCGGGACCGCGTTTCGAACCGGTGGTACATTTGCTAAACTAGTCTAGAATTATTTTTTAAATTTGACATCTTGTAAGTGCCGTTTAAATTGTCTATATGGGAAAAATGATTTTTGACTTTGACTTTACCGTTAGATTATGTTAGTATTTCCTCATACTCGTAATAACATTTATGACGAAAATTATTTAATTACGTAACCCGGTCTCTTCTTAAAAAATCCTTTTCACGATTTCCTTTTCCAAAACGGCTAATATTTCTCAAAACAATAAAAAAAAAATATAGTTTGGGTCAAGAATGGAATTGTTTCAACAGTTTTATAAAGTTGTCACAGACCGCAGACTGGCGCCAGACATTACTGACATCCTGCAAACTGTTTGTTTGGAGCTCTAACAACAATCGCTAACTACTGAAATCGTATTCTTACTTGAAAGTTTACGCAACGCAAAAATTTGTTAGGTAGTACACATAAAAATAAAGTTCGACTCTATCCGTTCTCTCTTCATCCGGGCGCCATTCCTGGTTGCTTCCAAAGTTTGTATTACAATGAATGGGGATGCCGACTGCGCTTTTATCCCTACAGAGGGCGCCTCGTAATGACCAATGTTAACTGTCATCTACGTAGATTTCATTGTTTGTCTCTTCAAATCTGACAGTTATGAGTTTATTATTGTCACAGGACAGATGGTTATTGTCGTTTGGTCGTATGCTGCTGCCATCGACCAGTCCACTGCTTGACATGGGCCTTTTTAAATATGTGCCATTGCTCCCAATCTTCCGCTTTCTGCATCTAATCCATTCCAGCAACGTTTTTCCGGTCTTCAGTACATCTGGATAGAGGGCGTCGGGCGTCCCACTTTTCTATTGCCTTCTCACGGTCTCCACTCTAGGACTTGAATATATAACAGAACTGTAACCTTACTTAATTTTCTTATTCGGTTAATTGCTGCTATTAGGGGATGACAAAATATCGCAACCGAAATTCCGATAGGGTACCTGATATTACCCAGATGCATATAGTAAACCAATTATTTTTAGAAAATAGCTATCCTTTAAATATAAACGACTAGCGATCCGCCCCGGCTTCGTACGGGTGGTAAAAACGTTTTCGTAGAAATCCAATATAGCCTATGTTACTCAGGGTGAATGTATCTTTCCAAAGGTGAAAGGATTTTTGGAAATCGGCTCAGTAGGTTTTGAGTTTATTCATTACAAACATACACACAAAAATACAAATCTTTCCTCTTTTTAATAATAGTGGAGATGACGCCCGCGAATAATGAGTATGAAATCGAAAGTCAATCAGAAGCATTATTATTATTATTATTAAATGGATACTTCACCATTACTGTGGTTGCAAACCGACACGAAACAAATATTACCTAATAACACATCTTATTCAAACAAGTAATTCATATTAATAACTTAACAATCGGGAGTTTATTCTAAACGATTAATCGATAAGATTACTTATCGATTTGCGGTTTTTGAATCGATTCATAGTTATTGCCAGGTACGATCAGCTCGCTTCGTTATTAGATGTGGTGAACCGCAGACATTGTTTTGCCTTTGTTTCCTCGTGTACAGTTAAATGATTAGGAATTCTTAAGTGTTACCTATCATTACGTATATGCAGTAAAATATACCCTTTCTAGATTTAGTTTGAAATGTTTTGAGAACAGTACACTGATATATTGGAATGCACAGTCAGCACTAGATCGATCTTGACTAGCAAGTACACAAAATGATCTTTCGTAGTCGCAAGTAAGACGAGTTGGTACTCAAAATCAATGCTATCTGTACCTACGTAAACGATTTTATTATTCACTTCCGCACATACTATGGCCGCTTATACTATCGCAAGTGTTTCGATAAGTTCTAGCAAATAGTTCCTCCTTCTCATTTCCTTTACAGAAAAATAAGTGCAGGGCTGACGTGTAACCCTCCAACTGTGGAATTCTAAATTCTCCCAAGAACTTTCCTTTGCCGCACCATTAAGACTTCTAATATAGAATTCTTTACCAGCACATGTGTTACCTTCTTCCCAAAATTCCAGGTCCCTTAAGCAAGGCCTTAAAAAAGCATCTGATGAGGCCGTGACATAAACGGTTACCATTTTCTTATATCGTGCGACAAAATATGGAAGTGCCGAACTATAGATAGCAATGAGAGAGAAATTTCTAACAAGAGTCCCCCAAAGACACAATGGAACATAAACAAACAGAACATGTCACAAACATGCTCAAGTTTATGAAATAATAAGCAAATGGAGCAACCCTATCTTTTCCATTCATGTGACTGCTTCCAGCTCTGACGTCATAAACAAAGGAAACTTTCTCATCCATCAATCTTTGTTCTAAGACAACCTACATTTTCCTATTCATCTGTTTACCGAAATAGCACTAACGCAGCTTCTTGGCTTGTCTGTAACGAATAATGGGACATCGTTATTTCTTAATGTTACTGGCTATTCTTAACCCTATCAACTTTTTTCTTCATCATTCTTTTTTTGTTTATCTTCATTGCGAAGCAATCTCCACAGAGCTTAGGGTCTGGTTATTGCTTTCTTGCTCCTTCTCTTGATTTAGCTTATACAGTTTTAATTATACTACTAGAATCTATCTCCGATCCATAAAAAAATCATCCAGATCTGTGCAGATGTGCTAGTGTGGTGGAGTAACAAACATCACAACGCACTTCGTTTTATATGGTATCGAAGACAGTTGGTAAAACATAGGTGCTGTCAATAAACCTCGCTGTGATATACTAAACACAATTACAATATACAATACAAAGTATTCCCTCTAAGTTCTGAAACAGACCGAAATATTCTATATATTAAACCTCGCTATATTTGGGCTACCTTCCCATCCTAGCTCGTTCCGTTTGGACCTCATACCAAAATGGTCTTAAAAAGAAGGTCGTACGAATGATTTTGTGATAGGTAAAGTATTCCCTTTAATTTGATCAGTCATTCGCCATCAGAAAATAGTTCTATCAGGACGCAACACTACAGTAATCTCAACATCTGGGTTAATAATATTCAGGTTTTGGCGCATAGCTTACGTAACGTTGTCGTCGCGTGATCGCCTCCATTCTACACCACTAGCCCACTTACTAACACTAGAAAATGTTTCCAAATTACTCTGTTATGTTATGCCTATTTTAGAGCATGTTAAGATTTGAGGATGTAAAATCTAAGTGCATCTGGGGTCTCATAATGACTTCGAGGTCAAGCCAAACTTATTTGCACATAGGCCTTGGCACAAACTTTTCTCTCGAGGTTAGGTGCTGCAGACCACGATCGCACCCATGAAACCTAAATCAAAAGGAAATTGAGTTAACGAACCGCGCGCTCTAGTAAAAAAATTACAAAGGCAACTGGGACTGACGCTAAGGGAATGATGAATATCTGGCCTCTCTACGAGGGATGTCTAATACCGAGAGAACGAAAGTAAAATCCGATCAGTGAACCATAGTCTCCGAGGTGTGAGCCTCGGATTTGACCAGAACTAGTAATGATTATGATGATGAAAATCAAAAATACACACATACATATAATCACGCCTTTTTCCCCGAATGGTTAGGCAGAGGTGAATTAACACCCACATATCACCAATCATTGTATTCGATCCTATAGCCGTATTCCGGGCACTATCGTTGACTCGAGCCATGCATCGGAGGCTGAGTCTGGGCTGTACATATCTGATATCTGTCTGATCCTAAACAGCCCTATCCCAGCCTTATACGACACCGCATGGGAAGAAACGGAGTGGCCCAAATTCTACTCCGCCCGTCACCACAAATTTTCATTAATTTTAGTTTTCATCAAGAACACTGCCCAATCTCGGAATAATTGTTCCCGGTAGCAGGTTCCTGTATTTCGTAAGTCCAGTTTACCAGTCAGACAGAACCGTGGACAACAGCTAGAGCTGTTAAAAAGACAAACAGTGTAGTTGTAATTTTAATCAGTTTAGATTGAGTTATTTATTGATTGTCACCCGAAAACAATCAATTGCAAGTAATCTAACACTCGTAAATTAAGTTAGAGCTCACTTAGTCTTTCTGATAACATCTAAATAGAGCGCATTCTAGACTTTGACATTTGCATAACCTACATTGTGTAACAACTGTACAACAGTTGAAGCTGCATGAAGAACAAATGTATCAACTCCAAATATATACTGTGTGCTGACCAATCTAAGTTTGCGGTTGAACTTTTTTTTTGTTAACAGTTCAAAATAACCAGACTAAGCTGTATAATTAGCGCCTTAAAGGAATAATATCATACAGATATCCTTCCATTGTCGACGAAATTTTAATTCTTAACAAAAACACTAACATGCACTTTGATAGTAAAAATACTCTTACATAAACTCAACACCTTTTTTGTGTCTATCGTCTGTCATTTAAGTGCGAATTCGTGCTGAAATTTTAATCTAATATTTACGGCACTTTTTGTTGCTAACAAAATAACGGCATGGTGTAAACATGAACAATGTAATAATGGAACCCTCACTCTTCTTCATCCGACCTCAAGGTCATCCAAGGTTTGTTGGAATTCCTCCGCTCTTCTCCTTACCTTAATTTAGTCAACTTAGCTATTATGGACGCGACTGCCATCTGACCTCAACCTGGGGACCTGAATTATGCAGGAATGCGCCGTATCGTCGCTTTATAGTTTACGCAAATAGGGAGCCTGTCTCTGAGTCAATAGAATCCAAAAAATTGAATGTGATATTAACCTTTGCGCTACTTTTTGATGACATTGAGTTCCAAAAGGTTAAACGTCATTAAACATCCGAAAAGCAAAAGCCAACAGGAAGCCGGTACTGCAAGGCATTTCACCAAAAGAATGCACAATACATAAACTTCCGGTATATGAATAGACGAATAAAATTCTACCAAAATAGGAAAGCAAAAGAAATCGAAAACATCATTATTATTTCATAATTTATGTCGATGACTTGTTAGTTTTCGGATGTGCGCTACCAATTTCGATTTCAATACTTGAAGATCGATATGTAACCAGTTACTGGAGTGTGTGCTATTGGTTTTGAGTAGTTAATCTGGCGTGCTAATAGCGGATGGTGCTATGTAAGAAAGCAAAAGCTAATATATGAACAATATTAAAATTGCCATGTTACGTTGACCCTGATTGAAATTTGCTTTACTTAACATTGGCAATATTGCGGCGATTTGCTGCAGAGGCCATTTTGAAGAAGTTGAAAGTTGAAATTTACTTGAACAACTTGTACTTACCTCCTTACGGCAGGAGTCCAAATAATGCAAAATTCAGGTTGTTGCAGCCATAATCTACCAAGTAATTTACAGAGCCCTCCTGAAAGTGAGGATAAAGAATAATATTTTACGCCAGAGCAGATCTTGTCCAGAAGACACAACTGCCTAGTTTACCTAGGCGACGGCGTTTTGACATTCTTGATGTAATTTTTGCTGTACAGTTTGGAACGCTAATACATACCGAGTACATAGATAGAAATATAATTGTATTTTTGTCATTAACCTATTACAGTCCTCTACCAGACATTCTTGACATAAACTAAACAAGAAAATGGAACATTCTCACTTACATCATCCACGTATAAAACTGATACAACAAATCGTTATACAACGATATTAAGTGAATAACATTTTTTATTCTGCCCACTTATGTCAAGTATCTTCAATATCCGTTGCCTCATTGGCGTATATCTTCGAGTACTTTAGCTCAAGATGTTGTAATGACGATATCCAAGGACATCCCTCAATTTCACACATGACTGCTCTAGTCTTCTACAAAATTGTGCAGTTTTGAAGTTGATTGAAGACTTTTTGCTTTAAACAATCAGTTATCAGATGATTCACCGTAAGAATGCTTATTAGAGAATCACAAATGGGGTTTACGACAGCATTTGTGTAATTTAAGTGCTTTGTTCTAATGTCGCAAGTGTTTTTTTGCGTAAAATATGGTCTTGAACAGATAAGGTGTGGGCGGAGACGGAAATTGACGATTTAGCTATAAATAAGTATTTCTGGGTTTCTTTTACTTGTTTATGTAAAAAATATCGTTAGTATAATTGGCTGCGCATTGGGCAAATAAAGTTTGACGAATGATACAGAAGAAGAGGAAGAAGGAAAATAATATGACAGTGTACCTACTAGGATCTAGTACCTACAATCCTACATGCATATTAGTTTAGATAATATCTGTATAGTTGCACAGCTATAGATTTTTTTATATGGAAACCTTTAGATATCTATCACTTAGCTAAAAGGTAAAATTAAAGACTCAAATAAAATACGAATTGTCGTTTAATTTGGTATGTATTCAGCCTACCTATGATGACTGTACCAGATATTACCCACGTTTTAATCCAAACCCACGAAAGGACAAAAAGTCTAATTCTATCTATAATAGCATTACACATAAAGCGTCTCTAGAGTAGTCTAGAGTAAGTCATCTCATTCTAATAAAATCTCAGATCGGCACGCGTAGTCATTAAGATTCCTCATGCAGTATCACATAACGCAAATAAACTGGTATGTCACCGTACAGTTTTAGCACACCTTCACGGCTTGTTTCCAGAAATTTTGTGACGTGTTAGTATTTAGTTAGTGCAGTTATATCTGGATTTCTTCAGTTTGTTAATGACGTATAAATTAATATCGGAAAAAATCGACATCCAAGATGGAGCGTGACCCATTTTCCCTAAAATGTGGTCACAGGTTTCAGTTCCTTTCTGGATGACTTTTTCCGTTATACATTTATAGGTAAGTTTGCATACTAATCGCTGCATAATTTTATTTTGATAACCTGCTATATAATATATATATATAATAATGTGAACCCATGCCAGGGTTCGCATTATTACCTTGAGCGATAACGAAGTCTTTTGATTTATGATTTCATTTAGGCCTCTAGGATATTTTCTCTCCACGGCAGCGGCGCGCGTCGCGAGATACTGCGGACGAGTAGGGGACCCCGTGGTCTCCCCACCCGAAGAGGGCCAGATCGAGAGAGATGGCCCTGGGTCAGCCGGGGTGCTCTATAGCTACCTCACCTTCGGCCTTGCACTGCGACCCACAGACAACGTGAGGTTTAGTCGAATTGAGTCCGACATAACCTTCCCCTCCGATGGGGGTGGTATCAGTGTGGATTTTCCGCAGGTTAAAAAAGGGATATTCTCACTGGTGCCCACCAGATTTCTTGACTACTTTAAACATCGCGCTCTTTTAGTGGGTTCGAGTCCTACATACCCACCTTACTGGGCCCGGTTTGCCTCTCGCAAAAAGGCATGTGTGATTGTATTTAACATGAAGTATAGTTCTACATACATACATATAATCACACCCGTGCTCCCCGGAGGGTTAGGCAGAGGTGAATATTTCAAAAATCTGTATTCGGTCCCACGTAATAGGGTGTGAGCCTATTGCCGCATTCCGAGCACTATTGTTGACTCGAGCCATGCATCTGAGGCTGTGTCTGGGCTGTACATATCTGTCTGATGTTAAAGTTAATCAGCCCTATACCTTAGGTGCCTTGTACGACACCACATGGGAAGAGAAGGGGTGGCCCAAATTCCACTCTGCCGGGAAACACGCGCCTTTCTAATTTAGTATAGTTAGTAAAAAATCTAGTATGGTTCTAGATTTTTAAATTACCTTATCGGCAAAAATGAAAGCAAAAATCAAACTACGTTGACATCACATGGACTTAATCTAGACACACGCTAGTCCATAAAATATACTATAACACTAACACGAACTTGGTTAAGTATAACGTTATCGTAATCTTAATCTAGGGTTTAATAATAACAAAACGTGCATATGCCTCGCATAACTGTAGGAATTCGCTCACATTATATCTATCGTCATACGAAATCTGCATAGACTATTTTGCCGTCAAAATAACTCTTAACACAACTTAATACGGTTGTAAAACCACTGGTACAATCGCAAAAATATATTTGCAGAATTAAGTATATTTGATATGTTGGGTAGGTTATAGGCATGTTGGATGCATTGCTCCCAACACGTTGGGTCGTGAGTGCTTCTATGAGAGGATGTGTATTTCTGTTTTAGATAAGAATGCACTTAAGGCGATACGTTAGAACGTCTTGAGTTATTATTGGACGGCAGATGAACATCGCAGGATGTCAGGACACATCATAATAGTTAATTGCGCTCGTGCCAACTACTTTGTCCGATTTGTTGAGTGGATGAAGTCATATTTTCGCTTTTATAGTGACATTTATAGCAAGATATGCTAACATAATCGAAATCCTACTTATTATATAGTATGTGGTATATATTGATTGACGTTAATAAATAACAACCATGTTGTTCTGGACTGAATAAAACTCTTTGACGTTGTGGATGTTTGTTACTCTATTCCACAAAACGGCTAAACGAATCTACTGAGCAATTCTCTATGCACACAGCGTCGTGTGACAGCCATCATTGAGATTGTCTTTGGTCAGAGTGGGTTATGTCCATGTAGAATAGAGTAGAAGGAGGAAAATCTCATATGGGAGAAAAGTTGAAAAAGTGTCCAGCTGTATGCGCTAAATAACAGTTCAAAAACCTTCCATAATGGCGCCGGTGGAGGCACAGGGTATGGTATCAATGTAGCAATTGTTGATATCATTGTCGACTAAAGTAGTTAATTATTGAGAATTTCAACAACTTACGTTGTACAAAATTTTGTAGTAAATATAACCTTAAAGAAAACGTGCATTTAGAGTATTTTGATTTGACAAACTGTAAATAGTACGGTTATTGATTTGATTTGATGGGAATGTAGCACCACCCTAATTTAATACATTTTGACGGATACTTTTTCATATACTAGATTGTCCACCTTCTTTCTAGTCTCCATGGTTATGTCACATGAGATCGACTAAGAGTCTCTATCCGACAGTCGCAACGCTCTGCTTAACGCTGTATCTTAGAGAATGCACAGCTGGTTACAATTTTTGTGACTAAGTGGTCACTGAGTAGATTAACTCATTGTAAGTTTTAGATCAATCTTAAGATATCACTCATCCTAAGACTGATCAAGTAAAGGATAGGCTTAACTATGGCATTCTTGACATATTGAGACGCCTCCCTCCGTGTCTCAGAGAGCACGTAAATCCTCCGGTCCCGATTGCCATACGTACATCTATCTCATTTGTTACGCGTACTTCGAACTCTAAAAAGTTCGACAAGCTGATCCAACTTTTGAACTTCAATTTCATCAAGTATCGCCCCCATCCATGCTTATTTTCCGATAAAAAGATTCCCAAATCTTCTTAAATTTTCAAAAATCAGGTCGAATAAAAACTAATGTTAGTTAAAATAATATTATCCGTACTTACCTAACTGTACTTACGCTTCTATTTCGGTAGTGTTTGGTAGCTGTATTTATGGCGCCCGGCTTGATCTTTATAGCACGTGCAACTTGTTAACGGCTCCGATAATGCGATAGGAATGCGCACGCACATGATTTAGATTCAGGAGATTTATCCGCAGGGACGTTGTGTTGATGTTATGTAAAAATTGTTTGTTGATTGTACAGTCAGTAGCAGATTACTCTTGACCAGCAAAGTACTACTTACTTAAAATGGCTTTATTATAGCTCTTTTTGAACATAGACCTCTCCTATGGACTTCCAGAATGACAGATCTAAAGCAGCCCATAAAAAAGGCATATGTTCAACAGTGGACCATATGCAGTTGATATGATGATAGCTCTTTTTACCATATAAGACGTAAGCAGTATATAATTATTGTTTAAAATTCAAAAGTGATAATATCAGGTTCCCATTAAAGGCAAACAGTACTTACCATATTCTTTAAGAAAATCTTGATTAATTTACCTTTATTTGCAGAGATATCCTAATAATATCGAGAAAATAACACGTTACATGATTTTGTCTGAATTCTATGCGAGTGTTATACATGGAAATAAAATTTTATTCAACGAATTCTTAGGCATTCCTTTACGAATTGGTGTTATCTTTTATTTATATACCAAATAAATCGTGATAGAATCCTTTAAAAATAGTTTTATTTCAATAAAGGGGTTTCATTAAATTTAAACCACTCACCACTAATTTATTCTTAATTCCATTTGAGTATATTCTATTTAAATAGGTTCCTTAAATGTAAATTATCAAAACACCGCCATTTATTCTCTTGGCTTTCTTATACATTCTTGGCAGACTAAACCCATATATGCATCGAAATAGTTTGGAATCGATGTTGGTTATTTTTCCATTTATGCATAGAGATAGTTTGGAATGGATGTCGGGTTTTTGGGGTAATAGTTTGTAAACTTTTAAAGAAAATAACAGCTTATATTTAAGTTTCCAAATAGGCACGCCCATTAAGACACAAGAATATGCCCATGAAAGAAATAGTTTTTGCTTTAAATGTTTATATCTATTAAGATCTATGTTGTATGTGTTTTATGTAGGTGGGTCGTTTTCGCGAGTGGTTAAAATTATAATTCCAAAAGGCAAACTTGATCGAAAAATTGTTTTTATTTTAATCATTATATTTTTTTCTTATTAGTACCAAATAAACATTTGAGTAATTTTTTACGGCAATATATGTTATCAAAAACTGAATTAACGGGGTTAAAAAAACGACGACTAACGTGCCTAATGGAAAAATAAAAAGCATACAACGCATGTGGTTGCATTCTTATATAGGTAAGTGGGTACTGTTTCCTATAGACTTGTGCAACACCGGGGGAGTCAGACTCGTTCTGCAAACCCTGGTAAAACCTTCTAATGCCCTTAATGAAGAACTCCAAATCATAGTTGCTTAAAAAACCACAGTAGAGAGTTTCACAGAGGAAAAAGAACTGCTTAAATATAATGCGTACGCAGCATTGAGTATCAACAGTACGCAATGCGTTTGTATTCACAATATGTTTACTCAATAAGTCTTATGCAGTTATAATTATGATGCATATATATCCTGTGTATATTGTCACCTGTATTGGGGTAAGTAAAAAGAAAGAAAAGCCATTTGTAGAAATCTGTACTTTCAAAAACCTTACAAAAATCATCATGCTTTTAAACATCGGTAACAACCAATAGGGTAATATTTTCGATTTAACCAGTCCATTCAAACTTCAAAAACTAGACCAACCAATTAAAAACGCTATTTTAAAACCACTCGAACTAAGACTTCAAGAGGACACAAACATGCAATTAAGTTTCCGAAGAAAAGACAATCATCCATAAATCACAGAGTTGCAGTGTTGCACTCATCTGCATACCGGGGCGAAGCTTGACCCATATACGCCCCAGTCACATCCGTACCATTAAAACTAAACCGTTAATTAAAATAAGCATTAATTATGAATGGAGTTCGGCTCGTTTCGACTCGTATGATTCGTTAGCGTGGATGCTATATTAGGTACACACGTTATTGAATGTTGCAATATAATCGATAATAAGCGGGCTTTGGAAGCCGTCGATGGTCTCGTTCAATACGAAATATAGTGACGTTTGTATATGATGGTTGGACCTCTAAAACTGTTGATAACCAGTGATCTATTCTAACTACAGAACCTTGATGACGGCAGTGGGTTGTAGAGGTCTGATGGGAGTCGCTTCTCGATAATTTGCCGTCTCAATATTTAGTAATTAGACTCAAAGTCAATTGAAATTAAAAGGTGTCGAGGATGAATGAGAAACAATAAAAAGTATGTTTTTTTTTCTCTTATCCATCTGAGTGGTAATCCTAGTAGCTTCCAAAGCTTGTACTTTACTATTCGGAAGGTAGGACACGATGGTATTCCCGTCCAATTGAGTATTCCGACTAGGGAAGTAACTTTGCCCTACAGAATACCGCGGCCATAATAGCTCATTGGAGAGGTTCTGTGCTATCAGTGGGAAGACCTACGGCTACTCCTGCTTTGTCTTCTACACTGACGGCACGGACACTCTCTGTGTTTACAGGGTCGGCAACAGGAGTGTGACGCCCCTGGTGTTGCACACCTCCATAGGCCACGGTAACCACTCACTATCAGGTGGGCCGTGTGAATGTCTGCCACCTCAGTTGTATTAAAAAAAATACGTCTTCCTACTCGTGTTTTATTATTGTGCCTGCGGGAACGCACTTGTACTTCATCTCACTAAATCTATTTCGGACATTATTGGACTCGTTACGTCAAGCAGATAGCCATATGTACTTGCCTTGACGATCTTAACGGAGTTGCATACAGCCTTTGGGTGCCAAATATCACCATTTACTGCCATTGTTTGTCGTACAGTTGCTACTAAAATAGTTGAGCAACTGAAAATGGTTTTTGTCAATTAACTAGGCACTTTAACGTAGAAACGGTAAAATATCGTCAAACCAATTAACGAAGTGATTAAGATTTAATTTTCAACGGCATTTTATAAATTGCAAAGGCCAATTTCATTGCAGAATCGTCCCTTGTTTAAAAGGCAACACCAGGGGCTTCTGGCTTCAGGAGTCCATACAGCTAGTATTATTATACTAGATGTATCATACTAGCTATAGACTACTATTATACTAACTGTACGGGAGACAATAATACTTAGTATCGAAATAATAATAATATAGTGAATAATGTAGTCACTGTCAAATGTATGTTTTTATTGCAAACCTCGCTGTAAATATGTAAATAAAGCTGTAGTTATTTATGACTTAATTTATCTTTCTAAACAAGGCAGTCATTAATATACTTAATAACGTATAAAAAGTTGAATGAACTGCTAAAAATGTCAAAGAAGCGCTTTAAGATGTAACGCATGCGATTCGCATTTAGAGGACCACGTCACGTGCCAAGAATGCAAGCTCCAATGTGCATGTTTAAGCCATACAAACTTATTTATCGCACAAATAAATACATAGTTGTCACACTATCATAAAGTAAGCTTACTATTATCTTACTAGTATTTAAATGGAAAAGTTTAAATGGATGTTTGACACTTCATCACCTCAGAACAAATTAACAGATCGGATTATCGTGTGGAATAGCAGGCTTTTATTACGGGAATAATTAGAAGCAAGTAATTATTGCAACTTGAAAATTTAACACGCTACCATCTCAGAATTCGCTGTAACGAAGGATGATTGGTTTTTATCTAGATAATAATCTATAACTACGAAGTATAGATCAACTAAAAAAGGTATATTTCCTGAAAAATGATACCTTGGACTTCTACTATAAGGTCACAGATTAGCCAAATAATTGGTGTAAAATTGAAAAAACGCTACCGGTGACATTAATGATCGCATCAAAACTACTTATAATATTAAAACTCGTCGAAAATGTATCGTAAGTTTTATAATGTTTGATGCGAAAAAAGTAAAATTATAATTTTTCGCCTACGTTCCTATTGCAACTTTTCTTTTGATTTACAGCCATGTAGAAAGGTAAACATCAATATTTTATTTTTAATCTTCAATCTGTGGGATGTGTATCAGAAAATGAGAGGTATAATTCGTAACACAGGATGTAAGACCACGATGAAATGCATTAGGCAAAGTCGAATTTATCACCGGGGCGTTTCTTATGGCACTATATTTCTTTTCACGGGAATGGTGATTAGTACTGTTCTAATTTTAAATGTTGACATATTTTTTATAATCTGTTCCGTGTCATTTGTCTCTGTGGTGTTTTTGTGGTTTTGTTTAATATTTACTAGGTTTGCTGTTTGGTTTGTGAATGTTGAATGCACGTGTTTTAGATGGTAGGTACCAACCATGAAAGTTGATCGAAAACTATCAAAAATATTCTTCAAGTTACATTTCATTATTTAAAATTTAAATTTTAAATTCGATTCTATTGATCAATTTGAACAATAATTCAATTAAACTTATAGTGTTTGACTACAAAGACATGTTTTGATAAGACACAAGGTGATTTATTTGTCATTAATCTTCCGGCTACAAACGAAATATACTTCTTAATTGACTGAAAGTGTAGAATCTATATGATAATGTTGTATTGTGATGTTAAAATAGCAAGCATTTGGGCAAATGACCCAAAAGATAAATAAAAATACCACAGATAATAAATATCGTGCCATATACGAAGTCATGGCGTTCCATTTTCAAAATTTACGAGACGAATTTTATAACGAATGTTGATATCGATTAACGTGACACACAATACGATTTATGAAGCTATATAAATAAAATATGAACCTTATACTCAAAGCATAAAGGTTAAATTCATCTTATAAGGTGAAAATGGGGTTCTGCACTATTTAAAAATATAACAATGATTATGTGAACATAATTGAGTTCAGGAAATCGGATTAGAACTTCCTGGACTTTCATCTTGAAATATATTATTATTGTCTCTGGTTTAGATTATAGACATTTTCTTTGGTGTTATGAAAATAAACTAGCAGAATAGATTGACGATTTAAATGTAGAATCTTAATGGTGTCCATATTTTTATACATAACACCATCCTTTTTTTTTAATTCTTTTCTTTCTGACTGGCTTGACCGAGTTTCATGATTTTTATTTTTACCTTTATATGGAATTTAATTCGGGTAATTTAAAACTATATTTGGATACGGTGCTGGTGGATGATTTGAATTTTGCTAATGCATAACATTATGAAAGAATAAAAAGATACAATGAAATGGTTGTAATTGTTGTCAAATTCAGTTATGATACTGATGGTCGGTGCAGAAGCTAAGAATAGGTAATAAATATATCTTCGCCTAGCTTTTTAGTACGTTGTCACTGAGTATAGGTACAGCCCCTTTAGGCAAGTTGCAATTCCTTGGCAGGCGTTTGATGGAATAGAATCACGAATGTATGGGATTTGACGTATGTGACATTCGTTAACGCATATCATAAACGTCATACATTCGTAATTCTATTCCACCAAACACCGGCTAACGAATTGACACTTGTCTAGAGGGGCAAATGATTTTTTCAACTTACCGTGGATGACCAAATACGAAACAGCAGTTGAAAAATTCGCCCTGTGTACAGGCGCTAGTCTTTAACTTAGAGCTATATCGAAATTCTGAAGTATGGATGACACAATGAAATATTTAAGCTCCTAAAATTACGTCAGAATAAACGTATATGGTAATCCTTCACTTAGGGGCGATGACCACATCAACTTTTGTTAGTAACTGACAATTTTCATGTGTTTAACCTCAAATGATCTTCGGCGCCATTATCAATTCGCTGAATCACGATTTGGTAATAACTGTCATAATATTGTATACTAGCTGAACCCTGCGGTTTTAATCGCTCGCTATTTAAGGAGATATGGGAAAAGTGTATGATGTCGTGGTTGGGCGTTCAATTGCTAAGTCCGAGGTTTAATATAAATTGGTAATAATTAGTATGCTTGAAAATATATTTTAACTTTCAAGTAACATTTGTTCCATGCTGGTTCAAGTCTCGTGCTGGATATTAACTGAACTATTTTTTTATATTCTGGTTATTTCTATGTACCTATAACTAGGTGATACCCGCGGGTTCGCCCACGTGGTATTCTGTTACCGTTCACGTGACGGCGTAACCTATTTTTGAATATTTCTTCTCTTTATTTCTCTTTTACTTTCTCTTTATTTACTCGTATTGCAACGAAAATTTTAAAACAAGAATTAGCGAAATCGGTTGAGCTGTTCTCGAAATTCAGCAACGCTTAGCTACACATTCGGCGATTTATTTTTATATTATAGATTATGATGTAGCTGTACCAAAATATTACCTATATACTTAGCTACTTAGTTAATTCAACTAAAGATAGTTATTTTCAGTTACACTGAATATGAAGGAAACCTTCTTGCCTACGTTTGCGTATCCGTTCCCTACGTCACGATCTAAAATATGTGCATGTGTTACTATCAAAATACTTTACAACCCTCATTTTATTTACACATTTTACAAACAAACTTACAGATTTTCACTTCTTATAATAGCCACATAGTTGGATGAGTAGTTATATAAAGACATGTAACATGCAAAATACAAGAACACTTATTAAGCTCATACCAGTGGCGATTGGCTCATTTCCTATTGTATTAAAGTAGTAAACAAGCACATGGAAAATATTTACCTAAGTGATAGTTTAGCTGCGGATTATCATGCTCAATGTTCTTGGTTTCTCAATGTACTTAGTAAAACGTTGTTACATCTTATTGACATCAATTCTACTTAATCAAAGTTAACAACCATTCTCTAGGCTTCCTTGTTGAGAAGACACGACGAAAAAAACTACAATGCTGTATTTTTTCCAAGGCGCGGTTTATACCGAAGAGACGTGTTGGGGACATTTGGTGGTAGCGGGCAATTAAACTAACTCAATATAAACCTTATGAAGTGTACAATAACGTCAATGTCGTGACGCGCGCCACTCGATGCGATGGCGCGTCACTTTAGTGGCGGGACGTTGCCTGAAGGCGCGGACGCAATTCTCCTCTAAGACAAAAACGATGTTATTGCACACTACATAAGGTTTATATTGCGTTACTTAAATTGTCCGCCACGTCATACGTCTCCGCCACGTCTCTTCTGTATAAACCGCGCCCAGATATCAAGTATCCAATAAATAATTCCTTAAAATTAAATGTGGACAAAATGTAAAGGAATTGAGACTTGTTTTATCATCCTATGAGCTCTTTTCCAAGTCAGTAAAACTCAGATATTCACTTCAAAACTCAAACCTTCACAATCCACTGGCGATATCGAAGTTATTTAGTTGACCGTTGTTAGACTTTTGAGGGCTCCAGGTACCTACCCGTAACGACTGCCACAGATATATTATTATGTGGTCTCTGAGGCTCGGATGGAGTCTCAATGACGTCCTTTTAGCTGACGAAAATTGAAATATAGATTCCGTACTTGTGAGGGGATACCACATGTATCTAGCCATCTAGCGACAGCAAGCGGAACTACAATACGTAACTAACAGTCCTGCATCGCAATAGTGAAGTTCGCACGCTGGTATATGTATAATATATTTTTTTAACACCACTGAAGTTGGCAGGCTAGTACACGGGCCACCTGATGGAAGTGATTACCGAGGCCTATGAAAGTATGCAACACCAGGGGCTTTTCACTTTACTACCGACCCCGAAGAAACCTTCTATTGCCCTTCTTGTAAAACTTCATACTGTGGTCGCTAGGGAAAACCACAGCAACCTCAACAGCTGTCGAGCGTTGCCTTGTCTGAGGCTCCTTCCTTTGTGTTAAAGGAATATCACACCTCGTTCCCCTACACTTGCAAAAACAAGTTAAAAATCAAACCTAAAATGTATAAATTATGAAGTTCTTATATAAAAATTTGAATAACATATTATGATCAAACGTGGATCTATTAATAAATTGAAAACGTTGAAGTATTAATAAAACGTGATATTTCTAGTTTTTATTGCGACATAAGATTGTTCTTGATAAAATTGTTTCTACTTCTGTGTGGCCTCGTCGTAGTTTAAAAAAAGTTTATTTTATACAGGTTTCATGGCGCACCTACGCTGTCTAAGTTTAAAAAGCAATGTTTAATCTCTCGTGTAGAAATATATTTTTTTATACCACTTAGGTGGCAGATAAGTACACAGCCCACCCGATGGAATGTGGTGGCCGTGGCCTATGGACGTGTGCAACACCAGGAGCGTCACACTTGTTCTGCCGACGCTGTTAGAACAGATAGTTTCTGTGCCGTCAGTGTTAAAGATAAATCAGGACCAGCTTCAGGTCTTCCCACTGACAGCACAAAACTCTCCAGTGAGCTCTGGCTACCCTACTCACCGCCGGGAACACAACACGAGGTTATTATGGCCACGGTATTCTGTAGGGCGGAAGTACTACCCCAGTCGGACTGCTTAATTTTACGGCTATACCGTCGTGTCCTACCTCCTACATCGAGGTGAACACTTCTTTAGGCGCATTAAGCACTTTTTGGATTACCAACATGAAACTAGCGTCATCGTCACCGAAACGCTAGGACCATCACCGTCACCGAACAACGCATTAAAATTACTTAGTTCTCATTCGGCAGCAGTGGTGAAGTGTGAATTTGTTTTTTAAAAGGGGAGCCCGTGGAAATAATGCTTCATCATCATCATCATCATCAGGCTATATTAGTCCACTGCTGGACATAGCCCTCCCCCAATGAGCGCCATAGCGCCCTGTCTTCAGCTTGCCGCATCCAGCATATGCCTGCAGTCCTTAGATCGTCATCCCACCTGGTCGGAGGGTCTTTTCCCCTAGGGAAATAATGCTTACCTCGATCTAATTTATCATGCACCATGTAACCCATTGGGAAGCCGTAGAAATCGGGTTATAGGAATCCCTCGCCACTAATTGGCAGTCCCCAAAGAATGTTCCGCACGCCAAACGAGGGTAGAAAACCCTCGTTTGGCGTGAACACCACCTAACATAAGATATTTCCAGCAAAACTACAGTTTATGTGACTTCTGCAGTATTGATCAGTCGCGATCAGTCGCAGCGCGCCGACGAGGCAAGATCCGCCCGTACCTGCGCCACTGAAGATGTCGACCGCAGTGATCGACGAAACGTCTGGAACATAAGTTTCATATGGACCACAGCGATGTTCGGAAGCAGTATATTCTACATGCAACGCCGGCCGTGAAAACCTTAAGACTTATAAGCAAATCAAACAGTTTTATTGATTCGTATTATTGTCTGAACTAAAGTCAAGTCAAACTGGATGCGGAAGACGGAAGATTGGCAAAAATAACGAACATTGGGAGAGGCCTATGTACAGCAGTGGATTGCAGTATGGGCTAATTGACTGAACTAAAGGGGTATACGATACGATAATCATTCACCAGGAAGGGGGAGGGCGGGGGTCACGGCAATAAGATCATTTTGAACAAAGGTGTTTTATAAACTAAAGATACGTCATGCAGGAACATGACGCCTTTCAATGACGCAAATACTAAATATTAAAAAATATAGCTACTTACTTAGGTACCTACTTATAATACGCCAATATTATTATTTGATGTGAATTATTTCATAATTTATATCAGTAGTGATTTATTATTACGAAGTTAAATGAGGTATTTTTTCCGAAGCGCACTGTTGCGTGGCTGAATGGTGCATAAATGTTTTTTGTCGCCATTTCAGAGTCCGGACAACACATCTACAGTTTATAGTACATCATTAATTTAGTACTTTGATCTGATGCTGACTATATCTATATGTAAAGCTTCGGACAAGAACTAATAAAATCGTAACTTTAGTGCCGTGCAGAAATTCCAGTGAACATAAAGTTAATCAAATAGCATTGTTCACACATGAATCGCGTTTAGATTTTAAAGTGAAAGGAGGAAGGAAACCTGTGATATTTCCCTTCTTATATGTATTTATGATATTCTAAGTGTAGAACAACGTTAGACTAACGATATGGTGCAGGGTTAGTCGCGATGTCCCCCAGAAAAAAAAACTATTCGAACTGCTTATATAAAATCCGTGAAAGAGAGATGGCCACGAGAGCTTAAATGCAGCGATTCAGAAAAATTTTTTTTTTTACAAGTTATATTTTATCATGACCTACGGAGCCGAGACATGGACACTCACGGCAGGGTTGGACCATCAGTTCAAAGTCGCTCAGCGAGCTATGGAGAGAGCTATGCTCGGAGTTTCTCTGAAGGATAGAATCCGCAACGAATACATCCGACAGAGAACCAAAGTTATCGACATAGCTCAAAGAATCATCAAGCTGAAGTGGCAATGGGCTGGCCATATCTCACGAAGAACCGACAACCGTTGGGGTAAACGTGTTCTTGAGTGGAGACCGCGACTCGGCAAGCGTAGTGTAGGACGCCCTCCGACCAGGTGGGATGACGATCTAAGAAAGACTGCAGGCAGATGCTGGATGCGGCAAGCTGAAGACAGGGCGCTATGGCGCTCATTGGGGGAGGGCTATGTCCAGCAGTGGACTAATATAGCCTGATGATGATGATGATGATGATATTTTATCCTGCAGAACTTTACCAGTTCCCAGATATTTTTATACTTTATTTTTTAATACAAACTTCAACATTATTTGAGAATGGCGTCTTAGTTTAAAACGTGTTCAAAATAACGATTTGGATCATTTATGAGCTATGTTTGACGCCAATTTCTTTCGAGGCAAATATTACGGATCTTATTTCTGCCCTTACACGTCCCTAGATTAAATATGATTTTTATTTGGCGCTATTTGCTCTAGGTATAACTTGATGATAAATGTGTTTAAAAAAAAAAACAAAGAAAACGACTGCAACCTACTTCATAAAGTAGGCTAGTAACCATCTAGTAATATATCCACAAATATATCAATAAGTTTTTGACATGATTCCTATTATGGTTCCCCTGGCTTACCTTGTAAAACGGAAACCTTGTTAGGCCCGTAATCTTTTTTATAGAATTGTTCTAGAATAGGTAGTATTCTACAAACTGTACTTAGTATTCAGTCCCTCGTGCCTATTTTTACCTAACAGAACTCATACACGTTTCCATACCGATAATTTAACAGAATATCCTCCATAAAACTTGGCCAATCTAGAAATCGAACCTAGAACCCACAAGAAAGTCGCATGCACTACACGCTAAATACCAGACCCCAGAGAAAATGAAGGAGATGTACCTATCCGAATCGTAATAAGTGGAAAGCTGTGCCTACCCTATTGGTAAAGAGGCGTAATTGTGTGTATGTATGTATGTATATTTATGTAGTAGATAATAATTCGGTAAAAGCGTGACTTCGAACAAACAGTCAATGTTTACTATAATATCAACACACTGCGTTTTCGCCTGTCAAGTTCAAACTTGATTTATACGCGCAACTGTTGTGTTTTGCGGGCTTTGTGCGTCACATTTGTGCGTGCACGCACGTGTTTGACATATAGTTGATTTACTTTTTTTAAGTTTGTAATGGGATTTCTGTGTCGTGTCACATTTTAAAAATGGTGGAAGACAGTGGGAATTGTTTACTGAGATTTTAGTTGCTTTGGGGATGTTCCACATTCGGCAATAAGGTGAAGCGCGAAGGTGGGTTTAAGAGAGAACTTTGTTCAATTATTAACCCTAAGGTACATATTTTCACGCTTATTCATCTCTAAAGTGATAAGCAGTGTGGTTATAACAACCACATTACGTCAGGGTGATACAGGAATGATGTACCTAGTTAGTTTGTTGAGCTCTCTGGAAGTACTGGATCAATTTAAAGAAATTGCCTACAGAAAGACTATTTCTACTATTGGTTGACGGCACTTGATGGAATTTGTTGACACACATATTGAGAACACCTTGTAGGTACATTTTACACAGTATTTTTTATTGAACCTGACAGGTTTCACCTTATGGAAACTGCCTAATAAATACTGTGGAAAAAGTTTAAGTGTTCTCAATATGTTTACCTTCGGAAAGCTACATCATTGAGTTGGTAATCTTAGAAGTACCTATATTATCTGAAAAAATAGAGATTCTCAAAAAGTCCAGTATTTATACCGAGTAGAATAAAAAGTAGAATCAAAAGAATTAAGTATAGGTAACAAGTTTCACTTTACAACTCAACGTAATAACATGCAAGAATTTCTGAGCAATAACTGTGGAGCCATTGTTCTTTCAATAACCCATTAAATTATATAAAATACATTTGTGTTCGTAACTGCAGTAGCCACCTTACTTACAAGTCAGCAAGTATTTATAGGTCCACAAATCAATCCAGTTCCCAACATTAATGTTTACAAGCTGAAGCTCAAACAAACATAGTTCCCAAGAATTTATTCATTTACAAAACGTACAGAAAAGCAAATTGGCAACAACGGAAAATACTATACAAAGTTATAAATGGTTGTAATTAATATGTACCTACCTAGGCAGCCATTTTGCGGCATATTTTGTACGAAACAGGGCGATGCATTTGCATTTGTTAAGTGATTTTATGCCCGGCTTTGATTAGTGAAGCAAGTAATCACTATTGGTTTGGTCATTTTATGTCCTGAGTGCAATTACCTAATGATGCATAACACTAACACTCTTGGTTAAGTAATTTTTAGACTTATGTTATTTAACTGACAGCATAATTTATAGGGTTTATTTCACGTAATAGATGCTCCTGGATGTGTATATGTCGCCGCCAAATAGCTTGATCAGCCGTTCAATTAACTGCCTAGGCTCTTTACTGAACGGCGCCCTTCAATTAACGGCCTGAATGGTGTTCAGCCATTTAATTCAACGGCTAGCTTGGATGAATGATGATGAACTACCTGCTTATTTGAATTAAATGACTTATTTGTGCATGGTTATAAAAAAATAACCACTAACCAAGTCGGATTGTGCAGCTATCACAATAAACCTATCACTAATTTTCAGTGAATACACCTCTGTCTACCCTGTCGGGGATTTACAGGTGTAAGTATATGTATGTTTGTTTGTGATTTTCTATCTTATTTTGAGATAATGCTGGGGTATTAGCCTAAGCATTAGCCAGCCATATTATTAAATGTTGTAATAAACGTAACGGCTGAACATCATCCAGGTTAATTGAATGGCGCCGTTTAATTAACAGCCTAGGCATTTCATTGAACGGCTGATTAACCTAGTAAGCGGCGACAGATATAACTACACTTTTGAATAATGCCCACTTTCGCATAGATACCTAATCCAATTTACAATTACTAAACGAAATTGAACTAAAGGTTTACCTAACTTATCTCCATAGACACCTTTTCCTCTTGTCAGTCGATAAGACTTGTTTTAGTCATTGTATAGCATTAGCACATGAGTAGAGTTAGGCCTATGTTTAAATAATGAAGCATATGGATAACACTTTTATTTTGGTCGCAAATGCCCGTTCTTAACTGCCTTCTTAACTTGCCTTAGTTTAAAAATGTGCATAAAAATGTGGCTATACTGTTTGTCTTTAGGTACTATTACCACAAAAGGCATGTGATGGCAGAGGAATTTCATGACGCGTTTTAGGTTTATCTTTTTGTATAATAGTTGTTTTAGTATATTTTTTTAGTGTGTCTGTTAAATAGAATATTATTCTTCCCTATTAGGTACAGCCCCGCGTTTAATAAATGAAGCAGATTGATTAGACTCGTCTTAGTCATTTTATGGCCTATAATCCTGACAAAATAAACATTTGAGCTTGCATGAATTCGTATAGAGCTGAAAATTGGTGGGGTCTTAAGTACATCATAATGAAACACTTCTGCATTTTTTTTTAATTCATTTTCGTTGGTAATTGCATGATTTGCAACTTTGTCTAAACAACTTTTGCGATAGTTACTGTTTACGAGAAAAATGCAAGACCTCCACCAATGTCCAGCTCTATGCGAATTTACTTATGCTTACTATTTTATTTCATTTATTTTGACTGCATTACTATGTTTAAGTGGTTGACAGAAGGGCGATATGCCTCTTGGTTTAGTCACTTTAGACATACGTTTAAGATACATTAACGACCTGACTTACATCTTCACTCAAGCTTTAGATAAGTTAACATTCAGTAGTTAGGTCAGTAATTAAAAGTTCAACTAACGACTAGACTACCGGCACCGTATAATGGCCGTTGAGTACTAAGAGAACTTGGCAGAGCTTGCTTGCTCTCTCTCTCTTTTATACACGGCCGTTAAGTACCACATTATCTACTACCTTATCAACTCAACTACAGATGACCAGACCATTTTACTCGGTCAAAGTCGTTACTTAGTTAATATGTCATAATGGCCATCATAGCGTACCGCAAGTATAGTTCACCTGTTCACATGACATTTAGATTCAATTACTTGGCACTGGTTTAAGTACAGTAAACGTCAATTTACATTATACTTAACTGACAAAACACGAAGCTGCACGGACATAGTATGATTTTATTAGGATATAAAGTTTGTTGTTTATACTAAACACTTCTGTGTCATATAGGTACTTAGGTACTTAATTCAATAGTATGTAAATTCATTTGAGTGTACGCTGTAGGATATGGCGAAATACCCTTCACCGATGGAATGCCTCATGCTGTGACTGCACTCTTTCACGAAGGTCGTTTTTACGAAAACATCTTTCGTAAAAGCAATCTTAGTTACCTGCTATATGTAGATATTGTACTATAGTGCTCATCTAGAACAATGAACGACTGAAAGAGGAGGATGCACAGTATGCACACCCCGTCCCATGACGACCAGTGCCCCGAGCATGAATAATATTTGAATTCGTAACGTAAACGTATCCAGAGGACGGAGCAATACGATTGGCCGCGTGCCTACTGCGAACCAATAGCAATGCTCTGTGCCTTGAGCACGAATAATATTCGAATTCGTAACGTAAACGTATCCAGAGAACGGAGCAATATGATTGGCCGCCTGCCTACTGTGAACCAATCGCAATGCTCTATTTATTCGACACGTTTAAGTTTCGAATTCGAATGTTATTCGTGCTCGGGGCTCTAAACTCTTTTTTATAGCTTCATAGGCATCGCTTTAGTCATATTAGCATACCCAACTAATATTAGATATGAACACGAAACTTTATAAGGATGGATGGATGGATGTTTGTTAATCTTTCACGTAAAACTACTGAATGGATGTTAATGAAATTTGACAATAATATAGCTTATACATCAGAATTACACAGCTACAATTTATAACGATAATCGATATTATAGCGACGCCGCGCTCAAAAGCCGCGTTCATTACCGCTACGCCACGGAGGCTGTCTATAATAACTATATTAAATTTATTACTATAAAAAGTACGAAACTTGTTTACTAACATCAGGACGTACTCCTAAAACTTAACATAGTTGTAAAAAAGATGGTAAATTAGAACTGTATGGTTGTTTGTTGCCGATGTATCTGAAGATGTCTTGAGGAATCTTGACATTAAAACAACTTGATACTTCAGTAATTCGTCCAAATATACACTGTCCAAACAATAAGTGACACAGTCTTCTCCTTAAACAAAGTTGATTATTACTTACTCGAAATCGAATAGGTAACATACCTCTTAGTACATAACTATGTAACGTTAAATTTTCCTTCTTAAGTAACTAAGTAGGTATTTACTGGATATAATTCATACCCAACCTTCATTTATTTTTCCAGGCAACCCCAACGACAAGATCCTATACGGCCGTCCAAACAAACGCCGAAGCGCGTCCTTCCCAGCCCCCAGGTCCCTGGACCGCCGCAACTCGCTCAGGATCTTCGGCTCATCCAGCAAGTACCTCCAGAGATGCGCGTCCACCAGGAGCCTGCACCACAAGAATGCTAATACCACCGATAGTTCATCGTCCACCGATTACCCACCGAGCGTTGAATCTGCATCACCTAGTAAGTTGCCATTTAAATATAAACATATGCAGGGCTGAGGTGTACCTAGCCCTTAATGCAGCAAACAATTGTATTCAGGACCAAGCGGTTCAATATATCAATCATAATTGATTGATTGATGTCGCAGTCCATTGCTGGACATAGGCCTCTCCCAATATACGCCATTGCTACCGATCCTCCAACTGTCTCATCAAATCCATCCCAGCCACCTTCAGGCCGTCCGTCCTGGCTGGAGGTGTCCACCCTCCGTTCGTTCCTTCCATCTAGTTCAATAAGATTTGGTTTTTGAAATTCCTCACAAAAAAATCGTTTGTTCACCAAATTTTCGCTCTGCAAATATTGGTATGCATGAAAGTTGTAGCACCGTCACCCTCTCTTTATCTGTTATGCATCTAGTACCTACAGTTTGCCAAAATTCTGAACATCTTACATAATTCTCTCCCTTAAGTGATAATGATGAGAGTGATATTAGGGGGAAATGAAAGATTACACCTTCTTAGATTATGCTTCAAATAAATCTGGAATAGTCAACATTTTGGCGTAGTAAATTCAGGTATGCTGACATAGCCAAACGGGTAAATATACCACTAAAAATAAATAAAGGTAAACTCACCAATAGCTGAGATCTTGCGTGCAGTTTAGTCTACCTTAACCGCGGTTTGTATCATAGGTAGGCTAATATTCAACTACACAATTAAGTTTAGGTCTAGAAAGAATCTGAAAAAATGTGTGTATACGTGTTTCAGAAAAAGTGTCCCTGCTGTCCCGCTTATTCAGACGAAGCGGCCGAAGCAAGCAGACGCGCGCTATGAGCACTTTTTCTGCGCAGTTCCCGCCCACAGAGTGGTTCAACTCCAAGGCGGTGCACCTCCACTGTGTGGCTACGCAGACAAACTCAAAGGTAATTTATTGTATTTTGATTCAAGCATTGTCGCGTCGGGTGTAAATCACTCCGACATGTTATCGAAACGCTCCAAGGTCCCCGACGAAGTTAAAGAGTGAACTCCAAGCTCTAGCTCGCTCTCCCATTTCACATTTTCATGATTCAGTTAGTTTTAAATATTTTGGTAGTGACAGCCTTGTTACACCGCTCTACTTAAAGTGGAAAGCTTACGCCAGGCGTCGTAATTAAATCAGTAGGTGGGCCAGGTTTCAGGTGTGGTTGCTTGGGCTCAGAAAATCTTGTTGGACGACTGGAGTGCAAGTAACATCTCTTTTGTTAAAAGTGTTCACACTTCATAGGCCATGGAACCAAAATCTCTAATGAGCACACCAAAATTGAAATCGACAAACGCCCCTAGTAAAAATATTAGAAGTGATAGGTTATTTTGAGTCATGTCAATTTTGTAGGTACATATTATTGGTCTGATGATTAAACCTAAATACATTTTATTTTTTTATCATTTCAGGAGTCCCTGCAGAGTCAAACATCATTTGTATCATCTTACTATGACGGATCGGAGATTAGCAATCGGTCGTCGACGCTGCCACGCAGGCACAAACGACACCTGTCCACCGAGTCTGGCTTGGCAGGCTCCGTCAACTACGATCACTCGCCTGTCAGGCACTCCAGCCCTAGTTCAGGCAGCCTACCCAGATCAACGCTTAGCCGGAGCTCAACCAACAAAACTATCATGGACCATTTCGGATCACCACAAAGAATCAGCGACCCCAAGCTTAGAGACAGTCCAAGCGGCAGTCTAAGAAGAGTAGACTACTCAAATTCAGATCACATAATGACCACCAGTGGTCCTTCCAGCCTAGAAAGTACAACCCCACTCAGAACGCCTCGTAAGGATGCCAAAAATGGTCAGTTAGACCAAAATTCACTGATGAAAAGGAGCCACTATACTAGCGGGAGTAGCGGTCACTCAAGTCTAGAGTCCCACATATCAGATCGTACATTAAAGCCTTCGCCTAGTCATAGCAACTCGCACGGAGCACCTGGCCTTAGCAGAGCACAGTCACTTGTGAAAGTACAAAGCCTACAAAGCTCACCAAAAAGCCTACACAAATACAGAACGAAACCACCTCTTGTCGGTGGTGAAACGGTAAAAAACGGTAACACGTCACCCAAAAGCTCGCCAAAAAACTGTCCAAACACACCCAAAAAAGCCGCAACCCCTCTGCATAAGTCCTTAGGGTCAAAGGTAGAAAACCCATCAACGACAATGTTGACAAGTTCCAATTCTAACAACTCAATCACACTAAAAGTTACCACGAATACTATGTCTCAGAACGGTGGTGGTACTAACACCAAAGTATATGTACAAAATTCGCCAGTAAGATCCGTTATTACTTTTGAAAATGGCAAGGTAACTGAGACTACCAACGGTAGTAACATTTATATCATCAACGATGATCGACAAGTTGTATCTGTGTCTCAAAATGGGGTTTCAAATAAAACACCACAAAATCCCACTGAAACATCCTTTGACGTATGTGTGGAAAAGAAAAAGCAGATGTATCAAGACTCAGAAACGATCAAAGTACAAGAGAATAAGTTCAATAAAAATTCAATTAACGATACTGGTATGAACAATAATCGTAAGCTTTCTTTACAAATAGGTGGTGCAACTAATAACAACAGTTTTGTGTACAAAAATCAATTAAATAATACAAATGAAGTTGCATCGAACCCCGCCTCTCCAGCCATACATAACAATATAAATAATTTGGAAACTACAGCAAATAGTAATCCTTCGACACCGACTAAAAGTTACGATAACATTATAGGATCGTTGGGCAGTTTGAGGTACCAGAAGAATTCGTTGTCGTCGGCCAACAGCGGCATACAAACTAATATTAATTCAAACAGTGAGCTGAAAAGCGTCGATCTGTTGAAGAAGGCAGCAGCACTACAAATGCTAAATGGACTGCCGAACGTAAATAACAGAGTCAGTTCGGAGTCCATAGCGAATCTACTAACGAAAGCTATCGACCAGAAACCAACAGTTCTGGGATCCGAGCCGAATTTAGCTTTGAAGAACCAAGAGCCAATAAAGGACATAAATACGTCAGCGGAGAAAATAAACTGCTTGGAGAACAAACAGAAGAGGTACAGTCTCAGTCAGGAGAGTAAGAAGGAGAACCAAGATTTCTACAATTTTCCGAGCTTAAGCGATTTGAGCTTTAATTTTACGAGTTTAGCTGCGCAGAAGATATTGAAAGGTGTCAGTATAAATAGTGTAGACACGCTGGTTGAGCTGAACATGGCTGCTAACACGGAGAAGCAAAACAATCGCGATGTCGCCGCAGTGTGCACAGACTTTGGCCTTGTATAGCAATTAACGTATAATATTTTTTGTTGTAAAATGTACAATAGTAGACATAACACTGTATGATGTAAGGTATTTGTATGATTTATTGATAACTACTTAGTAACACGCTTTAGATATGCAAAACCTACGTATATTTAGTTCGAAACTTTTACTCATTTAAGAATTTTGTACTCCCTTACGAAATTTATCTCTTAAATGCATTATATCCCCTATTATTAAAAAAATGTTTGTCGTACTAACTTATTATCATCGGAAGTATCAATGTAGAAATTATTTAACAAAGTATACTTAACCATAATCGTTAAAATTTAATCGGAAATTCTTAGTTTGTAGCTCACTTGAAAAGTATTAAGACAATAATTCCGAACATCTGTGAGAACAAAAGGTGGCCTAATAACATTATTACATGGAAATTTAGTGCCTAATTCGATCGCAATAGATTTGTTATTCAATTGTAGTCATAATGTAGTCTTTCATTATTCCTTAGTAAGTGGCTATCACTAGGAGTAGATGCTGTACTAAAATTTGTTCAATTCAAATCAGTTCTGTTCGTGCCATCTTAAATTTCCAGTGAAAAGGTTGAGTACAAACTAGAATACCTAACTAACAGATTCCATCCAATAATGGGAATTTTAAAGGAATGATTTATAAGATGTATGTCATGTATTAAGTGCCATAAAACCATAGTATTACATAACGAAGGCGATATATGGAATGGGAAGTAGGTATTTTAAATCATTTCATGTGTAAGGATTTGCTGAACTTGTGTATGAAAGCAATGGGTATTTATTCATTAGGACACATAATCAGAAGTCATATCGCAATTAGTTTAAATCAGTAATAACGCCATTTGTAAAAATATTAACAATATAAGATGATGCTTTAAAGAATTTCGTTTTATTTTTCAAATTACCCTAACCAGAACCAATAATTTCTTGAATTGGAGGGGGCCGCCACCCTACCTTCAATGTTGTCAAATGGTGCGAAATTGTTTTCGATTTGAAATAAAATAATATATATTTGACAGTGACAACCAACTTCAACTTTACTTTTTTTTTAATGGCCTCTGTAGAAATGGCCGCCATTTTACCAATGTCAAGTAAAAGGTATTAAAAAGGATTAATGGCGAGACGCCAATATCTAGTGTACCAGAGCCATGTTAGCCACGCCAATAAATTTGTTTCCGTGTGTCCGCCCCCACGAGATTCACGATCGGACGTGTGGTTGGATTTAAGGGGGCAGGAACAATCAAATCAAGAGACATCCATACCATAGTGTCGATTTTAGCCATTTTACGGCATCGTTGGTTCAACTATCGGTATTCTATCAATGACGCTTTTTTTTAACTTTTTAGCGTGTGTTGGGCCAAAAGGGACCGAATGTAACTCTACAAGATAAGGATAAGTCTAGTGTAGATAGATAAAAATCGGTCCTAGCCCTCGGGCCTCGACTGAGAGTTTTTCAGAGAGTTATAGCAAAGCGTTTCGTCGAACACCTTTCCATTATAGAGCCTGATCTGGCGGATGACCAATGTGGATTCCGCCGGAGGTGCTCTGGTAGAGGATGTGGTCACCTGGGGCGAGGCGTCCCTGGGCATCTCCAACACCTTCCACACTGCGCTGGAGTTGTATGAGGGAGGTACTCGTGTACAACGAAGTGGCTCTCTTCCTTCCCCACATAGTCGGGACGTAGCTGACGGAGAGAGCCGTCATTTACCCAAGTGCGACAAGCGTCGGTAGGCGTGAGATGTCGTGCGGTGTTCCGCAGGGATCGGTCCTAGGGCCACTCCTGTGGAACATCGGATTCGACTGGTGCTTCGCGGTGAGCTCGCGGCCGTCGCCGCCGTCACGTGCTATGCGGACAACCCGTTAGTGATGGCAAGCGCTGCTACACATTGCGAAGCGACTCTGAGGAGAGAGATGGAGCTCATTCTTCCATGAACTGCAGACTGAGACGCTCCCTTTACAAATCGGGAGAAACCCGTACGGATGGCAGCCCTACCTCTGTTGCATGTTTGACTGCTACGACAGAGTGTGCGGGTTCGATTCTCGCTCAGTACAAATATTTGTATGAATTATACTATTTACTTTTTTCAAAGATTCTACCTTCTACATACATTTATTATAATAGACGTACATGGCCCTACCAACATCCTTGAGGCCCAAGGCACCTCACCTGCAAGACAAAGTACCTACTAAAAATGGACAAGCCTGTCACAGAGTGCCTTTCCTCTTAGGCTTGGGAGGTCAGGTGGCAGTAGCTCACGGAAACGCCGACAAACCAATCACAACCAATGTGCGAAACCTAAGGCTGCACAGAACTAGCTAGCTACATAGCTAGAGCTACATACTACTGAAATCAGTTCTACTGAACTGGTTTGGGTTCACTGAGTGTCTAATGTGATTGAGCAAAACATGATAGTTATAGTACAGTTCATTAACGATAACAGATCTATGGCTTATATTAGAATATCTGTACTTTGAACCCTAACAGCTAAACCTGCACCATAATATTTCTATCAAATAGTAAGTGCTACCAGATTTGATAGGTTTTACTCGGAAGGAACTATTTAAGACCACCTGATGGGAAGCGGTTATTGTGGCCTATGGACATATACAACACCAGTGGTGTTACTCATAAACTCTGAATGGCTTAATTACAACTTTATTTTTAGCAAATCTCAATTCCTAAAATTAGTCAAACCTACTGTAGCCTACAATTACCATTGAGATATGTGCTGGGTACTAATAATAACACAATTTTATACAAATTATAAAAGGTTTATTACATCATTATCTAATTGGTAAAATGTAAATTCATATCAACACTACACATACAATTTTCATTCTATATACAAGCTATAGTACTATGCTCCATGACGTCAGCTACTTGTGACGGCTCTGTTTCAGTCTGACTTTTTATCGAGTTCAGCCAATCGTCTGTCGGATCTATTTTCTTCACATCAGGATCTGAACTGTCACTTTTGTCATCCTCTGTACTCTCCCGACTCTCCTCACATTCAACTATATTGCTACTTAAGCTACTTGGACAATTCTCACACACTTTTACAGGCGATGAATTCGGTTCTACATCTCTAAATTGTTTTGAAACGTCTTCTGGGCGTATATTGACGTAACAAACGCAATTTTCAGTCGCTGTAACCTGCTTTAAAGCAGCCTCCTCTATAGCCTCTAGTTCCTGACTTTCCAGCTCCTTAGTTATATCTTCTATATTTTTATACGAGTACAAGTGATCGTCTTCTGGGTTAACATAATCTTCCAGTGTAAAAGTGTTACTATCAAATTTAAGTTTCTCAAAACCAATAACTCCATATTTACTTACGTTATCTAGTATTGTGGACTCGTTTTCGAAGCATATACGAATATTTTGAACACAATTCCTCGCCAAGTCTTGGTCGTCTTCGCATTGTTTACGTATAGCATCGAGTTGACGCAGAGTTTTTAATTCCCTCGCTTTTAAATGCGCGTACAACCGCGCGAAGGACTGTTTCACGTTACTCTTGAGCTGAAAACAAAAGAAATGGCATTAAATAACTGGCAATTAGGACTATTATCGTTCTTATTTTTAAAAATAATTACATTTTCTATGTTTTTGTCAAATTCGTCTGATTCGCTCGCCATGTTTACGTTTAAGAAAGTTTGACGTATCTATTAGAAAGTTGCCGAAGTATAATTTCGTTAAACTACTTTTCTACCTAAAATACCATAAAAAAAATCTTGAAAGCTTGGCAAATCTGCCAATCTTCTGGGAACGCTATCACAAGAGGTATGTGATGCCGGAGGAATTCACCAAAAAGGAATGTAGTGGAAGCAAGTGTAACCTCAGTGAGACTGTAGTTATTGCACTTGGATAAGGGAACAAACTCGTCCAAGCCACACCATGTAATTTACGAGCTAAGCTTAAAACATGGGCATGGGCATAGAAAAACCATTTGATGAGGCCGCTCAGCTGAGTGCTATCATTGTAACATGGTACATTGACATTGCCTTCAGCTTACCATTAAGGCGAGGTGAAAACAAATTGATATGACCTATATAAAAAAACCGGCTTACTCGACTGTTAATCTGGGTTTTCATGTTCTTCCTTCATGCATAAGCGCAGCTTTCGACTCCTCTGTTATTAGAATTTTGTGCTCTCTTCTCCAAAACTAAACCTTGGCTTCCTTGTCAGCCTCCCCCTTTCCAGATATCAATGCCGCTGCCATCCCTGTCATGGACAGGTTTTTGCGTTGCCAGGAAAATAACATGAGTTTTTATAGTATAATTATTTTGTATTAAAATAATAATACGCTTTATTATTATCACAAAAAATAATAATGTATGGTCAAAAATTCCTTCGCAAGTAATCTTTGCATTAAAAATAAATTAACAACTAATAAATGTTCTAGTCTTATCAATAATTCTTTCATAATATTTAGTTTTTGTACATACTGTGTCAGGTAACATGCCTAATGTTTATAAAAAAAAAATCACTGACGTAGCCCAATATTGACATTCAGTTTTTTAAAACAAGAATTTGTCTTAAATATTCTGAAATAGTGCAGTTCTGACTTTGAAATATTGTGTTCCTCCGTTACAAGGTCACGTTGTAGAAATTTTATGAAACGGTGCTCGATCCTGATTGGTCGTTTGCATTATGATAACGAGCGGTTCTCAGTGCTGGGTTCGTTTTTCCTGTTGAAATTGTGGGGATGCTTGAGTATGTCGATTGCTTCTAGAAGTATATGGGGGTAGAAGTGTGATATGGCGGCTAGAACCTTCGTATTCTAAAATTCGATGTTATGATTACCATCCTCCTGGGTGTGTTCTGTAACCGCTGAATTGTCGAAGTGGCAGAGGCGGGTTGTTCATGTTCCAAAAGGCGGGTCTTGATGCTTCTCTGAGTAGTGCCTACCTATACAGAGCCACATGAGCAGGGGACTCTGTAAACTCCAGCTGAAGATGATGGATCACGAGGGTCCTTGACTCAATGGTAAAAATAGCTGCATCATGAGTAATGTCACGTAATGCCACGAAAGTATGGCAAAAAGCCTTCTTTATAGGAGCAGGTTTTTTCTAATTCTGGTGCGTTGGAGATGATTATAAGATATTTCGTGTTTATTCTAATAAAAACGAGAATCCATATTTCAAAAACAAAAACACACAATTCTACCATTTCAGAAGTCTACCGTTCAATAACTTGGCAACATTACTTTAAAAAAACATTATTATTGATTTTACGTTTGACAACTTGCTGGAAAACATTCCTCTAATCTTTATTTTGTTCTACTAAATGGATTAAAATAAATGCTATAGTAAAGTGTTTTCGTGTTAAATTTGCTGTTGTTGTCAAACAGTGTGTTGAAAAGTTATAAAAGATATGAGTGAACTGAGACATCGTCGGGGAGAAGGCGATGGTAATGACAAACTGGAGAACGCAGGCGAATCCGATCACGTACGTAGTTATTTTATTATAATTTTATATAAAACTTGTTTTAAAATTGATAGTTAAACATTTCTGACACTATGTATTACCGGTAGGTTGATTCAGAGGAAGAAAAGAATATAGAAGAAAAATATGTGGATGAAATGGCGAAGTCTATGCCGCAAGGAACGGATAAAACACCGGAAATCCTTGACTCCGCGCTTTCGGGACTCTCATCAAGGTATTAACTGTTTTTTTTTATTTGAGTAATAAAGGAAACAACATGTTGTGTCACAGGTTTTTTTTTAATTACTCCTTTAGTAATTGTAGGCACAAGTGCTATGAATTAGTTATGCAAATGTAATGACTATTTTTTTTTCATTTAAATAACTAGTTCCTGCATGTAGAAACAATTTATCTCTTTATAATGAAGTAACTTTTATGAAATACTTCAACATGAATAGGTATTTATTTTTTAAATAATGTTGATTTTTTGTACAATTTGTGCATGGAGTAATCCTCTAAGAAGTGTCAGTGCAGCTAGCTCTAGTCACATATTATTACAATAAGTAGACTGCCTTTGTAATTTCTGACTTATATCTCTTGTACGTCCATGTTTCCAGACATATAAATTACTCTTTTTAACCAGTTACCATGACCATAAGATGGTGTTTTCTCTTCTATTGTGCACTGCTGATACCATAGAATAGGGCTCCACAACTTAACCCCATTTTAAAATATCAAGTCTTTTTGAAGTGGCTATGTTGGCATTCAATCTTTATTCATTTCCAATACACAAACTTTTTTGCAATAATTCTAGTTGTACCTGATGCTTTCATCTGGGATGCCGAAGTCTGGAGTGCACTGACCTATTTTTACCTTAGCTACAAGAGTGACTGTTGTCTGACCCCTCAACCCTGAAATACTGTGCTAGAGATGCGTCTCTTGATGTATCATATGATTGGCATTGACCTTTAAGATTTTACTGAGTCCTCATACACAAGTGCTCATACACAAGTGCTATGTCGACTTCCAATATTAAAATGCATTTAAGTATTATTATAATATTATATTGTTCAAGTTATTATTATGTTTTATTGTCAATGTTCATTTATTTGTATTCAATCAATCAATCAATTAACGCACCACAGTCCACTGCAGGACATAGGCCTTTCCCAATGTGCACCCTTTATATGTATTAGGTATTATTAATTTTTACTTATCTATATTATAGGTATGTAATTCTTTACACACATTTTTACTTAGAAGAGAATTCAAAGTAGATAATCATTTTCAGAATTAATAAATTATTTGTTTTTGAGCTAAGTAATTTACATTTTTAATGAAAGTTCTATTTAACTACCTAGTGGGCTCTATTATAAATAATTTTGATTAAAATATAAATATTTATTCAGACTTTGTTTGAACCCTGTAAAATCATTTGCTTTTGACTCTGACTGTTCTTTGAGGAAATTACACACTGCATGATATGGCATAATCACATTCATAGATGGACTCCATTGATTCAGATTGATATCTTCAAAGTGATAAAATTTAGTTGATACATTTAAAAAAAAAATTGTACAGGCGATGATAAAACAGCATCACTAAATTCGAATTTATTGATCACTCACTGTTGCCCGTGGCTCCACCTGCATGGATATCCGTAATCTCTACCAAACAGCCTTTCTGAAGGTATAATCTACCCCTATACCAAATTTAATCAAAATCGGTTTAAGTTGTTTAGGTGTGAAAGTGTAACCAAACTCATGGCCATGTACTTTTTTTATAAAGTCCTTAAAAATAAAAGAAAAATAAAACATTCAATATTATATTAGAAATAAATATTTAAGCAATTTCATGCTAAATATTCAAATCAATTTTAATAGAAAAAAATTAATTGGTCTAGGCGGGGTTTGAACCAGAGATCTTTGCATTACAGGGGCAATACTTTAACCACAAAGCTACCAGACCTCGCCCTAACCTATTCAATTATTTTTTTCTATAACTGTCTTTGAAGCGACAGTTGAGTGTGACTCCCATATTCTTAATTGAAGTACTGAATGATTTTTCAATCATTTTTAAACATTGATTTTTGATTACTCCGCCTATATAATTTGAATAAAAATTTTAAGCATTTTTCATGCTTACTATTCCAATCGATTTGAATAGAAAGAATCAATTCTTTCTATTCAAATCGATTGGAAGAATTGAATCGGTCTAGGCGATCTTTGCCTTACGGGGACAAAGCATTGATTTGAATATTAATATATTAGTTAAATTTGCTGGAGATAATAATACTGCTTAAATACACCAATTTATACTGCTTCCAAGGAATATATTAACCGTTGAAGTTTCATATAGCTATGTCCCAATGAGTGTCGGTGACTGCTTCGTATTGCTACGCCCGGCGCTTGGCCACTTCAATAAATGGCCAGATTTCCATAGAAGTGAGCGAGACGGCACTATAGAAAGAGACTGCATGCCTTGACGTCACTGTTCTAGAAGGAATGGAATGAATAGAACGAGACGTCAGGCTAGAAAGAGACAGCATGCCTTGACGTCACTGTTCTAGAACGAATGGAATGAATAGAAAGAGACACAAGACCTAATAGAACCTCCCAGAAGGTTCCTGTCTTTTTCAGAACGTACCTGTCTTATCTCGATCTTTCGCTACTCGGCCGCGCCCGATATAAAAGGCGAGCTAACAGCCTCCGCTCCAGTTAGTCTAAGACTAGTATTCGAAGCGATCAAAGCGATAAAGTGTGTGAAGCGATACAGTGCGAATATACAAGTGACTGTGTGTTGTGTAAGGAAGAGTTATCGAATTTGTACGCGCTTTGCTGTAATTGAAGTGAAGCTGAATAAAGCCTGCCTTCAACGGTTGTCCTCGCATTTTCTATTTAAACCGATCCCCACGCTCGTAACAACTGGTGTCAGAAGTGGGATACAAACAGACCCTGAGAAGACAAGTGCCGTGAAAGATTGGCCGACACCAAAAGATAAGACGGACGTTCGTGCCTTTTTAGGTCTGTGTTCATACTACCGGCGGTTCGTGAAAAGCTTTAACGACAAGTGAATTATTTGGGGCATGTTATTTCGAAGGATGGGATACAAACAGACCCTGAGAAGACAAGTGCCGTGAAAGATTGGCCGACACCAAAAGATAAGACGGACGTTCGTGCCTTTTTAGGTCTGTGTTCATACTACCGGCGGTTCGTGAAAAGCTCTTCCGATATTGCGAAGCCATGCAGCAAGCACAGCAAGAGGATCGAGACATCAAGCCTATTCTCGAATGGATAAGGGCAGGAACACCTAAGCCGAAATGGAGTGATGTCTCCCAAATGAGTGCAGCTACGAAGAGCTACTGGGCACAGTGGGAAAGCCTCGTGATACACAATGGAGTCCTGTGTAGAAAATGGGAGTCTGCAAACGGGAAAGACTCACATTTGCAGTTGGTTGTCCCAAAGATTAAAATTAATGAGGTTTTGAGATCATTTCATGACGGAACTTCAGGCGGCCATCTTGGTGTGAAGAAGACGTTGATGAAGGTTCGTCAACGATTCTATTGGATCCATTGCCGTGAGGATGTTGAAGATTGGTGTAGGAAATGTACATGCTGCGCATCGGTAAAAGGGCCTCATACAAGGAGCAGGGGAGCATTGAAGCTATACAATGTTGGAGCGCCTTGGGAAAGGATTGCATTAGATGTTGCAGGGCCATTTCCTGCATCGGAGTCTGGAAACAAATACATCCTAGTAGTAATGGACTACTTTACTAAATGGCCGGAGGCTTTTGCCATACCTAACCAGGAAGCAACTACAGTCGCGGAAAGACTAGTCACGGAAGTGTTTTGCCGATATGGAGTTCCTCTGGAAATACACAGTGACCAGGGAAGGAATTTTGAATCACAGGTATTTCAAGAAACCTGTAGGATAATGGGTATTCATAAAACCAGGACCACCCCATATCATCCGCAGTCTGACGGAATGGTTGAAAGATTTAACCAAACCTTGGAAAGGCATTTGGCTAAGGTTGTTGAGAGCCACCAGAAGGACTGGGATAGTCATATTCCTTTGTTCTTGTTGTCTTATAGAACAGCGATACATGAAAACACAACGGTGACGCCTGCGTGTGCAAACTTTGGCAGAGAACTGAGACTACCGGCTGATCTACTGACTGGACGTCCTCCAGATTCACCGCAAGAAATCACGGAATATGCTAGTGCATTGCGCGATAGACTAAATGACGTTCACACCCACGTCCGTGAATCTGGGCTCCAGGCAAGCGACAGAATGAAAACCCGATACGACCGCAACTCTCATCAAGCCGGGTTCGACGAAGGCTCGTTGGTATGGCTACACAATCCGATGCGTCGCAAAGGCAAATCTCCGAAGTTGTCTCCAACCTGGGAAGGGCCGTATAAAGTTGTCACCAGGATCAATGACGTTACATACCGGATACAACGCAACCAGCGAAGCCCCTTGAAGGTTGTACATGTTGACCGACTGGCGAGATACTACGGATCTAATAATGCTCGGGACGAGCATGTCTAAGAAGGGGGTAGTGCTACGCCCGGCGCTTGGCCACTTCAATAAATGGCCAGATTTCCATAGAAGTGAGCGAGACGGCACTATAGAAAGAGACTGCATGCCTTGACGTCACTGTTCTAGAAGGAATGGAATGAATAGAACGAGACGTCAGGCTAGAAAGAGACAGCATGCCTTGACGTCACTGTTCTAGAACGAATGGAATGAATAGAAAGAGACACAAGACCTAATAGAACCTCCCAGAAGGTTCCTGTCTTTTTCAGAACGTACCTGTCTTATCTCGATCTTTCGCTACTCGGCCGCGCCCGATATAAAAGGCGAGCTAACAGCCTCCGCTCCAGTTAGTCTAAGACTAGTATTCG
The DNA here is from genome assembly GCA_949126895.1 of Eilema caniola. Taxonomy (NCBI): domain Eukaryota; kingdom Metazoa; phylum Arthropoda; class Insecta; order Lepidoptera; family Erebidae; genus Eilema; species Eilema caniola. The sequence goes on from OX421467.1 coordinate 24,202,520, forward strand.
AAGCGATCAAAGCGATAAAGTGTGTGAAGCGATACAGTGCGAATATACAAGTGACTGTGTGTTGTGTAAGGAAGAGTTATCGAATTTGTACGCGCTTTGCTGTAATTGAAGTGAAGCTGAATAAAGCCTGCCTTCAACGGTTGTCCTCGCATTTTCTATTTAAACCGATCCCCACGCTCGTAACAGTATTATCGATTTTATATGACAATCGACTTTGTTTATGAAGACGTTTCAATCGGTTATCTCTTCTTTATCTTAGCGTTAATTCCAGTCACATCCGAGCCCATCACCTCGAAATCTGGGGTCCGTTTTACCAGTCTAACTTCGAATTTGGCTGAACTTCCATATTTTCGATCGGTTATATGAACCGTATTACCGGGACCGACGGCTTAATGTGCTCTCCAAACCACGACCAGACCAATGTAAATGCCCATATTCATACATACGGAGTCAGTTATAAGTGCACCATCAGTGAACAGTTTTAAAAACAGACTGGATGAACATTTGAAATCTAACACCATAACACAAGTGCAGTGATATGCACACGTCAGCTTAGAGCTGCTTGTGCATTAATAAATAATAATACAAATAATTGCACTGAGTGAGGATCGAACCCGCGTCCTGGGTAGCGGCTGCGTTCACTATCGTCACGCAATAGAGGCTGTCAAGTATTTATCATTTACATCGGTACTGTTCAGATCTGGCTGAAATTTTATACAGGGATCGATTATATTATCTAGTCTGGAATAACATATACTTAGGTACATTACCTTTTATCCTGCGAATATGTTTCCGTGGGTTGCTCAGCTCATAGTGCGATGCTGTGCGCCTGTGGACGAGACCATGGGTTCAAGTTCCTGGCCAGTCAAATGGTTATTAGATCTTTTAGTAAATTTTTTGTTACGAAATTTTTGAAGTAGCAGTAAGCTTACCGTTCTCAAGATTCGGGAAAGCGCTGTTTTAAAGAGCTTATGGCTAAATGGTATCATACATTGAATTTGAAATTGATAGAACAATACTAGCCAGTGCCTCTACACAAGTAACAATTTGCTGGACGGTGTTTGATGGAATAGAATGACGAATGTATGGGATTTGACGTATTTGATATGCGTTAACGACTGTCATAAACGTCAAATCTATACATAAGTCATTATACATTTTCTATCGAACGCCGATCATGGAATTGCCATTTGTCTAGAGGGGCAGGTCAGTCTTAAATGGGTGACCACTCTTCACACATTGAGACTCCTCCGTGCCTCCAAAATCACATCTGTCCCAGTTTTTTTTTTAATGAATATTAGCAACCGAAATTATCGAAATTACTAATATTCCCTCTAACCCCTCCAACTACGCTAAATTGCTTGTGCTAGGAGTGGGTTCACGTCGGTAGTGTATTGGCCAGGATTCGAACCCGGGACCTCTCGATGGCCGACTCCTTAATCACTAAGCTACCGACGCTAGCCATTCAAACATCTGTAGTATTTTTTATGGATATATCTATAAAAAATACTACAGATGTTTGAATGGCAATCCAACTGTAGTTGGAACCCTAAAAATTACTATAACCTGGTCTTCCTACGGAACTTCGATATCGCCAATGAGTTGTGAACGTCAGATGGTAGTCACTTCCTGGAAATTTTCTTTTTTTTAATATATAGGACACGTCAATTTGACTTCACCTCGCCTGATGGTAAGCTGAAGGTAAAGTCTCAGAAAAGGGGTCAAAGTCGAAATTAACATACACGTACCATGTTAACAATGGTGGCACTCAGCTTGACGGCCTCGTCAAAAGAGGATTGTCGTCGCATCACCGCGTTACACCCACCTTTCCCACTAGTGCTGCGACCACAATCCCCCCTGCCTGGCTATGCACTTGCTGACCCCTGAACGCAATACAACCAAGATTGGATTACTATGGAGGGCTATTCGCAATCCGGCACGTTGGTACCCGCCCGGCCGAAATTTGTGACTTTGTGCCATCAAATTTCTACCACCAGTACACATAGTAGTACCAGAAGTTCGACTGTTTCGTAGTCAATTGAGTTCGACGGCACAGAGGAGAGAGATACCTATAGATAGCATTGTGTATTATGCCGTACCATGTTATTATTCTAGAAGCAAAAATAGTAGTCTTATAAATGTAGCTTGTAGAATTAAATTAAATTATGTATGTGGATTATTATATTATACATTACTTAACATAGCACCAGTATGTTAAGGTCATTTAATAAACTGGTTTTAATTTTAACTCACGGAACAGTTGTATATTATGTCACTAACCGACCCGTCCAGCTTCGCCCATGGCATATTTTAAAGTCCCTTTAGCTATATTTGCTAATTGTCAATTAACATGTTTAAATCTGTCGGATTTGTTGACATTTATAATTTCTGCTGCGCTCTCTTGAAAAGTAGCGTGATGATATATATGTCGCCGCCAATTAGCTTAATCAGCCGTTCAATTAACTGCCTAGGCGGTTAATTATTGACAGAAAAATAGTTATAGGTTTATTGTGATAGCTGCGCAATCCGACTTGGTTAGATTAGGTATTTTTAAGCTATTGCATAGCTTCTATCGAGGGCCTTGAGCGCGGGGACCGAATCCAGAAATTCCGTAATGAAAAAACCTCACGCTCGTTTCTTTTCGGCAGTCTTCGACACGGTGTTCGTGTGCGTGCAACTAGCCGTATTGTACGACTCTACGAAACTCGCACGAATCGAGACGAGCTGCTCCAAAATCGGACGAATACATAAGCAGCTGTTTATGAGAAAGTATATAGGTGTATAGGTATTTATGTACAACAGTGAATAGCTGTACTTGTAAAATTTGACGATAATCACTTCTTAATATCGTTATTTTTTTTAAAATGAATAATTTTGTTTTGGTGTGTCATTACACAAGTTATACCTAACTATTTATACCTATTATTTATACCTAGATATTTTCGTTTTATAGAGAAGAAAAGCGTAAAGAGCTGAAAAGAAAAAAAAAACTAATGTACGTCAAAGGGCATATTATCATAATTGCATAAGTTCATACAAGATGCTATGCAATAGCTTTGCCGCGGCAGTCCCCGAGTGCCACACGTCTTTTTTTTTATAACCGTATCAACTGTCTGAATATCATTCCGGCCGTTTATTGATTGGCGGCGTTTAGTTAACAACCTAGGCAGTTAATTGAACGACTGATTAACCTTGTTTGCGACATATAGATTAAAACCGTCCTATAATTATAATGTAATTTGTAATGCCGGGGACACACGAGCGAACTAAGGCATGAGTAAAGCATGCACCAGAACGTGATATTCCCAGTAGTCCCCTCTAGCTCTGTCCTCTGGGGTGACAGCTAGGAATTGTCTTCCCAGTTGTCACCGGGGTGACAATTTGTGCCGACTGTTCCCTTTGAAAGTTGACTAGAGGGGACAAATGAGAAGTTTGTTTCTCAGTTGTCACGGGGGGGGGGGGGGGGGGGAATTGCAATTAAAAACAATCCATAGATTTCAGCTTTTTTATTTCTTATGTTACATAGAATCTTCGAAATTAATTATCGTTAACACCCCAACTCAGTGCAATCCGACTCGGATAGGTTAGGTTAGAAGACTAGCCTTAGTCTTCGTGGTAATTTTTTTTTAAACCACCCAGAAGTAGGAGCCCCGCGGAGCGAGGCTCCGTCGAGCTTAATTAGTAGACGCCATAATATATGAGGTTTAGTTTTAGGTTTAAGAATCTGGATATTGTTTGTCTGAATATCAATTAACTACATTTCAAAAATTTGTGTTTTAAATATTCGGGTTTCGTGTTATATGGATTACGGTCATCTGGATTATTTCGAAGATTCTATGTAACATAAGAAATAAAAAAGCTGAAATCTATGGATTGTTTTTAATTGCAATTGTCCCCCCCCCCCCCCCCGTGACAACTGAGAAACAAACTTCTCATTTGTCCCCTCTAGGAAGACAATTCCTAGCTGTCACCCCAGAGGACAGAGCTAGAGGGGACTACTGGGAATAATCGACCAGAACCCCATCCGTTGAACAACAGGTGTGCAGGATTGCAGGTGAGATTAGTTAGAGCCCTGACGATATTGCTGGGGCCTTATTGGGGCTCCCAGTGGGGATCAGTATTATTATTTGCTGCTCAAAAATGAAGAAAAACATCAATTTTTTAATCATAAATAAGTATAAAGTACTCATTACTTTATTACTTGTTAGGTGAGATTAAATAGCATATATTTATTTTTACTTTTTTTTTTAAATTAGATGGAGGAACTGGGTGATTCGAGGGATTTTCACGTGGCTCATGATAGCAGCGTTCTGCTTACTCATCTATGGGGGCCCCCTGGCTCTCATGATCACGGTATGTTAATAATGATATTTTCTTTTATTTATTTTTTCTCTCTTCAAATAGAAATATATATATTGTGTGATTAGGCAGACATATCGTTTTAGCTTGACCTTGACGCTTGACAAATTTTGTCTTTTAAATTTACACGTACAAATTTTTAATCAGTAATTTTTTTTTGTGATCTCCTGAGTCTCTAGTGCTTACTTGTTCCACAGAACTCTCTTAGAGAATCCTCGTCATCGTAATTAAAGATAATTAAATGCTTCAAGTAGTAAATAATATGCCATAACAACACGTAGAACGAGAGTGTAATAGTATAATTAACTATAATTTACTTAATTATAATATTCTCAATGACTAAGTTCTCATAGGGTCAGGGTTTAACAGTACATCGATAAAGTTTTAAACAACTAAATAGAACCTAAATACAATCCTGTAGAGGTAAATTTACAATGACATGATAAAATAATAAACTATTTATAATAATCTACCTATTGTATTTATGAATAACACAAAGATACGTGAGGTAGACTAGTCTGTATTGTTCGAAATAAAATAATATAGTTTATGTTCTTGGTTTTTATCGTTAGTTTCTTAAGTGATGGTCTAAATGGTACATTAGGTCCATTTCCCATCCGATTGTAAACTTAGTGCGTGAGTTCTAATCCCTTTTTTTATAATACACACACCGGCAGAATTAGCAGAACACAAAAAAAGGAGAATATAAAATTCGCAGCATGCCCAGACGGATGGAAACCTTAATCAGGGCACGAGGGGGAAACACTCGTTATTAAACATTTATTTAATTAATTTTAACCGTCATAAAATCTAAAAATTTCAACTGTTTCTCTGTCACTACGAATTCTAAGAAAAATGCTTTTGGTTTTGTTAAGTTTTTTTTTTATTAAACTTTAAGTATGGTGTATACTATTTGTTTAAAAATAAAGCTTACTACTTTATACTCCTTTTTTTGTCTTCCGCTAATTCTGCCGATGTGTGTATAAACAAAATGACGACATTTTAATTCAAAATGTAGTCAGAACCACGTTTTTTTTATAGAAAGTGTAGTCAAAACGACGAAGGTTACCAACATTCGTTTTTTAAACACCATATAGATGTTAACAACCATTTTTTATTTATTCCATATTGTTATTATTTGGATCTATAAATATAGTGTTTAAGAAATCTAATTGTGATCTATAAATTAAAACCACCCAACTGTAACAATTGCGTTTATGCCGCAAACAATGACCGGCAACATATGTGGCCATATGCGCGTTTGTTTGTAATACTTACGAGCTATATCCATCAGAAATGAGTATGTAATCTTGTCAAATTACTACACGCTATTACTACGCGCGTGAAATTATAAATATTGTTTCGTGTACTTTCTATATCAAATGATAACGTACTGGAATGCTCTACCCATACAGTATTTCCTTCTTCTTACGATACCGGATTCTTTAGGCGTGCAAAATCATTGAAAAGGAAGACCGGTATCTTCAGAACCCGTACCCGTATCTTCTTACCATAGGGAATAAGTATACGTCACCCGTGATGGTATATAGGCACCTTTTTTCGTGCGGAGATCCTTTCTAATACCCCTCCGACTGAGGCGGTTATGTAAGACTTGAACCATTTAAAACCGCACGCCGTCTCAAATCTTCAGATGCCTGGATGTAAGATTGCCTATATCTATAACATATCTCTCGCAACTCGAAGGTAGGACTGTAGGTACCTACTTATTTCCGAAGCCCTGTGTACCTAGGTACATCCATTTCCGATGAAACTTTGGTAAGTTCAGGGCATATGCTCAATCGAGGTTCAGTAACCAGTATACCCGAAGAGCGCCAGCTCGACAGAGATGCTGCTGGGTCGACCAGGGTGCGAGAAATATGTCTCTGTAAATATAACCAGCCGGCTGATATCCGTGGCGACATTACGCACCTAAAAAAAGGAAAAAAAAGAGCCTACTCCCAGTAATCCCAGTTCTAACAGTTTTCTCCTCTCTGCAGGTACTCTGCGTTCAAGTGAAATGTTTCGAAGAGATCATCAACATTGGCTACGCGGTGTACCGGGTCCATGGCCTGCCATGGTTCCGCTCACTGTCCTGGTACTTTCTGCTGACTTCCAACTACTTCTTCTACGGGGAGAACCTGATTGACTACTTCGGAGTGGTCATTAATAGGACGGTAAGTGATTATTGGTATTATAACTATTTTCCATTCATTAAGCAAGCAAATACCACGCATACGAGGAAGTGATGGTGATTTGCACGTCAGTAATATCATTGTCTATAAGGACATGCAACTCATGCAAGCCCCAACCGAACATTATTTGGGCGGTCATAGATCAACCTTGAAGGCATCAATTTATTATTATATTGCAGTCTACTGCTGCTGGACATAGGCGCGATATGCGCTATAGCACCTCAATATACAGTGTACCTGGAAGGCATCAAGCAATATCTATAATTATTGCAGTCCACTGCAGGACATAAGACTCAACATGCGCCATAGCAACTGATCCTACGCTTTCCGCATCCAGACCATCCATTAACCTGTCTTTGGTTGGTCGTCCCTCTTGCTGGGATGCGTCCCACTTTCTGTTTGCCGATTCTGTCTTGCCTTATTGCATTCCACTGCAGGACATAAGACTCAACATGCGCCATAGCAACTGATCCTACGCTTTCCGCATCCAGACCATCCATTCACCTGTCTTTGGTTGGTCGTCCCTCTTGCTGGGATGCGTCCCACTTTCTGTTTGCCGATTCCGTCTTGCCTTGAAGGCATGCCAAAAATGATCCTATCGCCCCTTTGTTTTGCTTAAAGCAGTGGACAGGTGTTTTAAATCCATCGGTAGTGAACACTATGTGGGGTTCTAACCTTATAACCTCTTAGCAATTCCAACCATCTAACCTTTACTCTGTGTACACTTTGTCGGTAATTTATATAGGTTATCTAATCACTTTTAACGCCGAGTGTCAATCATCAGACGTACGATATTCATGCTTATTGATAAGATAACGTCACTGTAGTTTTTGTTTGTTTATAAACCACTTAAGATTTTATTACTTGGACCCGAGAATTTCCTTATTAATAAAACTATCGTTTGAATACAAAAACGTATTTGACTTACTTTAAATAAAATTATATTAAAAAAGTTACTATATGTACCTACACAATACAAAAAAAAAACTAAAGCGTCGTGGAATTCATCCGCAATGAATTCTAGCGTTTCCAGAAGACTGGCAGCATTGCCACGTTGTATGGCAATGCTTAATTTCTGACGTGAAAAGAGGTCACCCTTCTGGTCACGAGAACCATACACTTCGCAATCTCCCTGAAGAGATTGCGGGCGCTCGGACCCCAAGGCCCAAATGTTTCGACCCCAAAAGGCAATTCATAATCTCCAATGAAAGAAAAATTATGTTAGTGATATTAACTTTTGTGTGTTAGTTGATGGAGAACACCTGCATTTGCGGCATTATTCATGTCTGTGACATCGTAGATAAAAAACAGGAGAGTGCTTCTCCGTTGTCTACGTGGATAACAAATGTCATGCTTCATAGTCCCGGGCTCTGGAAAAACCGAATGCCTTCCTAAGGTATATCATGCGTGCCAATAGTCTCAATATCAGAGATGCTGATTGGAAACTTGGGAAGTAGCCTGGAAATTCTTTCCTTTACAGTCACGTCCTCTCTCCCAGGAGGCAGAGATCACATGTTTTCACCCGATACGAGCCTGGCATTCAACTTTCGTTTCTTACCAATTATGAAAAAAAAATGTGATAGTTTTGAAGAGTTTTCGCCGGTTTCGTGTACTCTTGACATGTCCTTTCTATAAAATGGCTTCGATCTGATTGACATACATATGTCTGACCTTACAGGGTTGCCTATTCACCCTATAAGCGTTAGAACGTGCATTAGGTACTTTTACCCGACGCTTCGTCAATCGATCGGTTGTTATGCGTGTGTATATATTATGTCGATATGATTGCTGCATGGCTTCGCGGATAAACGCTGTGTTGATATTTTTTCCAAGGTTTCAATTATATATTGAAAACCGTTTAAAGTTAGTACGTTTGGTATTGTGCTTTTTATGGCTTCTATTATTGTAGATAGGTATTAATAGCATTAAACATTGAATGAGTACCCACTGAGCGATTGAAAAAGGTTAGAAGGAAGTTTGTCAGAAATCCTAAAACTGGAATGGTATAGGATACAAAACTTTTGTCCGCACTTAGCCTCAACTGGGATGGTGTGTAGAAGAGATATAAGGCTAACGACATAGGTATAGTCTTTCTACTATGCTAACGTTGAAGGTTAAATTTCTATTTCGTATTTTTTGGTCATTAAGTGATGATGATGAATAAGTATGTGATAATACCGGTTGTAAGGGGAACGCTCCCGGAGCCGAAGGCCCCTGGTAGTATTCCGGATACACTATATATTGGGATAAATTTTTTTCGATTAGGTGAAAAAAAAAATTTTTTTTTCGTTTATTTAGAGTTATTTTTACTCCATCGTACCTATTAGAAAAACTCAATGAAACGACAATTTTATAAAAACATCACTACAGAAAAAAGAACAAAGGCGCCTAGCGTTTTTTTGTAGTGTATTTTTATTAAATTGTCCTTATTTTAAAGAAATGAGAATATTTTTTTTTTTGGTCTTCACCAAGTCGAAAAAAAAATGATGTCTAAATGTAGTGTACCCGGAGTACTACCAGAGGCCTTCGGCTTCAGGAGCGTTCCGCGTACACCCGGTATAATCATCCTATTTGGGGTAGAGTAGACACATCCCACTTTTTTTTTCCTGATTTGATCCTGCGATTATCATTCAATTTTTAAATATTGAATAACGTTGTTCTAAATCGCACTTCACCAGTTTTTCTTAGACTGCTATTATCATAATCATATCATGTCGGCAAAAATAAATCCGAATTGCAGTGTAACAGATTTTATTGCAAGTTTATTGACTTCGTTGATATCTAAGAAATGTTGTGTCATGTTTTGATAGCGATACCGATAATAATTTAGCATGTCTTACAGTTATAGGGTTCCGTACGCAAAGGGTAGAAACGGTATGTATGAATGAATAAAAAATGAATGAATGAAGATTGAATGAATGAATTTATTTCTAAGACTAACCTATTACTAAGACTCTTCTTGTCTGTCACCTGGCTGTATCTCATAAACTGTGATAGCAAGACAGTTGAAATTTTTACAGATGATGTAGGTAATTATTTCTGTTCTGCGCGCTGTGTGTCCCCACCCACTGCCACTTAAAGGGCGACCTCATCAAGGTCGCCAGGAAGCGCTGCGAGTTGCTTTAGATCGGTCGATCTGGAAAACTATAGGAGAGGCCTATGTCCAGCAATGGACTATGTGTGACTGATGATTATGATGATGATGATGATGATGATGATGATGATGATGATGATGATGATATATTTATGTTGTAATAAAAATAAATACCTACTAAAAACTACAATGTAGGTATCGCTTCATCACCCTAAGGTTGACTATTAGATAATGCCTCTGGGATTAAGTCCACCTTTGTAGGTAGGTACAATGTTTGATCCAAAAGGTTAGGGTTCCATGTCAACATTCATCCTGCCATTTTTAGTTTCGATGACAGTTGAACTGTCACTTTATATACGGGGTCTGAATCGTCTGCGTGGACGCGGGTATTAATTTGGGAAGATTAAGCATTTATATATTTGGGAATTATACATATATACATTAATCGGGACTGCGGAGTGTGTGGTGTGCCTACTGGGGAGATCGCTGGCAAGCTTGGAGCAGATCAGCATCGTGGTCGACCGTGCAGGACCAGTCAACCATCTGCGGGCAAATAAACACTGAACAGACGCATTACACACACAATTACACACCTCACATACATACACGCCTTGCGAGGGTTCTGCAGGTGCTGGGTGGACATCACAGGGGTAAGTGAACGTTGTGTTCCTGTTAGTTTAAGCGCTGCGTTACTTGCAGCCAGTCGGAGATAGAAGAGGGCTATTATCTCCAACATACAATTTAGTCATAAATAGAATTAAAAAAAACCTAATGGTACGGAACCCTTCCTGCGTGAGGCCAACTTGCCCTTGGCCAGTTTTTACTACATTAGGTATGTCTATATTGATCTGGATGTTATATGTTTTTCTGCATTCTTTAACCCTTATTATATGCCATGCTTGGTTTTGATCTTGATGGGAGTGTTTATCAATGCGTGAAAATCCGTCGTATTACATAACGTTGTATCTAATTGACGGCTTTTGATGGTATCTAGTCAGCACTGAAAAAATTATAAACGATCATTTACATTGCACTACCTGCATCTCGAACGACTCCAATATAGGTATAGATATGAAATGAAATCAGTAATGATTGCCGAAATTATGTGATATATGATACGAATAAATCTCATGTTTTGAAGAAGCAGTCCCACTGCTTAGTCAAACTAGCCACCTTTTACCGGAACCCGGGGGAATTGTTACCCAGAAATAAGTCACCCAGAAATTAGTTACCCATACCAATGAAATGGCCGCCCACAACCTAAAAAAAGGGAGTTGAAATAAACTGGATGCGAGAGGTATATGTTCAGCAGTAGGCTTAGTAGGCTCGATTGTTTCACTTAGTGGGACCATTCTAAGTTGTATGTGTTGGATGTGTCGATCGTATGTTATCGAATGTTCGAACACCTCGCCAAATAAGTTCATTGACTGTCTACACCAATTTTGTAATCGCTTCATGTATTAACCTAATTGCGTAATCGAATTAGGCAAGTAATCAACTAATTGTTTGACCTCTTTGTGGTCGTTGACTATACGTAGCTAAACTATGTTAAGTAATTTATTAATTTTATTGTAAGACTACCTTTCCACAATGTGCTAAGCTGTGCAGCGAGATATATAGATATGAATACCACAACAGTCAATAGTTAGGTACTCACTAAAACCCAAAAATGTATCCCAAGATCCCAGATTTTGGAACACCGGGTTGGGAAGTCCTAACCCCTTCTTTTTGTGTGGAAATTTCCACGGATAGCCCCCGCCTGAAAGTCCTGCAGCAATTGCTGGAAAATAGATAAAACACAAGTAACTTAGCTGACTTAAAAGGCTGCAGGTGTAATAGTAAGTTTTTAACAAAAAAGAATGCCTTTGTTTCATCATCATCAGACCTGGGCCTCGATTCTACTAAAGTAAAACCATTGTCATACCACAGACACTGCAAAAATTACCTATTTAATTTTAAACTTTAAACTTATAATATTAAAGTCTAATATTAAATGGCTTTTTGTAGAGTAAATGAAAAAGTGAAATGTGACACTCTTCATTAAATTTTGGTCTTTATGACGATGGAATTAAAGTCTTAAATTTAATGCTATTTATTCCAGTGTCTGTGGTATGACAATTGATTTGGCTTTAGCAGAATCGAGGGCCAGGTTGCATCCATTCCTCCTGTTCGTGAATGGTTTCTTCTTCTTCTTCCTAGCGTTAATCCCAGTCGCATCCGAAGCTTTCAATTTGGAGTCTGGGTTCCGATTTACCAGTCTAACTGCGGATTTGGCCGAACTTCTATATTTTCCGTTAAGCGACTGCCATGTAACCTACACAACCCAAAGACGATATCGAAGCCTTGCAGTTATATCAGTTGTTGGATTTTTGAGAGCTCCAACTACCCGTAACGACTGCCATAGATGTTCACATGACAACCGGGTCCGACGGCTTAACGTGCTTTCCGAGGCACGACCAGACCAATGCAAATACTTACCCATATGCAGGCATACAAATATTTGCATTGAGTGGGGATCGAAACCGCGCCTTCTGCGTAGCGGCCGCGTTCACTACCGCTACGCCACAAAGGTTGTCTGAATGGCTTTGTTTCTGTGGAAGCGACGGCCATCTGGTTCCCAACCCTGATAGAAAATCCAGCGCCAAGACCTCGTTTCTCAATTAGCAGGTGTAGTAGCGGGAGACGACCTTCGTCTCGTTCCCGGAGGATTTTATGATATCTCCAAACACCCACTCTCAATGCTACAGGTACATAAGGATGTATGGCATTTTAGGTTAAATATGATAAAGATGAGAAGTTTGTATTGGAGTATGTATTTCTTTTAAAGATTATATTGTTTGTCCACAGGACTATCTCAAGTTCCTGGTGACGTACCACCGCTTCATATCCTTCAGCCTGTACTGTGTGGGCTTTGTGTGGTTCGTGCTGTCTCTTGTGAAGAAGTACTATATGAGACAGTTCAGCCTGTTCGCTTGGACGCACGTCGCTTTGCTCATCGTGGTGACGCAGAGCTACCTGATCATCCAGAATATATTTGAAGGTGAGTGGTATTTCAATAGCCGGGTCCAGATCGATTGGCATGGTTACGCTCGCAAGCCGTGGTATCCGAGGCAAATGTAAAAGGTTGCGAGCATGCTTTGCGAGCCATAGTGAGCCAGTTTTATTATTTACTATCAGTGTCATTACATCTGTCTACACCGCGCGATCAGCTCGAAGTGAGCCGTCTAGGCATCGCCGAAAACCGATAACGTTCGGCTCGGGGTCGAGTGGCGCTCGACTGGAGCAAACTCGCGCCCGAGGCTGCCCGAGCCACGTCCATACCGCCCGCGGCGTTGGTTCTCAAGCTGGCTCTTGATAGGCTATTAAGGAGGTGAATGCCGTGTATGGGTCTTACCAGGAAGCAAGTAATGTTGCCTGCAAGCCGGCAGGTCCACCTGCACATTATCAAACAAGGCCCCACGCGCCGGCTTTCTTGTTAGTGTCATATGACAGTAACTTCAATTTAAGCAAAATTCAGAGCAATTATTCAATTCATTTGTTTTTACTGTTGGCATTTTGTGGTACTAAAATATATATTACCGATCGATTGGAAAGAAAAGCATGGCGCCGTGAAAATGGGTCACTGTGATGTTCTCTATTATCATTTGCTAGCAGGGTCGCCTCTTATGGAAACATTAGCTACTAATGATGTAACTCATTACACAAGCATGGTTCAGCTATGCTCACTTCGGCTCTGTGTACAATGTTCTAGAATTACTAGCCGCCCTGGTTTCGCTCGACATATACAACGAAGCATTTTAGCATAACTTCAAACTATATAATCAACATCATCATCATATCAGCTGCACATAGTCCACTGTTGAACATAGGCCTCGACGCCCAACGGCCAGGCGGAAGGACGACCTCATTAAGGTCGCCGGGAAGCGCTGGATGCAGGCTGCTTTAGATCGGTCGTTCTGGAAGCCATATAATATGCCCGCTATTTAACAATTTTCAAATAATATATAGAGATCTGCCAAATTATTTGACATTTATGATTATCGCTCGATACTTTATGTTCTATAGTTTTAAAAAAAATCCTTGACAAACGGACTATTCAACTTAAAAATAAAAATTCGATTTGAGCCAGTAGTTTCTGAGCTTAGCGCGCAGACAAACAAACAAACTCTTCATCTATTTAATATTAGTATACTTTTATTAATTTATGACATTAAAAAGTCGTAGCACTGGCGCGTAAAAACGGTCAATCGAAACTGAAGGAATTCACATACCTATCTCAGTTGCAGTAATGCAGTGACTCAACGAGATCAAAGTATGACTTCAATCATACAGCTAAGTACAGTGACATTACGATAACTTTGTTGCCAAAAGCAAGTAGACACTCGTGTTATTGGCCCTATACAGTAAACAAAACTATCGCCGAACTTAGCCGCTAAATACCTGTCGTTTCTGACCTCAACGCGCTCAACACAAGATAATAATATTGTCTTCACATTAACCATTGTCTCCAATACTAGCTAACAGTTCCATTGTTTTAAACGGACATATAATATTGTATGTACATGTATATGTCGCTACCAACTAGTTTAATCAGCCGTCCAATTAACTGCCTAGGCAGTTAACTAAACGGCGCCATTCAATTAACGGCCTGAATGATATTCAGCCGTCTCGATAATTACATCATTTAATAACCTGGCTGGCTAATGTTTAGGCCAATCGTATGATGGAGCACTTCTTTGAAAACAGGGACAGGGAGAAAATTACATTTATACATACTTATACTTTCACCTGTAAATCCCCGAGGGGGTAGACGAAGGTGTATTCACAGAAAATTTGTGATAGGTTTATTGTGATAGCTGGTAATTTTTTTTTATAACCGTGCACAAATAAACCATTTTTCTAACTATTTAAGTAATTAAATGGCTAGGCAAATAGTTAAACGTCATCGATCCAAGCTATTTGCCGTTTAATTAAATGGCTGAACACCATTCTGGCCGTTAATTGAATGGCGCCGTTTAGTTAACTGCCTAGGCAGTTAATTGGACGGCTGATTAAGCTAGATGGGGGCGACATATAGGTATGTTATGTAACTTATTTATATGAGTGCTGTTTAATTAGACATGCGAGTATTCAAGGTTATAAATCGAATTTTAGGAATGGGCATTAGTAATGATAGATTTTTACTACAAAAAAATAAAAAACCCGACTGATGCTGAAAAGATCGAAACAAGCTTTATAGCAGGCGGTACCCATTAATTTTCATCGGGTTTGAGATTTGCAAATGGGTGCCGCCTGCTATAAAGCTTGTTTCGATCTTTTCAGCATCATTCGGGTTTATTTTTATTTTTAATAATTTATTTTATTTCAGACATTTTAGTTAAGAAATATGTATTTTTGAAATCGTCTTTTAATTTTCTTAATTTTTATACTCCACCAAAAAAATGCCTACTGATTTGCTTGCCGGAGTCTTCTCAGGTTTCGAACCGGTGGTCCATTTGCTAAACTAGTCGTTTTTTTTAAACTTGACGTAAGTCCGTTTCCGTTTTAATGGTCTATACAGAATAAATGATCTTTGACTTTGACCACTCGATAAATTTGAATGAATTTTTCGCCATTATGTTTTTTTTTTTCATATATACCCAGTGTCACTCTCACAGTAAATACGAATCTAACGACACCTCTCAAGCTAAAATCCATCGAGCCGTTCAGGCTACAGAGCGTGCCAAACAATTATACATACTCTCGAAAAACATAACCCTCCTTCTGGCGCAGTCGGGTAAAAATACATAGCTGAAAGTACATTACATATAGTGTGGGTTCCCCATGGACTGTGGAGAAGAATAGGACGACCTCATCTATTTCCATGTGTGTCCTGAACCATGAATTAGGTATGATCCGACAATAAACATATAGCTCAAATAACAACAATAAGCTCGCTCTCTATTACGTACGAAAGAAAATTTAAGTTGGCGAATTGTGGGTGTTAAGGCACGTCTACCCATCCCTTCCAGCATTTACAGGCGTATTATGTCCTCATCATCGACATTTAGACGTTGTTCCGATTGCATCCGAGGCCAAGATGCCCTCGGAGCCTGGGGTTCGCATTCCGACTCTTCCTCCCTCACTTCGCACGATCTTGGGCGTCCATGGCAGGGAGACAATTTGCACGCATGTCACCGTGCACGACGGCAAGCCAGGGCTATTTAGGCTATTTAGGCCACGTAGAAGGGCTACGTGGACCCGGCGAGGGCGCCATTGCCAGACATTTGTTACCCACATAGCGCATTATGTATGTACTAGCTGTGGCCCGCGGCTACGCCCGCGTGGATGTCGATTATCGTGACAATTGACATATCTTTATAAATTGTAGCCTATTTGTTATTCTGATGTATAAGCTATATTATTGTCAAGGTTTTTTTTAAAGCCATTCAGTAGTTTTTACTTGAAAGAGTAACAAACATCCATCCATCCCTCTATCCATCCATCCATCCATCCATCCATCCATCCATCCATCCATCCATCCATCTATCTATCCATCCATCCATCCATCCATCTATCTATCCATCCATCCATCCATCCATCCATCCATCCATCCATCTATCCACCCATCCATCCATACATACTTACAAACTTTCGCGTTTCAAATTAGTAGGATGTGAAAAGAACACAATGTTGAAGTAAACGTGTAGAATTTAACCTCAAAATAATTAAATTCGAAATAATATTTTACATTCGTATACGTACATAATGAGGTCTATTACTACCTACCTACTTAATGGATTCAGTAACATACAAAGTTCATTGTGGTTGACATTGAAACACAATATTAACGACTTGTAGAGAAAACGTAAATATTCGTGGGTTTGTTCCCGCTAAATACAAATATTTGTATGTTTATTTGCGTCGGTCTGGCTGTATCTATGTACTGGTTGTAGGTTCACTTTTTGTGTGGGTAGATCATTTCGCCTGTTCCTACACATTTCATACAAATATCTGATTCTAACCTGATTCGAATATGTAAAGATAATAGTGTACTATCTTTTTCTATAAAATTAAAACGGCAAAGGACGGGATTCTAATAGGATCGGACCCATCACCCTCAATAGACGGGACCCACCCTGGATAGTTGAAATTTGCATTTATATAAGTCCTAGAATCGTCCTAGAAACCAACCTAGTCGTTAGAATTCTGTTACTTTCTATGTATTTTACATGACAGCATATTCAATTATCAATAGAAATTCTAATCTCAAATCGTTATCTGAAGAATTTTAAATAACGTTTGAGAATTCCATTGGACAAACTTGCAAATCAATCACCGTATCTTTCTCGAATTATTTGATGATTATCTACGCAGTATGAATTAATAATACATGATAACTTATCTTAAGACTTTGGATTAAATGATTACTGATTATGACCATTCGTGGATAAGTAATACATAATATGTTATGATATTAATTACTATAGTCTCGTAATATAGTCACACCAAGGTACTCGGTATCCAAGGCAATTTCACACCTGATAGCTGGTGTTAAAGTGCTGCACCTACCATTAAGTGGGGGCCAGGTAGACAGTAGTCACTCTCGCCAAATCGATAGAAGAAAAAACAAAAAGATAAGCGTTGGAGGTTTTTGAAACTGAATGAGTCCTTGTTTGTCGGCGTAGTGGTAGTGAACGCGGCCGCTACTACTATCCCCGCTTGAATAATGTATATTTGCATTGGTCCTGGTGTGTCTATGTATAATATGTATGTATTTACAAAAAAAGTATCTAAGTATGTTTATCCGCATGCAGATTTCATAACATAAGCTAGTTAAGCTATGCTTACCATTGATCTAGATAGCGTTGTGTGAAATGTTGTGGAATATTTATTTATTTATTTGTGGAATATGCGTGAATGTCTTCTGCATTATGTTTAGGTACTGCGTATCTTAATATTATCATAATCATCGCTCTCATAGAAATTTCAAAGATGCGTCCAAAGTTTGACCTCGAAATCCGCTTTTTCAAATTCAAATTCAAATTCAAAAAATCATTTAAGTATTCCATAAAAATATTAAATTTGTTTGGAATCGTCATTATTTTTTCCCCTACCGTGCAGTGCCTGACATGGCAACTACTGACAAACACTGTCAAAAAACTCAGTAGGAATCCTTTTTTAAAAAAAACGTCGTCATGTATGTACAATCATTTTCTTGTGTTGACTTAGAGCTACCTAATCCCAAGCATTTTTGTCATTCAAATAGTCTGAAATGTTATAATATGCTCTGCTACACAATTTGGCCTTAATTGTTGTTTTAAATTTATTTATGGACAATGTTCTAATTTCATTGGGAAGTTTATTGTAGAATCTAATACATTGCCCCATAAAAGAGTTGCTTATTTTTTAGAGACGAGTAGTATGTAACACAAGATTACCTTTATGTCTAGTATTTATACCATGTATATCACTCTTTTTAGTAAAGGAGTCTATGTTGTGTTGTGTTGTTTTTGTTTGTGGGCTTTTACGAGTGTGACTGTTGTCTAACATCCGAACCCTAAAAGGAAAGGCTCGTCCGTTGATCAGCAGGTGAACTTAAGCAGGTGATGTTCACTTAGGCCTCAAAGATCTTGACGCCTAAGGTTAAAGGCATACCCTCTTACCTATTATTGGGTTGCAAACGCATGCAAACGTCCATAGACCATTTCCCATCAGGTGGGCCGTATGCTTGTCTGGCCACCTGAGTGGCATAAAAAAAAGAATATCCACAATTATTTTCACCGCTGCATTAGCTCCTTACTTGGCCGCCATTGGCACGAATCCAACCTTGTGTCGACTAGACTTTAACTTATTTATGGCCTGATAAAGTGTTTTGTTATCGGTCACTGAACTTGAACTTCGATAATATCGTGTGAATGGCTCAAAATCGATTAAAATCCGCTACATATGTAACGATGTTAAGCGTTTATATCGATTTCAAAGCGCATAATTATGTTTGTTATATATTATAATTCTGTTTCCCCCTACGCATAAAGAATGGTGTGATGTAAGTTTGACATGTCTATGTCTATGTCTGTGTGTGTGTGTGTGTGTGTGCGAGTGTGCGTGTGCGTGTGCGTGTGCGTGTGCGTGTGCGTGTGCGTGTGCGTGTGCGTGTGCGTGTGCGTGTGCGTGTGCGTGTGCGTGTGTGTGTGTGTGTGTGTTTCTTTGGCATCGCACATCGCAGCTCCCGAACGAAGGAATCGTATTTTGATATGGTTTCTGGTCATAATTATCCTGTTCTTCTTAACCAAGATTAGTTCATCGTTTTACGTCAATCGCAAACAGACAAGAATGCCTAGAAAAATATTTTCAAGTTCAGAATTATAAATTTACCATAACTTAAGGTTTTCTTTTTAATATTCCATTTCACATCGATCATTAATTTGCAATTTTACAACAGTATTTGACCCAGTAGGCAATACAGTCAGCATTAGATTAATCTTACTACATACTTGAGGCATGCTATGATGGCCGTTTTGATAACTAAGTTACGATATTGACCGATTAAAACGGTCTAGTCATCTGTAGTTGAGTTGATAAGGTAGTAGATAAGGTGGTATTTAGTGGCCGTGTAAAAAAAAGAGAGAGCAAGCAAGCTATGCCAAGTTCTCTTAGTACTTAACGGCCATCATACTGTGCCGGTAGTGTAGCCAAGTACTCAAGAAGATCTAAATATCATGCTGACTACCTATACCCCTTATATAGGTAACCATGCCAGTTTTGTATGGATGTATCACTGTCAACACCTATTAATCCATCTAGCCATGTTTATTCACTCACATAAATGGTCGCTGCTACAATACCGTACCCTAACATGCTAGGACAATACGTGCGATAATATTGTGTCCACATCGGTGTCGATATTGTCACGGGCAGGGAAGCCTTTCAAACGTAACTAGGCCATACAGATGTAAGGGTGAGGTTTTATTGTTGTGAAAGAGCGGGTAGTTGAAGTAAAATACATGTAATATAATGTATGGTGTAATAATGGTGTTATTTGTTGACTTATTGGTTTAAACATCATCATTCGTAGTTAATTAATACCATCATTTGTAATATGATACTATGTATGTTCAAACTCAATTTAAATTGTTTCTGTATAAATATACTGAAATACTGAATGGCGGTCACTGTCCTTTGGAGTGTACCGCAGCTTACCGTCAGGCGGGGTGCTATCAATTTCACTACCTAAGGCCCATATTCTAGAATGTCTGAGGAAAAATGTGTGGACAATCTGCCAGACAACCTATCAAATTTGGCAATGATGGGTAAAAAGTCTTTTCTCAGAGAAATCGAAATTTAGCCAAGTGACATGTACAGTCGAAAAAATCGATAGAATCCCACCTTTACATACAACTTTATATGTTAAGGTGGGATACTATCGATTTTGTCGACTGTACATACGGGCCTAAATATATTACAAAATTAAAGTATCTGAAGTTGTCTTTCTATTGTATGGATACACGCCTATTTTCCTCATAGGGGTAGGCAGCCCGCTATTTGCTTCTTCCTTTTCCTATTTCATGCAAACCCGTCGTATTGTATGAGTGATGAGATGTAGACGAACAACACGTGGGGCGTAGCAAATTATTTTTCACAAAACGACAGCTAGTATTAACATAGAAAAATACGAACGCCTATGCAATGTAACCGCAACCTAATACTTTTTACAAGAGCCAATACGAAGCGGCCGTTAAAATAGATTACGTTTGTTAGTCTGCAAATGGATGACACATTAACTTATATATTGAAACCTAAATTCCCTACTGTAAGGTGTATTTTCCTTTGAGCCATCTTTTTGTATATATCCTATACATATTTTACTATCCATTAGCCTATATTGAAACTTAATTTCACTGCCATCAGGTTTATTTCCCTTTATAATGATGTTCTAGGTATATTTTGCAAAGTGCTGACATTAGCTTTTAGGTGATTGATATATTTCGATCAGTATTAAGCTGTTTAAATCCATCAATTTGTTTATTGGTGCGTGAGCAAGATAAGTTTGCGGAAAATTCGACATTAATGTTATTAGGTACTCTCTTTATGTTCTGGAAGGGTTAGTGTTAGTGTGTACGATAGAAAATTGATAGGATTAAAACTCAAATTGTTATGCTTTATAATGAAGCCTCCGTGGTGTAGCTGTAGTGAACGCGGCCGCTGCGCAGGAGGCGCGGTTTCGATCCCCGCTCAATACAAATATTTGTATGCATGAATATGGTCTGGTCGTGCCTCGGAGAGCACGTTAAGCCGTCGGTCCTGGTTGCCATGTAAACATCTATAACAGCCGTTACGAGTAGCAGGAGCCCTCAAAAGTCCAACAACTGGTCTAACTGCAATGCTTCGATATCGTTGTTGGGTTGTGGAGGTCAGATGGCAGTCGCTTTACGGAAAATGTCGAAGTTTAGCCGAATCCGCAGCGGGACTGGTGAAAGCGGACCCCAGGCTCCAAACGGTAAAAAAAATTTTTTTGTTGGAAGTGGGCAGAGTTAGTGTTTCTAATTCAGCTTGTGCTTGTTGTGGATTGGATCCTGAGGATCTTTGTGCTAATTTCTATGCTAGATTCCTAGATTCAAAATGTTCAATTCAGCTAAATAAACTGCTTGTTTTAGAAATACGTTCCAATTGGTAGTGTAATGGCCAGGATTCGAACCTGTGTCCTCTCAATCATAACTCCTCAATCACTAAGCTACCAACGGTTGAATTACCGCTAGGCGTTGTAATTGACGAAGTTCTAATAGATGCTTTGATATTTTGAAGACGTTATGAAATATCTTACTAACAGTGCGTATACGCGTAACGAGTAAAACACTGCATTTTATTATTAGTCGTTTGATCCCCGACCTCGACACTGTTTTCGCGGCACACACTACATTGTGTTAATGTAAATTTAGACTATTACCGTATACTTACACAATATGGTTGCTTAAATACAAACTTATAAAATTAGACTGTATTTTCATGAAGTTTCGTACTCGCTTTCGAAAGATTTGTTCCTGCGTAGAATAAAACTGCTCGCATCTCTGGTATGGCTTCGCATAGTACTTATTAGATGCTGTCGACAGGTTGCAGTGACGTGCGGTCCGCATTATTGGAAATCCGAGGTCACGAACGCCCTCGAACTTTTGCAGATGCGTAGAGATGTTGCTAGGCATCATTTTATCGTCTCTACTATGGTGAATGTTCTGATGAGCTCTTCCAATTAGTCCAACCCTCTCCTTTCTAACACAGGACAACACCTGCAGGGCTTAGATATCTCCCGCCAACGGTGCAGAATATTCCATCAAAAACCAAGCGGTGAGGTGACTCCTTTGTCGTACCATTAAGACCTGGAATTCACTGCTAGTTCACGTGTTTGCTTCTTCCTACAGGCCCGGGTTCCTCAAGCAGGGCATGAAAAAGCATCTGATAAGGTTATTATTGATGCGTGTTGGTAATGGTGACCCTCTTTCCGAGACTTTGCATTTAGCTTGCCATCAGTCGAGGTGTAGTCAAATTGACGTGTCCTATATGAAAAAAATATGTTTTTGTGAAGCCCATTTCTACAACGCTAAGTCATTGCAAAGCTATTTAACCGATGGATTATCAGATCAATGGCCATTTCAACGAATCATATCAGCAGTACATCACATGCCACGACATGGATAGGTTAGGTTAGAAGGGTGGGGCGGAGATCTCTGTAAGACTTCCACCATACTCTTTGTGTTGATTACTTCAGGTTTACTTTAGTTCCTTTCGGTCTCTTGGGTCCAGTTTCTGTCAGGCCCGGTTAACTCTCAAGTCTATTTCTTCGAATGTCCATTCCGTAAATGTCTGACTTCTGAGTCCATTTCCGTAAAGCTTTCTGGAACGTTTCGGAAACTGCTTATTTCCGAATTATTCACTGCACCCGATCACCACTTTGAGAGAGAGACGTCAAGACGCGAATTTCACCCGCGCGCGAATGCGGTTACGGTTTCATAAAAGGTTGTGCGTAATTGAGTAACAAACATCTTCACAATCTTTCACATTTATAATGTCAGTGAGAAGTAGGATTATACTATTGATGATAAACTAGCCTGTTAGTAATGTAGACAGTTTTAATAACATTATGAACCTTCCGTGTTCCCACACATTTTCATTAATTTTATCAAGTGGGCCTTGTTATAGATAGGATAACGGACGTGCGGTCTGTCAATATCAATCCATTTTGTGGTTTGGTCACTTTGATACGACATAATAAATTGTTATTGAAAATTATAAACTCTAAAGGTCAATTTTGCTAATTAAGCATGCATAGTGCATACATACATACGTCTGTAAATACGTGAAGGGGTCGACAGACGTGTATTGACACCCAAGTTTCGATATCTATCATTTTCTGGGTGAGCCTATGCCAGTATAGTAGAGGTATTCTGGATTAAGCTGCATTTTTCTAAAATTTTTTTGTTTCCGTCTATCGGGCTCTTATCTTGGGCTGTATGGTTACTGTCTAGTGGAGACAACAATTAAGGGATAGCCCTTAATTGCCTTTTACGATACTCACAGAAAGAGCTGGAGTGATTCTATTCGGGCCTGAGGGTGACGGGTGGAGCCGCCCGTCACCCTAGCAGAAGCAGGCCACGGCGGCGGCGCGCATCGTAGAACGATGGGCGCCTCCCCACACCGGGGTTGAGTCGGGGACCGCGTGGCCCCCTCTCCCGAGGAGGACCAGACCGAGAGGGATGGCCCTGGGTTAGCCGGGGTGCGAGGGATATGTCGCATGACAACCTCGCCTTTTAGGCGACCCAGAGATGGCGTGCGGTTTAGTCGGTTCGAGTCCGATATAACCTCCGGGTGGGGGTATCCGTGGGGATCACCCGCACGTAAAAAAAAAAGAAAAAAAATGAGTGATTCTATTCTACTCCACCGAAAAGCAACAGGCAGCAGTATGATGGTCAAAACTCTCTCAGCCAGGTGCGCTCACTGTTCGGTAAACGATCAGTGGGTTAAGTTACCTAGGCGAAGGTTACCATCGGGATGGGTGACTGTTTAGTGGTATTACATCTGAGTGCTTCCGTGCTCCAGGCACGTTAAAAGTCGGTCCCGGCTGTGGTCAACAGTCGTTAGGTCAAGACGGAGGCATATATGGGCGACCTGAACAACTCTGTCACAGATTGGCCACTAACCACACGAAAAGAAGAAGAAGTCTAGTCCACCTGTCAAATGTTAAAAATGGTATATTTGTGAAACAATTTTAAAGAAAGAACATTGACATCGTTATTGTATTTATAATTAGATTAGATGGAGGCAAAATTAATTAATTACCTAATTTTTATTACGGGAATTGCCCTCTTTTTATTGAAATACCTTTTGACATTTAATTTGATTTTGACAACCAATCGAATCGAAATAGAATCTTTATAAATTAAAAGTACAGTCAACACATAAATTGCATTTTTTCCTCATAAGCGACGGCGAAGGTGGTCTAGTGGCCAAGGCGTTGTTGAACTTGAGTCTCAGATCATTGTTTTGAATCCTGACCATAACATAACTATGTTATTGTCTGTGACCATGGAAAACAATAACTATGGCATTTAACTACATGCCATAGATATGTTATTTACGTGTGCATATGATTATAAGTTGTTCGGTTATATGTGAAGATGTAACATGCAATTATTATCATGCATGCTGTGAGTAAATGTATGTATGTATTATCGTGTGCCGTCGAGTAAATGGACCAGCTTACAGGTCTGTTAAGTTGGTTTGCGCCTCGATGAAGATGAGGCCCCATATACATTTTGGAAATCTTAATCTTCAAGTAAAATCTTAAGCAACATTTTTTTATTTAATTTATTAGGGAAAAAAATCTAAGTTTAAAACTAAACAATGCAAAACCCACACCTTTCTTCTTTACAGGTCTCATCTGGTTCATAGTACCGGTCTCCATGATCATCTGCAACGATGTGATGGCATATGTGTTCGGCTTCTTCTTCGGCAAGACGCCGCTCATCAAGCTCAGCCCCAAGAAGACCTGGGAGGGGTTCATCGGAGGCGGTTTCTCGACTGTTTTGTTTGGATTAGTGGTGAGTGGCTAATGTTTAGTTCATTAATAAGTATCGATTTTTGTATTAAAGTTATACAGAGTGAATTTTTGAAAAGAGACAGTAAAGATAGGTAACTTTATCGTTAAAGAAAAAAGTTCCTAGAAGACCCATCTATAACTATTTTTTTTTTCTGAACAGAATTAACAGATTTAAAAACATACAGTCGGCAGAAAAAAATGTTAAAATATGAAAATACATTTTAAGTCATGCTATTCAAGGGAGAGGGTCAAGACCATAAGTTTTCTTGTCAGGGTTGGTAGATCAAATGGCAGTCGTATCAGCGGACCTCGGGCTCCAAATTAAAATCTTTAGACGCAACTGCGAAATCGCTAATATGATGATAATGATGCAGCACACTGCAAGTCAAGCTGTGAAATGAACTCCCTAATGTGGATTTTCCAACGCGACTACAATATGGGGTTCTTTAACAAGGACATTAGGCAGGTTTCTTGAGGGTCGGCAGCACGAGTGTAACGCCCCTGGTGTTGCATACATACCGCGCACGTGGCTTATGCACGTACATAGGCCACGGTAACCATTTTCCATCAGGTAGGAATGCCGTGTACTTGTCTGCCACCGAAGTGGTATAAAAAAGACCATATTAAGAGGGCCGTACTTCAACTATCAAGTGTACATGTACTCGTAGGTATGCGTTGCTTTGGATGTCTTCAAATAAGATGCGTGAAGAAGCGCTGCAGTTGCGCGTTGTAGATCCGCTACCAATTTTCATACAATTTTTAGAAGCGGAACTCAGCGCCACAATGTATGATCCCCTATCATACATTGTACATACATACGCTTGTGGCGCTAAGTAGCGCTTCTAATAATTGGCTTAGCGACGCTTCTAAAAATCGTACGAAAATTAGTAGTAGTGCAACAACGCGAAAAATAATTTAAAGGCAGCCTTAAAGTACACTCTAGCGGTTTCCCGCGAGTTAATATTAACGGTGATTATTAAGAATCACTTCTTCCTCTCTGCCATCAAAATTAGCATGTTTTTAAATCCATACTAATATTATAAATGCGAAAGTAACTCTGTCTGTCTGTCTGTCTGTATGTTACGCTTTCACGCCTAAACCACTGAACCGATATTGATGAAATTTAATATAGGTGTAGATTAGACCTTGAGAAAGGACATAGGCTATGTTTGGTCGCGATAACCGACATCCACGCGGGCGGAGCCCAGGGCAAAAGCTAGTATTTAATATAATAGTAGGAAGCTAGGGTGAACTCCAGAAGGCACGGGTTCCCCTTTCAGATGTCAGATCATTATTCTTTACACCCTCGACAGATGCTATTTCACGACCCTGCTTAATTAATTGTAATGTTCCTTTTGTAATTACAGCTGTCGTACTGGATGTCCCAATACCCGTACCTGGTGTGTCCCATCGAGTACTCTGAGTCCTTAGGACGTATGACCATGGATTGCGAGCCGTCTCTCCTGTTCCGTCTCCACGAGTTCACTCCACCACAGTTCGTGCAACCCGTCATGAAAGTCGTGAGTTGACCGACGTTATTTTTTTATTTGTATTGTAGGAAATGTGTGCTAGTATTCATGTACCGTGTCTTTTAAGATACTGTGTCTTATAAGATACTGTGTCTAATAAGATACTGTGTCTTAGAAGATACAGTATCTTAGAAGATATTCAAAGGTTAACACATTGCATAATTAAGCAATGGATACTGTGCAGGTCAGTCTGAAGATAGGTGACCATTCTTAACGCATTCTGTGCCTCAGAGAGCACGTGAAGCCGCCAGTTTTGGACTCCCTGAATCTGATCTAACTACATAACTTCGTTATAGTCAGTGGATTGTAGTAAATAAATGGCAAAGTCTACCCTAACTGTGTTGAGAAAAAGATCCGAAGATGAATCTTACTCGTTACGTATTTATAAATCTAGCGGTTGTAGGGTTAAGGGATTAGCTTGCGTTTGCTACTGCATCGTCATAAAGAAGTTTTTGAGTTCAGTTTTGAGACGTAGCTTTTACGGTACATTAACAGATCGGCATGGAGAAGTTCAACATGTATCCGTTTATGATCCACTCTCTGTTCCTGAGCACCTTCAGCTCCGTCATTGGACCTTTTGGAGGATTCTTCGCTTCGGGATTCAAGCGTGCTTTCAAGATTAAGGTGAGTGTAAAACTAAAAGAGAAATCCTTACAAATTGAAGACCTTTCTCCCTTGTGAATTTTATTAGCATATTTGTCCGGTTAACATACCGGTTACATATCGGTTTCAATTATTGTACTACACCTGAAACCTTCACGCAAATGTAAACAATAAGTACATTGAATAATCAGTAAAATTACGTTTTATAAAAACTTAGAAAATTATATTTAAAAATCAATAGAAAACGCAATCAAATTTTCTAATGATTCTGAAGGTTAGCTTCCTCATGAAAACGTTAGTTGTTTTTGTTTCGACATGAAATACTGAATTACAATTCTGGTGCGCGTTTCTTTCTAATCGAATTGAAAACGTGGCAAATAGCAATTGAATACAGCAGCGCATCAAATGAGGAGAATCGAACATGGCTATTTATTGTTGTTAAATGTCTATGTCTATACTTATCATAATTGGGTTTAGATTGGTCGTTCTATAAGTCTATAGGAGAGGCCTATGTAAAGCAATGGACTATATGTGACCGATGATGATGATGATAATGAATATTATCACTCTTGTACAATTCCTAATTAATAAGTTCAACTAAGTTTTTTTTTCAACAACATAATAGTTGCGTCGGTTCTTATTTTATCGCTTTTATTTTCAATCATCTACCAAACCTAGATGACCTGACTATTAAATACTATGACGTCAAAAAAAAAAATACAATTTTCCTTATAACTTACACGTTTTGAGGTTTAGTAAAAAGTAACTAATTTGACTAGTCAGTCCAATACCCAATTGCAAAGTAATCGTGTCTGTTCATTGAAGGCTGATACAAAAATATTTATTTAATGGATTCTTGTCTTTACGATTTTGATGCGGTTTTTTTTGTAGATTTTTTTTTGCTAAATCTTAAAATGTTATATAAGTTTGATCGCAATCGGTTGAGTAAAACCGTACATGGGACTAAAAGTATATTCATACGGCACTGGTAATAAATAAATTGGCCATTGACGGACATCCATTAAGATTACTTGTATATCATTGTGCCCCATAGGACTTCGGTGACGTGATCCCCGGCCACGGCGGCATAATGGACCGCTTCGACTGCCAGTTCCTGATGGCTACCTTCGTCAACGTGTACATCACCAGCTTCATCCGCACCGCTACCCCACAGAAACTGCTGCAACAGGCAAGTACCAAACCTGGGACTTTATCTACAGCTTATCATCAATGCCACAGTACGAATAACATTCGAATTCATAACCTAGACGTGTCGAAAGAACGGAGCATTACGAATGGTTCACAGTAGACAGGCGGCCAATCAAAAAGGCTTCGTTCTCTCGATACGATTCCCTCCCTCCCCAATGCAAAGATATTAAATAAAGAAAACGAAACACAAACACTGTGTTTCAGTACATATTACCAAAATACCTGTATATGTTATCAAGCACCATTAAATGAATTTATATATTGTTAACAATTTGCTATAACATTATTATGTCATTTTTAGTTCCGCGTTTTGTCGTGGGACTTATTTTGTGGCGTTGACTCTATTTTTATTCCATCGAAAACTAACGTCAGCTTTGTTTAACAATAACGAATTCATTTTTTAAAGAAACTATTTCGCTTATCGTTTACCTCATATAATTCACAGGTGTACAACTTGAAACCTGAACAACAACTGCAACTGTTCTACGCCCTGAAGGAATCGCTGGAGCACAGGAATATACTAAACTTGGTTCCTTAGGCTCGCTTAGTTCAATACAGGTAAGTAGGTAGACGGCCAACAGTTAGGGCGCCTACACACTTCATCGATAACCTCTGCGTCTTGGACATAATAAAAAGAATTCTATCGTTACAAAAATTGAAAGTCAAGATTTTAATTACGGTCTAAATTCAAAATATAGTTTAAAAAAATTGTAAAAGAAATGAAAATTGTAATAAAATATTTTTTTTTAGAATCATTGAAATTAAACTACTTTTTAATGGATTTTACCGCGATTTATTTGCTATTATTTACAGTTAGCCCGACGTTTTGTATACTTTTCAGGAGCCATAGTTGCGGGGTGGAAATAAATCGTTATAATATCCGTTAAAATTAGTTTAATTTCGTGTAAATTTTTGGTGGTATCATATATGATACAGGTTATTGTTTTTTAACTAACTCATGTGATACAGTCTTATCACTTAAATTCTTTCAAAGCGCAGCGTTTGTTCGTGTAGTGTACAAGTTCTCTTACGTGGAACATATCTATCGTACCTTCAAATGGAATTCATTTTGTTCTAGTCTAATATTGTGTTTGTCGTTTACTTTGAAATCAATCACTGTGTTTCTTTCACAATAATCATTTATCTTTGCCAATGCAAATTGGAATATAAAACCGAAATAAAGTTTAAATTTTAATTCTTATCCGACATACATTAAGCCAATTGTTATACTATCTCTTTCTTTCTCTTCCAAATAAACAAGAGATAGTACAATAGTATATCTTCAAACTTCAAATTTAGATAAGCAATAGGTAATCAATTCAAAATTTGCTGAACAAATAACAATTCACAAAAATAAATTCGACATTAGTCTGGCAACGAATAGAATAAAAATTACCGAAGAAATTGAGCAGTTTCGATATGGAATTTGTATATGTTCAGCAATTTTCGTTGTTGATGAAATCGGGGCCTACCATGAAATGTACTTTCGAAATTACGCGCCCAAACGTAATTTAAATACTATGAAGTTACTTCGGGTTTAGAGCTTCAGCTTTCGATAGAACGAATGAATTGTCGTACTTGTGTGAGCCAATTTGCAGGATAAATGCGTTTCACAGTATCAATTCGCTTAATTTCGGTCCGCAAATTCGAATGTACGTGGTAGCCCTGCAGATATTATATTGTTTACAAAACAAAAAAAAAACAAACCAAAGAAAATCGAAGCAAACGACGACAACAATTGATAATGTAATGTAGTCGTAATTTATTTATCACCTGCATACATTATACCGTATTAGAGGTAAAATAATATTGAATTAAATATAGTGTTAAATATATTTCAAAAAAAACTTCCCTATTGTGAACGACTAAGTGTGTCATGATACTCATGATCTTTAGTTAAAAAAAAAATTATCTGTTATATTTTGATGTCTTTGTCTATACAAGGCTGTTAATCCACTGCGGCGCTTATGACAGACGTATTTTGTTTTTTATTATGTCAATTCTGCTTGGTTTGCAAAAGCAAACTAGTCAGGAAAAGTAAAAATTATTTGACAGTCAATGTTATTATTTAAACATGATATTGATATTTAAAAAACATTGTCATCTCGCCATTAATAATTTTATATTACATTTTACTTGACATTGGCAAAATTGCGGCGTTTTGCTGCAGATATTGAAGATGGTTGAAGTTGAAGTCGATATTTAAAAAATATAGTAAAATTTATCTAAATTAAACAATATTACTCAAATAGTAACGCGACCGTTTTTACGATAAATAAAAATCTGATGTGCATATAAAAATTACAAATGCATTGAAATACAAAAAAAAAGGTTTTTTTTAATATCAATATACAAGTATCTTTAAAGTCTACTATTAAAAACTTGAAAATATAAATTATTATAACCGTCATAAACACTGTTCCATGACACCTTTGGTAATATGTAACACCAGGCTCAACCAAGCGCTGCAGTGGGTTAGTACCTTAACATCTAAATTAGACATGATTACTGACCATAGTTATTTTTATTAAATATAACAAATAAATAAAAAATGTCCTCTCCAAATTGTGTTTAGTAACTAAAGTTATGATAAGTATTTATATTATAATTCTTCCTCGAATTTTCGGATAGCGAATGCCTCCATACATGTTGTACTGAATCTTAGAACCTTTGCAAATCGTAAAGAAATAAACGCAAGACCTCAAACATCCGTGACCTTCAAGCTGAGGGTCACCATTGGACCATTGTTGGTGTATGTAATAGTGACCTTCTTTCCTGAGATTGTATTCAGCTTAATATCAGGCGAGGTGAAGTAATATTGACGTGTCCTATAAAAAACTGAAATAATATCTGTAAGGAGGCAATTATTATACTCATTTTTCCTATAAATCAGTAAAAACAACAATAACGATTTTCAGGACAACTGATAGGTACTGCAGAATATGCGATTGAATTTTAGACTTTATCAATATAGATTTAAAGTTCGAAATTTATAACAAAAGATTTCATTTCATTTTTTCATTCACTCAACAAGATGCCATTTAACTTGGCTTGATGGTTAAGGAGTCTTCCATACGATCGAGAGGTCCCGGGTTCGAATCCTGGCCATTACACTCCCGACGTGAACCCACATCTAGCACAAGCAATTTACCTTAGTTGGAGGTGTAAGAGGGAATATTAGTAATTTCAGTTGCTAATATTCTTCATAATAAAAAAAAAAGTTTAAACTTTAATGTCATAACAATAAAGTCTAAAATTTAATGGCATTTTTGCAGTATTCGCACTGGTTGAATCAGAAAAATCGGGGTCCTAGTCTTGCGTTTGTTTTATTACAGAATAGATAGTCTTTGTATGTCGTATGTACCTATTAGCAAATGTTTCATGTTTTTCTATACTGACGTACCAATATAATGCTATTTGTTGACCTCCAGGGGTCTGTGACGCTTAGATGACAGTGTACCTCGACTTTTATACATACAATTACAATATAAATACCGCTAAACATGGGTGATTTATTCATTAGTACCATCCCAGCATTAGTCTCGATTGCAACTTGTACTTTCAAATTCAGAATCCAATCTCTTACATTATTTTTTTTACAACTTAGGTGGTAGACAACCGCACGGCCCACCTGTGCACTACCAGGGGAGTCACACTCGTGCTGTCGACCCTGTAAACACAGATAGTTTCTGTGCCGTCAGTGTAGAAGACAAAGCAGGATTAGCCTTAGGTCCTCTCACTGACAGCACAAAAACACTCCAGTGAACTCTGGCTACCTTACTCATCGCCGGGAACACAACACGATGTTATTATTATTATATTATTATAAACACTCTCGAAGCCGAGGGCCCCTGGTAGTACTACAGGTACACTACAATATGGCATAAAAAATATCACAGACTTGGCGAAAAACTTTCACAATATCGTAATTTTTTCTTGTCAATGTTTAGTTTACCCTGAATATAGGGAATATGCATGTTTTGTTTTTATATTTTTAAATGATTATTTACATCATTATTTCAATATTAAAAAAGAAAAAATGTTTTAAAATAGTAGGCTGATATCAGCTTTTCAAACGACCGCCATGTTGGCGCGCTTTTCGTGACGTCAATGTACATGACAGCTAACAACTACATGATGTCGTGAATAGTTGCAAAAGTGTTTTGGATTGTATAATATTCATATTTTGTGTTTTACTTTAATTTAATAATGCAACTTGACAATTATGCACAACAAATAGACACCAGACGACATAAATGTAAAATTTTTCATTATGGGATATGACGTCAAAGTACACTCCGAGTCGGAACACCATTGGTCGGAACTGTGTACCAATAGCGTTACGTTTATATCATTTGAATTTCTCTCTCAACTTACGCACTTTTCGGCAATTATTTTCGTAATCAAATCGTAATTTAATTTAAAAAATATAAATATGTACGCAAATCTAAATGGAAAGACCACGTGTTTAAAAAAAAAATGGGCGGTATTTGAATCACATGCATATTCCCTATTACCAGGTGCCTTTGGCTTCGGGAGCGTTCCCTTAACACCCGGTATAAGGGCGGAAGTACTTCCCCAGTCGGACTGCTTAATTGGGACGGATATTAAAATTTGTTCCCTTGATATCGCTTATCTTGGCTGTTAAGGAAGCTACTGATGTCCGACCTCGACAGCTGCCGCAGTCTCATTTGTTAATCAGGACCTCGCATTTTTCATAAAATCAAAACAGTATTTATAAACATAATAGTATTTAATTTAATATTATTACTTCGGGTATATCATGGCTGTGTTTTTTTTTTTACAATTTATAAAATATACCGAATAGTTTTTATATGATTTAATAATTATATTTTTCAGAATAGTGAACATATCGTACATTACTTCAGCCGGGTTTCACAAACATGATTCATTGATTAAGATTTAAATCGCAGTTTACTTTTATTTGATATCGGTTCCTATTTATTGAAGAAATCATCTCTTGTTATTTATTTTGTCGACTCAAACAGCAACAAACAACCCCACCTACGATATATATTTGACTAGCTTTTGCCCGCGGCTCCGCCCGCGTGGATGTCGGTTATCGCTATAATATCGGTTATCGTTATAAATTGTAGCCTATGTGTTATTCTGATGTATAAGCTATATTATTGTTAAGTTTCATTAAAATCCATTCATTAGTTTTTACGTGAATGAGTGACAAACATCCCATCTATCCATCCATCCATCCCTAACTACAAACAATCGCGTTTATAATATTAGGATGAGTACTTTTTTAATATTAATATCAACCTAGTTTAGCGGTATATATAATAAATTTCTTTTTTTGGATTACACAGGGAATATTGCATTTGTATGTATGCTTTAGACTGAATTACGAACGACTGTTCTTGTGCTAAAGAATTTTTAAACGTTTACTTTTGGGACGAACATTAAATTATGAGAAAAAATCAGATATTTTGAGCCATCTACATCAATTGTCAACTGTTTATACATTGTTGGCAGTATTTTTAGCAATGTCTTGTGTGTCAAGCCTTAGAAATCATTTCGTTCTAAAATTTGTAATTAAGAAACGAGTAGTGCATGTGGTAGATATTTTATCACTATTAATAGATGGTAAAAATGAATAATGGAATTGGACGTGCAGGCTGCAAATTCGTTTATACTCTGCAAAATTACTTAGGTTATTGCAAACGCGTCTCAAAAATGTAAATCTGTTCTAAAAATTATTAGTTTAATTCAACATTCTAAATATGACGATTTATTTTTCATTATAATAAAAAAAATTATCAGCGTTACACTAATGGAACTTGTTAAGTTTGGTGATGTTTTTTTATTGTGATTTTTATGTAACGTTGGTATTCTCATGTTGATTTGTCGCTTTATGTTATTTTAATGCTCGTTCGCTAGCTTTTAGTATTGTTTATAGCATTTGTTAGGTTAATTTTTAGTTCTTTATTATTTTTAACATCTGATAAAAAAGAGTTGTGCAGACTAGTCGGAGACAACTCTGCACGGCCACTTATTTTCTTAAAAACTTTTTGAAAATATTTAAGGTAAATTTCCTATTTCCCTATTGATAGTAAATTGTAATTGCTAGTAAAAAAATAGTTTCTTCAATTTGTTTTTCAATTTTAGATTATAATTATTAATTAAAATATATATTTTAGTCTCAAATGACTACCAAATTATAACGAGTAATTGGTTTTGACAAAATGACTTGTTTATTTTTGTCGGTCTTATATTCTACTGTTTTGATGTTTGTGATACACTTATATACCTATCTACGAATAATTTATCTACAACCCTCCCCAATGCAAAGATATTAAATAAAGAAAACGAAACACAAACACTGTGTTTCAGTACATATTACCAAAATATCTGTATATGTTATCAAGGACCAATAAATGGATTTATATGTTGTTACAATTTGCTATAACATTATTTGCCATAGGACAAACTACGGTGTTCGTTTGAGATAGTTTATATGTTATGTAAATTATTTGCCGTTAACTATTCTCAAAATATTTAAATATATATTGTATTGTTTGCGTGTGAGTAAAATGTTCTTGTAAAAATATACTTGACGATGTGTGCACCTGTGTTGATTCGACTTGATGTTTATGTACAGTCTACAAAGGATATAAGTGAACACATTTTCATACTTTTTATGAAAACGTGCTTTCTTATTATTACTTGCTGATTGTACCTACCCCTTTTAGCACCAACTCATGCTCCTAGTATATCTGATATCTGGTTTCTCTGGCTACTAAGGCTCACGCGGTCCATTTCTTTTTGCAATTTAATATATATCAACAGTAGATTTGCACATTACATTTGCTTGCTCAACTAGAAAAAATCCAATCAAATGTATTAAGTCATAATGCAGAGTTTTTAGAAACTGCAAATTCACTTACAACTAATAAATACTTAACTTGCTTGCCTAATACTCATATAATATGAATACTAATACATATAACTATATACGGTAACATTTTACTCCCACCACACCCTCTCGCGTTACTATATTCTAATAGTATTAATAGTATTGATGTTATAATTAAGATAGCTGTGTAAAATGCGTTGTGCTAAATGTTTAGCGTATGTGATAAATATATTCAATGAGCTATTGGTATAACTAACATTGGCGAGGG
Organism: Eilema caniola; assembly: GCA_949126895.1. NCBI lineage: Eukaryota > Metazoa > Arthropoda > Insecta > Lepidoptera > Erebidae > Eilema > Eilema caniola. The sequence goes on from OX421467.1 coordinate 24,237,730, forward strand.
GTCCCTGTAACCCTATTCCTACCAGCTTACTCTTCAAAGGGAAGCCGTAGTAGACATGTCTTTTTAATTCCATACAAAATTTCTGTGGACGCTCTAAATGTTAAGATTATTTTTCATCGGCTTCCCTTATGAAAACTGTTTCCCTTCACTACTAATAACTAAATATGTCACAAACAGCTTCAAATGTGACTGCTTGTAATGAATTCAACCCTATTACGTGGTGGTGTTGTACTAATACATCTCTGCTTACCATCACACGATATGGATGTGAATGTCTTAGTTATACTATTAGCTCTCAAATACCTACCAAATGATTACCAGCACTGCTCCATTAGATCTGTAAATTCGTCACAAATATGAAGATCTTCATTCAATTATAAAAATAATCGTATTTTAAACATCCTGTTACTTTATTATGCACTACATATTATTATTATTACGTAAAGAATTTCTTTACTTACGTGCGGGCAATTCCCCACCCCCTTTCAGAGCCGGAGGGGGAGATTATGTCGGACTCGAAGCGACTAAACCGCGCACGCCGTCTGTGGGTCGTTGTGTTAGGCCAAAGGTGAGGTGGTCGACGACATATCCCTCGCACCCCGGCTGACCCAGGGCCATCCATCTCAGTCTGGCTCCCCTCGGACGACTAACCTGCCCTATTAAAAAGTTTGTTTACCTTTAATTTTTAAACATTCTGAATGCTCAATGCGAGTTCTTTCATTTGATGAGGCCGTTAAGCTGAGTGCCACCATTGTAACTTGGTTGGTAACCCTCTTTCCTGAGACTTTGCCTTAAGCTAACCATCAGGCGAGGTGAAGTAATATCGACGGGACCTGTATATTTATTTTAGTATATAATAAAGTAATGGTGTGCTTATAATACAGCAACTTGTACCTTTGTACCTACCCACTAATTATATTGTCTGTATTGTAGATTTAGACGTGTTTTATGATATAAATTATTTATTGGATATGTGAAGGTAAATAAATGAACCCTAAAAACATGTTATTTTTTTATTTATTCCAAAGGCCTTCGATCCATTTTCCAAGACAGGCGGGGTCAGCTTTAAGTTTAAGTACGGAAGGACTGAACTTAAATATTTTCCGTGAAGCGACTGCCATCTGATCTCCACAACCTACTGGTGATATCAAAGTTCTACAGCCTCAACGTGGCGACATAGACAAATCTCTTAATTTTTCTACGATGAATGAAATCGCTGAACATACGTCCCGATTGAATGAAATTTTTGAAGCATTTACTATGCTAACTTTTCAAATCGATTAAGATAGGAAGATTACATAGGGACTCTGACCATTGAGCCACCGAACCACGCCTGAAGCTATCCAAATTCTTCTATACTACCGTCTTAGGGCGACTGTGGGAGCCTCAGGATAGCTTCAGGCGTGGCTCGCTGGCTCAGTGGTCAGAGTCCCGCTGTAAGGGAAAGATCGCTGGTTCGAGTCTCGCCTGAGCGATTCACCTTTTCCTATCTTAATCGATTTGAAAAGTTAGCATAGTAAATGCTTCAAAAATTTCATTCAATTGTTTGGGCGGAGTCACCGAAAAACAATGTTTAAAAATGATTGCAACATCATTCATTGTTTCCGATAGTTCGTATGAATGTCGGTAGATGGCTCCCGCCGTCACCCTGAAACGGTAGTTTAGGAGAATTTGGATAGCTTCAGGCGTGGCTTGGTGGCTTAGTAGTCAGAGAAGCATTTACTATGCTAACTTTTCAAACCCATTATGATAGGAAAAATGAATCGCTCAGGCGGGACTCGAACCCGCGATCTTTCCCTTACAGGGGGACTTTGACAACTGAGTCACCGAGTCACGCCTGAAGCTATCCAAATTCTTCTATACTGGGCGACGGTGGGAGCCTCAGGATAGCTTAAGGGAAAGATGGCGGATTCAAGCCCCGCCTGAGCGATTAAATTTTTCCTATCTTAATGGATTTGATACGTCAGGATGTACCTACATATACCTCTTCGACTTCGTTGATCGAAGAGAATACTAAGCCGGCATGTCGAGGCTTCTGTACTATTTATACAGTCAGATATGCAAAGGAACTGATAAACTTATTATAATGCTACATTACAGAAAATTATACAAGGGCGTTTTAGGGAGCGTTCTCGTGAAATGACAGTAAATTTGTATCCATCGCCGCCAACTAGCTTAATCAGCCGTTAAATTAACTGCCTGGGCTCTATACTAATCGGCGCCGTTCAATTAACGGCCTGAATGGTGTTTAGCCATTTAATTAAGCGGGTAGGCAAATAGCTTGGATCGATAACGTTTAACTACTTACCTAACCATTTCATTAAACAGTTGGAAAAAAGACTTATTACTGCATGGATATAAAAAAAAGAACTAAGGCTTCATGCGGGAGCTATATTCGCTCAGCTCCGCTCCCGCCTTAGCCTTCTAACGTAACGTTACCAAGTCGGACTGCGTAGCTCTCCCAATAAACCTATCACTAATTTTCTGTGAATACACCTCTGTCTACCCCCACGGGGACTTACAAGTGTAATTATATGTATATGATTTTCTATCTTAGTTCAAGGTAGTGCCCCATCTTACGATTGACCTAAGCATTAGCCAGCCAGGTTATTAAATGATGTAATTAAACGAGACGGCTGAATATCATTCAGGCCGTTAATTGAAACAAATTTGACACAAATTGCGGACGGATGGGTACCACCGTGCACGATTGCGAAAACCCTCCCTAGTAATCCAATCTCGGTTGGATTGCGTTCAGGGGCCTGCAAGTGCATAGCCGGGCAGGGGGATTGTGTTCTCAGCACTATTGGGACCGGTGGGTGTCACGCGATGCTGCGACGACATTCCTCTATTGATGAGGCCGTCACGCTGAGTGCCACCATTGTTAACATGGTACGCGTCTGTAATGGTGACTCTCTTTCCTGAGACTTTGCCTTCAGTTTACCATCAGGCGAGGTGAAGTCAAATTGACGTGTTCTAAATATAAATAAAACTACAAATCTGTTACTTAATAAATAAGCTGCGTAACTCCAAACACTCGTGAAAGTGTCGCAACATCTAAGAGTTTATCCAACCGATCACAATCAGTATGCGGCGCACTGTCTGTTCCACTTGAAGTGAGATATCTCTGATTTCCTCTTCTATTAAAGTTTGCTGCGAACGATAAATGCTTTCGCTTTTATTCAGATCGGCGATGTTAGATGCGTTTAGAATTGTACTATCTTTGTAATATTGTTCTGTGTGCGGTTCCATTGTTGAGTCAGATACTACTTAACTGTTGCTTGTTATTGTATAGCGACAAAATAAATATCACAGACAAGAGGAAGCTAACTAAATATGAATGATATCTAGTGAAGCAATATTTACCACATACGTTCGTATGTATTCTACAGTTACAATAGCTTTTCGTGCGAAAAAGTTATGTTAGCCAATGGTTGCGAATAAGAATTTTTTTTTTATTTCAACTGGTGACGAAATTTTATCAAGATGTCTAATTGCAGTTAAGAAAAAAAATATCTTAGGTCGCTAGTGGTTGCGAATTTTTTTTTACAATTTCTTGGTACGCAACTAGTTTCGAATCACAGTTGTGAATCCGGCTGGAGGGTAACTTCTAGGCATGTGTGCTCCTGCTCCCAAGCGGCCATATCATCACTTACAAATGTTACCAATATGTTATATAGTGGTCATATTACAAACGCTAGCCCACTATCAATTAAAAAAGGAAATCCTTTCAGATACTTTTGATAATTTTGACGTCGGCTTTACCACTATTACCCACTTTAACCAAACGATATACCACTATTGGCAATGGAAACGCACACCAGCCACGCAATATTAAACGAGATCTGATTGCGCAAGCGCTGCGTGGGAACTGCGCACGTCCTAAGTATCTCCTGTAGTAAACTCTGCACGGAACATACTTCCGTATCGTCTCCTATTGCAATATTACTTTAGCTTTAGTAATTGTGCTCTGGCCTAGTGTGGGATCCAGGATCCTTTTGTTATGTAATACAGAAGTAGTGAATATTCGTGACTCATCGAGATATAGTCCTTTTCTTGAAGGTTTGAAGGTCGTATCGGTCCGGAAATACCGCAGGCGACAGTTCATTCCACAGTTTAGCCGTGCGAGGCAGGAAGTTTCTGGAGAAACGCACAGTTGAGGACTGCCAACCATCTAAGTGGTGAGGATGAAAATGTTGTCGCGTAGGGCGATGGCGGAAAGATGCGGCAGGGATTAATCCGAACAATTCCTCAGAGCACTCCCCGTTGTACATGCGATAGAAAATGCAGAGCGAAGCTACATCTCCACGCAGCGCCATGGGGTCAAGCCGATCCGAAATACGGCAGTCGACAATTCGAGTCCCTCGTCGTTGGATACGGTCCAGAGGGGCAAGCTGGTACTGAGGTGTCATGAGAACAGTATTGCATGTGAGAGCGAACCTGTGCCTTATAGAGCTGAAGGCGGTGGGCCGGTGTGAAATACTGCTTGATCTGTTGAACACACCAAGCTTCCTTGCCTTACCCTCTAAATGGCCGCGAAACTGGACCTCGCTCGAGATCTCGTCGCCAAGTATTCCTAGACAAGATGTGGCAGTCAGGGGAGTATCCTATAGCGAACTAGTCATATTTACTATTTAGTCTTATCGAGAAGTAGTCCTGAAGCTTCTAAGCCATTTTGGCTAGTAGGTACTATCTAAATTTGACTCGATGAAAGGGCAACCAAGACGGACCGAGCCAAATCTTACCGTAATAGGAATAACCTCTTGTTATCTTCCGTATTTGATATACTTAAGTAATTTTTATTTTGTCATCTTGAAATCCAAAAAGTAAAATGCGTACGTGAGACGAAAATACGGCGAGGAAATTGGTTAGGTATTTAAGTGTATAGAAAGCTTCTGCATATCCCTTCTGAGATACAAGACTTGAGTATAAATGTAGGTATGTTGTGTATGAATATCCTCCACTGGATCAAGAGTCGATCTTCAAGAGACCTATAGAGCTGTGAACATGAGAGTATCCTTCCTTTATTCGAGCGCCAATAATGTTGGAGCTCGTTCTTCTTTCTTCTATACAGCTACGATTACCTTCTGACTCCCTTTTCACCGAGAAGAAAACCTACACCAGATCCTTGTCTACAACTCAGCAGGTGAAAATGTCACGGGTCTCGAATATTTTGTTGACAAATACTTCTAAAGAAGCAATACAGTGAACAAGCGCAATATTATCACCCACAAAATAATTTCCTATTAACGCAAAGGAACTCGAAATTACACCAAGACCGTACAGAATTGTAAATAAAAGACAATTTACTTCGTTCATTGGACATCGCCCACATCCGTTTTCCTCGCCGGAGTCTGAAGGCTTCATGCGGGAGCTATATTCGCTCAGCTCTATTGTGGCCCATCCCTATTGTGTAACAATCACATCCTGTATATCAGACAATGGACACTAAACTATGTATTTATGATGATAGGATAAAAATTATCTTCAAATTACGACTATGAACATTTTTCATCCAGTTTTGATAAAGTGGCCCCTTGATAGCAATAGACTCATCCGTATTAGGATACGTGGGACTGAAAAATTAATTAATTTTATTTATACCACTCAGGTGGCAGACAAACATACGGCCCAACTTATGGAACGTGGTTACCGGTGGCCTATGGGCGTATGCAACAACAGGGGAGTTACACTAGCGCTGCGGACCCTGAAGAAACCTTCAAATGCCTTTCTGGAAGAAGCCCATATTGTAGTTTTCGCGCCGTGGTCCTTGGTCATCTAGCTACGCCACTGGTTCAACTATTTCAAAAGCAGAACTACTAATCCTTTTAATAGTCATTCACTAAGAATTACCTAACAGAAGTAACCAATGGAAAATCTCATGAATACTACACATAGCCATAGGTACCTACTAACAAACATTAGAAACATCGTCTAATTTTAAATAAATAAATAAGCCAGTCCAAAAATATCCAGAACGGTTCTAACGCCTAACAAAAGATAGTTAAAACAATATAGAATTAGTTTACATAATTACATGACGAGTAGAGATGCAACGGATAGTTGTTTGGCCGGATACCGGATACCGGATATTCGGCCTGATCACCGGCCGAATATTCGGCCGGCCTAACGATACCTTCATTTTAGTTTGGCGGCGCGGGCGCGTCGTGTAGGTTTCAACCTGTTACGTATTGTAGGTTTCGCGGGTTTTATTAGTACAGTGTACGGAACTATTTCGTATGCAGTACACGTGCACCCCCTATTTTGTTAAATAGATAAGTTTTTTTTGTGTTTAATGTATAGGGTAATGTATACGTAATTGTGAACTCGTACTTCATTCTGTGTATTTATTTGTTGTTGTTTGTTGTTGTTTTCTTGTATACTAACCATTTTTCAAAGTTAAATACCAAACAGAATCACTATTCGGTATCCGGCCGGATAGTGTGCAACTATCCGGTATTCGGCCGGATAGTAAAATAATGGCCGGATAGGCCGGATACAACAACCGAATATCCGTTGCATCTCTAATGACGAGAACTCATTTTCAAAGGCTAGATATGTGCGGAAAAGAATTATATTTAGCACATTGTTAAATTCATCCATTTATTTCCAGTTCAATGCCAAAATAGGGGATTTCCAGAAAGCGTGCAGTCGTAATTAAGTAATAATAAATATTACTTATCCACCAAAGCATAGCGTAATTTATAACAACTTTTCAGAGGTATTTCAAAGTTTGAAAATATTTTTATAAAATAATTAGATTAGTTGATTGCATGAGCGTGCTATCCGTACTTTTTGCGTTGGAATGACTTAAGAATGGACACTGGTATGAGTTAATAATAGACGAGGTAAGGAATACACTTCTGGGATGATTTAAGAAATGTAATAGTTTTAGCGGGATGAATTAAATGAATACGGAACAACCCGCACGAAAGTTTTGATTCGTTTTGTCGCAGTGTGGTTAAATACACAATCGGTCAAATTCATGGAAATAGCTATTCTTTATTATAGTAAAAAAAACAACAGTAAAGCTTCAATATAGCGAATAGTCAACATTTTAAGTTAAGCGTAATTTTGAGTAATAAAGACAAAATGGAGTATGTTTTCTTCGTGTTCTATAATTATTAGTTTAACTGTTTAAGAGTTTTATTTTCCAATGTTGCGCGTTGTGAACAACTAGTTTAAATATGAATAAGTACCAATAGCATTAGTTCACCTTTGTTAAGCTGTTACTATTTTTACTGATTTATTATTGTGTTTACTGTGTTTCGTGCAATAAAGCATATTATTATTTTAACTTGCGTTAAGGAAAATCCGACGATTAATTGTGCCCAAAGGCTACAGCTTCCAATGCTTGTAAAAGCTTGTACTTTCTCTATGACTTGCCGACTGTCAGTACACAATGTATTGATCCTGATATCACACATATCATACACTAGGTTACTGCTATAGATTTTGGAATTTGGTGCATTGGCGGTACCTTTTTGCGTGCAGTAATTCCCATAAAGCATTTACCTCGTGCCCCAACCAAACCTTGGCTATCTCTGGTCTTCAAGATTCCCCATTTTGCCCTGGAGAGGAGGCCCGCATCGCGATGTCACCGGCCAACTTCTGCTACGGTGACAGGCGGATCCACCTATTGGAAGTTTGAATTACTACCATTCAAACTTCCAATAGACGGAGCCGCGTGGGGCTATGGGCTCTACCAAGATTATTCTACACCTGCTAGTTAATTAGACGAGGCTAAACCTGAAGGGAAAGCTTGTGTCAGTCTTGTCTGTCAATCAACATGTGTCCCGGTGCACTGAAGATTGGATGGACACACTAAAATCATTATTTTACAGGCTCTGTGGCGTAGCGGTAGAACGTTCGACTGCTACGCAGGAGGCGCGGGTTTGATTCACGCTCAGTGCAAATATTTTTTATGTATGAATATAATATATTATATTCATGCATAAAAATATTATTTGTATTGGTCTGGGTGTTCTCATGTATAACAAAACAAAATGTATCTAAGTATGTTTATCCGCATTCTAGATTCCATACCACAAGCTAGTTAAGCTATGCTTACCATGGGTCTAGATAGCGTTGTGTAGAATGTCGTAGAATATTTATTTATTTAATTTATTAATATTTTAATATTCTTTTAATAATATTGCATAAAGTATAAAAGCACTTTCTTTTAATTGCTGAGTGATGAGAGGTTTGACGTGGTTTTTAGAATTGCGGATTCAATTCCCGTTTAGCGCAAATATTTCTGTAGGTATATGAATGAATCCGTTAACTGTTTCTTCTTTTGTTTTCACTTATCTACATATATTGCTTGTTGGGGAGCTGGCAGACCAATCAAATCAAATCATATTTATTTTTTGTTTAAACATGTGTTATACAAACATCCTGAGAGGAAAGCAAGCACAAAAGCCTTGTCTGTCAATCTGCTGTTACAGGGGTTTGCAGGTGAGGTTGTCTTGGCCCCAAGGGTCATTCACCTAATAATAAAAAAAAATGTTACAACCCTGATGTTGCACATATCCATAGGCCATGGAAACCTCTTCTCAACAGGTGGACCGTGAACTTTACTCGCCATCAAATTGATATACGTTAAAAACTATCTAAGTATAATATTTTTATCTATATTCTAGAATCCATATTACAGTTTGGGTCTAGATGTTTAATATATCCTTAAGTATAATTTTATTAGTTAAACAATATCAGACACCAATCAATTATTCAAAAAACCGTACTTCAAATTACGAAACAGCTCATAAGTAATAAAATATTTTATTTTATTGTATACCTTAGCACCTTGAAATTAAATTTCATATTAGTAAAACATCATTATTAAACGATGTTCATTCTCATCGAACAAAATTCGATCACTGCGCGATTTATTGGGCGATTACCGAAACCTGTCCACTTTTCTCCTAACCATACTTCTGTCTCGTTCATACATATGACTCATGCGCATGAGGGAAAGGAATAGAGGATGATAAACCGAGTAGAGGACAACAATAATGTCAGAGAAGTATTGCTTTCTTTGCCTTGTAAGTAGGTTGGTTTGGTTATGTCAGGTGTGAATTTTAAAGAAGTCGTATGGGTGAAGTGTGACAAGTATCATTTTTGTGTGACAATTTTTGTTTTTATTTTATTTCATAGGTGAGTCTAATTACAGTCTACAAAGGACTTGACTGATTTCAATGATTTTTGCACCTAAATATCAACTGGATGAATATTAGTTTATAGGTCCAACTAACTTATGAATTGATGAAATTTTGCAAAATTTTCCTACAATGGCATTTAATTTAGAAAATGTTTGCTTTGAGTGTTCCCTAAGAATGAGAAATATGACGGGCTCAAGTCCCGTTCTGGATATTAACTTAGCTGTTGTTGATATTTCTATGACTAACTATCAAAGCCAATTTTCAGGTGCATGAAATGACAAGTTACCTTATAAGTATGAAATCATTATATGAAGCTTTCGCTTCTGTCAATCATTCCCATTGCCGCTTATTGTTTTCTTTGTGAAAATAACGTTTTGTTGACAAACAGCTGCATTAATAAATTCATTTCTATTAAAATAAACGAAAGGCAAAATATAAGTTATAGGAACCTCACTTTTTTAGCATTATATAATATACAATTAACAATATGGACTTCTTTCGGAAGGGCAATGGGCCACTGGTGTTACACACGTCGATAGGCTTCAGTTACTGCTTACTATCAGCCATGTACTCGTCTGCATTCTAAGTAAACAAAGAGATCCCGAGTTTTAAACCTAAGCCTTGGAAATAATCGGTATTGACGCTCAAATGGTGTATGAAAAATATCATTTTAAATAAATTATTGAATCAACAGCTCTATACAGTTCCTCTCACTTGATTATGCGATGTGTCTGCGATTAGCACACTGCCGGCTGGCCCTAGCGCCAGTACGCGACGCGACATCGCACGCACCGCACGTATTCCGCACCGCGATAGCACATAACGCACGCGTTCCGCACCGCGCGGAAACAATGTCGTGATATGAGTACACAAACAACTCTGTTACATTCCTAGTGATAGTGACTTTCATGTTGTGTTTTAGTAATATTGTTTTGTTTTTGGGTGTGTGAATTATTTTTAGGTATGTATTTGTGTGGTTTTTATTTTATGGTGGTAATTTTTTAGTATATTAGTCAAAACAAACCTTGACACGGTCATATGGTGGTTTGATTTTGTACTGTTACCTAACTGGTAACTACACGTTGTCTAATAAATTAGATAACATTGAATAATCTTCAGAAATAAATAAAATTGATTCTTTCTTTTTTATTTATTGTTAAATTTTTATATTTTTGATAAATGGACAGCAGTGTGTACTACGACACTGATAACAAATGCAATTCCTCTTTTGGTAACCCTCTTTCCTGAGACGTTGCCTTCAGCTTACCATCAGGTGAGGTGAAGTCAAATTGACATGTATTGTATAAAAATATTTTTTTGGCCGTCTGTCTGTTTGTACTGAGTAATGCATGGAGCTTCTGAAACTAAGGGCCTACGCGAAATTTTAAAATTTCCGCTAGTGAAGACAAGTGCAGAATTCCTACTACTTCTAGGTATTTAGGGCCTTACTAATATCACCTGCTAGTCGGCACACCTACTGTTTAACGAACGAGACTCTTGCAGAGGCTATACTCTGGGTTGGGAGGTCAAACGACAGTCGATTCCAAGAAAGCCAGGACCGCAGACTCTGGGCTTGAAACTACACATTTTAGAAGTACCACCTTGATTATAATATCTGGAAATTGATCTCGTAAAATTTAAATTAAATCGAGTCGAAAGTTAGATAGTGGACCTTGGGTTTCAAAGAAGGCATATTTAAGTTTTTTTATATTTATAGGACACGTCAATGTGACTTCACCTCACCTGATTGTAAGCTGAAGGCAAAGTCTCAGGAAAGAGGGTTACCATTACATACACGTACCATGTTAACAATGGTGGCACTCAGCTTGACGGTCTCATCAGATGCTGTTTCACGCCTCGCTTAAAGGACCCGGGACTGTAGGAAGAGGGAAACACGTGAGCTGGCAAGGAGTTCCAGGTCTTCGGTGCGACAAAGGAAAGAGTCACCGAACCGCTTGGTTCTTGAAGGAATATTCTGCACCGTATAGGGGTGACATCTAAGCCCTGCTCGTGTTGTCCTGTGTAGGAAAGGCGAGGGTGGGACTAATTGGAAGAGCTCATCAGAACATTCACCATGGTAGAGACCTTATAAGCGAGACTAATACTATAATGATGCCTCAAAATTCTTACTTAAACTAATGTATAAAATTCTTAATTACATTGCGGATGCAAACTGACGCCACATAATAACCGTGAGAAGTAATAAAATATGAAATACACACGAAAATGAAGCCATTATTAAATATTATTTGCTTTTGTTTTAGTAGAAATTATGTCAGGTTTGATATCTAGGTGCCTCCATATTTGAAAGTGGCCCTAGGTCAACCGGGGTGCGGGGTATGTATTAGGTAATTTTATACCATTGTATATGAAGCTACGTGACTTAGTCGGTTTGAGTTCGACATAATTACCCCCGTCGAGGGGTCGGGGATATCTGAACCAGCGGAGAAAAAATGCGATTACCCCATATTTGAACGCCTTAATATGTTTAAAATTATTCTGAAGGAGCAGTGGGAAAGTCTCGTCCTTTATTCAGCGTGTAAGTTTGATTGGGCTCTTAAGATCTTGGGCTCCTAACATAAAATGTATTTTTTTTATATTTATACAAAAGACATAAACGCGTTCAGTGCTGAAATGATTAAAAATAACTTTGAACTAATTTTATTCTTTTTAACTACATTTTCCTTTAGGGGTCAGATGGCAGTCACTTCCGTAAAAATAAGCCCTACAGAAAGCGTAGGAACCGTCAACCCCTTGAAAAAAGACTACGGAGGTAGGACACGACGGTATTTCCTTCTAGTTGAGCAGTCCGACTGGGGAAGTACCTCTGACCGGCCCAATAATAGCCTCGTGTTGTGTTTCCGGCGGTGTATAGGGTAGCCAGAGCTCACTAGAGAGGCTTTGTGCTGTCAGTGGGAAGACCTAAGGCTTGTCCTGCTTTATCTTCCACACTGACGGCACAGAAACTCTCTGTGTTTACAGGGTCGGCAGCACGAGTGTGGCTCCTCTGACGTAGCACACGTTCATAGGCCACGGTAATCAATTTGCATCAGGTGGACCTCGTGCTTGTCTGCCACCTCAGTTGTATAAAAAAAAAGACGGGTTGCACTCTGGGAGTGCCGGCAGAAGTGAAAACATTTTCTTTTTTTCTTTCTTCGTTTTATACGTAGAAAAAGATAAAAAAGAACAATAATCACAAAAAATAATAAATTACAGAAAGAAAAAATAATCATAAAAAGTAATAAATTACAAAAAGAAAAAATAATCACCAAAAGTAATAAATTATAATAAGAAAAAACAATCACAAAAAATCCCTGAAGGCCAGGTGGTTTGAACCCGATACTATCTGAAACTATAAGGACTTACAGTCGAAGTGCTTACCGTTTAAGCTACGACGCTATCTATTGTTAATTGCAAAATAGATAGTCTGTACCAATCTTGTATGACGTCAGTCGTCGGTTACGGTTCAAAGGTCAACTAATCCTGACGCTTCCTTAACATTTTACACCCATCCAACGCCGCTAAAGAAGTTTTCACTTCAAAAAGCCTGCAACGGAGCCTCATCCATCATCCAGTAGATGTATTGGCTTGCACGTGAGGTTATCAGGTCCCTGACTATCTTAGTAAGGCCCTGACTATCTTAGTAGTGCCCTGACTACTTTAGTAGGGCCCTTTACCCTATATCATTAATAAATAATGTATTTATTCATTAAATACAATCTCGTTGATAGTTATAGCCCATTAAACACTCTCATATCTCACCAAAGACACCGCATTCTGATAGAATTATGCAGATATGTTAATTGGATAGTCAACAATAAAATGCTGTTGAGTTCGGCATTCGGGTCGGGCAAGACGTTGTTAATCAACACGAAAATAATTGAAAATGGTAACGCATTTTGCATGCTAAAATATTCAAATTGATTAAAATTTGAATCGATCTAGGCGGGGTTTGAACCCGCAATCTTTGCCTTACAGGGGCAATGCTTTGACCACTAAGCTACCAGACCTCGCCCTAACCAATCCAAATTTCTCCTTTTATAATATGTCTTTGAGGCGACAGTGGAGCATCTTCCGATATTCTTAAGAGATTTGGTTTTTGATATAATAATTATCATTGAATGAAATTTTGAAGCATTTACTATGCCAACTTTTCAAATCGATTAAGATAGGAAAAAGTGAATGCCCAGGTGTGACTCGAACCCACGATCTTTTCCTTACAGGGGGAATGCTCTGACCACTGAGCCACCGGGCCACACCTGAAGCTATCCAAATTCTCCTATACTATCGTCTTAGGGCGATGGTGGGAGGCATCTACCGACATTCATACGAAATAAAATAATTATCATTTTGGCGTTTTACTAGTTTACATACGAGACTTATACCACAGCGCCTGAGGTTGCTTTTTATAGAAGCGACTGCCATCTGACTTCGCGTATACGGATAGGCCTATACTTTTAAGCTGGTAATGCAGGACAGGCTCCAAACGCTTTGCTGGCCCTATATACCTACCCCACATGATCGCGATGACACTGTTGTTAATATTATATCTTTATTTTAACTATATTACATATATATCTACTATTTTTACCCGACTACCAAGAAGGGTTATATTTTTATTTTTCTTTAAAAAGAAATATGGACAAAAGCTATATGTTAGTTTTTTAGCGCCAAAATGTATATGGTGAAAATAATAAAATCACTCAAATTTATTTGCAAATTTCAAACCAGGTGAAAATTAATGGGTACCGCTATAAAGCTAGTTTCGATCTTTTTTCGATCGTTTTGTGTTTTTATTTTATAATTTTGGCAAAGGAATAGATACTAGAAACCAAAATTACTAGTATTTTCATTATCTTCTCAAACTATGCTAAATTGTATGTATTAGGAGGCCAAAATCCGAACCCGTAACATCTCGATTGTGAGGTTGAGTCTTTAAGAACAAAGCTACTTAAATTTCAAGCACATTTTTATTAATTAAAGTTTTTAAGCATTAACATTAGCGATTAAATTTTTCCTATCTTAATTAATTCACTTTTTTGATAACATTTGCATTGGTGTGGGTGTTTCTATGTATAATATGTATGTATTTACAAAAATAAGCGTGGTTCCCGGCAGAGTAGAATTTGAGCCACCACTTCTCTTCCCATGTGGTGTCGTACAAGGCGACTAAGGGATAGGACTGATTAACTTTAACATCAGATAGATATGTACAGCCCAGACTCAGCCTCAGGTGCACGGCTCGAGTAAACAATAGTGCCCGGAATACAGCAATAGGCTCACCCCCTATTACATGGTACCGAATACAGATTGGTGAAATGTGGGTGTTAATTCACCTCTGCCTAACCCTCCGGGGATAAAGGCGTGATTATATGTATGTATGTATGTATTTACAAAAAAAAACTGTCCAAGCATGTTTATCGGCATTCTAGATTCCATAACACAAGCTAGTTAAGCTATGCTTACCATGGGTCTAGATAGCGTTGTGTGAAAGGTTGTGGAATATTTATTTATTATTATTATTTTGCAATATAGTGCACCATAGTTAAATTTTATTGACGGTGATTCTAACAGTAAACACTAGTCAAAACTATAGGGAAATGCCACGGGTTCGCTCGTGTCACCGCGACCCACCGCTTCCATGAAATAGTAAAAGGTTCTATTCGATGGCTCGTTAGTTGAATGTCGTCGGTAAATTATTCGTAGTGAATATTCTAAGTCATACTTCACCAAACTATTTAGACACAAACTAAGGTAAAATTGTAATATGTGTTTTAGAAAGTGCATAAATATATCTGTACACTTTTTACCCGACTGCCAAGAAAGGTTATGTTTTTCGCTCGTATCTTGTATGTATGTATGTAATACGCGTAACATTCAAAATGAGTCAAATAGAAAGAAAGAAAAAGAGTGGAATGGACCCCGGGGTCTGAGGTGAAAAGCCAAATGCGATTCGGATCCAAAGTTGAGATGACGATTGAAGTGAACCTGTTATAAGGTAATATAACAGGTTCACTTCGGTTCAGATACAGAGAAACAAAGAGAATCAAATTAAAAGGAAACTTTTAATTTGATTCTCTTTGTTTCTCTGTATCTTAATTGTCTGCTTATATTTGAGAGCTATACGCTGTGTTATAATTATGTATACCTATATTATATGGCAAAATGTAATCAATACATCCCTACCACTCAAACACAATGCATATACGCATTTTCAACTGCATGGCACCTACAATATTTCTATAGCCAATTGATGGTGATAAAGTATAATGCCTTATATTTGGTTATTATGATTGCGTCACCTCAGCCTATGGGTCTACTTCCTATACCAGTATTTTTAGATGGAGACACTCCGCAAATTACTATTAATAATATATTTCTCACAACACAATCCTACACACAACACATTCTTAACACACACAAATACAACATATTTCCAATACCACTTTATTTTCACACAAATTATCTCATTAAAACTTTTACTCGACTATATTTTAAATGTATTTTTTACACTAAAGAAATAATTTTTCACCAAACTAATAAGGAGCGCATTGTTACTCGTAGTATCCTAAATTTAACGGCCCTTGCCTCAAGTTCCCGTATTGTCCTCCCACTTCGTGTAAATGGGGTGCCATCTAAAAGCGTGATATTGATATTTAAAAAATGACTGACTTAAATTATATCTCAAATGAACTTGACGCAACTGGCACCTACCAAACTTTTGTTTGCAAACAAGATCAATGTAAGAACATGATTCGAAACATTAATAATTCGATAAAAATATTGCACATCAATATTCGTAGTGTAAATTGCAATTTTGACGATCTGATTGTGTTTCTGAACAAAATAGACATTTTGCCAGGCATCATAGTTTTATCTGAATGCTGGCTGAATACAATGTCAAATACACAATTACCATCCTTAGAGACACATAGAAACTACCGCACAGAGAATAACATAAACCAGAATGATGGTGTTGTTATCTATGTGGCAAAATCATTATTGCACACTGTCACCGAAGCACACATTTCGGACGCTAGTTGCTTAATCTGTAGATTAGATGATCTTAACCTTGTGGTGGTTGCACTGTATCGTCCTCCTTGTAGCCGTGTCACGGACACCTTTTTAAATGCACTGGATGAAACACTTGCAATGGTATCCAACTTCAAATATGTTGTCTTCATAGGCGATATCAATATTAATATTATACCAAATAAATTAGACCCAAAGGCAGATGAATACCTTAATATGGTGGCTTCTCAGGGTCTGCTGCCAACTCATACTTTGCCCACTCGTAGGCATAGGTGTCTGGATCATGTATTTCTTAAGTCAGACCTACAAACCACTACTTTGTTAATTGAATGTTCTATTACCGATCACACACCTTGTCTTGTAAATATTGACACTGAAATGAAGCTACCGATCAAATCTACAAACACTACCAAGATTGATTATTCATCTGTATTCATGGAAGTGTCAAATAGTGACTTTAGTTCTGTAATTAGCATGACCGATCCTGATGCTGCTGCTGAGAAGTTGGTGGAAATTATTGGATCGATAATAAAATCGCACTCTAGAATAGTTCGGATTCCCTCTAAACATAGGATCATTAAGCCATGGATTACTAGTGGCTTACTCCGATGTATACGTAACAGAGATGATATGTACCGTCGGTTGAAGATAAATCCTGATAACTATATTCTTAGAATAACCTATACTAGGTACCGTAACTTTTGCAATAAGTTACTTAAGAACCTGAAGAACGCCTATGAGAGCCATGAACTGCTAAAAGCGAAAAATAATCCAAAGGCCACCTGGAGAGTTATTAAAAATATTACTCATACAGGCTGTTCGAAAAATTCATCTACTGATCTTCTGAAGATCGGTCATGAAACAGAAACTGTTAATATGATTAATGACTACTTCTCAAATGTGGGTAGGAAGTTGGCCCAAAGTATTGGTCCCCACTCTCATATATGCGACGGAGTGCAACTACCACAAGACAACATTGTTGAAAACTCTCTCGTGCTCATGCCAACGGATGAATGTGAGGTTGGAAAACTAATCCATGGTTTGCGCAGTGATGCTGCTGTTGGTTGGGATAATATATCGGCACTTCTATTGCAGAAGTGCTCAGACACTCTCACTCCAATCATTACGCACATCTGTAATATCTCAATGTCCAGTGGTGTCTTCCCTAAGTGTCTTAAAAAGGCCGTTGTCCACCCGATTTACAAGTGCGGGGACAGAGACAGTGTCAGTAATTATAGGCCAATATCCGTATTACCCACTTTGTCGAAAATACTGGAGAGGCTGCTGAATAACCGCCTTATAAACTTTCTGACTAAAAATAATATCCTAGCCCAGAACCAATTTGGATTTAGATCGGGAATGTCAACATGTGATGCGGTAGCCTCTCTTGTTGACGAGATAGTGGAGTGCCTGGACGGTAAGGAAAAATGCTTAGGCATTTTCCTAGACCTCAAAAATGCTTTTGATACCGTCTCTGTCCCACATTTATTGCAGAAAATGGAAAAACTGGGTATCCGTGGATATGCATATCGGATTTTTGAAGATTATCTCTTGGACAGAGTGCAATGTGTGAAGGTGGACTCTTATGTGAGTGATAATGTCCCTCTACATTTTGGTGTTCCTCAGGGTTCGGTGCTGGGCCCGACCCTCTTCCTCCTTTATATAAACTCCCTATGCAAACTCTCACTTCCCGAGTGCTCCATTTTAGCCTATGCGGATGATACCGCATTACTAATCCGTGGTAAGAACTGGCCTGAGATTTTTAATAGGGCTGAGGAGGCTTTACGGCTAGTAATGCAATGGCTATCAACTAACCTCCTAACATTGAACCTTAGCAAAACTACCTACATGACGTTTTCTCTCTCGAATTCTACACAACCAAAATCAGACACATTCAAACTAAAAGCACATTCCTGCTCCTCCAACCCCCCATCTACACTATGTCACTGTCCTGAAGTGAACAGATCTACTCACATCAAATACCTAGGTGTATACATTGACAACCATATCACCTGGAAATATCACCTACAATGTCTTATAGGTCGAGTACGTAAAATGTTGTGTATATTTAAAAAGATACGCTACTCTGCAGATGATAGCACTAAAAAAATGATATACACTGCGCTTTGTCAGTCCATTTTAACCTATTGTATTTCGATTTGGGGTGGAGCAGGTAAATCGCACTTATTACCCTTGGAGCGAGCACAAAGAGCTGTGCTTAAAGTAATGACTTCCAAGCCCTTTAGGCATCCCACGGACAAACTATACAAAGAATGTCAGATTCTTAGTGTGAGACAGCTTTTTGTCCTCGATACCGTCGTTAGGAAACATAAGGCCATATGTTATAATCCCCAAAATGAAAAAAGGCGTCGCTCTCATAGGATATGCCCAGCGCAAAAATGTAGAACTACTCAAGCCGAAAGGCATTTTAAAGTTCTGGGTGGTCACCTCTATAATGTAGCAAATAAAAATTGCAACATTTATCCACTTCTCAGATCACACTGCAGAAGGGTAGTGACAGAATGGCTCTTGAAAAAATCCTATTCGGAAACTGAAAACATGCTAAAACTGTCAGTACTATAATTAAGGAAATCTATGTACACAAACACACACATACACACAGACACACACACACACAAACACACACACACTCACACACACACACACACATGGCGCATGTAATTGATGATTTTCTTTATTACTATGTTATAATATGCTATTGTTTCATTGATTATATTTTTTCTTTTCTTTGAATGTAATGCTTACTTTGACGAGGTACTTGTTGGCCTGTACAAAGACTCATGAACACCGAACTATGGTGTCCTAATTAATAATTATTTGTTGCCTAAGATAAGTTTCAGGAGCCCTGGTACCCTAAACACAAGTTTAATCTTAATTTGGGTACCAGACTACTTTAAACCATGCTGTTAATTTATCATCAAATTGTATTGTAAAGTGTTCATTAGATTGTAATCATCGAATAAATGAAATAAATTAAAAAAAAAAAAAAATATCATTTTTTTTCGTTTTATACCACTGAGGTTGTAGACAAGCTCACGGTTCATGTGTTAAAAAGTGTAAACCGTGGCTTATGAACGTGTGCAACACCAGGGGAGTCACACTGATACTGTCGACCCTGTAAACACAGAGAGTTTCTGTGCCGTCAGCGTAGCAGATAAAGCAGAAATAGCTATTGGTCTCCCCTCTGACAGCACAAAAACTCTCCAGAGAGCTCTGGCTACCATGCTCACCCGCGCCGCTGGGAACACAATACGACATTATTATGGCCGCGGTATTCTGCACCGCCATTTCCGCTGACTACGGTGTATAGGTACAGTCGACAAAAGAGATAATATATACCTGTTTCTATTTTATACACAATTTTCTTTTGCAGACTGTACTAACTAGTATAAATGAACATGCCAAATATAGATTAAATTTTGAAAATCATCATAAGATGCTCGAATTCTTTAACTGTAGTGAAAGGTATCAGAAAGTTTGCAAAAACTGGACTCGAAGCCGTATATAGAGCATTACCGGCGGGCAATCAGCAGGTTTAATTATTGAGTAGTGGCTAAAGTAAGCACAACTTTCGGCAAGCCGTTTAAGAGGAATAAGTGACAAACATACAAAGGAATCTATACAATTATTGTAAAGAGATGAACTTTGTAAGTTTGTGACTTTGTAGGGGGTTATCTAGGAATGTACAGAATCGATTTTGAAAATTATTTTATCAATAGAAATCCACATTATTTGTGAGTGCCATTGAGCAGTATGGATCAGCAGTTGGAATGGGATCAGAAGTTTATGCGGGGGGAACCGCAGGCAACAATTTAATATATATTAAGAATGGCCTTTTTACCGCTTATTGGCCATATCTCCGTTTCTACTTGACTGATTGCGATCAAACTTAGGTAAGATTTAAGTCTGACCAAGACCTTCCAAACAAAAAAAAACGCATCAAAATCCGGTTTATGTCCGGTAAATATTTGCGCCCATTACGGACAAATATACAAACAGACAAAAATTCCAAAAAAAATATTGTCATGTTCTGTACGGCAATATATATACTTTTTTAAATATCTCTAATGTATAGAATCGACCAATTTACAATTATAAAATGGTATTGATAGATGTTACAAATAATTAAAAGATTATTAGCACATTTATAAATTAACTTTAAAGGTAATCCGTTACTCAAAGTTAACTTCGTTAATTAATTAACGAATAGCGGATTAACGAGTTAATGCCCAGCTATGTCATTCACCAACGATCAATCACCATGTCAATTGATAATTGTGTTACGAAAAAACCATTTTGATATTTCATTTGACAGCTTAAAATAGAGTTTTAAGTAGATTTTCATTAGTAAATTAACCTTTAGTTCTTGAATACTATACTTGATATAATAGTAATTCCTTATCGAAATATGCCAATGCCTATGCATACAAGATATTCGTTGACGAATACCAACATTTAAATTATACTTTTTACTCAACCTTTAAACAACTTCCGCTGTCATTGTTGCGGAGAATTCGGAAATGAATTTACAAATCCCTTTGTCATTATTGACATGATTGTTGACATTTTATAGTCGGTAAGTAGCAAAACGATTACAATTATTGTCAAAATGTCATTACCAATCGGGTTGGTTACCTTAACCTGACAGTTTACATACATACAATATAATATTGGAGTCTGAATATTGTTTATTGTGGCATATATTGTTGTAATTAACTTAGTAGATATTCTTAATGAAATACATTTTTAACAAAAACATTTGTAAACTATTTTATGCTTTTTGTACCTGGAATATTTTCCCAAACGTCATCCCAGTTCCACGTGGGCGAGGCCGAAGCCCATCAGACCCCCACCACCCAGCCAGGGAGTTTATGTTAGACTCGGCCATGTCCGATTTCGAGATGGCTCCCTCAAGTGCGTGGAAACCAAGGTGATCCTATCTTGTTCCCAGTAAAGGGGACCGAGTTATTTTTTTTTTATACCTCAGAGGTGGCCAACCAGCACACGGCTCAACTGACGGAAAATGGTTACCGTGGCCTATATGCGTGTGCAATAGTGGGAGTCACAGCACCCGACCCTGTAAAAACAGAGAGTTTCTGTGCCGTCAGTGTAGAAAACAAAGCAACAATAGCCGTTGGTCTTCCCACTGACAGCACAAAAACTCTCCAGTTAGCTCTGGCTATCCTACACACCGGCGGAAACACAACACGAGGTTATTATGGCCGTGGTATTCTGTAGGGCGAAGGTACTTCCCCAGTCGGACACCTACAACAGGTATAATATTGGTACGATGAAATATATAAGCGATAAGTTTTTTCCATGATCAAATATCTATCACTGGACTAACGATTAAATTTAAATGACCTTATTGAACAGTAAGTCCCTTAATCCGAACAATAGTTTTTAAAACCATGAGGCCTTCAGGTCGCAACTCTAGTTTCGTTGCGCAGTGAAACGTGATTATCATTATCAAATACATGCCCTTACAAGGATATTGCTAGTTTTGTAACATGACGTTAGACCTTGGCAAGGCGTAAGATTGATATCATAACGCTGACATATCATCATCAGCAGCATAGTTTTAGTCCTGGCACAGGTCCCAGCTGCATCCAGAGCTTGCGCTTTGGAGCCTTTCTTGATCTTCTTCTTGCTGTCTGATCTCCACACCAGGGGAAAACTTTTACCAGAGAATTGTTTGTGAATCAGTAATTGTATCGGCTTGCAGGTGATGTAGTCTTATGCACCAACGTTCATGGTTGATTGAAATGACGTCTAGGTACCTAGTTACTCGATCTTTTTCTTTAAGTTTAGCTTTTAGCGACTACCGTCTGACTTCGGGAAGAAAGCCTGTGTCAGGGCCTGTGGCAGAGAATCAGCAAGAGTACCATATTGTAGGTGAGGTTGGCAGATTTTGGCGCAGCCTAATAAACATCCTTTAACCCAATGATCTAAACTGTAGATAAGACATGCCAATACATGGTGGCTTTCAAAAATGGCACAAACACTAAATCTACAAAAATATAGCTACTTACTAATAATACCTCAATATTATTACTTTATATGCATTACGATTTGTATCAATAATAATATTATAATTACGCATTTATTATTAAAGATGTATTTTTGTAGCGCACTGTCGCGTCGCATTTTTTGTCGCTATTTTGAAGTCCGGATAACGCATCTACACTTTATAATACATCATTGCTTTTACCAGAAAGTCTGTCGCATATACTACTTCAGTATCTTTTTTTAGAGTGTGGAAATTCCCCCGTAAGATTGCTTATAAAATAAAGGTATTCCTTGCACTCGGCTGATTCAGGACTATCTCCGATTTCGAAATGGCCACTTCAGGTGTGGAAAACACATCCTCATCCTACCCCCGAGACCCGAAGTGAGAGGTGGCTAGAACAGCAGGCGGCTCCACCTTTACCCCCAGGCCTGACCTTCTTCATATACTTCATTACCTACTAAAACTACCAACATATCAATATACACATGAATAAATTCTTTATAATTGATTTTATATGAATAAAAAAAAACTTTTTTTTCAGGTACAACCAACCAAAAGCGATGCCGACAAAAATGAGCCGGCCAAGTTCCCACGCGAGGACAATTGTTCTGGTGAGTTCGGCTTTGTGTAACCATCTACATAACTAGCCGTCGGCACCTGCGATGGATCTATGACGCTTGTAGTTAATTAGAAACACTTTTTGGTACTATCTACGGAGTTCTATTTTTTGTACAAAAACAGCCTCTATGGCGAAGTGGTAGTGATGGCCATACGAAAATCTATGGCAGCCGTTGGAGCCCTCAAAAGTCCGACTAAATAACTACAGAATTTTGTTTGGGCCGAGTAGTCAAAAATCAATGTTTAAAAATAATTGAAAAATCTTTAATGGTGCCGTTAGTTCTTAAGAAGATTAGTAGACACTCCACTGTCGCCTCAAAGAAGAAAGAAGGAATTAGAAGTGGTTTGGCGAGGTCTGGTTGCTTAGTAGTCAAGGCATTGCCACTGTAAGGCAAAGAAAGCTGGTTCAACCCCCGCCTAGACCAATTCAAACTTTTCCTTTTTAAATTAATCTAACTACAGAACTTCGATTTCGCTAATTGGTTGTGGAGGTCAGATGGCAGTCTCGTATTGAAAGTCGTCGCATCACAGTTAGACTGGAAAGCCGATCCCAACTGACTTAGTTCAGAAAATGAAAGGTTCAGAGAATGAAGATGATATATATATGCCATTTTTTTTCTTTATGTATATAGACCATTCACCTCGCCTGATGGTAAGCTGAAGGCAAATTCTCAGGAAAGAGGGTTGCCTTTCCATACACGTACCATGTTAACAATGGTGGCACTAGCTTGACGGCCTCATCAGATTTTTCACGCCCCGCTTAAAGGACTCGGGACTGTAAGTAGTAACCAAAAGTGCTAATAATATCTTAACCTCGCTTACTAATATGAGTAGGTTCACATCAGTAGTGTAATGACCAGAATTCAAACCTGGAATCTCCCGATCGTAAACTCGACGTTCTTAACCACTAAGCTAGCGAGACAAAAATGAAAATAATCGCACAGACGGTCAGATCAACTTGCCCTCCCTCTTGCAACTCTAATGTTGATTGAGACGAGTACTGCTCACTATCTAAGAGTAAAACACACACACACACAAGTCAAACAAAACGAAACGTGGTGTGTTCTTTCACCAGCACGTGACGGGTTGCCTCATGCGCGCACTTGACACTATCTCGTCTGTTGACACATTAATATGTTATACCTCGAGACACATCTTCGACCTAAGTCGCGAGACAGACGAGACTGCTGCGGATTGTTTTGTAACAATCTATGCTTGGTAAATTTGAGTTCGTCCACCACGTCGCAGCACTACCTACTATCCTCAAAAGATATCCAAGAAACGCATACAGGTATAATTGGTATAATTGTTTATTGTCACAAAAGCAATCTACATAGGTTGTGTTTAAATCTAGGGCTATAATAATAATTTATTACATTTTAAATGTTACTGGTTCCCAAACTAGGCAGGAGCCTGTATTATGGAAGTCAGTGCTCTAACGATAGACAGTAACTTATTATCCCCGAGCGAGTCATGTGTTTACAGGTTCGGTAAGTGACATACAATTAGTTTTTTTGGCTAAGTGATAATGTTATATGTGTGTGTGTGTGTGTGTGTGTGCTTACTTGTACTGTTGTACTGCGCCTATACAACATATTTTAAGTCCAAGATATATCCCCCTGAGTCAGCCGGGGTGTGGGGGATGTGTACTGTAGCTACCTCACCTGCGGCCTTGCACTGCGACCCACAGACAACGTGAGGTTTAGTCGGTTTGAGTTCGACATAAAATCCCCCTCCGGCTCCGGCGGGGGCGGTATCCGTAGGGATTTTCCGCACAATAAAAAAAAAGAAAGTTCCAAGAGTCCTTAGATTTATATCAGTATGATGCGCTGTTACAGGATTAGATATTAACATACGATTAAACTACATTTAGAATCCCGAAATTATGCTTTAATCAAATTTAAAAAAAAATCTTATCACAAAATAATACTTATAAAAATCATACTGGATAGATTACTTTGTTTTTATGTAAGACACGTCAATTTTACTTCACCTCGCCAGATGGTAAGCAAAAACCAGGGGCTTAGAACAGAGGGTCACCATTCCAGATACGTATCATGTTACAATAGTGGCACTCAGCTTGACGGCCTCATCTGACGCTTTTTCGCGCCCCGCTTAAAGGACCTGGAACTGTAGGTGAATTGCAGTAAATAATTATACACGCAGGCTGTTCATTAAACGCCAGGATGCAGTCAAATAACCTTGAAATCAATCAACCCGTTGAAGATGACTGAACAAGACCCATCTAAGTGATTCAAATTTAATTCAGTCAGTCAGGTTTTGAAAAATATTGATCAATGCTCAGGACAATTGCTAGGATACTAACACTTTGATACATACTAAATATACAGAAAAAATACATTAGAATCGTTTGGGCCTTTTCATAGGATTGCAATTACAAAAAAATACCATGACATCTATATATACATACCTACATATCCACACGCCTGTTTTAAATCCCCAAAGGGAGGGTAGACGTGCAATGTCAGTGATGACACCCATATTTCGCTAAATATGATTTTTGGGACCAATTTTTTTTTATTTGTTCATATATATATATATAAGGTAAACATATTCATAACATTTTAGGTGTCAGTAAACCGGAAGAGTTTGTATCGGTACCCATTTACATGCTTTTACTTATGAACTAGTATATTTACTTATAAATGTTGAGTAAATGAGCTCAAGAATAACGTATCGTTGAATCACATCCTTAATCCCTTTTAGGTGATATTAAAAAAATGCTACAGACCGAATCTTTGCCACAGTGCGATAAGGCCGCCAATTGTGTATCACGTGAATTGTACCTCTAAGTTGTAATTTATAAAGAGTCATATTATTATTATTATTATAATCTTCTTACTATAAATAAACCAAAAAATACCACGTACTCTTCAATAACACTATTATCTAACACCCACACCTCTGATTCATAGCTTCATTATTATTCCGGTCAGAATCGATTAGGTCCTTTCTTATTCGATTCTAAATCGATTGCGCGTGCGACGGTTACGCAACTCCCACCCACATTCGCGGCATTCTTATCCCAATGCAGTATCTGTCACCCCGGAAGTATATATATTCACACCTGTAATTCCGCGAGGAGGTAGGCAGAGGTATAAGTTCACTGTATACGGGTTAACCGACTATGATAGTCGGTACCGCGAGGGTGAGTCTAATGCTGTCAACCGGGTACTTTGTCATAGTTAGGCTGTATTTTTACTATTGGATGAAGAACAGCCCTGTCCCATAGTCGACTTCTATGACTCCAAAGGATAAGATCAGTTGGCCCCTTTTCTGTTCCACTGGGAACCAACACGGCATCTTATACAAGTATCAATACACCTAATATTGATACTAAAACAGCATTGGAATCGATGTAAATCGATTCTCAGTGTATACAAAGAAATTTTGGTATGATTTGAGATTAAAGGTCATTGACCTTTATTAAGGTCACGACGATGGGTCAGTCGGTTTACCATTCAAATGTCTCATCTAAATAGTAAGATTGACGT
This sequence comes from Eilema caniola, assembly GCA_949126895.1. Classification (NCBI taxonomy): domain Eukaryota; kingdom Metazoa; phylum Arthropoda; class Insecta; order Lepidoptera; family Erebidae; genus Eilema; species Eilema caniola. The sequence goes on from OX421467.1 coordinate 24,264,087, forward strand.
AAAAAGCGGCACTATCTGATCTTTGATCTGACAAACTGTCAGCTAATAGATTCTTTGACAAATAAATTGAGTATTAGTACACTAGTACAATTGTCTATTATGTGGTATTAGTACTATACTAAGCATACTATAGCCTACTATAAATGTGAAAGCTTATAAATATGTTTGTTAGTTTGTTACTTAATCACGCAAAAATGACTAGACGGATTTTCGTGAAATTTGTCATAAATTATCACAGTGTTAATCCGGAATTTAGTGAATTTGGCACACAGAGAGATCATGACCTAGTCCTGGCATATTCGTCATCAGATGTTGCTGAACACTAACAAATTTGCAAACTATTGTTACATGGAAATAGATAAATCGATTTTTAAGTAATTTTGTAATCTTCAAAGGTAAAAGACATTTTTAAATTTTTGTTTATAATTTTGTGCAATATTTTAGAGCTACAGAGAGCTTTAGAAGTGGTCGGTAACTTGGAAAGTGTTAAGCTGATACTTTATAGAAAATCATAACATAAGTTGGCACCACCTTGAAATTGCTAGTTTTATCCTCACGTACCTACGATTTTATTTATTTGTCTCAGTACTTATATATAGAAATACCCAATTCAATGCAAAAATAACATATTTGCACCGGATGGGAAGCTAATCCGCGACTTGGTATTCAAATACGTTTCAAACACTTCAAGTTAGTTCGCAGCGGTTAGACAAAAATACATTTTGACGTCTGCACTCTGCGTGTTACTCAATGTGTATAACAATAGTATATATAGGATACTAGCTGTTGCCCGCGGCTCCGCCCGCGTGGATGTCGGTTATCGTTTAGTGTTGAATCCGACGCTATTGAGCATTAAATTCGCCTCTTTACTCAACTTTGTCCTCGACTATGTACTCAACTCTGTTCTCGACTTTCTTCTACTCGCCTCTATATTCGACTCTCTACTCGACTTTCTACTCGCCTCTGTATTTGAATTTATACTTGACTCTCTACTGACTTCTCTGTTTCCATCTATACTCGACTTTGTACTTTTCTCTATACTCGCCTTTCCATTGGCCTCTCTCTACTTGCCCATCCATTCGATTTTCTTTTCGCCTGTCTACTTGACTCTCCACACTTGCCTATCTACTCGCACCTCTACTTAACTCTCTATTCGATCTCTACTCGCCACTACATTCATCTTTCCACTCGCCTCCCTATTTGCCTTTACAGCATTCTATTTGATTCTATACTCGCCTCGCCACTGGCTCTCTAGTCGCATATCTACTCGCCCCTGTAGTCGACTCTACTCGACTTCCAATCTTTACACGACTATCCACTCGTCCCTATAATAATCTCTACTCGCCTCTCCACTCGCTTCTATTTTGGTTCGCTACTCGACTATATCCGTTCCGAAGCTCTAATCCACCTTTGTACCATATATCATGAGGACATCTTAAAAGAAATTCTTACTATTTATGCCATATTCACACCCTTTTTTGTGCCATTGAAGAATTAGAAACTTTAATTCCAACGCCCTATTCCCCTCCGCCCTCCCCCTTCTATTCCTTTTTTCGCGATAAGGTACCACACCACTACTATGTACATTTCCAACCTCTAATCCATCTCTATACCAATTTCATCAAGATATCTTCAAAATTGTCAAACTTACATACCCTTGCCCTATTCCACCCCTTCAACTCCCTTTTTCGCGTCAATAGGTAGCCTATGTTCGTTCCCAAGCTTCAATCCATCTCTGTACCAAATATATCATCAGGATATCATCAAAAATGACAAACTTTCATATTAACTATCTAGTCCTTATCCCCCCTCCCCCTTTTACCACATTATTCGCGATCAAAGGTAGCATATGTCCGTTACCAAGCTCTAATTAATCCCTGTACCAAAATTTCATCATATTCAAAACTGTCAAACTTTAATCCCATACTAACCCCCCCCCCCCCCCTATGCCTCCATTTTCGCGACAATAGGTAGCCTATGTTCGTTCCCAAGCTTCAATAACTATGTTCGTTCCCAAGCTCTAAACTATCGTTGTACCAAATTTCATCAGGAAATCTTCAAAAATGACAAACTTTCATCCTAAGGCCTCATACTAAGGCTTAGTCCTCACCTTTTTGTGATAAAAGGTAGTCTATGTCCGTTCCCAAGCTCTAAACTATCTCTGTATTAAATTTCATCATGAAATCTAAAACGATAAACTTTTATCCCAAGGCTCAGGTTCCCTTCTTCCCCCCTTTTCGCGATAAAAGGTAGCTTTATGTTCGTTCCCAAGCTCTAAACTATCTCTGTACCAAATTTCATCAAGAAATCTTCAAAAATGACAAACTTTCATACCAAGGCTCTAATCCGCCCCCCTTCTACCCCCCTTTTCGCGATAAAAGGTAGCCTATATCTGTTTCCAAGCTCTAAGCTATCTCTGTACCAAATTTCATCAAGAAATCTTCAAAAATGTCAAACTTTCATACCAAGGCCCTAGTCCCCCCCCCTACTACCCCGCTTTTTGTGACAAAAGGTAGTCTATGTCCGTTCCTAAGCTCTAAACTATCTCTGTACCAAATTTCATCAGGAAATCTTCTAAAACGATAAACTTTTATCCCAAGGCCCTGGTCCCTCCCCCCCCCCCCTTTTTCCCCCCTTTTCGCGATAGTAGGTAGCTTATGTTCGTTCCCAAGCTCTAAACTATCTCTGTACCAAATTTCATCAAGAAATCTTCAAATATAACAAACTTTCATAGTCCGCCCCCCTTCTACCCCCCTTTTCGCGATAAAAGGTAGCCTACTTCCGTTTCCAAGCTCTAAACTATCTCTGTACCAAATTTCATTAAGATATCTTCAGAAATGACAAACTTTCATAAAAACTTTCATCCCCTATTTCCCCCCCTTAAACCCCCTTTCTCGTGATAAAAGGTAGCCTATGTCCCTTCTCAAGCTCTAATATACCTCTGTTCCAAATTTCATCAAGATCGGTTCAGCGGTTTAGGCGTGAAAGCGTAACATACAGACAGACAGACAGACAGACAGACAGACAGAGTTACTTTCGCATTTATAATAATAATATTAGTATGGATATCTTCTATTCCGGCATATATCTTGACCCCAAGTCGCGAGAGAAACGAGAATCCGGTCCCGACGCGTACAGGTTTGTTTGATATAATTTATGATTGGTATATTTGAGCTCCTTGGCTGCCGTAACCCTCAGTGCTATCCTCAATAGTCACCCGAAAACGCCTACCGTGCATATAGCGTACATTTTGTGACGTCACTGGAGTCAAGATATATTTTTTTTATACCACTGAGGGGGCAGCCAAGCACGTGGCCCAACTGATGAAAAGTGATTACCGTGGCCTATGGACGTGTGCGACACCAGGGGAGTCACATTCGTGCTGCCGACCTTGTAAGCACAGAGAGTTTCTGTGCCGTCAGTGTAGAAGACAAAGCTGGAATAGCCTTTAGTCTGCCCACTGACAGCACATAAACTCTCTAGTGGTAATAATACTTAAAACTAGATATACAGGTGGTGAAGAAGGATCGAAGACATTAATATGGTCTCACGGTAACTTTTGAAACCCACGTTTGTAAGTTGGTGCCAAAATTATGAAGCTATTGTAAAAATGTTACATTATGTAATATGAATTAATTAGGCTGACTACAGACTGTCGAGACTTAGAAATGCTCTATGAGTGGCTTGAGTTGTCATTATCATCACATAAGTTAGTACCGATTCGATGCTGGTGCTTTGGAGCCCCTGGTGCCGCTCTTTTTACTTGTTCCTTACTTTTGTACTCTCCTAAATGCCTTATTCCGGCTTTTCGGAAGCGACTACCATTTGCATGTCTAAAAAGGTCCCAGTATGTATATATTTTTTATTTAATTCTACCTGAACCTTGAATTATTAAATTTGAAATGAAAGGTTACAAGTCAGATACTTGCGAGGGATATGTCGATGACATCCTCACCTTCAGCCTAGCACAAGGACCGACAAACGACGTGCTGTTGTCGGTTCGAGTCCGACATAACCTCCCCTCCGACTTTGCAGAGGGGGAGGGGAATCCGTAGGGATTTCCCACACGTAAAAAAAGTATGATATAAATAAATATTTCACAACATTTCACACAACGCTATCTAGATCCATGGTAAGCATAGCTTAACTAGCTTGTGTTATGGAATCTAGAATGCGGATAAACATACTTAGATACTTTTTTTTTGTGAATACGTACATATTGTACATAGGAACACCTAGACCAATGCAAATATACATATTCGTGCATACAAATATTAGCACTGAGCGGGGATCGAACCCGCGCCTCCTGCGTAGCGGCCGCGTTCACTACCGCCACGCCACAGAGGCTGGATTAGAATATGAAACATAAATATGGTCTTTTTAGACCTCTTTATTCCTTAACCATGATAGGAAACTCTGGGTTAGAGCCTCGTCTGTCCGATTTTACGTGTTATTTTCGTCCTTTCCTTTCATCCCATCCGGATATTCGTACCTCTAACAAGAAAAACTATCGTGATTGTATAGTAAACGTATCGAGACAACGGAGCATAGCGATTGGCCGGCTTCACACACATACAGGTTCACGGTAGGCAGGTGGCCAATGCCTGAAAACAAAGGTCTTTGACCAGTGCGTCTTACCTGTTATGACTTACGGTGCCGAAACGTGGACACTAACGGTAGGGCTAGTCCATAAACTAAAAGTCGCGCAGCGGGCTATGGAGCGAGCTATGCTTGGAGTTTCTCTGAAGGATAGAATTCGAAACGAGGTGATCCGACAAAGAACCAAAGTTACCGACATAGCTCGCAGAATAAGCAAGCTGAAGTGGCAATGGGCTGGCCACGTCTGTCGAAGGACCGATGGCCGTTGGAGCAGACGAGTCCTAGAGTGGAGACCGCGAGAAGGCAAACGAAGGGTAGGACGCCCCCTAGCCAGATGGACCGATGACCTGAAAAAGGTGGCTGGGACGGACTGGATGCGGAAGGCGGAGGGGGAGGCCTATGTCCAGCAGTGGACTGCAGTGGGCTAATTGAATTGTATTGAATTGAGATGGCCAATCGCAATGCTCCGTTGTCTCGATACAATTACGATAGTTGTTCGTGCTAGGGGAAGTACTAAAAGCTTGATACTTTCGTGTGCCACCGGCTTTATCAAACTAGTTCTTCATTAATAAATATTAAGAATACTATTATAAGTATTTAATTTTAATAATAGTCATAGTGTGTAATATTATCTGATCTTTAATATCTGAAACACCTGTGAGTTAGAGTATCGTATATCACTTAATAGTTGCTAAGAAACAGACGCCATATACAATAATAGGCATGTTTTAATAACAACATTAATAATATTAATAGTTATGTCTCTTTTTCTTTTATTATAAATGATAGAGATGCCGACAGTCAAGGTCATAGGTAGCAGTCATTAGTAGCATTGATATATTAATGTTACTAAATAAAGTAACATGATAATTTTTTGTTGAGTTATTTACACTATTGTTCTTCACATTTGTCAGTTTTGGAAGAGATCTAAAAGTATGGAAAGAAACTGTTTTATTACAATTAATTGATCAAATCTTATGCCTTATCAACGAAAGAAAAGTAAAGCCCTCCTCCATAATTTGGTAGGGTTAGCTGTTACGGGTGCGTCAGCTGTTCGAGAATAAAGCCTACTGGAGTCTCGTACTCTCGTCCGTCACTCAGCAGCTGTTTTGACTTCTTATCCTTAAGACCTCCCATTTTCAACTGTATCACAAAAACACCCATAAGACCTCCCATTTTAAGACCTCTTTATAGATGAGGTCCTAACTTTCGAGATCGTATCCTGAGTATTTTGTTGGAGCCTGTGCACCTAAAATTTCCGAAAGCAGTAGATATTTAAATGATGTTCTGCAAACCCCTCTGAAACTATGACCGATACTTATGATTTTTTTGTGCATGTTGTAGATATGAGAATCGGACGTAACCTACCTATATTTTAAACCCCTAAGTTATAAGGGTGGTCCACCGTAATTCTTTTGGCAAAAAAATTAATATTAGTATTATGATTTGGCATTGAAAAATACATAAAACCCAACATTTTCACTTTTGTAGTTGATTGAATTTGTTGAAACTTCTTGATGGAATTTCATTTAATATGTTTACCTAACGATGATTAATTCGAAACAAGTCGTAATATTATAAATCAAATACCAAACAGTGATAAAACTAAATATAATTGTGTGGAACTTGTATAGTGTGTGTTTTTTCATATATATAAAGGTAGTATTTTCACTTTTCTGCTACTAATAGCGGCCAAACAACGTTTGGCGCGTCAGATAGTTATAATATAATACAAGTCTTTGGTAGTTCTTAAGTGATATTTAATACACAGACGTTTACATAATCATCTACGGCGGTAATGCTGATTTGTCGACATTACATCGACATTACTATTAAGCAAACTAGGTACTGTATGAAAGGAGTCGTTTATATCGTTTTAGTCATTATTTTCAGGGTTCAGTGTCTAAAGGATACAAGAAACTTATTCATACAGTAGTCGCCGATTTGTCACTATACATATACTCACCTTCCAATCCGTAATATTTACTAAAATCTGTTAGTCACATATAACATCTTAAAAATTAATATAATACTCACCAGGATATGTAACATTGTAAATGTCTCGGTGAGTGTTACAGTATTAATGTGAATGACCATTTCAATCATCATACATACAACATCCGTTAATCATATCAGTACCCCTAGCACAAGCAACTGCGGGCAGTCCCCACGGATACCCCTCCACCTTCGGAGCCGGAGGGGTAGGTTATGTCGGACTCGAACCGACTAAGCCGCACGCCGTCTGTGGGTCGTTGTGCTAGGCCGAAGGTGAGGTTGTCTCGCGACATATCCCTCGCACCCCGGCTGACCCAGGGCTATTCCTCGGCCCTCCTCGGGAGGGGGCACCGCGCGGTCCCCGACTCGTCCCCGTTTTGGGGGGGGGGGGGGCGTGCATCGTGCTACGACTCGCGCCGCCGCCGTGAAGTAATCATATGGTAAACGTATTGAGGGAACTAAGCAATGCGATTGGTCGCCTGTCTACTGTGAACCTGTGTGTGTGTGTGTGTGAAGCCGACCAATCGCAATGCTCCGTTCTCTCAATACGTTCACGACACGATTACGATAATTGTTCGTGCTAGGGGTGCTGAGCTTGCTTTCGTATATCGAGCTTCATCCGACGGACATGTAGGATCGCAACCATGGCCTAGACACCACTCAGAGTTAAGAGGTCAAAGGACTGTCATTTCCAATCAGACTCAGGAATCCGAGATGAAAACCTGGAATGAAACCTGTAGTGAAGCTTAGAAAGCTTAGAATATAGTTTTAGATAGATAGAAGTTGTTTAATCGTACGGACCCTTAATGTACCAGTCCGAGTCACGCTGAGCTAGTTTTTTAATCTTTATAAACAGCTAATTAAGATTGGCCTTCGCAAATCTCAAGTTAAAATAGTAGTTTATGAGATATAAGATCGTTAAGTGCGACTTCTGTCACCGCAAAGATTTTGCAATCACTGAAGTTGATGACAGGTGGTATTCAGAGGTTACATTTGGTTAATTTCAAATGGGTCTTTGAAATATTATTGAATTTATATTGGTGAGATTCTAAGTTGTAGTATGAAAATTGATTTGTGAGCCTGGGATGTAATATTTAAAGTACCTATTACGATTGCTTAATTTTTGACGTGATAATGTACAGTCAGCATCATTAAAATGTTGCTAACAAAAGTAGTCAAAATAATCCAAATATGGTATTTGGATTATTTTGACTACTTTTGTTAGCAACATTTTAATTATGCTGACTGTACGTACCTCCTTTAGTCTTAGATATGAAATTGTGAATATAACAGTATGGTTGCGTTTTGGTGTACTCAGTTTCAAACCTGTAAATCTCCAAAGAAATTGGCAGAGATGAATGAACACCCACATTTCGCCAATTATGTCTTTCGGTCCCACGTAACAGAGGGCGAGCCTATTGTCATCAACTGAACTGAATTTTAACCCTGAATACATGGATGAAGGTAGTGTACATGACGCAGGTGGAGTGTCTATTCGGCTATTGCTGTAAGTTCATAAAAAAAATATATGTAATAAAAAAAAGAATTCTTGAAATGTTTCAATATGAGTTAATTATATATGTCAGTCAAACATTTTTTTTTTAAGAATATCTTACGTCACCACTAAGCTACCGACGTTTTTTATTTATATTTATAGTTTTTCAGTTACTTTTATATTTATAAAGTGACTACTAAGCTATTTATAGTTTTAGCATCATGATATACAAATTATAACTATTCCCGGCAGATTAGATTAGATTATTTGGGCCACTCTTTCTCTTCTCATGTGGTGTCCTACAAGGCAACTAAGGGATAGGACTGATTAACTTTAACATCAGACAGATATGTACAGCCCAGACTCAGCCTCAGATGCATGGCTCGAGTCAACAATAGTGCCCGGAATACGGCAATAGGGTCACCCCCTATTACGTGGGACCGAATACAGATTGGTGAAATGTGGGTGTTAATTCACCTCTGCCTAACCCTCGGGGGATAAAGGAGTGATTATTTGTATGTATGTTTATTAACATTCAAATACCAGTTTAACCCCTTTTTTCAATTGATTTGTTAGTGGATTGTTAATGTAGCCACCTTATTCCCGTTAAATCACATAGTGAAACTTGGGTCAAATAGTGAAACACGCCATCTCTTGCGACTATATTTTCTTGTATTTTATACTCTCTTGCACATACATTTTGGATCTTCAATTTTACAGAATCTTGCTTTTAAAATATCTTGCATTTACAGCTCCTTGCATCCAGTGTCTTGCGTGTCTTGCATTAGTGTTTCTTGAATATATAGTATCTTGCGTCTTTATCTACAGTTTGTTTAAACTAGCAGATAATTTTGAAGTCAAAAAATTATTGCGTAAAATATAATTAAGTCATGCGAAATGTATTCACTAAGAATTTATTTAAAAATAACTATGTTTTATAGCCAACATTAAGTGGTCAGACTGATTGATTAAATTCCGTACTGTATAATTTTTTGTGGCGCCAAATATTTGCAAATAACGTCCCCTTTACAAATGCATAATTTTTCGGTTAGTTTATGTATTTTTTACTTTTATTTTCTTATTATCAAGATCTTATTGGACTCCAAAAACATCCAGAAGGATCGTTTCTTCTTAATTTTATATACTGTAGTTACAGATTAAACAAATGTGTTAATAAACTATATAAAGGCACTAAAAACAATATGTTTGCTTGCATATTAAGAGTTTCCGTCGATTTTCCCCAGGATTTCAGCATCACACCTTAATTCCCTGGAAATTGGGACTACCTTTGAAGTATCCCTTTTCTATTAAAACAAGAATCAAAACAATCAATTATAATTGGCGTTGTAATTGGGTATAGAATATTGATCAAATTGAGAACATCCTCCTTTCTCGAAGTTGAATAAAAAAGCAAGTGTTTCAAATAAACCCACAGCATTTGTTAGTCAATAATGTTCTAACAAAAATAAGATACTTTCGTAATCTCTAATACTACGCCCGACACCTAGGAGTATGCATTTTTGCGAGGTGATTTGTCATCTTGCAAAAAATCCTTGATACTTTCAGATCCATTTGGTATGCTAATGATTCAACTAATACTCATAATATACTGTTTAGGAATATAATTGTATGTTTGTTCAAAAAAGAAGCTAAAATGTTATATGAAATGTATGTAAGTATAAATAGGTTTGCAAAAGTGTATTAACGCTCGAATTTCATCAACTATGTTTGTTTGGTCAGACATAACAGTGTGTTCGCCTATTGCCGTTTACTGGGATTTTTCATACCTATGTTTATTCTGGGTATCGCGTCTCGCTTTTATTTTTCAAACTTCATCTTAAAAATGTACTTAATTCTAATTAAAAATCTATTGATCAATGCCAAAATATTCACTATTTAATAATAGTAGGTATATATTTATTGATTAGACATTGGTAAACGTAATTGATAGCCCGTTTTCAAAATCAGAATATAAAATTTAGAATACTAAAATATGTAGTTAAATTTTTGTCAAGATATTTGAAAATATTTCATGCTTTAAATTGGTTTAAGAGACAGTTAATGTTCATAGAATTGACTGTTTTAAAACCAGTTCAAAATACCATTTATGGCAAATTTTCACAACTTTCATGAACATGACAAAAATAGAATAAAATTGCCAAAAAATTTACAAATTATACAATAATCTGACTAAGGTATTTTTGAATTTTGGGCTGGACGCATCTAGCTATTTAAAATTATTGCCACTGATACAAAAAGAAAAAGAAACCTAGGATTAATATGTTATTATAGCCCATCTAGCAACTCAACCTGTACTAACCTATACCATATCTATACATCTTCTATACAAATAAAATTAGAGTGTCTGTTTGTAAAATTGAAATAACCGTTTTTACTACATTCACATGAATATAATACGGTACTACGGTACATACACTAAAATAACATTTTTTTTAATTTTTGTCTGTCTGTTTGTTACGGCTAATCTCTGAAATGGCTGAACCGATTTTGTCGGGACTTTTATTGGCAGGTAGCTAATGAAATAAGGAGTAACTTAGACTAATTTTAGAGTCAACTAAGCGATAATCAACATCCACGCAGGTGGAGCCGCGGGCACCAGCTAGTGTGTCATAAATACTAACTTTTTATACATACAATGCCTATACTATTCTATGATTATGTCCAACTGGGGAAGTACCTCCACCCTACAGAATACCGCGGCCATAATAACCTCGTGTTCTGTTCCCGGCGCGCGGTGGTGAGTAGCGTAGCCAGAGCTCACTATAGATTTTTTGTGACGTCAGTGGGAAGACCAGACTCTACACTGACTGCGAAGAAACTCTCTGTGTTTACAGAGTGTGCAGCACGAATGGGACTCCCCTGCAAACGTCCATAGGCCACGGTAACCACGTGGACCGTGTGCTTGTCTGCAATCCCAATGGTATAAAAAGTTCCACACCATATTTTATGATAAGCAGATGTACAAAAATGCATGTTAACATTTGATTTACATGATAAAATTCATCACATCTTAAGTTATTTGTATCGTAACATGTTATATGTAAGTGCGTGGGCGAATTCAGATCCAAGAAAGCTTCTAATTTCCTAATACGCCAAATTTGGCAAATTTATACTATTTACAATGAACTCGACATAAATTTTGAACAAGTTAGCTTACTAACGCAATGCAAATAAAATGTGAGTAACGCGTTAGCTGTTTGAATCGCAGCAGAGGTTACATCACTATGCATGGGTCAAGTGTCATACAGTGATGGTGTTGGGAAGAAGTTTATCGATAAAACTATTGACAATATAAATTTATTTTGTATAAAATATAAATTAAGGTACCATATATAATACATCACTAAAATAATTATTACACAAATTAAAGCTTAAAATTAAAATAATTATAACTATTCTGTTTTATACTTAAGCATAGGTTCCTTTTGAGTAAGGCCTCTGAGCAATCGTGACATACAGAAGAGGAGAAATAAGGAAAAGGAATGAAAGTTCTGGCATTCCAAACTGTAAACTAGTTAAATTAAAAACATATAATCAAAGAACTCCATTCGCCTATAAAACGGACATAGTTACTAGTGTCACTAAAATTTTGTAAGTATAAAATTCATATCCTTTACATCCCAATCTCTTCGACCATTTAAAAGACGCGCTGGAACAAATAAATTCAGATACATTAAACTAGAAAACAATACACTTATTTCTTGGACATTTCTGTAAGAAATGTTGAGTTGTTGTTGTTGAGTATTGCTTAGAGTCAATAATATGTGTCAATTTGATACTACCCTACTCACAGTCTAGGTATCCACCTATTTCTTAAGGTTAATTTTTTATCGAGACTGTCCCATTCCTACTATCAAAGAGCCGACATTAACCGACTGTGGAGAAAGAAAGTACAGTGCCAAGCAAGGTCACGGTCGTCAGCTGACATTCCTACGCATTAAGATATCTTCATTAATGAGTAGAGAGGTCGCGTGACTAAAATATTAAGAACGGTCACAGAATAGATAATAGTTGGAACAGTTTAACATGAATAGTGTTGTGTGTTGATAGAGTGATAAAAGTTCAAAATTTTTGTACTAACAGTAGAATGAACTGTTAAGTCAGAAGTCACTAGTTCGGCTATAGTTTAGTGCAAATATTTGTATTCGTTATTTTTTGCACTATAATGTATTTTTGCATTAAAAAGAATTGTATTGGTCGACATTCAAAGCTTTAATTGATTGATTTAATTGATTTACTGGAGCGACTGCGGTTTGACCCCCCAACCCTGTGTCGGAGCCTAGTTAGCAGGTGAGAGTGGCTTCAGCGAAGGTACTGCTAGAATCCACATCCTTTTCAGCATCCCAAAATCTATCTTCCAGAACCTTTTTTTTTCTAATAAAGGAACGCCTTTATCTACAATATGTACATTAGAATTATTTAAATTAAAAATTAAAAACAATACATAATATTTACAAACCTACTCGTTCAAGCGTCAAAGAATTCCTCCCTTCGACGTCAACTGAGAGGGTGGCCAGAAGGCTGGCGGCATCACTTCGTTGAATGGCAATACATAATATTATACTAAATATTATGAACTTTTGTACTTTTTGCAAACGAGGTCATTGACCGCGCTCCAAATGCTCTAGACAACCTTGCTGGGCAACCGTTCCGATTCAATGTCACATATAAAATATTTCCGAGTATTAACATGAACAGACGGTAATCAAACTTTAATAATATTATCCATATTGTTCGTAATTCGCCACTGGACGCATTTGCCACCAGAATTAACACTGACATGATTATGATTATGACTTGAATTACATTTTTAAGCATTTTCCATGCTATATATTTAAATCGATTTAAATAGAAAAAATTGAATCGGTCTAGGCGGTGTTTGAACCGGTGATATTTACGTTACAGAGGCAATGCTTTGACCACTAAGCTACCAGACCTTGCCCTAACCAATCCAAATTTCTCCTTTGATCTTCGTCCTTGTGGCGACGTATGAGCATCTTCTGACATTCTTACGAACTATCGGAAGCAATGAATGATTTTTTAATCATGTTTATCATAACATAAACTCACGCCTATATCCCCGAAGGGGTAGGCAGAGGTGCTAGCACCCACATTTCGCCAGTTTATGTTTAGGTCCCAATGTAATAGGTGGCGAGCCCATTGTCATTAACCGGGCACTTATAAACCTGCAATAAATACACACATAACTTTGAAAAGCATCGAAAAGTCATTGGTGTGTCCCATGGTAAAACCTGGGATCGAACCCGAGACCTCGTCTTAGCAGTCCATTACCCATATTACTAGGCTACCGCGACAATTTTATATGTTTATATGTTTAAACATTGATTTTTAACTACTCTGCCAATACAATTTGATAACTGAAAAAACGGATATAAAAGTAGAAATTTGAATTGGCTAGGGCAAGGTCTGATAGCTTAGTTGTCAAAGCATTGCTCCTGTAAGGCAAAAATCGTGGATTCAAACCCCGCCTCGACAGATTTTTTTTTCTTTTAAAATCGATATGATTATGGTGATTGTACGGAGCCTCTAGACGAAATGACAATCTATTAACGAAAAACCCCAGTATAATTGCTTAATGATGTATAAGATTGACACACCTACTCATTAAACTGACTGCAAAAATGTAATGAAATTTAAGTACATATTCGTAAGTCTTTGAAATAAATTATCTATTACCGTAGTGTTACGCGATCCATTGATAAAAATAGAAAATGATTCGCTTTGAATCGATTCCACCTGGCTGACTAATGCTTAGGCCATTCGTAAGATGGGGCACCACTCTGAATAAATAATAAGACAGAAAATTACATATATACATATGTCTGTCTACCCCCTCAAGGATTTACAGGGGTGAGTATATGTATACTCACCCCTGTAAATCCCCGAGGGGGTAGACAGAGATGTATTCACAGAAAATTAGTGAAAGGTTCATTGAGAAAGTTATGCAATCCGACATATTTTTTTATTATAACCATGCAGAAATAAGTAATTTTTAAAGCTGTTTTATTAATGGCTAGGCAAGTAATTAAACGTCATCGATCCAAGCTATTTACCTAGCCGTTTAATGAAATGGTTGAACACCATTCAAGCCGCTAATTGAACGGCGCCGTTCAGTGAAGAGCCTAGGCAGTTAATTGAACCGCTGATTAAGCTAATCGCCTGCGATAGGTACATTAAATTCACGAGGACTTTATCGCTAAACTCTACTTAAGTTTTAAATATGCACACCTCTGCTATTCTGCCCACCTCTTTGGAGACATGCAGGCGTGATTATATATAAACTCATTGTGTCAATCATTTCTCAAGGGAAGGCTAAGTACAACCCGATACGATTTGCCTTGCAAAAATCGGTAATGATTTGTCATTTATTCCGCAATATACAATCAATTGAATGAATTTATTGTCTAATAGAGTTATTTCATTGTCTTTGACTGGGTGTGGTTTTGTCGTGGTGCAATAATTGTTATATTAAAACCTTGTTATAGCTTTATTAGTTAGTCAACTAAGTACAGTCAGTGACAGAAGTTTTCTTTAAAGAATATTAGTAGATAACCGACATTACTAATATTCCTGCTAACACTTCCAGCCAAGCTAAATATGACATAGGGTATCTTTTATCACGAAAAAAGGGATTTAAGGGGTTCAAAGTGGTAATGAAAGTTTGTATAAAAGTTCGTCTTTTTTTAAGATAACCTTATGAAAAACACAGATAAATTGGTGCTTGAGAAAGGACACAGAGAACCAACATCCATGCGAGCAAAGTCACGGGTAACAGCCAATAAATAATAATTCTGCTGTACAACAACGTAACACTTCCGACGTATTTGTGCTAATTACCTAATAAACGAGGTTTTTTTTATATCTATCTTTCTTTTTTACCCATTGAATCGATTTTAGAACATAGGTACAATCAGTTGTTCTAATTAAATGCCAGCAATTATTCTATTCCGACTTTTGTTCAAGATGTTTGCCGAAACTATAAAGCCGACTGAGGCAGTACCTCCGCCCTACAGCGCTATCGCGGCCATAATATCCTCCTGTTGTTGTCCCGGCAGTGAGTGAGCTCACTGGAAAGTTTATGTGCTGTCAGTGAGAAAACCAAAGGCGTTTCCTGCTTTATTTTCTGCTCTTCTCTCTTTTCGAAACTCTCGTCGACAGCACGAGTGTAACTCCCCCGGTGTTGCACACGTCCATAGGCAAACGGTAACCACTTTCTATCAGGTGGGCCGTGTGCTTGTCTGCCACCTGAGTGGTATAAAAAAATACGGAAGGCAGCTCGTAATTCAAATTAGGAGTCCTATTATCTAGCAGTGAAATAGCTGACTAATTGACAGATATTAATAGCGGAATAGGAAGTTATGATATATTTCATATGCCGCCGCACCTTGCTCACGATTGTAACACAGTAATTGAGCAATGTGTATAAATATATAGGCACTATTTAGTGAATTGTCGTTAACATATTTTTATGTACCACTTAGGTGGACAAGCACACGACTCATCTGATGGAAAGTGATTACCATATCCTATAGGCATGTTCTTGGGAGGGTTTTTAGTTTTTACCAGTTAGCCATTACACGAAGTAGGTTTTGCCCCTGGGGTTGAAAAACCTATAGGAGTCATCGTCGTCAGCTTCATAAAATTTTATACCGATATTCCAACTGAATCACGAGTTATGTGAGTAAAACCGCCGGATAATGTTAGTATCGAGTGTCAATCAATCAATTAATTAGCTTACGGCAGTCCATTGCTGGACATACTCCTCTCCCTCGTAGTAATCGAATATAATATTCAGAAATCTATTTATCTACAATGTTTTGATCATATAAATGACAATATTAAAAAACAGATTCACCGTCTTCTAATTGAATAGCAAATCACTAAGTGGAAAAGGCCACGCAATTCCGAGGCTTTATCATTCAAATCAGCAGAACATCAATTAGTGTAACTATTAATCATTTTGTGAAAGTTATTAAAAAAACAGCCAAGTGCGATTCGAACTCTTGCACCACGGGTCCCGTACAAAATTGGATTCAGAGACAAACTTTTGCTACTAAACCGGCAATAACTTATTATTGCGTTGATCTAGAAGTGAATCTATCCTATCTAGTAATTTTCTTACATGTATAAATCTGAAGCAGCCCCATTAAGTTACGTAGGTACTTGTGTGAGAGCTGTCTCGCATCTGTTCTTACATTAATCATTCCATCACAAAAATATCAAGGCTTAAACTAAGTACATACATGCTAAACTTAAGCTAAAAAACATGCTGATAAACAATAAATAATATTAATGAAGTTTTTTTTATAGATAAGAAATTCACAAGCTATTGATGTTTGGTAAATTTTTCAACCTCATAACTCACATATTCCTGAGAAAAAGGTCTCAAATAGACAGACAGATAAACGGACAAAGAAGTGATCCTTTTTCATATTAATTTAGATCACCAACAATTGTTTACATATATTTATGCAAAATGAGCTTGTACCAAAGAAACACCAGACAATGTAACAATTACTCAAAGGTAAACACCACATGCCATTATCTTATAAGAGATACATACAACCAGTCTTACACGATGAGTTAAATAAACTAATTGTATATGATATTTCAGAATTAATTTAACTAAGCATCCAATAGGCGGCTTAAAATTATTTGAATGAAATTTTGAAGCATTTACTACGCAAACTTTTAAAATCGATTAAGATAGGAAAAAGTGAATGCCCAGGTGGGACTCGAACCCACGATCGTGGAGGGAAGATCGTGGGTTCGAGTCCCACCTGGGCATTCACTTTTTCCTATCTTAATCGATTTAAAATTATTTTTTTGTTTTGTGACGGCGTCAAACTGTATGTCAATCTAACTGCTCAAACTGTTTACAATTCTAGACAATCTGACAAATCTAGTAAGGAGAATTTGCACCAAAAACTGTCCTTATTAAAGTTCCGTTTTCGTCTCTAGAGATACGGAACCCCAAAAACTGGCTCGATCCGATCCGTAGATTTCTGGCTATAAAGGAAAGTGCGATGTACGTTTTAATAAACTCATTAGGCAGAGGGTGTGGTTCACCAAAGTCTTTGGACCTGACTCAACCTCTCCTTCAAGTCGGTAAGCCTGCTGCTCTAGTATAGGCTTTCGTAGTTGGTAGGGCAGATAGCAGTCGCTAAAAGCCGTATTTACAAGCTAAAACGAGAAGAAGGTCTTGATAATACCCCGTTCAACCGTAAGATTAAGTAAACATGTATTCAAATATCTTCACACGAAAGTACGTGCATTTGTTGCCGAGGCTTTTCAGGACCCGGAAAAACTTCCTTCGGCATTAAATAACTGAATAATATTCTTGGACATTCTACACAGCGGTATCTAGACCCATAGCTTTAAAAGCGTGTGTTATAAATTCTAGAAACATTTTTGTTTGTAAATACATACTTATTACACCACAGTCTTATTATTTCATGCAGTCGGTCGACTAGGTACTTGCGCGGGTGTACTATAAGGGCTACAGGAGAAGGGAGCGGCGGGGTCGCCGAGCGCAACCTCAGTAATATATCAGAGGTGTATTGCCGAAAAAAACCTTGGACATCCTCCGTGGCGTAGCAGTAGTGAACGCGGCGTGGAGCCCACAAAAATCCAACAATTGGTCTAGCTGCAATGTTTCGATATCGCTTTTAGGTTGTGGAGGTCAGTGGCAGTCGCTTCATGGAAAATATCGAAGTTTAGCCAAATCCACAGTTAGACTGGTATAAAGCGGACCCCAGACTCCAAGTTGACAAGCTTCGGATGCGACTGGGATTAACGCTAGGACGAAGAAGCCGACTTCAAAAAGGAGGAAGGTGTTCAATTTGTCAGTTTTTTTACCCGACGGCCAAGAAGGGTTATGTTTTTCATGCGTAAGATACGCACGAAAAATGTGTGTTTGAAATATTCTTTATTACCTCATATCTTTTGAACCACTGTACGGATTTCAATGATTTTTATCACAAATGCCCAAATTTAAAAAAAAAATTATATAGTGGGGTATCAAAGGAGAGGAGGAGAAGGAGATTAAAAGACGATTACAAAAATATTATAAATACGTCATAACTAAAAAGTATAAAATAAAATAAATTATTAAAAATAAAAAACCCTGGTTCGAGATTTGCACATGGGTACCATTTAATGAAATGAATTTAATGAAAATTACCAACAAAATAAAAAACAACCAGATGAAAATTAATGGCTTCCTACCAGTCGGGTTTTTTTATTATTAATAATTTATTTTTTTACGTCTTTTATTAACGAGTTTTTATTAACCACTACGGTATAATGTGGGGCTGTTTCAGGGATGCTGCTTGTCACCAATAGCATTTAACATAGTAATTAATATCTTAATCACCAAGTTAATACGTCACGAAAAGAAATGGGGTTATCGGTTTAAAGTAAATAACAAATACACTGAGTCCATCTTAGCTTTTGCTGACGACCTCGCAATACTGACGCGTAATCCAAATCAATGTCAGGAACTATTAAAGGAAATCGATGAGTTCTGTTCGTGGACAAATGGACTGAGAACGAAGCCCAGTAAGTGTCACTGTCTGTGTCTGGGTAGACGGGACACCAAATTTACCTCCTACGACCCGGGACTCTTCATAGGGGCCAAACCAGTTTCCATAGTCGCTGAATCGGTCCCATTTAAATTTCTTGGCAGAAAGATAGACCATCAAGGACGCACACCATCCTTAGATGAAGTTGTCAATATGTTTATAAATGACCTAAATAAGATAGATCAGCTACCACTGAATAATATCAAAAAAGCTTGGATATATGACAACTACCTAACATCACGTCTGACTTGGCCTTTTCTGGTATACGATTTCGGCAAAACCTTACTCGCTAAAATAGATGCAACTGTCATAAAATCACTAAAATCGTGGCTTGGACTAGCGCACTCTGCTGATCCCTCTGCTTTATTTAGGGATCAGAATAATTTTGGGATGAAATTAAAGAAACCATCGGAGCTCTATAAACACCTTAGAGTTACCAAAGCCCACATCTTAGGTAAATCCCAAGATGACACAGTCAGGGCACTCCCGAAAGATAATAACGCGTCCGAGCTAGAATCTAGACTTATATTCCATAAACGATTTATGATAGGAGCCCAGTCGAACAAAGTGGGGTTGGGAGTACGAGAGCCAAAAAGGGACCAGGATATACTTAGGTCCTTTCTGAAGCAAGACGAAAATGATAAATATCGAGTGCACGCGATGAATTTGGAAATCCAAAACGAATGGTTGACAATGGGAGAGTTCTGCATACCGATGGCTTTAAAGTGGCGCACCTTGATCTATGAGTGGTCGCCGGCCCTGTTAAAATTCTATCTTAACGCCTTTCAGATGACCCTTCCAGACCAGAGTAATCTGGTAAGGTGGGGGAAAGCCACAGAAAAACAATGTTATACGTGTGGTGAGGCAATAGGGACGGCTAGGCACATATTAGTAGGATGTAGGGTGCTTCTTGATAGAGGCCAATACTCACGCCGCCACGATAAGGTGCTTTTCATCATACGCGAAGCAATGAGTCTGGCAGTAGCTAGAGCCCAAAAAGGATTGACTACTAACAGACGTCATATCAACTTTGTGTCTGAAGGTTCATCCATAAAAACCAGGAACAAACCTTATTCAATCTTAGATACTGCCCCAGATTGGACTCTCCTAATCGACACGTATGAAAAGCACAATAAAATTCCGGAGGATGTTGGGGTTTCGTCATCTAGACCGGACATATTTCTCTACTCGAAAACGACTAAATATGTGGTCCTTGTGGAACTTACTGTACCGTGGGAAACAAATATACCGAAGAACCACACACTTAAGAAAAATAAATACTATGATCTCACAAACGAATTAATCAAAAACGGTTACGTGGTTAATTTGTATGCAGTAGAAGTGGGAGCGAGAGGTATACCAGCTAAATCTCTCTATAACCTACTTAAAGATCTAGGCCTATCGAGAGCTACAATAAGCTCATTACTAGGACGAATGTCTAAAGCGGCACTAGTAGGTTCGTATCAAATTTGGTTAGGCAGGGAGGGGAACTTGGGTAGTGAAGGTGAGTGTTGATGTACATCAACAAAAGGGGCCCCTTCTAAACCTACACTTGGGTCGCAAGTCCCAGGCACTGTCCCGAGTTCCCAACTCAGCAACACGATGGACCCGGCACCCGCACGGAGAATCCATGGATTGCTAAGAATATCGTCTCTTTCATGTATGTATATATGTAACTATGTTTATTCGGATCAAATTTAGCAAATCGATTTTGAAGCAGTCTCCAGCGGGAGTAAGTGGGACTTCGCCGTCTCTTTCTGCGAGCAGGTCATGCTCGTGAAAGAGGCGGCGGGGTGGGAGCGGGAGAGAACTCTCCCACCCGAGTTCCGCAGTTGGCGGCTTAGGCGCCGCCGACGTGTCTTCGCCGAAGACCTTCGGCCTCCATGACCGGGGTCCTGAGGACGGTGAGTGGCCCCCCTAAGAAGCGGGATGATACCCGAACCGACCCCCCCACCCCCCACATAGACGCGGGATAACACCCCCTAGGCGAGGCCGCAGCCGTAGGTCTGTTGGTAGTCCTGGGACATCCTTCCGAGGGCTTTCCCGGGGCTACCAACCGCAGGCTATTAGGCGGGACATGAGGGTTTTTAGTCGATAGGAGTCCGGCATAGCATTCATGAAGGATTTTCCCTCACGTTAAAAAAACAAGATATTGTCAACCGATTTTGATGAAATTTGGCAAACACTTTCCATTTGGATGGCAATACATTAACATGGCACCATGGAGCTGTTCTGATGATGAAGTGGGAAGGTGACCATAGGCACCCCAAAATTAAAGTACCTTTTGTTGTGACAACCATGATCTTGACTGAGCTTACTGTGCGTAAAGAAGTCAAACTACTAGTAGGCTATAGGTAGAAATACCGTAATTATATTTTTAAGCATTTTTCATCCTAAATATTCAAATCGCCTTAAACAGGAAAAAATTAATCGGTCTAGGTGGGGTGCCTTTTTGCTTTTTCTATTTCAATCTACTGTGATTATACATAGAAAAACACTCATACTAGAACAAAATGCATACAAATGTTTACACTGAGCGGGCATCGAATCCGCGACCTGTAACTTAACTTTCAAACACTCAAAATGAATGATGATGATAACCAAATCATATTATAACATGTCATTCTATTATTTAATTTATCATTACACATAAACGGATTTCCTTGTGGTCAGTACTGAATACGAGCGTACCTATAAGTAGACAGACAGACAATCAGATAACATAACTAACAAATCATAGAATATGATATGACATATCCAGATCGAAATGTTCAATTACAAACATGAAATGGAATTAATTAGATCTGATTGTTGATCGGGTTCGTGACTGATATAAAACTGCGATTGTAATGTGATCGTATAGTCCAGTGGTGTTAAAGAGATATTGTACACACACCGGCAGAATTAACGGAACACAAAATTATATATATATTAAATATATATATAATTATTATATATATAATTATTAAAATTATGGTCTGGGGAGGGATAAGTTTAGGAGCTCGCACGGAGTTAGTGGTAGTCCACGGCGGAAATCTGACTGCTGACCGGTATATCAGAGAGATTTTAGAGGAACATGTTGTGCCATTTGCTCCATTTATTGGTAACGACTTTATTTTAATGCAGGAGGCTCGGGCTCACAGTGCTCGCTCGGTACAGGCATACCTAAACCATGTTGGTGTTACAGTGATGGAGTGGCCAGCACGATCCCCGGATATGAATCCGATTGAACACGTTTGGGACTTGCTAAAGAGGAGTGTGAAATCAACAATGCCACCTCCTAACAATCTGGGTGAGCTGCGAAACACGCTGCGAAACAAATTAACTATAAAACTAAAACAAACTAAACTAAAGAAATGAAATATTTACATACATAATGCGTCGTGAAATTCCTCCGCATTATCACCGACCGGTAACGTTCCCAGAAGGCTGGCAGCATTGCCACGTTGAATGGCAATGCTTATCCTCTGCGCAAGATAAAAACCAGCCTTCTGGTCACGCGTGGAGTCAATCAGTCACTTTGCCAAATCTTTAATTAGAAAGCGGGTACTTGGACCCCATGTCCCCAACATTTTAGATTTGAAATTTAGCACGAAAACTGCTAAAAAAAAGTTCATACATAACCCAAGCATGTTTTATAACTTCAATGTATATTTTATATAATTATATATATACTGTGAACTTTACCGGTGATAGGTCTGGTTGACACTAACACTAAGGTCATTCACCCAGACATTTAGATCTCCGTTACACTAATACTGTGAAGGGTTTTACTAATACAATATTTCTCAGGCATTTATGTTTACCTTGAAAATTGTCATTTAATTTAGCGGTGGGAATATTTCAAACTTTAACACTTTCGCCTTGCATGGTTATAAAATAAGACACGGGTATTAATCATGTTTATGTGTTTCTGTGAATAGTTGTTTAGTCAATAAAATAACAACATCTTTTATTAGTGTTGTGGTGTTAGAATACAATAGATAAGAGTACATTTGCAGAAAGGCCACATTGGTTTTCAATATGGTCGACCGTTTAACAGCCTACAAAATATGTAGGTCATCACAGCGACAACTGTAGATTCATACAGCACATACAACCCATACATTACTTGTTTAACTTGGATACAGATAAAGGGGACCATTGAGAAACCGCAATCAAATACGCGTATCGAGTGTTGAGTTAGTTCCCTATGCGAAAATGATGATGGAGGTTTTGTATTACACCCACTGATAGAGGCAAAATGGACTTATGCTTCAGTTACAGAAGAGGAAAACACGTTAGAGAACAGTAAAACTATTGGTGCGTGCCAATCCTTACTGACTATAGTGGCTGTATCATGTAGTTTCCTATAGGTGACCCTCTTTCCTGCCCCTCTAGACAAGTGGCAATTCGCAAGCCGGCGTTTGGTGGAATAGAATGACGAATGTATAGGATTTGACATATATGACAGTCGTTAACGCATGTCAAGTACATCAAATCCTATACATTCGTCATTCTATTCCATCAAACGCCGGCTAGCGAATTACCGCTTGTCTAGAGGGGCAGAGACTTTGCCTTCAGCTTACCATCAGGCGGGGTGAAGTCAAATTGACGTGTCCTACATAAAAAGGTAATCCTATACATTCTTATAGATATTCTAGGCAAATGCGTTCTAAAATTGACCACTTTCCACCTCATAATCTATAATGAAACTAGATAATTATATTATACAAGTTCGTAATAATTCACAACGTACAAGTTGAAAGAAAAAAACCCCAGTAGTTACATAATAGAACTAAGCAATAGTACTACTGGGATCTCCCGATCCATACCAACAGATGGTGATATGACAGTGGTCAAATGTGCCTGATCAATAGAAAAACAAACAATATTAAGCGAGCTAGTATATAATTTATTTAATTCGAATATATCTTAAAGTGTTTCAAGGCTGACATTTTCAAATTTCATTGTTCATAATTCATTCCTGCCTTAAAAATTATAGTAAAACATAACTCAAAAATAAAATAGGAAATACTAGTTTTTATTATTCCGTTTAATTGCTGAGTTGTAAATTAAATAGTCTTTATATCGCCATAGGTGGGAGACTGGGCAAATAATTAAGAACGAGACAAAGGCTAATAACATAATAATTGTATTATTTAGTGGTGCTTCACGTTAATAAATTTAGTTTAAATAAAATAAATAGCTGATCCTTGACGACTATACAAAAAATATAGAAGGCCAACTTTATAAATAACGAGTGAAAATCGCGTTGTTACGGTTCCCAGTGCTTCTAATCCTGGCGATATTTCCTGCGAATGTCCATCTCCATTCTAACGGATTATAACAGTTCCCTCTCCAGTTCTCACAGCTGCTGCCCTAAGTGATCTTTCCTGCAATAGTCCATTTCCATTCTACTTTAGGCGCAATTTCCAGCCAACTAACAATAAACAGCAATGGTTGCCACAGTAATTCGACTTATACTTTAGTGTTCACAACTATTTAATTAGACAATAACTTGAAATAAAGATCCAACGATCACCAAATCCGTTGTTTTAAACATACTTCTATGGTTACCCATTCTTGCCCATTAGTTGAAGAAACGAACATAATATTTATTTTAAAAAGGTAAGCAAGTGTTATTTTGGGATGTTGCAATTCAAGTATTCAGTACCTACAAAATTTTTAATAGCGCGATGCAGGATCAAAAGTTTCGTAGAAGTTAGGCTCGCTATCACTAGATGGCGTTGGATACAATCGTCGCTACATGTTCCATTAACTTTATACGCTACGTCATATTTAAATGATAAATAGTTGCATATTAAAATTTAACTTATAGGCACATTAAATATATTTATGACCGTTTTGAACCCCTAGTGGGCGTTCATATGTCTTGTTGTCGGTAAGTTGTTTGTTTGACGTGCCGACTACGGTACATACCTCCGTGATAGGTGTTTGACCTATCCGGAGTCAATGTACGCAGAGCCTCACAATAACGGCCCCTCGGGATCTCGATACTGAAGATGGTCAGCCTAGGTGCGAGGAATATGTCTTAGGCAATTTTCCACCATGACATCTTAAGTTCTATTTCGAGGTACGAGTCCGTCATAACCGCTGGGCGGTATCCGAAAATTTCGACACGGAAAATAGGCTAGACTACTGCGAAACTATGTTCTCGACGAAACATAGCCAAAACTATCAATATATATTATCAGAGGTACGTTTCGATAAAAAGAATACAATACTTAACATTCCCAAATTAAAATACTTTTTTTATATCACTGAGTTGGCGGACAAAACGGTCCACCTGATGGAAAGTGGTTACCGTGGCCTATGGACGTGTGCAACACCAGGGGAGTCACAATCATGCTGCCGACCCTGTAAACACAGAGAGTTTCTGTGCCGTCAGCTGCGTCAGCGTGAAAAACAAAGCAGGAATTAGCCTTTAGTCCTCCCACTGACAGCACAAAAACTCTTCAGTGAGCTTTCATACCTATTAATATACCCAAATTAAATATACACTCAGTAAGATGAGCATACTCAAATATTTTGTAACAGACGCCACAGAATTTCACTTTTACGAAATAGGTTAAAGACATTCGTGTACGCAAGTCTGTCTGTCTGTTCGTAGGCTGTATAAACAATCATACAGAGTCTCTATTGTCACCTAATCATATGCATCTGGAGCGAGGCTGGGCACTCGTGCACAAAACTGTTAGCTAATTCTTCTTCCTATCGCGCATATTACAACATTTCTTTATTTTGTTATAAATTTCCATAATTTATTATGTGAATTTTGAATATATTGTATTCTAAATTAGATTTATTTATTGTTTTCTATGTTTTCTGTTTTTTTTTTACTATTTTGGTGGGGTCGAATATTAGCATAAATAGTGTACTGTTTGGCATACATTTACATGTTACATTTTCGTTGTTTATTATTTATTTGATTGAAAAGAACTTCCGTAAAGTATAATTGAACATTATTACAACAATAATGAAGTTTTTTTTTATATTAATAAAACAGCAACCAAGTTTATAGTTTACTCCGGGCCGTATGCGGATTAGGAACCTAAATATTCCGTTTTTTCAGCCTTGTTTCTGCCAGGGTTCGGGGTTATCTTATATATCTCTGACTGTGCTCATGAAAACCAGATATTATTTAAATAAGTACCACTGAGGCCTTTTGCAGGTTGTTAGGTTCTACATTTTGCAAACTATTTCATTTCTTTTTAGGTAAGACATGCTTTTGAATTCAGTATATTGCGTAAAGAGAGAAAATCCCGATAATCTGATTGATATATTATACTTTCGCGTTGCTCCCAATGAAGACTGTGCGGCTATAATTATACTACTGTACTTCCTATAACAAAAATAAATTAGCACAAATATGTCGGAAGTGTCACGTTGTCGTGATTATCCTTGGCATAACACTTTCGTAATGAACTGTACTAATATCGAAATAATACAAAGAAAAATGTTGGGCACGACAATAAGATATGATATGGTAATATGATACACATTATATTTTAGCAAGATTTTTTGTATACCTATCTATTTTCAGACAATGAATAATTATTATTATCTCATAAGTATTAACTATTAACCGTACTTGCCTATGTATATGTATACTTTTAGAACCAATATAAATATTATTTATATTTTTTTAGTTAATTGAAATGAAATTCAATGACTTTTAACTGTGATGGTTTATAAGAATTAGGATCGGGTCTAAGATTAAAAATACGAACTAAAGTACAATTTTTATCTCAAGAATGTGTCTACTTTTCTTTTCTTTTTTTGCGAAAATCCCCTCACATACCCCCGTAAGTTATATCTAACTTTAACCAAATAAATCCGCACGCCGTCTCGGGTGTCCAGGTAACGGGGTGTAAGATTGCTTAGAGCATATCCCCCCGCACACCGATTGCCTCTGCACCATCTTCTTTTTCGACATAGCCCCTTCAGGTGTGGAAACCACGTTGTTCCCATCTTGCTGCCCACAAAGGGAGATTACTTTCTACCCTGTGCAAGTATACACAGTTATACACATGACCAGTATAAAATAAATGATATTTCCGCAATCACATACATAGATATATTGCAATCTGCCATTATATCTTCACCGCAAGTGAAAACTTGCTGTGACGAGATCATACATACTTGTTATTGTGTCAAATGTTGACACATGCAATATCACAAGTGCACAAGTTTTCCGGAAAAGTGACACTTGTGTAGAAGCGCATTATGGAAACATACGGGTGAGTATTATAACTGTGTAAAGACAGCGTCAAAATAAAATACCAAGGCATCAAGAGTAAATCAAACTGTTTTATTAATTTAAATTGTTTTTTTTTTTTTTTTTTTGAAAAGAATATTAGCAACCGAAATTATCGAAATTACTAATATTCCCTCTAACCCCTCCAACTAAGCTAAATTGCTTGTGCTAGGAGTGGGTTCACGTCGGTAGTGTAATGGCCAGGATTCGAACCCGGGACCTCTCGATCGTAAGGCCGACTCCTTAACCACTAAGCTACCGACTTAGCACTTGTGCTTTTCCACACTTCATTTTATTTTTATTTTTAACCTGACCGGTTTTACTTCACGGCTTCATAAAAGGTTGTATTATTTTCCGAACTTAAGGTGTGTACAAAAAAACCAGAACATCAGTTAACAAGAACCAAAGCATTATTTTCAGTAGTTTTTTTTATTTATTTATTTTTTCGATCTCGAACCTCGAGCTCTCCAATATGCAAGTTTTCGATGTAACCGGGTGTGACTTTCGGGTAAAGTCAAGAATATACAAATCGATTTAAATAGAACAAATTGAATCGGTCTAGGCGGGGATTGAATTCGCGATCTTTGTCTTACAGGGGTAATGCTTTGACCACTAAGCTACTAGACCTGGCCCTAACCAATTCCAATTTCTCCTTCTATATCTGTCTTTGAAGCAACAGTCAGGGCCGTCTTAACCGGGGGTTCAAGGGTGCGGCCGCACCCGGGCGCGTAGCCCGAGGGGGCGCAGGCTGAGCTCTAAACATTTCGATATTTCCTAATTTAACCTTTAACTCATAAGTGCAATATTAACGCCATGCCCCCGTTACGTACACTTACGTCAATTAAACCCCTACATGCATAAAAATATAGGCATCAACCAATATTAAAATTTACCATTGTACCTATTATTGTCACCTTTGCCTTTCGGCACGTGTCATACCGCTCACGATATGCAAGGTAAAATAGCTCTTATTTTGATACACACATAACAATTAAATTAATTTAACACGCACGCGGCAATATCTCCATTCCAAAGAGGCCCTTTGACCTAGCCGCCTGGCGCCCGCACTTTAAGCGAAATGGCCTCTATAATTAGCGGTTAGGGTGTACATTGTAATGTAAGTTCGCGATGCGGCTCTGAGTGTCGGTTATTCTTGTTGTTGTAGTTGAATCTTATTGCATGAAAATTAAAGTTTGATTTTGTTTAATGCTGTGAAACGTTAGAGAAATATTAAATCCATTTCTTTTCCTTAATTTTTGAATTTTATTTTTTCACTAGCTGTTGCCACGGGCTCCGCCCGCGTGGATGTCGGTTATCGCTTAGTGTTGATCCGATGCTATTGAGCATTAAATTCGCCTCTCTACTCAACTTTGTCCTCGACTATGTACTCACCTCTGTTCTCGACTCTCTACTCTCTACTGACTTCTCTGTTCCCCTCTCTACTCGACTTTGTACTCTTCTCTATACTCGCCTTTCCATTGGCCTCTCTACTTGCCCATCCATTCGATTCTCTTTTCGCCTCTCTACTTGACTCTCCCCACTCGCCTATCTCTCTACTCGCACCTCTACTCAACTCTCTATTCGATTTCTACTCGCCACTACATTCATCTTTCCACTCGTCTCCCTATTCGCCTCTCTACTCAACCCTTTACTGCATTCTAATTGATTCTATACTCGCCTCTCCAAGCTCAAAACTATCTCTGTACCAAATTTCATCAAGAAATCTTCAAAAATGACAAACTTTCATACAAAGACCCTAGTCCGCCCTCCCCTTCTACCCCCCTTTTCGCGATAAAAGGTAGCCTATATCCGTTCTCAAGCTCTAAACTATCTCTGTACCAAATTTCATCAGGATATTTTCAAAAATGACAAACGTTCATCCCAAGGCCCTAGTCCCCCCCCTTCTACCCCCCTTTTCGCGATAAAAAGTAGCCTATGTCCGTTTCCAAGCTCTAATCTACCTCTGTACCAAATTTCATTAAGATATCTTCAGAAATGACAAACTTTCATAAAAACTTTCATCCCCTATTTCCCCCCCTTAAACCCCCTTTCTCGTGATAAAAGGTAGCCTATGTCCGTTCTCAAGCTCTAATATACCTCTGTACCAAATTTCATCAAAATCGGTTCAGTGGTTTAGGCGTGAAAGCGTAACATACAGACAGACAGACAGACAGACAGAGTTACTTTCACATTTATAATATTAGTATGGATTATAGGTATATTTATTGTAGATTACAGATCTTAGAGAAAAATAAATGAAACATCAAAAATTTATTGCGTTTTTTGAAGTGAAAACTTCTTTAGCGGCGTTGGATGGGTGTAAAATGTTAAGGAAGCGTCAGGATTAGTTGACCTTTGAACCGTAACCGGCGACTGACGTCATACAAGATTAGGTACAGACTATCTATTTTGCAAGTTACGATAGATAGCGTCGTAGCTTAAACGGTAAGCACTTCGACTGTAAGTCCTTATAGTTTCAGATAGTATCGGGTTCAAACCACCTGGCCTTCAGGGATTTTTTGTGATTGTTTTTTCTTATTATAATTTATTACTTTTGGTGATTATTTTTTCTTTTTGTAATTTATTACTTTTATGATTATTTTTTCTTTCTGTAATTTATCACTTTTTGTGAATATTTTTTCTCTGGTTACCTATCTTAATCCCGAATTTTAATATTCCGAATATCATAATTCAGAAAACGTTTGGCCAATTTTTCATAATCCCGGTTTTTCAAATTCCGAAGTTTTATTTTCCATATAATCGTAACTCCGAATTTCATTTGCCCATTTATTCATTTGTACGACGTTTTATAATCCAGACGAACGAGTTCCAGACACACGAAATCTAAATGCACAAAATCCAGATGACCGTAATCCATATGCACGAAAGCCCAATTTTTAAAACACAAATTTTTGAAATGCAATTAATTGATATCCAGTTAATTGATATCCAGACAAACAATATCCAGATTTCTAAACCTAAAACTAAACCTCATATGGCGTCTACTAACTACAATTGGAGACCTACTGAACAAAACACACGTTGCCTTAAAAATATATGTATGCATGTAAGCAAACAAGCATGCATGCAGGCAAGCTGGCAATCAAACCGGCAAGCATGCAGGCATGCAGGCATGCATGCATGCAGGCAAGCAGGCAAGCATGCAGGCAAGCAGGCAAACATTAGTGTTGCTCTTCTCCGGCGCTGCGGGAAGTGCAGTCCTTCCGCCCTTGCGTAACAAAGTTCGGGCACCCATGCTCGCTTCCGCAGCTTCGGCTTGCTGGTCGCCTTTGGCGACCAGCCTCAGCCGTTCCAGCTCGCCCGGGCGCCCGAGCTTCGTTACTGCGGGCGAGAACTGCCCGCCCTCCGCGGGTGTGCGTTGTTTTATAGACAATTGTTTAATATAATTTCGTATAACAGAAAATGTTTCGCATAATTTCGTTTCATAGAATAATCAATATAATTATATTCGTTTCATAGAATAATCAATAAAATAAATTATATTTAATTAATATAATTTTAAATCATTGAATTTTGTTTCATATAAAGTTAAACATTAGAATAATCATTTCCTAGAATATCAAATCAACTATTCTTAATCATTATATTGTTTATTTAATAGAAACTTATTACAAAGAATAACATATTATCATATATATGGTTTTTATGAACTAAACAATTGATGCGTCTACAAGGTCGACGGAGCCCCGCTACGCGGGGCTCCTAATTCTGGGTGGTTTATAAAAAATAACCACGAAGGCCTAATGCGGGAGCTTCGCTACGCTCCGCTCCCGCATTAGCCTTCTAACCTAACCTATCCGAGTCGGGGTAATCTGAGTCGGAGTGTTAAAATTGTAAATGTTACAGTTAAAAATGTGATTTGGAACATTATAAAGGTGGTTTAATATTCTTTAAAAATAATTCTACAGTTTCATAAGTTTGTTAAACAAAAAAATTTGATTAAAAATTATGTTTCTGTGAAATATGTTTCATTGTAGGAAATTGTTTTTGAAACAATAATATTCGAAATAAAAATATAAGAACCAAATATTATATGAAGCATTTTCTGTGAAACGAAATTCTATGAAATTTCTTTCTACGAAATAAGGGGCTCCCCTCCCTCCGCGCCTCCGGTTCTTAAATAACACTCTAGTGTAGGGCAGACAAGTACCACGGCGAGTCGGGTCGGGTGTGGTACGCAGTGTTCACGAGCTCGCTTTCCTGATTCATTGATTATACCTGCATACAAAACTGTTCATGCATGACATGGAAAACAATAATTTAAACAAAATTATATTATATTTCTAAGTCTTCAGGCTTTCATTATATTAAGTGAAATTATTTATGTCTTAAGTGAACGTTAGATTTTTTATTATTATATCAACCGTTACACACCCTAAATGAATCGTATAAATTTACTGATTTTTACTATACCTGTATATAGTTTAGCTGGAACACGATTTGTATGGGAACCAAACAAAAAGATTATGAAAATTTGGTAATAGTTTATTTGGAAAATGGTACGATGGGAAACAAAAAAAAATATTCTGAGAATCTGGTATAACTATATTTGGATTATGACAATATGGAAAACAAAAAAATACTATTTGAAAATTTGGTTTTAGTGCACCTGGAAATTGATTCATCTGGGAAATGAAAAACGGAATTATAGAAAGTTGTCATTCATTACATCTGTCTTTTAAAAGTTCTACCAACCGTTTTCGGGGTTTTAAGATTCGGGTAACAGAAATTCGATATTTCAATAGGTTACCTTTTTCTCTTCATAATTTATTTATTTCTTCTGACAGAAAATTAGCAGAAAATAAGTGATAGGTTCTATGATTAGCGCTATATTATAGGTATAGTATGGTATGTTCTCTTTTATCTTTTTCTATGTATATAACGAAGAAAGAAAAAAAGAAAATGTTTTCACTTCTGCCGGCACTCCCAGAGTGCAACCCGTCTTTTTTTTGTTGACCGGGGGGGGGGGGGGGGGCGCAGTCTGAGCTTCGCACCCTGGCGCTATATAGCCTTAAGACGGCCCTGGCAACAGTGGAGTACGTTTGTAGAGAAGAATATAATTAAGGAAGAAGAAGTAGAAGGATAGAAACGAATGGCGGATGTGAGGAAAAAAGGTGTGATATCTATATGATATTAAAAGAAGCTCGTACTAAGATACTACTACCATTTTCGGTAAAGCATTCGTAGGTAGTATATTTTTAAATAATATTTTATACGAGTAAACTTTACCTATATGGTTCTATGCTCAGACTAAATGAATAACGTTATTATTTTTGAGGTCCAACGCTGCTAGCTGCGACCGCGCTCAAATTATTCTCCCGTATATTCGCACACGTGTGTATGTAGCAAGGACTCTTATCTAAACTCGCTGCAAGATGCTATCTCGTTGATTTCACTAACATTAGAGTTATTACATATCTTTTTATTGTCGTCGTGTTGGACCGCTTTCTAAAAGATCCTGTTTTGAGATTATAAATCTTAATTGCTAGTAGATTTTGATTTACTCTAGTGTAGCGGGCCCATTCGCTACATGTAAAAAGAAAATAATAAAAAAAAACACGGGTTACACTCCGGTAGTGCCGGCAGAAGTGAAAACGTTTTCTTTCTTTCTTTCTTCGTTATATACAAAGAAAAAGATAAAAAGAACATACCATACCATACCTATAATATAGCGCCAATCATAGAACCTATCACTAATTTTCTGCTAATTTTCTGTCAGAAGAAATTAATATATTACAAACAGAAATAAATTACAAACAGAAAACATAATCACAAAAAGTAATAAATTACAAAAAGATAAATAATCACAAGAAGTGTCAGAAGCCCAGGTTCGAACCCGGTACTATCTGAAACCATAAGTACTTACAGTCGAAACGCTCACCGTTATGCTATACGAAGCTTCTTATCGCATCTTGCAAAATAAACAGTCTGCTAATGCTGTATGACGTCAGTCGTCGGCTACGGTTCAAATGTGATCCTGACGCGCGTGTTTAACAATTTTTACCCATCCAACGCCGCTAAAGAAGTTTTCACTTCAAAAAGAAATCAAAATGAATTTAAGGCTATAGAATGAACTTCCTGCTGTGATTTTTCCTAAACTACTACAATATGGGGTTCTTCACGAAGGGCATTAGAAGGTTTTTTCAGGGTTGGCAGCGCGAGTGTAACGCCCCTGGTGTTGCATACGTCCATAGGACACGATACCCACTTTTCATCAGGTTGGCCGCGAGCTTGTGTGCCACCTACTTGTTATATAAGTATATATATAAGTTATACTTGCCGTGGAAAAGGAAGAGTCAATATTTATTAAGATTTGGGACCCGTAAGTTTTGAAATTCAAGCTTGAACATGGCTAACTCAAGCCCGCGCCTAAGAAGTAATAATATTCCACAACTTTTCACACAACGCTATCTAGATCCATGGTAAGCATAGCTTAACTAGCTTGTGTTATGGAATCTAGAATGCGGATAAACATACTTAGATACTTTTTTTTTTTAAATACATACATATTATACATAGAAAATCCCAGACCAATGCCAATATAAATATTCATGCATACAAATTTTTGCACTGAGCGGGAATCGAACCCGCGCCACCTGCGCAGCAGCCGCGTTCACTACCGCTACGCCACGGAGGCTGTCGTAAGTAGCATTTACGTGCCATGAAGTCACTTCTGCTTCGTCCACTTAAATGTCCGATGTGCGCTTACAGAATTGCATTTTTTAAAGAATATTAGCAACCGAAATTACCGATATTCCCCTCCAACTAAGCTAAACTGCTAGTGCTAGGAGTTGGTTCACGTCAGTGGTGTAATGGCCGGGATTCGAACCCGGGACTTCTCGATCTTAAGGCCGACTCCTTAACCACTAAGCTACCGACGCGTCCACCTCCTGAGGGTGCCTTTTCTTTTGAAGTTTAACTTTCTCCTATTTTTCATTCAGGAACTAAACCCAGTTGCATCCAAAACTTGTACTAAATAGTCTGGGATCCGCTATCCTATTCTTTCTGTACACGATCTATATTTCAGCTTATATAAAAACGATTGCTGTGTAAATCCTGAGAAGCGGAGACCTGAGCCGCTTCTATCAATCGCTAGGTGTGACATTTTGCAGCTGCGGTTAAGGCTGACTCCTTAATCACTAAACTACTAACGATTTATGTCTATTAATCCATTAGTACTAGTTGAGGATTGTTGTGCCTAAACATCCTTAGGTCACACACTGTATTAAACAATTACCCTGTTAATATCAAGTTGATTATATTCTCAGCAATTTTAACGGCATAACTATCGAAAATTTTCCCTTCATTCACAACAGCGGCACCATCTTCACCGTACGAATCTGGAGCACACCTCGCGGCGAACCTTTGTTATGTAATGGCGGATGCACGCCCGCCTTGCCCTTGGGCCACATTCCGCGTAAGGCTCGTACACAATGCCGAACACAGCGTTTTGTGATCAACAATTAGTCGCGTTTTGCAATTGTGTAAGTTAGGATTGTGTACACTGTGAATCTATACATCTATACTCTATACATACATATTAATAAAACTGGAGTGTCTGTTTAGAATATTAAATTAAAAATACTAAAAATAAAAATACTATATGAATATAATACGGTACATGCACCAAAATATTATATTTTACAATTTTTGTCTGTCTGTCTGTTTGTTCCGGCTGATCTCTAAAATGGCGGGATCGAATATAATGGGACTTTTATTGGCAAGTAGCTGATGTTATACCCAGTAAGTTAGGCTACTTTTATCCACGCGGTCGGAGCCGCGAGCTACAGCTAATAGTTAATATAATTTAACACTACTAGCTTATGCTCATGGCCCCATACCCCCATACCCCCAAACCCCCATGCCCCCATTCCCCCATACAACCCCCATACCTCCATAACCCATACCCCCATATCCCCATATCCCCATGCCTCCATGCCTCCATGCCTCCATGCCCCCATAGCCCATATCCCCATAGCCCCATACCCTCTAACCCCCTAACCGCTAATGGGATGTAGAAGTCTAGAGGACAGAAGAAAAGTAAAAGAAAGGCTTGAGGGAGTTGCGGGTCGGTTCGTCGTCGAGGAAATCAAAAACAGGGACCCCCTCCTGATTCTGAGGGACGTATTGAAGATTCATGATGATCATGAAATCCTTCGCGCCCTTCGGAATCAGAATGGGGCCCTGTTCGAGGGCCTCGGCGAGGGAGACGACCGCGTAACCATCAAGTTTAAAAAACGGTCGCGCCACTCTCAGTACCATCATGTGGTCATTAGCGCGGCACCTGTTGTCTGGAGGAGAGCGACGGAGGCAAAACGACTCTATATCGACCTCCAGAGAGTCGCAGTGGCAGATCAGACGCCACTCATCCAGTGCACCAGGTGCTTGGCTTTTGGCCATACCAAGCGATTCTGTTTAATGCCCGAAACCCAGGATCTATGCGCAAAATGTGGCAAACCGCACAGCCAGGACGAACACGATATATGTGGCAGAAACAACCAAGAGCCCCACTGTATAAATTGCGCTCGAGAGTATGGCGAACCGAAACTACATCACGCCTTTGATAGATCATGCCCAGTCCTCCAAAAGTGGGAGGCGATGGCCAGAGCAACCATAGCGTATTCCTAGGGTTGCTCGGACCACCGCCATAGTAAAATAAAATTAAATAAAAACAATTAAATGCACTTGTAATATTATAAAAAATATAATGCAAGGCATTATGATAATAAATTAAACAAAAGATAAAAATAAAACATTAATAAATTTAAACTCAACTAGAATAAAAACGCTCCCACTTTAAACCGCGAGCCAAGAATCTCGGCCTCCCCTCTCCAATTAGTTGGATAAAACGCCTCAATTAACTGCAAGTATAGTATAACAATATTGTATGTATCTATCTTTCAATCCTATCAATATATCTATGTTTAACACTCTAATTCTGTTTTCAATACTTACGCACTATATTTGCATCCTCTGCCTTCAAAATTAAAAATGTACTTGAAACAATTTTTTGGCGAAAATTGTTTTAAGTTGACAATAAAATTCCTGAATTCAATCTTATTATGTATATTGAAAACTGTTAAAAAACACTTCCTTACTAGTTCATACTGTATATTTATTTATTGCTTAAAATATATGTAATTATTCATCATTATATAAAAATTATATTGTAGTCTGGTACATAATCCCTTCGTAGAATCATTTCCTTGTAAACTTTCTGTAAATTTTTTATATAAGTAAAATAAACATAAATTATGTACCACAGTTTTTAACACTGAGTGGCGATGGCCGGGCAGCCGCCTGGCTAAGGTTGACTGCGTTGACTGCCACGCCACCACCTCTCAAACGGCCAAATGCTGAAAATAGTAATTCGATAAAGTTCCGATTAAAAATTTGAACCGGGCATTCTGTGGCTTATTATTTAATAAGCCGCTCAATAAACCGAGTAAACCTAGCGCAACCCCCCCATAATTGTATACTCTTTTCGAACACAAATTTTTCTTGCTATAATCATTATATAAACTCCTTTTCTAAATTCGTTAAAATTAAAGACGTAAACAAGGACCCCACATGTTCAATCCAGTGGGGGTAACAGTGCGAATTATAAAAAAAAAAAAAAAAAAAAAAACCCCTAACCCCCTAACCCCCTAACCCCCTAACCCCCTAACCCCCTAACCCCCTAACCCCCTAACCCCCTAACCCCCTAACCCCCTAACCCCCATACCCCCATACCCCCATGGGAGCCTATTTCCGGGTTGAAAGTAGCTTATGTTTTTAAGTATTAAATTGCAGCCAGATCCGTGCAATCATCAGAGCATAATTGAATAATGAACATCCAAAAATCTTAACAAACGTTCACATTTATAATATTAGTAGTATAGGATTGGAAGTAAGATAGATAACTCCTTCTTTAATTGGTGTGTTAGCTCCAATATGATTGTTTGCGGGGAAGTCAAACTCACCTACCAGATGTACCAGCATCTGCGGTTTAAGGAATAAGGCTCTGGAAAAGTTAGGAGGTTAGACAATAGTCGTTTCCGTAAAAGTAATGATAAACCAAATCAAGAGAAAGAGAAGTGTGGACCGCGGCCTCCTAACTAACGATAAGAAGATAATATTGGCTCGTTTCTAATTACATATATACATACATATAATCACGCCTTTATCCCCGGAGGGTTAGGCAGAGGTGAATTAACACCCACATTTCACCAATTTGTATTCGGTCCCACGTAATAGGGGGTGAGCCTATTGCCGTATTCCGGGCACTTGTTGACTCAAGCCATGCATCTGAGGCTGAGTCTGGGTTGTAAATATATGTCTGATGTTAAAGTTAATCAGCCCAATCCCTTAGTCACCTTGTATGACACCACATGGGAAGAGATGGGGTGGCCCAAATTCTACTCTGCCGGGAACCACGCGGCCCGTTTCTAATTATGTATGCATTAATATTCACATCTACCTAAACGTTTGATAAATACACTACAGAAAAAAATGATTTTATGCGCGTAGCTTCGTATCGCATACCACATAGTATGCAAAAGACTTAAATTCTAATTAAGTTTTATTTTCTGGCCATACTTACAGTATTATCAGTGGTGCGATTGTTTTGTACCACTTAGGTGGCAGACAAGCACATGGCCCACCTGATGGAAAGTGGTTACCGTGGCCTAAGGACGTGTACAACACCAGGGGCGTCGCACTCGCGCTGCCGACCCAGAAGAAACCTTCTATTGAAGAACCCCATATTGTAGTCGCTTGGGAAAACCACAGCAGGGAGTACATTCCACTACCGGAGCATACGTGGGTTGAATCGAGTTTATTTCAAACCGTACGATTCGTACCATTTCTGGTCGCAATGTGTGAAGATGAATTATCTGTTTGTGGCGAGTGGAATTCATTGTTACATTTGTTACATTCGGAGCATATAGTTGGTTGGTCGAAGTAAAAACTCTGTATGAATTGGTAATTTTTTTTTAAGAATATATAGTCACTAGTATTTTCCCTAATCCCTCCACTTCCATCCAAGCAAATTTTTTTTATGTCTGAAATGGATTCACGTTTGCAGTGCACATGGCCAGGATTCAAACCCAGTTCCTCTCGAACTTGAAATTTTCTACTTAAGTTACGGACATCTCCTTATTACATTTTTAGATTTCACTAGCGGTTGTCCACGGCTCCACCCACGTGGAATTTGAATTCCGTTCCCAGAACCACCGTATTCCATATATAATATACTAGCTTTTGCCCGCGGCTCCGCCCGCGTGGATGTCGGTTATCGCGACCAATCATAGCCTATGTCCTTTCTCAAGGTCTAATCTACACCTATACCAAATTTCATCAAAATAGGTTCAGTGATTTAGGCGTGAAAGCGTAACATACAGACAGACAGACAGACAGAGTTACTTTCGCATTTATAATATTGAAATGGATTCTTGTAGCAAATTTGAACCACATTCATTTAGCCCTTTATCCATCCAAACAACCTTTCCTATACTAGATACCTACTTTATATTATATTTAAATAATATTGAGCTCCGAGGCCACCTCAGCTTCTGATGCAATTAGGATAACGTCTAGATTTCGATGAAGATTATTAGAAATTTACAGCCCAAACTCAGCCTCAGATGAATAGCTCGAGTCAACAATAGTGCCCAGTACATCTTGGTGAGATGTGGGTGTAAATATCTATACCTCTGCCTAACCCTCGGGGAGAAAGGTGTGATTATATGTATACTTAGGTGCAAACCCAAGTTAATCTGAATATCTTTGGAAGGCAATCAAATGATAGGCGATTACTGGATTCCAAAGTTGCTTGTATGTATGATGCATATTTGTAATGTATGTGTATTATTGTGTATGTAACAGAGTCTAACACTGTATTGCCGTAAATAACATAATGAGGCATTTCCGAAGAACACACACATTCCCAGCGTTTACACTTTACACACAATAAACAGTTACATGTGAACTACGCTGCATAATTACACCTATGTATGTAATTTGTTATACAACTGCATTACATAAATCTCGAAAGAATAACATAACCGTCCAAATTATAAAGTATAATAAAACTTATAAAAATTAAATTATCGAACAATTTTCCTATGAATTTCGATCAAAAAAGTCAATACAGCCCCTCTAGACAAGTGACAATTCGCTAGCCGGCGTTTGGTGGAATAGAATGACGAATGTATGGGATTTGACTTAAATGACAGTCGTTAACGCATGTCAAATACGTCAAATCCTATACATTCGTCATTCTATTCCATCAAACGCCTGCTAGCGAATTTCCACTTGTAGGCGCCACCAGTTTAAGATCAATCAATCAATTGGCGTATAGCAGTCAACTAGGCATGTTTCTATCCTTATGTTGAGAGGCTTTTTCTACTGTTTCCACGCTTGTTAAGTACGGATCCCTAAAGCAGACCGCTGACGCCGCAAACACACGACGATCAAGGGACATAGCAACGACGACGAAATCGCCGACGCAGCGATTACGCCACCGCGCCGATGACGACCGTTCGAGCTTCGATTGCTGACGACGCGAGTCGAAGTCATGTGTTTTATTAAAATTATATTCATTCCTAATTCTAGCATCGAATAGGTTTCATTACTTTATAATATTGTAATTTTTCATTTAATTAAATTAATTATAAGTGACTTTGGTTTTTTTTCAACACTTTGGCTGCAGAATACGTAATTGGCGCAGTCGGTAGGATTCTCGCGGGCCGGTTCGCGAGCACGTAGGACTATCTAGCATCGATAATTCGCGTTCGCGAGTCGCCCGGGCGGCTATCAAGCCACGGTACGAGAATCCTGAATCTACAGAGCTGCAACGCCGAGTGAAGAATCCAGACTTCGATTCACGAAGAAGAACCAGAGATGTTATATCTTATGTAAGTGCACTTGAATCTTTCTCGTGTTGCTTCCCGTCTTATCCTAAGTTTCCAAAATTTTTCGCCCCGAAAAATCGTATACCCGGGATCCTGCATCGCGTCAGGCTCGCCGGCAACTAGCAGATAGGTCTAGACATTTAGATAGTGATTTTGATTTTAATTTAAACTTTTTATTCGAACCAAATATGCCTTATGACCCCGATGTTATTTTTAAGGCCTTACGCCTGGTACCGGAGTTCGACGGTAACCATAATGTGTTAACGAGATTCATTCATATTTGTGATAGAATCGTAACCCAATATGCTAGCCTTGAGCCAGGCAGCGAGCTTTCAAATCTTTGCTTGTTAAATGGCATATTAAATAAAATTACAGGGTCTGCCGCTTCAACTATCAATGCGAACGGCATACCAGAGACCTGGGCAGGCATCAGAGCCGCCCTTATCAATAACTTTTCCGACCAGAGGGATGAGACCGCGTTGTATAACGACCTCTCTTTAGCTAGACAGGACAATAGATCCCCACAAGAGTTCTACGATCAGTGTCAGACTCTATTTAGTACAATAATGACATACGTGACATTACACGAGACATTACAGACGACTATAGACGCTAAACGAGCCCTTTATAAGAAAGTAGCTATGCAGGCTTTTGTACGTGGTTTAAAGGAACCCTTGGGATCGCGTATACGATGCATGCGCCCAGATTCAATCGAAAGAGCTCTTGAATACGTGCAGGAAGAGTTAAACGTTATGTACCTGCAGCAGCGCAATGATGGCTCAAAGACACATAGCGCCCCTAAGCCTGCTACGCCCTTCAATACACCGCTAAATACGCCAAGTGTACCGCGTCACCCCGTTACTAACTGGCCAGCCCCTATGGCACAACGACCTTATCAAAATCTAAATCCAGCGTTTAAATTCCACCCTCAGCAAAACCGATTCCCTACAAGAACACAACAGATGTTCCGGGCACAACCAACCAATTACCACCCACAGAGCAATTTGTTCAGGTTACCACCTAGGAATAACGCCCAGCTACAAGCCGGTGGTGCTGGTGTGAAACCCATGAGTGGTGTCCAACATTTTACTCCTAGGCCACTACCGATGTCGTCAAGCCACGATTGGCGAAAATCTGGTAACCCACCACCTACTAATTACTTTAAGACCCGGGAAGTTAACGTCAACGAATATATGTTGCCCGATAATATCTATTATTCAGACGAGTATTACTGTGCACCCGAATACGAATATTACACAGACTTTAATGACTATAATAATTCTTACAACTATGACTATAACACCGACATGACTTATAATGAACCGACTTATGATACTAATCAAATAGTACAAGAGATAGAACCGCAACCTGGGCCCAGCCACACTGGTCCAACTAAGGATTTTCGGTCGAACCCGAAGTCAAAGGAATCAGGATAGATATTAACTTGCAAACCCAGAGGCAATTACCGTACATAGAAATTGGCCTTCCCCCTTTAAAATTTTTGATAGACACTGGCGCTAACCAGTCATTTATAAGCCCCGAGGCCGTCCAAGAATTTTTTTTTCAATATCCCCTTAATTATGACCCTTTCGAAGTAACAAATATACATGGTGTTAGCAAAAGTGATTATTCTATATTTTTACCAAGTTTTACCGAATTTAATGAGAGTGATGGTGTTAAGTTATTCGTATACCGTTTTCACGATTATTTTGATGGTTTAATAGGTTTAGATATATTATCTAAATTGGAAGCTAATATAAATCTAAAAGACTTCCAACTAATTACGCGAAATGCAACCAATCCGATTAAATTATATAACTCCCGTAATGTAAATTTATACGAAGACATTATTCCAGCCAAGAGTTCCAAGATAATCAAGGTACCCATAAATGCCCCAGAAGGCGATGTTTTCGTTGAGGAACAAAATTTTTGTAACTGTATTTTACACGAATGCCTTACTACTGTAACTAACGGTCGAGGTTATGTAGAAATAGAAAACCCAACTTCTAACGACAGTATATTCTCTTTAGATCAGCCCGCTAGTGCAGATGTATTCAACTTTAATTGCACGCCGACTGAGAAATCAAACCGTGTAAATGATGTGTTATCGCGGTTGCGTACCGACCACCTTAACGAAGAAGAAAAGGCTAATCTTTTAACACTCTGTAGCCGCTACGCCGATGTATTCTATATAGATGGCGAACCGTTGACTTTTACTAATAAGATCAAACATAGAATTCGTACAACCGACGAAGTACCTGTATACACCAAAAGCTATCGTTACCCTTTCGTTCATAGGCAGGAAGTCAGAGACCAAATTACAAAAATGTTACAGCAGGGCATAATTAGACCTTCTGACTCTGCATGGAGCTCACCCATTTGGGTTGTACCCAAGAAAATGGATGCTTCTGGAAAACAGAAGTGGCGTCTCGTAGTTGACTTTCGTAAATTGAACGAAAAGACTATAGATGACAAGTACCCCATACCAAATATCACAGATGTTCTGGACAAGTTAGGTAGGTGCCAATACTTTACAACCTTAGATCTAGCAAGCGGATTCTACCAAGTGGAGATGGATCCCCAGGATATATCTAAGACCGCATTCAACGTGGAGCATGGTCATTTCGAGTATACTCGCATGCCGATGGGATTAAAAAATTCACCTTCTACGTTCCAGAGAGTCATGGACAATGTCCTCAGAGGTCTCCAGAATAGCATTTGTTTGGTATACCTAGACGACATCATTGTCTTCAGCTCCTCACTCCAGGAACACTTAGAAAACCTAGAAAGAGTTTTCCAAAGGCTTAAAGAGTCCAACTTCAAAATCCAGATGGATAAATCCGAATTCTTGAAGTTAGAGACCGCTTACCTTGGTCACATAATCAGTAGAGACGGTATTAAGCCTAATCCCGACAAAATTTCAGCCATTCAAAAGTATCCCATTCCGAACACCCCCAAGGAGATCAAAACAATTTTTAGGCCTTCTCGGTTATTACCGTAAATTTATTCCAGACTTTGCACGCATCACGAAACCTCTTACCCATTGTCTCAAGAAAGGTAACAAAGTAGTCCATAGCCCCGAGTATGTGAATTCCTTCAATAAATGCAAAACGTTATTAACTAATGATCCCATTCTACAGTACCCCGATTTTAATAGAGAGTTCAATCTTACCACAGACGCTTCGAATGTCGCTATAGGAGCAGTTTTATCGCAAGGACCCATAGGTTCTGATAAACCAGTCTGTTACGCTTCTCGT
This sequence comes from Eilema caniola, assembly GCA_949126895.1. NCBI lineage: Eukaryota > Metazoa > Arthropoda > Insecta > Lepidoptera > Erebidae > Eilema > Eilema caniola. The sequence goes on from OX421467.1 coordinate 24,307,232, forward strand.
ACATTAAATGAAAGCGAACTAAATTACAGCACAATAGAAAAAGAACTGTTAGCCATAGTGTGGGCTACCAAGTACTTTAGGCCATATCTATTTGGTAGGAAATTCAAGATACTGACTGACCACAAACCGTTGCAATGGATGATGAACTTAAAAGAGCCAAACTCACGACTGACAAGATGGAGACTTAAACTCAGCGAATACGACTTTACTGTAATTTATAAGAAAGGAAAATTTAACACCAATGCAGATGCCCTCTCACGAGTAGAAATACACAATAACGAGACTGACGAGATTACTTCGGTAATTAAGAGCATCAACGACTTAAGTTCAATGATAAATCACCCCTCAGAACCTTCAATCCAACGTGCCAATTCGCTGACTGACTCTATAGTTATTAATAGTGAAGATCCCGTTGTAGAAGACTTTAATCCATTAAACGTACCCGCTGACCAGACTAACTCCTCGACTGACACTGTACATACCAGTAACGAACATCCCATTTTAGAAGTCCCTATCACTGACGAGCCCCTTAACAAATTTCATAGACAGATTCACTTTACAATAGTTGGTGACATAAAACGAAGACCCATAGTGACCAAACCCTTCGAAGGCCACACAAGAACAGCAATCCAGATTTCTGAAACCAATTTAGAATCAGACGTTATTAATGCTATTAAAGAATACGTTAACCCAAAGGTTAAAACCGCTATACTAATAAACCCACCTTTAGGCATGTATTCCATAGTACCTATTATACAAGATAAATTCAAAAGCTCTGCCCTAAAACTAGTATTAACCAAGACAGAATTAGAGAACGTTAAAGAGTATCTGAGACAGCAGGAAATCATTAAGCATTATCACGATGGTAAAACAAACCACCGTGGTATAAACGAATGCTATTTAGCCCTTTCGCGAAAATATTACTGGCCCAAAATGAAGGAACAGATTACCAAATTCATTAACGAATGTACCATATGTGGACAGGCTAAATATGATAGAAATCCAATCAGACCACATTTTAATATAGTACCACCAGCTACAAAACCACTGGAAATTATTCACATGGACCTTTTCACAGTAGAATCAGAAAAATACGCAACATTTATAGACGTTTTCACGAAATATGGTCAAGCTTACCACTTGCGAGACGGTACAGCCATAAGTATAGTCCAATCACTATTAAAATTTTGTACTCATCATGGCCTACCCATGACTATTATTACTGACAATGGCCCCGAATTTACAAACCAATTGTTCTCAGAGATAACGCGCATTCATAAAATAGTTCACCATAAAACCTTACCCCATAGTCCAAATGATAATGGTAACATAGAACGCTTTCACTCGACATTATTGGAACATATTAGAATTCTTAAGTTACAGCATAAAAGTGAACCAGTAGTTAATCTCGTTCCATACGCCCTACTAGCATACAATAGCTCTATACACAGTTTTACCAAGTGTAGGCCGTTTGACTTATTGAATGGACATTTTGACCCCAGAGACCCAATCGACATTGACTTTACTCAACACATCTTACAGCAATACGCGCAGAATCATAGACAACAGATGAAACAGGTATATGATTTAATAAGTGAATCCTCTCTTGCAAATAGGACAGCCCTAATCGAAAATAGGAATAAAACCCGTGAGCCTGAGACAGAGTACTCACCCCAGCAACAAGTCTTCATAAGAAACCCCCTCGCCAGTCGCCAGAAAGTTGCCCCACGCTTCACACAAGACATAGTTCTAGCTGACTTACCAATTCATATTTATACCTCGAAAAAACGTGGCCCTGTTGCTAAATCGCGACTAAAAAGACTACCTAAAGGGAACCAATTGTTACAGGAGTCTGCTACTACTGATGATACCGGCGACGCATCCCCAAGAAATAAGACTTGAGACTTTAGCTGATGGACCAGGACTTTTACCATACAAACTAGGACCGACTAGATTAACGACACACTACCATTCCTTTATACAATCCATTCAACTGACAGATATTGAAGACCAAATAGAGTCCGTACAAACTCAACTTGAAATGTTTAGAGTTAAACTTGACGCAGGAGCTTATACTATTTATGAATACCAAATCGATTACCTTACCAACAAATTAAACAAGGTACTAAGTCGAATAAAATCACTGGAACCCGTAAGAGTTAAAAGAGGCTTGATAGATAGCTTAGGATCAGTAATAAAAAGTGTTACTGGCAACCTAGATTATCAAGATGCCCTAAGATACGACGAAGCCATTAGAGATTTGCAGGAAAACGACCTTAAGCTGGTTTCCGAATTCAATAACCATATTAGCTTGTGTAAAGAATGGATGACTCAACATAACACTGTTTTAGAACAATTAGCTTCAAATCAGGCAAAAATGAATGCATCTCTAGAATTACTCTTAGAAAGAGATGCCCTTAGAGATTATAATTTAGTGAGATTTACAAAATTTGCTCAAACCTTAAGTATAATAACTAATAACGTAGAGGATATAATGCTAGAGATAATTAGAATAGAAAATAGTCTAGCATTCATACATGCATCTAGTACACACCACTCTATGTTAGATATAGAAGTTTTAAGATCCATGATAGACAAATTAAATTCTTTATATAGCCAAGATCAAATAATCAATTTGGAATTACGAGAATATTACGACTTGATCAAACCAGGTTCATACTTTGTTGAGAAAAGAATAGTAATCGTTTATAAATTTCCTATAGTCTCCCGAGAGATATACGATTTATACAAGTTATCCATTGTCCCTAATGAAAAACAATTAGCCCTTGTACCTCCTACTCCTTATATAGCAACAACCGAGAAATCATTCGTGTACATAGAGGCTGAATGCCCGAAGTACAGCAGCATATATCTCTGTGAAAAAGGGATAAGTCATCAAGTACGCAACGAACCCGATTGTATCCAGGAACTCATCTCTCGCCAACATTTGAAAACCACCTGCCAAATGACTAAGATCTCACTAACTACAGAAGCCATAGAGAAACTGGACGACCAACACTACGTGCTCTCACTACCGCAACGAACAAAAGTACAATTGACTTGTGGCAGAAGAGATTTTAACACACTTAGTGGAAGTTACCTCGCCACTATACCCAGGGATTGCTATATGAAAACCCCAGAATTCACCATAGTCAACGACGGGAACGAGATAAAGGGCCAACCGCTAAAATTATCGAAGATCCCCTACGATGAACGGAACCAGACCGATGGCTTCACTCACATTGGATCCCGAGCAGTAAACTTAGAAGACCTTCACAGCATCCAGAACAAGATTTTACTAGAAAAACCCATAGAAATCGAGAACACTCATTCGCATGTCCTATATCATACTACGATACCTCTCTATACTATCTTAGCATGTGCAGCTACCATCGTCATATTTGTAGTAAGCCGCAGATACAGATGCTGGAATATCTGTTCAGAAAACAAGGAGAAACAGCAAACTCTCAGGATCCCTGCTTATGAAGAAGTTACCAAGAAACGCAACGAAGTCCCAGCAACATTTTCCCTTAATATGACAAAATAGTTGCTGCTCTAGGGATGGAGGTGTTAAGTACGGATCCCTAAAGCAGACCGCTGACGCCGCAAACACACGACGATCAAGGGACATAGCAACGACGACGAAATCGCCGACGCAGCGATTACGCCACCGCGCCGATGACGACCGTTCGAGCTTCGATTGCTGACGACGCGAGTCGAAGTCATGTGTTTTATTAAAATTATATTCATTCCTAATTCTAGCATCGAATAGGTTTCATTACTTTATAATATTGTAATTTTTCATTTAATTAAATTAATTATAAGTGACTTTGGTTTTTTTTCAACACTTTGGCTGCAGAATACGTAATTCGCTGGCCAGACGTGTCGGTACAGGGTTTTATTTTGACTTCTCCTTCTCTCGTGTAATATTGTCTGAGTATTTTTCCATGAGTCACCTTTAACTTAAAACACCCTTCGAATGAGATGGGTTGAAGATACTTGTATATTTCTCTGTCACCACACGGATAAGTATAGTACAATTTCAAAATTTTTCAATTTTTCTGGGACGTGTCTATGTAGCTCAGTTGGTTAGTATATTCTGAAAGTATCAGTCGCATGTTGAAGTCCCATTCGTCGAGGTTGAGGCTTTTCGATCGGAATTTAAACTTACAAATACTTTAATTTTGTCGGTTAGCAAAACAATTATAGGTGACAACTTAGAAAATTAGCGTATGTGTATGGTATTAATAAAAGGTGAATGAGATCACACTAAAATCTTTAGAACTGAAGTCAATTTCCTCTTTTTTTAAGTGCGGGACTGGTGGGGACTCACACGCACCCGCCAGAGCCAGCGGGAATGCTGTTGGATTCAAACCGACCAAAATAGTACTGCGTTCTGGTATATCCCTCACTTCCTAGCTGACCTAAGGCCTTCGAAGGCCCCGGTGTGGGACTACGGTTTCCTCATCTTTTCCTGGATCTCTCAAAATTGCATCGATGGATATGGCTTTCTTCTCAGCTATTGATAGTTTAGACAGACGTGCTCACAAAAGCCGTATACCCTAATCGAAAGATGGAAAAGAAGAAGTGGTTCCCGAGCTTAGAGGTGAAAATGCAACTGAGAAGAACGCTAAGATGATGATAGATAGATGAACTACTCTTTTATTGTATCGGATAATAGGAAGTTACGCACGAGTAGTTACGATTGTATTGATAAATGTTGCCAGAAAAAATCGGAAGACATCATATTATGGTATGTTACGTTGGTGTTGCGACAATTTACAATAACACAATACATCGGGGCCTGTTTCCGGGGGCAAGAGGGGAGCTCCGTGGTTTCCGCCACCACGAAATCAAAGATGGCCCAAAATTATCAGGCTGCGAATTATATGCTTTAGGCAATCTTCAATTCCGGCATTTGCAGAGTTCAACATAACTGGCATAAGCACTGGGGGGTATCTCAGAGGATTTCCACCCAAGGAAATGGTATCGTAAGACATTTTTGGAGTTGTTAATGAAAACTGGTTTCTATAGACACCACTTATTTACAATATATTTAGATCAACGATTACACTTCTTCACACTTATGTACAAAGAATAACACTGTGCAAGAATGAAACTCGCAACATGTAACTATCGAACTCCGATGATACTCCCAAAATTAGGTCAACAAAGTTTCATCTTCATCTCATTAGGATAAATATAATGGCGTTTCATATTTGATCGATTTCCTGAAGGTCTCGCACATTAGCGTTGCACAACTCAGCTAGTAATGGAGCTACGTAGTGACAATAGATGTTAGTATAACACTAGAATAGTGACAATTCTCATTGAGATCCATTGTTGTGTGTTCTGACCTCGTCATGGAGACAAATGAGCTATAATATTGTTGCGTCATGACGTGTGAGAGAACGGGGTAGGCAGAAGTGTGTGGCGAGATGATAATCGTGACGTTGTCAAAGGTAAAAAAAATACTATCATAAGGACCGGAAAACTTATTTTGTACACAAGTAGGAAAATTCGCACAAGGACCAACCTAAAAGAACAATACAAGCAATTTCATTAACCATTTGAGTCCGTTAACTTCAATTTAATTTAAACACACATACATATATTCACGCCTGTAAATCATCTAAGGGGTAGGCAAAGGTGTATTAACAGTATTAAAACCTACATTTCGCCAACAAGACTTTCAGTCGCACGTAATCGGAGGCGAGCCTATAGCCGTCAAGTTGGCACTTTGTATGCAATCTATTATTCATTACTGTTTCAAACATTAACTTAGTTAAACACGTTACATCCAAAAATGCACTAAAAAAATAATAATAATTGGTGTAACCAAGAAAATGGTATACTTCCTCGAATGTAACCAAGCAGAAACTTGTATTTAAATAATAAACAAGATAAGGATTTTTACGGAATTATATCATCTACCATTTTTGTTTCCGAATTTTTCGTGTCCTTGCACCCTTGCCTCGTTTCATTATACCTCCTTTTTAATATGCTTTTATTAGGTTGGTTTGTATGTAATGTATTTAGTAACACTTGGTAATGTAGTAACTGAATTTGGAGACCATAAAAACGTTGGTTGTTTGATATTTGTCTGACTTAGCAAGTATCATCAAGCACAGTACGCTGTTTAACAATAATTTAAATATTTTTGTATTCATTTCATTTTCTTATCACAAAAACACTTTTGACTAAAATTTTTATTATATTATTAGATATTTTTCTTGTAGTTTTTAATATTTAAAAATATCAATAGCGCGCAGGAGTTTAAATTTTTCCATTATTTCCCATAAAAAAGTAAGTTCAAACATTCTAAATGAACTTAATTTTTTTTTATCACTTACTGGTTAAGCAACCTGTGTTGATGTTAAGCAATTAATGGAAAAGTGGTGTTAAGTGGTATTTGTACGTGTCGTATGTCAAGATTATTTTGGTTCTCTAATTGCGACAGTTATTTATGCCTATGGTTGGTAGAAGTTGCCAGTGGTTTTGTAAATTCGAAGGTGTTAATAGGCTTTTGAGGTCGACTGTACTAGGAATACACAGGAGTAGCCAAAATTCAATGTTTAAAAATGATTGAAAAAACATTAATTAGTTCCGATAGTTCGTAAGAATATCTTGAGACGCTCCACTGTCGCCTCAAAGACAGATATAAAGGAGAAATTTGGATTGGTTCTGGCGAGGTCTTGGATAGTGGTCAAAACATTGCCCCTGTAAGGCAAAGATGCCGAGTTCAAACCCCGCCTAGACCGATTAAATTTTTCCTATTTTAATACTATAATAATTTGAATTTTAAGCATGAAAAATGCTTTATTATTTTATTCAAGTATATCTTCGTGATAAACCTGCAGGGAGTGCGATAAAATTGAAGATGTGCAACATTTGCTGATGGAGTGTGTACGGAACGGGGCTGAAAGGGTCTTACTGATGAGTGAGCTGAAACTGAATGGGCTGGATGTGGGTTGGGTTCAGTCTGTGCTGTCCGAGCCAACCTCCGACAGGGCCAAAAGGCTAGAGTGTACTACGTGAGTTCGACAAATGGAAGTGCGATTAACGTTTGTGTGACAAAACTGTACTGCGACTCACCTTAGTTCGAATGCACGCTAGTGCGACACACTGTAGGTCGACATTACTCTAGTGCGACAAACGTTTGTGCGACACTAGTTCGACATCATGGTAGTTCGACACTACGGTAGTACGACAAATCATTGTCGCATTACCGTAGGAGTAACAACAATGGTTTAATTTGATTTAATATGAATTTATTGTGACGAGGTTTTTTTTACATTTGATATTACCGTAGTAAACACAAGATATTACTTAACAACAATGGTTTGATTTAACATAACTGAGTTGAATTTAACATAACTGAGTTACTCGTTAGGTCTTTTTAAATAACAAATATAGGACAGACCACGTAAGAATGCTTACAAATCCATGGTATCTTTTTTTTAATCATTTTTAATTAGTTCTTCTTTATCTTGTTGTTTTTTGTTCTTTTTGGTTCACTCACTGCTTGACCTAAAATCTTTTCTATTGTGTCCGTAACTAAAAAAAAGACAAAAAAAGAAAACTATTATGACAAAAGATGGAATCCTGCTTTGGTTCTCTATTTTTATTCCTAAAATTTTATGTCATAATTTAACATTGCATGATGTCACTTGTCATAACATTATTTACGCATAATACTCATTTGCCATAACTTTTTAAGCATAATTTTTTTACTCCTATTTACTATACTGTCGACAGTGGGCTATAACCAGTGGGCTAATTGATTGATTGATTGATTGATTTACTATAAGCATAATATGCCAAAGCATAAGTTTACTTAAGCATAACGACGCATAACCATAACTATTCCGAAAAAAACACTACAAAATTTTATTAACAATAGTACACTATTTTATACATTGCTCTCGTCAAACTTGTAGGCGCATCAAAGTTCATTTAACCTAATGTTCTTTTGACCTAATTGGTCGACGGAGCCCCGATACGCGGGGCTCCTACTTCTGGGTGGTTTATAAAAAATAACCACGAAGGCCTAACGCGGGAGCTTCGCTACGCTCCGCTCCCGCATTAGCCTTCTAACCTAACCTATCCGAGTCGGGGTGCCCTAAAGTCCAGATTGCATCCAGATCCTTGCCAGCTTGCTAGCACCATGTTAGCAGGCGTTTATCATTATACCAAATAACTATTAGACAAATAAACAATATGCTTTACAACTTTATGCATATCAATTTTATGAATAAAAACATTAGGATATACAATATATGCTTAATAACACATATAGTATGCTAAAAAATCAATTAGGACAAAAACTATTATGACATAAGATGGAATTCCGTTAGCACAATATTTATTAGTTTAATTCAAACAGGTAGTTTAATTGAATTTTTGATATTTTTATTATTAACTTATACCTAGGTACTTGTTGATTTATTAATAAATCTTCCTGCTAATAAGGATGCTAGGCTTGACAACAAGTAACAACATACACAAACGTTTGTCGCACTAGAGTAATGTCGACCTACAGTGTGTCGCACTAGCGATCCGCCAACAGTCCCCACCAGTGAGGTTTAGGGTCTTGAGCACGAACAGTGTTTTTGTTTAGTATATGTTGCACAAAAAAAGACGGGTTGCACTCCGGGAGTGCCGGCAGAAGTAAATACTTTTTCTTTCTTTCTTTCTTCGTTATATACAGAGCAATAGATAAAAAGAACATACCATACCATACCATACCATACCATACCTATAATATAGCGCCAACCAAAGAACCTATCACGATTTTCTGCTAATTTTTCTGTCAAACAAAAACAAAAAATAATCACAAAAAGTAATAAATTACAAAAAGAAAAAATAATCACAAAAAGTGTCAGAAGCCCAGGTTCGAACCCGGTACTATCTGAAACTATAAGGACTACAGTCGAAGCGCTTTCCGCTAAGCTACAAATCTTCTTAGCGTACCTAGCAAAATAAACACTCTGTAGCTAGGAATGTTGTATGCGTCATGTCGTCCTACAAAGTCGTCGGTTACGGGTCAAAGGTCACGTGATCCTAACGCGAGGTTAACACTAAAAAAAAATTCTGATGCTTTTCTAGAACACTGCCATATCTTGGTACAAACAATACAACTGAAGGCTAGCTTCATTCATTATTCATCAACGTAACATCTTGGAGTCTATCGTGATACTAAATCATATTCGTCAGTTACTAAGAATACACAAGTTAGAAACTACAGGGCCCTGATTCTGCTATTATTTTTTCATAGCAAAGCCACTGCAGTACCACAGAACCAATGCCATTAAACTTTAGCCTTTACTTATATACAGTTAAAGTCTAAAATTAAATGACTATCTTGTAGAGTGAATGAATAATGTTAGAAACTCTTTCTCTGTTCATTTTGGACTTTAAAACTTTAAAAATAATGTCTAAATATTAATGACATTTTATGCAATGACAGCGGTATGACAGTGGTTTTGTTATGTTATAAATTTAGCGGAATCGAGGGCCAGGATAACAATGATACTGCCATACAACTATCACGTTACATGTAATGTGGGAAGGAATTGTCTCCTGAGACACAGATTAACAACTTACACTTTAGGAGACAACGACTCTATAAACTCTGTAATTAATGGTTTTAATCCTACTAATAAAACAAATATTATAAACGCGAAACTTTTTAAGTATGGATGGATGAATGTTTTTTTACTATTTCACGTAAAAACTACTAAATGGATTTTAATTAAACTTTACAATAATATAGCTTATACATCAGAATAACACATAGGCTACAATTTATAACGATAACCGACATCCACGCGCGCTAAACCACCGCCGAAACCTAGTGAATAAATAAAAAACAAAAAAACAATGGGTGTACGGGATCCTGTCAACGTCCTTGAGGTCCAAGCCAAAGCCATCCTCACCTGCATATCGGTGCACCTGCTGAACTACGGACACGGATCTGGTACAGGCTTGGCTCTCGAGGTTATGAGGGCAGTACCCCTAGCACGAACAACTATCGCATTGCTTCGTTCTCTCAATACGATTACGATACGATTACGAAAGATGTTCGTGGTAGGGGTACTGAAGCACAGAATAGAAAATATGACTGAAGGCAGTTGTTAGTAGTAATCTAACCATATAGACGAAAGGCAAGCGGACACTGGCATCCGAACCTGCCCCTTGATTCTGCTAATTTTATAACATAAGAAAACCACTGTCATACCGCTGAAATTGCATTAAAGGCCATTAAATTTTAGATGGCTGAGTTTTAAAGTCCAAAAAGAAAGGAGAAAAAGTTTATAACATTTTTTATTCACTCTACAAGATTGTCATTTAATTTTAGACTTTAACTGTATATGAGTAAAGGCTAAAGTTTAATGGCATTGGTTACAGTATCTGTGGTACTGCAGTGGCTTTGCTATGAAAAAATAATAGCAGAATCAGGGCCCTGTAGTTTCTAACAGTATAGCAGGAAAGTATAAATTTAAATATCATTGGTTACAGTGCCTGTGGTACCGCAGTGGCTTTGCTATGAAAAAATAATAGCAGAATCAGGGCCCTGTAGTTTCTAACAGTATAGCAGGAAAGTATAAATTTAAATATCATTGGTTACAGTGCCTGTGGTACCGCAGTGGCTTTGCTATGAAAAAATAATAGCAGAATCAGGGCCCTGTAGTTTCTAACAGTATAGCAGGAAAGTATAAATTTAAATATCATTGGTTACAGTGCCTGTGGTACCGCAGTGGCTTTGCTATGAAAAAATAATAGCAGAATCAGGGCCCTGGAGTCACGGATGCAGTCGGAATTAAGGCTAAAATGACGGTGATGATGATGATTAATCGTTATGTCGCCGCCAACTAGCTTAATCAGCCGTTCAATTAACTGCTTAGACTGTTAACTAAACGGCGCCATTCAATGAACGGCCTGAATGATATTCAGCCGTAATGTTTATTACAACATTTAATAACCTGGCTGGCTAATGCTTAGGTCATTCGTAAGATGTGGCACCAACCCTGAAATAAGACAGCAAATTACATACAAATACATGCATATACTCACACCTGTGAATCCCCGAGGGGGTAGGCAGAGGTGCATTCACAGAAACTTAGTGATAGGTATATTGAGAAACTTACATAATCTGACTTGGATAGGTTAGGTTAGAAGGTCTAATGCGGGATCGAAGCGGAGCGGAGCGCCCGCATTACATAGCCTTCGTGGTTATTTTTTTATAACCATGCAGAAATAACAGTAATATCTCATTTTTCTAGCTGTTTGATTAAACGAATAGGCAAGTAATTAAACATCATCGACCCAAGCTATTTGCCTAGCCGTTTAATCAAATGGCTGAACACCATTCAGGCCGCTAATTGAACAGCGCCGTTCAGTAAAGATAAGCAGTTAATTGAACGGCTTATTAAGCCCGTTGGCTGCAACAGTTATATCGCCAACCTAATAATTATGATGAGACTCACATTCGCACTGGTCTATCGGCATTAGAATTACCACATCAAAAGCTTTTTATCAAGATTATTAGTCAATTTGTATTCAGCACTAAACAATTTCAAATACACACTTTGAAGTCACCGAGACGCTAGGAATTAAGCTCGCAGCACACGATTACTACACGTATTGTGTCCATATGTGCTAATATTATTCAGTGTTAGGTAAACTAGGGGAAATCCATGATATTAGTGTGCTCACTTGACAGGCAATGGAGGCTATACTTTCGATGGAGGCATATCTGTTATTCAAGAAGTGAGTCAGATTAACTGGGCGCTTTCGTTTGTGTGCACAGAATACAAAGATGGTGCAGATTAGGACGGTGTGTTGACCTTATTGTTGGAAAAGTAAGTTTGATATTCTCGAAAGTTTACGCGAATATTGCACAGTACCTACACTTTTTTTTTTCCTCTTTTTTCTTAATAACAATATTAGCAACCGAAATTACTAATATTCCCTTCCAACTAAGCTAAATTGCTTGTGCTAGGAGTGGGTTCACGTCGGTAGTCTAATAGCTAGGATACGAACCCGGGAACTCTCGTTCGTAAGGCTGACACCTTAACCACCAAGCTACTGACGCTTCTTTTCATTTAGTTAATTTCATTTAGAACCAAGCAGTTCAGCGACTGTTTTCTATGCGGCACGATGAAATGCAATACTCCTCCATCTTCCTCCATTGAGCGGGGTGTGCACATAAAAAAACGGCCAAGTGCGAGTCGAACTCGCGCACGTAGGGCTCCATACCAGAAAAAAGGCTAAAACGCTAAAAGCCATGAAAAAGGGCTATAATATCAAGTTTTTAGTCTGGAAGCCCCCCTTAATTATTATTATTATTTTGTTTTTAGTATTTGTTGTTATAGCGGCAACAGAAATACACAATCTGTGGTAATTTTAACTGTCTAGCTATTACAGTTCTTGAGATACAGCCTGGTGACAGACCGACGGACGGACGGACAGCGAAGTCTTAGTAATAGGGTCCTGTTTTTACCCTTTGAGTATGGAACCCTAAAAAGGACGTCAAGCTGAGCCATCATTGTAACATTATTGATGTTTGTAATCATGATCCTCTTTCCTGAGATTTTGCCTTCGGTTTACCATCAGGCCAGATGAAGTCATATAGACGTGGTCTAAACGACGCGACTTAGGCAATGGGCTGTTCTTCATCTGCCGGTACTCATACAAGCCATGACAAAGTGCCCACTTATCGGCCATAGGCTCGCTCACTATTACGTGGGACCATGCGTGTGACAGTGGGAGGAAATTGTGTATGTTTTTTTTTATACAACTGAGGTGGCCGACATCCACACAGCTCTCCTGATGGTAAGTGGTTACCGTGGCCTATGAACGTGTGCAACACCAAGGGAGTCACTCTCGTGCTGCCGACCCTGTAAACATATGTGCCGTTAGTGTAGAAAACAAAGAAGGTATCCTTTAGTTTTCCCACTGACAGCACAAAACCTCTCTTGTGAGCTCTGGCTACCCTACTCACCGCCGGGAACACAACTCGATGTTGCGTTCCCGGCGTGTAACCTAATACAATTATGCCTTTGGGGATTTACACGCAAGAATATTATATTAGTATATGTATGTATGTTGAGAAAAAATATGCTCTATATAAAGTACGACAAACTTCACACCACCCATGAGTCATCATTCTAACAAATAATGATGTAGGTACTGTCAATGCAGCGCAGACGCTGTCTGTACCGCCCACTGTACTCACAAATGTCAATGTCGATATTTGACATTATTGTCGAACGAATTGGTACATGTTCGTCAATTAAATTGTAATTGTACCTATGAACTACTAACACAGATAGAAAAAAAAAGATGTTAGGGTGAACGCTCCTGGGTCAGCAGGGGTGCGAGGAATATGTCGCATGACAACCTCACCTTCGGCCTAGCACTACGACCCAGAGACGGCGTGCGGATTAGTCGGTTCGAGTCCGACATAACCTCCTCCTCCGACTCCGGAGGTGTGGGTGTCCGTGGGGATTTCCCGCACGTAAAAAAGAAAGAAAAAAAAAGTGTGAACGCTGACTTGAGCGAATGTTGGGGTCAGTTCAATCTACTACGGAAAAGTCCTTTAATGCTTGGCTTGCTTCAATTTGATCTTTGGTTATCAATTAACCAGCTGATTGTAATCCACTGTTGGACTTAGGCCTCTCGCAATGTTGATAGGGGTTTGGCCTACGGTTTCCACAGGCGGATTGATCCAGTTTTTGAAGCGAAAACTTCTTTAGCGGCGTTGGATGGGTAAAAAGTGTTAAACTTGCGTCAGGATCGTTTGACCTTTGAACCGTAACCGACGACTGACGTCATACAATATTACAGACTGTCTATATTTTTTTTCTTTTTGTAATTTATTACTTTTGTGATAATTTTTTTCTTTTTGTAATTTATTTATTTCTTCTGACCGAAAATTTGTGATAGGTTCTATGATTGGCGCTATATTATAGGTATAGTATGGTATGGTATGTTCTTTTTATCTTTTGCTATCTATATAACGAAGAAAGAAAGAAAGAAAAAGTTTTCGCTTCTGCCGGCACTCCCAGAGTGCAACCCGTCTTTTTTTTAATTTTATTTCGAGTGTCCCTTCTCTCGCAGTGATATCGTCTGCGTATTTTCCCGTCAGTCGCTTCTTACGTTATACCATTCGTAAGAGTTGGTATGGTTTGACTTGTATTCATTCTCTATCAACACACGGATGACCCAGTGGTTACATGGGCCCTGATTCTGCTAATTTTTTTTTTCATAGCAATGCCTCTGCCGTACTACGGACACTTTAACAAATGCCAATTAACTTTAGACTTTACTTTGATACCATTAAAGTCTAAAATTAAATGACAATCATGTGGAGTGAATGAAAAATGTTATAAACTCTTTCTCTTTTCATTTTGGACCTTAAAATTTCCAATATAAAGTTTATTTAATGTAATTTTATGCAATATCAGCGGTATGACAGTGGTGTTGTTATGTTATAAAATTACCAGAATCGGGGGCCTGGTGTGACTTATTTTCGCTTTTATGGATTATTTTGTCTTCATAACTTAAAAATTTTCTGACGAGGCCCCAATAGTGGACTAAAGAGCCCAGAAAGGTGCTGCTTACGTATCTAATCTTCTCTTAATCTGTCTGTTCAGTCTATTATACCATTTAATAATATCACCAAAGCGATAAATAAGTATTATATGATGACGCTAAGCTGCTCTTAAACGCCTACGAATGTTTATAAATTAGTAAAAGTTTATTTACTCACTACTGTTAGAGTTAAAGGGATATTTACTATGTGTTACTTGAGTGTCTGGTATTTCGGCATTGTTACAAGCGCCATAATTACGGAGGAACTGCTTTCCTAGGTAAGTGGCAATTCGTTGGCCAACTTGTTGTGCCAATTGTGGAATAGAACTTCAACTTCAACTTTTTCAAAATGGCAACAATTTTGCCAATCTCAAGTAAAATATAATAAAAAGTTATTAATGGTGAAACGCCAATGTAAAGTGCGCCACGTTAGCCACACCAGTAAATTTGTTTCCGTGTGTCCCCCCCCCCCCCCCCCACGAGATTCAGGTGGACGATCAGGACATGTGATTGGATCTTAAGGGCTTGTAGAATAGACTGATGAATATATGGGATTGAGAAGTGTTTTGACGTTTATGATAGTCGGTAACGTATGTCAATCCCATACATTAATGAATTTATTCTATTCTACTAACGTATTGGCACTTGTCTAGAGGAACTGTAGTACTGCGATTAAAGTTGGAACAGTAAATTGTCACGCGGAACACGTGATACACGCCAACACGCCACGATCATGTCGCTTGCAACAGTGCCAAAGTATCAGACACTCAAACAATATAAGTAGTTAATAGTTTACTTTTACTTTTTTTTTATAAAGTATATTAGCAACCGAAATTATCGAAATTACTAATATTCCCTCTAACCCCTCCAACTAAGCTAAATCGCTTGTGCTAGGAGTGGGTTCACGTCGGTAGTGTAATGGCCAGCATTCGAACCCGGGTCCTCTCGATCGTAAGGCCGACCCCTTAACCACTAAGCTACCGACGCTTTTGCTTTATTTAACTTGGCAGGAGAGTCCCAATGCGACAGTTTAATTTTCCCTGAAATTTCGGTGGCATTATTCGGTGTGTTGCTAGACTCTGAAAATGATCACTATTTTCTGATAATAAGAAGAAGAACGAGTGTGCGTGCCAGTCGGTGCTCACCTTTATAATTTTGCTGCTAAATAATAACTCGAGTTAGATAATGCCATCTATCCTTTTATGTGCTATTGTAAACTAAATGCTTTTTATCACAAACTAAAATACAGAATACCGCGGCCATAATAACCTCGTGTTGTGTTCCCGGCGGTGAGTAGGGTAGCCAAAGCTCACTAGAGAGTTTTTGTGCTGTCAGAGGGGAGACCGAAGGCTATTTCTGCTTTGTCTTCTACGCTGATGGCACAGAAACTCTCTGTGTTTACAGGGTCGGCAGCACGAGCGTGACTCCTTTGGTGTTGAACACGTCCATAGGCTACGGTAACCACTTTCCATTAGGTGGGCCGAGTCCTTGTCAGCCACCTCAGTGGTATAAAATATTAAATATATTTTCCGTTGTGTAACGCAGAAAAATCTTACTAATTACCATAAATAGTAAGATTACAAATATGGCGATTGCATTGTGGTTTGTTGGCTGAGTGAAATCATAGCCTCGTCTAAGATGCTTCTAGTGTTGTCAGCAATCAGAGGCTACCAGTATATTAAAGATATCTTTTGTTTCCAGCTCCTGTTCACATTATCACCAGGCGACGGCTACAACTGTCCCTATGGCCAGAACTGCGCGCTGGAGCCTGCGCCACCAGGCAGAACGCCCGGCTGTGCCCGCCCGGGCCTCACGTACTGCGTTCATCCGGACCCATACCCAGAGTAAGTTCTCTCTTCACAGACCTAGGGTAGAATTAAATCGTCTAGATTTAATTAATAGAATAGTAATATTATAATCTCGCTTGCGTTATATTTTGATTCCGTTCTCGTATGGAAACCTATTCCCGGGTTAAAATACCTATGTGTTATTGGGTTACCTATCTTAATCCCGAATTTTAATATTCCGAATATCATAATCCAAAAAACGTTTGGCCATTTTTTCATAATCCCGTTTTTTCAAATTTCGAAGTTTTATTTGCCATATAATCGCAACTCCGAATTTCATTTGCCCATTTATTCATTTGTACGACGTTTTATAATCCAGATGAACGAGTTCCAGACACACGAAATCTAAATACACAAAATCCAGATGACCGTAATCCATATACACGAAACCCGAATATTTAAAACACAAATTTTTGAAATGTAGTTAATTGATATTCAGACAAACAATATCCAGATTTTTAAACCTCATAGGCGTCTACTAACTAAGCTCGACGGAGCCCCACTCCGCGAGGCTCCTACTTCTGGGTGGTTTAAAAAAAAATAACCACGAAGACTAAGGCGGGAGCTCCGCTTCGCTTCGCTCCCGCCTTAGTCTTCTAACCTAACCTATCCGAGTCGGATTACACTGAGTCGAAGTGTTAACGATAATTAATTTCGAAGAATTAAGCGATTATAATAGAATCTGATATAGAAAAAATGATACTAGGTGAACCACAAGTGAAAAAGAATGGAGGAAAAAGTATATACAAAAGGAGGAAAAACTGCAGAAACTTATAAAAATAAAAGTAAATTTAGGTAAAATTAAATATTTAAAAGAAATTTCTAAATTAAAGTAAATTTCTAAATTACTTACTGTACCTAATAAATGAATCGTACAAATTTAGTGAGTTTTACTATACCTGTATATAGTTTAGCTGGAACACGATTGTATGGGAACCAAATAAAAAGATTATGAAAATTTGGTTTTAGTTTATTTGGAAAATGGTACGACGGGAAACAAAAAAAAAATTCTGAGAATCTGGATTATGACAATATGGGAAACAAAAAAATACTATTTGAAAATTTGGTTTTAGTGCACCTGGAAATCGATTCATCTGGGAAATGAAAAATGGAATTATAGAAAGTTGTCATTCATTACATCTGTCTTTTAAAAGTTCTACCAACCGTTTTCGGGATTTTAAGATTCGGGTAACAGAAATTCGATATTTCAATAGGTTACCGTATTATTGGGATAACACATAATGTACCTGTAGTAGTAGTAATATATCTGCTCATACCCTTTGTTCACGAAGATAAAGGATACGCTGACGTACTTGAGAACGTTTAATTGTTCCATAACCTACGTAGTTGAGCATCATCCCGTGCGAGTTGCTTGAGCGTCATCATGGCGAGAAACGGCTTTTGTGCCGTACGTGACGGTGGCAAGCTGGTATTCATTTATTTGTTGATTTCGTTCATTACGCCAAAAATTTTTTTGATAACATTGATCAAGTGGATGGACCCAAATCTGTCTTAACATTTTTTCGATGTCAGCAGTATTCGCATATTTGTATTGCCGCCATTTTATGATCAAGTTCTGTAAATCCTGTTGTAAGTTTGGGCCCCTGCACATTACATCGTTTAAACTAAAACCGCTTGATGTTTTAGCCGACGCATTAAAAACAACTCGTAGTTTGGTAGTGATACAGGGATTGATTGTAGGGTGAGCCCTACAATCAATCCCAGGTCCATCCAGCCGTTACTCTATTACATTCAATCAGCTGATCAGATCTCGCCGAAATTTAAACCAGGGATAAATTACAGTTTAAAATAATGTATAAGTAGTTATTTCCCTGGTATAGGTTCCCATGTATTGCAGGACTGAAATCAGACCACCATAGTAGGCATCAGTAGCAGTTGGTTAATTGTCAAACGAGAACAATTCTTTTTACAATTCTTTACCCAAAGTGCAAAATACTAAAACTATATTACTACTCCGCTGTCTGTATGTCTGTCTGTCTGATGGACCGTGATAACTAGACAGTTGAAATTTTAACAGGTGATGTAACAACAGATACCAAAAGAAGAATTGGGTAATTAAATGGTACGAAACCCTTCGTGCGCGACTCCGACTCGCACTTGGTTGGTTCTTTTTTGTACATGTGGTACCAAATGGGTATCACTTCAATTGACTTCCAGGCAAAGCCAGAACATGAAACTATAGTTAGTAGAATAGAAAAGAATTAACGCTTCCTAATTATTTTCCAGAAAAATAATCCGCCAACTAATAGAAGCGGGGCAGTATGACATAAGCACTCTTCTCTCAGACGAAAGCCGAGAGGACTTCTCGCAGAGCAAGAAGAATGACTATCCTTACGACTACGGTCCCAACTCGCTCCCGCATGTGGACCAGATCTCGCTGGTGAATGACCCTTACACCAAGAACAGTTACAATACTAAGTTTCATACGAGATTTAATCATGGTAAGTAGCAATCTTCATACCTACTCCTAGAGATTTACAAGTTGCATCCAAAGTTAACACCTGGAGCCCAGGATTCGTTTATCGCGAGATGAAAGCTGGCGCCAGAGCCTTGTCCATTGTTTAGCCGGTACACCAACACTTCGGACTCGACCCGACTAAAACACATGCCGTCTGTGGGTCGTAGTGCAAAGCCGTAGGTATTGGCAGGACCTTATAAGTCAATCATTGCCAATATCCTTGTGTTTTATTCTTTCATTCAATAGAAAGTAGTGTCTATTTTTCTGTTTGTTAGTGTGGAGTTGCTTACACGGTATATAATTGGCAACTATTCCTAATCACTACATAGTATAAAACAAAGTCCCTTTCTCTATCCCTATAACCTTTTGTATGCTTAAATCTTTAAAACTACGCAACGGATTTTAATGCGGTTTTTTTAATAGATAGAGTGATTCAAGAGGAAGGTTTATATGTATAATACATGTTTAATATAGTAGCAGCGGGAACGGGATCTGACGCCACGCGGGCTGAAAATCATTGGCGGTACGAAGTTCGCCGGGTCAGCTAGTTGGGCAATAATTCAAAGAGGCTTAAGCCCCCTTATATTTTTTTTTTACAACTGAAGTGGCAAACTAGCACACGGCCCACACCAGGGCAATGCAGGTGCAACACCAGGGGAGTCACACTCGTGCTATCGACCCTGATGACACAGATAGTTTTTGTGCCGTCCGCGTAGAAGACAAAGCAGGAATAGCATTTGGTCTTCCCACTGACAGCGCAAAAACTCTCCAGTGAGCAGATGGTCGGGTTAAAGCTATCTAACCCAGAGCTTTTGGTTAGTTAGCTAAAATGTTAACTCTTAGTTGGTCTTGCTGCACCAAAAAGACGCTGGGTTAACAAACCCACACGTAACCTGGGGTTATTTTTATGAGCTGGAAACATTTAAATATCTTTGGGTGTCTATTATAACCCGACCAATATTAATACAATGAACTGAAATTTGAGGACGTTTTATTTTAACTGTATTTTATCGTCATCGTGTTGACTGATGAAATGACTGTTGATATCGTTTAACATAACTTATATTGACAAAAATTCACTAATCCAGGGTTAGTGACTATAACTCTTGCACATGGATGGGTTAAATATAACCCGGGGTGAGCTGCTAACTTTTGACGGTGCAAGTTAAATTATTTATTTTAAAAGCAGTTAACTCCTCATTCATGTCGCTAACCCATTAAAGTACAAGTGGACTTTACATATAGTTGCTTTTCATCGAATTGTTGTGGAGCGTGCCTTTATTTGGCTCTCCTGCTCCAAGTAGTCGAGTCCCCAGTCATCTTCATATTACATATTATCTCCTACAAGAAATCTTGGACTCTTTCACAATGTACCTACATAGTCCATTAAAAGTTTGAACACCATCTCTACTACACCGCATATATCACAGTTTCTAGAGACTGGTTAGGTAAATTCAATGAATTAATCATAACCTCCAATAAATATACTTCCAGACATATTCTCCCAGAAGACTCCACTGCAGCCGCCCACAGCCAGCGACGCCGCACCCTACAACATAAACGCTTACCAATCGTCAAATTTTTCCAAATTTGGCTTCCACGGTTATTCCCCGAACGGCTTCTGGAACCCTACGAGGAACTTCGGGGATTTCGACAAAAAGTTCCGCCAGGGGTCGCTGGGGTTTAACCAGAATTTCTTCGACACGTCGAATTTGTACCCGAACTACAACAATGAATGGATTCGACAGAATACCGGGGTCTCGCATTACAATCCCAGTGAATGGTGGAAGTAAGTGTAATTATTTATTCAGTACCTTTTTCTTATCCGTCATGTTAGTACTTAATCGTTTCAAGTTTGACTACCATCCCTATTGGCCAGCATGGGGTATATTCGTGGAGATTTCTTCACGAAAAAATGGTATCACTTCACCTTACCTTAATCTCATGAATGTGAGTCATAGATATCAATATAATGTTATAGCCTAGCTTGATGGCCTCATCACTTATTTTTTCACGCCTCTACTTAAAGGACCCAGGACTATGACTATGAATATAAGTCTATGCCACTCGTGTTCCCGCTAATTTACCTCCTATATACCACGGTAGGACACGACGGTATTTCCGTCCAATGGAGCAGTCCGACTGGGGAAGTACCTCCGTTCTACAGAATACATTGACAAAGCAGGAATAGCCTTCGGTATTCCCACTGACAGCACAAAAACTCTCCTCCAGTGAGCTGGCTACCCTACTCACCGCCGGGAACACAACACGAGGTTATTATTACCGCGGTATTCTGTACCTACCTTACCAGTCGGACTGCTCAAATTGACGGAGATACCGTCTTGTCCCACTTTCTAATGGTGATTCCAGCCCAGCTTCATAATGGGTTGTTTCACATGGTGCATTACCATAAACTAGATAGAGGACAGTTTCTTTTCACCGGCTATCTTTTGAGAATTTTCTTTCTTTACCACCTCACACCCTACCTTCCTATGTGTTGGGATATTTTGTATCATGTAATCTATCCACAGATACGTATCTCCGTCCCGAGCTGACGTCACCATCGAACGCTCCGTGACGTTTCCGACACGATCGACCACATCCCGACGGCGAAGGAATGCGGAGCTGGTGCAAGAGAGCAGACGAAGGACGCTGACAGGCGCTGAGGCGTTGAGAATAGCGCTTGGACTTGCCAAGTGAGTTATAGAATACCATGAAGTCTTAAAACAGGTCTGTGATTGAACGGCTATCATTCACTAAATGCATAAATAACTTTATAATCCCTTTTAAATATATAGGATTATCTTAGGATTACAAAGTTACATTTGCAGTTGGTGATGTACCAGCAGTTTAATATGCCGCTTGCGCTTTTATCCCTACAGAGGGCGCCTAGTAATGGCCAATTTTAGCTGTCATCTACGTAGATTTTATTGTTTGTCTCTTCAAATCTGACAGCTATGAGTTTGTAATTGTCACAGATCAGATGGATAATGTTGTTTGGTCATATGCTGCTGCCATCTACAATTAGTTTTGCGTCGGCATCCCCATTATTGACCCATTATGGGCCCTGTAAGTTGATTGCTCTTACTATTAGTGCCCTTAGTAGCATGTAACTTATGGTTAGAGTGGTTGGTGCCGTCTTCATCATAACGTTAGTCTCGATTGCACCCGAAACTAGCACATTGGACCCAAGGGTCTCTGTCCTACACTTTCTCGTCATTTGGCTTATCTTGACTTTTATGGGGACTACAGCTGTCTGACGGATCTCGTTAAAGTAAAAAATATATAATGAAGCCCCAAAACAAGTAGCAAAACTTTTACACACATGTTTTACTCAACAGCGAAGACTCGTCGGCGGAGCGGCCGAGACGGCAGGCACTAGAACAACAAGAGCTCTGCTCCGTTCGTACACAGTTCACGAACCCTCGGGCAGCCCTCAACAATAAAGGCAACTGGAAATATGTGGTCAATATGCCTGATAGTATGTCACAGTTGGTTCGAACTGAAGTCTGCACGTATGTATTTTGATAATTAATTATTTTGTTTACAGCGCCATCTAGTTACACGTGTGTACAACTTTACTAAATGATCTCCAGGCCCGCCATCTGTTATTCAATAGAAGTATTTGCAATTTAAAATGATAAAATAAAAGATAGTAACTGATTTTATTATGTTTTCTTTTCTCAGGTCTACAGAATGTAGTGGTTTATGTTCAATACCTCCTGGATACACCTCACGCTGTGAACAAAAATACATCCAGAAACGTTTAGTGGCATTACAATCTAATGGACAAAACCTTTACACGGACGTTTTTTGGATACCAAGTTGTTGCCAATGCACTATAACACCTACAAGTAACTGAATTTACATAAAATTCACCGAATGTGATTTATTTTTAGAAATATGAAACTTTTCTTGCTTTGTGGATAGTTCAACTATCTGATACTAGGTGGCGCTACTGTTATTATTGTGTAGCTCAGCCTTTTATAAGAAAAAATAAGTGAACATGACAGACCTAATTCTAGATTTATTATTAGATAAAATAGAGTATTTTATCTCATATTTTTTATCCTGAGGCAGAGTATTATTACTATTGTAACCTAAATATTAATAATGTTATAGTAACAAAGTATTAATTAAAGTTTAAAATTTATGTGAAATGTAAATATTAAAATAAATGTAATAGGTAAATTAACTACCTTAGAGACTACTCGTATCATGTTTTCTTTTACTTTTATGTATATACATATGCCTTAAAATTGAAATCACTACCTTTGCACACTATGACGTTTTTTTTTATCTTTCATACGTATCTTTTATAAGTAATCATACAAAAGATGTAAAATTGTACAAATAGGTAACTTAATTACCTACGTAGTTACTTGTTTAACCGTTTCCACTAACATTAAATACAATATGATTTCATAAAATTAATAAAAATATAATTTTTTGTAGGTATACAAAACATATTTTCCGGGACAATTGTGCAAATTTTGGTATCTGTAATTTAGTGCACTTACGTTTTCAAAAATATGTGATTTAGAAACTTATGAAAATTTCATAATATATTTGAAAATGATTGAATTTTGAGTGATTCTGGACGCTTAACAACCTCTCGTAAGGGTGAACGTGAGTTTCGATTGGACATATGAAATACGTTTTTTTACACTGTTCT
Source organism: Eilema caniola (assembly GCA_949126895.1). Classification (NCBI taxonomy): domain Eukaryota; kingdom Metazoa; phylum Arthropoda; class Insecta; order Lepidoptera; family Erebidae; genus Eilema; species Eilema caniola. The sequence goes on from OX421467.1 coordinate 24,330,831, forward strand.
TTCTCGAACCTAAATCACGCGTTTTGAAAAGTGTTGAATTACGCCTCTGATTAATAAGAAATCTTACTTCAAACTAACGATGTGTATATATTTTTTGTAATTTCTATAAGTACTAATTATAGATAATTATGCTAAATATAGTTGTAAATGTGTTCTTTATTTAAAATCGCTAAGCAGATCTCGAATACGATTAGCGATATTTATAATTTAGTTTAATAAAAATATATAATATGAATACCCCAAGATTCGGAAGCATATTTCCAAAACTTGTTATTAGATATATTTTACAAGAGTGGACACATTTGTTGCGCTACTAGTACCAAATTCATATATTTTTAAATTAGCACTATTCTTAAAAAGACACGTGTATTAATTTCACCGCTGTTGTACCTACTATTAATTTGTGAGTTACAACAATTTGATAGAAGCCAGGTTTGATACTTTGAAAAAAATAATAATTTCGTGGGTCTGTAAACCTTTTAACGAAAAAAAGTACTATTAAAGCCAAAGTTTGGCCTGATAAACATTGTTCTCACTTTGGTCCAGTACAATCCACTGTTAAGATGTTGTTTGCCAAGTTTAAACAAGGCGAAAATGAGCACCGAGGACGATGCACGCAGTGGACACCCCAAAGCGAGCGCGGTAGCCATTACAGACTAGAAAAAAACATTAAAAGTCCACTAAATAATATCGAATAACCATAAAATTAAGTTGAATGAGATAGCTGAGATCCTAAAGATATCTATGGACCGTATTGGACATATCGTGAATGAATATTTGGGCATGTGGAAGCTCTGTTCAAAATAAGTGCTGCGCGAGTTCACAATCGATCAAAAACAACCATGTCACAAATCAATGAAAACGATGGCAAAATTGTATGAATTAGGCTTCGAATTGCTTCCGGATCCACTATATTTGCCAGATCTACCGTCCAGTGAATATTTCCTGCTCTCAGACCTCAAGAGGATGCTCACTGGATTGAAATTTTGTGCCGATGAAGAGATGACCGCCTAACTGAAGCCTATTTTGAGGCTTAAGACAAATCGTACTATGAAAATGGTATCGAAAAATTGTATGACCGCTATTATCGCACATTATCGCCCTCGAAGGCAGCTATATTGTATAATAAAATCAAATTCTATCAGAAAAAAGTTTTTTTTCTCCGAACTTTTCAGCCCATATTCGCAAACAGTATAATACTGCATAATACTGAATTATACTGCAACAAACTTCATAATACTGCATTATATTTGTTAATATTATTTAAATATTTCAGATATCAACAATATAACTGCAAATCTATTTAGGAATTATTTCGAATCTTGGTCTATTATGACTAATATTGTGTATTGATTTTAGGCTAAATTATTTTCTCCCTTTTGTACATTATGTTCATAATAAATAAATAAAAATATAATAAACCATAAATGTCGTTTAATATTCTGGGCTTAGAGAAATGGAATGGCTCTATTCTACTCCAACAGCAACAAAAACAGCAATGATCTCTAGAAAAATATATTCTAAGGGCTTACACAGCATTGCAAAAATTGCAATTAAGAATACTACACAGGCAAGTCAGAAAATACAGTCATCATTGTAGAATATACTGCTTCCAGGCTGATTGGACGTGGTCTATATGAAACTTGTGTTTCAGACGATTCGTCGACCGCAGTGGTCGACGAAACGTTTGGAACCCAAGCCTAAAGACTTATACCTATACAGTCATCATTATCATATTAGATAGTCCCGATTGCATTTAAGCCTGAATTCGCTTACTGTTTCTTCTCCTTTCAAATTGGTTTATTTCAGTTTTTATGGGAGTGTCTGTCATGTGACGAGAGGAATGCCAATCAGAGTTTTTCAGCAGGTATACCAGCTTGAAAATGAGGTCGGCTTGAGCCTCCAAAACACAGATGAACGTCTATATACACCTTTTTTATACCACTGCTGTGGCAGACAAGCACATGGTCCACCTGTTAGAAAGTGGTTACCGTGGCCTATGGACGTGTGCAACACCAGAGGAGTCACACTCGTGCTGCCGACCCTGTATACACAGAGTTTTTGTACCGTCAGTTTAGAAGACAAAGCAGAAATAGCCTTTGGTCTCAGCACTGACAGCACAAAAACTCCAGTGAGTTTTGACTGCCCTACTCACCGCCGGGACCAAAACACGAGGTTATTATGGCTGCGGTATTCTGTAGGGTGGAGGTATTTCCCCAGTCGGACTACTCAATTGGACAGACGAAAACGCCCACCACCCGGCAGGGGCTGTTATTGCGGACTCGAACCGACTAAAGCCGCACGCAGTATAAGATTGCCTAAAGTAAGTCCCTCGCGCCCTGACTGTTATGGGAACCACAATGTCCACATTACGCCCCGGCCAAGACTCTTTACACCTAACTTTTTTTGTTAGTCATTAATTGATTTGGTGTGAATACACATTAATATAAGTATTAAATACCTACTCAGTGAGTACCACCTGACGCCTCCTTGGCGTAGCGGTAGTGAACGACCTCGCTACGCAGTAGGCGCGGGTTCAATCCCCGCTCAGTGCAAATATTTGCATCCATGAATATGGGTATTTGCGTTGGTCTGGTCGTGCCTCATAGAGCACGTTAAGCCGTCGGTCCCGGTTGTTATACAAACATCTGTGGCAGTCGTTACGGGCAGTTGAAGCCCTCAAAAATCCAACAGCGAGTCTAACTGTAGCTCTTCCATTGCACCTTTGGGTTGTGGAGGTCAGACGGCAGTCGCCTCACGGAAAATATCGAATTTCAGCCTAATATGCAGTTGGAGTGGTAAAAACGGACCCCAGACTCCAAGTTGACAGCTCCGGATGCTACTGGAATTATGAATTATGCTAGTATGCAGAAGAAGACTCCGTGAGTACCACAAACAGACCTGTTGTACGTATGCAACAGGTTACGTGCCCGGCCTATGCAAGCACAAAGAGCGTTGCACCCTATGGTTTTCCTGTCAAATAATATTGGCAAACTGACGAGGTATAGGTCACCCCTGTGTCTGTAATGAACAGATATTGCGTGTTTGATTTTGCGAAATAGTTAATACATAAGTAGATAGGTTTTATATAGAACAATTTCTGATGATATCTACTGCGATTCGTGATTGATTTTGGATTTTAAGAAATACTTGCTACCCAATACATAAATAAAACCAATATATGACAATTTTTGAAGCTTTCTATTGTGTTTTTAGTGTATTTTCAATGACCGATGCATACTTTGGTAAAATTAATCCAAATTCAATTTTTATTTCTCGTTCATTATCAAAACAAAACATTACCTACAAATCGAATGTATATAGCATATAAAAAACCACGAAAGTTTGTACTTGTGCTAATACAATACAGTGTCGCTAACATACAGTAAAGTAAGTAATAGTAGATTTTGTTATTAACATAGGTCAAGTATCACTGTAAAATCCGTTAAAATCTGAAGTTTTTATACCACTGAGGTGGCAGACAAGCACACATTCCAACTGATGGAAAGTGGTTACCGTCACCTATGGACGTGTGCACCACCATGGGAGTCACATGCGTGCTGCCGACCCTTTAAACACAGAATGTTTCTGTGCCGTCAGTGTAGAAGACAAAGCAGAAATAGCCTTTGGTCTTCCCACTGACAGCACAAAAACTATCCAGTAAGCTCTGGCTACCCTACTCACCGCCGGGAACACAACACGAGGTTATTATGGCCGCGGTATTCTGTAGGGCGGAGGTACTTCCCCAGTCGGACTGCTCAATTGGAAAAAAATACCGTCGTGTCCTACCACCTACATAGTTCCTTTCAAACATATGAGGTTAAAGGTCCTCTTCAGACTACGAAAAATGATTATGCTCTTAGCGTCTCCACCTGCATCTGAGGCTATCACCTCCAATCCCGGGATCCACCTAATCCTCTTCTTTTAGATCTAACTTCTACGACTTATATAGTAACGATTACCGTCTAGCCTCCCAACCCCAAGAAGAGAGCTAGCGTGAAAGTCTCTTCCATCAATCAGCAAGTGTACGGACCGTAGGTGAGGTATACTTGGTTTCCAAAATTTGGATGGGGCTCCACACATAAATATACTAGCGTAGAACAGCCATGTGAGCGGGGAACGCTTGGCAACTTTCTAATCAATAGAATAGAAAGAATAGAAAGACGAATGTAGGGGATTTGACGTATTTGACAGTCGTTAACGCTTGTTATAAATGTCAAATCCTATACATTCGTCATTCTATTCCATCAAACGCCGAACATAGAATTGCCACTTGTCTAGAGGGGCTGTCCTATGAGATCGGAACTTTACTGTTAACACTAGCTTGTTATAACATCGTTAAAAGATCGTGAATATGCCTGTACAATTTCCAACTGTAGAATAAAAATGGAGAAGTAAATTTAAAAAATAAAGGTATTCTTATCTCTCGCGAGTATTTACTTACAGTGAAAACTTCGCCACGCGCGACCTGCAGGTGAACACTGCGTATATGGCCGTTCTATAGGTACTAATATGTTTCTGTGAGGCTCCATGTACCTACCCAACGCAAATGGGTTAGTCAAGATTCTCCCGAGGATATTTTCGTGAAAAAACGAAAAACAAAATCGAAAGAAATCGGGGGACACCGAGAATGGGGGAAATGCCGATTAACCCCGAAAAACTATATTTTGTGACAAAAATGTATTCATGAGTCATCTCATAGATGATAGATACAACCTTTCTTTTTCAACATGCATGAGCTGGTTTGATCTGGGAAATACCACTTACTCAACATCGAATTTAAGTAGCAGTATGATTCATTTTAATATGGCATGTAAGCGTTCTGAAAGAGAAAGACAGATGAGAATAATCTATCCTATAAACTATATAATATTATAAATGCGAAAGTAACTCTATCTGTCGGTCTAACGCCTAACCCACAGAACCGAATTTGGAGAAATTTAGTATAGAGGTAGATTAGACCTTGAGAAACAACATAGGCTATGTATGGTCGCAATAACCGTCATCCACGCGGGCGGAGCCGCGGGCAAAAGCTAGACATGTTATAATGCGAAAGTAGCTCTGTCTGTCTGCCTATATGTTACGCTTTCACGCCTAAACCACTGTACCGATTTAGATGAAATTTGGTATAATGGTAGATTAAATCGTGAGAAAGGACATAGGTTAAATAAATAATGATATAATTTTTAGTTCTGTATAGCTAACACAGGAGACATATTGAATGTTTTGGTCTAACTATTGTTTTTTTTTTTACGTGCGGGAAGTCCCGATACCCATCCCAAGCCGGAGGGGGAGGTTATGTCGGACTCGAACTGACTTAACCGCACGCCGTCTCTGGGTCGTAGTGCTAGGCCGAAAGTGAGGTTGTCACGCGACATATCCATCGCACCCCGGCTGACCCAGGGCCATCCCTCTCGGTCTGGCCCTCCTCGGGAGGGAGGGTCTAACTATAGAATAATACACAAAATTTCGACTTTCTTCCAATTTTTTTTAAACCTATAAGATCTTTTATGCCTTTCTAGTGAAGCGATAGTACATCAAACGATATGTCATGAAGCAGGTTCGATTCCCGAGCAGTGCAAATATTTGTCTTCAAAAATATAATAACCCAAAGTCAAGTCAAAGATTTTTATTCAATTCAAGTGACGTCAATAATAATTCTACTTAACCTAAGTTTACCACCGCTCCCAAGGCGCTGATGGAGAAGAAACGGCACAACAAACTCCACTGCGGCATTTTTAAGACGTCAATTTACAATAGTTATTTCTTTAAGGCTAAATGTGGACGAATCTACATTTTGTCTCATGTCTGAATGAACCGTAAGTATATAAAAATCGTTATAAAAAAATAGTTACCCTAAATAAAAATATAGCAAAAAAGTTACATTCCTAGTACCATGCTGTAACTATAGCATTTTAGGATGTGCCTGCACCATGCTCAAGACAGACAAAAATGTCTTTAAGATAATCATCTGTGTCCTATATTATGCTCTGTTACATAAGGTGGTCTTTACAAAGGTTTAAAATTTTACTGTCAGGTATACCAAGGACCGAATTAGGCAATTTATTATGAAAGAGTATGCCTTCTCCCTAAAAGATTGAGAAGGTACCTAAGAGCGTTTTCACACTCATCCGATATCCGGTATCCGATATTCGACATCCGATATCGGAGGAAGTCAAATGTATGAGATATGTATCTCTCTTTCACATTGCCCAGCCCGATATCGGTTATCGGAGCCAACACCACTGTTTTGGCCCGATATCGGGACACAAAGAGACTAAAACAGCGACTGCGAACAATTTTCGACCTTAAGGACATTTTCTGAGTTACATGTCGTTTCGCGGTAATTGATGACGCTGATCATGAATATAAGAAAAAGAACTCGATACCATGTCATGTCAATAAGGTCAAAAATTGCTTGCCCTTTTTTCGTTTTTTTTTTTTTTCACTCATATTATCCAGTCTATGCTTTCAAGCAAATGACCATATCGGGCCGATTTTATCGGATAAATGTGAAAACAGCATAAGGTGTCGGCTATCGGATGTCGGATATCGGATGAGTGTGAAAACGCTCTAACTCTGCTAAGCCGATAACATGGAAGTAGCAGTTTGTATTTATTACGCAGATTTCTGTCTGTTATGTCACCTCACTTTTGTAAAATGAGATATATTTTCCTGACATACATTTTTTTTTAACATTTCACACAACGCTATCTATGTCCATGGTAAGCATAGCTTAACTAGCTTGTGTTATGGAATCTAGAATGCGGATAAACATACTTAGATACTTTTTTTTTTGTAAATACATACATATTATACATAGAAACACACAGACCAATGCAAATATCCATATTCATGCATACAAATATTTGCTCTGAGCGGGAATCGAACCCGCGCCTCCTGCGTAGCGGCCGCGTTCGCTACCGCAACGCCACAGAGGCTGTCTTCAAATTTTATTATATTTTCAAATATATATTGTTAAGCTACAGTTAAAGAATCAATATCTTTAAATCGTTCCCTGAGGGGGTCTCTTTGGCCTAAACAATAAATGGCACGAATTGCCCTCTTTTGCAATATAAATATAGTTTCTAAATCTGCGGAATTTCGCCAAAATAGTATTCCATAGGACATCAAGCTATAGAAGAAAGTTAACGTATCTCCACCCAGGCCAGTTGCAATGCAAATTTCTATGTTTATACTTAACAAGCTGTTGCTCGCGACTCCACCCGTGTGGAATTCTGATAGTAGCGTGATGATATATAGCCTATGTTGGTACCTGATAACGTAGCTTACTAATGGAGAAAGAATTTTTGAAATCGATTCAGTAATTTGTTCCTATAATATAAAAATGGAATCGGTCTGGGTGGGGTTTGAACCCGCGATCTTTGCCTCACAGGGGCAATGCTTTAACCACAAAGCTACCAGACCTCGCCCTAACCAACCCAAATTTCTCCTTTATATCCGTCTTGAGGTGACGGTGGAGGGTCTACTGACATTCTTACGAAGTTTCAACACCAATGAATAATTTTTCAATCATTTTAAACATTGATTTTTGACTACTCCGCCCATACAGCAGGAAAAAAAAATTTAATTCAAAAATGTTATCAAAACCTTTAGTTCTAAAACGATTATAAAAACGGTATACATTTATCCATACAACTCACTAATTATCCCGTCTAATCTTCAAACAGACTAAGATATGGCAGTTAAGACATCTTTGCCTCGTATTCACGCCGAGTCGAACATATTTTCCTTCCATTGAGTTAACGAGACATCGGGGTGGAAATGGCCACGAACTGAAGGGGATAAAACCCAACCCTTGGACCCGCGGGCCGCACCCTCGGGGTTACTGAGCCTACCTTAACAAATTTTCCCTTAAGCTCAACTTGTACCGACTCCTTTGAAGTATTTCACTTTTAAATTGATTAGAGAAAACTTTGTGAAAAAAAATGTAATTTAATTATTTTATTTGTAGTTGTAGGTTTTCATTTGCTGAAAAGTTTTGGGATTGAAATGTGTAATTAAGGTTTGAATTTTGCAATTTTTAATTTTGATATTATATAAAAATTTCGTTGAAAAAATTAATGGTACGGAAGCGAATAAGTTGACATACAAAAACGAGGATAAAATATGAAAAAATAAATTATAGAATCTGAATACATTTTACAAACATATATATTATGTCTATATATGTACATATTCATAATGACATATTTTTCTGATGAAAGAAATTGATAGGTACTAAAGTAGGTGTCTATTTGCATTACAATAATTCTACTATTTTTTTTATCATGCCAAAGTTTTATATAATGTACTATCAGAATTCAATACACACATATATTATTAATATATAAGTACCTTATTCAAATCATGCAAATACACAACATATTAAAATATAACCGCGATATGTTTATAAAAGTCTAATCGCACTTACTAAGCACCAAAATTGACGCGATGTCGCTTTCGAAAAAAAAATTCAAGCAAAAAGTTGTTCGACACGCGTAAAAGTAAAAGAGGAAGCGAGGAAAAAATCAATGCCTGCGTTTTATGTTCTATGCGTGTGACAGATCCGTTGCCATGACAACTGTGACGGGGGTACGCGCTCACCGGGAAAGAAGGGCCTAAGTCAACCGCGAAAATTACAAAATGGCAGCTGCGTTTCCCACGCAAAGTCGCGTTGTACGCGCTGCGTTCGCGGTTAAGCTTTTATTGTCTTCGGAAGCGAGGTGTGCGTTGTGCGAGCGAGACAGCATACGGGGGTAAGGGATACGGTAATCGATATTACGCACTTTTGTAGCAATGGAATTGGCGCGCCACGGTGCAAGATTCATGTTTGCACGCAATGCAATCCTTCAAAATTTTTTGGTCTTGTACGATATAGAAAATTTTCTACATTTATAATGTAAGTTACAAATATAAAACAAAACGTAATATTAGTTGTACTACGTTTTGTTCCCAGCTGGTGACTGCGACGGTACCAGTTAATTTAATATAATAATAGGCCTTTTTTAATTAATATAAAACTAATGAGAGTTTTGAGTTGTACTTAGATAAATATTGTTATAATTTGTATTTTAACTGGTAAGTGATGGGTAAGTTGAACTCTCATTTTGCCAACTTTCAAAGGCGCCTCAGTCTACATCGGCGTTCGATAAGCTTAATTTGTATTTGACTGCTCTTAGAAAGCAGTTGTTTACACTGTCTGCTCTTATAAAGCAGTTGTTTACACTGTACATGTAATAGGTATATGGATTATTTATTGTACAATAATAAACATTCACATACTAGCTGTAATTACGTCTCTAAACCTGATTGAACAAGGCAACGCGGCCAATGTCATAGGTTCTTTTGCGCCGATAAAGATACAGGGATGAATTAGGTATTTCACAGGACCTAATCACGGGTTGAATTCCGCATGTAAGTTTTTTTGTAAAATAGTTTTGTATAAAAGAAACATGTCTTCTCCTGACTGATATCTATCTTCATCACAAAATCACAAAACAGAAGATAAACCGCTGAATTTAGCACCCACTAACGAACTAGTTTTTGGTAATTTCACCTCTAATAAGAAATTTTCTCATGCGAAGCTCAGACGGTCTGTAAGCTAAATTTTTTTTTTTGAATGGCGCCGTTTAGTTAACTGCCTAGGCAGTAAATTAAAGGGCTGATTAAGCTAGTTGGCGGCGACATATACACGGTAACTTATACTAATTTTATGTGTACAATAAAAATGGAATAAAGAAAGGAACCATTGGTGCACCATAAAAAAAGTGAACCTTTTTGTTAAATAACATTATCACAAAATTTCCAACACAATACTGTCTGAAATTCACGCGAATATCACTCATTGAAATAAAACCAGCGCCTCGAGCACGAATAATATACGAATTCGTAACGTAAACATATCCAGAGAACGGAGCAATACGATTGGCCGCCTGCCTACTGTGAACCAATCGCAATGCTCTGTGCCTTGTGCACGAATAATATTTGAATTCGTAACGTAAACGTATCCAGAGAACGGGGCAATACGATTGGCCGCCTGCCTACTGTGAACCAATCGCAATGCTCTGTGCCTTGTGCACGAATAATATTTGAATTCGTAACGTAAACGTATCCAGAGAACGGGGCAATACGATTGGCCGCCTGCCTACTGTGAACCAATCGCAATGCTCCATTCTTATAATACGTTTACATTACAAATTCGAATGTTATTCGTTCTCTAACGTTATAAACGAACGGATAACAAAAAACAACAAAACGTTAACGGATTATATCATAATGTAGGTATTTGTTATTATGTACTTTAAGCCTGACGTATCGGCTACTTTTCAGCAGTAACACAAATTACAAAATTACTTACGACAGAAAAAGCAATTTATTGATATTTTAACACATGTTTTGATCACGAGGTGTGTATCGGTAATCATGACGTTTGCACAGATACTGAGTAATAAGTCTTTCGGGCGGTGAAATTCTGATGAGTCATTTATTCACGGGGTGCGGATTCATACATTTCTCGGAAGGAAAATGTTTTCTTTCGTTTCTACGAATTGGTTGTTATTCAGTTTGTCGCCTGTGGTCTTTTATAGGAAGTTATTTTTAACTTTTATCTTGTCGGTATACCAGCAAAATCTCTCCATTACCTATTTAAAGATCTTGGCCTATAGAGAGCCACAATAAGCTCATTACTAGAACCAATGTCTAAAGTGGAACTAGTAGGTTCGCACCAAAGTGGTTAGGCAGGGAGGGGAACTTGGGTAGTGAAGGTGAGTGTCGATGTATATCAACAAATGGGGCCCCTTCTAAACCTACACTTGGGTCGCAAGTCCCAGGCACTTTCCCGAGTTCCCAACTCAGCAACGCGATGGACCCGGCACCCGCACGGAGAATCCATGGATTGCTAAGAATATCGGTCTCTTTTAGTCTAACTTTTTGTTTAATACTATTATGGGGTATTTAATTTAGGATACACTTATCATCTTTACAGCGAAATGCCGGTACCATTCAAAGCTTGTACGTTGGAAACTGGGCTCTCTCAAGCTTTACGTAGGTTCTCCTGTTCTTTCAGAAAAGTCACTTTTGGATAAGTGAACACGACAACAACGCAGGAGATGCGGGTTTGATTCCCGCCCCGCGCAAATATTTTTATGCAAGAATATGGATATAGTATAGTATAGTCGTACCTCGGAGAGCAGGTCAACAGTCGGTCCCAGTTGCCATATGAATATTTATAGCAGTTACGGATATCTCTGTCATGGCAGTCGTTACGGATAGTTGGAGCCCTCAAAAGTTTAACAAGTGGTCTCTATCGCCAATGGGTTGTACAGGTGATATGGCAGTCGCTTAACGAAAAATATCGAAGTTTAGCCAAACCAGCAGTTACACTGGGAAAAGCAGACCCCAGACTTCGAGGTGAAAGCTTGGGATGTGCCTGAGATTAACGCTAGGATGAAGAATGCTAATAGTACCTACATATAAATGCGGATATAGTCTGTTACTCTTTCACGGATGAACCGCTGAACCAATTTTGATGAAATTTCGTATAGAGATAGATTAGACCTTGGGAAAGGCTATGGGGCTTTGTTTAGTCGTGATTATCGGTACCCACCTATCGACCTAATGTCGGTATCTGTAAAACAATGAATAAACAGTGCATCCATCTAGATACATGCGGGCAAAGCCGCGGGCAATAGCCAGTTTTTTATATATAAAATTTCACTAGCACAAGTTTACACACTGATTTCTACATAGTGAGTGCTTAACACAATCGCAGTGCCTTTCGCTCGAGCAATATTTAGATCGAATAGCATCGTCCGCGGTAATGGGGTGACTATCGATCGGTACAGTTCTGTCAAATGTCAAATGCAAACATGCCACCCTATAAGGCTCTATGTTATCTATGCCACCTGTAAACAAAACATGCCGTTTGAGATTTTTTAGAACATTTGAAATGTCATGTTGAATTCAAATTCCGAATGTTTGTTCCAAATTTAAATCAGAATTTGACATTTCACATTACAAAACGTGGATTGAAAAATAAAACTTAAGAAATTCCAAATCCCAATCACAAAAAAATTCCCTAAAAAGTAGAAAAAGAACTTTAATATACCTAGTAATATTTTGATTCAGGCGTCGTCGTGTTGGGGGATACTATCCAATAAAGAACTCCGTCATATTATCGGGACGAGGTTTCCCGACATGGTAACGTTTTTGCGTCGGGGGTTAAAAAGAACTATGGTTGAAAATTATGCCCAGGCACCCTGGGTCCTGGGTAACGCCAGAGTTTCTTGCTTGCAGGGTACGCCTTGGGAAGAAAGAAACCCTGACAGCTTAACCTCCAATCAAAAACCATAAATGTTCTCATCGTGTTTGATACCAAGGTTGGGTGTTGGGTAAAGGGGTCTGGAATTTACGATCCTCATATACTGAAATTTACGATTCCCTTAGATTATATACAAAGTATAGACGCAGCGGTGACACAACAGCGCGGCCTTTAAAAAGCCCACAAGTTGACATACATCTCAAAATAAGCACACATTGACAGTTTAAAGAAGTTTATTCACACATAACGCTTATTCATGCCATATTTTACGATGTCAATCAATTAATCAGCAGTGGCTGGACATAGGCCTCGCCGAATGTGCGCCATTTCGTACGATCCTCCGCCTTCCGCATCCAGTCCGTCCCAGCCACCTTTTTCAGGTCATCGGTCCATCTGGCCAGGGGGCGTCCTACCCTTCGTTTACCTTCTCGCGGTCTCCACTGTAGGACTCGTCTGCTCCAGCGGCCATCGGTCCTTCGACAGACGTGGCCAGCCCATTGCCACTTCAGCTTGCTTATTCTGAGAGCTATGTCGGTAACTTTCGTTCTTTGTCGGATAACCTCGTTTCGAATTCTATCCTTCACGAAAAACTCCAAGGTATTACAGTGCCTATGCAGTATATGGTTAAAGATGCTTCTATTTAAGCTACGATTACCGACATGCATCCAAGCTAGCCCTGGGTACGCACACCTGCTCCTGAGTTTGTTTATCTTGGATATTATGGGTAATACTGCCGTGCCGTGGCCACAGGCCCACAAGGCGTAAATATACTTATTAAGTTTTATAAGTGGTAGGGGAGAAGTATCACGTAACGCCTGGGGTGTCAACTAGGTTACAATTAACATTACCAAACTTCGCGGTTACTGTAGGAGTTCAACTGTTGGCATCAGATAGACTATTGAATTTAGAATTTAATAGATTTGAATAATTATTATTCTAAGATATTCTACATTATTATTTAGTTACAAAATAAGCGTAGCAGTAGTATTACAAGTTTGTGTTTTGGGATATAGAAAGCAAATAAACATAGTTACATATAATATATTTACATTGTCTTTATATCGCAAAAGTATTCAAGCAGAAACAGCCATATAGCATTCAATTGTTTTGATTTTAAATCAAAAGAATCGAATGCTTTTGCGTTCCATTTTTAAAAAGTTTTTTAAATTTGACTTGATTTCGAAGTAAATTCTACAGATGGCTGTATGTGAAAATGTCTTGGCTCATTGTTATTCTAGAATTTATGACGATTCGTATATTGCAACCTTGTAATATGGATTCATATTGATACAGTATTGCAGTAAGGCTTTCTATTGAAACAGGATAGCAATATGCATACTAGGTATATTCAAACCGCTGTCAAGTTGAAAATCCGAATATTACGAAACCGAATTGGATAAATACATTTTTTGCATACACCCAGGGCCAGGCCAATGTAAATATTGGATGCAAATGACCTCTGATTTAGTAGTAGAACATTATACCGCTACGCCATAGATGTCGTTAAATATTCTAATAATAATTATAGAAGTTTGTAACGATGGATGAATGGATGATTGTTGATTACATTTTCAAGCAATTTTACTATGAGGAAAATTTCATCCAGATCCATGCACCTACCATTTATGTCTGTCTTGAATTAGCACATATACTATATTTTCTATCTATCTTATACCTTGGGAATTCGAGAGCATATTAAGCCATCGATCCCGGTGCCATAAGAACATCTATGGGGGAGTTGGAGTCCTAAAAAGCTTGACGACTGGTTCAACTACAGAACTGCGATGTGTCCAGTAAATAGTGAAATTCTAATGGCAGTCGCATACATAGATACATATTATTACATATACACATGACTGTTTCCCTCCGGGGTAGACATAGTTAAAATCCCGACATTTGCTTCTAAAGTTGAATGATAGTTTAGTTTAGTTTAGTTTACCTGGGCTGTTCTGCACTTAGCCTCTTGATTGGGCCATTGTGCGTACCATTTTACCTCTCATTCCAACCAACCCAGATCATTCCAAAAAAGCCAGCAGCCTTTTCAGGTTTCCACATGCTTCCCGGAGTGACGCTGTTGACTGGAGGAATTTCGCCCGTTGTGCGGCCACGCTCATACGCTCTGTAAACACATGCCGTGGCGTTTCTTCTGCCCCCATGCAGCCTCTGCATAGGGGGCTGTCCGTCACACCTATTGTAAACAGATACTTGTTTAGGGGACATTAACCGGTCAAGATGCCGGTGACCTTGCGGTTTTGGTCCCTTTTTAGCCTAATGAGGTTTCGGCCAAACGTTTTTGATGCTACCGGAACTGCATTCTTGCTCTCCAGTTGAATGATGTACACATTTTGAATATATGGCAGAACACAAGGATATCACGTGTATACCTTTAAATCTTCTTCTTCTTTCCCTTGTCCACAGTTGAAAGTGTTCTTCAGATCGTTCATAAAGCCCTTCGTCTTAGCCTAACGACTGTTGACAGCCAGGACCGACTTTTAACGTGCCCTCCGAAGCACGGAAGCGCTCAGATGTAACACCACTAAACGGTCACCCATCCCAATGGTATCCTTCACCTAGATATCCTTAACCCACTGATCGTGTGAGCAGTGAGCGAACTGGCCACAAGCGCTTTACCTTTAACTAAAGAGTACAAAAAGGTATCTACGAGATTCTGTCTGATTACTACACAGAAATCACCTCCGAGAGGAATGGCCCTGGGTCAGCCGGGGCGCGAGGGATATGTCACGAGACAACCTCACCTTCGGCCTAGCACTACGACCCACAGACGGCGTGCGGTTTAGTCGGTTCGAGTCCGACATAACCTCGCCCTTCGGCTCCGAAGGGGGGGTATCCGTGGGGATATCCCGCAGGTAAAAAAAAACACACACACACACATACAAATCACCTTAATATTATTTTTGATCTAAACCCCATTTGGGTAGGGGTCCTTTAAAAGATCATCTTTTGGACAATCAATATGAGGGGTTCACTTGCAAATGATACCGTCAAGTGTCCTAGCCTTTGGCGAGGGTTCTAACACCTCAGCTCACAGATTTAGACCGAGGGGAACACCGCCAGGCGACTGCACTGGGGTTCAAACCCTCTTTGCACCTTACTTCCTAAACGCAAAACAATCGTGAACACCAACCTGTCGTGGAATGGGGACGAATAGCTCACTGCTCACCCTCTCAATAAAATGATTTAGTAATTTGGTTAACCCTTTAAAAACAATTTAGTTATCGTTAGATACTTTCATTTAAGAGATTTTCATCGTCTTCTTTTTGTGTTAAAGAAATAATAATAATAATTGTTTTTTACAAACCTAAACGATTAAGAAGTATGATTCTAATAAGAAGCGTCAATCGGTAAAATGCCGACCTAAGGATCAAGAGGTGTCGGGTTTGAATCCTGCCCATGTTCGCTACCAACGAACACACTACTAACACAAGCTAATTTAGTAGGGATTAACAGGAATATAAGTAAATTCGGTTCAAATTCATATTCTTTATTTGCCCTTCAAAAACTGCCGGCAGGTAGGTCTGCATTTCTGTTTTGAATATTTGTCTCTTATTTTATTAAGGCAGGACTTAATAAAATAAGCATAGTTTAACTTAAAACTATTTTCTATAATTCTAAAATATTTTGTCATTATGTAAATGAAACACAACGTACCTGTATATCTTTGTTCTGCATCATGAACCATTTCTAAATACATAAATATATAGATCATTATAACTTGAAAATATCGTGTGCAAAGTTGCGTACCGATCGATAAAACGCCAACGCAAAGCTCCAAGTAAACAGATCGAAGCTTGAGCGAATGCTCCGAACTCCGAATCGAATCCCGCCAAATGCAACGACAGCTGTGCGTAGCTCGTAGCGCGTAGCCGGCCGCGCGGTGTAGAGGCGGCGCCACCGGCCGTATTATTATTATTTGTAAACAAGCGTGTGCGGGCGCGGGGCGCGTCACGTGACCCGCTGCCATTGGCCCGCCGGCCCGGCGCAGCTGCGTGCCGCCGCGCGCGCCAGTCCGCCGCCGCCCGCCGCCGCGTACACATGCCCGCTGCTCGCCACAGAGCGACGCGACACGCGCACCACTGACGCGATCGCGAACTCCAATTCCCTTTTTGTTTATTTTTCGCTTGCGTCCTTCGGACCGTTTTGTTTCCGAGGCAGCGAGACGAAGAAAAAAAGGAGGCGCGGATGGATCGAGCGACCGGAGAAGGTACGGAGTTCGCGTCAGTATACAAAAGTTTTGTGGATATGTGCAAGTGTTTTGAAGTAGTGGCATAGAAGCTTTTTTGTTTTTGTGGATCGTTTTGAGGTATATGTATAGAGCGGTGGCAGCAGAGCGTGAAGCGTGGTCCGGTGCGCCTTCGCGTGCTTCCGTCAGAGCTTTCGTTGTGTGCTTTCGCAAATCGATCCCTGTTTTCCTGTTTCATGTTTTAGTAGTAACAGTTGACAAACAAACTCACAGTGCACCGTCCAAAAGGATCAACATCTGAATTGTCTCACGCTTATCTGAAGCCAATTGAATGTAATCTCGTTGGCGGTAATCAAGAGACATGCTCGTATAAAGTGTGTGAGAGCCACAAAGTTGCGCGTCAGGGAAATGGGGATGGCATCCGTAGGCACGTACTGGTGACGCATCGGCTGTCATTGTCTGATGCGCATGATGTCACATAATTTAAACTTTAATTATACTTGTAATGCGCGAAATTGATGCGAAACTGCAATGTTTTAGCAAACAGGCAATCATCGATGTAGATAGAATGGATAAGGTATCACGGAAGCCGTTTTCGCAGGTCTAATGGATAAAACGGATAAAAGACATTATCATCAGAAAAATCAATTTGAAATATGATTGCATCATATTACGAATTGGTTTTTCTTTAACTTAAAATGCGCGTTTACTCTTGTAATATTGCCAAACTTTGTATACTTAGAGCGCATTACTTCAACGATAGGAACCGATGAACGAACTGTTCCTAATGAATTACATTGAGTTGAGCATAAGACGTCTGATAATTGAATAATTACTGTACAATTCCAGCCTGAATCAGAAGCCGAGATTTTTATAGTCATTATCAAAAATCACATCAGCACAAATCCTGGTTGCATTCAAAGCTTGCACTTTGCAGTCTGGGGTTTGTTCTCTTTCTCCTCTGTTATTGGTTTACCATGGAGAAGCCGATATTCTTAAATAATTTATTATTCTCAAAAGTTTGCTTCAAAAGCTTCTTCTCTGAATTCAGGTTTCAACGTGACCTGTAACTTTATTCTTAAGTTGAGCAATATTTTCCAGAATCTTCGTTCTTCGTTACGCACTTCATTATTCTTGTTTTTCTATTCTCTTCCGTCTTATAAGTATATTCTTCATAGCGTATTTCTCGTACTAGATTCAAGGATATAAGGATTTAGTAGTTTGTTAAATAGTTATAATTTAGTTTATATTTACTCCCTTATGAATATATTGTCCTTTTAGTGTGGTACTGAGACATGTTTATTTCCTTTGAAGTATATTTTTGAAATACTGATTCCCAACGTAAATACTTCAGATGCCTACTTAATTCTTCTACAAAATTCTATAAAGTTACTTTAATAAAAAGTACCCTTACAAATAAGAAGTTCTCAATTGAATACAGTACTTCAAAATAACGATTATTTGAAAACGATACCAGCAAAAGTTACAAAGCGATCCCTAGAGAGTTTATAACATTCTCAATGGATATGTTGATATTGATAGCGGAATATCGAAGATTAATACTTTTAAGTACTGAAGTTCGAAGACAATCCCGGTCCCACGGAATAATCGAATAAATAATACGCCTTCCTCCCGTGAATGCGATAATAGGGAGTCAAGTTCAGAGAGGCCAATGAAAACAAATAAACAAATTGGCCAATTTCGCCGGAGCTAACTGTTCGTACATAACGAGAGGAGAGCAACGCAACGGATTGTGCAATGCTATATGCTTCCTTTTTAGTTGAACAAGCGAGTTATGTTTCCTTTGAATCAACTTCCAAGAGAATACAATTTGTATTATAGCGCGATCTTTACTTGCGAGTATTTTAGAAAACTTAATTTTGTAATAACATCTTATATTTGGAGTCTTGATGATATCAAATTCGCAGTATTTTTCTGTATTATTTTGTAGCTTTTTCATAATTTTACCGTCTATATTCCACTTAGTCAACGGAAATTCAAATGTAGCATTCTTTAGTCCATTTCATTAAAGTGTAGAAAGAAGAGCGGACCCTAGACTCTAAAATACAAACTTTGGATACAACCAGGGTTAACCCTGGGATAATGATGATGTCGCAGTAGCCTTAAATTTTGTACGTAATATACTATCTTTCTTCAAAAGGCAATCCTAAAATATCAATCAGAATCAAAAATTGTTCCAATAATGAACGTTCTCGATTCATCTGTAGTCTCTAATATGTACGATTATTGCCACAAGTAATATTATAAGTTGAATCATACTTTCTCTGTGGGATAATCCTGTTCTTATTACTCCCAAGCAAAAGCGACGCTAACGTTTATCGATCTTTGCATAGCTGCAAATGTATGCGAACACTCGTCTAGGCTAAAGTTTAAACACCGATGTAGTGAAAAGTTTCACCAAAATGTAATTGTGGTGGATATTTTATTTGGTTAGGGAGTCGCGACGGTGAACGTTCGCTTTTCAATGAGAATTCAGTTTTAAGTTTCTGCGAAACGTTTACCGGTGAAGTTGATATTAGATTTTCTGCCGTTTCAGCTTGAGATAAAGCGTATATATATTGGAAAAAAGTTCTTTAAGAGTCTATGAAGTTGTTAGTTTAGGCTAATTTTAGTTTCACTGCAGATATTGCATTTGAACTCTAAGAGTCATTATCATCAGAAAAACCAATTTGAAATATGATTGCATCATATTACAAATTGGTTTTTCTTTAACACAAGAAACGTTTCAAAGTACCCTCGGTGTCAATGTGTAAAGGAAACAATACTAAATCATACAATCATCGTCATACACATGTGACTTCCTTCAAACAATTCCATCTTATAGGTGCAAGTTGAAAAAATGCTCAATTTCCGATGTCGCATCCGATAGTAGGTACGGACAGACGTAGCTTCAAAAAACCTTTACAAAACTATATCATATATAACAATGCGATTTTGAAAAATCTAAAACGCTTTATTCTGTTGTCTTAGAGGTTATTATTGAATGTGTTTTGTGACGAGAAAGTGCAGCTGTAAGTTGGTAGAGGTATTAAGGCATCAGAAAAAGTTGTAGTGTGGGAAAGATTGTCGTAAAAAACACAACATCTGCGTCTCTATTGAACTGGATTTGAGTGACTGAATGGGATGAGACGGTAACTCTATACACGTTGCTGCGACCTTATCATTCTAATGTGTTTTAATTTTGATGGAGTTTTGATATCATGCTGGTTTGTTCTTACATTTTGTTTCTTGAAAAACATTATTGTTATTCTATTATTAAAATTTTACCTTTATGTTTGTTGCATATTCTTCCTGATAATCACATTAGTTTGCAAATAGCAATA
The DNA here is from genome assembly GCA_949126895.1 of Eilema caniola. NCBI lineage: Eukaryota > Metazoa > Arthropoda > Insecta > Lepidoptera > Erebidae > Eilema > Eilema caniola. The sequence goes on from OX421467.1 coordinate 24,350,698, forward strand.
ACACGAAATCTAGAATTTGGTTAGCAGGTGACAAAACATTCACCATTTATTACACAGAGTGAAAAATTTGTGTGCATTACTCATGATTGTAAAAAGAAAAAAACAATAAAAATATACCTACATAATCTACATACTAAAAACATTTCAAAATTCACAATCACATTCTGTTTCTTAAGGTATACTCACTGAAGCTCACTATCCCTTAATACACACACTATAAATAATAACCTTAATATTTTCAGTTAAACAAATTCCGATGTCGCATACGATAGTACAGATAGACAAAAAATCAAATTCCTGGAAAATATAAAACGCTTTATTCCGTTGGCATAGAGATCACTAGTGAATGTGTTTTGTGATTTAACTCAAGGATCTCGTATCCAATTGTAACTGATGATTGAATTTCCATTACAATCACCAATAATGAATATGAAAAGGATAATGAATTCAATTCTTCAATACTATAAGTTTTATATCGTTTAGACATAGATAAAATTGTAACAGTCTGTATGTCGTATAAAATAATAGAGCGAGAATTGAATCCGCATTCGTGTACCGGCAATCAAACTGATGTACGTATCCTGTCTGCTGTGTCATTACGACGGATTTATAGTTGCTGTAGTGTGAGAAACTACCATTCAAAAATATATCATTATTGTGTGTATTTGTTTGTTTGAAATATTGACTGCATTATTTGTAGCTTGTTTTTCATCTATTTTATCTATGACATCAAGTTCTTCAGGGTTGAAAGCCTCAGCTGCAAGACGATGCACCTGCTGATTGATGGACGATGTTTAATCTTGTTGCTGATGATGAAGCTTGTCACTCCCAAAGCAAAAATAATCTAATATGAATGAACCGAAAGATTGGGCTAACGGACTCCAGGGTACAAAAGTATAAGCTTTGGATGCAACTAGGAATTAAAACTTATGATGATCAAGATAGGAGACATTGAAATGATTATGTACTCGTTAAAAGCAGAATTCAGTAACAGATTATAATCGATTTAAATAAAAAAAATCGATTGATTTAAATAGAAAAAATCCATTGATTTAAATAGAAAAAATCAATTGATTTAAATAGAAAAAATCGATTAAATAGAAAAAAAATGCATTTGCCTTACAAGGGCAAAGCTACCAAAAAGCATTGCCCTTGTAAGGCAAAGATCGCGGGTTCGATTTCCGCCTAGACCAATTCAATTTTTTCGATTTAAATCGATTGGAATATTTTGCATGAAAAATGCTAAATAAATATAATGAAATAATTCAAACAAATTATAATCTAAAGTAAAGATAAATTGTAATTAAAATCACTGAGGAATAACCCTTTCCTCGTATACAAGCTCAGCAGTTTTAGTGATTTGAACAATATCGTCAAATAAGTTGTATCTGAAATCACATTAGACGTCAAAATTAAATTCAAAACAATAATGAATGATGTTAATAAAATTCGAAATTCAAAATCGTTCGATACAATGACATGATGTTCATTAAAAGAGATTAAGCTCTGATTTAAATTTCGAATGTCACTGAGTCAATTGACGAACTAAAGCAGATTATGTGTTTTATTAATTTAAGTCTGATATACATATAATATCAATTTTATTATTAATATGCCATGAGTCGAACGTTTATCTAATCTAATTTTGATATGTTACTATCTCTTTATTAATTTGACATTTATTCGTATATCTTCTTCACTTAGAATGTGAATATTTCCCATTTCTTCATGATAAGAGAAGTCGTTAATTGAAAAAAACTAATGAGTACAATAGAATAACTCTATGATAGTATAATTAATTGAATTTGAGATTGTTAAACTACTCAACGGTTGTCATTGGGTAAATCTTCATTAGTAGTATTGAGCTCATTTAGATGATTAACATCATCTTCATAGATATTATAATCAATATTACCTTAAGTTGAACTTAAACATATTAGTAAACCAACATTATTAAAGAACTTTATATTGAATTTCTTGCTAACAACTTTATAATTAAGTAGATTTTCATTAGCTTAGACGTCTGTCGATGTTCTATCTGTTCTGTTTGAATCAAAATAATGGTTCACAATCGATGATATTGGGACTTCTGACGATCAGTAGGTATCGTTATCAGCAGATTATTATCCAGTGATCATCGAGGCCGAGATATCAGTTTCCTGTGCAGGTATTATGCGCAAACGCCGGATGTTACTTTGTACACAGCTGGTTGGAGAAAAAAACTTGATTATATAGTACACTTGAAATAAAGTTTTGATGTTTCTTTTTATACAGTAACATTTAAGGTGCTTGCTACAGCCCGTGACTCCGCCCGTGCAGAAGCACTTAGTCGTAAAAGTTTCTACATACTACCTGAAATAAAAGTATCGTATCAACTTTAGCTCATCTAGCAATCTCCCTGTGATCGCCTGAGAATCTGTCTCATCCTTAGAGTAAAGTATTTTAAAAAAACATCAGTTTCTTATTTTGGCATATACATAGATGATGTAATTACTACATTGACAAAAGTAATGCGTCTTTTAAATATTTTAAACCACTTATTTAGTATTTTATTCAACAAAGATGAACCTGTCTATTGCGTGAACGTATTACACACATTCTTCAAACTAACAAGATTCAATGATTTCCGAACTTCTGAACGCCGCGTTCGCTGCAACGCTTCGCGCGTCGCACAAAAAAGCGACAACATCCGACTCTAAAAATAAGCCGTATAATTGCAGCTCAAAGCTGAAAGCGCAATGCTTTCGCTGCAGCGGTTGTACGGTTGCCCTTGACAACCGAGACCCAGATACTATCGCGTTCCACGCACACCTCTCCACACACCCACACATGTCGGTCCTTCGAATCCTTTCAACACAAACGCATACTCGATCCTACACATACGTACAGCACACACATGAACGTCTTGCGTTCTGAAGTGAGCTTTTTAATTTTTTTCGAGGTACGTTCTTTGTGCGCATCTACAAAGAGTTTTGCCCTGTGATTACTAGTCGGGACATTTTGTAGTGACGGTGATGTAATGCGGAATGATTTCTGAACGGAGTCGACGCGAATTGAAACGTTGAATTTAGAATGAATTGTTTGAATTTATTCTATTTACAAATACTTGATTTCCATGACGCAATTCCTCTTTTGATCTGTTGTTCACTGATTATTTTACGTTACAAATGGAATGACGTATAATTATAATTTAGGATCAAAGCTTAGCGTAAAGCAATAATTTTATGTACTTAGATTCAATGGAGCACAAAAATGTTTCTAAGTCCCTCAGGAAAATACGGTAGGTACTAGAGGGAAACGAAAAAGCCGAAACAAGCGAGTTGCAATTTGCTCCCTCTTTGTACACGAAACAAAAGACATTTCTTTTGATGCGCAGCCTTAGGAAGTCGTAGTTACGGGCCCGATTCGCGAAAGTTTTATAATGAGCAAGGAATTTGATCGATAATAATTTAGCAAAACATGCTTGAATTTCTATGACTTCGTTAGTAAAATAGAAATATAATGTCGTTACATATGAAATTGACGAAATTACAGATAAGTGCCTATACAGATTCATGAGTTCGTTATTCATGTAATTTAATAGCTATTTCCATTATTTATACTTTGTTTGAAAGTTGATTTCAAGATTTTACAACTCTGTATTAAATTTTGTTTTTATTGGCCGCTTGATAAATTAAATTCCATCTTCAAAAACATTATTTCCTTAATGCTATCCATTTTGATGATAAATTTCGTATTACTTTTTTACAGCTGTCACTTTTCAAAAATGTAATAAAAGTTGCTGTAAGCTTAATGTTGTCTCATTCATACACAATAAAAAAAAACAAATTACCAAGTCAATAACTAACCAAAATGTCAATTAAATACCAGTAAACTCATATATTGCTGTAGGTGTGTCATGCTTTGCAGCAACAAAAAAAAAACTGTTTATTCAGGGCCGTCAAGATTTACCTGATTCAATATGAGTATGCCAGACTAATTATCAAAAAAGGCAAAATAGAGTAAAAATAAAAGAGATTGACGTCAAAGTTTCTGCAAATGAATAATATGGTAATCAATTTGAATATTAGGGATATTCAAATTGATTGACTGTAGATTTATTTTTGATATAAAAAAACGGGCACTGATAAAAATACACCTGACCAACCCTATTCATGTGTCAGTAGAACAATCGTTTTAAATTTTTATATTTAGAAGAGCACGTGATGAACTGAATAAAATTAACTGTCCTATTTTTCCTTTGCTTTTTTTAGAAATCAATTATTTGTGATGATATTGAAATGAATGAATGAAAAAGAACGGATAGGACCGTTAAGGTAGGTATCTAAAAATAATGTTAGGCACATTCTTTTATTTAGTCATAATTTTGATTTGCTGTCAATATTACGTATTGGGTAATATGTATTATTATTTGAGAAAGTTATTTGCGATTATATCTGAATATTGTAGGAATTGTAACCATTTGATTTGGTTTTAATGGTTTCTTCTTTCACAAATAAAATACAATACAAATACTATAATACCTGCTACAATGTTGAAAATATTAAGTTTTAATTAGTATTCATGATTTCAAACCCTTGGCGAATCGGCCTTAGTTTCATGGATTCTACGGTCGTATCGTCTTCGGATCTATTCCTAAATTCCTAAAAAAAAAGTATAAGAATTAGGGTGTCCTTTGAATTTTACTTAGCTTTGAATTTTACTTAGTAACGATTAAAATTTAAATCTAATAACATCGAATCGAACATCGAATCTATAAATAATGTTTTCTAAAAATGTGTCAGATCGAATTCTGATCGGCGAAAATAGACGGTTTAAATTGAAACTTTTCAAAAATAGTCCGCCCTTAAAATAGTGTAACCGAAATAGAGCGTGGCATTAGGCACTATGTCCGTACCCTTCTATTAATAGAGTTTGTTTACTGCACTATGATAAAGCTACCAAATGAAACGGTTCGTAAATGTTGAGAAGATAACGTAACTGAAGCGTCTTCCGAAATTGTAAGGTTTATAAATAGTATTTAGTTGTCGTTGTATACATTATGTAGTAGGTCTGTGCCTACCTGAAGAAATAAAAAACGTTAGAGTGTGTTAATAATTTAAACTACTTGTTAATGTTCAAGTAAGTTTTTTTTTCGATATTTTTATTTGTTGATCCGCATATGACGAAAAATATTGAGAGATTAAATCAGTTACATGTTAAAACAGTAACTTTTGTTGAAACTTGTATAAAATGACAAAGTAGGTACGACGTCAAATCATGCTATCGTCAAATCATAGTATATTAACCGCGAATGAGTTAAAAAAAAATCGAGGATATGACAATTAATTAAATTTTCCCGGTCTTTGCACAACCTATTCATTATTAACAAACACAGTTTAAAATTTTATTTACCAAAAGCTTTCCTAAAAGAAACAGAAAAAAAAACATCTTATAAATGTTAATCAAGCAAAATTGTCCAGCAAATTTTTATTTTCACACAATTTCTTGCCGGAGCTTGCACGCACGACTATCGGGGTCAGGTTAAAGGGGTGAAAGGGTGAGGGGGTGTGTGACGTCACCCCGCGAAATGTTAGCGGCACATGACAACGTGATTATCGCGCTCAGCCAGTTTTATCAACGCGCATTAACGCGCACAAACGATTCGCTAATGTTAGTTTGGATAAGGTCGAGACGCTTGTATCGATGTATTGTGTACTAGATAGGTGAAAATATAATGTACTATGTATAGTACAGATTGTGGTGAATGTGAAAATGTTATGTACTATTGAGGATCTACAGGTTATCATGAAGATTAAAATTATATTTAGAGGTTAAACTGCTAGTGATGTATGTGCATTAAATGGTATATAGCGTCTAGGATACTAAAAGCTCAACTATCAACTAGGACACAATATGTAATGACGATAATACACCTAATTGTTTTCGCATTTTAGCGTTAAGTGAATTTGCTTGCAAAAATGCAAAAAAAAAACACATTGCAATAATAACACAAATTTTACAATAATAAACAAATAAATCTAGAAACAATTTACAGCAAGCTGGTACTATGCCTGCTAATTCGCGACATGTGGTTTTCAGACGGCAGTTCGAATCAATCCCGTTAAACCTAAGATATAGCTGGAGAAACCTGCTATAAGCCTAGCCTATAGACTTTAGCTTACGAGAGTGCAAGCCATCTGACCTCATACCCCGAAAATCTGCGCCATAGCCTCATCCGTTAATCAGGTGTACCGCCTAACAGTTACTTGGACTTCGAAGTCCTATACCATTATAAATGTCGCAGCCTACTAGCTTAATCAGCCGTTCAATTAACTGCCTAGGCTCTTTACTAAACGTCACCATGCAATTAGCGGCCTGAATGATGTTCAGCCAATTGATTAATGCGCTAGACAAATGTATGTATGTATTTCGATTAAATCAGGATGGTAATCAGATGTGAGGGTATTTCGAAATATAATCCAGTACACAATACTTCGTTATCACGCTAACTTTTTTACACGAATACGCAAAGGATGCTTACTATATTTTATGATTTAAACTAGACTTACAATAATTCACAAACCGAGAGCCCCTCTCGGCTTCGACCGTCAACGAAGTGAAGTTGCCACATTTTAAATTACTTAATTTAAACATAGAAAGAGAAACAACGATAGCTAAGACATAGACTTAATAAACCTAATACATAATAGATATATTAGCCACACCTCAGGATAGGTTCTAATCCATAAGAACCCTTTTATCACGTAACAAATTAATGCTATTATTCCTTTTTTTTCCTAGTTCTTCTAGTACATATTACGAATAACAATCGATACTTACATGCTCATGACAATGAATTATAATATATTATATTCAATCCTCCTATATTAATTATTACATAAATATATTTAATCCTTTTATATATTTATTCAATTATTTGTAATGTTACATTTACTCAACGTGAAAAAAAAACCTCATCTACAAGCTGACCATAGAAGCCAAACCATAAAATGGAGTTTGCAAACTCGGAGCTCCAAGGAAAAACATTCGAATGCAACCGGACACTACACTTAAATATTAAAGATTAATTATTACTTCCTATCAGGTAAACCGATATCGTCTACAATAACCAATTGTTATAAATATCCATTGAAAATTGTTCTCAAACATAAGTTATTCGCGCCATTGCATCGATTCGCGCTCTATTCAAAACACGGGGGCGCGCATGCGCTGCCCTCCATCGCTGTAAACATGTCCGGGTGGCCATAACTTGCGAATATTCTTACCTCCCTTTTATACTTCCTTGTTCACAATTTACATTGTTCCCCTATAAAACGATCCACAAGTTTTATTTCATTTATTGCTAGGTGTTACCCGTAGTTCTGCCTGTAATACTGATCCTAAGGAATGATTATAGCGTTGTTTCCAGTGATATCCTGCTTGCATGCGCCAGACCCTCGTCTGTTAATCAACAGTTGTTCCAACTAATAGGCGAAGTTGGGCGATCTTTGAGGCGTAAAAGGATTATATATCCGTTAAAAGTAACCTATGTGCTTATCCAATCCTTCCAGATAATCCAATCCTATGTCCCAATCTATAACTGGTACAGCCTCCATGGCATAGCGGTAGTGAACGCGGCCGCTGCAAAGGAGACGCGATTTATATCCCGGCTCAGTGCAAATATTTGTATGCATGAATATGGGTATTTGCATTGGTCTGGTCGTGCCTCGGAGAGCACGTTAAGCCGTCAGTACCGGTTGCCATACAAACATCTATGGCAGTCGTTACGGGTAGTTGGAGCCATCGAAAATCCAACAACTGCAATGCTTCGATATCGCTTTTGGGTTGAGGAGGTCAGGTGGCAGTCGCTTCACGAAAATATCGAAGTTCAGTCAAATCGGCAGCTGAAAGCTTTGGAGGCGATTGAGATTAACGCTAGGATTAAGAAGAAGAATCTATCACTCCAATTTTTTTAACACTTTGACATCGCTAATTGGTTATAAAGGTCACATGTAGCTTTATGGAAAATATCGAAATTTACCCACGTCCCAGTAAGAGTGGAAAAACTCCAGACTTCGTGGTGAAGGCCTCAGCTGCAGCGGTGTTTAACGCAAGGAGGATGATAATGAGTAGGGTCCTGAGAGTTGCGGGATTCAGAATCAGTATTTTACAGTTGTGGAACTGCGGAATATATCTTGTATTTTTAGTTGCTAGTAGTAGCAGAATTAGTTCAATAGCAAGATTTTTGATTTACAGTTATGTTTTTCTTGTCCACAGATTGGTGCCGACCTCACGGATAGCCGGTCGTGCCGACGCCTCGTGCGCCGCAGCTGTCGAAACACGAACTACCAAAACCCACTAAATCCTCAAACCAAAGCCTCCAGTCATATCTTTCGTTTCAAAAATTTTAATATAAGCACTATTTTTTTAACCTTTTATCGATAAAATCTAAATCGTAAATAGTATACGCTAACTCCCAAACAGTACAAATTAATTTAAGTCTGAAGTGATCGGTATTTACAATAAGCAAACTTCCGAAAGAGAATAAGAAAAAACCAACGACCAGTATTTAAACGTTCCAAAATAATAAGAAATCGTTAAACGAGTGCACAAAATATTTTATCGATAGTTAACAATCGAACCGAATCCTCTAGCATTTTTAAAAAAGAAGTCAGCCAAAGATTTTTATAAGCCCTTAGACATTAAGTGTTCGCGTAAGTTAAACTGCCTCTTATAAGGACTTTTATATTTATTCCCTAGTTGGATAACGAAGATATTGAGATTAGTTATAGTGTAAACCAGTGTGCCGTATACCCGTAAAGTTAAGTGCTATATAGAAAACTGTAGACATTGAGAAAGAAACGGAGCCGCGTCATAGAGTACAAATTTGCAAGTTCCAGTGCAGTTCCGAGTGTTCAGTACAACAATAGACTTAGAGCTTATTTTTATAAGGGTTTTATTCGCGTGACGCCATGAGGCAGCGTCGTGGCAGAGCGTCATGAGCGAAACGCTCCGGAGCGAGGCGGGCGCGGACAGCGCGCATCTACCGCCATTCTCCACTTTTGGCGATATGGCCGAAAACGAACAACGGATCCTCACAGCGGATGGCCGCCTATTAGACCCCGCTTGGGAGTACTACGAGCGGACGGGCGACACAGTTTCAGTGATAGCCAGCCAAGCACAATATCGACCCTGGGAATCTATGCCCATCACGGTCAACGCCAAAGACGCTATCCTTCGGGCGGGCTTCTCAACGATGGAGTACCATCCCGTCACTCTGCAGCCTTTAACAAACAAGCTGCCGTCCTTCCAGAGCCAGTTTCAATCCTTTCCAGAAACTTCGGTAATACCAGAGACAGGTCTTCCGAGCGTGACCCCGGTGCCTGTCACGGCGAGTCCTACGCCGAGCGCGAGTCCTAGTCATTTAACACAACTCACGCAACTCACGACGCCGTCGTCGCCAGCGCATCTCACCACACTTGCGCAGGTCACACCATTATCAACGACCCTGACGACACTATCACCTGTAAATGCAACAACATTCCATACGCTAACAGCTGTTAATGCAAGAAGCTACCCAATCGTACCAGCTCCTCTACAGGCGAGGGAGCTAGTACCGCAACCACAAACATACATTGACGACCGCCACATACAATTATACCAACCTAATATTGCTACAATCAACGCTTTTCCGACTCAAAATGGAATTCTACATCAAAATGGTACGCTATTACATCAAAACGGGAGCTTAATACAGAATATACAAAGCCCAACTGTTGTTCATGTGTTGAAAAACGAGCCTTTTGATGTCAAAGCGTTACAAGACAAATATACTCCGAACGGACTACACCACGCGAATTTCCAGAATCCGATGTTGATTGACAATGGTTATGACAAAAAGACGAATGGATTTGGAAGTGGTTCGTCACCGACAAGATCGGACTTTAGGAAGAAAGAGAGACGGAAAATGCGTGCAAATAGCACTGAATCGGACAATTCCAATATGGAGGTTGGGTCTGAAAGTAGTGGGCAGGTCGCAGCAGTGTCGTCCACGGCTGGGTTTAAGTCGCCGATGCATGGAGCACCGCCGATGGCGACTGGGCCCATGGAGCTCGACGATATCTCCAGTGAAAAACAGGTGAGCATTACAAATTATTTAGGTATAGTTCATAAGTTCTGGGGAATATCCGGCATAGCATCAACGAAGGATTTTCCCTCACGTTAAAAAAAAAAGGCTACAAAGACGAGATTTCTTTACAAGGGTGTACTTTCGCAGCACACATGACACACTGTACGATTTTAGTCGGTTCGAATCCGAAATTCCCGTCTCACTGTTAGCTCTGGTGTGTTGAAACCAAAAGGGGTTTTCCACGCGTATAATAAATATTCGATGTTTTTAGGTTTCTTAAAATTAGACTATCTTATTCAAATTTCTTCTTCTATATCTATCTTTGATTTTTGACTAGTATTTAAATCTTCAATTTTTATCACAAAGTAACTATAATATCTTTGATATTTGACTACGCCGCCCATATATTTTAAATTAAATTTTTGAGCATTTCTAGGTCTGGGCTGGGTTTGAACCCGCGATCCCCCCAAAGATCGCCTAAACCGATTCAATTTTTTCTCTTTAATTCGATTGGAATATTTAGTATGAAAAATGCTTAAAAAAATAATTCAAAATATATGGGCGGCGTAGTCAAATATCAAAGATATTATAGTTACTTTGTGATAAAAAGTGAAGATTGTTGATATGTAAAAAATTCGAGGGCTAGCAGGAACTTCAGAAAATTTCGAGGAACTATGTATCAGTTACTCAACCTGACTAGTAGTACCTAACTATATATTTATATATAGAAGGTAAACCAAATAAAAGTGAACATCACATTCAAAACGTAAGCAAGTTGAAAGGCAACACAATAAAATCGGAAACGACAACTAATCTCCCTTCCCACGAATTGGCGAATTGCGTAAACAAGCCGTGCGGGAATCGCGAAAAGCCGACTGTATATTCGACGAAAGATATGAGAATTCTCAGAATTTTCATTCGAATATACGCCCGACAAAAGTGGATATTCGAGAGAATCCGAAAAAGAGAAACTTTCCCCGTAATTTCACCTTTTATTATTCGCGGAGCAGTTTTTATTCCCGGTCTTGAGTTTCGAAATGGTCGAACTCTCTGTCTTCGCAGCTATAAATTTAATAGTTAGCCGATTCTCTTGCTCCACCAATAAATTAACTTCCTCTCTCGTTTAAAACACAAATTAAAGTCGGGCGATTTACGCGTGTCCTGCTTAGAAAATTTTATGACTTTGAAATTTAACAGCGAATGCAATTAGTAGGCAGTTTTGAAAAGCCCTCGATATTAACGGAGTTAGTGCGTTTTAATTGTGGCTCGCTGTGAAACTTTTTAAGTACCTGAAAGAAGGGGAAGAGAAATGTTGAACAATAGTACCTAGTGTTTCATAGGTGTTAGACATGTTTAGATTGGTCGAGCTACAAAAATAACAGATCAAGTAAACTTCATAATTATCTGAAGAAGCTACCTAACCAGGGGTTATTACTAAACCATCGAGTTGGCGCCTGAATTTTCTGACGATTAAATTAAAAATAGTATTGTACTACTCTTTTATGTGGAAATTATACTCAAGAATGTCCAATTATTCTGTTATAATTACTATTCCAAAAGTAAAGATCTTTCTTCCATGGAGTCCATCCTCTAAGGTTCACTTTCAAAATTTATTTTGAAAAATGTCAGGGTTTTAGGATCTGCTTTGATGCGTGAGTCCTTCGTCCTTTGCTTACAAACTGTTTAATATAACACACATATGTATATAATAGGTGAAAATAGATATTGTTACGTATAAGCATATCAATATGTAAAATAGCTGAACCAATAAGAAAAAATATTCTAATTTTTTCTAGTTTAGGATCCAACTGATGTGCGTATACCTTTATAATTTCTTATAATTAAAGACAGATACCTGTTCGTTCTAGAAAAAACTTCTCAAAGAGCTAGAGGTCCAGACTATGACGACATTCTTTACACAATAAATGTCAGCGTTTCCTAGTCTAATAACGAACACCTTTGCGCACGCGCAGCTGCCGTCACTTCCACAATAGACTCTAATTATTATTAGAGATGCACCTACATGATTAGTCGATTCTCGATACTCGCTTTACGATCATTAATAGATAAAGTAAAATTTTATGTTGAAATTATTGATAGTATAGTTACAATCTTTATTAGATAAGTATGATATGTCTGATCTTAGTGTTGGAGAATTAAACAACAATTAAGAGGTATTTAGATTTTAAAATTGTACTCAGTAGCGTTTACTTTTCGTTTAATGATTTGAATGTAGTTTTTTCCCACTTGTACCAAATATGCATAATCTTAAGTGGTTGAATGGTTCCAATAAATCCATTTTATGAAAGGGAATATAAATGATCGGATGTTTGTTTCTAAATCAAAAAAAAAGAGTTTTCAATAAAATTTCCCTCACAGATCACACTAGACTGCTTTTACACGGATGTAGTTTTAACACGATAAGAGTAATTTATTTGTTTATTTCAAAGAAGGTAAAAGAGTAATATTTATGAGTACAATTTAAAACTACAGCCCCAGAATATTTTTTTATCCCTTAAATAAGAAATGCAAATTACTTAAAAATTTCATTTTAATTGGTATTCCTCTTTCGAAATTAATAACTCAATACTTTCATAAATCGATTATTTCATTTCATTCTTTCTTTAAGATTAGAATTCTTTTTAAAAGTTTTATCAAGGAAATATACTAATTTTAAATTTATCGAATGACTCGACTAATAATTGACGAGTTAATAATAACGAGAAAGCACAGCTGCTCATAGTTATCAGAAATATCAAATGCTCATAGAATTATACTTTATAATATTATTCTTTCAATAGTGCCAATCAAGTAACCACTGTTAACACATAATTGCACTTAAGTCTACAATTCATTTGAATAAAAATCATATTAATTTAATTTTTAACCACTATTTATTATTTGACCACCTAAATTGCACGGATGTGGTAATGTAAGCAATGTTACCACTGGCCACTCTATACATGCATGGGTATAAACTATTTATGAAATTCGTATTAATTCCTTGTACTTCTAAAAATATATATGTAGACTAACCAACTATACCAAACATAATTTTAAGTAAAAAATCAATCATCAGATTTTTAACCAATACGCACCTATTGCAAGTTTAAAAGTTAAACGATGTTATCTCTAATCTAACTAAATGACCAATTAATGGCATTAGCAAAAAATCATATCACTTCGCAATTTGACTAATACGTATCTAAACTTGAAATTAGTTAAACGATATGTAATTTCGTATAAAAATACTCATCCGATTTTTATCCATTATTTCTAAACCACCCAAATATGAATTGCTTTTAACGCCTACTCTATTCCATAACAAGCATAAAACCTACAGTAATTCTATTAAAAAAAATCATCACGAAAAACGACGTAGAAGATAGAAACAATTTAATATAAACTGTATCACGTCACACTAGACTGCTTTTTCCATCGTCATAGTTGGCTATTACTCATTATGCGAATGAGTCAAACTGGGAAAAACCGAAAGCTTCCTAGAAAAGCGGACAAACGTCAGGAGAAACGGAAGAGAGCGATATTTTAGTTTTAACACGATAAGAGTTATTTATTTGTTTATTTCAAAGAAGGTAAAAGTAAGGACAGTGTTGATCGAATCTTGAACTCTTATAGCGCTCATATTTTGAAGTATGAACAAGCAATAATTATAAATATTGAAGAAGTTTGACTGCAGTACTTTCTGGAAAAACAACAACTTTTTTTTTCTTTTTTTTTAAGAATAGTAGCAACCGAAATGCTAAGTTTAAGTTCATGCTGGTAGTGTAATGGGCAGGATACGAACCCTCGATGGATGTGAACAGGGTGGGAACTCTCGATCGTAAGGCTGACTCCTTAACCATTAAGCTACCGACGCTCTTTACGCAATTTAGTTACGTTCTTGGGCGGAATCTTTTTACCTGTAAACTTTGACCAAGATTGTTTAGTTACATTTTGTTATATAGTATTTTTGCATATTAAATTACGCTTATCTAGCTTAGGCAGAGGATAAAATAAATGACATTCATTTTAAAAATTATGAATTAAATTCCTAAATAATTACTTACTGTCTAAAGCTAAAGTCGCTTTCTTTCTTTCTGTTTAACTGTCCATCCACGAGCTTCTGAAATATCCTTTCAGGCAAATTTTTAATTTTTTTTTAATTTAAAATATCACGTAGTTAAAAGACATATCCATCTAATAAAAAAGTATTTGCTATAGAATTTGAATCGAATTCTATATTTTATATGATCGTCAGCTGTTTGTCGGTGCCACAATCGGTTGGTTCCGATTACGACCGGAGATAAGTGCGAATGCAGAAATAAAATGGCGCCAAATAATGGCGGCACTTTTCTTACATTGTTACAGCTGTTACCTATTGTCATCGTCTCATCGTTGAGAATTTAATATACTTTGTATCATTAGAAATGAATCACAGTAATTGACAGATTCTGTTTCGAAAGAACAGAGGGTAGCTTAGATTGTTAGGGATGAATTGAAAGGGATTGAAAAACATTTGGAAGTGCAGTTTTAGTTTCTGTGGGTAGTTGCTAAATTCACGATAAAATATTTATCTATTCATCGTAAGTTAACATTAGAATTAGTTGCAAACTATAATTGTGCGTGCTTTAAGAGTGACGCTAAAATTTAATTCGATAAGCCAGTCGCGCACTGTTTCATACTTTTAATCTTAATGTATATGTAACAAATAATGCTATTTAATTACCGCTGACAAGCTTGATAATTTTTCCGCCTGACCTGAATTGAATCCAATAGGTTCCCCTATTGAGCAAGACAAAAAAATTATGGCGCAACGTGGATGTGCGTGAGACTACACTGTCTAACCCTGCGAAAATGATTTTTTTCCAATAAAAGTGCTAAATTAAACCCTAATAATTTGAGAGCTTTTCAAGCTTTACTATGTAGCTTTTAAAACAAATGTATGATTATTAGTTGGAATGCAAAAGTCATAAGAAGAATAAACAAGTTTGCTTCGATACAATGCACCGGCGCAGAACCGAGACGAATCATTATAATGAGCGCGGAATACTCCGAAATTGTTGTTTGGCCAGTAATTGCAACGTCCCTTTAAGTTGGTTCCGAATTGCCAAACATTTGTAATATTTTTCTCCCTTTCCCACCCACACAAAACTATTGGGGTTTACAATGTTGGCGGTTTTAAAAATGTTGGCCGTAATTGGCGTATGTGCTGGCCAACGGGTTCGTAAATGAATGGTACACGCAAGCAACGGGAATGCGATCAGATATGAGTGCAGTAACAGTAAAATATGACTTAATGAAGAGTTTGAAGGGAAATTTGCAATAAATAAATATAAACAGTATTATTTTATCGTCATTATGGTTAAAAAAATTGTAATTGGGATATTAAATGTTTTTCAATTTGGAAAGGTTAATTAGGGAGAAACTGATCAGATGCTTACGTGCCTTTTAAATTCATGGCAACTCTTTTTTACCTTATTTGTTTCAATAAATAAGGCGAGTCTGGCCTTCCTAAGTGATGGTAGTTTCTTTTTAATTTTCTTGTTTTCTCCTAGTTTTAATTGCGTGATTGTTGTGGGTCCAGTATTTTTAGTCTAGCCCTCGTAAACTATTAGGCCCCTGTATCATCATTAACAACATCATGTCAGCCACACACAGTCCACTGCTGAACATAGGCCTCTCACATAGACTTCCAGAGTGACCGATCTAAAGCAGCCCGCATCCAGCACTTCGCGGCGACCTTGATGAGGTCGAGGCACCTATATATGAATCCTAAACTATGATATGACCTACATACTATGTGTTCTAATATTTGAGAAGGTAATTAAAAAGGTTCAAAGGGTTTATGTGCGTTCAATTATTTCTACTTTCTTTGTAACAGACCAATAAGATAAATCTGAGCTACGTTTTTTAAAACTCTGATTAACAAATAGTGACAAATTGTAGTAAGGATAGCAATATACATTGAATGTTTCATTCGTTATTCGTTCAATAGTCATTCGTTCTACTTGCTTAAATTACGACAGCATACCCTTTTCAATTACCGTCACTCATTCTGTTTCTCTAATTTAAACGTAATTGTACATTAACTCGTAGACGGTTATTTTAATAATAAATCAGTATTACCATTCGCAGACGAAGAAGAAACGGAAACGGTGCGGGGAGTGCATCGGTTGCCAACGTAAGGACAACTGTGGCGACTGCGCACCGTGTCGCAACGACAAGTCACATCAAATATGTAAGCAGCGACGGTGCGAGAAGTTGACCGAGAAGAAGGTAAGTGGATGGCCCTCTTTATACCACTGACAAGTTTAGTGACATTTTGGTTTTTAAGTAAACTTTTATAGATTTTCTGTAGCTTACTGTACCTTGGTAATGAGATACTCACAATTATCTTAGCGTTATGCCCGGGTGCAGCCGAGACTTTAACTTGGGAGACCCAGGTTCGCATATTACTTCTTCTCCTTTTGATTTGGCTTATCTTTATTTCTGCGAAGACATACCATAGATCTCCCAAGCCCAAGAGTAAAACCTACACTAGAGTCTCATCCATTGAACAGCAAGTTGGCATGTATTCTAAAGATCTTGGTCGGTCAGGGAACAATAACAAAGAAAAAATGAATGATGACGGTGTTACTATATTCAAAATTAATATCATTCACGAAAGTTTACATCAACAACACGTCGCTTTTAATTTCAATACGATAGATTATACATTCGGTGGAATTCAGATCGATTTAATAAAAAAATGTTGAATAGATTTACGTGTGACGCAAACATATTGTCCTCGCGCTGACAGTCGTGTCATTTGCATTAATTTATTCTGTGGCTTGTGTTGGCCGACATTTTGAGAGACACGGTGGCGCTTAACAAAATGGCGGGGCTATAGTTTTTAACAATATGACGTCATAACTGCGAGACCCATTTTAATAATACGGTAGAGACATGTACTTATTGTGGGACTAATTAATTATTATAGATATCATAATGTGTTATTTTTGTAATCATAGATATCGTAATCATAAATTTAGTTCAGAAAACATGTGTTTTATAATTATATCAAGAGATACGAACATTAAAGCGTTTATACATTATTCCGAATGTCATCAAAATGAAATTTATCATCTATTTGAAACAAAAATGGTTATTTTTCAAAACAAAACAAAAAGATAAGCTCATTAACATAATATAGCAATAAAAATATAACAACAAAATTAATAGCCCGTGAAAAGAACATTCGCACACAGCTTTAAATACGTACAGACAGTACAGTTTTTCTTTTTAATTAAGTCGCAAATATTTTTTTAATATTAAGCTCTCCTCCATTGTCTTTAATATGTATGCTTTTATTTATAGATTTAAGAGCATTAAAATACACTTTAATTACATTTTATGATGCAATTACGAGTGCGAAAGTTGCATAAAATTTTATTTTGACATATCGATATCGATCTTTAGAAATAATTTAAAAGTACGATTGCACTTTATTACAATTATTATATCAATAATTTTAATGAAATGTATGTATTCGGAAGCCAGGATTCATTGAATTTATTTAAACCAATCATTTGTTGTCATCTTGAATTTATAAATGTATAACATGCCATTGACCAAAATTCAAGTGCCCGACCAAAGAACAAATACAAATATCAGCCAATACAGTGTCCTATATAATATATAAAATAGAAGTGTTTATTTTTTTATTATATTTCAATGTCTCAATGTGAAAATGTTTCAATTTTTACTGGCAAACCAGAAAATGGTCATTTAGGAAAACAGCTCTCGCGTTTTTAATGATCCATTGCTACCTTAATGAAGCATTCATTTGTTTTTTTTGTAGCCGAAATCTTCATAGCATGTATTTTCAAAGTATTCCAAAATACCTCTAAAGACTCACGTTACTAGAATTAATTTTATTTTTTTTTAAACTGGCTCCAAATTTAAAAGCTTTATTCTTTTGTAGTAACCTAATTCAAAAGACAGCTTCCGTGGCGAAGCGGTAGTGAACGCGGCCGCTACGCAGGAAGCGCGGGTTCGATCCCCGCTCAGTGCAAATATTTGTATGCATGAATGTGGGTATTTGCATTGGTCTGGTCTTGCCTCGGAGAGCACGTTAAGCCGTCGGTTCCGGTTGTCATACAAACATCTATGGCAGTTGTTACGGGTATTGGAGCCCTCAAAAATCCAACAACTGCTCTAGCTACAATGCTTCGATATCGCCTTTGGGTTGTGGAGGTCAGATGGCAGTCGCTTCACGGAAAATATCGAAGTTTAGCCAAATCCGCAGTTAGACTGGTATAAAGCGGACCCCAGACTCCAAGTTGGTAGCTTCGGATGCGACTGGGATTAACGCCAGGATGAAGAAGAAGAACCTAATTGAAAAGTCGGCATCAGATTGACCTAAACCAGCAAAGTACGGCCATTCAAGTCAACTAACTGTCATGCTGACCACCTTCATCAATAATGACAAGTTTTATTTCAAATTATAAATTATGTAAGTAACTCAATGTAAGTGAGTTTTACTCATAAAAGAGGCGAACACACATGTAACATCGAAATTCCCTCCCCATATTTGGAAAAGACCCCTTTTTGTTTCAATTCACATCACATAATTGAACATCAATTGCCAACGTTAAATTTTAAATAGGTTATTTTCAAAATAAATAAAGAACTTAACATAATCGCGGCCTTATCTTCTTATTAAAAGACTATACTAAAAAGTAGGTACTAAAATTACACGGAATATTTTTTTTGCGTAACCAAAAAAAAAGAACTTTTAGCGAAGAAAGTGCGAAGAGGGAAACGTACTTGACTTAATTTACGGTTATAAGTTACCGACTGCGAAGTAACTTTAGCAAATTAGTTTTAAAACAAGCACCGTAAAGCTTTTTAGGGGGGTATACGGGTGGTCCCACCTTTGTTCTTAGTACAGGAATCACCTTCAATTTAAGGCCACCTCGAATAAGTACTAAGGTTTCGGAACTTCTACCGACTGAAAATGAATGTGATGAAAATTATACTTGAATGGTCGTGATAGATGATGGACCTCATTATAAATGGAAGCAAAATCTTGCGAATTTTTTAAACCTTTATTTAAAATATTGCATTTGAATATTTAGAAGGTGTTTCTGAGTTTGGTAGGTAGTATACCTGAAGTATTAAAATGGACTGCCTTTGTGGGATAGTGTGCAAGATGTTTTAGATTGCTGGATCGGGCTAATAAGTATTTAATCCAAGTATTTCAGTCATCTATTCCTGTTAAGTTAAACTAAGCTTCCTTTGGATAGTATTTTGTAGAATGTCGTAGAATGTATATACGAGTATATTTAATTTCACTCATCTCTTTTGTAAAATTCTGTAATAGGTACTTTGCCGAAGGACGGAAGACGGAAAGCATCAGATTTTTTTTAAAAGCGTGAAAAGTATTTAGTACAGACAGAACTGGTGCTGGGGTAGTTGTACATAATCAATTCCTTGCTTGCATTTAACGAAAAAACTTTCGAAAAATGCTACAATTTAGTTCAAAAATTGTCGCCTACATAATTTGCACCTCAGGGTCGAGTGAAAATCGATTCAAAATTATCATACCTAGCCCTTAACATAACTACCTCTACAGACGATAAAAACACATAATATCACTAAATAACAGCTATGAACAGTTTTTAAAATAGTGCTTTAATAAAAGCCGGCTCTATTAAGCTACTGTAAGTTGATTGCTAAGTTATATAAACCACCTGGCGTGTCTCATAAAAATAGTACTACATTGTAGAATAAAATGGTGATCACAAAAAGTACAAGCATACAATTTTAAGTGCTTTTTTATTACATATTGAATTAGCCTTGTAGTGTGAGCTATATAGGGTTAATGAAGCTTTATTTCTAGATGTATTCAGAATTCTGCTTCCCATAGAGAAGGCGACAGGTTGTATGCAGTACGAAATGGAGAGTGCCCAATTGACATAAGGTCTCTAGAAAACGGCGCTTCTCTCAACGAAGCAGAGTATTCCGATCTCTCTATACGATAGGTATCTGTCTATCAGGATTAATTCCATAAGCTATAATCAGGGGGTTCCTAGAAACAAACTCCTAATATGACCGTCTTCGCCTGGATGCTTCCTAATTTATTCTGACTCAATAATTTTACCTTGTGTGGTTGGTACTATGTGGAAAAGGCTATTTGGAGACTCTTCTTCAGGCAATAACTAATTTTGTGTTTGGTAAACGGTCTTCGTATATCCTGTCAGCCTTGAGATTTAGGATATCTTGTTGCCCATAAATAATTATGGATTCAGGTGTGTGTTATGGTCAATTAATTAATACAATATTTTAATCATCAGAGGTAGGTAAACTTGTGTATTTAAAATAGAAATAAAAAATAGAACTATTATGAAACCAAAAATCAAAGAATAATTCTAACAAACAACTCGTAATCATATTATGTATGAATATCTATTTCAACAAAAAAAAACAATAACAAACATAAATAAAATAGATAATCTTTACGTCAAAACATTTTTTTTTTCAATACCCACAGAAACGACACAACTGCTCAAACAGAAAAAAAAATTAGCCGGTATTTAGACACCGGTCGATTTTCTTCTCTGAAAAACTTAGGTTTTATTTATATACGTTTCATATGTCGCCCATATTATCTGGACACGGCACGAGCGCAACGTGCGCGGCAGATGCTCCGCGCATGCGCGGTACGCTCCAATCGTAGCCCGCCGCTTGCGCACGTAACGCCTCTACCTTTTATCTGATTGTAGCTATTGTTAGGTAAAAGGTGTTGTACCAGCGATTTGTTATCGACTCTGGATACTGTTTCGAGTTCTTCTTTTGAATTTACTTTTTTAATTTTTAATCTAGAAGCGAAATACTGCACTGTGGTTGCTTTAAAAAAATTCTAAACCAAAAAAAATTGTTAGCTACTGAAAATATTTCTATACTTAGTATTATTTTTATAAATAATTTTATAAATAGGTACTGTTAGCACAATTAATGAGTAGTAAGTTGTAATAAATTTATAATTCATAAGTCTTTTTTGCATCTTACCTTATTAAACTACAACATAGTGACATCGTCATTCAAAATAATGGCTTTATGATTATTGTGTAGGCATGTTCCATTTATGGTGAACTTAAATTGACGTGTCCTATTTATAAAAAAAAGGTACTTTTCACTATAAAACCCCCTACGAAACCATTTATTTTATTGTTTAAACACACAAATTGTAAGCCTGCTATTGTAACACAAGTATAGAGACAAAGTACCCGTGCTTTTAACACAGTATATTTATTTTTGCCGATGACATACTCAAGCTCTTCACAAAAATACATCTGGCTAGACGTTTGTTTCGTCCTACCTACTGGTTCTAGACAAAATCAATTAGGGAAGATAAATCGGTGTTGTTCAACTTCGTTTGTCTCATAAGAGATGATTTTCTTTTATTGTAAGACAAAGAAAAGCTTTTAATAAAATATAAGCCCCCAGTCCTTGCGCATCGTTATTCATTAAGGTTGATAAAAATTAATAAATATCCAGTTGTAAAAACACATAATAAAATAAATAGATATTATAGATACTTTTTTAAAGCCTCTCCCTCTATTTGAAAGCTAGATTCAAACCCTTATACATTATGTTGACTATAACATTTTATGAGTGGCGCACAATAGCAATATCATGAATTGGTAACGTTAAAATTACAGCTAAAATTGTCTCTGCTAAATAATAGTTTCTTCTTCGAATCCGAACAAACAAATGCGCCGTATATACATTTACAAGACACTACACATAAATCACTGGCAGTTTCATCGCACATTTAAATAGCTTTTTTGTTTTCGATTATTCATACATACATTTACTTCTAACATTTTTCTCGCAAATTAATAGCGCGAGAATACGTCGCCATCTTGAAATTAAACCAAATTTATTACTCCTGAAGCAATTTTCTATTTTATCATAAGAAATATCGAAAAACTTGAGTTTATTAAGCTTAGGATTTACGACAAAACTTTGTTCTATTATAATTTAGTTTCATATAAAACTAATATTGGTTGACAAACAATGAATATTAATGGTTTATGAAGTAAAAAGATTCCTATGATAAGTACACCATAAACAAACGAACTGGATTTCAAATTTGGAATTTCATTGACAGTGTCTATATTAAAAAAGTACACGGAAATAGCAAAGGGGACTTGAATGAAGATTAAAAGGAGCCTTATAGAAAAAATATCGATTTTTAAACTTGGCCCCGAATCGTGTTCGTCCACCCACAGGCAAAGCGATTATAACGGTCGACGGGAGTTTACACTTTTGATTTTTTTCTTTTTTTTTCGAACCGGCACGCGCCAGCGGCCGGTGATTCACGGCCTCTGGGCCGGCAGATGTTAGGTCGAGCTTTTTGTGCTATCAGCTGATGTAACGGGCAGGACGAAGGACTTGTTAATGATGCATCTTGCATGCTCCGAACTATTACGTTTTACAAAAGTATGTGTTGCATAATTGTTTTTTTTATTACATCAGACATTTCATTTATAGGTAGATACACTTTACGATAATTTAAAATTCAAGGTTGTAAGAGTTTTAGCGCAATTGAAAAACAGTATATCTGACGCTAATGAAAGCGGCAAATATATTTATGTCGTTTTACATGTCATAACTGTCAATTTCGTTTATGTTGTATAAGTTATCACATTGTGGTAAGGTTGAATATTGTGTGTCAAATGGTGTTTGATATTCCGTTACCAGTAAAATTACTTGGTGCACAAAAACAAACAGGATGCGGCTCAGACGCGTGTTTATGACAAAGTTATCGTTATATATATTATCGTTTTAGAGACTCAGAGTTGCGGAAAATCACCCTTACTTATGTTAAAGCACATTCTAAAATAAAGAGATATCATTCCTTTAATACAAATTGTTAAGACAATGTATCTCCTTTACTGTTACAAGACCAGTTACAAATTCATATTGTTATCAAAAACTTAAATAAACAAATTTAATAAACAACGATTAAAATAACAAAATTGAAAAATAAACTTAAAATCATAACCATAACTTAACAAAATTTTATTTTCTGACAAATTGGAGCAATTGTTTCTACCACGGTAGTTAATTTACTCTGTTTGCATGTAATTACAAGACGCTGTCTTTAAAAAAAGCAAGCTATTTCACGCTTCAATCTGTTAAAAATAATACTACCAACATAAAAATAATAAAAAATAAAGGACATCAAACATGGCGACGATAAACTACCGCCAAGAATAAAACCTTTATTGTCGGTTAATAATAAAAAACTTTAAATATTAAAGCTGTGTTCATTGAAGTATTTACAAAGGCCGTTGCTTACTATAGACCGGTTTTTACATCTGCACGTTAATCTATTAAAATAACACAGTTACGTACACGTTACCGCCATTTTGAATTAATGAAATTGTATATTTTGATTTCTTTTTTTATATCCTATACGATTTCATTCAGTAAATTGAATGTGGAATGTGCACCTGGCATAAAATATCATAACCATCACTCTTTTAGTGCTAGAACTAGATTGTACTAGAATTTTATTTATCGATGCAAGTGAATTGTTTATTGCTCAAATACTTGTTGCATCGCTATATAAAAGTATACCTTAATACATTTCAATAATAAATATTATTTTAAAAACCAATAAAATGTTAATGCAATACCACCCAATATTCTATTTTCAAAAATCATCGTATACTTGCAAAAGTCCTCGTTAACGCGGGCCACTATGCAACAAATCAATACTTTTTCCTAGTAAAGACTACCCCAATGCACGCAACTAATTCATACAGCCTAGAACATGATATAAATAACTACATCCATACGACCTCTTTTCTACAACCGAACAGGTACGCACACATACGCATCTATACCGACCAATCGCGGCCCATTTTCGTATCACAAGTGTTGTTATGTGTGCGTTTGTGTGTCTGTGTGCGTGTGTGTGTGTGAGGGGTGCGTCGATGCACCCTTACCACGCATAGAACACAAAACTAAAACTCGATGCATTTTATTATTATTAAATCGGGTTCTTCTAGTTATGGACAATGTAGATCCAGTTGTTTATTGATATTTGGTTATGTCATGAGCTTAGATACTCTGTTCATACTGTATTTTCTGGAATAAAAGTAAAATTATTGCCGCGATAGACCTTTATTAGCTTTTGCTTTCAGAATTTGTTGGTCTAAAATTTATGTATTTTTTCCTAACCATTAAGGACCGCAAAATAAAGTGGGCTTTGACATTGCAGAGATAACGAAGGTTATTTTAGCCATTTACTTATACTAATTGAACGAACAATAAACATATTTTATGATTATACTATTCCAATTTCAATTTACAAAAGAAGTTAGTATAAATAATTTCGAATTGAATTAAGAAATAAATTAAGTATTCTAAATTTTCACAAACAACACAAATTGCAACATTTTTTTTTACAATTTATAACTTGCATTTTCAGTTTTTAATGACGTATGGCAAGCCAACTCAGGGGTGCGTTCAGAAGCATTGCGGCGGTAAATGCGCTCGTGCCCACGCATATTCGCTAACACATAGTGTTGTGGTGACTTGTAGAGCTTTTAACACATTTACATTTACAGTAGATAGTATTTTTATTGAATTACCGTTATCGTTATTCAGTTTAGCGTTATTTATTTAGATATTATCTATGAATGAAGGGCAAGTATCTAATAGCAAGAAAGTTAATTTATAGTGTCAGTCATTAGTCATTACTCACATAGATATCTAACTATAACCTCTGATAACCAAAATGCACAATCTTATCCAAACCTATAAAAGTGGAATTACCATTGTAAATGCTTCGACATAAATTTTTAAATGTCTAAATCTGGATATCAGATAAATAACGAAATTTTCATTTCATCGTAAGAAAGGATCCGGCAGGAACACATTTAAAAAAATACTTTGTTTTTTATGCCACTAGTACCTAGATACTTTTTTTAGCAAATATTATTACAGTTTACTGAACTTGTGTAACCTGTTCAATATACGTTTCCAACCAGTTTTCCGTAACCAGTTTTCTTCTCTAACCTATATAGTTTTAGCTACGCATTATCTAGGTACACTAGTTCATACAG
This sequence comes from Eilema caniola, assembly GCA_949126895.1. Taxonomy (NCBI): domain Eukaryota; kingdom Metazoa; phylum Arthropoda; class Insecta; order Lepidoptera; family Erebidae; genus Eilema; species Eilema caniola. Next base: position 24,375,934 of record OX421467.1, read on the forward strand.
TTCATTAGAGTCTTCCCCACTGACACGCGTCGATGCCGTGCAGCGTAAACCACCCTCGCCCTACCCTCACAACCCCCACTCCAGAGAGATCTAATTCTGCACGCGTTCGAATACGTAAATACGCAACGCAAAGCAACAACTACGCGGTTACCTTTGCTTATGAAAATTAAAAAGTTATTCCGTATTTATTATTCATACAGGTTATTTGAAATTAGAATGTTTTACATAAAAAAAGAAAGTTTTTTTAACTAGAAAATTTATTCATTATAAACAGGTCACCTCAAATAAGTAACGTAAATTCTTATTTGCTTGATGTGGTTATCATTCATTCGTTCATTCATATTTAAAGTTAGAACTACAGGAGAAACATTTTTTGGAAATATATTTTTAAAAGTAGGTACAGTCGGACAAAGGAGATTCGTTTGCACTTTTTTTATGTTTTAAAGTTGTACGTAAAGGTGCAGCCGTATCTCCTTTGTCGACTGTATCTATTTACCTGAACATTATACAGTATAAACATAATTTTAAAACATATAATCACCTCAATATTGAGTGGTTCATAATAAACTACTGGAATCAATTGAATGCACGAATGACACTGGCCTGAATCCGTTACAATTTATTGATTCTGAATATCGATTCTATCCGTACGACACCGAACTCACGTCTTGAAGTGCCCGTGACATAATTCTGCTGATATTATCATGACTTATGTGGCAAGTTCTACCTTTCGATTGTTAATTAGAACGGAGATCGAGGGTTCGATTCCCGCTAGGTAAATATTTGTGCATGGATATTTGGCATTGATTTGGATGTTTCTATATATAGGTAATATGCATGTAAGTGTGTACATATCTACTAATAAATGGTATCTAAATATTAATGGTTATCCGCATTCTTCATTCATGCATTCATTAACTAGCTCTTGTTATACAAGCTATAGTTACACCATTAATGCATTTTAAACAGGTGATATTAAGTAGTAACTACGACTTCTATTAATTAAAATGTTAACGACATATTTTATTCGCTTTATCTAATCTTTATCGAAGTTATCAATAAAATATATTTTGATCCATTGCAAATAACCGTTGAATTGGTTAGAAAAACTATTAACTATAATTTATTCCTGTAGGTCTAGTCAAAGTTAACTAATATATGTAGTAGAATTGTCTGCCTCTGTAGCGTAGCGATAGAGCATGGGGCGCTTGTTTGAATTCCCGCTCAATGCAAATATACTATGCATATGTCTATATATAATATGTATACATTAAAAAAAGGTGTCTTCCATAATAAAAACTAGTTTTAAGCTATGTTTAAAATAGATAGCACTGTGTATCATGCCGTAGAATTAAATAAAATTACCTTCCAGACATCGATTTTATCCTACAATGCTGTAAAGATGTTCAACATAAGTCGCATCGTGATTAAATACTAGGCGCGAAATGGTATAACGATGTATTGTATGATATACCAAATAAATATCATACAATACGCCAATAATAAAATCCGCGCCTCTCAGACGACAACTAAATTTAATTGAATGAACTAAATGTCAGTAACCATATATTTAATCTGTGTAACTAGTCTAGTAGTCCTTGCTTTAAAAAAAAACACTTCACTTCTAAGCGCGGTAATACTGTGTTGCCATAATAACACCGTATATACCGTAAAGAAACGCGTGTCGAGATTTTTCATTGCGTGTGTATGAGGCACATAGCTTTATGTGATAATAAGTGGCGCTCCGCCCTCTGTAGGGCAAACCACCTGCACGCGTAACCTACAAATCTGCACTCCTAACGAATGGGTGCCCACACTGCACGGAAAGCGTGCCTTACCTGTTTTTCTACCATTTTAATTAAATGGTAAAGCTCTTTTGCGGTTTTGTTTTTTTTTTCAAAGGGTAACATGTAGACTTGTTTATTAATAAACTACCAATTCTTTTACTTAATTTTTTTACTCATAAGTATCTCAGAAACTAGCTCTTACGATTTAGATAAATATTTTTTATTAAAAAATATCCTAAGACGAATTTTAAAGAGAGTGCTTCTGATTTATATATTAATAACTATTGCCAATGACTCTACCTGCAAGAAATACTGAAATATATATTGATTTTTTTAATTTCAGTTTTATGTACAATTTTCTTTCCGTAAAAATCTTCTACATAGTATTGGCAAACTTAAAAAAGCTTCATGTAATCGGTGGTCATACACAAGTGACGTGACCAAAGGAAACCGGGATACATTTTTAAATGTTTATACTGTTAGGATACCCAAATAAATGAAGAACATAATGTCAAATTAATATACTTAATATTAATCTGCAGAAAATTCCTTACCAGCATTCGACATAAGTCATCATTTCTCATTTACGCACTGCAGAAACAACATTTGACTCCATTGCGTCCTACATAAATCTTTATGTATCGCGTAACTACACATTTAGGTATGTAACACTATATATGTGGGGAGAGAACCACCTGGGGGTTGGGGAGGGGTTCGCATAACCTAGTGAACGCACTCCCCAGTTAGAAGCTATCGGGAAAAGAACTATTGTAAGGTAATTGCAATGAATTACTGTTGCGTAAAAGCTCGGCTCTTTTTTTTCGAATACTTAGTTCGACGATAGAATAGAATTGATTTTGTAAGAAAGTGCCTTTTCTTTGTTTATGTTTCTTGAATAAGTTAGTAGATTTATGTAAAATACGGTTGGTATAATTTTATAATGTTCAATGGCAACATTTGCAAGTAATTTAAATTTAGAATTTAAGAATGTTTACAGATTTTGTTTAGATTTTTAAATCTTTTTGTGTTCCAAATTTAAATATGGTTTTATTTGAATTTTTAAGGTTCTTCTGCGTATTTCTACAAAACGGTTTTGTTTTAGGATTCTTTTCAAGTTAAACTTAGGTATTGAATCACTATAAGCAAAAACTTATCTATACAAATTTTATTAGGTTACTTTCAATAGTCAATAATGGTCTATTAATAGGTACCATATTACTCCTATTTGAACCAACGTATAAAATCAAAGTTGGCGAAATGGGGTGTAAATACACCTCTGCTCACATCTTTAAACAAGCATTTGAAATAAATCTTTTCTCTAAAACTAAATATGAAATGTAAGAAAAGTAGAATAAAAATGACAAATAAGTACCTAAGTAAGTACCTGTATCCATGTAGGTAAGTGAAAATTTTAATTTGGGGCTAAATACAGATTTGGGGTAGTCATATTGTTTTGCGCTCCTGTAATATTTTCTTGAACGAGAAATAGTACAGACATTTATCTTAACAGAGTTTGACATTATTTATAGGCTCTAGCAATTTCTCTTTTGCCAACTTCCTACTGATGTATAACTAGTTATTTTTTTATGTCAGCTATTTTATTAGCCATTCTCTGTTCTATATGGCCAGATGCACCCGTCTGTGTGTTTCTGATTTTAAATTTTTACGATACGAAGAAAATAACTTTAGTAATACTCAAAAATCAATAGATGGTACTAGTAGTCTCATTTAAAGAAATATAAAAGTTGGAACGCTTATTTACCTATTTAGAATCACGTAAATTATTTCAGAACTTAAACACATGAAAATGTAAGCATATAAGCATATAGAACTCGTTGGTAATGTAACAAATAAACATTTTTCGTGACATTAGTGTTTTTTTGGAAGCCGCCATCTAGGGGCATGGTGCATTAAGTCTATAAGTTTTAAAATTACCTACTGCTGAATCAATATAGATTAGAATATCTATAGTTTTATTCAGTCACATTCAATAATGTGTTTAGTGTAAGTTTTATTTTTGATAAGTTGATTTTCAATAGTAAAACTTAGAAAAGTTTACCAAAGCATTGTCGCCGTCTAGTAACGACACCCGTGCCCTAAGTTGAGTGCCTTCATTGGAAGTTACGATTGTGCATCTGTATAAGAAATATATTATGATATTTGTGATATGGATATAGCGTTTTGTTTTATATCTAGGCGGTTCTTTTTTCAAAATTAACTTTTTTATTCAAATAAAATCTCACCTTTGAATTGAAAGTCTCTTGTTCTATGCTACCAACATACAGAAAATAATAAGTTCCAACACGATCTATCCTCTTCCCTACATATTTTTCACGTTTATTTACATACAGAAGTGAGTCATTGCACCACTCATCGAACAATCAACGCCAGGCTAACGACCTCCCAGCTTCAAGCCTTCCATACCCTTTCAGCACCAACCACTATCACAAGACCCCTTGCTACTCATAATCACCCCACTTTTTACCCCCTATAGGGGAGCTTACAGACTGCCGTGGTAGATCTATGTAAGCTGGGGAGGGTCTAAGCCAAGTTTATTGTGTGACCCGAGCACTGATAGGCAAATTGCAGTTTTTTATGCATCAGTAGGGTAAGTGAGATAGGGTGTATGCGTAATTGAGGTAAATAATATGCTTTTAAAGATGGATCGTTGATATCTCTTGATGAATGAGGATAGTTATGAACGTCATCGCGAGTAAAGGAGCTTGTACTGTGGATATAATTATGCGAGGAATAAATTACTGGCGGTTGTTGTTTAAGCTACTGAAAAAAAGTTGTAATAAACCTACAGTACAAGCTTTTGAGCTCAAGTTTTTGAGCTGGAGTTATGTTTTATTAGACTACGCGCAAGGTTGGACGGTGACTAGGTTTTAAGTGCTTTTGAAGAAATTGCACGCCATTATATTTTTGAACGATTGTTTATTAGATTTACAAAACTAAACGTAGCTCTGAACGCCAATTCTCGCAATAAAAAGATGATTAAAATTCAGTCTTGATCTAACTTCAATGTACAAAATGTCAAATACGATCACGACGCAAACAAATATATTTTAAAACTGTGCTACGAGAATATCGTTTTCCACATTAAGAAGATTGAGGTTAGATTTAGACTGATTTTTGAACAGATATTTATCACGAGATTTGGCCCCCTGGTTTCAACAGTGGTATTTGTAGTCTGTTTAAAAACTAATCCCTTCAACGAAGCCTATTACGAGGTGTCTAACATCACGCACCACTCACCCTTAGCCTCTATAACTTATTCAGCCGTAAAACTTATTTTCACCGAACTGACTTTACAATGAACATAGAATCGATTCGGTCCAACTCACGCGTAGGTATATCGATTAAAATCGACACATCCCGAGCTATAATCGTACTACGTGACAACCACAGAAATAAGAAATCTAGGACAGTTATAAGTGGTGTTCACCTGCATGCCACACGTGGTGACTTTTTCACTATAAATAAATATTCACTAGAGAAAAAAAATTGTTAAAATTTACTTTCCCTTTTATTTATATACTTGAATATAGCACAGCACAGTTAAGTCTGATATTTTTACTATATTATTACAAGCTAGACTTAACAGTAGGTACTGTGTAAGCGTTCGAAAGTTCCTACGATATCATGCAGGAATTTTCTAAAACGTTGCCCCACGTGCGAGTAAGGGGGTACCCTTTAGTCGCACATATTTTTAAATCGACACATCTCAAGTTATAATCGTAGGTTCATACAATCGATTTGGTCCAACTCACATGGCATATCGATTAAAATCGACACATCTCGAGCTATAATCGTAATTATGTGACAATGACAACTCGTAACTCGATCCTGGCGGGAACGGTAATGTGTAATTTATGATTTAGCTCCGGTTTTCGAACGTCGCCATCGCTTCCGCCGCTCTCAAACATTGTAACGCAACACGAACACACCTTTATTTGATTTATGCTTTTTATTTTTTTTTGTCATCGGAAGGCTTGGGAAACACTTGGCGACAGCATGTTCGTAATATGAGTTACTTATCGTTTCATTGAAAATGTCTGAACGAATGATTTATGCGATGTCGTCGTTGCTTCTTTACTTGACAACGTATTATAAGGACAAGTGCGAGTCGGTCTCACATACAAAAAGTTCTGTATACCATCGGATAAGATAAATTATGTACTTTTTTAATACTTTTGGATAAGGAACAAGAGAGCTTTAAAATAAGCTTTTAATAAAATATTCGGTATTATTATAAATATAAACGGCATTACGTAATTTGTACATATGCAATAAATATTTCACACCTTGCTTTTTCTATGGTAGATACTAAACAACCCGCCATTTGAGTTTTCTACGAATTTTCTGTACTGTCGTTAAAGTCTTGGACGTATTTGGTACCCTACCAAAGTGGACCTGAAGCTTCAAATTATGAACTTTGAATGCGACTGGACTTAACGTTCGAATGAAAAAGACAGTGGAGTCCTAGTGATAGCACAGGTACCTAGTGTACTGTTCTGCTGGCACCCTGGATAAAATAAATCCATACTAATAAAACCAAAACTAAACATTGAAGCTAGTAATAATAATAAAGGTTTAATTTCCAAAAAAAATATTTTTCGTACTTTTATGAATACATAATAAAAAAAAAATTGCTTATGATGAATTTAATTCGGACCCCTTTCGGGTAAAAGTTTTCTTCAATTTTTTCCAGCTGCGTCTGTCCTGGCCTATCTACATCCATTTCCTGCAATCTTCACTATATCGTCAGCCCATCGTTTCTTAGGTTTTCCAACGTATCTTTATCCTAAAGGTCCCTTCCACTTTGTCGCTTGCTGTGTCCATCTCGTGTCTGTTACTCTACACTCTACAGATATGTCCAGCCCATTGCCATTTCTACTTCAAAGCAAATGATGACCCTGGTTCCGGAACCCAAAAAAATAACTACCATTCGTGTGTAGCTCATACAGCTGCTCCAATAATTATACACAATATATTAATACGATGTCACAGCTAGATTATCATAAAGGTTCTCATCTATTTCATGGCGTTTATCTAGAACTGTCGATTTTAATACATTGTAGTAAATGGCAGTAGCTTTTAACGTTTAAATAGATTAAAAATAGAATTTAATAATTAGTAAATACTATGAGGGTATACGGGGCCCATAAAGAACTTCAGGACATAAGTCAGCCTCACCTGCAGGTTAGTACATATAAATGTTGATTAATGGAGGAGACTTCGAGGCTTTCCTTTTGGGGTAAAACGGCAGTCCCTCTCGCAAAAGTCTTTATCCTGGGCTCCAAAGTATAAGCATTGGACGCAACGTAACGCTGTGATGATGTGAATATTACGACCTTGCCTCCTACACATTTATCCACATTCTAGAACCCATAACACAAGCTTGTCAAGTCTAGATAGCGCTGCGTAGAATGTCGTAAAATATTTATTTATTTACTATAGGGCAAACGTTTAGATAATACCTTAGTGACCTACAAACGAGGGTTCAAAAATTTAGGCCAACGCTTCGGGCCATTTTTTCCGAGTAATTGGTCAGAGCGTAACCGATACACTGAACTGAACTAATGAAGACTAGAGTGAGCTGACCACGACGTGGGTAAGCAAATCATTAGCAATTCTGTGTTGTACAGTGGTCAGAGAGAGAGAGAAGAAATAAATTACAAACACAACGCAAATTACACCTTAGAGAGAGAGGAACAGCCTCGTTTGATTGTTATGACAGCTCGCGTTCGACCACTGTACCATGCTGTTGGAGTGACACAAGCAGGAGCTGCATGTCACGGTAGATATACGGAGTCACGTGTAAAGATTGCGTGAGGAACTCTCGCATCCGTGGCAGCTTTCATATCCGTCACATTGCAGATAAAATGCAATAGAAGAAACAAGTCTCCATGTAGACGATGATGATCACCTCATGGAAAGATTTTATCCCTTCATGGAAAGTGATACCTATCAAAACAGCATACCGTCTTTGGTCTTCAGATGCGAGCGTGAAAGACTGCCTCAAACATATCCCTCGCACTCTGGCTGAACCTTAGCAAACTCTGATTTTGAAATGGAAGGATGTATGTATGTAGGAGGTGTCTATACCTTGCCCTGGCTTAGGTTATAGGTACCAACTCTTAAACAGAAGAAAGAAAGCTTCTCTCAGCTGAAAACTAGACTATTTTTCTTTACACTAATTTGCCATTTTTAATGTCAATTACGTAATGATATATTTTTAATCAGTGTATGGTGTATTTGTACATACATACATACATATAATCACGCCTTTATACCCAGAGGGTTAGGCAGAGGTGAATTAAAATTAAGCCACATTTCACCAATCTGTATTCGGTCCCACGTAATAGGGAGGAGCCTATTGCGATATTCCGGGTACTATTGTTGACTCGAGCCATGAATATGAGGCTGAGTCTGGGTTATTCATATCTGTCTGATGTTAAACGTGTATTTGTGGCATGTTATAAGCAAGAATGCACTGGTGACATTTAGCTAGTGAGACGCAGTAATAAAAAATTGAGAACTTTAGAGCTTGCTCTCACAAGGTAGAGAAATATGTAAGTAAAGGTAAATACCAACTCATCCACAAGTCAGTCCAATTTAACCAAATAACTACGCGACAGTGACGTTCAGAAATCTGAGGGCCAGTTTCGTAACAAAATTCTGTTCAAAATTCAGTTTCGGTCCAATCTCAATCTTGCAGATGTCAAAAACGATCATGATGTCAATGAAAATTGTCTTGCGAAAATATTGTTTATGACATTTGAGAGATTGAGATTAGATCTTGACTTGGCTAGATCTCCTTTAGATACTTCATTGAATGCCGGCGTTTAATGAATAACTAGAACGTTCTGTTAACTGGCTTCTATTATTTTAAATATCATATATATATTTAATTTTTTCTATGATAATAATGTTGATACGTTATTTATTCTAAAGGTGTTTTTCTTAGTAATTGTTATGACACGTAGGTATAAGTAGTTCATTCTTGGACCTTAAGGATAAACTGCATTATAATTTTATACTACCCAGCCGGTATGCGCTGTTTTTTATACCAGCTAATGTCTAGCATGCCTTGGAAATGTATTTTTTTTAACTGTTTTTATGTTAAGGCAATGCGCATAACAATTTACCAATGTTATATATTAATCTGATGGGTTCTACGAAGAGCTGGGGTCCAACCTAACTCAACTTGCTAGCTGGTACTCACACCTACTGATTAACAGATGGTTTTTGAGTGTAGGCTTCCCTTTTGGGGTTGTGTGGTTTGATAGCAGTGGCTCCAATAAAAGACAAAAGACTAAGAAAAAGTTAACTAAACGTATTCCAGTGTATTCTATCCATCTCAAATATAAAACATGGATTGAGGATATTCTTAGCAATCCATGGATTCTTCGTCCGGGTGCCGGGTCCATCGCGTTGCTGAGTTGGAAACTCGGGACAGTGCCTGGGACTTGCGACCCAGGTGTAGGTTTAGAAGGGGTCCCTTTTGTTAATCTACATAAACACTCACCTTCACTACCCAAGTTCCCCGCCCTGCCTAACCAAATTTGGTTCGAACCTACTAGTGCTGCTTTAGACATTCGTCCTAGTAATGAGCTTATTGTAGCTCTCGATAGGCCTAGATCTTTAAGTAGGTTATAGAGAGATTTTTCTGGCCTCTCGCTCCCACTTCTACTGCATACAAATTACCCACGCAACCGTTTGTATTAATTCGTTTGTGAGATCATATATATACATAGTATTTATATTTTATTTGAATCCAAATTGAAAGGTGTTATCAAACCATATTTGAAACGACATAATATTGTATAATTTATATCTTTTGCTAACAATAGTAGCCTCAAACTGAACATAACATATGGCCACTATACCTGCCTATTCTCACATCGGAAATATTACGCGCGTAATTACAGCGGACGCACTAGAGACATTTGACTATTGTCTATGTTATTTAAAAAAAGCTTGTACGCCATGTATGAAGTATGCAGGTTTTATTACAAAAAAAAAATTGTTTGGAATTGGTGAAACGAATTGTAATAGGTTTTGTTTTATAATTTTTGGATAGAAAAGCTTGCTTTCCTATGTTTTATGTTTGTAGCTCCCGGTTTCGATATCGTTCTCGTGACCCTTTCACATCGATAATACTAAGAAGGATTTCGGTTATGTTCTAAAAAGTTTTAAAGCAGTAATTTTCTTTTTAGCAACGTACTAAGGTAGCCAACAATCATACAGCTGGAAGATAAGTGATATAACAAGATTTATCGCTTTATTTTCCAAACTACTTAATCTAGAATATTCTAAACACTTCCCAGTCTTATCAAATATCTTTTTCATCCACCTAGACCTAGCCCATTTGATCCCTCTACTAGACAAAGGCCTCCCCCAAATCTTGCCACTTCTTTGAATAAATTAATTAAACAACAATATTATCATAACATGATCATCATAAAAATAATGATAAAATGCAAAAAATATTTCATATTATAACGAGTTGATATCAACTGCGTACAAAACGGAACAACCAAATCATTCAACACAATCCATCATACGAAAACTGGCTTGCATTTATTAATTTTTGACATAAACGACCGCCATCTTGAATTGGAGCAGCTGTTAGCCGCGAGGGCGTTGACCTCTTTTTTATGATTCCAGGTAGATTATTTCTATAGTTCAAGCTATAAACTAAGTTGATCTCATGCTTTTATTATTATTATTATCATACCCGCCCTTTGTTAGATGTTTGAGAGTCTCCTTTGACCTTTATTCAGTGTAGGTACCTACCTACTATTGTTAAAGGAATTATATTTTTTTATTGTGATTTATTTTTAATATAAAATGCATCCTACAAAGCTTACTATTCTTAATTCCGAAAGGCCATGTTGACATTTAACAGTAATTACAAATTAAAAACAAGTTTCTATCATTTAATTAAATGGCTTTTAAAATATATAAGTAGGATAAATATATTTTCAAACACGTAATTTGAAAGCTTTTATAAGAATATTAGATTTTTTTGAAGATTAGATATTTCGCCAATTGTGATTTTCGGTCCCATAACACTTAATAGGCGGCGAACCTATTGTCGGCAAGAGGGCGCTTTGTCATGAGATGTATGTTTACTATGGAATAGAGACCAGTCCCATCCCTTACTCCTCTTCTGCGACAACCTACTGAAAAAAGATACCGCAATTCTCAAGTCTTTTAAAATACGAATGAACTGATATTTGTATTTTTGAAGTGAAAACTTCTTTAGCGGCGTTGGATGGATAATTGTTAAACTCACGTCAGGATCACTTAAGCTTTGACCCGTAACCGACGACTTTATAGGACGACATGACGTCATACAACATTCCCAGCTACAGAGTGTTTATTTTATAGGTACGCTAAGAAACTTCGTAGCTTAGCGGCAAGCGTGTCGACTGTAAGTCCTTATGGTTTCAGATAGTACCGGGTTCGAACCTGGGCTTCTGACATTTTTGTGATTATTTTTTCTTTTTGTAATTTATTAATTTCTTCTGTCAGAAAATTAGCAGAAAGATAGTGATAAGTTCTATGATTGGCGCTATATTATAGGTATGGTATGGTATGTTCTTTTATCTTTTTCTCTGTACATAACGAAGAAAGAAAAAGTTTTCACTTCTGCCGGCACTCCCGGAGTGCATCCCGTCTTTTTTTTTTAATAAAAGAATACAAATAATTTTAACAGAGTAATTTAAACCTAGCAGGTGATTACAAGGTAACCGAAGCCCGAGTAAGTCAACCACAGATTGCCAAAGTTCCTGTTTCGCAACTACTTGTCGACTAACGGCCGGCTCACATTATCGAAATCCTTGCATCATCCCTAAGGACGTTGCAGCAGACTCCCTAAGGAAGTTCCAACAGTGTAGACGACGGGTGCTGAAAGATCTTTTTCTTTAACGATGCCGATAATGTGTGCAGTCCTTAAGAATAAGAGCACAAGTTTCGCAAGAGTTGATGAAATTTTATTTTTAGTTCGTGGAAATCGTGACAATTTGCATCGACCGGCAAAGTACTAGGTAATTAATCAAGAAAATTTATATAAGAATACGCGACTTACTTTCTGATCTTTTTCACTAATAACACCTATAAAAACATTTTCTATGGAATGAATAATTTGAATACCTAAATTACTATTCAAAACCTGGCTAGGACTCGACGGTATTTCCGTCCAATTGAGCAGTCCGACTGGGGAAGTACCTTCGCTCTACAGAATACCGCGGCCATAATAACTTCGTGTTGTGTTCCCGGCAGTGAGTGAGGTACCCAGAGCTCACAGGAGAGTTTTTGTGTATCTGTGCTGTGCTTTGTCTTCTACACTGACGGCACAGAAACTATCTGTGTTTACATCCTGTAAACGCAAATAGTTTCTGTGCCGGCAGCACGAGTGTGTCCTCTGGTGTTGCACGCGTCCATAACCACTTTCCATCAGGTGGGCCGTGTGCTTATCTGCCACCTTTCTTGTATAAAAAAAGTAGAATAATACATTGCAAAGGTGAGCAATAATAGCTCAGTCTTAAGATGGCTGAACATTCTTAACACACTGAGACCCCTCTGAGGCTCGATGAGCATGTTAGGCCATAGATCCCAGTGCACTCGTTACCTAGTCGGAGCCTAAAAAATGTTCGACAACTAGAGTCTATCTACAGAACTATGATATCCCCATTAGCGATATACCGATGAACTATGATTTATCCATTCTGTGACTATGTTCATTTAACGGAGAATTTGATATTCTCCGTGAAATAGATAGTTCGCCGAAATCAACCGAGTCGAGAAAAGACTCGAATGATGAATCGGTTCTAGTATGCGAAATTATCATTATGGCGAAGTTACCGATGACATTCGATGCTTTCACTTTTACTCCTTTATTATACCACTTACGTGGCAGACAAGCACACAGCCCACTTGATGGAAAGTGGTTACCGTGGCCTAAGGACGTGCGCAACACCAAGGGACTCACACTTGTGCTGCTGACTCCTACTCCATTTGATTTGGTTTTATATGGCGACATAGTCCGTTAATGAACTGAAGTACCAGTTAGCAGGCGACGTTACCTTAGCCCCAAAGATCTTGTTAAAACATAACTTGAATATTGTTTCTAGAATGTTGATAAACATATACCTAGTAGATACATTTCTTTTTAAATACATACATAGAATTACCTTATAATCACTTTGTGTATGACATTTTTATTTTGATTTTCTTACTATTTCTATTTATTGGACCGCAGTGACATTTGTTTTATTTTTTATTTTTTTATTCTTTTCCTGGCTTACTATTATATTATATTTATTGTATCACAAATTAATTATTGACTGTATGAATATTTACATACCACACAAAAGTGGTAGAATGTACCAGGAAACATTATTTTAATTATAAGACCACACTTGTTATACCTGCATTCTGTGAATAAATAAATGAATGAATGAATATGAAATATGAACACACATTACAGTTTATATATTTCTTTAAAAACAGGTAAAGTTACACTTTTTCTGATGAGGCCTCAGTCTAAAAGCAGTCTTTATAGACTGACCTATTCGCGTGTCTTTCAACATAACCTTTTATCATTAGGTGCGCACGCGCTGAGGCCGCAGCTGCGCGCGCGTAGGTAAAACTATCAGGAAGTTCAACACTTCCATGACAAAACGTCATCTTATAAACATTTCTAAAAATTACAACCTTATATTCCCTGAAATAAGAATCAAAATAGAGTTTATATATTTGACAGATGTATTTATTCTGCAGTGACATGATCTGGGAAATACACACGATAATTTCACCTTTAACATACCGAGAATAAAGGTGATAGTTGAGTGCACGTTTTTTGACAGATGTAAGGTATTCTGTACCATATGCTGGCTAGGTTCTCGTCAGCTGCGCGACATACCGACGATGGATTTATCGTATTGTTCCATTAAACGCGATTAATCATGATAACGTACGAAAAGCGACGTTTTTTGACCTTACTTTATAAGGGAAGAGGTTTGTTTTTTTTTTTATTGCAATTTAATTGTCCTTAATAAAATGACTTATGATACAATTATGGAATAGTTCCAGAGAGTTAATAATAATTGTCGTTAAGTAAGAGCATGCTGCACCTCGTATAGCTTGCAAGAGTACTAAAGTGCTGAGAGCCTATAACATATCTACTCGAAGAACGGTAAACCGAATTATTCAAATTGCGCATTTAATTCCAGAGAACAGCTCATTCAAACACAGAAATAAACAAACTATATAGCTTTTTTTATAAGTTCGTTTACTGAAAAATTTAAAGTACGATTTGCAGAAAAGCTTAGGGTGGGGAAAATGACCGCGTAAGGATCATCTCTTGTATTACGAGCCCATAAACGGAGCTCCGGTGTCGCCCTTAACAAGTAGGCATAACTACTTATACAGTAGTATAATTTTGCTACGAGTTTCTGTAAGTTGGATAATTCCCCCAAAACGGAAGTCTTCTAATTTATTGTTTAAACTTTGATTTACGTACGTAGAGTACGTCGATATAATTTCATCTTACCTGATGGTAAGTAAAAAGTGAAGTCCAAAGAATGAAGACCAGTAATGTTGATAATAATAATGATGATGATAATGATTACCAGCTTGACGGAATTGTTACATGTTTCTTTAAGCCTCACTTAAAAGACCTGGCATTGTCTATTATATATGTATGTTGTAAAATACGTAGCAAAATATTTAAGCCTAATAGTTAAAAGTCTAAGGCCCGTAATCTAGAATACCACTCAGCTGAACCTCGATTTAGCTGGAAAAAGATTGTATACCCATTAACAAATTTGACAGATTGTCTGGCAGATTGTCTATATAAATTTTCTTCAGATAAAACGCTATTCAGCTGACTGATATTCTAGAATTTTGGCCTTAGATACCTATCTAAATTTATTTGAACTCATAAATACTTTTTTGTTCCAGGTAAGGGTTTCTCAGTCGATTTCAGAAACAACAGACATGCAGGATGGCGACCAACACAGAGGTAACTTAGAACAGAAGTAGAGTAGAATAGATGTGCTTAGAAAATTATTCTTTAAGCAATACTATCAAAATTGAAAAAAAAAATTGATGATAACAAAATAAGATCCTCTTTTTTACTTAAATGTTGCTCAACGATTAATCAATTAGGATAATATATAATGCAAATTCATTAAACATTAAATCGATGAGTTATATTATAAATATAAATAAAACCATTTAGAGTTTTCAATATACTTACGTAAATATAAAATGAACAAATAAATGAAACCTAAAGCTACAAAAATTAAAAACAAAATATATTCCAATTTTAAAACTGGCCATAGACGCTACGCGATCTTCCCTAGATTACAAATTTAATATGGAATCTAATAGGAATGAAACCAAAACGGATTCTATTGCGATATGTTTTGTTGTTGCAAAATAAACATCGATAGAATCAGTTTCTTTCAATAAATAATATTCTTGCAAAAATTCTAAGAATACTAAGTAAACTACACCAAACTAAGAATATAAAGATTTCAAAGGAGCTGTGAACCGTTCAGTAACAGTGGATATAAAGCTTGTTTCACACGGTGGCGACTTAAATCGATAGTGGCTCGCTGGGAACGTGCTTAAAATTAGTGTATAGACGCGAATATTAGCAACGACAATAAGTTACTGCTGATACGGTGATCAAATGGCTACATAAGAACCCGAAAAGTCGTTAGTTGTCATCGTCTTGGTAGCTATGCAGACGTATATATATACACACCTATCCATATGCAATTTTAAAATGACATACTTACCTAAATATTCTCGATCGAGAAAATCAAATACAAGTAACCACAGATACAAGTCTGCTACGAAAGAAATACTGAAATATCGCTGTAATTTAGACATAAAAGTCATAAAACTCTAGCGAGTCACCGTCTATTAGAATGCGTCGTGTGTGGACCGAGTTTTAGTTCCTACCACCAAAGGTTGAATGAGTCACCGCGGGACGCGGGGCGGGGAAACGATCGAGGGTGAAAATGCGACGTTGCATTTTTCTCGGTTCCATTTCTACACGAACGTTGCCGTTTCTTTAATTACGAAGCGAACGATGATTTTCGCTATTTTCGACGCTAGATTAGTTCTTTTTGTCGGAATTCGATTGTTGCCTTTCGAATAAAGATCCCTTTCAGCTTTTCGTGAGGTTTTCTTTCATTTTCATAAACAATACGCGACTTTTGTCGATTCAGTTTAGTTTTTTATTTAGTTCATAAGATAGCTTCGTACTTGAATATACGTTGAAATGACAGCTGCTTATATAGATAAACTTAAAAAGCCAAACTTTATCTAAATACAAGTTTTCGTCTTTATCTTAAGTAGTCTACAAAAATGCTCTTATAACAGTAATTAATATAAAAAGACAATCAGAACAGGGACGTTTTATGGAAAGGCCAAGTCAAGCGGCATGCCAGCATATGAGACAATATTCTTAGCAATCCATGGATTCTCCGTGCAGGTGCCGGGTCCATCGCGTTGCTGAGTTGGGAACTCGGGAAAGTGTCTGGGACTTGCGACCCAAGTGTAGGTTTAGAAGGGGCCCCTTTTGTTGATGTACATCAACACTCACCTTCACTACCCAAGTTCCCCTCCCTGCCTAACCAAATTTGATGCGAACCTACTAGTGCCGCTTTAGGCATTCGTCCTAGCAATGAGCTTATTGTATCTCTCTCGATCGGCCTAGATCTTTAAGTAGGTTGTAGAGAGATTTTGCTGGTATACTTCTCGTTCCCACTTCTACTGCATACAACATAATAGAAAATACTCGTAGAAGAATCGAAATGTATAAGAAGAATCATAGGATGACCTAAGAGGCGGGATTGTATGAAAGCATAAAATAATACTTACATACAATATATAATACATTAATACAAACTAACTGTAATACAATTTAGCCAAATATTAAGGCACCAAGCTAAAATCTAGGCAGGACCTGCTTTAACTTTACAAAATACACTAATATAAAATTATGTTCATGGCTTTTATCCTTTATTAATTTATTAAAATAAGTATATTATATAAAAAGATAGAGAAAATGTTTAAAGATAACTTCAATTTTATTTAGTTCATACACAGGTATTTCTACTCGAAATAGTAGATTGTTCAACAAGGGACTAAAACAAGCCATAATGAGACGAGATGTTTTAGCCACCCGAGCGAAGCGAGGGTGGCTAATAGTTCGAGTGTCATTATGGTTGTTTAGTCCCACGTTAAACACTCTACTTTTCACTTTGAATGCGAGGAAAAAAAAGCGACTTTTTATACAAAATTATAATATTTAAAAAAAAATAATTAAGAAATATGCAAATATCTTTTTTAACCTGAATATATTAATTTCATCATATCGATAACGGGGTAAAGCCTCCGTGGCGTGGCGGTAGTAAACGCGGTCGCTACGCAGGAGGCGCGGGTTCGATCCCCGCTCAGTGCAAATATTTGTATGCATGGATATGGGTATTTGCATTGGTCTGGGTGTTTCTATGTATAATATGTATGCATTTACAAAAAGAATATCTAAGTATGCTTATCCGTATTCTAGATTCCATAATACAAGGTAGTAAGGCTATGCTTACCATGGATCTAGATAGCGTTGTGTGAAATGTTGTGGAATATTTATTTATTTTTATTTATTTATAATAACAAAGTTTCTAAGTTGCACAATTAATTGGTGTACCTAAGTAATTGGTGATTACAACGCAAGCTTATTACGAATAATCTATTCAAAATTCAAATTGCAAAGAAATTTGTCCCGCGGTTTTTTTTGTTGTTAAGTGACGTACGGTTTATATGCTTGCATATATAATATTTAGCCAACAGATTCAAACTTGAAAAATAATTTAAAACTAATTGGAAATGGATAATAAAATGGACTTATCCTTAATACTTACATAATAATTAATTAAATTAATATCATTATTCGTGGTTCACGAAGTTAAATGGGATATTTGATTTTTTCAAATGTCATTTTGAGGTTATTTCTATAACTACACAATCACTAAAAAGGTGAAAATCCTCCCATTTACAAACACCGTGATAGGCTGTTTAGGAGTTATCAAAGTAAATTAAAAAAAAATTACTTTAGTCCCTAGAGATTAATAAGGAACTTTAGTCCCGATATGCAGGGAGTAAAGTAACATTTTAAGAGCATGAGAAGTGAATAAATAAAAATTCAATACCTGTACATTGACCACAATCTCAAGTTTTCTTAACCTGGAAAATTTAATGAAGGAATAAAATAAAATTAAAATAATTATCAAAAATTCAAGAAAGATAGATTATTTAATCATATCAATCTCTTAAAGATTCATCAACTTTCAATAAATCGTTTAAAGTTTAATATTAACAGTATTTTAACTTAACACAAAGGTAAATCTTCACATACAGACTACATACTATCACCAGGTGCAATCTTCACACACTAAATTAGCAAATAATTTATCAGCTATTGTGTGTCCGTACTTCGTGATCGCAAGCTTTTGTTACGAACATTGTGCAAACGCATACACTGTGCAACAAAAGATTTTCTACCTGGACTATAATTTTTTTTACTGCGGCAACATTGTTATTTCTTTCAAACTTCTAAGCTGTCAAATGTCAACTGCATGATACCTATAACGTAATTTCAACCTTGTCATGTAAATCATAGAGTTCAGTTTCAGTTTGCAACAAAATATACAATAACAAATGAAACGTTAGATGAGAATTTATTGTCACCAAAGAAAATTTTCGTACTTTTATGTTTTTGTGACAGTATTATAAAAGATGGTCCTACAGATTTAAACGCGTTATCCAATTCTTACGTTGAATGAATGAATGTATGGAAGAATGACGTCACTAGATCAAACATTAACGAAACCATATAGAGAGGTGAATCTGGTCTGCTAACTCGTTCTCCTCCTTTTCATTTGGCTAAAGCTTTTATGAAAGCATCTGCCGGTAGGTACTTCTTTAAGAAAGCCTACGTCATTCTCGTCTAGCAGAATTAGCAGGAGTACTACTCGGCTTGTAAATGAGGTAAGCCTAGCCCTGAGGGTTTAATAGAGCCCCATATATTTAGTATAAGGAGAATCTACTCAAATTAAGTAAAAAACTAACTATTAAAATTTACTTTAAAAGTACTACAAAACATCCTTGTGCGCAAAGAGCAAAAGCAAGATGGCGTGCGTCCGCCGGCCATGCCACTTCCGCGGCCGCATCCGGCCGTAACTCGACTCCTGCGCAGCCTGCAGCGCAACCTTAGCCAATCGATTTGTGAGACGACCGTGAACTTAAAAAGTTTTATGACCTATATGTCGATTTTTTAGCTTTAAAAAGATGTCCAATAATCCATGAAATGAGGTACACATACTTTTTATAACACAGAAATAAGTCAGCCATTGATTGCGGAAACAATTTTTAAATGAAACGTAACAAGAATAGTAATTAAAAAATATTATTTGATCAAGAGTAGCTTATGGTATATTAGTTTTTGCCCGCGATTGAACTGTGAAATACTGAACCTAAACTTTATGTAAAAAAAAACTATATCTATACGCATTCTAGCCCTCATATTACTATGTTCAGTTTCAGTTAAATATTCAATAGCCGTGGCAGCTTCGTGGGTTTCTAATCCCGTGCCCATAGCCGACACACACATGTTATTAGAAACAATAATAATCTAGTCACATATAAAAAATGTAGTATTTAGAAATATAATTGTTTAAAACCATTGTATTTAGTAAACCTTTGATAATGCCGTGAGGTTAAACCGGTCAGGTTTAAAATAAAAACAAAAACTGTGGAAAAGTACAAGTGATATCATTATTCAATAATAATCTAAGTATCAAATATTAGACATTAAAACTTGCAAACTTCGCTTTCTTTAATGTTTATAATAGATATTATTAGCATTTCAGACATATCTCGTTTAGTTGCTAACAAACAAAATATTAAAATCTCCCGAGTCCCGGTTAGGGCGCCAACTGTGTATTCCGAAGTGACTCTTTTACAGAGCTTGACCTGAAACTATAACCCGATCGGATGACACTTGAACTTCTGAAACAGAACTACCTTCAACGCATAAAGTCATATTAGTAGGTTGAAACATCATTGGTTTAATTTTCAATTTATGTTGATGACCTAATGACATATATGGAATGATGAACAATCGCATTTGTGAATAGTGAGAAAAATTACTTACAAAAACCAAGTTGTTTAAAAAAATTATCATTGTCACTCATGTGAGGTAAGGATTCTAATGATACAATCCATACATCGAAATGTAATCACATGGTTTCACCTCCACCTGGGGCCCACTTAAGCTAAAAATGTTTACAAAACGCGTGGTTTCAATTCGATTAGTATGATTATATGCTCGTATGATGATAAAACAAAAACTACCTATCACTGACATTTTAAAATTCAAATTTTATGAGTTTTCGCATCTTTTGAAAGCTGTGAGTAAAGTCTTAAGAATAAGGTCACCTTTATAGAATTCAAGGAAGCCCATATTGTGGACTTCAGTTAAACAACCTCGCATAAAAGACCCGGTCATTGTGGGAGGAGAATCACACGTGTGTTGGAAAAAAATGCTATAATAAAGAACCGGTTTATTCGAGATCGAATTGTTTGAACCGTATGGAGGTGACACCATAGCACTGAAGGACTTGTAGTTAGATGGTAACCGACTAGGATAAAAATACATTTTTGTTTTTTTATTAATTAAGCTATTTTTTTTTTACTCATACTCGAAAAGTTTATTCAAACAATTATAAATATTTACATAACAATGGTTTTGACATTGAAACTGCATTTCTAAATAATTACACAATACTTAAAAAGAAAACTAAAAGTTAAAATGCGTCGTGGAATTCATCCGCATCGCATGCCTCTTGTGGGAGTGTACCCAGAAGACTGGCAGCACTTAAAAAGAGGCCAGCCTTCTGGTCACGAGAAGCGTCGACCAAACGCTTCGCAATCTCCCTGAAGAAATTGCGGGCGCTCGGACCCCAATGCCCAAACGTTTCGACTCCAAACGGCACAAAGGTTAGTCATCCTTAATACACCCCTGTTTAACCATGTGGACAATGAACTTTTATAATCTAAGTAGATTCTTTTTTTCATACCACTGATGTGACAGATATACACACGATCCACCTGATGGTAAGTGGTTAGCCGTGGCTCATGGACGTGTGCAACACCATGGGAGACTGACCAACAGAGAGTTTCTGTCTCGCCAGTGTAGAAGACAAACCAGCCTTTGGTCTTCCTGCTGACCGCACAAAAACATTCCAGTTAGCTCTGGCTACCCTACTCACCGCCGGGAACACAACATGAGGTTATTAAAGCCCCAATATAATCTCTTAAATATCAATACGACCTCCTTAAAGAACTACCTTACGTTGTTATAAACTTGTCGTACGTTCAAAACCTGAAGTGAAACTGAAGAAAACCTACAAGAAAATTCACGATACTGACCTAAATATTATGTATTCAAATACAAAATCGTTTCGCACTTAATAAACACCCTGCATAGACTACCGTCTACAAGACCTTGTATTATCAAAACAAAATCCAGCCAACAAAGAACTCTAGACTTAATATTCGAGAAAATTTATTCACATATAAATCAATCGGCGAATTTTAACGAAACCGATCTAAATATTTATCATGCAGTTTTTGCTCAATCGAATATTTATGTGACCATGCGTTTTTAGATTATCATAATGGTCATGCGCCTTCCATAGAGACAATAATCTTGCTAGGTGTTCGTTTTTTAAACAGTTTGGATCAGTTTCATTCTTTAGTTCATTCGGACTTCTTTCTAATCAATTTTTTAATTGAAATATCTATTATTTTTCATTCTATCGCTATTAACTTAATATTATTTAAGAAACTTTATTTATAAATGGAATAAAACTATAAATTAAATATAATAATAATATATTATAAGTATTTCAAATATAACATTCAATGCAGTCTACTTTAATAATTTGCCATTCTGTATTATATTGATATAAAGTTCGTGCCCCTCATGCAAAATTCTAATATTCATCCATTATTAGTAATCAAATTAAGTTTGCAATTCCATTTTTTACATTACGCTAACTGAATTATAATAAACTGTAAAATGCACGAAAAATATTCTACTCGCGTCCCTTTCGAGTCGATAGTCGTGAAACTAAGAGCGAAGTATACTATCGTCTCTTTCACACATAAGAGGATGTCACTTCCGAGAATCGTCTGAGCTTTTGAAGTATTTGAAATGCCCCACACACACAGTGCCGTTACTTTACTACTACTCATATTTTAATAGTTTTTTTTAGATGTCTCGCAATCTTTTGTCATAATTCCTCCCCTTTTTACTGTCAATGCGAATTTACCGCCAATCTTTAGAATATCTATTCAACCGTACAAACAGGTATCTGAATTATTATTAATCTACTATTAGATATAAACTTTTTCAATTGGCAATTTGTTTTCGCGCGAAACATTTTAATGATTTTTTGTTTCAAAATTGGAATACCGGTATCGTTCTCAATTACAACCGCGATGTCAATATTAAAAATGAAAATGTCGGCTTTCAGAATGAACTAGCCGTGCACCCACCCCTGTTCAAATGTCGACGAACGGGGAGGCGCGTCGGGCGACGTTGCCAAAACGGAAAGTGAAATTTCGTCACACTCTCTCTCTCATTCACACACACCAACCAACACAGTCACGGGATAGTTCACTCCTCGTAATATAACGTATGTGTGCGTTTAATTCGGCAGACGCTGTACATCTGTGTGCGTTTGTTTTGATGAATATTATACGGTAGTGTTTTGAGTGTGTGCGTCAGACGAATTTGTATGAACGTTGCAATATACCTACGCTAGAGATGTTTCCGTGTTCGATCGACTTTCGTAGACTCCGACTTGGAGTCGTGATTCTGAACAATTAAAGTTATTTAAGGAATAGAGAGGAAAATTATTTTTTTAAATTCTTAGAGGCATATTGCTTAGGAAGATTCATTATATAGCTTTCTTTTATGTTTATTATATTACTGGGGTCAGCTTAGGTATTTGTTTTTAAAATATTCTTGAAATCGAAAATAGATTTGCTTACAACCTTTTTACTCTTAATGGTCACGTGATCGTGGCGTTTAATAATATGTAAAACAGTACGTAATAAAACGTTTCAGTAAACTCAGTTTAAGAGCACGTGGTAACAATTTAAATGAGCTCAATCAAACGCGTTAATTGCGAATTAGAAGGTAGTTTTTCTTATCGAAAAGTAACTATTCTCGCTACTTATGCCCGAAACAAAAGCAACCTAGTAACTGCCAAATTATAATCTATCTCCATTCCCAATTTCAACTTAATCAGCTCTGCCGTTCGGGCGCAATTGTTTAACAAACATTCATAATAGTATTTTCATTTAATATTCTTATAAAGTTTCAATCGTGTACACAGCGCTGGGGTAAACGTGATGCTTTTCAAAATAAACATAAAATCGATACGGCACATTAAAAGGGAGTTGTGGTGTGGTCAAACTTCGCCAAACGGTAAAATTAGGGGGGCGAGGGATGACGTCAGCCGGCCACAATATATTCTTAAACGGTACAGTTATGTAGGGAATTTCAATAGGGTAGAGTTGAAACTAAGACGAAGGAGGAAGGCTCGTTCTCATTTCAAAATTTGAAATACGAATGTATCTTTATTTAACTGTTTTTTTTTATATTAATCGATGAAAGAGCTGGCTAAAGTATTCATTCAAATATACTATTTGGAAACTTAGTTTTTGTCTTAGTTTAGTTTATTTGATAACTACACCATACCTTCTGTTTCTGTCAAATTATTGTCCATCCCAAGGTTGCCTGGAAGAAATCGCTTCCAGCAAAAAGGCCGCCCATTGTACATTAAACTGTATACATGCTATCTACTTGCCCTATTGTAAATTTATTGGTGTACAATAAAGAATTATCTATCTATCTCCATTCGGTTAGGTACTTACTTAACTAAAGGTAAACATTATTGTAGCATCTTTAAAAAAAAAACACATATTAAACAAGTTAGGGCTGTGTTCTACCGAATACGACGGTATTTCCGTCCAATTGAGCAGTCCGACTGTGTACCTCCGACCTACAGAATACCGCGTCCATAATAACCTCGTGTTGTTCCCGGCGGCGAGTAGGGTAGCCAGAGTTTTTGTGCTGTCTGTGGGAAGACCAAAGGCTATTCCGGCTTTATCTTTTACGCTGACGGCACAGAAACTCTCTGTGTTTACAGGGTCGGCAGCACGAGTGTGACTTCCCTGGTGTTGCACATGTCGATAGGTAACCACTTTCCATCAGGGGGGCCGTGTGCTTATCCGCCAACTCAGTGGTACAAAAATAAAAAATAAACTGGTCTAACTAACTAGTGGTGCACATTCGGGTTTTAGTCTATAAAATGAGCTTCTAAATAGAAAAATATTAATAAACTGAGTGTTTGAATGAAATATATTAGAAGTCATCAAGATTGTTTACGTCCAGTTATGTAGGTAGTTTAGCTTTTTAACAAATTGGAAACTGGTTTTTCCCCACCTTGACGTTTTAATAATAAATTATCGTCGAGTTTCCACCAACGGACAAAAACTTTTAATAATTATGTTATCAAATTAATGGTAGCAAACAAGCACATGGCACCTGGTGATGGTACCCGCTTATCATGGCCTGTCATCGCTTGCGCATTACCACCCGCTGAGAGATAGAGGGGCTTTCGTACTATTTCCTAGTGCGACGTTATTTGAAGGGCATTGAAGTACCCTAGTCGATGGGTTTTTTAGATTGAAGCAAATAACTGACAAAATTTACGAGACCGTTTGTGTATGAAATTAATTCGTGCTTTAATTTGTGTAGGAAAAGTGCGTTAGAAGTATTTATAAAAAACTGAGTGTTAATAATTTTTCATTTATTTTCATACCACTGAGGTGGCAGACAAGCTCACGGTCCACCTGATGGAAAGTGGTTACCGTGGCCTATGGACGTGTGCAACACCAGGAGTCACACTCGTGCTGCCGACCCTGTAAGCACAGAGAGTTTCTGTGCCAATCAGTGTAGAAGATAAAGCAGGAATAGCCTTTGGTTTTCTCACTGACAGCACAAAAAATCTCCAGTGAGCTCTGGCTACCCTACTTACCGCCGGGAACACAACACGACGTTATTATGGCCGCGGTATTCTGTAGGGTGGAATTAGAATTATTATGATATTATATTATTAGAATTATTTAAAAACAACTTAGGGTTAATAATTAAAAATTAATTGAAATGAGCATGAATTTTGAAATAATAAAATGTCAGTGTAAGTTGTTATGGAATATTTTGGGTCAGCCTCAATAGATGGCGCTGTATCAAGTTATAGTTTAGTTACTGTCATATCAAAGCAAAGACTATTATATTATGTTCTACAATATAATATTTGGATTACCTACTTTACTTGTAACTCAAAAGTTATTCAGTACATGTAGTGTTTTATTTGTTGGATCTCCAACGGGAACTACCCCAGTTTACTTTTGATATCATCTATTACTGAATTAAATATTAACGTGACATTAGATGATATTTCTGTAGCTACCTAGCGTCCACTATGTACCTTAAATCCGTACACCAGGATTATCCATCCATACAACAGTAATGACCCACGAAAACCCCGAATAATGACAGTCGGCAAGTCAAATTTGATTATGAACGAGTTTTACCCCACAAGTACTCACACGATTGATTACATTATTGGATTGTATTGGGGCAAATACGGAAAGTTTGTAAAAGCCCCACTCTTAACTAAGGGTTACCAATATGCGCGAAAATTGCAATGGGGGAAGAGAAATACGATTGTACGACTTTAAATATTTTTCTTAATAAAAGTTCAACCTTTACTAAAATATAAGACTATAACAATATAATTATTATACTTACTGGCAACCCACCTTTTGATATACGAGCACGCCGTATAAATGCTTTTATAATTAATAATATAGCTACTAGCACATTAAAAAATAAATAAAATGTAATTGAATTTAGAACTGCCACTAAAAAAAAAGTTACAATACTACGCCCTCAATTAATTTTAATAAAACTATACTCAATAGAATATTTTGAAAAGTAAGTTTTAATAACCTAATTAATCCCTTTGGGGTGGCTCCTCAATTGGCTGTCACTGTTTTTATAAATAGTTAATTATTAGTTAGTAAGTACTTCATTTTAATATAAAACAGATAGAAAAAGAAATTTGGCTTAACAAAGAATGAAGTGACGCGTAAAAGGTATATTGAAATGTAACGAATAAGTAAGTACTGAGTGAATGACTATTCAATTCATTCAGTCATTCCATCCAATATATGCCATGCTATATCAAGTATTATGGCAAATGTCAATGGGCCAGTCGGTCAGAGTAAATATCGACAAACGAACACCGTCCAAATTGATGACGTATTGAAAAAAAAGCACATGAAACTGATGGGCTTATATGCAAGCTACATTGAACAGGAAGTTCTGTCCAATGAAACTCCAGAAAGCACTGTACAAAAAGTTCATACCAAATGCTTCAGTCTGTTCTTACTAGTTTACATGAATTAATTAGATAACAAATTAGTGTTCAATAGTCTTCTAATAAGCAAAAATACACTCAACATAACAGCCGCCGCTTCAATCGCAGTGTCTACTCAACTTCACAGGCCCGACAAGTACGCTCGAACATTACAACGTAGTTATTGTATTTATAACACTGGCAACATTGAATAAAGCTGTTAACCTTCATACCGTTTGTGCGGGGGCTCACAGCTCGAGGCGCGAAAATCCGATAACTTTCGTGTTCCTCCCCCCTAGCCGCCGCCACCTCGCGCCTCACCCCCTCTCCCGCCTTTAATGGCATAAAAAATCAATTTCCCGCCCAAATTACGCAGAGTCGACAAATTGCGAGCGCGTCTAGTCTATAATCGAGTGTTTTTCGGTCTACTGTTCACGACCTCAGCGATGGTACCTACCTAAAGCATTATTTGAGGCGTCGATTCCCCGTGAATGCTGTGAAGCTAATTTACCTCCGATTACAGGAAAGTTTGAATTTACGACGATAACACGGTAATGGCCGGCTAAATTAGTTTTGTTTTGATTTAACTTTATAGAGCCGTTTCAGAAACTTCTAAGACAACGAGGCCATTCATTTCGATGTTAATACTGCCGTCTATTTCGCATAAGTTTATATTATTCTACTATATTGTTTGCTGAAATTTGCCGGTACGATTATTGAAATTACTATTTCAAGTATTGAAATTAAGTTTCAACCACGTTTCCACACAAGATTGAAACTTTAGAATTGATTTAGGTACTATCTGTCCAAACGCCAGACGCCATAAAGACGCACACTACGAAGCGTTTATAATAATGTAATTTTCATTATCACACACACGCAAACATATTTAGAACGGAATACATACACGCACACGTTGACACATGTCCCGTTGCAATGTCCGTGTGACCTTGGTACGAGGGTGAAAGTGCCGTCCCGCGACCCCCGCGTCCCTTCGCACCCACCTTCCGCGATCTATTTGGAAATTCGAATACAACCTTCATTTGTTTCCGATATAGTCTGTGGAATTTGAATTGACAGATACTGTTTTCTTTTTCCTGTAGTGTGTTTCTATTTGACGTTTCGTACCTGCCAGTTACAGTTATAATGTTTACGTGTTGTTTTCGTAATGTTTACGTCTCATTGACATTAAATATTTTTTATATTTTATTTCATGTTTTTTTTCCTATTTTAATGCCTAGTAAAAAACTTTCAGAAATAAAATTTCCATGAAGACATAAATCGGACTTGTAATTCATGATGTTACAGGAAAATATCTAATGATACATTTTTACTGTTATAGGCCTCACGAGTTTATATCGTAATAAATTTTATGGAAGCATGCATCATACTATAAAACCATTGACATAAAAAATAAAATCGATTTGAAACACATAAAATTAAGGTTCTGTTTTACTGTCGAGAGATAAATTCCCTGTATCATACATATTTTGATGGAATAAAATGATACTTTTCATTTTGAATAATCTAGTTGATGTTCGAAAAACAATCTGCCGTTAAATGATTAAAATTATAAAATTATTTCAAAATTGAAATGATTAAAGACAAAGTATAATACTGGCACAAAATTTTAGGCATATAGTATTTTTCAGTACGTTTTTTTTAGCGAATTAAGTAAATACAGTGCTTTTTTTTTAAGTTTTTATAATGCCGTTTTTAATTACGGTGTTTATTCATCGCCGAAGACTACCATCAGTGTATTTGTGACCTATAATAACAAGTGTTATTAGGATTATGTGTGCATTTTATTACACAACGCCTTTAGTGTTGCTCACGTCCATGGGCCTCAGTAACCGATTACCATAAGGTGAATCGTGTGATTGTGTACCTCCTAAGTTGTATAAAAACATACTAAATAATTAAGTTAATTGAGAATATTCTATAGTTTACATAAATTGGAACTAAGTTTATTGAAAAGTCTATTGTCATTCAAGCGGCATTTTTGAAGAAGTATCAATGCAAGTATATTAAAACACAATGACGTAACTTATAAAGTAGCAGATAAAAGAAAATATATTTAAGAGGACTTAATCATAGAATACAAAATACTACAAACTGAAGAGAACAAAAGTTCATTACGTAGAACTATCCGTCTACAACTCGTAGCAGCTTTCGTAGCCTCTGGCTACGAACACCGCCTCTATTAAAAACTTCCGAACGTATACTTTTATCTTTTCTCTTATATCTTTTTCTTTTATTAGAAAAGAACTTTGTATTTCTCTTTTCAATCTTAACTACGCGGAAGTCAGTAGAATGAAGTCAGAATTGAAATATATTTTTAGATTTCTAGATGTTTCAAATGACTTACACGGGGGTTTTTTTTTTACGTGCGGGAAATCCCCACGGATACCCCCCCCCCCTTCGGAGCCGAAGGGGGGGGTTATGTCGGACTCGAACCGACTAAACCGCACGCCGTCTGTGGGTCGATGTGCTAGGCCGGAGGTGAGGTTGTCTTTTGACATATCCCTCGCACCCCGGCTGACCCAGGGCCATTCCTCTCGGTCTGGCCCCTTCCCGGGTGACTTACACGGGTAGGTACTTTTATTTTAATTATAGGCGAAACTTGGTTTTCATAAGTGAGCTGACTGCCGGTACGGCCAATTATTACATGCTAGGTATCGCTCGCAGTTCCGCTGGCGTGAATTACAAATTGCGTTCACGCAAAATATAGGTACTTCTTCGCAGAATTAAAAAGTACACCTTACACATCGACACCTAATTAACACAAACAAATACCAGCAATTTGTTCTTCTACCCTCAAAATTAACGCTGCTCCTTCACACATTGTGAAGAGCAGAAAGTCGTCGATGTATACGGGCAAAACCAAAACAAACATACGTAAACCTGACCTTGGTTTAACCACAGGAGGCATTAATCTCGATTCAGTACTTACCCGGGACAGACGCTCGCCAGACGGACCGCCCCCGGAGCGCCGGACGACCACTGATATCGCCATATTCATACCCGTAGGGTTGCTTTAGTTCCGGGATGGGTCAAGATTTATGGGATCTCGTTTTGAAGTGCGGGGTAATAGAACCTTTTTAGTTTTACACGCTTGATTTACTATAAACTTGCTCTGGAATATGTAGCTCTTCGTTTTTTTACAAACTCTTCCAGACCGTCGGTAGCGTAATGACCAGGATTCGAACTCGCGACGTTTTGATCGTAACTGAAACTGCTGTGAAGTATGTAGGTAGCTTCTTCTTTTAACCGAAGTACTAGCAGTTCCGCTAACTCTTCCAGGCGTCGGTAGTGTAATGGCCAGGATTCGAACTGGTAACCTCTCAATTCAATTCATTTATTTATTTTGTGAACACAGGTTAACATAGATGTTTACAGGGTGCTTTGGTACACACTATGTTTCGCCGATTGGCATACAAAATAACATGGTAATATTAAATTCAATACAAATTGCTCATTTATATATATAGTCAGACTTTTTTATGACCAACTACTATTTAAACTTAGAATATTCATTCTCAATCGTAAGGATGACTTCTTAACCGCTAAGTACGAACGACTTTTTATCCTATGCATTTTTTTTTATTCCATATATAACATCATCCACCTACATCAGGCACGTTTTCAAACTATGTTCCGATATTCAGAATTTCCTGACAGAAAAACCCAAACGCATTTTGCCCGAAGTAAAAATCAAATCCGGAGCAAAACTCTGAAGGTAAAAAAGAAATTTTTGTCAGTGGCATTTGGTTTGAACGATCAGATCATTTAAAACTGTACATGTATACAAAAGCTGTCCTATCCCGCTAAAATTATAAATGAAAATGTTTGTGAGATTGTTTGTAATTCAATAACGCTCCAACGGCTGAATAAATCTGGTTGAAATTTGGTACAGGGATAGATTACAGTGTGAAATAATAGACTACGTTTAATCACAGGAATAGGTTCTCATGGGTTGTGGTACCGGGACTAAAATTGCACGACAGTGTAAGCGAACAGTGTAACACAGAAAAATAGAAATGAACACTGAACTTTTCTCTCCCCATTTTGACCAGTCTTGTGATAATCATTTTCATCAACCATACATACTCTAATCCCATAGATTAACAAGTTTCGAAATTAAATTGAGAAGTTCTAAGCTCTGAGAGTTATGTTGAAACTAATAAGTACTTACTAATATAAGTCATCAGGCTATATTAGTCCACTGCTGGACATAGCCCTCCCCCAATGAGCGCCATAGCGCCCTGTCTTCAGCTTGCCGCATCCAGCATCTGCCTGCAGTCTTTCTTAGATCGTCATCCCACCTGGTCGGAGGGCGTCCTACACTACGCTTGCCGAGTCGCGGTCTCCACTCAAGAACACGTTTACCCCAACGGTTGTCGGTTCTTCGTGAGATATGGCCAGCCCACTGCCACTTCAGCTTGCTGATTCTTTGAGCTATGTCGATTACTTTGGTTCTCTGTCGGATGTATTCGTTGCGGATTCTATCCTTCAGAGAAACTCCGAGCATAGCTCTCTCCATAGCTCGCTGAGTGACTTTGAACTGGTGGAATAACCCTGCCGTGAGTGTCCATGTCTCGGCTCCGTAGGTCATGACGGGTAGGACGCACTGATTGAAAACTTTCGTTTTCAAGCATTGCGGTATGGATGACGAGAAGACTCGGCGTAGTTTCCCAAACGCTGCCCAGCCCAGCTGGATCCTCCTCTTGGCCTCCCTCTCGAAATTGTTTTTACCTAACTGCAGAACACAGTTTATTCACCAATGTAAGATTTATTTACAGTTCATTCACCAATGTAAGAGTTATGTATAACACAGTTTATTCACCAATCTAAGAGTTATGTATAACACATTTTATTCAACAATTCTCCATTTCTCCTATAAAACCATATTGAGTTGACGGTGGAAGCCATCTATAGAAGGAATTCGAATGCTCCAGACGTGGCTCAGTAGCTCATAGGTCAGAACAATCCCCCTGAAAAGGACTGGTCGCTTGTTCTAATCCTTTCTGAGTAAGCACTCTTTTTAATAATTTTTTTATCTAGTCATTCACTTAGAACTCCATTTTTATCTTCTCAATTTCATAGTTCATATACTTAACTTTCTTAACAAAGTCTTTTGTTTTCAATTGCCTATTCAACAGAGATACAAAGATCCAAAAAATGCAATGTGCTAAAAGAACACTTTAAGATGTATACGTGTAATATACATTCCCAGACCTCTGTCAACCCTAGTCTCGGGACGTTGACGACACAATTCAGAAGGCAACAAGTGTTGCAGAATAATGACCATTTATTTTTAGGGTAAGGTTTTACGATACTGTGAGCAACTTGGGTATTGATAGCTCTCGATTGAGAGAAACGGCAACGTGATTTAATAAATATTGACTGAAAATTATCGAGGGCTCGATCACTGAGGTGGATGTTTGTGTGAAAGAAGTTGTCTCTGCATGTAAATGTTTTGATGTTTAGTTGGAATCTTGACATATGTAGACAGCTAAGTTTTTCTAGTATCTTTAGGCTGGTTTAAGACATGATGTAATGTGTGTTATGTGATGTAACATTCTTGCGTTAACCCCAGTCGTGTCCGAAGTTTTCAACTCTGACGCCGGGGTGCACTTCTTCCAATCTAACTTCAATATAATCCGTTAATCGACTTCTGTCTTACCTCCACTGCTTATTGACGTACCATTCTGTGGCTTGGAAAATTCTGTAACGCTTATAAGAGTACTGAATGCCTTGCTTCTCTTACTGTACTTTCAAAATTCTCAAATTTTTCGTACTTTAGATCGCTACCCGTTATGCAAAAATTTCATATTATGATATTCGTAAATTTTTGAAATCGAAGCGAAATCGGGATGGGCTGCTAGTATCATATAAGAGTATTATTATATTCGCGTCACGTATTTTGTTGTAACAGACTGCTTTATGTTACCCTAAGGATTGTGGACATAGGTCAAGTTTGGGTAGCATATAGACTATGACATGTTGTAACTTTATTTATAGAAAAGATAATGGTGCTGTTATGGTTGAGTTATTTTCACAATGCTGAAGACAGTTTTTTGACTACGGCTATGAAAGAGCCTTAATATTTCAATAAACCAGAAAAGTTTATAAATCTAAAACTAATTTACAACCTTAGTTTTTGAGCAAAGTATTTCGTAG
This sequence comes from Eilema caniola, assembly GCA_949126895.1. Lineage (NCBI taxonomy): Eukaryota > Metazoa > Arthropoda > Insecta > Lepidoptera > Erebidae > Eilema > Eilema caniola. The sequence goes on from OX421467.1 coordinate 24,408,494, forward strand.
TGAAAATAATGTTTTACTACACTTTTTTTAAATGTATATAGGACACGTCAATTTGACTTCACCTCGCTTGATGGTAAGGTGAAGGGAAAGTCTCAAGAAAGAGGGTCACCATTAGCAAAATATCTGTATGTCCAAGTCTGCAATCATGCACACAAATATTTGTACCGAGCAAGTATCGAACGTGTGACTTCCACCGTAGCTCAACGCTTAACAGCTACTCCACAGAGGACGATACATAAAATATTCGGTATAAAAATATAAGTGGTTTATTGTATTCCCGGGATGGGGTGTGCGGCTGTCTGCACAATCGTCTGGAATCCGGGATCAAGGGACCGGCGCGAGCGTGAGCCGAATTCCCAGAGGTCAGGTTCAAGATTACCGAACCTCGGTTCATACGTAGTGTTCATATATATTAAGCTTGCCGACATTCGTTTGTAGATTAACTAAGTTATTTTAAAGATGATATTTCTTTTGCTCAAGATTTCTATTGACATGTAGTGCATTAGTAATAGTCCAAGTCGAAGAAATTAGAAAATAATAGGCATCTAGTCAATCACTATGTAGGTATAGATGGGAAATTTTGGGAGAAGAGTGGTTGTACGGAATAATTAGAGGTAAACGGGATATTTACAGTATTGTATTGTTCCGAGTTTCCAATATTTCGGCGCTGTATATTTGTTTTTATATGGTACTAGCTGACCCGGCGAACTTCGTACCGCCAATATTTTCCTGCCCGTGTGGCGTCAGATCCCGTTCCCACTGCACCCTCTACTATATTAAACATGTATTATACATATAAACCTTCCTCTTGAATCACTCTATCTATTAAAAAATACCGCAACAAAATCCGTTGCGTAGTTTTAAAGATTTAAGCATACAGAGGGATATAGGGACAGAGAAAGCGACTTTGTTTTATACTAACATAACATAACATAAACTCACGCCTTTATCCCCGAAGGGGTAGGCAGAGGTGCTAGCACCCACATTTCGCCGGTTTATGTTTAGGTCCCAATGTAATAGGTGGCGAGCCTATTGCCATTAACTGGGCACTTATAAATCTGCGATAAATAAACACATAACTTCGAAAAGCATCGAAAAGTCATTGGGGTGTGCCATGGAAAACCTGGGATCGAACCCGAGACCTCGTCTCAGCAGTCCATTACCCATACCACTAGGCTACCGCGGTTATTGTATTGTATATGTAGTGATTTACAGTGCCTAGATATAATATATCAAGTTAATACTTTTACATGGCCGCCAACAATGTGTCACTTTTACACTTTTGCTTTTATACAGATTACATTTTATAAAAAAGGGCTAATCCCGATGCACATACGATTTAAAATTCATAAAGATAATTATTTTATTAATTAAACCACCAAACAGTGTAATGAAATGTTACCAAAAAAACTAAAAAATCAAAAAAAAATGTTACATACATGCCACATTATTAAACTTGACCACCGAACGCCTCGCATAAAAATATTCCTACAACCAAATTTCCCACACATCTTTCCCAACTGCATCTACAAACTCACGCCTAAAACTCCCACACGGAACTTCCACTTTTCCCAACCCTCACTTCACCGTGAAGATCTGGGAAGGATTACGGTAAGCGGGACACGTCGGGGTCCCGTAATCCAGGAGAGGTCAGGTTCAAAACACTGGCACGCATGCAAAGTTGGCTGACAACAGATGTGTAACAAAACTGTTATGACTTTTAAAGTAGTATATTTGATAGAAGGTCATGTGTGAAACATCTTATAGCTGAAGAGTTTTTCGAAATCGCTTAACTCTGAAACTACCAATGCGATTTGGAAAATTCTTTTTGCAACTGATAGATCAGTCCTTCGGGAAGGTTATAAGCTATACAACATCATACTATGACTCTAGGAGCCAAGAAATAAGCAAAAAGATTGCGTAGATGCGTTTAAATTTTTAATTTTTGGAGCCAGGAGTCCGCTTGTGATTATTACTATTATTTTGTTTGGTTTATTGACTTTTATTAAAGCGACTACCATCTGACTACCCAACCTAAGAAGTAAGTTAACACCAGAGTCTCGTTCGTTCGTTTGTAGGTGCTGCGTTAAATAGTTGAGATTGGATTAGGCCTCAAATATATTGGTAGGGCCCCCTGTATACCCAGTTCTGCCTAACCGCTTTCGGCTATCCCCCTACCTCCTACAGAATACCGCGGCCATAATAACCTCGAGTTGAGTTCCCGGCGGTAAGTAGGGTAGCCAGAGCTCACTGGAGAGTTTTTGTGCTGTCAGTGGGAAGACCAAAGGTTATTTCTGCTGTGTCTTCTACACTGACGGCACAGAAGCTATCTTTTTACGGGGTCGGCAGCACGAGTGTGAATCTTCTGGAGTCCACTTTCCATCAGGTGGACCGTGTGCTAGTCTACCACCTCAGTGGTATAAAAAAAATAGTGACTACTATTTTATTACGGAAAGTCATTTATCCACACATCAATAGATAAAAACTTCTCAAAATTTATAAACGTAATCGAACGCATAGTACGCAATAGATAGGGTGAATATACAAATTATCGGCACCAAGGGCGCCGCTTCGCCTCAGTGCCGACAACACCCCCCTCCGCCCTCCTGTTGTCAATCTACTGCGAAGGAAATCACTTGGATGGTAGGATTTTATTCGCGCGACAAAATATAAAATTTGAACATGCTCCCTCTATTTTTTATGTGACACGTAATTCTCGTGTGTTATATTGGTCTAATGTATTTTACGAGATCGAATGTAGACTATATATGTTTGGGAAATCAATAAAGGAGTTCCCCAGTACTGAACTACATTTTAAAATTCTAGTCTGTTTGTCGGCGATGAACGCAAAAATTACTGAATGAATTTTATTATCTTTTTTTGTAATAAAGTTATTGGTCAAATTTTTGATTGGTGAGTAGAACTGGAGATATGGTCACAAGATATTCACGCGGGAGGAGGTGCGGGCATCAAGTAGTTTTAACACCTAAGTGACTTACTTAACTGAAACATAAAGCAAAAAAAAACTATTATACTTCAATCATAGACTGACCTAAATGCAAATTTAAGCCTTTACCTCAGTAAGATAGAAACCAAAACTTTACTTGTCACCTTCTCCGAACCCTATATACTATCCTATAATGGGTTCTCCATTTCTCATTTCCCACGAAGTGCTTTTAACTATTCACACTTTTTTACCTTTTCATAGAGAAAAGCGAGTGGTTTTATCACTGCTTGTGTAAATATTCGGCGTTTTTCAATGTCGACGCCATCTTTAATCAGTGAAGGGTTTCGCTGTGTGCATTTGGGATATCAGACTGTATATCATAAAGGTTTAGTGTTATGGTGCATTTATTCATGGTTTATTGCTTTCGCACTCAACTTGTGTGGTGCATTTCAATGCTGGAAAGTGGCAAGTTTTAATATAAATTCGCTATTAGGTCTTTAATGATTTATGACAGTTTACAATTGACACTACACACGGGTTTCGTTTTAGCGATTGTTCAAAAAATAATTCTGATCGTAGTGCGGAATATAGACTTAAACAACGCTCGATTAAGTCTTACAATAATATTACAACTGTTATGTAGAATATAATTAATAATGAAAATAATATTGACGAAATGTTTGACCAATTAAAATTAACATCTGACAATTATATATTTTTCTTGACATTCAAATTATAATTGTTTACATACATTCAATTACATGTAATTAAAATAATGTATGCAATATATTTTGCTAATAATTTTTTTGAATGAAAAATATTTATTGTGTTAAAATATGGTGTACAAAGATTGTTATAAGCAACAAATGCCTGTGTTAGGAGCCTCCGCTCCTCCATTACGTAGATTTGCTAATAATTATGTCGTAAACTTGCATACCACAGTCTGCGGATAAACATGCTGTGTTTATATATTATATTTAAGACCCTATATGACCATCTTTATAGGCAAATTATTCTATTCTATACAATTTGTCCTCAGATCTAGTTATAAATCTAGATTCAGGTCTGAGTATCGTTCTAGAAAACGGACTTTCAACTTCATTTAGGATATCGATTAAACCTCTAAGTTTTAACGATTATGATATTCCTTCTTGAATACTGCATTACGAGAATACCATTTTTGACATTTAATTTATTTTGAAAGATCCAATCTGAACATGTTTTTATTAGAAGAATTGGCTTCCTGATCGTGGTCTTTCGTTGAACTTAATGTAATACTTAACTAAAATAAATACATAAATAATTTTATATTATATTATATTAACTTCTTGACTTTAATTAAATCACTTTCTAATACTAAGGTATAGGAAGTATACAGTTAATTTCGCTAACAAAGCTTTAGGAGATAGTGTACTATGTTGTTAGCATATCTCTTAATAGATTGAAGTTAAAATTTAATATTAAACTTTGACAATAGATGCCATATTTGTTATTTAACTAGCAACAATGGCTGCTCAGAGTTCGGAGTTGCCAGCGCAAATTTACTGTTATAACTTACTATAATGTTGCAAGTTTATTATTTTTCATTTTATGTTCAGTAATTATTGTTAATTGGATTTTCATAAATGGTTGATAAGCCTGACAGATTTTTTTATTGATAAGACACATAACACTTTACACAGTTATCCCAATTAAACGTAGCTTCTAGTATAATTGCTAGGAGGCGGATATACATACAATTCTCATTATAAAAATTGTACAAAATCCAGTCTCGAATCTAATCTCCCAAACGAATGAATGAAAAACGATTTTTTCTTGTTTTTGACTTTAGGAGGTTGTGATTAGACCGAGACTGAAATTTGAACAAATTTTGATTAGGAGAATTGACCTTCTGAGCGTAATCAAATCCTCAATCTAATTTTCCAATAGACTCCAAGAATTTTAAGTTTAGAAAACTTATAATGTAACCTTTATAATTTTAGGTAGGTACACTAATAAATCTAAAACAATTTAGACAAAATTAATTAAATTACGTACGGAAAGTTTGTAAGTCCCAAAATAATGAGTGTCGAATGGAAACTTGTCTGAAGTCTCCATTGTACCGCTGACAATGGATTATTGAGTCGCCATTTTGGGAAATGTATTCTATGTTAATAAAGATGATGAAGCAACTGACACATAAAGGACAACTTTTTATGAACTTATACAGGGAAACGCTTTTGACGATTTCTGTCTTTCCTAGTACTCAAAGCTGAAATGGTTTCTTTGTGACTTTTGATCCCCATATGAAAAGAAAACGATTGGTTGAAAAAAAGAGCTTTTAGCATTATGCCGATGACTACGAATTTTTTTTTTTTTAAAGAATATTAGCAACCGAAATTATCGAAATTACTAATATTCCCTCTAACCCCTCCAACTAAGCTAAATTGCTTGTGCTAGGAGTGGGTTCACGTCGGTAGTGTAATGGCCAGGATTCGAACCCGGGACCTCTCGATCGTAAGGCCGACTCTTTAACCACTAAGCTACCGACGCTTAAATTTTCCAATATCTGCATGTGAATTTGGTTCAAAATATCTCAAAAAGTTAGGAAAGGTCTTCTTAGAACTTTTTTCTGTAACTACAATGGTTAGGGTACCTCCCCTTACTGCCCCGTTTAAAAAATACACCCTGTATAATACGTTAATCCCAGTTGCATCCAAAGCTTCACCTCGAAGTCTGGGGTCTACTTTGCCAGTCTAACTGCGAATTTGGTTAAAATTCGATATTCTCTGTAAAACGACGGCCATCTGACCTCCATAATCCAGTAATTGCTTCGGCAGTACATATACTAAAATTGCAACGATACAGAGAAGACCCCCACAACCCAAAGGCGATATCGAAGCATTATAGTTAGACCAGTTGTTGGACTTTATGTGGATCCAACTGCCTGTACCGACTGCCATATTGCTGTTCGTATGGCAACCGGGACCGACCGATTTCTGCATATAAATATTTGCACTAAGCGGGGATCGAACCCGCACCTCGTACGTAGCGGCTGCGTTCGCTACCACCACGCCACAGAGTCTGTCAACTTATATAATACTAGCTAATACAAATTTTTAGCAACTTGGTATTATTATGTCTTGTTCTGCTCGAACAATTGCGATCAAACAAATGTTTCCATTGATTAGTTTTTGCGGACATCACAAAGAAACAGACAAACGGATAAGAATTAAAAAAAAAATTAACTCAAAAGTTTTTTTAATATAATTTACATCACCAATTTACAGACACGAATTTTATAATAGTATAGATTAAAGTGTGGAGACCATCCTAAACTTAAGGGGCCCAGCAAACCTCATCTGTAAGCTGATACTCCTTCTGATTGGCGGACCAAGAGAGGCAGGTTTTCCTGTCAGGATTGGGAGGTCAACTGGCAGTCGCTCCCGTACAAGCCGATAGAAGCCAAATCACGAAAAAGAGTGCAAAGCAAACCCTGGGCTCTATAGTCACGTTGTGGATGTGATCGGAACTAACGCTATGATAATGATGATTTGTAGGTAAATCTATAAAATATATAATATTATTTTAACTTATTAATGTCAATAATACATCTCTACCTACACTCCTATATCAATCATCCGTAATAATAATAAAAACAGCAGATGAAAAACCAAAGACAACACAACTTCAATATCACAAAAAAAAAACTTCATTCACACATTCTATTTTTAAACCGGCCTCATAAAACGAAGAGGAATATAAGGAAAACCGTTGGTCCCTAACCCGGGTATAAAATGCGAGTACCCGGGTAGGGTAAAGTACTCGCCGAGGTCAACCGGACCTTGGACTTGTATCCTTGGATATGGTTTGTTTACTAACATACGTTTTAACGTCCCCGGCGACCTTCGTACGGATAAATTTTGATGTTTTTCGGATAAGTTCGTTGAAAATGTGAATAGCGGTGTCATATCTTATTTCGATTCTACACTAGCTGTTGTCTGTGGCTTCGCTTGTGTAGAATTTTTAGAACCTATTTCCGAAATAAAAAGTAGTGTTCAGTCGCCAAAGGAGATATGGACCCACTTATTCATATAAAATTGTATGTAAAGATGCAAACATATCTCGTTCGTCTACTGTACCTATTATTTCAGGCTGTAATCTATCCCTGTGCTAAATTTCAGCTAGATCAGTTTAACTGATAGAGTGTGATTGAATAGCAAACATTCAAACATCTTCTCAAACTTATGGTCCTAAATACATAAACATAAACTCACGCCTATTTCCCGAAGGGGTAGGCAGAGGTGCTAGCACCCACATTTCGCCAGTTTATGTTTAGGTCCCAATGTAATAGGTGGCGAGCCTATTGCCATTAACCGGGCACTTATAAACCTGCGATAAATACACACATAATTTCGAAAACCATCGAGAAGTCATTGGTGTGTGCCATGGTAAAACGTCTCAGCAGTCCATTACCCATACCACTAGGCTAGGTCCTAAATATAATGAACATAAAAAGTATTATCCAATTCGGTGCAGTAATTAAGAAGATATCCGCCATTCATACATTTCGGCGAATCATTTTCATCATCAAAAAAAGTATGATTCTCCTGTCTGTCTCGCGTGCTGCAAACATATCAATCAATATTCTTTCATGTTTTGTTCTGTTTTGTTTTGTTTTGTTTATTATTTCCAAATATAATGATTCTTACAACTGGCTTGCGTGTTGCCAACAGATCAATTATATTCTTTTGTGTTTTTTTTTTATTTATTTATCTTTATTTTCTATAGTAAACTGATTTATACTGACTTGGTTTATCTTTTGATAAATATGGTAATGATATAATTTCTTTATTTATTAATATTTGAGATAGTATATTTTGGATTTATAGTAACTTATAATAAGCTAATTTCACCAATACCGCAATGTTGGGACCCTCAGCAAATAAAATTTGTACTGCTGTGAATTAAAGTGCAATGTCAAGTTTAATTTTAAAGTGTGAAACATTGATAAATGTATATTGTTATTAAAGTGTAAAACATGATGAGTCAGTTTAGTTTTTTACAGGTGAAATTTCAGCTATACTTGGTTGGGCAGGTACTACAAGTAGTCTAATGCTTTGGAGACCTAGGTCTGCTATAGTACTTCTTTCTTGATTTTGGCTTTTACGGCAAAATACTGCCACGAAACGCCCAATCAAATCCATAATAAGTGTCCAAAATCGATGGATTTGTAAACTGTAACTTATGACATTCATTTAATATATTTTGTACTAAAACTGCAGCCAAAAGACGCTAACCCATTAATTTATAAATCTTTTTATTTCCTTAAGGTTATCTTTGAATTAACATAATGTCGATAATTTTATTGTTCGGTATTGCCAGCGTTAAATTGTGAATGAGTCAGCCATGGGACAATGCATCACGCTGACTCACCCACCAATCAATGCGAGCTTTACACTAATTCCAAATTTAAATCATTCGGATGTTCGCGTTCTTTGTTTCGAGATGAAATGTTTGTTTTAAAAAAAGAATTGACCTGATTCTTAAAAAATAACGTCATCTTACAAAATGTCTTGTGTTTGAATTTCGAAGGAGAAGTCTAATAAGTATTGACATAATAAAGGACAGATCGATGGAATTCGGATGGTTGAATATTTTGTTAGTCCACTATATCAAAACGGCTAAGCGGATTGAGATGAAATTTGATACAGAGATAGATTATATGTTATGTCTGACATATCACACAGCTTTCCTCTCGTAGCAGGTAATATGACAGTCGCTCGCGTAAAAGTCAATCAGAAAGAATAGGAGACCGTACTCCACGCTCCATAGTTTTAACTTTTTACACATACCGGTTGTAAGGGGAACGCTCCCGAAGCCGAAAGCCCCTGGTAGTACTCCGGGTACACTACATATTGGCATATTTTTTTCTTTCGATATGTACCCGGGACTACAATTATTATAATGTGATTAGTAAAACGATATTTGGTAAAACTATATTAGGCAAAACCATATTAAGTAAAACTATATTTGGTAAAACAATATTTTCCGTGTCGTCACGTTGTCTGCAGTTGACGTGCGTCATGAGAGCGGCATCATGACATATCCGCCACTTGTCCGGCGGATGGCGGTTCAATTTGTTGAATTAAACTACACGCTATGCACAGATTCATTCGTCAACTATTTGGGACGGAAATTTTGTTTGTTTTATAATAACTAGATGGCTTTTTGCAGCTACGTGGGCGAAAGTTTAAAAAAAAAAGACGGGTTGCACTCTGGGAGTGCCGGCAGAAGTGAAAACTTTTCATTCTTGCTTTCTTCGTTATATACATAGAAAAAGATAAAAAGAACATACCATACCATACCATATCTATAATATTGCGCCAATCATAGAACCGATCACTAATTTTCTGCAAATTTTCTGTCAGAAGAAATTAATAAATTACAAAAAGAAAAAATAATCACAAAAAGTTTCAGAAGGCCAGGTTTGAACCCGGTACTATCTGAAACTATAAAGAGTTACAGTCGAAGCGCTAACCGTTAAGCTACGAAGCCATTAATAGTATCTTGTAAAATAGACAGTCTGTACCTAATGTTGTATGACGTCAGTCGTCGGTTACGGTTCAAAGGTCAAGCGATTCTGACGCGAGTTCAACACTTTTTACCCATTGCCGCTAAAGAAGTTTTCATTTCAAAAACTAGAATCCTGTTTCAGGTTTAACTATTGAGTTTAAACTAAATCTACGTAAGTACTATAATCTATTATGTGCCATGAATATAAAGTCAAAAACTCTGTAGGAGATAATATAGACCATACTATTATGGTCTATATTATCTACAGAGTTTATATATTTGTGTATATATATTTATCTATGTACGAAACGTTAAAAAAAAACAAAATAAAGAAACTACACTAACTTATATTTACTTAACTCATAACCGGATTAATAAAATTAGGTACATTAAATACAAACACCCAAACATTAACTTAGAAGACACATCTATTCCGCAACAATTTTTATACTTAAAATCCACAAACATATTATTATATTATACCTTCTAACAAATACAAAAAGGTATATCACAAAATTAAAAACAAAATATAGAATCTGTCGGATATATTCAATTTAAAAAAAAGCATTCCTTCCACGTTTAAAATTTGACCGTAAAAGCAAACATTAGTGCCGCTACTCGCCGCAAAAGCGCTGCCGTCTACGCGTTCTAGCAACTATAATGCGTACCGCGTCACTGCGCTGTGATTGCACTGAATTGAGCTTCCGTCGCCGACAGGATAAAAAAACCCGGCCGTGTCCTCGCCGGCATTAAACAATAGCCAATCGCGATCCGTGTACAGCTTTAGGATAAGGACACACTGGGCGCAAAATAAGTTTCGTGAAAAATATTCAAAAAATACATTGGCTGTTTTAAGTAGGTATAGACCAACGATTAGTTAAAATAGCTGAACTTAGCACTACGGTTGTCACTATTAAACACATACTGTATTATTGCAAATCAAAAGCAATGGCAGTATTAAAGGGACGGTGGCGGCCTCTTTCAGTTCACCTCGCCTGATGGTAAGCTATCAGGAAAGAGGGTCCCCATTCTGTAATGGGCGTGTGTCTGTACACATGTTACAATAGTGGCACTCAGCTTGACTGACTCTTTTCGCTTTTTAAGCTTTTTTACGCCCCGCTTAAAGGACTGCTTTAGAAAATATCAGAGGCTCAACCCGCGTGGATGTTAATTATGACAGCCAAAAGTAAAAAAAAAAACAGTTTTACATTAGCACGCCACTATTTATTTTCCAAAAGACATAACATTTCGGAAGGAATTGAAAACGGGGGAATCGCGATTAACCCACATTTTGAAAGTATGAGTGTGTCGCCAGTTGCCCCGTTTTCGATATGTGGAGCTGCTTAAATCGGTGTCGCGTCGAGCGAGTCAATTTTGATTGGCGACTGATTGAATTGTCGGACGAGCTGTGCACAACGTGGTCGGTTTGTCACGTTTACTCAACAGTGGCTTGTTTAACTCGCGTAAATCAATACAGTTCTTTTTTCTAGAAGTCTCTTCGCGATAGCAATATCTGGAACTAGATGTTCATGTTTTATCAAACCGATATAAAATCCACAACACTAATAATTATTCTTACAGAAGTGGACAACTTAAAATGCCAAACAATAAGCAAATTACCAAATGGTATTTTTTATGCCAAAATCTGTATTGTTCCTGGAGTTCTACCAGGTACTTCCTGCTTCGAAAGTGTTTCCCTAACACCATGTATAACCAAAAAAACAACGCTTTGTCCTTTAAAACCTCACATATATATTATGATGTTATTTCACATGGAAGATTTTTACAAGGTCGGCCCCTGGTGTGCTTTTCCACCACCTAAGTGGCAGACAAAATTTCAGTCAGCTTAACCTAGAAGCGGTCATATTTGCAGCAATGCAGTCTTAACTATAAGTATCATCACATTCTCAATCTCACATCATGAATAAGGTCCATATTAACCCCTTTCAGCCACTAACCCAATCTATTCTCAATAATACATCCAATTAAAACTTTTATTTAACCCTAACCCTTAAATGCAGGTGACAATAAGCCTTTAATACAATCTAGCTTACCTACAGACAGGGGAGGGTGTTTTCTGACCAATTTGCGAGCCAGGGGAGAGTGTTTCTGACCAATTTACCCTGTTCTAACCCCTTTGCTACCCTCAGGTATGTGATCGAAACCTGTTAAGTAGGGCTTTTAGCGTTCTATAGGGGAGTAATGGAATGATTTGACACCATAATACTTATTGTTGGCATTGGTAGACATGCTGCAAGGTCTGTGTTTGGGGAAATCATGTTCTTATTGTTTGAAATACAATATTTATTAAGGCATCTCTGTATATAATTCGAAAATGGCTAAGGAAGGCGTCGGATTCACAATCGACATGCCAAAGGTAAAAACGCCGACTGTTAGGTAGACACTACATGAACCTACTTCTAACACAAGCAAATTAGTTTGTCTGATGGGGTTGGTAATGTTTCTAGTTTCTTTTTTTTATAAATACTTCTATATTCAAAACCACCGCAGTACCTAGTCAGAGCATAATAGATATATAATATTTAAAAAAATAAATGTTTCAATTCATTTTTTTTTAAATTTATGGGTATATTATATTGATATACTTTTCTCATTACTTCTACTTACTTAATGTTCGTATAATCTACAATAAATAATTTCACACTTAGTACAAAAGTTACCTTTGCCTTAAACATAAACATTCTTTCAAATTTTCCTTATATTTATTTGACCTCCACGATACCATATATGGAACAAAGGGTCAAGTTTTCATATTCACCTCTGATTAAATTTACTCGAGTGTAAAATTAGTTTGCAGATGTCGTCGGGACGTCCACCGTATAAAATTTATTAGTGAACTTTCCTATACAATGTAATTGTTACACTAGGAGTTAGCTGACTTTCGCCATTGTTCTAAATTTAATTTAGGAAAGAATAAAGGAAAACTAAAAGTTCAGTTATAATATTATCATAGATTAGAATGATTTATTTTGTTTAATAAACTTGTTAATTTATGTTTGTAGTTCATTGTTTTGAAGGTACTAGATATATAAAGGAACTTTTTCTTTTGACCGAGATATGCACTTACTACGTAGCAATAGTTTGTACCAGATTTTTTTTTTCCATTAAATTATTTTCCTTTCCACCAGTTGAAAACAAAATGTGACTTACGCTTACCATCAGAAAAACTATACGTTCATTTGCATCTTTAACAGGGAATAGCCAATTTCTTTTTCCAGTTATCAAAGTATGTATCTTATTAATTGTTATTATCTTCAAACTTATGAATACAAACTATATTTTAAGTTTTACGCCAGTTACAATGTGTGGTTAAATTTTACTTCTCCATAAATAACAACTTTTTACAGAATATAAATAGCACAATAAAATTATGATAGAATCCAAAAATCGGTATCCTAAAAGTATTGCCAAAAAAAATCTCCAGAAACTCAAAAGGTGACTCAAGAAATCGGGCCTGAATAAAGCAATTCAAAAGTAATCTCTATTTAAAACAATATTTACGTACGACGAGGCGAAGAAAGTCAACAGTCGATATCGTCGCGTTGAATCGAATTCTGATTCAAATAAAACCGCTGAATCGCAGCAGACACGCCAAATCACCACTTTGAGGCGCATATCGCCTATTTCAAATTCACTTAGGCTCATTTTCGACGAATTTTTATTTCATCGCAATTTTCAACCTTTAAAGTACCATCAAACTTTTTATATGCCTGGAGTTAACAAATATTTTTAAACTAATTTAATTTAATATGCAACAAATGCTAAATGATAAAAACGAAAGAGCACTTACAAAGGCGTAGTTCCGCAAATTAGATTGCATGCCATCTGTCGTGGACTAGCGACACTAAACACTGGCCCATTGTAATTTACTAACGGTCTGCAAAAAACGAACATACCAAACGAAACAAAAGATATTCCAATTAGCCTCGTTATTTTTACTGTACAGATTAACGTTCGAGATTATCTTCTGCCTTTATTATCTTCGGCGATGGTACGCACCTGCCTTTTAACCGATTTTAAATAACTGCCATTTCCATCCATCATGTCGGCACAATTTCAATGGACGGATGTCTTGAGGAATTATTATTATTTTTAACATTAATACGTATGTATATTATACAATTAGGTTAGCGTATATTCCACCTGTTAGATATTTGTACGTAAATAGGCAAAACAAAATTGTTCAAAACCTTGAAGTAAACCGTTATAACGAATTCTATCGTGACTTACTTTGTGATATTTTAATATTTGCACCGTGTTCGACGTTTGTAGACTTTCGATTTAATAAATCCCCTAGTCTCTAATTTGTTCGGCTATTATTGAAAATTACTGACTCATTTCTTTTAGATATGCAAGTGAAAAAATACTAAAATACAAAAAAATACGACACTGAATTTAATAAATATTACCTCGATTTTCTTTTTAATTATACTATATCCAACGTCTCCTTAACCATTGCCCCTAAGGAGCATACAATAATTTTTAGTAGTAAAATACAATAGTTTTTAGTAGATAACGGTTTTTGCATAAACTTTTGACAATACCATAAATTAATTTATTTTTGCTCTTCTCACTGACTGTATCTGTGTTCAATTTAAATCCTTAAATATTTTCTTGTTATTACTTCTCATGAGATTGCAGCAATTATGTACATACTTTCAAAATTTAGACCGTTTCAGCCTGATTCTGTAAAGCAGCTTACAATTGTATGAAATTACGAATTCATGTTTATGGCATAACTTGGAATTTGCACGTACCCAAAGCCCTCAAGCCACACATGCGACACCCGAATCCTTTACGTTCAGAAATTCTCAAACGTGAGTCGTCAATGGGGCAATCAAGCATTGCGTGTACGACACGACCTGCCTCAATACGCGGCCGAGACGCCACCCACGGTAGTAACTCGTAGTATGGTGCTGCTGTGTGATCTTCCAAGAGCAAGTAATTTGTTTATTTACGATGCAAAAGTATCTTAGCGAGGGGCGGGACGTCTCAAGAAAGATTTACGTTCCTATTTTTATTATTAGCTACAATAAATTGAATAGTTATGGATTTCTGAATCTATTTAAACTACGTAAATAAGGTTTCCAATTTACTTATTTCATTTAATAAGAAGAAAGTCAACAAAATAAGGACAAAGCAAAAACGGCAAAACAATTCAATGAAATATATCCAAATACGTTTAAATCTCACATTGTCATTCGCCCCTGTATATAAACGCACGAACCGATAGGAGTATATCGTTTCGTATTTTTGGTCCTATAGTACACGAACTTATTGCCCTCAATCAGGAAGTTTTTCATGAGATAATAATGCTTACGGTCGGATGAAGAATAGACGTCTTGCACAACACCCGCGTGATGTGATGCGTGTCCTTGTATTCTACTTGCTTTAAAAATATGTACTAGTATAATGTATGTTTGAAATTCACAATTCCTTATAAACTAGACCAAACGCAATTTATATTACAATCTAGATGATACGCGAATTATTCTACAAGTCAGTGAGCCATTACTTAAAAGATTAAAAAAAAATTGTATCCATCAATATCAATGAAGAAATGCAAATTTAAATAGAAAAAGACAAACATACAATCGAATTAAAACGACAATCGTACTTTGATAACTTAATTCAAAAATAAATGTATCAATACCAATCACAATGAATATAAAATACGTATCCAAACGAATGAATTAATCAATTAAATTTATGAGCGATCCAGTGAAAACAGATGTTTCAACAGATCGCATCGCAAAGGTGGTAGCCGATTCTAATTTGAAATTAGTTAATTAATATATTGTATGACGTGCGATGATGGTACATGATAATTAAAATATAACGGTGGCATTATTTATCGGTTCTTTCCGCATTTTTTGAATTTGTTACAGTGCGTAACTTTATATAATTATAACTTCCTTCCTTTCCAATTAAACCTTTCGATGTTGAAATTATTTTTGCCAATTTTGGAGTAATTTCATTGCTTATATTAAATTTAAGAAATAAATATCGAAAATGAAACGATACACATAAAAAGTTCAGGAGTTTCCATTAAAATATTAGTAGTACCTAGGTATGTATTTATATTCAGGGAGAATTTATGAAATAATGATCATTTTATTCTTATTTTTATTAATATTTATTTGGCATAAACGTCCTTACCATTAATAGGATATATAACTATATTATTACTTTCTATATTAATCTAAGACACTCACCACATTCACATAACTATTAATATGCAAAAAGCAATATCATTCATATTTTAATTTTAATTTTTTCATCACAAACGCACTTACAAGCAATAATGCAGCTGTTTCTCATGAAACCCATCCTAATGTTTATTCATCTAATCTTTCGGAACGAAAAATAAGCCAGGACCTGTTTGTTCACAAGGATAATTACAATCCCGCGATTTAAATAAGAATAGGTAAAGTTAGAAAGAGAGGAATAGTTAGAGGAGTACAGCGATAGAACAAATGTCGTGTTCGTTCTAACACAAAAACAGGAGTAACGAACTAAAACGCCAGGTGTGACGCGATGCCATGTGCTCGCTCAGTAACAGAAAGTTTATTTATTTATTCGTATGGCCTCAGTCGAAGTTAACCTATTTAATTAGTGTAGCTAGGAAACGAAAAAGCTCGTTAGGCGTCTGCCTGTTAGCAATGGCAGTTTTCATGTGTAGGACATTATTAATTTTTAATCAAGTATCGATAGGTATTATAGATATATGAAACGCTTTTTTTAATCGAGTATGAACCAGTGAAATATCGGTATTTTCTGGTTGCAGGTGATAAGATAATTATTACCTAATAAAAAAGTTATTCATGCACAATTCTTCGTGGTCTATACATAAGGATATCTAAACTTTTGTAAATGATAATCTGATAAGTTTTATACTAAGGTACTTTAGTAAGTGCATAAATTAAACAGAAATATCTGATTTTATCTAATGTTATCACAGATTACAACATTCGTGCAAATTTAAAGATATAATACTTCATTAAATAAGAACAACCAGTAAAATAATGATAAATTAATAATAGCTATTTTGGATACATCTATCAAAAGGATGCAATTTTGCTAGAGCGCCATCTAGCGGTGAATAGCTAAACTACAACAAA
The DNA here is from genome assembly GCA_949126895.1 of Eilema caniola. Classification (NCBI taxonomy): domain Eukaryota; kingdom Metazoa; phylum Arthropoda; class Insecta; order Lepidoptera; family Erebidae; genus Eilema; species Eilema caniola. Next base: position 24,425,138 of record OX421467.1, read on the forward strand.
CTTCGCTTTACAAGTCCACCGTGACATACTTGATTATAGTTCTTACATTTTCCGATAGATGGCGCTATCACAATAAATGACTACATTTATTATTAAAAACGACTAGTAAGAATTTTGATTTCCTTAAAGATTTCAATAATGGAAAAAAATAATGTTTTCCAATAAAAGATAACGTTTTCATACTAAAACACTAATCTGTCGCCATCTAACCTTGACTCCATTGCATGTTTGTTCTATTCATTTTTCCCTAATTTTGTGTTAACGTTTCCTTTATTTTTACTTACTTTATTTTTGCTTTATGTTAAGTCTGTGGTGTGTCTGTGTTGTTATAGCTTATTTTGGCTCCGGACGGGACGTTGCAGACGGTGAAGAGCGAGTCTCGACGCGGCCGCGGCAGGGGGCGCTCGACATCTACACCCGTGAGTACACACCTTACTTTTCTTATCTTTTCTTTTTGTTTTGTTTTTATTTTTCATTTCTTTCATGTCATGTATACCCCTACCTTTGTGGTGACTAATTATTAACACCGTCATGATTAACCAAATAATAATGAAATTAAAAATGTTTGTGTTCAAATCAATTAACTAGTTCGGATAGAAGTTAATATTTGATACGGATATGCCAACTCCAATGACTTAAACCGACTTAAAAAAATGCGGTTTTCAATGGGATAGTTTTCTATGTTGCCATGGCAATCATGAATAGGCGGGACGAACAAATTAAATTGTATAAATAATAATGTAATAAATTAAGAAAACAAGTCCTCTCCTTTTCCGTCCTTTTCATTATTAGATAAGAGTTTTCGTACTAGACAATCCATCCATGAGAAAACGACGACGTATCAGAAAAAATCTTTATTTCCTATTAGCTACCCCACTTAAGTTAAAGGAGAAAAATGTCAGACCTAGTAACGAACACTGAATCAAAATTGTCATGACCTATAGCATGGTCAGGCTTTCACCTCGGAGCCCTGGAACTACATATTCTCCTTCCTTAGATTTACCTAATGGAGCTATAGAAGTGACTACCACTGGCATCCCAATCCCGGCAAGACAGGTGTGCCAAAACCTCGTTGTGAGATTAGCTTGAATCCGAGGATCTTGGTTGGGTTTCCTCCATAAAACTGAAATTTTAACAGATCGATACCAGTATTCGTGACGTGTGACGCATCGCGTCAGGGTGACCGCCCACAAATGCCACCTTTACGTAACAGCCATAAATCAAATACGAACAAAAACCAGGCCACTCTCGCTTTCAAAGCGAAATATCCGAATATACGAATAAAGTAACCCCGTTCGGTTCACGGCCACTCAGCAGCCATGTAAACAAACCCCATTCACCGAGATTAACGCGGGTTCACGCGACAACATGCTACATATTGTTTACATTGCGATTTCAGTACTGTAGTTTCACGATACTTTTTGTTGAAAACAAGTAATGTGTATCGTTGTTTGCGTGTAGTGCGGCTGTTTTGAGTTTTTACAAATGCCCGCGGGTCCACCTGTTCATTCACCAAATCGAGTGGGCTGCGGATTGGAAATTAATTGAAAGATTGCGCCGCAAGCTATTTTCATGTCATTCAACTGTTTATTCGAGTTTATTTCGTGAATTTGTTTAGTTCTCATTATTGACATTGCCAATGGGTCAGTCCATAAATGGAACGAGAGATTTGTTACCGCCCACATAATCTAGGTAGGTATATTTTGTTCCGTCTCATAGTTCAGTCTGTTACCATCAACTGGATACTTTTTCGTAGCTTGTTTACTTTTGAATGGCAGATAACCGTATGCTTTAGACAACATAGACATCATGCAATGTTGCCCTGGGCGTCAGCCTTCCGTAGTTTTAGCCAATTCAGCTACCTCATACTACTGATCAAAGTGAAATATGTGACGATGTTTGTTACTCCATCAGAGCCTAACAGCTGAAATGTTTCACGGGGATCGGTATTTTTTACTTCGCCACACTCTAAGAATATTATAAACCTGAGAAGGTTATTTATTTTCTATTAACTCGGATCTATATAAAACATTTTACTTCAAGTAGCTTAGTGGTTATGGAATACGCCTTACGATCGAGAGGTCCCAGGTTCGAATCCTGGCCATTACACTACCGACGTGAACCCACTTCTAGCAAAAGCAATTTAGCTTAATTGGAGGGGTTAGAGGGAATATTAGTAATTTCGATAATTTCGGTTGCTAATATTCTTAAAAAAAAAAAGATCCAACTCGGACAATCGAGTGGTATGGCATTAATTAGGAGGTGCTTATGTTCAACAGTGAACTGCAATAGACTAATTGATTGATTGTAGTTCTAATGAATGTATCCCCCCCATCTTGAGAACTATGCATCACTGTTAAGCGAAGTTTTTAAGCCATTTCTCCATTTCTCATTTCTCTAATGGAATGACGTCACACTGGGCCAAGTCTTACAAGAATGCACTCTTAGATAATACTGCATTTAATTAGCTAAAGTGCTACAAACTCGAAAGAACTACTAATCCATTACCCTATTTAACTTTAAAAAGGTTTAGACACAGAAATATGTCAAAAACACTTTCTTTATGTTCGTCACATTTGATAAGTTATACTCTGGCGCAAATAATGATATAAACTCAAAATTATGGTAGCACCAATGTTTCCATGAAATGGTGTTAATAAGAACTACGGTTAACGCTGTCGATTACATACTTTTTTATTGTAAATGAAATAAAATTTAGCACAATTTGACTTTATTGAAGAGAAAATGGCGGCCTCCTTCAGCTCATAGTATGGTTCTAGTCAAGCTATGGCACAATTTTTATCTAAACGGTTTATTTTTCATAAAAGTCATTTTCTACATTTCTTACTATAAGTGTCTAGGTATATTACTTCTAAAATAAAAAGCCTACCTACACTGCCTACACATTAAGTTTCTAAAGATTATGAAAGTCACAAATATGTCGGCATTTCGACACGTCATCAATCAACTGAGCTGTCAACAGCATCCATTAATTTGACAGTGACAGCTAGGCTTTTACGCCAGTCCGGTACCGAAACAATAGAAGAACAAAAAGATTGCATGCCATTATTTTGTCTATGCACGTCATCCACCAGTCAAGGCTTTGAAACTTTTTTTTAATGTTGCCAATATAGATATTAGATGGTAACTGTTGACGGCGAACGGTCTTTCTTTTTTTTGTGCAAGAACTCCTGTTTCAGTTCAGGACAGTCAAAACCGCTCGGTATGTCTGAAACCGCACCATCCTGGGCCTGCTTCTGATTGGGTGTGGTCATTGGTAACCACGATCCCTTATCATGCTATCAACTGTTTACGAACCCTATAAGTTACAGGAATCCTTTATTCAGATAGAGTTTCTTAACATTTAATATCAATTTCCACGGGCAAGAAATTGAACCCAGATTTTAGTCCACAGGAGTCGAACATAGCTCTTATATTTGTACCAGTAATCTTTCGATCGTAAAGTGTAAGGTACTTAACCACTAAACTACAAACGCTTCCTATTCAACTTTTAGTACTACAAATTAAAAGTTTATTGTACACTAGCTGACCCGGCGAACTTCGTACCTCCAATATTTTTTCCGCCCGCGTGGCGTCAGATCCCGTTCCCGCTGCACCCTCTACTATATTAAACATGTATTATACATATAAACATTCCTCTTGAATCACTCTATCTATTAAAGGAAACCGCATCAAAATCTGTTGCGTAGTTTTAAAGATTTAAGCATACAAAGGGATTTAGGGACAGAGAAAGCGACTTTGTTTTATAATAGGTATGTAGTGAAATTAAAAGTTGATGAGACCTAATTTCCGTTTTCGATTAGGTTACCAAAGCAAACCGCAGAATATATTGAACGATAGAAACAAATCAGTACCAACCAACGATGCAAAACTAATAGGTACGTATCTAAATCGTACGTTCAATTCGGAAATAAATTGAAATTCGACGTAATGAAGACGGGACGCATAAAGGCTGCAGACGGACCAATTTCGCGGCCGCCATCTTGCCGTAGCCATGGCAACGAGACTGCGCCCCCTCCACCGCCATCCGCGCACCGCACCGCACCCCCCTTCGCCCCGCCGCTTGCACTTGCGTTGCACTTCCGAAAGGCTAGACTAGTTGGTAGGTACATAGGTAGAACTTAGATTGTTATGGATTGTGGAGTTGTAGATTCAATTCGATTATTATTAATGAGAGGTAGTTGTGTTCTTGGTTTTGTAAATTAAGCATAGTGCAATTATGTAGGTTGATGGTCCCTGTGGCTCTGCCTGCATGGAATATTGAAATACGTAGTTGTTAAGAAAAGATGCTGAGTTTACCAATGTGTTGCGAATTTCCTTGTGCTGTCTTGGGTCATCAGCTGCCAATGGTGAAATTGCCACTGGCATATCCAGGGCCATCTGGGGGACAACGGTGTCCCCATTTTGCCCCGGATAGAGAGAGGTGTGCATTGTTCTGCCTTGACCTGCTTCTGCTAGGATGACGAACGGATCCACCTGTCAACCCCCAGGCCCGTGCTCATGGAGGACGGAGGTCATTGAGCGACCTCCGTCGACCAAGTCACCTCCGCACATTGCAAGATTCTCGGGTTGGGTTAGACCTGAGTAATTCGTAACAGGTTTTTCGTGAACCTTCTTACGAATGTGTCATGACCCTAACTCTCAATCGACCTACCGACACCCATGAGAAAAGATGCAATTGACCTTGTGTTCATCGCCAGAAACCGATTGGAGTTATTGTTTTTCAAATTAATTGAATATTTTCACTATATTTCTTTTATGTTGTAGTTTTCAGTTTATCGAACTATTTCAAAGTATGTAATCGACTTCCAAAATATACTTCTACACGATTATAATCTACTTATTAAGGTTAACTACTCGCAGGTATATTTTCTTCAATTCAGCTTTAAAATTTCTTCGATGAGAGAGTCGCCCTCTCAACGCATTCATTTTTTAATTCGCATAGAATACTGAGTGGCTCTTGGTGAAATAACCAATCGAGCCTACTTTTAGACATGGCAAACATGATTGAATTAATCTTGTTTCTTTGTCTTTTCGTTTTTTTGCATTGATTGATTGTATTAAAGGAGAAACTATTTTTGCTATCTATACAATTATATCGGCTACCGACAACCGTCCACCTGCACAGATCACCTGGGTGTACCGTGGTAAAAAATAATTACAACGGTAGTCATAATAGTCAACTGCAAGGGAAGGAAAAAATAGAGAAAACGCAAGAAGAGGAACAAAATTTATGCATTAATACGTTGGTGATTTCCACACACTTAAGCGAGGATCGTTACGAAATGGTCTACTGAATTATTGCAAAATTAAGTGAAATTTTTAAATAGGTAGGTCACATATCCCTATATTCCTCTTAAAGTACATAAGAGTTTTGTGGAATACACAATTTTAAAAGTCTAATGCAGCGGTTTAATCTTATTTAAATTAATGTCTTTTTGTTTGTTTTTGACTTCCGTGTATGTCATTGGCCGTACCGTTTATCCAATTACGATGAAACTTTATGAAATTTAAAGCTTGCTGTCTGCACAGCGTGGACATTAAAGGGATCATTCGAACCTGGTTGGTTGCGCCGCCCTGCATTTGGTTGGCAGGCAAACTGACAGGAATCAGCTAGTTACTGAAAATAACTTAGTAAAACATCACAATTTACTGGCACAAGTTACTTTTATGTGCTGAAACTTCATAATTTTTTTACCGGTTACATTTTGATTACTAAGAAGTACACCAGTAAAAACAAAAAAAAATTCAACAAATTGCTACGTTTAACTTAAAACTTATTTCTCTATAATATATCTGCTTTATTTTCTAGTCTAAGTCTGCGACGCGAATATCGACGCTAGAGTCAGCTTCCGAATTATAAACTCGGGCGAAATTTGCACAGAGCACTTTGTAATTGCAAATTTACTTGCAGCGCGCATGCGTCATACGACGATCAATACGCCAAGACTTTAATATTGTTTTTTCTTAATACAATAACAGTTTGCGCGCCAAATCGTCAAAAGTGAGGTTATTTTCAAAATTAGAACTGAAGAAAAAATAACATGGTTTCGTTCGGAAATAGAGCAGATTTTGTTATAGAATATATTAGGTAGGTATACGGAACACGGAGGAGGGACCAGAGATGGGGTGGTGCGCTCCTATTGGATAGTTACTCTAAACTATTGCTCGAAAGTTTCATTAATGCATTCTATTACCTCGTTTATGCAATATTAGGTATTAAATTGCTTTGCAGAATGTGTAATTTAATATGAAAGTTGTGTTTTCATAGGAATATTTCTGCTCTTAAGTAAGTATAATATAATTTCAAAACGTTATGATTTGTAAATTTTGTTAGATTTTAATGATGGATTCAGAAAATAGCTGTAACAAATTCTGTCGATTGTAACTTTAGCTTAAATTTTGCAGACGTTTCTTATATTATATTTAACGCACGCGTCTCGTAATTTCCGGGTGATATTTGAAAATTTCATAACTTTTCATACTGTTTCAATGTTATAAAGAGTCGTTAAATATTTTATTCGGGCCGCAGTTGGTGCGAAATTGCTCCTTTTGATTACAGCTCCCGGGAAACAGCGTTGTACTGTTACAATTGATTTTGTAAATATATAACAACAAATTGTTAAAGTAAAAGTGTGTTATAGTATGAATAAACTTTGTTTACTTGTGCCAATTTCAGAAAAATACGAGTTTTAAAGTTTTGTTATTTAAAACTTTGCTTTTTGATTTACGTCACCTTGTAACTCAAAGTTTTGTATAAGCGTGTCCTAAAATATAAACCAGGAACAATATAAACGAGTGATATGCCAGAGGCTACCTCATCACCGGCAACTGAACCCCCGACACGGCCGTGCGGTTTTGGTCGGTAGAAATCCAACATAACCACCCCCACTAGCTCCAAGGCGACAGTATTAAACAAGGTAAAAATACTATTATTCATAATAATTATCAGGCTTTCACCTTGGAGGCCAGGTTCTGTAATTCCTTCTTCTCAGTTAATGAGTAGGTATAGCGACTTATACGTAGGTTATGTTAGGTAGGTAGGTTAGTTTAGGTTAACATGGGCTTCGAAAATAATAAACAAATGTTTTATTAATAATATGTAACACAAATGCTATATCCGGAATATTAAAAATCCGCAGTCAATTAACTCAAGACAAACTTTAAACTAAAAAAAAACATCACAACAATAGGGCATTGTAGCCTTCAGTGTTGCCGGTTTAGCGACTTTGTCGCTAGATCTAGCGGATTTTGATTGAGTTTAGAGACTATTTATTACCATCTAGCGACTTATTTTTTTTTTAGCGACTTATAGCGACTTTTTGTACTAAAAGCTGAGACTAACTTAAATTAGAAGAAATTAATCTTTTTTTTGTAATTACAAAAATATTTTAGTGAAAATCAAAATGTAGTTAATAGCAACACCACTAATTTAGACGGTTTCTTGGTAAATCCCCTACTAGAGTCATGTTCAATCTAGAGGTCTTAGATATCGGTTTATTTGCCATTAATTCATAACCATTGTATAAAGAAAGATATGAGAACTATTAGCAAAACTTTAAACGTTGAAACAAATAATCCAATCCATTGCTGAGCTCGCTATTGAACTTGGTTTAAAGGAAGACAGCATTGAAAACATCTTAAAACAATGGCACAGCATTAATTTTGTTAAATGGGATATAAGTACACATACAGATACTGTAGGATTTTGGGCCCAGGTATTAAAATATAAGGACGCTGCAGGTTTTAATACCTACAAAGATTTAGCCGATTTAGCTATGACAGTCTTGTCGTTACCACATTCCAACGCAGAAGTGGAACGATTGTTCAGTCAAATGAATATAGTGCAAAACAAATTGAGAAACAGACTAACTTCAACCACTTTGAATTCCATTCTTATTAAAAGGAATCAACTTAAAATTTTAAAGCAAAATTGTTAGCTATGTTCTACCAGATGATGTCCTGGCGAAGATTACAACAACCTTTAAAAAACCAACTGCTTCAGTACCACCTTCCACGTCGGCTTCTTTAGTGGAACCATCAACTTCTGCTGATTCAAGACGGTTGGAAGTTGACGAAGTCGAAGATGACACAATAGATGACGAAATTTTTGATTGCTTGAACCTTTAATTTTCATATTTCTTTTCTTTTTTCTGATGTATATATAATAAATGCGTGATTATACAAATTTGCATTAATTTATAACACATTTCTTACCACTGAATAAATTGAAATACTTAGCGACTTCTAGCGGATTTTTTAAATCCAGTTTTTTCCATATCTAGGGACTTTTTCGTCGACATCTGGTGACTTTATTTTATTTGAAACGGCAACACTGGTAGCCTTGTGTCTGCTCTGCAGTCTGCACTCACACACGCTCGGATACACACACGAAATGATCACAAAAGCTGTACTATAGTTCGTGTGTTAGTTTAGTACACAGCTTGCATTCTCTTCTATCTTACTAACGAACCAATATTCTGAATGCTTTCGCCTGGCGTTTTAAACGTTGGTCTATGTCTTGGAATTTTTTTTGATAAGCAGTTTTTTAGTAACGTAAATTGTTTCAGCCTTTAATGTTAAGATGTTGTTGCATTTGTATTTAGTTAAAATATTTAAAAAATATAGTTACACGGGTAAAATGGATTTGTAAAATCTGATAATGTAATTCTTACAAAATTCATTTACACAATGGTTATACAAATTATTATGTAAATACTTTAACTAAAAAGTAGAAAATACTAACTAAGCCGTGACACTTGAACTGTGACGTAATCTTTTTTTTCTAACCTACCAGTTTTGAAAATATGCATAGAAGTTTCTAGTTACGAATAAAATAATCTTGAAAATTCAGAAAGAATTATATTGAAAAGATAGCGTCAGATATCTTGTAAAACGCCTTCGAATTGGATAAATCCAATAGAACATGCTATTACATTTTTATAGCGCCATTCTAAAGAAAAGGCATTCCGTTCCCTCCACAATCTGCTTTTCTTTAATCCAAATTTTTATTTCAAACTTTTCCGAACGGAACAGGTTTTCTTTTTTTTTATTAATTTACTGGCCGGTTGCATTGGGCTCACCGCCTTTTTTAATTAAAAATATTGAAAGAGCTTGTTATGGTATGAACTGACTTTTATAATGAAAGATAGTTAGAAAAATTTTATGTTATTGATTGGTTGTTTGATTTTTTATACAACTTTTCTATTATTAATAAAATAGGTACTCTGAGTTACATAGAGTTATATTAGAACCCACATATCGGTTACTGGTTTAATTTAAGGTTAAATAATACTAAATCGTAATATTAATTTACCGCTCGGGATAGCATCTTTTTTTATCTAGGTACGAAATCGATTATGCATGGTGAATGTAGACAGACATAATATATATATATTATATAAAAGAATATCGCAGCCATAAAAACCTCGTGCTGTGTTCCCGGCGGTGAGTAGGGTAGCCAGAGCTCACTGGAGAGTTTTTGTGCTGTCAGTGGGAAGACCAAAGGCTATTTTTTCTGCTTTGTCTTCAACACTGACGGTACAGAAACTCTGTGTTTACAGGGTCGACCGCACGAGTGAAACTCTCCTGGTGATGCACACGTTCATAGGCGACGGTAACTACTTTCCATCAAGTGAACCGTGTGCATGTTTGCGACCTCAGTGGTATAAAAAGGAACTAAAAAACCATGGTACGTTAACACGAACGAAGTCCCGGGTAATTGCTAATAGGTAAAACATAAAGTACCTACATGAAATGTAAATGAAATCATACAAATTGCTCTGAAATGGAATATGTGCCTAGTCTTCGAGAAATATGGAAATTTTCTCCCCCGTTTTAAATTAAATTAATAATGGCCCGTTTCCACCCGTATAGGCATAAATTAAGTGAAATTCTCGAAATGATTTGAATATTAATTAGAATAGTTATTTGTTTTGATTACATTATGCCTACTATGTTTTTAGTGAAGTTGGGTAGTCAATAATATTTTGCTAATGTCTAGACTTTAGCAGAATAATAGACTTTCATGGCAAACTCTATTAAATAGAAGCGGTTATTGAAATAAAACCAGTTTTATCGAATTTATTTAGTACTCTTTACATCTAGCCCAACATCTCGGCAACTTTTTAGTGGTTTCCATAAATGAGAGGGCTCTCAATTGAGCTGTATTTATTTAGATTTGTGACCGCGCATATTGGGAGAAGCTTATGTCCAGCAGTAGACTACAGTGGGCTAATTGATTGATACCACGGAACTCCGTCATTTATGATCTAATCAATACGGCTTGTGAGGTAATGAATTATGTTTGACATAGTAGGTCAAACACAAACCCTGACAGGACCAGGAAAACCTTTGCCAGAGTCTGGTCCGCTAATCAGCAGGTGTACCGACTTGTACGTTAGATTGGCACTAACAAAACACTAAGCAAATGTTTGTGAATAGACCAAAAAAAAATGCCCGCTGGTTTTCTTGCCGGAGTCTTCTCAGGCGGTCCGCGTTTCGAACCGGTCCATTTGCTAAACTAGTCGAGATTTTATTTTAAATCTGACGTTTTGTATGTGCCGTTCTAATAGTTTATACAGAATAAATTATTTTTTACTGTGACTTTGACTGAGGTCATGTTTGGTATTTAAGTCCGAAAAAGTAATATACTTTTTTTTATTTAAAAGTAGAAGGGTTCGTTTTAAGGAGAAAGTATCATTAGAAGTAAGTTGATTTCGACTTACAAGCTTTATTGCCATAAATATTAACAAAAAAGTATTGAAAAATACGACAGCATCCTAAAACAACACTCAACGAAGCGGTATATTCATGTTAACTCGAAATAAAGCTGTATTTGCACCAACCGTATTGAAATAGTGCTTGCCACAGAACGATCCCGCAACCACTTAACCCCAGATCCCGGGAATCCCACGGGTTGTCACGTACCGGATCGCGCGTACCATGAAATGTTGCGAGAAGTGCGCAACAAGTGAATCGATGTGACTTTTGAACTCGTTAATAAGGCATGTGACACCCTTCACGATTAAGGATGGGAATACGTCGTTCGGGGATGGAATTAATAAAGCATGTGTTCATTGGAAGTGATGATCATCGGGTTGATAATAAGACGTTCTCATTATGCTCATCATAATATTAGGTATGTGCTGTTAGTATAGAATTTTCTGTGCTGCCAAAGCTACGAAAAATGCATTCCCTACATAATTCATCAATCTTTTTGTACCCACTTGCATGTTTCTTTCATCGTATAATCCTAGCTTCCAGTTCATAACCTTTCAAGAAATTTGAACAAATGTCTTTCTTTTTATTAGAAATTTTAGTCAGAAAAGTCAAGCCGGTGACTAGTTCCGTTCTATTGAGAATACTTTAGCCATGTGGGCTATCTGCACCAGCAAATTTTGCTATCGAGCAAAATTTCTTGTCTACATATGTAAGAAAACCGCTAAAAAACTTAAAATACAAAACCTTTTCATTAAATAATTTCAACAAGCCCATTTTATTTCTGTCTGTCTCTTTAGAAAATGTATATTCAATTCGCTACGCTGGTCCTGCTCGCGTCGCATTCGTTGCATTTTTGCTTCGAACAACTGCATCAGGAGAATTAAATCGCAATAGCATTTTATACGTGGCTCGTGCCAACGTGTGACACTCAGACCACATGGCGCGATTTATCGTGAAAGAATCCGTGCAACAAGTGGTGCCCGTTGTAAATTGGATGACACATTCGATGATGCGGCGCTAGTGATGCGCCACGATGTCACGTACGCGGGAAGTCGATTCTAATGCAAATCGATGTCACCCCCAAAATTGTGTTCTTTATTCGAAATACGTGTGGAATAATTTTCTGTAATACGTTTAAAGGAATTTATTGGGATTTTGTTTTAAGATGAAATATTTGATTTATAGAAGCATCACTTTTTTTCTCATTTGAATGAAGGATCCGTGAGTTTACATTATTGTCTCGCTATTACCACTGTTATAATTGTTTAAATATAGTTGAAATTTTACCGGAATTCTTCTCGTCTCTACTAAAGACGATTGTCCACACTTAACAGAAGAATCACTCACACGTTACTGGAGAAGAGGGTAGATACATAGAGTAGCGAGGGCAAGACTGAAGGTATTACTGTAGACAGATACTTTTAGCCCTACCTGATAGCCGTTACGGCCTAAACCAATAGAAATGATAGCTTTACTTCTCACACATATGATAAGCTAATTATCTGTCACCTATCAAATTAGGAGTGGCAACACCATTACTTAACTTGGAAAATCGGTTAATTCCCAAGAAAGTTCCGCCAGTGACAGCGGAACCCGTCCAAGTCCAATCTCTAATCTAGCTACCCTAACGTACATCGACTCGTTTAAAAGTCCTTTGTTCTACATAATATATACATACATTATGTATAAGTAAGTTCCTGAATAATTCAACATGTCGATATCCAGAAAGTTCCAAGCAATTTACATAATAACTATGTAGTACATGAAAAAACTTATGTTTAATTTAAATATTTACCACGAGACATGAAAAAAAGTTTGTAGTCAGACATAATATTGAAACATGTTTTATAACATCTGTTGTGTTGACTTTGTGTCAAGAAAAAAAACATTTAAGCGAGAAAAGTTTTCAAAATGGCAGGCTGTTTTTTTTTCTTATGGCCAAGGAGGCCAAGGTAAATTTGCACATAGTCAAACTTTTTGCATTTTTAGGATGCACTCTGGTAAGAAATGATTAGTATGAAATACTTCAGTGATATATCTTCCTAGTCACCTATATATTTGCTCTCAGATAATATAGGGCAATCGTTTCTAGAAATATAATTATCTATTAGTGAATTTACTAGTGAATTTTACATGCTGGATCCACTCACTGGTCAACGTTTAAAATTTTTATTTCTACCCTCTTTTCACTTCTTTGCTCCTTCTTCAGTTATTCGCTCTCTTTCTTTCTCTCTCTCTCTTTCGGTTTCTTCGTCCCCTCCTTTGTGGCCCTCTCTTTCTTTCTCTTAAATTCAAAACTCATCAACAAATTGCTATACAATTGTTACGAACATATAATATCTCCTTCGGTACGAAACTTACGTGTGCCGTAAGAGGCTTACCGTCGACTTTTAATATATCAAGGATTACCCGGATACGTTCCGAAATCTGTTTTATTGCTGGATTATATTTTCGTACAACGCGGGAGCCGTCCGTGCATTTTATTGCCGCTTTCAATATTTACGTTATCAAATTTGCCCGGGGTATTTCCGTAATCCATGTATATATCTGACATAACACCTTTGCTGTGTTGACACTCGTAAAATTATTTTTAAACTGTGGGGTGTTATTCAAATTTGGCTTGGCTACTTTGAACGGATTTTTGATGTTATCGGGGATGATGAGATGGGTCTGTGTACGATATTGATTGGGTAACCTGTTGGGCGTAGTATAGAGCATTCGACTGCTGTGTCAGAGCATACTGGTTCGCTCCTACGTTAACATCATCATAATGTTAGTTCCGGTAGCATTCAAAGCTTGTTGTACCTCGGAGAACGGGTTCCGCTCTCCTTAGTAATTCTCTTTAATTAACTTAGCTTTTCCGGGAGCGACAGCCATCTGACCCCTTAACCTTGAGAGGAAAACCTGTGCCAGAACCCCATCCGTAGTCAGCCATGCTAGTAGCTGAAGTTCACTTGGGCTCCGAAGATCTTGATTGAGATACCTTACACCCATAATTATCCAAGAATATTATCGTACTGATATTGGCGTACACTGCCGAACATAACTGAAATAAACAAATTTTTAACTGATTCTATCGCATCTTGTTTGGTATTAGCGAAGTCGCGGAGTAACTTAAGATGGTACTTGTCACTGTCACATAGTTTGAAGTGTAAGTTATCATATTTTATTTCAATGAATGGTATTCTTAGAGAGTATTCCGCAGGTAATATTTGAATCTATCAAAACCAAACGCTATTATATCAAGCAGAGCAACAAATAAAACATAAATCTTATTACTAGTTGTAAAAGCCGTGTACTGCAGACTCGAAACATAAAAAGATACAATTCACCTCGGCCTTAACTTTTTCCGGGTGAACGGAAAATTTAATTTTCTCTGGAAATTGGTATCCCGGGGCACAGCGGCACTGCAATGAATCGAATTTGTCCTATAAAACTCTTATAAATACCCGCTCTTGGTAGCGGCTAATAAAAATGATGATTCCTAATATTTATACCACGGGCATATCAGAAAGAAATGCTTTTAAACATCGTTAATATGGAAACTAATATCGCTAAACTTTCCCTATTGTAGTCTGGTCGGATTAAATTCAAAACGGCAATTTTGTTTTTAATGGCGGATGATGTACCTTGTACCTTTGCACCTAGAAGTTTTTTTTTATACCACTTAGATGAGAGACAAGCCATGGCCCACCTGATAGTGATCATCATGCCCTATGGACGCGTGTAACAGGGAGTCACAGTCGTGCTGCTAAATCTGTAAGAACAGAGAGTTTCTGTGCCGTCAGGGTAGAAGACAAGGCAGACAATAAGCCTTTAGTCTTCCCACTGACAGCACAAAAATTCTTCAGTGGGCCCTTGTTACTCCTCTCATCGCTGGGAACACAACACGAGGTTATTATGACCGCCGTATTCTGTAGGGCGGAGGTACTTACCCTGTTGGACTGGGACTCGATTGGGACGGAAATGCCGTCATGTCCTACGTCCGTTGTTACCATGAGAACACGAATGTTATACCTGATAATTTGTTACTGCCAGGTTGCCTTGTTAGTCGTTACTATAATCCGCACGCTGAATGATGATCCCTATGACAGTTCGTTAGCGCTTAACATTGTACTGACGTCCTATCACATCAAATCCTTTAGAGGTCCATTAAAAAGACGAAAAAATCATAATAGTGTACAATTGTAAATTATAAAAATGAATATTAAGAAATTATTACGTAATGTTCGGAAATAATAGAAAAAAACTCAATGCAAATGTACATGGTACGTGCTGCAAAAGTTACGTCGTCAAGCTGTTATCGACTAAGAAGGGACACATCGATAAACAAAATATCGATAATTTGTTGGAAATATAAAACAAATGCTTTGAGTTTGTATTTTATTTATATCAATCTGAATCTGATACAGGGTCAATCGGATCTTCAAAATCTGAGTCTGAACTGCAGCTATCCGTGACTCGCGAACTTCACTGTTGAGAACAGTTTTCCGCTGTCTTATCGGCATTTTGCAAAACCGAAAATCAACAAACAGGTAACAGAAAATCAACAAATAACACAAAACAGCGAAAACAGAAACAAAACTCAGCTAACAAAGAAAGACGTGGCGCATACAAGGCGTTAGAGCACTCGTATGACGCGATGTGATGCGGTGTGACAAGAAGACAAAACAGACTGACAAGACATGACATGACTGAATTAAAAAAATACGGTAGGTCTATGGCCTCCTTTTAAACACTTTTCCATGTAATCCATAATTGCCAGCTAATTATGAATTCTTTAAAATTCAATTCAAAAAGAATTTTAAATTCTTTAAATTATGCAATTTGAATAAAAATTAAAGTATAGTAAAATAAAATATAATAAAGCTGTTACTTTTTTATCTAGTCTTTTATGTCCATCAATGCGCGTAGTCTTTTTTTCAAAATAAATAAATATTGCTTATTGTGTTGAATGACCTGGCTGAATAACATGACATTTGCCTGAAAAAACAGTATTTTATCGAAATTGTTTCGCATAACTAATACAACTGTCAGTTGAAACGTCATAGGGATCATCATTCGGCGTGCGGAGTATATTGTCTCGTTGCAATAGGATAAGAAAGAATTTTTACGATTTTTTTCCGTTCGAAGCCGAGTTCCGGCGGTTAGTATGTATAGATTTAATACGTTTACGATATAAGTAAATATTCTAGAATACGATCCGAAAGAAGCACAGCTTAACTAGCTTGTATTATAGGTTCTAGAATGCGTATAAACACTCGTGTGACTGGAGTGTACCAACTTCAATGCAACAAACAAAACCTGAACTCTGCGTTTACACAAATCTGTTTACAAGTAACCGAGAATGGGATTGTATGGCGAGATTTTTTCCCAGACTGTTTATTTTTATGAGGATATAACCGATACAAAACTTCATACAAAGTAGATTTCTGTCATATTTAATTTTCAAGTAATTAACGTCATTAAATTCCACTAATTTATGGTAATTTTGTCATACATAGTATAGGATTCTGATTATTCTGTTACCCAATTGATAACACAATTTGAAACCAAAATTACTACATTTAAGTATGACTTGTAGATATGCCTATTATTCCTAGATAAGCTGTTTTGAACAAATAATGAGGTGGGAATGAACTTCTAATTTCGAATGTAAAACGGGATGCAAAAACTAAATAAATAATTCAATGAATTTTGATTTCAACAGCTATCTTAACCTACCAATACCAATGTCATACAGATGAATGACATTAAAAAGAAGTAAACTATGCATAAGGTGTCAAAAGAAATTATTTAATTTATATTGTTTCGGCGCCATGTTCCAAATTCGAAATTTAAAATTTTTGCCCGCTTCTCCAAGAACTTTGACATCATTTTTTATTGAACTGTTTTCTATAATATAGTTAATATAATATAATTATTGATTACACCACGTCGATAAGACTTCAGCTCACCTGAATGTAAGCTGTAATTGAAGTCTAATCCATAAAGGATCCCATTATAGATGGCGATCACCAGTTTGAAAACCTAAATGAATACTTTATAACTCCTTTTAATTTATATTCAACATTATATTCAAGGAATAATTAACTTTAACCTTCGCGATCCAGTATCTGCATACAGTTCTGTATCAAAGTAGTAAAGTCAAAACCATATATTTACAACACGCCCGTCATATAAACAAACAAATGAATCATAATAGCTATCTGTAGACACATATAAATCTCAACAACGATAAATCTTGCCTTGAACCCACCATTATCGATATACCCGTAAATCACTTAAAGATATTTTAATTAAACATCCTCTATATATCAGGGAGATAGCGAGTGCAGGGTTGCTAGTGTTGCGACTCGCCGGGATTTGGGCCAAAGTTGCGCGTTAACGTCAGACTCTTGAAACATAGGTATGTGGGTAAATTTTATTAGAGTTAGCTCTAGTAGAATTAAGACTCTGGTGCTGTTTAAGAGATAGGGAAAAAGAGGTGACATAGAGATTGGTACTGCTTTAAAAACGCATCAGTAGTATTTAGTAGTTGTAGCTTAGTGACTAAGGAGTGGGCGTGCGAGAGGTCTCGGGTTCGAATCCTGGTCATTACACTATTGAGAAGGTACACCCTTCTCCTAACCTAAACAGCGTAGCATAACTGAAGTGTTAGTAAGAATACTAAATTTTGTCGACAAGTGCGTAGGATCGTGAGTTCTAAAAAGTGAGGCGAGAAATTGCCTTTTTGTTTCAGTGAAAGTTCAGAAGGGTTTTTTTATCTTTATTTTCGGAGAGGGTTTGGCACAAAGTGTATATATAATAGCACCCTGTTCAGAAGAGTACCTCGGAGTCTGATGAGGTCTCCGGTAGAGAGCATGTGGATATGAGATAAAAAAATAACTGATAGAGTATGACAAGACCGCGATCTAGCGAATACCATTACCTATATTATTATGGTCGTAGAATGGAGCATTCCCTACCATGCTGGTATTGTCATATTATAAATGCGAAATGCTGTCTATCTGTTACAGTTTCATGCCTAGACCACTGAATTTAACAGATCTTGATGAAATTTGGTATAGAAATAGATTAAATCTTAAGTAGAGTGTTATTTTCTTATCTATAGTGAAGGATATATAGTCTGGCAACCCTATCAAAACTCGAAGGAGGAGGGATAACATTAAATTAATTTTAACTTGATAATATATCACGTGGGTCGTCTCCTTATAATGGAATTATGTTTGCAATGGAATCCATTTACATTCTTATTAAGTTCGATGTGCTAATGACGATATACAAAGGGACGACTAGAATAGACTTCACTTAGATCTTTCTTCAGCCAACAAATACAAGATTTATCGTCCTTTTGCCCTTACGCTTAGTGGGGTGGCCATTGCTTGTTTTTATTTTCCATTTAACTTGAATATCATCGTATTCTGCATCCAATTACCAAGTTATACCTAATATGTTTTTTTGAAATTCATTCGTTCGCAAAATATTCATTCGTTCATTTTCAGTTTTGGTTCAAATAGGCTGTGATTGGTTTATCGTCGTTTGCTATTACTGGCTGCTGTAAAAAGAACCTGTGTTTTCTTTCTGCTAGGTACTAAAGCAGAATGGCACACATCCTATCTAATTAGAGGGTTTACATACTATTTTATACCAATGGAAGCATTGAAAAAAAAAACACAAATTTTGAAATCCGCTTTTTTATTAATTTAAAAGCTTATGAAAAGCGTCCGTATTAAAAAAACAAGGTTGAATGTTGCCAATATTAATTAATCATTATACCAGTCAAGCCTACCATTCATCCGAAGACAAATGATCGTAACGAGAATGTACGAAATCATAAAAGCAACAAGAATGTACGCATACAATAATTTCCATATCACAGCGATCGATGCGAAACGCCGACACCGGCTATGTAGGGCTAATAGCTAGGTACAGTCAGCGGCAAACGATTTTAGACAATCTTGACATTATAATTTAACAATATTTATTTAGAAACTAATTTGTGGTAATTTTCTCATACATAGTATAGGATTCTGATTATTCAGTTACCCAATTAATAACACAATTTCAAACCAAAATTACTACATTTAAGTATGACTTGTAGATATGCCTATTATTCCTAGATAAGCTGTTTTGAACAAATAATGAGGTGGGAATGAACTTCTAATTTCGAATGTAAGACGGGATGCAAAAACTAAAAAAAATATTCAATGAATTTTGATTTCAACAGCTATCTTAACCTACCAATACCAATGTCATACAGATGAATGACATTAAAAAAAAGTAAAGTATGCATAAGGTGTCAAAAGAAATTATTATTATTAATTAATACTAATTGACGTAAGACTGTGACAATGACATTTAATTCTATATTTATTCAGAGTACGCTAATCTTCATAAGTCAGATGGCCACTTCAGTTTCCTCAAGACTAGGACCGCTGAAAAGTAAGCTAAACGTCGTAAATTCTGTAGACACAATATTGTATTATTGAGTATTATATTAATGAGTAGATAATATTCTCGTAAATTACGGCTATCATAATTTTAGAGTAGTTTTAATTACCTGTACTGTATAATTTTCTTCTGTATTTCTGAGCACACGAGACATTTATTGTTATGTTTATTATTCAATATATCGTTTTAAAGCTAAGGTATAATATTAATTATAGAAATATATTAGGATAGAACGGAGATGTGAGCAGGAAACGCTTGGCAACTTCTCAGTCAATTCCTGTCCTATGAGACAGGAACTTTCGAATGCTTACTCGGCACTTTTAAGACTAGCTTGTAATAACATCGTTTAAAATACCGTGAATACGCCATGTTGTGCTATTTCCAACTGTAGAAAAATAATAAATAGATAGTTAAATTTGAAAAATAAAGGTAGGTATTTCTTAACTCTCGTGAGTATTTATTTACAACGCCACGCGCGACATGCAGGTGAACACTGCGTATAGGCGCTTTATCCTAATACATTTCTGTGACATTCATTTTAATGCTAGAATACTTATATCACCGACTGTACATGTTAAACATACAAAGGCAGACTCATCTACGAAGCCTAATGCATTTTCGTAGGCCTGATGGCTAGTCCGCAACGCTAGATATTTCATTCAACCGCCCAGACTATTCAAGCTCCCTAGATTGCTATTCTGACCCCTCTCCCCCCTACCGTAGAAGGGGGCAGACATCCCCCTCTTCACCCGTTGCTACGGTGCTTAATTTCCGTATCGTATGGTCATTAGTTTATAAAGTGATATTTGGCTCGTGTATACATGTATTTTCATGATGGTTTATGTGTAAATACAAATGCAAAAATGTATATAATGTTATAATTATACGGTTTTTATGTCAATGAAGATGCTAATTTCTACTGTAAAGCATTTGGTATGTTTGTGCTATTTATGAATCTTTCATGAGCATCCATATCCATACTAATATTATAAATGCGAAAGTAACTCTGTCTGTCTGTCTGTCTGTCTGTCTGTATGTTACGCTTTCACGCCTAAACCACTGAACCGATCTTAATGAAATTTGGTACAGTGGTATATTAGAGCTTGAGAACGGACATAGGCTACCTTTTATCACGAGAAAGGGGGTTTAAGGGGGGAAATAGGGGATGAAAGTTTTTATGAAAGTTTGTCATTTCTGAAGATATCTTAATGAAATTTGGTACAGAGGTAGATTAGAGCTTGGGAACGGACATAGGCTACCTTTGATCGCGAAATGGGGGGAAGAAGGGGGGGGACTAGGGACTTGGGATGAAAGATTGTCATTTTTGAAGATTTCCTGATGTAATTTGGTACAGAGATAGTTTAGAGCTTGGGAACGGACATAGGCTAACTTTTATCGCAAAAAGCGGTAGAAGGGGGAGGGGGGAAGGGGAATAGGGCTATGGGATTAAAATTTCTCATTTTTCAATGGCACAAAAAAGGGGGTGAATATGGCATAAATAGTAAGAATTTATTTTAAGATGTCCTCATGAAATTTGATACAAAGGTAAATTAGAGCTTCGGAACGGACATAGTCGAGTAGCGAACCAAATATAAAAGCGAGTGGAGACGCGAGTAGAGATTGTTATAGGGATGAGTGGATAGGCGTGTAAAGATCGAAAGTCGAGTAGAGTCGACTACAGGGGCGAGTAGATATGCGACTAAAGAGCCAGTGGAGAGGCGAGTATAGAATCAAATAGAATGCAGTAAAGGATTGAGTAGAGAGGCGAATAGGGAGGCGAGTGGAAAGATGAATGTAGGGGCGAGTAGAGATTGAATAGAGATTTGAGTAGAGGTTCGAGTAGATAGGCGAGTGGGGAGAGTCAAGTAGAGAGGCGAAAAGAGAATCGAATGGATGGGCAAGTAGAGAGGCCAATGGAAAGGCGAGTATAGAGAAGAGTACAAAGTCGAGTAGAGAGGGGAACAGAGAAGTCAGTAGAGAGTCGAGTATAAATTCAAGTAAAGAGGCGAGTAGAAAGTGAGTAGAGAGTCGAATATAGAGGCGATTAGAAAGTCGAGAACAGAAGTGAGTGCATAGTTGAGGACAAAGTTGAGTAGAGAGGCGAATTTAATGCTCAATAGCGTCGGATCAACACTAAGCGATAACCGACATCCACGCGGGCGGAGCCGCGGGCAACAGCTAGGTAGTAGTCAATATATTTATTAGAAGAATTATGGAATCTACCACATACATACAAAAAAATAGAAAATAATTGGCATGGTTTTGAATATGCAAGCGTGTGTGAGAATGAGTTAGGTTGTGTCTTTTAGTTTATGTTATTGTAATGACACTACACAAGGCCCGCAAACATCATTCATAAGTGTCAAAATCACAAATATCGTGGCCAAAATTCATTGATTCATCTAGTTTCTGTTGCTCATTCCAAATTCGAAATTCAGAATTCGCTCCCGCGTTAACCAGGAACTGATATAAAACAATTTGTCTATGTATCTCACATATTGGTACAAGTCAATGTCCAAACATATCATCAGTTCACAAACTCCATTAAAACAGACCGCTGCATTAGACCACATCAAAGTGAATGCAACAAAAACGCGGGAAGTTGTTTATCTGTGGGAGTTTGGCGCCCTTTTTGCGCGCCCTCTGGCGGCGGGATTATAGCGGATTGGCGCTGTCACCGGCGCATTGCCGCCAACTTTTAATTACGAGCATTGTGAACTAAGTTTAAGTCGACGACAAAAGAACTTTTTCTAATGAAACTTCGGCCGCGAGTGTCATTATTACTGAGTACTTGTTGGTCTAGTTAGTTTTTGTTTCAATAGAAATCTAAGTGGGTGGGTTTTTTATAATGCAGTAGGTAAAGGCATCACAGCTTTTACACAACAATGTATACTTAACAAAATATCCTAAATAGGAACGTCCTCCTTGTATAGGAGTCAGTAAAAAATGTGTCACGTTTAGGAAATTAGAGCAAAGAGGACGACTCTTGTCCTCTTCCGCTCCCTGTAGGCACTCGACACGAAGGCCAGGTGATAAAAATACCTCTTCCTCTTCAAATACCAATCCGTAAATAAAAAGAAATACGGAAAATAATGTAATTTATAGGGTTCCGTAGCCAAATGGCAAAAACGGAACCCTTATAGATTCGTCATGTCTGTCTGTCTGTCCGTCCGTATGTCATAGCCACTTTTTTCCGAAACTATAACAACTATACTGTTGAAACTTGGTAAAAAGATGTATTCTGTGAACCGCATTGAGATTTTCACACAAAAATAGAAAAAAAAACAATAAATTTTGGGGGTTCCATTATTTCTTTCCATTATTTCATTATACTTGTGGGGTATCAATGGCTAGGTCTTCAAAAATGATATTGAAGTGGTAAAATGTGTCCCCCTTTTATCATTCCCTTATTTTAGAAGCTCCAGGGGGGGGGGTGGCTGTAACTTCTAAAATAATAGAATGATAAAACTAAAAAAAATATATGATGTACATTACCATGCAAATTTCCACCGAAAATTGGTTTGAACGTGATCTGGTAAGTAGTTTTTTTTAATACGTCATAAATCGTATCAATTTTATTATTCTTTTAGGTACATGTAGTAAATATCATAGAATTCTTTCGGTAAAGATATCATTTAAGGTGTATAACTTTACTTACCACTTTATTTAAGACACAAATACATATCTAAAAGACAGTTAAGCGAACGCTATCTTAAATTCAAACTAGGAACGTGCTTTTACATAACTGAACGTGGCGCTATCTAAACTTCCAATAATGTTCGTTACTGCACATTTCCGAACGCAAATTGAGCTTGTTCGTAATGTTTACACAGAAAACTGAGACACGGCCGTGCATAAATTGCAGAGCTTCACATAATTAAAAATCAACATTTACATTCAATTCGATCTACATTGCCTCGTCTACGCCAACGTCCGCTATGTTATTTTCTTACACGAATGTTTATTCTTCATAAATGATTGAGAAACGTATTATTTTATGATTGAAACAACATTTTAAGTACACATTTAATTTGAAATTCGAAAGCATTTTAGTTTAGATTACATATTTAGTATGGTACATTAAATTTTGAACCCATAGATTGTTTGTAGTGTAGTTTTGTAGCGATAAGGCCGCCATTTGTACATTTTTCATATGTTGTCCGTACATGTACTGTATTTCTTTGGTGTATAATAAAGATTTATCTTATCTTATCTTATGGATTTCCATAGGAAAAAAATACCCGGCGAAGAAAAAGAGATTGTTGCAGTTTCTACGAAAAGCAATAGTATTGTAGGCTTCTGTTGCATGTAAGCGGCAAACGATGGACTGTTGTCTCTACCTAACCCACAGGAAGGTAGCCGTGAATATATCTTCGTATCTTTACTATCGCATCCAGTCGATCCCAATTACTGCCTTCAGGCTGTCTCTGTCAATTTGTCGAGGGGGCGTTCCTACCTGATACGCGGTCGGCACTCAGGGATAGACGGGTGGAACGCCCGGTAGTCTGTCCAACAATGAACTGCAACAAGCTGAATAGTAGATTAAAATCTTTGATTTAGATGCAACTTAAGTTTTTTAGAAAAAAGAAAAAAGCTGACTACTCTTTTAGTGATTCACATAAAAAGAAATGCACTCTGTGCCTATTTTTTAAATGTGAAAACACTTAAAAGATACTTGAGACGTTCATAGACAATAGCTGTTCTTATGCCTCGTCCAGAGCTCATGTTTTTCGGAACAAAACAAATAACAAAACATGGAGATCTCTACATCTCTCTGGATTTTCACAATAATTATTATGATGTTTGGCACTTAAGAGAGAATGCTTTTTCTAAGGTGCCAAACACAATTAAAATGTACCATGATTTTTTATGTGTTTTCAGTGAAAATGTTGCGAAAAAATTAGCTGTAACCATACTTTTATAATTCGTTCTCTCTTGAATACAATAAAAATGAAAGGACAAAACAATATGGCGCCGAAAGTTTAGTTTTGTTTGACTCGGTCAAGTTTAGTCGTGTTGCATCTTGAACAGTTAAACGGTAACTAATACATATTGATGATGAATATAAAAAAGCGCATGATGCATTTGATCCAGATTCAAATCGAAGTATGTCAAGAGGTAAATATAAAACTTATTTAGCTTTCTTTTTTATATATTTTTGGCTTGGTTACAAGACCTTTAAGCCATATCTTCATTTGTATGATTGTTATCTTCATTTGTTGATAATGATGATAATGAGTTGATGATGTTAAAGATGATGACGATGACTCAGTAAAGTTGTGGGGACTTTACTAAAAGCTCCCTAGGGAGATTTGGATTGAACACGAAAAAGTCACTGTAATATGCCACTTTCCTACGCTTGTGTGCAAGAGTCCAAGACGTTATATCTAAAATCCAATACTTTTATACATAAAACCTCGAATTCATACCAATTCTGGAAAATAAAATATGCGTCCATTTTCGTGAATTTTTGCTTTTTTATTAGCTTTCGGATTGGTCCCGGTGTTCCAAGGAATCAAAACTTCATTCGAAATTTGAATTAAGTTACGTGAGTTTATTGACACTGACAGTTGAAGTGTGCTTGTAGAATCTATGCAGTTGTAGATATATTCTGTGCCAGCGACCCGCCCCAGCCACGAGTGCAATTTTGTTTGCTATTATTCTTTTTTGTTCTTTATTAAGATGTCGAAGTTTTTTACTTGTGTGTTGTTATGATGTATCTGTTAAGGGTTGACCAACGCAAAATAATAAATTCCACTTTTAGAGACTTGATGCAAAACTTTCGTATAAAGATACCTAATGACGGTATGATTCAGAAGTAGAGAAATTGGCACAGGGGTCAATATGGCTTTGTTTTATACTATGAATAGATAAACAACTACATGGATTTAATTCTTGTTAGTTACGCGTAACGAACAGACTCTTGTCATCAATGGTTGATAACTTGGTATGCGAAATGTCGAACAATATATCGAAACAGAGGCAGGTAAGCAGTGCCTTATCCAATATCTATTATAATAAGTTCCCTATCCGCCTATAAGAAATACTGTAGCTTAACACTTTCGAACAACAAACATTATTTCCGAACGATAAAGTAGAAAACTTTAACAAATCTATTTGAAGCAAAAGAAACTAACAAAGCTATAAAAGCGAAATAATAGTTATGGAAATAGTCTTTCATTTTCCACGAAAGAAAACTACGCGAAACTACCGACAATATGAATGAAACTATAATATTAGAAAAGTTTCGTCCCGGGAAATGAGAAAACGCTGTACCAACTCGTTCGTCTAATACACGTAGTTATAAACTTGTTCAATATAATATCGAGTGGCGGGTCGCGCCGTCTCGCTCACTCCCGCTGCAGCGCACAAACTGCCCTCGTTTAATTGCATATTCAGCTGAATAATGCCGCCGACCACATAGATATACCAGCGCCCGTCCGAACTTGCCCGTCTACATAAATATACATTATTTAATATCAGGCTCAATTTCAGTAAACAGCGATAGCTTTAAAATAAAAAATAAAAATTAACCGTTCTGTTACCGAACGCCGCCGGTTCGCAGGCAGAAAAAATAAAAAAGGATTTTTAAAATTCGAAGGAGTAACGTCATAGTGATGGTATCTTACTATCTCGCATCGTCTGTCGCGATAGTGTAATCATTAAACAGTTTATCGATTGTGAATCAATAAAAAAATATCGATAAATTTGTTAGCGAAAACGATGTTACATCTTTAAGAAGATTTTATGTAAATGGATGGAATGCTTTTAAATTATTATTATATAGGGAAGGCTAGTACATTGTGTAAGCGATTGTTATGATAATGTTGGCTGCAATAGACGGAGGAGGGATGAAATATTGGCCTCTTTTGCATAAGCACCGCGGCGTAACTCGAGTGAAACGCTTCTACGATGTGCTACGCCGCTACGAACGGAACTCGTAGCCATCTAATTGCTCATTAACTGTGACGCTAATGAAAATAAATTTGTCGTATAAATGTAAAATATAATTTTGGTACACAATAAATTCGGCTCTAATTTTATTTAACGATTAAATCTTGATTTAACTATTAGTTGTCGAGTTAATGGTAGGAGAAATTAACTGTTATTATAATTTTATTCATTATAAAGACTAAATAGAAAGGCTATCTCTAAGGAAAAAAATATTCTTTTACATCAAAAAGGGGTAACAGTTATGTTTTCGGAGGGCACAAGTATGCATATGGGTTTCTTGATTCCATATTTGAATGCACCATGAGGATGCATTATCCCAGAATCCGAAAGATACCCGTTAAAAATGTAGGTATTAATTTTAATTTTGTTAGTTTTGGGACCGTCGTATTTTTAATAAATGAACATCAAATGGCACTCATGTTTACGAGCATTAACGGGTGGTATATTTGGACTGACGGACGTTGCACTGACCGTACTCGCGGACAGACCGCCACCATGATTGCATTAGTTATAATTAATGCGATCATGATATTCGATAATTAGTCACGGATAGCCTCCGTGGCGTAGCGGTAGTGAACGCGGCCGCTGCGCAGGAGGCGCGGGTTCGATACCCGCTCAGTGCAAATATTTCTATGCATGAATATGGGTATTTGCATTGATCTGGTCGTGCCTCGGAGAGCACGTTAAGTCGTCGGTCCCGGTTCATACAAACATCTAAGGCAGTCGTTACGGGTAGTTGGAGCCCTCAAAAATCCAACAACTGGTCTAGCTGCAAAAGCCGATATAGCCTTTGGGTAGTGAAGGTCAGATTGCAGTCGCTTCACGGAAATTGTCCAAGTTTAGCCAGATACGCAGTTAGACTGGTAAAAAGCGGACCTCAGACTCCCAAGTTCAAAAGCTTTGGATGCGACTGGGATTAACGCTAGGATGAAAAAGAAGACCGGTTATTTATTTAAAATATCAGGAACGGACGCGGCACTTTAAAAGTATAATGCTAGTATGCTTGGTGTAACAAACAATAACTTGAAGGAAATCATTACTATGTTCTTGAAAATTACTAGGAACGCGTTATGATTTCCTTCTGCTGCAATTTGATTACGCGTTCTTCTACGATTTATGTATGTACAAACCTTTCGTAAAAAAATTGACAGTGAAAACCACATTTTCTGTTGCGTAGTTCAGAAATAAGCGGTCATAGAGACAAACAGCAGGGAGCAACTTTATTGCTGCAAATAGCTGTTCCCCGCAGTTCCACCCGTATATAATTCTGGTCCTATTCATGCAAGCTGTGGGGAACTGTTCCCGAGATAAAAAAAGTAGCCCATGTGTGTGTTATTCCAAACTGTAATCTATCACTGTACCAAATTTCAGCCTGATCCGATGTCTGATTTAGACTAAGTAGACTTAGCAAATGTTTGTAAATAGACCAAAAAAAAATGCCCGCTGCGTTTCATGCCGGAGTCTTCTCAGGTCGGGGCCGCGTTTCGAACCGGTGGTCCATTTGTTAGTCTAGATTTTTTTTTTAACTTGACGTTTTGTAAGTACCGTTTTAATGGTCTATGCAGAATAAATGATTTTTGACTTTGACTTTGATCCGTTCAGCCATTAGAGCGTGATTGATTCACAAAAGTCCATACACCTACACAAACTCGATAGGAGGACCATATAGACTTGTTCTGCTTGTACGTTTTAGTAACTTATACTGCTTACAAATTTAGCTTTGTCTTATATACCTACCTGAAAGGTTAGAAATGTCTTAAAATAACCCGAGTCTCCTTGACCTAACAATTCGTTCGCGTGGTACGGCGAATGGCGATGAAAATATCAAGGCCACGGAGCAGCTATGTGCCTAAAGATTACATAATTAATCAACTATATTACGTATTTACAGGATGACTCAAAATACGCATAGTTAAAAGCAAATCACCTGACATGTGACGTAGCCCTGACCGATATTTTGTGAGATTGGTTTTTTAATTGGATTGATACTTTGAGCTTATGTGTATGTTATGGTAGTCAACGTCATTTTTTTTTAATGCGGGTTCGGTACGAAAATACCTATAATTATCGATAAAAACAAGTATTAAAACTATCGATAACTGTAGAAATATGTGGGATGACGCTAGAATTGACGTTTTTTTTGTAAGATACTTGCAATTGAGATCTCAAATTCACGTACCTACGACCAGAGATTGAAGGTGAAGGTGTTCCACATAACATCCCCACCTGCTCAATTGTGGTAGTCTGCGGCCGAGCTGGACAAAAAATGAAAGAAGTGAGAGGGAAGGGTACCTGTCTTATTCAACACTCCGATATCGGGCCAACACAGCGGTTACGGCTCCGATATCCGATATCGGGTCAGACAAGGTGAAAGACAGATACATATTTCATACATTTTACTTCCTCCGATATCGGATCGGAATATTGTTTACATTTAGTCAGCTATGTTTTTCCATAAGCTGTATATTTACCATCAGATGAAGTAAAGCCTAATCCTTTAGTCATCTTCCACTACATCTACGAGAAGATACAACGTGGTTATTGTATTCTAATTCACTGGTATAATATAGCTACTGTATGATTTCTTACATTTCAAAAATAAGAGTAGAGCAAAGTAGAATTTGGGCCACCCCTTCTCTTCCCATGTGGTGTCGTACAAGGCGACTAAGGGATAGGGCTGATTAACTTCAACATCAGACAGATATCTACAGCTCAGCCTTAGATGTATGACTATAGTCAACAATAGTGCCCGGATTACGGCACTATTGTTGACATAGCCGGCTCACCCCCTATTACGTGGGACCGAATACAGATTGGTGAAATGTCGGTGTTAATTCACCTCTGCCTGACCCTCCGGGGATAAAGGCGTGATTATATGTATGTATGTTGATGTAAAAACTCAACCTGTATATGTCATGTCATATTTAAGCTATTACCTTATTCTATGATTAATGTTGCCTTTTATGTACAGTCATCGACAAAAGTTGCTGAAAACTAACAAATTTACATTACATACATTGCATTGCAACTAAAACTTGACCTTTGAAGTCCGGGGTACACACTATTAGCCCTAGTGCATTTCTTGGCTTATACAGAAGCGACTAATGTCTAACCCCGATCCTAAGCAAAGTCTACGCCAAGGCCTCGTTCGTCAATCAGTAGACGTAATGACTTGCAGTTGAGGTTGCCTTGGGCGCTGAAAATCTTACTGTTGCTCCTCTTCTTACACTATATTCACTACTACTCTTCTTCCGCGGTAAGCGTAATCGAGAGTCTAATTGATGCTGAAACAAAAATAACCTTATTTAGTTAGAAAGTTTTGTGTTAAAAAAATAAAAAAAATATTTTATTTGATTTCTCTCTTGACTCCACATTGCCTATAGCCGATTAGCAGAGAATATGTGTGTGTGTGGCATTAAGCCTGCCAGCATTCCACGTATGCAGGAAGTTCCATAGAAAAGAAAAAAAATTGAAATGTGATGAAGTTATGTCGCTGTCTGTACAACAGTGATGTGACGTTTATTACGTCATATATAGCAATTAGGAAATGACCAGCGCAATAAAGTAACTGTTTTTTTTACTACAAAAATATCTATAGCTGGAGTCGCCTATATATCCTCGACGGGATAAGCAGAAGTGTTATAAAAGTGTATTCCCTTATGCAGTTTTTTTTAGTAAGACTACTAATTTACATCTGTGTGCTATAATATACTTCAATTTTACCTCAGTCTATCGAAATTATTGTCTACAAATGCCTGAATTTGTTCTGAATAGCTTTCTAGTACAAAGGGCGATATAAGCTATGGCCATCTATGGTTGTACCTTATAACTAAAGCTACTTATTACCTTCACATCAGTTAAACATAAAACGTTGTAACCACCGAACAATTTACGCAAGGACATTCTTATCTGAAAAAGCAAACAGCTGTATGAGGAAAATAACAGAATCTAATTCATTACCGAAAAATATAGCCCTGTTTACTACATATTTGAAATAATTCAATAAGTTAATATCTACTGTTTAACAGCTTATTGTTGACTTATAAAATACTATTAACAAAGTTCTACACTTCTTAAAGAACTTCATTATAACTTAAGTAACTACGTTAAAGAATTTTATAAGCGCGTCTGTTATTGTATCTTATAATGCTTTCTTTTCATAAAAGACTTGTAAAACAACCTATTAAAGCTCAAGCTCATCTCAGCGTATATCTAAAATTTGTAATTTGTTTATCAAATGTCTGCTATACTTACGTATAGTGAGATGTGTATGGAGAGTGCGCGGGTGGTGCGGGCGGTGCGCCGGGGGGCGGGTGCCGCGCTTGCCGCGCTCGTTCCGTCACACGGGCAGCAGTCACGTGCGACGACGCCGGCTTACAACGTGTTTTATGTAACATATCGATTCCCGCTGCAGCTATCGATCGCCGATCGGCCGCTGTACATCACTATAAATCAGTTTCCCGCGCAAATTTGATTTTGGAATTTTTCCGTGCGCGCCGCGTGTGTTGTGTTTTTATTTATTTTTATTTTGTGACCGGCCTTGGATTTTTCGTGCGAGCCTAAGGTTCTTGGCAGTGTTTAGAGGTAGGTTTACTGATTTGTGTTTAATAAATAAAGTGTACAATAGGAAAATGGAACCGGTTCGATTGCGCTAAATCGCTTTTGTTAAGAGGTCAATACTCCGGGTGGCACGCGAGCAAGACGCAGCGACGAATGTGGAACGGTGCTCGTGGTGGCCTGCCTTCAGTTCATACCATGACGGACTTATGCACAATCACTGTCAAATTATAAATAGTTATCAACACTTATGAGCTCGAAATCTGCTTAAATTTTCCAACACTTTTTTTTTCATATTAACACTATTTTAATTATCTTTTAAGAAGAATAACAGTAATTATTCTTAGATACAATATTAAAATTTTAGGGCGTTAGATCCTATTAAGTAATGCTAGAAAGTATAATAACTTAGGTACTACATAATACCTAATTTTCTAAAAAAAAATGAAATTAGATTTAGCCTATCATATTATTTTACTTCCTTATGTAATAGTTTTGTCGTAAGTGCTTCAAAAAATATTTTGGTAGTAGGTATTATTGCAGAAGTAAAAATGTAACGGGTGGTCAATTTTGACATTTCATTTAGACCTTGCATTTATGTTGTTCTTTGCCTATAGCACCTGTAGTGCCTATGAGTACTTTTATATCAAGGAACCGTATCTGTAACCTGTGACTAATATTTAGTATAAGTCTTTTAATCACTGCCGGTAGATATTTAATATTAATATATCGAGAGACCCACTCCGGTTACTTCAAAATTCATTTAGACTGAATTATTATAATATCTAATAGACAGTAAAAACCGTACTGAAATCCGCTATGAGATTTAGAAAATAAATCAAAAAATAAACAAAACATAAACGTTTCTTTCTTTTTCTAATTTACTATAAAGATGGCTAAAACCCCTTTTAATACACGCCTGTAAATCCCCGAAGGGGATAGGTAGAGATGTACCTATCAACATCCACATTTCGCCAACTTTGGGACAGAAACCAGTTTAATGGAGGGCGAGCTTATTACCGTCAGCGGGCACTTTGACATGAGCTGTATATTACACAACGATGTTGTACACAAAACGTTACAAAATAAACATATCTCCTGTCCAATAGTTCCCGTACCAAGTCGGAAACTCCCCTAAAAAAGTAATAAAAAAAAAAGAATATTGAGTGTACATTTGAGTTTCTTCCTGACAACAACTCCACGTTACGGGACTATTCGGACGTAATGTTTATTTAACCCACTTTAATGTGTACAATGATGCTAATTCTGTTGTTACCATCTCTAAACTTAAATTTCTGTAAAATTTTCTTATTTTAGATAAGCGATTGACATTTATAACCGTATTCTGTTGTTATGTCAAACTAAATTTAGTGTCTGTTATGCTAAGACAGCAGTAAATTTGAATATGACATCGCTAAAACGAGTGTTACAGCTGTTAAAAATTAAGAATGAACATTAAAGGGTCTTTTCATGAAATCTGTAAAAACTTATCTTTATAAGTCTTTAGAATGCCGACAAATGATAATTAGTACATATTATTGATTAAATAGTAAACAAACTGTGATATTTCTCAGTCATACCTAAGCAAATACAGTTTTTCTCGGCCCACGTACCTGGCAAGTTCGCGGGGTCAGCTAGTTATTTATAAAATCCAAATCAATCGACGATTTATAGAGCTTTAAACGTTTTTAGAACATTGTTTAAAATATATTGGGCAGTATTTTATATGACGTCTAATTTTTGTTTTAAATTTCTAATTTTAGTGCATATTTGACATTTAAAACGTACAACAGAATACCGTTTAACCAAAAATGACAGTTGAGTACTTTCTCTAATTTTGGTTGTGTCATGCTAATTTTAAGTTAGTTGTGTGATCTCAGAATACGAAACGACATTTTGACAGGACTAAACTAACTTTTAGAGATTTTTAGCTCATTTTAGTTAGTTTGTGTCACGACAGAATTAGCATCAATGACGGCTATTTCGCCATAAATCTTCATAAAAAAACAATTCATTTTACGCTTCAGCGAGAAAATTCGTATCTTTCCACCGTTTTTATCGAAATATTTTTTTCTAGCGTGATACGGAACGGTTTTATTAACTAATATGTTTTGTTCGAGATTTTGTCTATATTTCGGTTATTATAGACACGGAAGACATACTTTTTTTAAATTTATGCTTGTATATTCTCTAAAAGCGGTAGGTAGGGTGGTATTAATACCCACATTTCGTCGGTGATTTTCGCTCTCATGCTATAGCAACCTATTGCCGCAACCGGTACCTTATCACTCCAGGCTCCATTGTCATTACCCCTGACACTATGCCTCACCCGAAAACCGAACCCAAAATACAGTATTACATCCACTATTCGCAGGTAATTTGCAGGTTAAAGGTATTATCTCGTACTCCAGGTCCAAGGTGACTTTTTACCAATATTCGATTACAGTTGGTTCCGACGTTTAGGTATATAAACACTTGTTATATATAGGAGGTAGGACACGACGGTATTTCCGTCCAAAGGAGCAGTCCGACTGGGGAAGTACCTCTGCCTTACAGAATACCGCGGCTATAACAACCTCGTGTTGTGTTCCCGGAGGTGAGTAGGGTAGCCAGAGCTCACTGGAGTGTTTTTGTGCTGTCAGTGGAAACACCAAAGGCTTTATCTTCTACACTGACGGTACAGAAACTCTGTGTTTACAGGTTCGGCAGCACGAGTGTGACTCCCCTAGGGTTGCACACGTCCATAGGCTACGATAACCACTTTCCATCAGGTGGACCGTGTGCTTGTCTGCCACATCAGTTGTATAAAAAGAAACATATCGAAATCGATTGGATTAATTATTATTTACATTTAGCCCGACGTTTCGGCTACCTTTCAGCAGCCATGATTGCCGGGTGACTAAAGTTCTTCAGTCACCCGCGATCATGGTTTCTGAACAGCAGCCGAAATAAATCACGATAAATTCGTTAAAAATGGTTAGTGATATTGGCGTTAACATAATAATATCTAGTTACCAAGTTATAATTTTTATGATTGCCAATAACAATAGACACATATAATTTTATTATAATTGCGGTTTATAGAGCCTTGATAACTTCATCCATCTGGTTTACAATACCGGAAATTCAAATAAAGGTGATTATGTAACGTTGTGACGTACTTCCGTCCCTATTACTGTAAATATTATGTAATTACGCCACAATACTAACACATAATAAGTTACAGAATTTCTTCAAACTATAGTATACAAAATTTTGAATTTCCATAAAGGACTTCTTTAATACGCAGAACTAAAATATCAAGTGCTAATTAAAGCACTTAGAAATATTTAAAAGCCCCATCTTATAACTCAATAAATTACAAATAAAAGGAAGGCAAGCTTAGGTACGACCACATAATGAGATGAGATGCTAGTTACTTCGTAACACCTGAAAAAGACCCCCGCTATTATATACATAGTGATCCAAAATCGACAGGGAAATGAAAAACTGAACGTAATTCCTAAGACAACCTAAGTCATAATATTGTGGTGCCACTGTACAAGAAGACCGAACCCTAGATAGATATAGGATCAGTGGAAAAAGAATGTAAAAAGGTTTATCACTATCCAATATTTTTAAAAGATAAGTTAAAAATCAAATTCGTAAACTGTTATCAAATATGAGTGCGTAACGTAACGTTATCTTAAAAACGTAACACGTTTCCGACAATATAGTCTCGTTGCGTCACGTTCAACAATACAATCATATTTGAAAACTGCGACTACGTAGGTACAGTTCAGGTATTTCCGTTCTAAAATAGTAACTGTTTACTTTTCCATCGCAACGAAAAGATGAATCACCAACGTTCCACGTTAGAAACAAAATGGACATCACTAATAATTTATAGTAATTTCAATACAAGATAAGATAACGATATCCATTTAAAGCGCCCGAACGTTTTATACAACAAGCTAACCTCTGTCATCGTCTGAATCATTCCTCTCCCTTATCTGATGTGTAGTTTACACAGTATACTCAATTCAGATTGTGTACTTACCGATAACGCGTTATCGTCTGTCCCCATTACTGATTTGATCAAATTTTTAAAATATCACAGTATTTTATAAAGTTTCGTTGCTCTTGACTTGACCCCAAGCTTCGTAAAAATAGCATGATATCGTTCTAAAATTAAAATATAACTTCCCGCGTGGGGTATACGGACTCTTTGTGCATATTGGTTTTTGAACTGTTAGTGTGCAGTGCTACCACACGAAGTTTGTGGTTATAACTATATGTTGGTAGTATTATGCGTGGTAAATAAAAATTTAGGTCACTCGCATTGGCTAGCCTCGATTCATTGAGAGCTCGTGCCGGCCGTGCGTTCTCGGGTCGTTGTTTGATAGTGTTGTAAATAAAAACACGTGGTTGCATCGCATCTGGCCGAGCGCAGATAACCCACTCAATTCTAGGAAACAAAACGTTTCACTACGAGCCACGTACATTTTGTTTCCATTCACAAAGCTCAATTAACATTCATTGACGGCTATTTTCGCGGTCATTTATAAATGCTGTTCCATTTTTGAATGTTTGTTAATACATTTACGAATTGAGGTTCTTTGGGTAAACTTTTTAATATTCATGTATTCATGTATTCGTGCGATGGAGGCAATCAGAAAATGGTAATTGGATTCATAAATTGTCGGTTAAAGGGCGAAATATTGGTTTTACAAAGTATTGTATTAAGACAATCAGATCAGAATAAAAATTGTGTCGACGTTCAGGGTTATTAATGCGGAGGCGAAGTGTAAAATTGAATAAACAAGAATTATTTAGGGACCTTAAATTGAAAAGAGTGTAAACAAGATTCAAATCCTTTTTACCACTCTTTTTACATAACTAACGTGAAAATGTAATAAAACACGTCAATAATTTTCGCGCCTTCACGAATGACAGCTTTCTTTCTTTCGTCATACCGTCCTGACAGTACCAAGAAGCATATAATTTCTACTTTTAAACGAAAATTTAACGGCTATCACGAGAAGCAATCACATATGCTATTTAATAAACGGATCATTATAAGCCAGTTTTTATAAAACAAACTACAAAAGCTGTCTGCGGACAAGCGGTCGCATAAAAAGTGAAAATCAATATTGTCGGCGGCCGCGACTGCAGGAGTCTGGATAATTGGAAAATTCCCTGTACGTTGAGAGCTATAAATTTTCACTTTTGTCAACGAACAACGTTTTCCGTATTGCATTATGGATTAAGTATTAAATAGAATGCAATTGTATTATTTTTTATATGTAATAAGTGGCTACTATTAATGTTATTTGTGGTTATTTGGTGAATTGCGAATGTTGTGAGTGGTTGAGCTATGCTTTTTTTTTTTTTTTTTTTTTTTTTTTTTTTACGTGCGGGAAATCCCCACGGATACCCGCCCCTCCGGAGCCGGAGGGGTGGGTTATGTCGGACTCGAACCGACTAAACCGCACGCCGTCTGTGGGTCGTGGTGCTAGGCCGAAGGTGAGGTTGTCTTGCGACATATCCCTCGCACCCCGGCTGACCCAGGGCCATCCCTTTCGGTCTGGCCCTCCTCGGGAGGTGAGGACCACGCCGTCCCCGACTCAACCCCGGTGTGGGGAGGCGCGCATCGTCCTACGATGCGCGTCGCCGCCGTGGCCTGCTTCTGCTAGGGTGACGGGTGGCTCCACCCGTCACCCTCAGGCCCGCGCTCATGGGGGGCGGAGGTCTGTAAGCGCCCTCCGACGCCCGAGCCGCCTTCGGGCGCGAGCAGCGATGTCAGCGAGTCTTTCCCGCTCACCGCGCCGCGCCCGCTCTGCTGTCTCCTTCGCGAGCATGACCTGCTCGCAGAAAGAGGCGCTGGCCGCCCACGCATCCGCGCAGCGGACCATCGCCGCGAGCAGGGTGGAGAGCGTGAGCACTCTCACCCCCAGGGCCTGCACAAGCTCCCGCCTCAAGGTTGAGCTATGCTATACCTTGAAAACGAATTGCCAGTCTCTTACTTAATGTCGGCGTTTGGTAATCAATGACGATCCTAATGCTGAAATGATCGGGCTAAAATTTGGTACAGAAATAGCTTATAGTCTGGAAATACACATAAGTAGACTTATTCCAGAAAGAAACGATTCCAGTATTCCACGCGCGCAGAATTTTGACCTAACAATTAGTCTATAATGTTAGTAGGAAGTTAGAATTAACATAATTTAGTTAGCATAATTTGACACTTTCCTTTAATTTAAATAGATAAAATTTAATCGGTCTAGGCGGGGTTTGAACCTGCGATCTTTGCTTTAACCTAGCTATCAGATCTTGCCCTAACTCAAATTTCTCCTTCTATATCTGTCTTTTCTCTGTTCCCTTTTAATGATTTCACCTGTATCAAGTTGTTTCCTACCGTCATATGACGTTCGAACCGCTTTGGCAGACATATTGGGTCATGGACTTACCTCAGTCGAGCTGGCACCGTGGCAAACGTACGTTGCTATGATTATTTTAGCACAGTCTCCATCTTCATCATCGTTGCAATTAGTACATACATACATATACTCACACCTGTAATTTCCCTAAGGGGTAGGCAAAGGAGTATTGACACCCACATTTCATCAACTATGATTTTCCGTTTCACGTAATAGGGGGCAAGCCTATTACCGTCAATTGGGTGCTTTAATCAGGGATTTTATATTTGCTGTCGGATGTAGAACAACCCTTTTCCTTAGTCGCCTTTTACAACACCCACAGGAAGACATGGGGTGGCTCTATTCTCCAGGAGTTCCATCGGGAACCAACACGGCAATTAAAGTAGTGCTGTTCTATAATATGCACATTCTATAACATGGCACGTGTATATAATGGTGGCCCTCTCTCCTAAGACTTGGCCTTCAGCTTACCATCAGGCAAGGTAAAGACAAATTGACGTGTCATAAATAAAAAAAAATTAAAAAAATTCGTTGACGAGACTCGCTGACGAAATCACTCACTTCAGATGTATATAGGGACTTCGATATTACCGCTATAGGCCTTAACCTCGGCTAGCATCCACAAAATTTATCCAAAAATACCCTTCTTAACACATTACCATCTGGTCTAAATAGTACTCCATTAAGATTTTTAGGGCATAATATATATTGATCCGAGTGTCAATGATCCTCTCATAGAGCTTCACGGTGTAGAGCATTACGTT
Source organism: Eilema caniola (assembly GCA_949126895.1). Taxonomy (NCBI): domain Eukaryota; kingdom Metazoa; phylum Arthropoda; class Insecta; order Lepidoptera; family Erebidae; genus Eilema; species Eilema caniola. Next base: position 24,463,029 of record OX421467.1, read on the forward strand.
TATATCACGATAGCTGACACATTTCCACATCGACCCCTTTCTTAGTTCTCCGATTCTTCATGCCTCAAAAAGCAGTCTGGACTTCTGCAGACGTTGTCGTAAAAATCGTCCGAAATGTGCCAAATTAAACGGTACAATCAGTATCAGTAGGTACCCCGAGTATGAATAACATTCAAGTCCGTAACGTAAATGTATCAAAAGAATGGAGCATTGCGATTGGTTCAAAGTAGGCAGGCGGCCAATTAGGTTGCTTCGTTCTCTGGATACGTTTACGTTAGGAATTCGAAATGATTCGTTCTCGAGACCGATCTTGACTAGTAAAGTACTCAAAATGATCTTAATACCTTTTATCCCCCTTCCTGTTCACTGATTGTTGTGATCTTTCGTACACACCCTCATTTCTGACGATAATGCAATTTGAATTCAATAAAACAGTATGATATTGACGTCAATAGTAGATAATTAAATCATTTTGCCTAATTTTCTTGTCAAAATTTGACGCTTACTGCACCAGTACTGTATGTTTTAAATATATATTTCATCATTCTTCTTTTAAATGTAACCTTCTATCCTAGCATAATATTGAAAGCGATAAACATAAATATATATAAACAGCGTTTTATAAGTGCATAGGGCTTTTAACAGTCGACATAAATTGTAATTCTGGACGTTTTCACGACCGCCTTAATTGACTTTACGAGTCATATCAACTGCAATTAGTGTATTTGGGCCTGCCACCTTTGTGCGTTCATTTTGTTTTTGATATATTCGCAGACTGTAGTTGTTGGCTGTTTTTGAACTTTTTTTGGTTGGCAATACCTGTGCATAATTGCTTTGCTGAAAATATCTGTCCAAATAAAAAATAGTAATCGCCGAAATGTATCGTAATTTCCGAACGACTGCATTTAATTGTTCCTTATTCTTTTTTTTTGTTCGCTATTATCAGGTCCAAGTTTTAAGTATGTATAAAAGAAATAATATGAAAAATCTGTGACTTGCGGAACGTGATCAGAATTTCACCCCGACCAAGCGCCAGTTAAAAAATCACATAATAATAATGTTAATTTAAATAATAAAACACTACTTTTGTTGCTTTTAATCGAGCCCTTTACAACAAATGCCAAGGAACGAGCCATAAAGACCTGATACCAGTCGACCTAGAACGTCTGGTTCAACGCAGACCGAATGATATATTATATTCTGCTCATAAAATTCAAACATATTTTATGTACCACAGACATTTACGAGCTTTTGAGAGTCTATAAAATGGTCTATAGACATATAGACCAAGGGTAAAACGGTTCCTATGTACCTACTTACCTTCGTTGAGATAACTGTATATGGTACAGTACATACACATATACATGGTGGAAGATTTTGACCTTACCTGGAGAGGAAGTACTATAAATACTGGAGATAGCGAATTTCACTCAAAGCAAACACTCTTTTGTTGCCATAAAAATACAAGATGTTATTTTTTCGGATTTTAGTCGGTTCGATTACCGGGTGTGGCAAGCGAATTTTTGAAAATCTTCGAATGCAGTTTTGTTACTTTTGAAAAATAAAGGAATGTTTTCGAGATTCACAAAGCAATATGTTAAAGCCTCTGCGAAAAGAGTCTGACAATTTAATCACTGCCTTACTGTTTGACGTTTGAAGCCTTCCGCAACATGAGAAATGGCCATCCTCGTGAGATCAAGGTTACCGTCTACTCAAGTCTCATTTCCAGACTTATCAGTACTTAAGGTAACACCGGGAATGTTCTATCGAAGTCCTTTACATCACTAACACATTAAGAGTCCTTCGTGTCCAGGTAAGGTCAAAATCTTCCACTCTGTATTTAGAAAAAATAGGTGGATGGAATCATGATCTTTAAGGCCAAGACAACCTTACCTGCAAGTCCGTGCACCTATAATATATGATGGGTCAGGCTATCTTACCTTTAGGGGCTGGGAGTCCAGACAGTAGTATTCTCATTAAAGCTATGATAAATCTAGAGCATGAGTATAAGCTCGGACTCTGGGATCTAAAGTGCAGCCTTCGGATGCAACCAGGATTAACTGGGACTGCTGGGAACCTAATAACCTTTAATTGGCTTATGCAATGCAAAATAATGGAAAGATCGGACTGACTTCCCAGGAAGCCAATTTCGTTTGGGAGTCGATGTTGATGTTGTAAATATCGTGTCACATTACAGGAAGTAAAACGCATAATATTCCTTATCTAACAGTAAGATAGTATTTCTTCGAAAATACATCAATCTTGTTCAAACACCAATATCGTTGTAATGGCTGAGCTTATCAATTACAAATTAATCATGTCGTAATAGTAATAACATAGAATTTCCAGGAATAATACCTAATACTACTAAAATTATTTATTAAAGTTTGTGAGGAGGCCATTCATGTTTGTTACTTTTTCATGCAAAAACGGCTGAACGTATGTGAATGAAATCGGATACAGAAATAGAGTATAGTCTGAGAAAGCTAATGGGTGCTTTTCATCTCGGATAAATCTTTGTGTATTTGTCAGGTTACAAACTTGCGCATGTAACAACAAAGCGTTTGTGGCCGGGTGTCCACTGTTCGGTAAACGGTCAGTGGGTTAAGTTACCTAAGCGAAAGTTACCATTGAGATGGGTGACCGTTTAGTGGTGTTACATCTGAGCGCCTATATGGGCGACTTGAACAACTCTGTCACAGGTTGGCACGTACCATACACGAAATAGATAGAAACAAACTATGTGTATCCCAAATTTAAACTAAATCGGTTCAGCAGTCTAGACACAAAATGATTACAAACGAACAGATTGATTTGCAATTACTTTTATGATAATAGTTTGCCTACTTGCTCGCAGGTTGCTATTTTTTTGACCTGGACATTCATTATATACTTATCCACAAAAGTCTATACTAATATTTTAAATGCGGAAGAAACTTTGTCTGTGTTACGCTTTAAAGCCTAAACCACTAAACCGATTTTGATAAAATTTTGTTGTTTGGCAAGAGCCAAGTCCCTGTACAAAATTTTATCAAAATCGGTTGCCCGTGAACCCGTGGCAGCACCACTGGTAAAATAACATAACAATATAAACACAAATTTCATTCTAAAAATATCAAGGCAATGTACATTTTAATGTACAATTCAATCAGCTGATAAGAAACAAAGAAAAAAAATAGATAGCTCAAACTGTTTTTGTAATGCAACGTAATGTACTCACAGGCCAGACCGCGTGGCGTTAGAGCACGCAGGCGGTCCGCCGAGGAGTTCCATTCACGTTGCTAGTATTGCCACAACACAAAAACAAATAAGTAGATACTGTTGTTTTGTTAATTTTTATCTAGCAATACCGGTTGGCCTCGGAGCAGTTTGATCAACACATAGTATAAAACAAAGTCGCTTTCTCTGTCCCTATATATCCCTTTGTATGCTTAAATCTTTAAAACTATGCAACGGATTTTGATGCGGTTTTTTTTAATAGATTGAGTGATTCAAGAGGAAGGTTTTTTGTAAAGCGGGCGGTAAAATATTGGCGGTTCGAAGTTCGCCGGGTCAGCTAGTTAACTGATAGGTAAACCTGGAGTGTAGATGCTTGAATGTTGGTAAATATGTTGTTACGTTGATTTATTTAGATTTAGATGTAGGCTCTCCTAGGTTATGGGGTTCCTACCAAGAGACCTCGTAAGGAGAGCGACGTACACCCACTATTCATATAAAAATAACTACTAGCGGCCCGGGTCCTAACTTCGCCCGGATATACATTCGTAAAAACATCCTTTATAACGCAATGGAAACCATCTACTGACGTGAAAAATAGATAAAACCCACCTTGAAACGGGTTGTGATCGTACCTTATTGTATAAATAATAATGCCACCAAAAACATTTTCATGTATAAATGTTGCGAATACGAGTTTACGTAGCTTACCTACCCCTGTGAAAAAGTCATCAGATCTCGTATAAAGCCAAGCTCTTAAGACTGCACGCTCTAAACCTAAGGTGTAGTGTAGAGCTTGTAGGTTAGATATACACCCTGATTTTATAGTCGTTTCGGAAAAAAAAATTGGACACTGTTTCGATAGCAAATTCTGGGAGAGTAGGTAATAATTCGGCGATTTTTTTAAAGGCCTCCTGCTATATTCCTTTCACCTGTATATTCTTCCCAAACTTGTTAAAAAAAAAAAATTCAACATTTGCGCTCAAATAATGCATTAATAAACCATCTAACATTTGATAAGATTTGAATTTCACACGATTAAAATATGTTAAACGACCTAAACTAAGTTATCACGTTTTACTTGGCAATATAACAGGTTAGTTTTAAGCTAATTTCGGTTTCAATCATTATTGAAATTCGCTCTAAACTACTCATTTTATAAGCGTTTGGCGGTGAAAGGAAAAGTATCGCTAACGTCGATTTTTCACGGATACGTCGAAAAATGTACCATCAAATTGAATAATCGACCCACTTTCCCATCAATTTGTGACACTAAATTATTATTACTTAGCATCTGCCCACGACTTTTTTATACCCCTGAGGTGGCAGACAAGCACATGATCCACCTGATGGAAAGTGGTTACCGTGGCCTATCGACGTGTGCAACACCAGAGGAGTCACACTCGTGCTGCCGACCCTGTAAACACAGAGAGTTTCTGTGCCGTCAGTGTAGAAGACAAAGCAGGCATAGCCTTGGGTCTTCCCACTGACAGCACAAAAACTCTCTGACTTGGTCTATATGGACTACTTTGACTAATCGATACCCGCATCTAATTAATCTGTATACTAAGAACAGATTAGATGCGGAAGGCGGAGGATCGGTGCACATTGCAAAGGCGCAATGACGCATATTGGGAGAAGCCTATGTCCAGCAGTCGATAGCCTATGCTGATCGATTGATAAACTACACTAAAAAAAATCCGTTATTATAAAATTCCATTTGCGATATATTATAATTTTGATATTTAATTGACGACTGTGATATATCGATTAAATCGACTAAGATAGGAAAAGTGAATCGCTCATGCGGTATAGTTTTGACATTTACCTGTTATTAAATAATACCATACTTCAGACTAATAACTAGGAGGTATGACACGACGGTATCCCCGTCTAATTGAGCAGTCCGACTGGGGAAGTACCTGCGCCCTACAGAATACCGCGGCTATAATAACCTGGTGTTCTGTCCGCGGCGGTGAGTAGCATAGCCAGAGCTCACTGGAGAGGTTTTGTGCTGTCCATGGGAAGACCAAAGGCTATTCCTGCTTTGTCTTCTACACTGACGGCACAGAAACTCTCTGTGTTTACAGGATCGGCAGCACGAGTGTGACTCCCATGGTGTTGCACACGTCCATAGGCCACAGTAACAACTTACCATCAGGTAGGCCTTGTGCTTGTCTGCCCACCTCAGTTGTATAAAAAAATGTTTATTTAAAAAAAAAAAAATTATTATACGTCTCACCAGGCATGTTACAGTAATACCTACTTTACCAATGCAAATGACAACATGTAACACTCACCTGTAACAAACTATAAATTATTTGAATATGAATTTGAAAACAAATAGGATTACGTAGCATTGGACATACGAATAATTGTGATAAAATTAAAATTACACAACAATTTTCAAAAAATTAAACTTTATCAATTTCTTCATGTAAAAAAAGAATACAATGCAATGCAATTACATCTTTTTGACGTCAAATTCTACTTATAAACTGAGTTTACAACCGCTTCCTAGGCACTAGTGGAGTAGAAACAGCGTAACAAACTCCACCGGCATTTTCAAGACAGCACAAACGACAGTACGAGAATCAGTACAAACGATTAAACAGCAATTCCGAACGTTGTTTACAAACAGAGCCTTCCTTCACTCACGGTCCCTTTGCTCCCTTCTCGCATTTCTCGACGAAGCCCCCGGGACGTCGCGAGACAGCCGCAAGATACCCGCATCCCGCCCTTGAACTCAAAACGTCACACGCCGATAACGCGGCCGTTTACCCTTACTCCTTATAGAAAACAGATTTATACCTCACCCTATTTTCGTCCGGTTTCGATACGTAAGTACAAATATTGAATAAGACACTTGTACTTTTCTACAGTATTTTTTTTTTTTACCCGACTGCGCCAGAAGTAGGGTTACGTTTTTCGACAGTATGTATGTATGTATTGTATAATTGTTTGGTACGCTATGCAGCCTGAACAGCTTGATGGATTTTAGCTTGAGAGATGACGTTAGATTCGTATTCACCGTGAGAGTGACACTGACTATTTTTTTTTTTTTTATAAAGAATATTAGCATCCGATATTATCGAAATTACTAATATTCCCTCTAACCCCTCCAACTAAGCTAAATTGCTTGTGCTAGGAGTGGGTTCACGTTGGTAGTGTAATGGCCAGGATTCGAACCCGAGACCTCTCGATCGTGAGGCCGACTCCTTAACCACTAAGCTACCGATCAAAATAAAAAAATAAAAATGGTGGATTTTGGAAAAAAAAAATCATGTGGTGTATCAAAATGAAGGAAATTAAAAACACGATTACAAAAATATTTATTCCATAACTAAAAAGTGTAAAATGAAATAACTTATCAAAAATTAAAAAAAATCCGACTGATGCTGCAAAGATCGAAACCAGCTTAATGGGTACCACCTGCTATAAAGCTTGTTTCGACCTTTTCAGCATCAGTCGGGTTTTTTTTATTTTTAATATTTTATTTTATTAACCGGACCGGTTTCGCCTCACGCTATTCATCAAGTTATAAAATAAATTACTGTAGAAAATACAAGTGTCTTAGTCAATATGTGTAGCAAATTACTACCACAGAATGTAATACGTACAGTCAGCAACAGAAAGATCTTGAATATAAAGTATCAAAATGATCTGAAAACTGAGGTAACTGAGTAAATCAAGCTGTTTTATTGATTTAAATTGTATTATTGTCCGAACGAAAGGTTTGTCCCATATATCAGAACCAGTCAGTCAACATGAAGAGGGAAGACCAAGGAACTAACATAATTTTAAGCACTTTGCCTATCAAGAACGATCTGAAATACAATATTTCAAATAAGCTAACTAACACTGAACGTCTATAGAACCGACAATAACTGCGAGAAGATATTTTCATAGCGTTTTGTATAGCAATTCCTCGAAGTTAAAATTACAGCTTCTGTGGCGTGGCGGCAGTGAACCGGCCGCTACGCAAGAGGGTTCGATCCCCGCTCAGTGCAAATATTTGTTTGCGTGAAAATGTATTTTTGCGTCGGTCTGTATTTACAAAAAAAGTATCTAAGTATGTTTATCCACATTCTGGATTCCATAACACAAGCTAGTTAAGCTATGCTTACCTTGGGTCTAGATAGCGTTGTGTGAAATGCTGTGGAATTTTTTTTTGAACACTGATCTTCTATAGAACCGGCAATAACTGTGAGAAGAAAAATTCACAGCGTTTTGCATAGCAATTCCTTGAAGTCAAAATATACAGCAGCGTGGTTCCCGGCAGAGTAGAATTTGAGCCACCACTTCTCTTCCTATATGGTGTCGTACGAGGCGACTAAGGAATAGGGCTGATTAACTTTAACATCAGACAGATATGTACAGCCCAGACTCAGCTTCAGATGCATGGCTCGAGTCAAAAATAGTGCCCGGAATACGGCAATAGGCTCACCCCTATTACGTGGGACCGAATACATATTGGTGAAATGAGGGTGTTAATTCACCTCTGCCTAACCCTCTGGGGATAAAGTCGTGATTATATGTATGTAAAATTAAACTAGCAATAGTCTACCTAGAGTCTAGAGGCAATGAAAACATCGTAAAACCGCGAACGTGAAAACTTTCCCTGTTTACCGAGGTGTTCGTGCAATAGACTGGCAGAGCCGGGTGCCAAGAACCGGTGAAATATATCCGGCCGCCGGGGAATACGCGTAGACGGGTGGCAGACGGCCCTTGAACTTTACCCGGCCGGTAATAGCGCGGTTGAATGTGCGTGAAACAGCGTGAAACTATGCGTAAGGCAGTCGTCACACGGACGTTAAACAAATTCTCTCCCCGCCCGACATCTATCTTCACACAACAAAACAAATGTGTGGAAACGTCACATCGCTGTATTAGTATTCCGTTTGGGTTTATTTTTCTTCAAGGAGGTTTCAATGTTGAAACGCCATAATTATGGTGAGACGGTGTCATTGTTAGAGGACAGATATTTGCCTTTGTTTTGTTTAAATGTATCGCTGTTAGGGGATTGTGGAATAATTATAATTTTGCGGCCTCTTTTTCAGATGGAATGTTTGGTTCTGATCTCTATATGAATACATATGTACTTACAAAGGAATGTTAAAGATTTTCTATGTGTCGATTCATCGCTGTTATGTTCAAGTTTCTAAATATTCAAGGATTTAGGTATTATTACAAAGTGTTACCTAAACCCAAATTTATATTGTTTTAGGATTTTATTTAACGGACTAAACAACAACAAAAGTTTCTTATTTTTTTAAAGTAGATACCTAACCTTTTTGCCCTTTAAGTTATTTTAAAATAAAATTGCATCGAATCCGATTATAGATAATATTTTTTAAATCTTTATTCATTTAAGACACAAAGTAACACATTAAGGTTCAAGATTGAAGATTCCACATTTAAATTTACAGCCAGATTCACAAGGCAATAGGTTAAAGCCTCTGAGAAAAGAGTCTGACAATTTAATCATTACATTACTGTTCGACGTTTGAATCCTTCCGCAACATGAGAAATGGCCATCCTCGTGAGATCAAGTTTACTGTCTACTCAAGTCTCGTTTACAAGTTTATCAGAACTTTTGGTTTCACCGCGAATGTTTTATCAAAGTCCTTTACGTCGATTATATTTTGGCCATATAGGTATAATCACAGATAATAACATAATGATCAGAGTTGCACTTAAATCTTAGGTAGTGGAATTTCAACATCTTTAATGGGATTACAAATGGAAAATTTCAAATCCTGTAACTCCATTGAAGCACTTCGGGTTCAATCTTTGTCTATAAGAGCTAAGCTAATAAACAAGCGTGTTCTCCTGATGGTAAGCGATTATCATAACTCACACCATATGTTTCGCTCGTGCACGTGACAAACGTAATAATTGGAATCAGATATTTCTAATAACAATTTCTCAGTAACAGTATAGGCTAATATTTCCATTTTGGTTCATACTAAAAACATTTACAAATCTAACCTTCAAAGATGTACATAAACAAAAATTCTAAAATCAAAGCTACCAAAAATAACTTATCATAGTTGAAATACCGAAGAAACTCGCCAACATCCCGGACCTAGGGCAAGATAACGAACGGTTATACCCGGCTTAGATCCGTCTCGGGCGGGTCACTTCACCCGGGCGATGGGGACGATGACCCCGCCGGCCGAGTATCGACCTCAAATTAATTGTAACTTTAGGATTTTGCTCGACTTTGCTGTTCAACTTGCAATCTTAAAGTTTCACAATTATTTGAGCAAATATTTTATAGGTAGTACTTTTGTTAGTGATACAGTAATTTTTCGTAACTTCTGGTTAAATAGAATAAACATTCATAATACTTATGAAAACAAACCAAACCAAAACCAAGGGAAGATTTAGATTCACTGGTAGCCAATCTTTCACCGCGGCATTTGAAGATCCGATACGGCATGCTGTTTTAATCGGATCGAATCCGGACTCCCACACGAAAAAGAAGGATTCTCGTGTCGTATCACTATCGGTGGAGACGTTAATATCTAAATTAATTACTTGCATTTAGATGGGTTGTCAACTCGTTTGCTGCTTTAGTTGCCAAATCAAATCAAAAGATATCAAATCAAAGCCCTCAGTCAAAGAAGTGATGATTGTTAATTCATTAGCCTTTACATAGACTTTACTTTTACAAGCAAGGGTAGCGGTTTCATAATGAATGCGATCAATATACTAAAGTCTAAAGTGAACATAACATAAACTCACGCCTTTATCCCCGAAGGGGTAGGCAGAGGTGCTAGCACCCACATTTCGCCAGTGTATGTTTAGGTCCCAATGTAATAGGTGGCGAGCCTATTGCCATTAACCGGGCACTTATAAACCTGCGATAAATACACACATAACTTCGAAAATCATCGAAAAATCATTGGTGTGTGCCATGGAAAACCTGAGATCGAACCCGAGACCTCGTCTCAGCAGTCCATTACCCATACCACTAGGCTAAGTGAAGCCTCTGAATTTTTGGGGACTAAGCTATAGATGAGATTCATAGACCACACTTAGATATTAACTATGATGTTTATACTCTTATGAATATTCGATTTGTATAGCAAAGTAAAGTGTTAGGGCGGCCTGTGAATCTGCTCTTAGCGCGGTGTATGAATCTAACCTTAGTGCAGTCTATCAATCAGCCCTTAGTGCGGTCTATTAAGCCATTACTCAGTCTCCGATTTCCCCTAAGCGTAATAATAAAGATCATGACGCATTGGAAAGTCAGTTTTCCAATTATTCACACTCGCGAATAGTTTATTAATAAGACGTAGTTGAAACATTAGTCAACAGGTACCTACTCCATTTATGCGTAATAGTTTTTAAATATTCGACGCAAGTGTTAGACTGGACGTCACGCTATATGACCTTAAAAGCAATATTGTTTTTCTGCTGTTCTTTTTTAAAATTTATATTAAAATGTTGACATAGTTAAATCTATTTTGTCACATAATATAATATGTCAAGAGTGTTTTTTTTTAATTGGGTGCTGATATAAATTTTATGATCAAAAGATATCTACGAAACCGATTAATTTTAAATCCACGTCAACTTTCATTAGATGATATTAATACGTGCTTTGATCGGTGTTGTCTTGGTCAAATTAGAGTTCAAACAGCCGTTAGGACTAAATAGTCCAAACAAAACTTTATGAAAAATTAACCGTTTGATTGAATGTTGTCGTCCAAGTTGCCTTCGATCAGTGTTGAGTAAAAAGTTTACCGATGTCAAAATTTTATTAATTTGGACCTCAGAGATAGTTGTAAATAGTCTTAAGATTTGGACACTGTTGTTGAAGTGTACTTTTATTAGTGTTACTACGATCAAAATGGCATCTATCGATCTAATTATCCACCAAATCAAAGAAGAGTTCGATCGTATCCAAGCGATTTATAATCAATTTTATGATCATATTTTTACAATATTTACCTAACCTTAAATATTATTTTATCAGTTTTAATACTAATGATAACACGAAATACTCAAAAAAATAATGAAATAAAGTTAAATAACATACATAATGTATGTGTCCCAGATTGTCAAGGTTAATATAATGAAATAAACACCAAACGATACCGTAACAAAGTACCTATCTATTCATTAACTTGCGTAGAAATAAGTCAAGGTTATTTAATATTACAAAGCTTCCTTATACAAATGAGCGAGAAATACTCAATTATTATTATGTGATATATATTAAAAGAGGATCAGATCAGATACTTTTATATTGACCAACATTCAGCCATTGCTATGTTACGTATGCCATGAATGATATCACATCAAGATTACATACGTACAATTAGATTACAACTGCAAATGCTTCATGGGGCCCCACCAAGATCTTGGAAACCCGAACCAACCCTCACCTGCTGATTAACATATGAACCTCTGGTGCTGGTTTTCCTAAGAAGGTTGGACAGCAATCGCCCCCATAAAGGTCAAGATAAGATAAGGAGAAAGAGTAAAAGAACCCCTGCTTCTAAGGTGAAAACCTCGCATAGATACAACCGGGAATATAGTTAAGATCATGATGATGAATGATGATATGTCATATCGTACAAGTGCGTAGTTACCTTTTTGTATATAATTGTATGTAATAACGTCTATGTAACTGATAATCACGGCACTAATATGTGTTTATTGTTTACAGGTCTTACAAGACATCAAGGTAAATATACTTTGTTCTTGTCTATCACTGTCGTTCTCGCTCACACATTTTTCAATTTTCATTTGCACGTAGTGATGTAACTCTTCTTGCTCATGTCTTACTCTTTCTAGTTCATTTTATTAATTTTTTATCGTTATTAATAATTTAGTTAGTATTTTTACTTTTATGCACAATATTAACCGTAGATTTCTTTCTTTTTTCTAATTACAACTATAAGTCTACCACTAAGAATTGGAATTACAGTATTAAATTATAGAGACCATTGATACATACAAAAAAATCAGTGATTAACGGAGGATTTAACCACTGAAAATAATTACGATCAAATGAGATTAAATTACATTGGATTATGACATTTAATCCGATTATCCCATTAAGTTGCTATTAAATCAAACTATACTGACCACAGAATATCCTTCTCCATGATACCACAGATAATATAATATAATTCTTATATGATACCTACAGACTGATAATAGACTAGCTAGCTTTAGCTTATAAAAGTGGAATCCTGTGTATTTCAGTTGCGTTCCCGGGTCAGGCAAGAAGTTATATAAAATTTAAAAGTAGAGGAACGAAATCTTAACTCAAATAAATTGTCATGTAAACAGATGACCTATGCTCTCTTAATAAAATAATGTCCCAATTTTCCTTTTAAATTTTTTATTATTATAATATTTTTAATTTAAAATGTTTAAGTAACTAAAGTTACTAAAATTACCGTTAGCCATTTAACCCTTTTAGCTTAGCTAAATTGCTTCTGTTAGAAGTAGGTTCACGTCGGTATTGTAACCTTCAAAATATTAACAAATTACCTCACATACATATCTTATTAATATAGTATCTAAATAATAGTAGCATATTTGTCTAAATAAAAGTGCCAAATATATTTTAAAATACATAGGCACTAAGACACATGCCATCCGCGAAGGTTCGATACGTAGGGAGGCACCCGGGTGGGGTCGGTCGATGGGTCAACGACCTCGGGAGGATTGGGTACTACCCTCACTCCCTCACTTATTTATTTATTAAAATTTACCTACATTGTTCCAAAGTGAGTGTTTAATAAGAGATATAATTTTCATCTCGCAAATGAGAAAAAATAATACAACGGAGTTTTAACGTGAAGGAAAAATTAGATTGGATTTACCGGGTTTTGATAAAAGAAATGCAGAAAGAATTTTGAGGCTTGTGGACATTTTAAATAACTAAAACTAAATAACAAAATTAAATTGCAGATTGTCAGAAAATTTTATTGTCAAAAACTTTAAAATGTTGATGGTTTTGACGATCTCGGTGGCCTGCCGGTAGTAAATTCGATTTCAATCTCAGGGTGCGGTTCGATTCCCGCTCAGTGCAATATTTGTATGCATGAGTCTGTATATTTGCATTTACCTGGATGTTTCCTCTTATAATATATAAGAGACAAAAATAATAAAAGTATTAACGTTTAAAGCTTGCACTTCGCTTAGAAGCTCGGAGTCCGCTTATAATCTTTGATTGGTATGTCGACTTTTCTGTTTTTCTGGGAGCGTCGTCTGACCTTCCAACCCTGTAAGGTAAGCAGCTAAGCATCCGTTGTTTAGCAGGGGCTTGCGAGTGAGATGAGATGTGGTTGGTTGACATCAACAATAGTTAGCTTAGTGGTTAAGGAGTCGGTCTTACGATCGAGAGGTCCCGGGTTCGAATCCTGGCCATTACACTACCGACGTGAACCCACTCCTAGCACAAGCAATTTAGCTTAGTTGGAGTGTTTAGAGGGAATTTTAGTTATTTCGATAATTTCGGTTGCTAATATTCTTTGTAAAAAAAAATTGTAGGTACCTACATACTTCCTCTCTCCTAAACGACCATAACCTCTAATGGAGTTTCATCATCATCATCTTCATATCAGCCGCACATAGTCCACTGTTGAACATAAGTCTCTCCTATAGACTTTCTCCTTTTTTAAAGAATATTAGCAATCGAAATTATCGAAATTACTAATATTCCCTCTAACCTCTACAACTAAGCTAAATTGCTTGTGCTAGGAGTGGGTTCACATCGGTAGCATAATGGCCAGGATTCGAACCCGGGACCTTTCGATCGTGAGGTCGACCCGTTAACCACTAAGCTACGAAGGAGTGCCTATTTGCATGCATGTATGTATGTGTACCTACTTATGTGTATGTTTCTTTTATTTCATGTTGACGACATCTTTGCGACCTTACTCAACATGCGCACCATTGCCTGATGACGTAGAATTTGCTTTTATTTTAATACTAGCCTATGCCTGCGGCTCCACCCACGTAGATGTCGGTTATCGCAACCAAAAATAACCTATGACCTTTACCAAGCTCTATATAAATAAATATGGATACATATAATGAAACAAGGTCATAATCACATACATTATAAAACATGCAAATAGGTAGGTAATTAGAAAAAGTTAACACCTCCAATTTTGAAATTAAAACAATTCTTTAAACAACTCGTAGAGCCCTGAGCCCCTTACACGCTATGGTAGCGCGGAACCATTGATAACAAAATAAGGCCATTGATAACCGATATCAGAACCGACCGAAATTACTTTTATCCTTCACGATTACTATAACTGTGTACTTACTATAGGAATAAAAGTACACAAACGTAGTCTTATGGCCTTCTAAACCTATAACTATGACAAAAACACCCCTAAAACGTCATTATAAGACTCCTTCATAGAAATTTTGAGATCATACGGCCGAGAAATATCGGACGTACTCATAATTTAAAGATTAAATTTCATAATTCGAAGGCATAAAGTACTATAATACAGATTTTGACAGATCTTCTCACTCGCTTTAACTAATAAGGCTGTCTCGCTCAAACAACAATCGCTATCCAATATTCTATTTACAAAACATTCGGCGCGACGTTGCCGTCCCGCGGTGCGCTTGCGCCGGTGACGTCACAAGCTGGAGTAGCGCTGTCCTTGTCTACGTTTCTCTTTCTAAACAGACCGTATTTTAAACTTGCGCAAAGTTCTATGTAAATATTGTTTAAAAAGGCACTTATAAAGCGATTAATGAATAATAAAATAATTAATATTGTAAGTTTATGTATAATATAATTATTATATCAAGGAAGTTTATTTTCCGACTACGTGATTTTTTTATATATATTCACGCTTGCATACTCCCTTAGGGGTTGACAAATATACTTATATTAACAGACACGCAATTTTTCACGAACTAAGGTTTCAACTCCCTCATAAAAAAGACATAAACCGGGTACCTTTTTATGATTTCATAATATTAAGAAAATCCTTACCAGAATATAAAAACAGTCTACCCAACCCGGGTATCAAACCCGATACCTCACGCACCGCAACTGTCACAGTTACTACCACTGCACCATCAGGCAATATTAATATCATTAAGTAAAGTCCACAGGAGCTTATTTGGAAACAAATGAACAATAAAATCTGCCTTCTAAAGATTTCAATGAGTCTTTTATCTTGTAGGTATAATCATTGCCAAATTTATTTGAGGATGTTAAAAAAATGTTGATCTTGACATTGAGCCAGACATAATATACCTACCTGCGAAAGATTACAAATTGTGTGTAGTTATTTAGGTAGTCCTATTAAAATCTCGAATTCCAAGCCAACCTTAGCTGTTACCCATCTCCTGCTGATTACCAGATGATCACGAACCTCTATGACTAGCTGGACTGGCTATTCCATAGAAAATGACAGCTTACTTTTTGTGTCGATTTGAAGCGCCACCGTGAGTGTACTGAGAACTAATTAGTTTGTAAATGGACGTTGTTCGTTGTTTTTATTTAAGCGTTGAATGTCTAAAATGGCCACATTGTTAATTTAATACATACGAAACATCGTTTATATTAAAATATGGATACCAAGACAATGTTGTTCATCATAAGTATTAGTTCCAAGTACACTCACTATTGCGTTTCGCAACTATCCGCGCCAATATGGTGAATTTCAATTGGACACAATTTATAGGTACCGATCACCAGTCCAGCGAGTACTATTACAGGTCAGTGCAGACGAGGCTCTGCCGCAGGCCTTCCCCTAGTAATTAGGCCAGGTAACAGCAGCTCCCGTAGAAGTCAAAATAAACCAAATAATAAAGTTGCAGGACAGTGCACCCCAGATATAAAAAGACAAGTCCTTGAATGCAACCGGGACGAACTATTACGATTAATTAAGGCGATTAAGTTGAAGCCCAACAAAATTCTGACTGGTTTATTTTACGTGCTGGAAATCCCCATGATACGCCACCCCCCTCCCTCAGAAACTGGAGGGGGAGGTTAGGTCGGACTCGAACCGACTAAACCGCACGCCGTCTGTAGGTCGTTGTGCTAGGCCGAAGAGAAGGTTGTCTCGCGACATATCTCTCGTACCCCGACTGACCCAGGCCATTCCTCTCGGTCTGGCCCTCCCCGGGATTCTGACTGGTCTAACTATAGAACTTCGATATCGCCGATTAGTTGTAGAGCTCAGATGATAGTCGCTTCACGGAATATATCTAAGCTCAGCCGCATGACAGACTGAAAAGCCGTTCCCAAATAAGTTAGGAAAAAACTAAGAGAATGTTGACGCCCTACAAAAAGGAGCCATCATCATCATCATATCAGCCACACATAGTCCACTGTTGGACATAGGCCTCTCCTACAGACAAAAAGGAATAACACTAATAATCATCCTTCATCCTAGCGTTAATCCCAGTTGCATCCGAAGCTTTTCAACCTGGAGTCTGGGGTTCGCTTTTTACCAGTCTAACTGCAGATTTAGCTAAACTCCACAACCCAAAGGCGATACCGAAGCATTGCAGCTAGACCAGTTGTTGGATTTTTGAAGGCTCCATAGATGTTTGTATGACAACCGGGACTGACGGCTAACGTGCTCTCCGAGGCACACTAATAATCCTATAAGTAATTCTAAACGTTTAACCGATAATAGTCGAACACAACCATTGTGTAACAGTACTTTCTACCACATTCTATTGTAATGTTTTGTTACCTATAACAATACCAGTTATGTTTATTAAATAACAAAATGATAGCGGCAACAATTGCTAATAATTTGCTTCGTTATTGTCATAACATCCGTCATGATTATCCAAACACGGTGATGCTATAATGATATTGGGACTCTGGGAACGATTTAGACGGTATTCAAATATAAAATCTTCCGATTTAAATCGAATAAAGAGAGAATATTTCATCGGTCTAGGCGGGGTTTGAACCCGCGATCTTTGCCTTACAAGGGCAATGCATTGACCACGAAGCTACCAGACCTCGCCCTATCCAATTCAAATTTCTCCTTCTATATCTGTCTTTGAGGCGATTTAGTTTGGAAAAAGTTAAGTCCAACATGGGACTTCACCCCGCGACCAGATCATTACAGGGTTAATGCCTGACCAACTGTGACTCTCCTAAGTCCGAATGGGTCCAAATGGCGAATGGGGAAGTATCTCCGCCCTATAGAATACCGCGGCCATAATAACCTCGTGTTGTGTTCCCGGTGGTGAGAAGGATAGCCAAAGCTCACTGGAGAGTTTTTGTGCTGTCCGTGAGAAGACAATGGCTATTCCTGCTTTGTCTTTTACACTGGCGGCACAGGAACTCTCTGTGTTTACAGGGTCGACAGCACGGGTGTGGCTCCCCCGGTGTTGCACACTTCCATAGGCCATGGTTACCACTTTCCATCAGGTGGGACGTATGCCTGTCTGCCACCGCAGTTGTATAAATAAAAATAAGCGTCTTAGAGCGACGATTATGACGTCACAAATACATTTTTCATACAATTTTCCTTATAACGCAACGTTTTCACGTTTAACGTAACTAATTTGACTAGTCAGTCAAATACCCAATTGCTTTAAAAATTATTAAACATAAAATCTATTTCAGTCAGCAATCGTACTTCCTATGAATATTGTAATCCAGAAAGTTTGTCATGAATGTTAAGTTTAGATGTTTGTTAGTCAATAACCCTAAAACGGCTGAACTATTTGGTACAGGGTACATAATAGCAGTGGTAGGTACCATGAAATATCTTTTTTTTATACAACTGAGATGGCAAAGCTGTTCGCTCATGTTGTTGTGTTGTTAATCAAGCAAACTATTGTATTTAGGTTAAGTAGACTAAGCAAATGTTTGTAAATAGACCAAAAAAAAATGGCCGCTGAGTTTCTTGCCGGAATCTTCTCAGGTCGAGGCCGTGTTTCGAACCGGCGCGGTGGTCCATTTGCTAAACTAGTCTAATTTTTTTAAAACTTGCCGTTTTGTAAGTTTCATTTTAATGGTCTATATAAAATAAATGATTTTTGACTTTTGACTTGACTTTTGAGACAAGCACACGGCCCACCTGATGGTAAGTGGCACACTCATGTTGCCGACCTTGTTAACACAGAGTTTCTGTGCCGTCTTCTGAAAAGGTTTAGGGTTAACGGAAGTCTCACGTTCTTCGGATCCGATTTCGAGATTTACGTGTTCGTTGAAACAGATTGTCCGAAACTTCGATCTGCTGTGGCGGATGTTTTTCGGTAGGCGTACCGATTATGTTACTAAAGAAAATTGGACAAATTGGCGCATAATCTGGTTATTATGCGTAATGGTGTCACTTCATCTTCAAGGAGAATTCAATTACTCATATTAATGATGTGTTAAATGGCCTTGATATCTTTTCGTTCTACTTTAGTTGATAGTCCTACTTAATACTTACTAAGTTATTTGCAACAAGAGTCAACCTTAAGTTTTACAATATTCTATTCATAAATGAACCATTGTCTTTCATCACTTAGGGTCTTTTTAGACTTTAGGTTCGGCAGCGCGAGTGTGACTCCCCTGGTGTTGCACACGTCCATAGGCCACGGTAACGACTTTCCATCAGGTGGGCCCTGTGCTTGTCTGCCACCTAAGTGGTATAAAAAACATATTTCGTTTCGTATTTGGTTCTATTGATGGCCTCTGTGGGATAGTAGTCGCAGCACTAGTGGGACCGGGGGGTGTCACGGGGTGCTGCGACGGCGACAATCCTCTTTTGATGAGGCCATCGAGATGAGTACCACCATTGTTATTGGTACATGTATGGAATGGTGACCCTTTTTCCTGAGACTTTGCCTTCAGCTTACCATCAGGCGAGGTGAAATCGTGACGTATCCAATATTTAAAAAAACGAGATACCATAGCGTAGTGCTATACAGCCTTTAACATTTTCCAAGAAATAACTTTACAACTTCAAAAAGAAATTTTCATGCAAATATAGTTGTACTGAGCATCGTTTTCGCACCCAAACAGTCGAAGGTCACGACGAATAGAAACGTACTTCGTCAAAAAACTGGTCCCCAGTCGTAAAGAAAGTTTTGGAGCTAGACTTTCCTTGAGACGTTTTATAACGGCTGTTTAAAAATGTCCTGGCGTCAAGTCTGGGGCTGTTGGAGATATTATTTACGATTGTTATTACTCCGTTAAAGAAAATGTCCGCATGACCATCTATCAATTTGTAGTCCACCTAGTTCCCCATAGAGCTCTTAGTTCTGTTTATTGCATTATGTATTATTGCAGCCCGTAGCTAAACATAGGTCTCGGCACAATAGCATCCGATTCACCGCCTTCCTCATGCAGTCTATCCCAGTCACCCTTTTTAGGGCATCAGTACACTTGTAATTAAGAAAAATACCTAGTAGTAGCGAAGAGTCCCGATAACCCAATTCCTACCAGCTTCCTTTACAGAGATGGTAGATAATTAAATTTGACAAGCTAGATCGAGGCAAGAACAATTTTCAAAAGACTTCCCTTTTGAAAAATTTACACACCTATATACATAGCATATACTAAGGCATGTGAATCCCTGAAGGGGTAGACAGAGGTGTATTGACATCCACGTTTCACCGACTATGATTTTTAGGTCCCAAGTAATACGGGGCGAGCTTGTTGCCGACTAGTGGGACTTTATCTTGGGCTGTATGCTGTATGTTTATTGTCGAATGGAGAGCAGTCCTATCCCTTCGTAGCCTTTCACGACGTCCACAGGATGACATGGGGTCGTCCTATTTTGCTCCACAAAAGAAATTTTCACGCACTTATAGTTGCACTGAGCATCGTATCGCATCCTAAGAGCGTTTTCACACTCATCCGATATCGGTGTTGGACGCCGATAGCCGACATCCCATAGCCACCTTGTGCTATTTTCACATTTATCCGATAAAATCGGCCCGATACGGCAAATTTCTCGATAGCACAGACCTAACTAGTCTAGGAGTAAAAAAAAAAGAAAAAAGTGCAAGCAATTTTCGCCTTATTAACATGACATGGTATCGAGTCTTTTTTCTTATATTCGTGATCAGCGTCATCAATTAAAGCGAAAGGACATGTAACTCAGAAAATGTCATTAAGGTCGAAAATTGCTTGCAGTCGCTGTTTTAGTTTCTTTGTGTTGGGCCAAAACAGTGGTGTTGGCTCCGATAACCGATATTGGGCCGGACAATGTGAAAGAGAAATACATATCTCTAACTTCCTCCGATATCGGACGTCGGATATCGGATAAGTGTGAAAACGCTCTAACAGTCGAAAGTCACAACAAATAGAGTTCTTCAAAGCCTCATAGGAATCAATACGGCAAACCAACGGTAAAAATACTACGGTAGAAATATTCTTGCAGTGAAACGCTACTCCACATAGACTCCAAGAATTCTTGTAGTAAACAAATTACTTAGTTACATGCAATAAAAAGACATCAGCCGAACCGGAAGCAATCAATTCATGACACAATGGCCGCTATGTAGGAAGGTTAAGGATCAATCCGTCCACAATGCGAGTAACCTTCGGGCTCCGTTAGCTGGTGTACTGCGTAGTTCAATATTTTATTGACAATCTTCCTTCTTGCTAACATCTAGGACAGAACTCAAACTCAAAGCAATCAGGAGAAACATTCTAAAGGACTGTAACTATCTACTGATAGTAGCAGTTCACCCGGGCCCAAGGGTGACGGGTGGAGCCGCTCGTCACCCTAGCAGAAGCAGGCCACGGCGGTGGCGCGCTTCGTAGGACGATGCGAACATACCGGGGGCGAATCGGGGACCGCGTGGTCCCCCCTCCCGAGGAGGGCCAGACCAAGAGGAATGGCCCTGGGTCAGCCGGGGTGCGAGGGACATGTCACGAGACAACCTCATCTTCGGCCTAGCACATCGACCCACAGACGGCGTGCGGTTTAGTCGGTTCGAGTCCGACATAACCTCCCCCTTCGGCTCCGAAGGTCTACCAGTAGAAGGGTGGAAATTGTCAAAAGGAAAGCTCGTAGACAAAAATCTTACCTATTATAGAACGAAGAAAGCATTTTCGTACGGAATCATGGTCGTCTGAAATTCAGATGCTGATAATTTTAAACACTCCACTGCAAGCCGCTAGAAATATGGTTATTAGGACCCGTCACTACTGCAGTCTACATTAATACCAATCTAAACACTTCATCGACTTGCCTTTAAGACGTAAGAACCATCTATCAGTACCCCTAGCACGAACAACTATCGTAATCATATCGTAAGCGTATTGAGAGATTCAAGCGATGCAATTGGACGCCTGCCTACTGTGGGCCTGTGTGTGTGTGTGTATAGCCGACCAATCCCAATGCTCCGTTCTCTCAATACGGTTACGATACTTGTGCGTGCTAGGGTGTCTAAGTTGGCAGAGCAACTCGGAATGCTAACAGTTGATATTTTTCACCTACACACGTCTCAAGGCAATATAAAGGAACAATGAAGGGTCCGTCCTTGATAGTTGAAAACTACGTGTTAAGTATCTCAGGGTGGCTGAAAAGCCTTCTACCCGAATCCTTAAGAATGATTGAACTATAAATGTTTCCGTCTTGAATGTTGTAAGCCTACCAGATGAAGGACCTTTTATATCTGACTTTCCTAAAATCAACTATCCTTTCAAGGTTAAGTAATTATGTTTGTTATAGTCATTGTCCGTGGCTCCGCTCATGTGGATTTCTGATCTCGTTCCCACTACCCATGGAAACATCCCTGTACCAAATGTCAGAGCTGTTGACCCGATAGAACGTGATGGAATCTACCAGACATTTAAACTTAATGATAAACTTTCTCATTAATATTGTTAGTAAGATAGTTATGCAGGATGAAAGCTTTCTAAACAATCAGAAATCCTCGAATATACTGCTGCACCAAGTCAAGGAAGCTCTCAAAATGAGGTCATAAATAAGCCTCTGCTTATCTTCGAAGGATGTACAAGCGTAGCTGTGGAATGCTGCTCTCGTACCCGTGACCATTCTTTTCGAATAAACCATCTGTGGAACTTTTGGAACATAGGTAGAAGGTAGAACACAACGGTATTCCCGTCCAATTGAGCAGTCCGACTGGGGAAGTACCTCCGCCCTCCAGAATACCGAGACCATAATAACCTCGTGTTGTGTTCCTGGCGGTGAGTAGAGTAGCCAGAGCTCACTGGAGAGTTTTTATGCTCTCAATAGGAAGACCATAGGCTATTCCTGCTTTGTCTTCTACATTGACAGCACAGAAACTCTCTGTGTTTAACGGATCGGTAGCACTAGTGTGACTTCCCTGGTGTTGCACACTTCCATTCCATAGGCCACGGTAACTACTTGTGCTTAGTCTGACACCTCAGTTGTATAAAAAAGAAACATACGAGAATCAGCCGAAGCCGTTCTCGAGTTATGCGCTTAGCAACATTTATTTTTTATCAAGAATATTGAAGTAATTAACCATCAAATAAATAATGTTAAGTAAATTTTCATCTTCATACACATCTTGGTATCGCCAAATAGTGGTTAAACTGGATCACCTTGAGATGGTTACTCCTACCTCGTAATAGTATTATTAATAGCCGCTACGATATCACGTGCCGGTCGTATTATTATTAAAACTTGTCTTTTTAAATATAAATTAGTTAAATTTAAAACTGTTTGAACCAATTGTGACGTATTAACGTTGCCTACTAATATTATAAATATGGATGTATGAAGGTTAAACAACATCAGATGATGGATGTTTTTTTTATATTGGACACATCAATTTGACTTCGCCTCGCCTGATGGTAAGCTGAAGGGAAAGTTTCAGGAAAGAGGACCACCGTTATAGTATGGTAGTGTACTCTATCACGCGAAAACGACTAAATGAATTTAGAAGAAATCTGGTACAGAGATAGTTTATAAACCTTAATAGCATATAGGCCTTAAATTAAATCCCAAGAATAGCGTTATCGCGAGCAGAGCCTCAGGAAACAGCTAGTCTTCTAAATTAAAATTTAAAAAAAGAAAAACAATATGTTTGTTCGTGTTTTTAATTATTTCATTTATTACTTATTTCATTTGGATGTTTAAGATGACTTCAGTGAACTGAAATCTATCTATAAGGGCATAGGTCCTATACGATGTTCACCTTGCAAAATTAACACCACAAAGGACTTAGCACAAACAAGCTTAATTCAAGTATTATTAAAAAAAAAAGAAGTGAGTTAACAAACTGATTGAGCTGCATAAAATGTAGTACAAGAAAACATAATGTCATTTACGAACCAATGATATATATTTGTTAGGTTAGTTTTGGTACCGACCATAAGAGTCAGCGATCTCATCTTTAGAAATTTATAAATATTTATCATTAAAAAAATGTTATAATTCATTTCATTTTATGTTCTCAGGGCCAATTCTTGTAATAAAAAACTGGAGATAATTCAGTCTCGATCTAATCTTAATCTTCCAAATGTCAAAAATTTTATTCTCGTAACACAATTTTCAAAATCAAATATCGGCATTATCCTACTAATATTATAAACGCGAAATTTTGTATGTATGTATGGATAAATAGATGGATGTTTGTTACTGTTTCACCTAAAAACTACAACAAACATCCATCATGAATTTTAATAAAACTTTTAAATAATATAGCTTTTATATCTGAATAACACATAGGCTACAATTTATAACGATAACCGATATTATCTGTGGATATTATAGTGATAACCGACATCGACGCGGGTGGAGCCGCAAAAAAAAGCCGCAAAAGCTTGTTGATCATATTTCCTCTGTTCGCATGAAGTAGTTTACCTTGTTTTCATCAGATATAAAGAACAACTACAGGTTTAAAACCTGTTATTAAAACAATAATCCAACTATATTCGTCTACATGAGTTCGTCTTCCTTTCAAGCAAAAGTGACTGCGGGAAAATTAAGTAAGCTCCTGCGCCTGTGTATTCTAGATAAAATTTATCAAGCATCGGTAGTTTATTGGTTAAGGAGTTGGTTTTACGATCGGGAGATTCTGGGTTTGAATCTTGGCCATTAGAGTACCTACGTGAACAAAATACTAACACAAGCAATTTAGCTTAGTTGGTCCCTCCAACTAAGCTAAATTGTTTTTAGTTAGAATAGTAGTAATTTTAGATAAATTAAAACTAGTTTTTGCCCGCGGCTCCGCCCGCGTGGATGTCGATTATCGCGACATCAAACATAGCCTATGTCCTTTCTCAAGGTCTAATCAACCGTTATACCAAATTTCATCAAAATCGGTGCAGTGGTTCAAGCGTGAAAGCGTAACATACAGACAGACAGACAGAGTTACTTTCGCATTTATAATATTAAGTATGGATTTCGCCTATTGTGTTTCTTTCAGTCCCACATAATAAACCAAAACGAAATGGTAATCATCTATTTAGACTAAAAACGCTCGAGGCTATTCAACCCGCTAGCTCTCATGCCTGACCCCACACTCCCTCACACCCGGTTCGTTCAAGAATAGCCCGCGGCCAACGTGGTCGAACACGTGTAGAATCTTGTACGATTGTAAGTTTCGATGGCCACACTGGTACAGCACTATCAGACATGTGTACATTTAAATGAACATTAAACTTAGTAGTACAGGTATTGTACTATCCTTAGCGGGAGATTTGGTTCGTGTCCTACGGGAATTGGGCAAGAGAAAGTATGGTCTACTGGACTTTAAACATGTTTTGCACTAGTTTGGGTAGTACAATCCTCTCGAATATCCTTGGGTCCTCCCGGGTTTGTTTATAATCCTCCCGCTAAAGCCAGTGGGGTGGGAATATTGGAATCAAACAGACCAAAACCCCACAGCCGTCTCAGGCCATCTGTTACCGGGAGTGAAGTAGCCTATGGTATATCCTCTCGCACTTCGACTGACGGCCCCCTCGGGCGTGGTTGGTCTTTACATCACCGACTGCTCGGAGTTGGTAGGTCAAACCACCAACTCCGGGAGAATAGCATTTTTTTTACGCCACTGAGGTGGCAGACAAGCAAACAGTACACCTGATGGAAAGTGGTTACCGTGGCCTATGGACTTATGCAACACCAGGGGAGCATACGCCAGAAGTGAACCTTACAGTAGAGTATCTGGCCGAAACATCAAATCGCGGACTCTGGACTCCAAGGTGGTGTCCTCGAATGCTACTGAGACTAACACAGTCTTGTTCGTTACATTCTCCAGTGAAATCTGACTCTTTTTCTACTTCTTGGCCTCGCCTTATGCAGTTACGCGGGTTTGGCTTGCCCAGTCGCATGTTATGCCATTTGGTTCCCCCTCTGTGCCTCGTTCTCCCCAAACCACAATTGCCTCATGTCCTTCTCGACATTCGTCATATATAGGAAGTAGGAGGTTTCCCTCTTCTCCTCTTCTTTGTAGCCATGGCAAGGCAATTTTTCAATATATATGGTCATCCAGTCTTACGATAGTCGGACTTCAAAATCAGAGTCCTACACAGAGCCTAGACTCTTTAACTTTGTAGTATAACTGAACTAAATATTTAACAAGTGATTATAGCAAATTATTACTACCGCGGAACGTAATACGTATTATTAACACTAGAATACAAGTATTATATTTTCGATTAACATCTAACACGATGGTATGCTGTCGGAAACCTTGATTCATTCGCGTTCACCACTGATTTATGGGGCTCGCTCGCACGCCACTATCATACATGGTATAGGTACAGGTTATAAGGTGTTTCTTGGCGGGATTTCAGGCCTGATTAGCTGTAATTATATTCGTATTTAACATGGAATCGAGCTCGGTAGATTTATTTTAGGCTGTCTAAGCGTGTTACCAAACTGAAAGAAGAAGGGGAACAATGGAGAAGCTTCTTATGCCTCTCGACGCTCCAAATTTGATCTATGTTCAGGGTAATCGCCAAAGAACTACAAGCAGGCAGCCGGCTCTGACGTCCCGGGGTTTGGACATTAGAGCTCACATAAAAGTCTTATAACTCAAAAGGAGAAGAAAGAGAAAACGGACCATGAATTCCTCTGTGAAAGTACCTACTGTAGTTTTACCACGTGACTACAATATAGGGTTTTTCGAGAAGAGCATCAGGATGTTCCTACAGGTTCGGCAGCACGAGTGTGACTCCCCTGGTGTTGCACACGTCCATAGTCTATAGATAACCACTTTCAATCAGGTGGGCCGTGTACTTCTCTGCCGCCTAAGTGGTATAATGTAGCTCTACTAAAACGGCTCACCCTGCCTTCAATCAGCACCTGACTTAGCACGAACTTAATGGCCCAAAAAGCCCCCAAAACATTACAAAATCGCTCACCATTTCCGACTGTAACTAATTTAATAGCAAAGAAACTGTCTAAAAGTTAACTTCAGACATTAATTACCTGGCGGTTGTCGTGATACCGTTATCTAAGTGGGTCGCGGTTAAACCCCACCCATCCTAAATCGCCGCCATCGATCGTCTTGGTAAACAACCTATTTAGATAACTATTATCTGTTTACCTTAAAAACAGAATTGAGTTTAACCTTATGGTTTAGTTATCTGAAAAGGTTCTCGCGAAAATATTAGATATTTTGTTTAAAAACATACAAGAATTAGTTTGAGGGTATAATATTAAAAATATTGTTTTCGACACGGGTTTTTTTTTTTTTTTTTTTTTTCCCCACGGATACCCGCCCCTCCGGAGCCGGAGGGGTGGGTTATGTCGGACTCGAACCGACTAAACCGCACGCCGTCTGTGGGTCGTGGTGCTAGGCCGAAGGTGAGGTTGCCTTGCGGCATATCCCTCGCACATTCGACACGGGTTTGTTCTATTTATACCTACTGATCACTTTGTTTAGTAGAAGGTAACACGGCGATATTTCCGCCCAATTATGCAGTCCGACTGGGGAAGTACCTCCGCCCTACAGTACACCGCGGCCATAATAACCTCGTGTTGTGTTCTCAGCGGTGATTAGGGTAGTCAGAACTCATTGGTGAGTTTGTGTGCTGTGAGTGAGAAGACCAAAGGCTATTCCTGATTGTCTTCTTCACTGACGGCACAGAAACTCTCTGTGTTTACAGGGTCAACAGCACGAGTGTGACACCCCTGGTGTTGCACACGTCCATAAGCCACGGTAACCACTTTTCATCAGTCTGCCATCTCAGTGGTATAAAAAAAGTTTCGGGTGCACTACCTAGCGTCATACCGAGTCGGTTCCCGGTAGAGTAGAATAAGGCTACCCCCGTCTCTTCCTGTCGGTTTCGTTAAAGGCGAATAAGGAATAGGGTTAATCTTCATCCGTCAGTAAACATACCTGCGTATTGCGTTTAGTTTCACGCAGTGTAGTTGTAAAAGTGTTGCCATAATCTAAAACCAGAAAAGATCAAAATGGACAGCCAAACACAACTATTATTTTATTTTCAATTAGGTATTTTCCTGTAGTTAAAATAAATTATTTAGCTGAACTCGTTAAATTAAGAATGGTATAAGAGTGAAAACAGTTGCATCGGTTCTTATTTCATCGTTCTTATTTATTTATAATCGTCCACCCAACCTTTAATAGTAAATGACTTGACTATTAAATATTATGACGTAACAAATATATTTTTTTTACAATTTTCCTTATAACTTACCGTTTTGATGTTTAGTTAAAAAGTAACTAATTTGACTAGTCATTCAAATACCCAATTTCGTTATATTTTCAAAAATAAAGGGAGAAATGGAAAAACAAACAGAAACATTAAGAAATAATATCATACAAACCATACATGGGACAAAAAAACATGGAATGATGGTTGTACTAACTATCCCTTCGGAGATTTACTAGCGTGAATATATATGTATATATCGGACCATGCTTCATTACTGCTCACCCTCTATTTCTGAGCAGTTCTAGCCTTCAAACATCAACGCGCGTATCAAACAAGCAATTCCAAATCAAAGATGTCTACCGGCCACATTATTTGACACAAACATTCAACTATGCCGTATACCTGCCAATTTTCTGTTTACGCTCGTATTTTAACCCTGGTTTCAAAATAATACCTGTACGAAAATAGGACTTGGGAAACAGTTCTTGTTGCTAGGCAGTTTCTCTCTGAATTTTGCTAATATTTAGATCATTTTCACCAGCCTTCCCCAGATAGGTTAGTTAGAGTCTTGTGCGTCATTCATTCATCAGAGAAAGACGCATAACACTCACGCAGGCTGCACTCGCTATTATAAGAAGTCAAAATAAAGTAAAATATGAAACGCAGAAGCGGACCCCGGGGTCCAAAGTGCATTGGGTGAAACCTAGGCATTCGAATGGAAGAACAATAAAAAAACAGCCCCTCTAGACAAGTGGCAATTCTCTAGCAGGCGTTCGATGGAATAGAATGACGAATGTATAGGATTTGACGTATTTGACATGCGTTATCGACTGTCATTTACGTCAAATCCCATACATTCGTCATTCTATTCTACCAAACGCCGGCTAGCGAATTGCCACTTGTCTAGAGGGGCAGAAAATAAAGAGAAATAGAAACTAGGCATTGAAAGTAATCTGCAAAATGATGATGATTGAACTAATTTGCGTTGTAGATCTAACTTCTTAATTAGATTTTGAAACACAAGCCTGAAAAGCAGCGGATACATCCAAAACAGTGTAAATAATAAAACGACACAACATAAATCACGATAAAATTCGTTAAAAAATTATGTTATTGCAAGGATTAATATTACCATCATCGTTATAACAGAATTGAAATTTTACGAGTGTTTTATGACAGTTCGCAATTTAAAATATATGTTTGACATTATTTCGTGACAGCCACAACTCATAAATCAATTTAAATATGCCGTTACAGGCACAGTGTATTTGAAATTTATTTTTACGCAAAATACTATTATAAATAATTACAACTGGCGTAAATCACAGCTAAGAAAACAAACAATGAGTTGTATAAAATGTAAATACAGACCTGTATTAATGGCTAGTCGCAAATGTTACGCGTTTTGATATGACGCCAAAAAGATCAAAGAAATAACCTTGGTACAACTGCGCAATGATAAACAACAGTATATTTTCACGTTTGTCAAGACCTTAGTAAGTAGGTACAGGTGTAAGCTACACCTGAATCCATTTGATAATGAAATCAAAAGTGCCTATCTGTCTCTGAACCTTTTGTGTAAAAACGATACTAAATACCACAAAGTAGTCGTTGAAATTAAGACTACGAAAGGATTTCGTTCCTATACCCTGAAGACAATTAAATTAAGCCTAAAGCGGGTAAACAAAGTTGAACAAAGCGGTGTACCAGAGCCGGGCAACTTGCGGGACAAAGCTCTTTTGTTTACAGTTAATATATGGCCCGCTTTGTACCACGGCTAAATTTTGACTTATTGTACGTAGGCCTATGTGACAGCGTGCATTTACCTTCAGATGTTCCACATTCCGAGAGGAGTACTTTTGAAGCAGTCGACAGAAATAAGCTTAACAAAAATGAATATAATTCATCTTGCAATTCGTTTTTCAAATTGCTTGAAGTTGCGAAAAACATTAAAATAATATGAACACGATGCTAAATTCATATAATTACTTATAGTTAATTTGACATCTACCGTTCTTTATTCTATTTTGAGAAACAGGAATGACTGACTAAGATATTTACTACTCTAAACCCGGACTTTCAGCCTATACTTAAAAGTTGCGACAAATTGATACTTGCACCGTCCAGGTGTCAGTCCGTGCACTTTAGTGTGACTTTACTAAGAAAATAGTTTGGATACACAAAATAACTAATAGTATTTCCTAGTGAGAGCACTAAAGTGTCTTTTAAATACTTGTAGTGTAGCGCTGCCAATATGACGTTATTTTATTACCAAAAAGGGTAATGTTTTTTTATTTAAATAGGGATGCATTTGCGTTGTAAATTATGTTGCAATAATTTATTAATAAAGGGTAACACTTATTTTATTTTACTAAGCGCGATGATTTTAATAACTTTTCGTTTCCCATCATTAAAAGTTTTTTATAATAAGTTCCAGGTAATAATAGAATTATAAAGTACGTACAAACAAATACCAGGTGGAATATTTTTATTTGTATACATCCACTACAAAAAAGTAAGCTTGAACCAAATTCAAAAATCGAAAAAGGTATTCTTAAATCATATTATATTCTTGATCAAAAATATTCTTTACAAAACTCATAGTTATAATTGCGTAATAATAGATATCAAATAATCCGCACAAATATTATATTACTTCAAAACCCAGCAGAGCATGATAAAAATGCATTCTCAGGCCGGTGGGCCAGCTGCTAAGCAAATGTCTACAAATACGGCGGGCATTCATTTTGTTAAGTGAAGTGAATAATATTATATTTGGTTTGAAACGTTTTACATTTCAAACTATTATTTAATAGAAAGTTATTTCTGTTAGTACTTAGATTGCGATAGCTGCGCAACACAAAAAAAAAACAATTGAAGATTCCAGTATTACGTTTTATTTTCGTATTTTCGGAGTAAAATAGTTCCAATTCCCTCTGCCTTAGGTATCTCTGACAGTAAGACCTATTTTCTATGACACATGTTGTCATCCCTTACGACTTGGTACTCCTGTCAATCTTTCGGGGTCTGGTGGAAGCAGCATGATCCGACATTTATTCACTAGACTGCGTGGCAGCAGCAACGTCATTCTGAGGACATTAATAGATAAAAACGACTGCCCTTTCCTAACATATTGGGTAAAATTTGTTATTGGTGCGATTAAATAAAGGTTGGAAATTTAAATTGAATAAACAATTTATTTATTTATTTTTAATTCATCTAAAATTTTATAGTACAATTAAATATTTTTTAAATTCAATTCCATAATAATAATTAATTTGGACATACTTAATACAATTTGATTGATTTTATTACATACTGACTTCAATTTGGATTTTAAATTTTCATTATAATCTTAAATAATGTTTGATAAAATGATTAATTATACTTTAAACTAACATAGATAAAGTAAGAAGAGATTGTAATTATCCCTATGAGCCTATGTTGCTTTTAAATAAAAGAATTTATTATTATTACCGTAGCATCATAATTCAGATTTGAAATGATTACAGTGCATCATTACACTAATATGTACCTCATCTTTTTGAAGGTAAAGCTTTCTGTGTGACGAAAGATGACAAATATGCATAGAAAGTAATGAATGTTAGGAAAATTATCTACTACTTTGATTGATGGACCCATTAGCTGGTTTCGTTAGATGTGCATACTGTATTTCCAGTTAGGATTCAATTTTCATGTTTTATGTTCCATATATATATAGTACTATTCCATATTCCATATATAGTATGGGCGGAGTAGTCAAAAATCAATGTTTAAAAATGATTGAAAAATCATTGATTTCTATAGTTCGTAAGAATATTGGTGGACACGACGGTATTTCCGTCCAATTAAGCAGTCCGACTGGGGAACTACCTCCGCCCTACAGAATACCGCGGCCATAATAACCTCGTGTTGTGTTCCCGGAGGTGAGTAGGGTAGCTCACTGGAGAGTTTTTGTGCTGTCAGTGGGAAGATCAAAGGCTTGTCCTGTTTTATCTTTTACACTGATGGCAAAGAAACTCTCTGTTCTAACAGGGTCGATAGCCCGAGTGTAACGCCCCCGGTGTTGCACACGTCCATAGGCCACGGTAACCACTTTCCATCAGATGGGCCGTGTGCTTGTCTGCCACCTAAGTGGATTAAAAAATAAAAGACACAGTCCCCTGTCGCCTCAATGACAGTTATAGAAGGAGAAATTTGTATTAGCTAGGGCGAGGCCGAGGATGATAGCTTAGTGGTCAAAACCTTGTCTCTGTAAAGCAAAGATCGCAGGTTCAAACCTCGTCTAGACCGATTCAATTTTTTAACGACTCTAAGGCGATCTCCCAATCAATCTCGAAAGTAAAGAGCCAGAAAAGGAAGCCTAAAATCGCCAGAGCCTCATCGAATGTTTAGTAGATACATCGACTTACACGGTTGGCTTAGATCTCTAAGATATTAGTAAAACCCTGTACACTTATATAGTTCCACGATATGCACATACTATATCTAGCCTATTCTAATTCTACAAAATTAATTTTTAGTCTCGGCTCGATAACGACCATCATTAACAGAAAAAAAAGAGCATAATATTTTACTTATAAGTAGGGTATCGTTGCAATATATAGTTTGCATTACCGAAGGCATCAGACCGTATGTAGGAACGGTCCCACGCTGGCATGCACACCACTATATGTGTAAACTGTTCAATTACATGACTCTTA
Organism: Eilema caniola; assembly: GCA_949126895.1. Taxonomy (NCBI): domain Eukaryota; kingdom Metazoa; phylum Arthropoda; class Insecta; order Lepidoptera; family Erebidae; genus Eilema; species Eilema caniola. The sequence continues at coordinate 24,495,483 of OX421467.1, forward strand.
CTAATAATTACATATTATTCAACTGTTTCATGTGTCGTTACACGTAAATCGACCGAACTGTATGTTAGTTTTGGTCTACTGATTGCATCTGTGTTGTTAAGTTAATACACTGTATAGATAGAATTACGACGCGCGCCTCCCCACACCAAGGTTGAGTCGGGGACCGCGTGGTCCCCCCTCCCGAGGAGGGCCAGACCGAGAGGGATGGCCCTGGGTCAGCCGGGGTGCGAGGGATATGTCGCTCACCTCACCTTCGGCCTAGCACTACGACCCAGAGACGGCGTGCGGTTTAGTCGGTTCGAGTCCGACATAACCTCCCCCTCCGGCTCCGGAGGGGTGGGTATTCGTGGAGATTTCCAGCACATAAAAAAAAAAGTATAGATAGAATTAACATTGGACTGTTTACATGATGTAAGGTTGCTCAGTCTTCTCTTGTGGAGCTATCTTTTGTGGAGCTTCTTTCGTAGAGCTTCTTTCGTGGAGCATCTTTCGTGGAGCTTCTTTCGTGTAGCTTCTTTTATCGAGCTACAATTAATATATCTATTAATTATTATATCTATGCAGATTAAGTATTATGTATGTTTACTAGGATTAAGCCGTATACAACCTCACATGGAACTTCACACCTACTGATTAATAGACCTGTCACGCAGGGTTCCCTTTCCTATATAATTCAAGATACCCCAGAAAAGAATGGTAATGGCGATGAAAAGGAAAAGATAATGTACAGAAAAAAGTGCAGGCTTACAAGCTTTTATCAAAATAATGTTTTATATTTCTACTCTCGTAGGAAGTTAAGACGAAAGTATTATTAGCCGAAACTTATAAAACGGTTACAGATATTTTTTGCATCATTACAGTTTAAGTACCAAAAGCAAATATAACTGCAGCCTATAATGTTTATGCGAAACGGAATATAAAACTACTAAACCGCTATTCATATTACAAACACAAATCATTATCGTAAATAAGACTCATTATGCAATCTAATATAACTAATAACTATCTCTAACTAGTAATTTGAAAATTTTCTATTTCCAATTTCAAATTACGAACGCGCAATCGGGCGCACTTCGTGCTCCATCGCTCAGAGACGTCCAATCACGTCGCCGTATTTGAAAAAGGAAGACGCAAGACGCCATTGAGACAGATAGGTCGAATTACCGTTAATTCTGTTCGAACACTGGTTATTACTGGTCGTTACGAGACGGCTTATTAAAGGAACCTTTATTACGTTCTATGTTAGTTAGTGCGTCTATTTGCGTAAATACTGGTGTAATATCGGCTGCCATTATTGTATTGCCTCGGTTATGTTTTACTGGTTCTATTGCACTTTCTCTTCAGATGTGATGATTTATTTATTGCTTCACTGCTTTAAAACCGTACATTAGTTTCGCCTGTTTAATTCTTGATTGACCATATTAAACAGAATACAACAGCCGAATAAATTACCTACCTACATATTGTTAGATTAGCTTAGATTACACAACAATAACAGAAAGCCTATTGCTGTTAATCGGGTATATTTTGCCACATAATATTTAAACCAAATCTCAAAATTAAATAAAACATATCATCGCTCATAAACAGTAAACACAAACAAGATTACATTAACCTTGAAGTTATTTCCGTACTAAATTATCTTACTGTTTCATGATAATGTAAACACATAAGTACTATTTTTATTTACCAGTAATGGTTGCCCGCGGCTACACACTTGTGAGGTACAAATCCTGAATCCGTGAACCATAGTTTTATCCACACCTCAGGATAGGGTTCAATCAATAAGAATCCTTTTATCATATAACCAGTTAATGCTTTTATTCCTTTCCTTATCCTAGTCCTCTAGTACATATTACGAATAACAATCGATACTCACATGCTCATGACAGTGAATTATTTTATATTATATTCAAACCTTCATTATTACATAATTATATTTAATTGTCTTATATATGATATTCAATTATATAAGTTCATAATAATATATTTACTCAACGTGAAAAAAAAAAGGCGGTGGCTGTGTGTATTCTGTTTCTGGCGGTAAAAATAAACCATAGATAATAACCACAGATGCAATAGGTAAAATAAAAGAGTATTTATGTTGAACGAATGCCTGTAGTAGATGTCACAAATAGTTATGTTGAGGCTAACTCGATACAAGCTAACAATAGGAACATAATTCCCTTGATAATCCGTTCACCCAAACATTCCCAGTAGTTGAAAGATTAACATAGCTTGCGGGTAGTTGTAGCCCTCAAAAGTCAGATTAGTTTAACTGCAGAATTTTGATATCGGCAATTGGCTGTGGAGGTCACATGGTAGTCGCTTCACGGAAAGCTGCAACACAGTTAGACTGGAAAGCCGACCTCAACTGACTTGTGGATTGGCTTAGAGAATGATGACTACCGTATTTTTTTTATTATTACTTCCCTTTATTCATTTTAACAATACATACATATAAATTACATTTTATAAATACATCTACAAAAAAAATTAACATATTTAAAAATATAAAAAATAGTCTCCCACCGGCCCGAGTACAGGGACCAAGCTACCGGTGGCTAGGGCTCCAGAGAAAGGAACTCTCTCACGATGCACGCCGTATCAAGGAGCACTGCCTTCTGCATCAAGCCCTTGATTCAGCCGTCTAACCCGAGCCACTTCAGATGTTGGTCGAGGCTCCAAAGCCTGACGTCACCCTGGATAGAAAAGAACCGTCCTCCATTACCCCATACATGACTTTAAGAAGGTACATAGAGTTGCATTCACTTTATACAACTCTAGCACCCTCAATTATTATTATTATTAAGAAGGCTTGCAGACTATCTACAATAATATCAAAATTACTAATAACAAGCCTCCACATTCAGAATTAAAATTGAAACTTAATATCAATTAACATACTAAACATATTATTGTAAAAAATAATCTATACAACGACAACGTGCGATGTGTTGAATAAAAAAATATTAATTCAGCCCTTTAGTATTCGTACTGAATATTTTTCAACTTACCTGATGTTGAAGTACGCACTGATTAATAGATCAGTCTCTGGTGCAAGCTTTCTTATGATTATGGATGAACAATTACAACCAAATAGTTTGCAATTTTGTTGGAATAAAATCTTGGCTTTTGTTGGACGTCTCCTGAGTCCTGACGTCACAATGATTGTCTTCCTCACGAAGTCCTTTATTTCCTGTCGATATTATCGATATCATACATACATTTATACCCCATCTTCGTCACTACGATCCCCTCCCCCTGAAAGAAATTTGTATACGAAAGCTATCTACTTGATTTACGTTGGAAAAAGTAAATGTTCAGACGGAATTTGAACATTGTAACATCGTTCATTGCTTCAGATGATAGTTTGTATGATTATCGGAAGATGGCTCCCACCGTCTCCCCATAGATGGTTGTATATGAGAATTTCAAATGGCTCTCTAGCTCAGTAATCGGAGCATTCCCGTGTGGACATTCACTTTTCCAATCTAAATCGATGATTAAAGTTTCATTAAAAAGTAAAAACAGGAGGTAATTGAGTAGTCCGACTGGGAAGTACCACCGCCCTACAGAATACCGCGGCCATAATAAACTCGTGTTGTCTTCCCGGCGGTGAGTAGGGAAGCCAGAGCTCACTGTAGAGTTTTTGTGCTGTCAGTGGGAAGATCAAAGGCTATTCCTGCTTTGTCTTCTACACTGACGGCACAGAAATTCTCTGTGTTTACAGGGTCGGCAGCACGAGTCTGACTCTTCTATTTCAACAAAATTGCACACGTCCATATGGCACGGTAACCACTTTCCATTAGGTGGATTGTGTGTTGGTTTGCCACCTCAGTGGTACAAAAAAAATAATTTTTCCACCATACATTTTACGCTTGTTTGTGTGCACTTAAAAAAGAAATTAAGTCCTACGAAGTAGTTTCAACCTCATGTAATAACTTCTGTAACTAAATTCTCTTTCTCCTTCCAGAGCTATCGCGGCCGCAAGCCTCTCGGAGGTACAGCAGGGGTGGTAGGTGCGGTGGCAGTGCCCGGCGTGCAAGCCGCGTCCCCTAGTCCGGCGCCCCAAGCACCCGCTGCGCCGAGCCCCGCGCCGGCTACTACGCCCGCAATGAAGCAAGAACACCCTAGTCAACCAATGGTGAGTTTCTGAGATTTAGAAGCTGTAGGAGTTTGATGGTACAGTAGGTAAACGACATCGGGAAGTATAAACTAGATTTTATATAAGGTATTGTTTGGTGCTTTAAGCGGGGAGTTATAAAACAACAAATCAAATCTTTAACTCATTTGTGAACACAGATTACAGTTGACCAGATAGGACTCTATACGACTGTCAGGGCTGTCAAGGCAGACACTGCCATTGTAGGGACAGCATCTGTTATGGGGGTCACTATCCTTTGGACTGCACCCCAGCTTACCATCAGGCATTTGACGACCTATCTTTAAAAAAGTATTGGAGAAAAAACCAAGCTTTCTTTTACAGAAAGATTGCTGCCTAAGAGCCAGGAGTGATATGAGTTATCAATATATAGTTTTCTTTAAAAATGAACATTTAAATTAAATCCAGTTTTCCAGTTTAAATTAGATCCAGTTTCCTAAAGTAAACGAGAAACCTTAACTCTAGCCGTCATGCTGCAAACGCGATTCCCGCCAAATATTTTGATTTAAACTGAACATTGTTAAAACTTGTAGCAGTTGAGAAGTTTCCTGTTTCAACAGTCGCAATAATAAATATTGCAATCGTAAGACTGGGTACTGTGACAATGTAAGTATTTCAATCCTATTCTTTATTAGTTTCCTAATCTAATATATAAAATTCTCGTGTCACAGTTTTCGTTGCCATACTCCTCCGAAACGGCTCGACCGATTTTGATGAAATTTTGTGGGCATATCGGGTAGGTCTGAGAATCGGCCAACATCTATTTTTCATACCCCGATTCGCGATAACCGACATCCACGCGGGCGGAGCCGCGGGCGACAGCTAGTATAATATAGACTCTTAAGGAAGGCATTAACAGCCATGGAGTAAATGGCTACAAGGGGAGAGGAAGACCTAAGAGTAGATGACTGGACTGTGTGAAATATGATATGGCTAGAAAAGGAGTGAATGTTGAGATGACTGCAGGAGCACAGATATATTCGGAAAATCAAAAAAAACTCGTAAATATTTATCTGTTTATGAAATGTGATGAGGACACACATCGTCAATTAACATAAGTGGCCAGTAAGTATCGTTAAAATATTCGTTCATTCGTTCAAAAATGATTTCATTCAGAAATTGAATTTTCAATTAAACAGGTCGTTTTTAACTTAAATATAATGTTTATTACTGGCTGTCGGTAAGAAAACAATAAAGATTAACGTTAACAAGTGCTTTTTAAGATTAAGTTCGACTTCCAGGGAATAAGGCGGGGTTTCACCAATCGCATACCAAAACCGAAATGAATTGAAACACTTAGTACTGAATAAATTTCATTGACTAAAACGTGCAATAACTGGGTGTTGCACGTTTCACTCAATAAAATCCATTCAGTTCGTATAGTTTGACGGTAATTCACTATTGAATTCAATAAATGTAAATAACAAAAGTCGAAATTCACTTTAGTTCATATAAAAATTAAAAGTCAATTTATGTCACTTAGTAACCAATCATCATCTTCTTGCTCTTGTCCTAATTGCTTGTGGTTGGTGCAACATTTCATTCTCCATACTATCTATACATGCCTGACAGATGTCATTTCCTCAGGTCATGGATTGCGTGAAAGAGTTTATGGCAAGGACTCCCTTCTTTCCTCTAATCTATCTTCTTTACCGCAATCCATCTATCTTTTATTGGGCCTTACTCTACTCCTAAAGCACTCTACATTACACATTTACACACATTACATTCTCTTCTCATAATATGTCTTTCACATGGTGCCACTTTCCTCTAATATGATTGTCACTAATCTAATCACATAGCGAATTATGTCGAACATCCTTACAACAATTAAAACTAACAGCCTTGTGATTGTAACCCAAAAACAATAGCTGCACACTGCCTTTCAATTTTAATTTCTGTGTTCAAAATTCAGCTTTAATTAACTACGTATACCACTGGGTACGGGCGGCACTTTCGGTGTGAATCAACCCTAACACGACAGACCACTGAGTGTCATTACCATTACCATAATGTCATATAAGCGATGTTTCCAACGACGCCATGATTGCTTTATTGGACATTTATTATAGGTAGCCATCTTGCTATTATGTTTATAGGCATTCGATGCGATAACTATAATCTTGTTAGTGGTATTTTAATGTTGTATTATAATCATGGTTACAAATAAATCGATGGGCGTCGTGGTGTAACGGTAGGCAATTGTGCATGTCGTGCCAGGTTTGAAAGCAGCATCTGCAAATAGTGCCTGGTTCAAGACAAAAGGTGACCATCTTCCGCTAATGGAGTTTTTGCACCTATATTACCTAAAGTAACACCTCTTTGAGATAGACAACAGAGAATATCTTTTTTTTTTTTTTGGATTTTCGGAATGTAAAAAAAGTACATTTTTATCAACGCAGACATTGAACCTGGAATCTCATGTACAACAGTTCGCAATCACTACCCCACTGAGATCAGTATGTATACAAAAAGGGAGAAAACCTACTACAAACAAAAAATCCTTTACTGTCGAGGACTTGACAAAACTTTTAATTAAATCTCTTTTGTTGGTTCTTTTTATCTCGTACTTACAGTAAAAACATTGCTCTTTTACACATTTAATGTAGCAAACAAACACACGGCTCACCTGATGATAAGCGGTAACTGTCTTGTCATGTCAGGAAGTATCCCACAATTGGGTATTTGACTGACTAGTTTAATTAGTTACTTTTTAATAAACGTCAAATCGGTAAGCTATAAGAAAAATTATATGATTTTTTGTGACGTCATAATAGTTAAATAATAATTTACTATTATAGGTACAGAACTTAAAATATAAATAATACTACTAAATTAAATGTAAAACTAGAAACTAAAACAAGCTAAACTAAATAACCGGAATATTTACATACATAATGCGTCGTGAAATTCCTCCGCATCATCACCAACTGGTAACGTTCCCAGAAGGCTGGCAGCATTGCCACGTTGAATGGCAATGCTTATCCTCTGTGCAAGATAATAAATAAAAGTAAATTATTCACTATTATAGGTTGGGTGGAATGATTTAAAATAAATAAAAACGATAAAATAAGAACCTTCAATACCATTCTTAACTTATTTTTTTTTTTAAACTGGATAATACCTACCCAATTATCGCTTATGTGCTACAATGCTGTAAAAATCGTCACCGTCCTTGCATGCAAAGTTTACATTTAGTAGCTTTAGGTTCACGCTTTAATAATATGGTGGCTTTTCCAGAAGCGACTGCCGTCTGACTTCCCAACCCTAGAGGAAAGCCTGCGTTAGAGCTTCGTCCGTTGTTAAGCAAGTGCACAGATTAGCAAGTGAGGTTGACTTGTGACTCAAGGATGCTGATTGTCCAAAAAAAAAATGCGCATCCCGGTAATCAAATCGTGTACCTATAGCAATCGCTCTTGCTACCGACAACCGAAGCTTAATTAAAAAAAATTTGTATTACATAAAACTCTCGAATAAAATTCGAGAACAAGTCACCGCGCGCGGACCACTGGCCACAACCACAAAACGCCGCCACCGGCAATATTTCCTGTAGTTTCGGGTGATAAGGAAGAATAATAGTATCACCATCCTATCTCATCCACACAATAATACACAGATGATATCACTGCGAGAGAAGGAAACTCGAAATAAAAATCCTGTACCAACCTGAAACAGTAGACCAAAGCGTCCCCCGAGGAGGGCCAGACCGAGAGGAATAGCCCTGGGTCAGCCGGAGTGTGAGGGATATGTCACGAGTCAACCTCACCTTCGGCCTAGTACATCGACCCACAGACGGCGTGCGGTTTAGTCGGTTCGAGTTCGACATAACTTCCTCCTTGGGCTCTGAAGGGGGGGGGGGGTATCCGTGGGGATTTCCCGCACGTAAAAAAATAAAAAAATTCCAACGCCTCCCAATATTGGGAAAGACGGCCTTATTGTCGACTGCAACAGTCAAATTGACTGTTAATTGTAAAGAGTGACAATTTTTTTTAAAAATTGGACACGTCAATTTGACTTCACCTCGCATGATGCTAAGCTGAAGGCAAATTATCAGGTAAGAGGGTCACCACTACATACACGTACCATGTTAACACTGGTGGCACTCAGCTTGACGGTACTGGTACATGGACTGTAGAGAGTCACCGAACCACTTGGTTCTTGAAGGAATATTCTGCACTGTATACGGATACGGCTGACATCTAAGCCCTACTCGTGTTGTCCTGTGTAGAAAAGGAGCGGGTGGGACTAATAGGAAGAGCTCATCAGAACATTCACCATGGTAGAGACGGTAAAATACTGCCAAGAAAGTAACATCTCTACGCACTCTCACTGGGTAGCCCATTCGCCCTCGCCTTATTTTTTCATCTTGTTCCACATGTCTTAACTGTCTAGGCATCTCTTTCTCTATTTTGGTTACTGCTTCTTAAATCTTCTGCTTTCATTTTGGAGTCTAAGGTCCGCTTAACTGTGGACTTGGCCACAACTTTACTACTTCTTAAATACTATTATAAAATTATAACAAAGTACGAAAAAAATAGACGTAAATTCAATTGTTTAATTTGGGAAGTGGGCTCAACGCCGAGGTAATTTATTTATACTTCTTTTTAAAACCTTTTGTGATGTTTTTGAAAATATTGCAATTAGATAATACAATTTATAGTAATAAATGTTTTAGTTGAAGAAAAGCGAAGGAAATATAAAAATATACATATATCTTACAAAGCCATTCAGATACCTAAAGATATTTTTTTAAAGAAAATAAAAAAAAACACATTCATCTGAGCGCCTGTTCCAACTGTAGTCAAAGCTCACACTTAAAAAGCCGCTCTCTTATAACTTCAATATTAAGTTAAATTTGGTATTTACGTGAATGACTGCCACTTGACTATCCGATACCGAGAGGAAAGTCTTTGACAGACTACCCCAAACTCATCTATTTTTCCAAAATTCGAAACGTTGCTAGGCTATTAGTAGGCTAGCTATTAGAAGCTAGCTATTAATACCTCAAAAATGTGTTCTCTATATATAAATATGTAACTAAAACACATATAAAAAGCCTCTCCCTGAAAATTTTGTCTTTGTTCCATTTCAGAAAGCTTCTACACAATAAGCTGAACCGGCGTGCGTGTATGAATAGATGCATGAGAGTGGATGAACTAAGATACTTATGTATGTAAAGTTGTAGTACATTATGGTTTCCTGAAAAAAGGCGTAATTCTCCGTTCTTTATGGTATCATGGCGTAATTCTTTGTTGATACCTACGAATGTTTTTATAAAAAACTTTGGTAAAATTTCGATTTTGATTTCAAATTGTATTATACGTAAGGAATCTGTTAGTTATCACTCTTAGTTTCGTTCCTACTATTTCTCCTCTTTTCGATTTAATATACTAGTTACCTTGCCTTTATACTTTATCATAACTTATCATCAGTCAAGGTGAAACCATATTTGGTTCCTACCGTTAAAAGGGAAAAGAAAATCGCCACCGACTGCGTTATTATTTCGTTGCTCTTTACAATTATACTTTTCCACAACTGGAGTTGCGATAGCTGCCTTTGTTAGTGAAGGCTTTAAACTCCAAACACTGGCAACATTCAAAACAGTGTCTAGTTCAAACAACTAGTTCTCTATAACAAAATGTCAAAGTGCAAAATTTTTAATTTGCGCTGCGTCAACTTTGCCAATTCCAGTGCAGCGTGCGCGGAACCCAATTTATATCGTTCTTTTCGACTATTTTGTGCGTTTTCCTATTAAAACTTTCGAAAACGCTTTGTCAAAACATTTTTTAGTTCAGTAACAGTTAAAAGTTGAAGTCCACGGACCTGCGGAAATCTAAATATCCTTGAAGAAGTAGATATAGAGGTTTTTCATGCCCCGTTTTCAACCACACAAAACGAGCCTATCGCTGTCAACTGGGGGCACTTTTCTAGACTCTGAATATGCTTCTTCCCTGACCTTTGTCCTCCAAATGTCATGAAACTCAAAAAGTCTGCGCTGCTGCCGGCTGAAGGTAGGCTGGTAGGTGATGGTTGGTTTATAGGCCACGACAGTCTTGGCGTAGTGCCTTAGTTTGTATTGAATCCTTGTACTTATTTGTACATACAAAGGTTTTAACTGAAAGTCCTTATATACATATTAATCTATATTCAATTAAAACCGAACAATGAGTCGGTACAACTCCATAATAGAGGTTTGAAATAATCGCCATAGTTGTAGAAACTTAGTTGCGTCAGAATGCGATATTTCATTCATAACGATATCCATAAATTTGTTAGTTATTGTGACTGTTATGTTAATATTATTTCGCTTTGTCCCAAATTCATTTACCCGCATATAATACTCTATCGTAGCCTTTTTTTAGTAGGAACCTTCTATAAAATATGAGAGAACTAAAAATACATAATGATTAAGAATGTATTTCAGAACGATGCGCAGTCCTGAATCTTGATTTATGAGTAGATCTGAGGACAGATAGTATCTAAATAGGTAAGTCGATTCACAAATGAGTGTTGATCTGGGATACAAGGTAAAAATCGGTAAACTCGTTCTCAAGTTATGAGTCGTGATCAAAGCAAACATGTATTCACTTTTATACACTTAAATAAACGTAATGAAATTAATTTTCATATCAGGTCCTATCCCTGAAAAAACAAAACACATCAGCTCTCACATCAAAAGCTTCATCACCGTATGCAAGTAATAAACAAGAATAATCTCGTTATAGGATCTCATTACGTCGACATAACAAACTTTTAATTACAAGCGACGTACTTCGTACCGGGGCATGTTAATAAAATATTGCCTAACTTAGTAAAAGGCATCCCTCTCCGTACAAATTAAAATCTTAGAAAGTTGGAGCGTTACCTACTACGGTGTAATTTGTTCGCAACGTGTGTTCATCGCAACCTTCAATATGTGTAAGATGTCTAATTTAATAAATAAGCTTCATAATGGATGGAAAATTGCGAGTATTCTTGAGCTTTTTTAATAATTCTAGTATCAAATCAACTTTGACGTTTCACATGAGCCGTTTCGCGGGAAAACTTTTTTTTAATTATGCGTTTGAGAATCACGCTTCATTTATAATAACTTTGATTTTGTGAACTCGCATATATAATAGGTATTTCCTTTTTATTTATACCTCACCTGATAAAAGCAGTGAATAAAATCCGACAAACTATTTCAAATTTCAGTTTACCTTTTCATCTTTTTCAAATCCCTTTACTAAGACACGTGTTTTCTTTCTTCAATTTTCCAGTATTTGGCAAGAAAAGTAGTAGTGGAAGGTTTCGTTAGTCCTTGTAATATAATTATTATGGTCTCCACCAACATCTTTGGGATCCAAACCAAACTTGTGAAGTATTGGTAGAAGGTAGGACACGGTATTTCCGCCCAATTGAGCAGTCCGACTGGGGAAGTTCCATCGCCCTACAGAATACCGGCCATCATAACCTCATGTTGTGTTCCCGGCGGTGTGTTGGTGGTCAGAGCTCACTGGAGTTTTTGTACTGTCAATAGGACCAAAGGGTTGTCCTGCTTTGTCTTCTACGCTGACGGCACAGGAACCCTCTGTGCTTACAGGTTCGGCAGTACTAGTGTGACTCCCCTGGTGTTGCACACGTCCATAGGCCACGGTAACCACTTTCCATCAGGTGGGCCGTACGCATGTCTGCCACCTCAGTTGTATAAAAAAAATATACAGCGGACTGCTTACCCCAGAGAAGAAAAAAGAAAATACGTTAGACATGTACATATGTATAATGTGTATAATGTACAAGCCGTTAATATAAACAGATGCAAGAACCGGCCTCGGTCAACGTATGATTACGTTAGGGCAGTTCACACGAAGCATATTGTTATAAACATTGTCCGCAGACCTCGACATACTTAACTCAATAATAAACGATGTACGCTAATCATCTAAATAAATGGTACAACTATTGTAAAAATATAACGAGGACACCATCTTGTACTGAGGAATAATTCACTGTTATTAAGGTAAAGTACATGTCAATTATATTTAAGAATCTGAATTCACAATTCGCAATTGGTCTTGGATCTTCTTCGATCGTCTTTTTAAAGAAATAGGCAGCGTCGGAAGAAGAAAAGTTGTATTCCTAGTGGCTTTGTACTTATGATTTCCGTAGGCTATGAAAAGTTGGTTATGTATTCTAAACAGTTTTAATAATTTGATATTGACTAATCTATAAGTTTTAAAGTTAAATTACGACTAAATTCATTTTAAAATTAAAATCATGAGTAACGGAAAAATTGGTAGTGAATCTTCTTTATCTTAGCGTTAATCTCAGTCGCCTCCGAAGCTATCAGCTTGGAGTCTGGGGTCTGCTTTACCAATCTAACTGCGGATTTGGCTAAATTCGTCATTTTTCTTGAAGTGACTGCCAGCTGATCTCCACAACCCAAAGATGATATCGAAGCATTGCAATTAGACCAGTTGTTGGACGTTTGAGGGCTCCAACTACCCATAATGACTGACAACCGGGGCCGACGGCTTAACATGCTCTCCGAGGTACGACCAGACCAATGCAATTACCCATATTCATGCATACAAATATTTGCATTGAGCGGGGATCGAACCCGCGCCTCCTGCGTAGCGGCCGCGTTCACTACCACTACGCCAGGGACGCTACGTCAAAAATTGGCAGTGAATATTTTGTGTTTTTTCAAAAATAAAATTCTTGCTCAATAACGCTAATTGAAAACTGCAAATTCGAAGGGAATCGCGACTAACTCGAATTTTTATTTTAGGTTCTTTAGTTTTTTTGTCTTGTTAATCTAACTGTAATCTTAATGTTACCACAAATCTACATAATTATTACCTACATTGTGACAAAACCTCAACTCTCTACTCTATGTGTAAACATGTATAATATATGTATATAGGTACGTATATATAACCATGGTTGTGACTGTTCAATTGCTGGGCACGAACCTCCTCTCAACATGAGAATCTATGTTTATAACAAGTCATAAAATGAAATCGTTGGTTTTAAAGGACTGACTTACAAAGTGATTAAGGTTTTTCATTTATTGTTGCAGGCTCCGATGCCGTTCTATGCAGGCGACCCGAACAGGTTTCCGACCGCGTGGCAGTCCGATCCATCTCAAGGTAACTAGCGAGGATTTAACATATACATGCTTATCTATATCGCCGATATGGCAGCCTGACGTAGAATAGCAATTAACAAAATATTTTTCATTTCCCGTAAGGGGTGTTAAGTTATTACTACAACTGGGCACTGTTTTCTGACTATGCTGTTACTGAAAACTCCGATAAAACTTACTTTGTTCGACCTGGAAAACAAACCTAGGATTCCATAAAATCCATGCTTAATTAAATAAATATTAACTAAAATTATGTTGACTATAACGACAATGTAAACTTTTACAGGTTGGCAGAACCAGTTCATACAACAACTTCCCACACAAGCGGGCCAAACGACGTTAGACTACCAGGGCAACCACACAGCCTACGCAACCTCACCACACTACCAAGCAAACACCACTTACACCGTCCAGAACGTGGCCACAACCTTCGATGTCACGAATAACACGTACTATCAAGCAGGAGTACAAGCAGTGCCGGCGCAGCGACCGCCATCAAATCGTAGCGCCTACACACCAGTCCCTTCACCTAGAGCTCCTCACTACGCCACAGAATATCAACAACAGTATGCTCAGCAAGCACCGACGCCTGGCGTAACAGCGGGCAATGATTCTCGACCATCATCAGCTGCGTCATATCAAACTTCAGTGCCTACTACAGCCGCACCTGTCTACACTGTAGGCCAAGCAAGTTATGAACGCAGTGAATACTCAAATGAACATCAAGAGGGATACTCGTCAGAAAACGGTACAGGAGATTCGACCAACGAGAGTGAGAGGCAAGAACAAAATACGCCTAATGGACAGCATTCGGGAAACGCCGAGCCTGGATACCTGCAGGGGAGCAACGGTCCGCGAGCTTCACTAGATTGTAGCGGGTATTCGGGCGGCTATAACAGCGGACAGTACAGAGAAAATGGTACAGTTCAATCACAGAGTCAGAACGACTGGCAACAACATCAATGGCAGCACAACCAAAGAATACAAAACCAACAAATGCAAAATCAACAGCAGTTGCAAAACCAACAACAGCAAATGCAGAATCAGCAGATGCAGAATCAGCAGATGCAAAACCAGCAACAACAGTTACAAAATCAACAACAACAAATGCAAAACCAGCTGCAAAATCAACAGATGCAGAACCAACAAATGCAGAGACAGGAGGAGTCGGAACAGCAGATGTTCTCGCAATCAGACAGGGTGAATTTGAACTCGAGACTGAAAACGATGATATTAAACAAACAGAACCACACTAGAGACGGCACCAACACACCGCCGGATAAAGGAGATCCGGGAGAGGGGCCGCCTCGAGTGAATGACGATAGAAAAGTCGGAGCTGTCTCCGGCAATGATGATAGAAATACTACCGGTCATTTTTTATCGTATAGCCACCATCTCCGAGATAATTACCGCTTAGGCGAACAGGTGTATCCTGTCGCTGGTAATTATACACAGAACGCCCAAACTTATAGTGCGGGTGAGTTCGGAGGTGGTGGCCACCACGTATGGGAGGGGGGGACGGAGGTCCCGAGAAGTTATGATAAGCAAGCTACGTTGAAAACCGTTTCAAAAACTCCTCAGAAGTTACCGTCATATGCGGATGTGAGGGGACAATACGGTACATACTCAAACGTACCTTATGAAGCGCAAAAATATGCAGAAGTTTATGGTAGCGATAGTTTAAATTATACTCAGCAAGATAGTAAGGATTTTCAATCTAAAATGCTCATTGGACCAGTGTCGGAGATGAATCAACAAACTTGTAATCCGTCGAGGGATACGAACGCACAAAAAAGAGCTTATGATAGGGAAGTGTACGACGCTAAATTTAGGCACCCGTCGGCGCCTTTAATACCTAAATTAGAAATGCCTGATACTTATCAGTATCAAAAAGACGAAAGGGTACTAAAAACTGAACCACAGAGATTAAACCAAGCAATATACCCAAAATCAAACGAAATGATGGTTAATTCATATAGAGAATATCTGAATGGGGCCCGCACACAACAAACTACTGTACTGCCTCCAATATCGACGATAAAACAAGAGAACTTCGGGCAAAAGACACAGGGTTTCCAGAACTTCCAAGGCTTTCCTTACGAAGCAATTCAGAAATCAGAACCACCGAAAAATTATGCTCAAATACCTCGCATGCAAGAAAATATAGGCTTTCAAAAATACAATCGCACAGTTGACCCGAAACTAACTAAAGAACCGGAAAAAGCTAGTGAAAGAATGACACCCATTGAACCTAAACCACCTTATTATATAGAGCAAATAAAGTCTGAACATTCTCCTCCGGGACATAAAATTTACAAGAATATGGCATACAATCCAGTTCCGAGGAATGAACCATATCTATTCACAGGAGATGGAGGCCCAGCGGCTATCAGAAACGAAGTTGGGTATTCTTGTTGTCGCCAAGGTTCCACTAAAAAGCCTCCACCCGAGCACCTAAGAGATGGTGCATGTCCAGGTCTTCAAACGAAAGACGAGGTATTAGAAGACGATCCAGATGCAAATGAAAACGATTCCAAAACAGCTTCAAAACCTAGTACTCCAGCACCTGATTTAGTCAAACCCAAAGAGAACCAGTTTAACTATTCCAAAGAATATCTGGAAAATTTAGAAAGGTTACGAACTAATTCGAGAACTGAAGTTCCGGACTGTAATTGTTTCCCAGCAGACAAAAATCCGCCGGAACCGGGCAGTTATTACACGCATTTAGGTAAGGCGTTTTTTCCTAATACTGAATGTAAATATATATAATATATGTATATCAATCCTTCATAACATAAACTTAAAGACTAATTTCGAATTTTCCTTTCTTTAGGTGCTGCATCAACGTTAATGGAATTAAGAAAGGACTTAGAAGCTCGGACGGGTCTTACTGGGAAGGAACTGAGGATAGAAAAGATCTGCTACACCGGAAAAGAAGGGAAGTCTGGACAAGGATGTCCGATGGCTAAGTGGGTGAGTGTATGGATCCCAACGTTTAGTACTGTAACCACTTGATTATATATTAAATTAGTTTACCCTATTTTCTCTCTCTCTCTTCTTCTGCTTCATTCAAGAGTTAGAGTTAATCCCAGTCACAACCGAAGCATTCACGTCAGAGTCTGGAGTCCACTTTTTCTAGTCAGTGAGGACTTGGCTGATCTTTGATATTATCCGTGAAG
The DNA here is from genome assembly GCA_949126895.1 of Eilema caniola. Taxonomy (NCBI): domain Eukaryota; kingdom Metazoa; phylum Arthropoda; class Insecta; order Lepidoptera; family Erebidae; genus Eilema; species Eilema caniola. The sequence continues at coordinate 24,511,954 of OX421467.1, forward strand.
AGACTGCCATCTAACTCTATTTCCCATTTGCGATTTCTCTCTTCTTTGCCTGTTAAAATTTTCACCTTTATCTGTTAACCTCGACATTCTTCGATCAAATTAAATCAATTTACTAAACATTTACATTTCTTTTTGCAGGTCATCCGTCGTGCCAACTACACAGAAAAAGTTTTGGTGGTTGTAAAATTCCGCAATGGCCACAAATGCCCTACATCATGGATTGTTGTATGTTTAGTTGCTTGGGAGGGAATACCGCAATCGGAAGCTGATTTAGACTACACTCTACTGTCGCATAAGCTGAACCGTTATGGTCTACCCACGACTAGAAGGTGTGCTACGAATGAGAACAGGACTTGTGCTTGTCAAGGTAAGTAGGAGTATTCATTCTTATTCTTTCTATTCGTTATCGCTTAGTGTTGAGTTAACGCTATTTTTCTAAAATAAAAGTAGCCTACGTTACTCGGGTAACTCCTTATTACATCAGCTACCTACCAATAAAAGTCCCGTCAAACCATTTCAAACAGACAGACAGACAAAAATTTTAAAAAAATATTTTGGTGCATATACCGTATTACATTCAAAAAACGGTTATTTCAATATTACAAACAGATACTCCAATTTTATTTATATGTATAGATGTATAGGTATTATTATATATATATATATATATATATATATATATATATATATATATATATATATATATATATATATATATATATATATATATATATATATAACGTAATACAGAATAGTTTCAGTTAGTTAAATAATCTCACCACCTACACAGTTAAAAAAGGTTGAGTCATAGAAAATCAATTATTCGCTACTACAAAACCATTGATTGCTGATTTAAATTGATTGTCCATTTTAATAATTATTCTGAACTCTAACGTAGATAAGATTTAACCTTGTGTCTTTTTTATCATAAATGCATCACCAAACCACCGCGTTTTAAAACATCACACAACTACAACACAGAAAATAACCAAAATCTATTTGCCAATTTTCAGGGTTAGACCCTGAAATCTGCGGCGCTTCTTACAGTTTCGGTTGTTCCTGGTCAATGTACTACAACGGATGCAAATACGCCCGTTCAAAAACTGTTCGCAAGTTCCGACTGTCTGTCAAGACGGAGGAGAGCGAAATCGAAGAACGCATCCACGTGTTGGCGACTCTTCTGAGTCCATTGTACATGAACCTGGCACCGAAGGCCTTTGAGAACCAGTGCCAGTTTGAGAAGGAAGCCTCGGATTGTAGACTCGGGTTTAAACCTGGACGACCATTTTCTGGTAAGTAAAATTATCCTGCACATTATCATTATTAGATTTGTTCTCAGTTGTATCTGACTTTGAAGCTAGGGTCCACTTAGTCCTTTGGTTTGGCTTATGCGTCTTTTATGCCAAGTTACTTATGTTTAAACCCCCCAACTGCTAAGGGAATGCCTGTGCCTGAACCTCTTCTGTCAATAAGCAGGCATACTGGCTTAGGCCCAAAAAAATTTGAAGAGGCCTCATACTTTTCTATTTTGGATTTGTTGAGATTTTTTTCATTTATTTACAATAGATATGCAGAAAGACTGTCCTTGCACAGAATTAGTCTCTTCCTAGTTAAAATTCTTAACTTTATTAACCATGAATCTCTCTACTTCCAGGTGTAACAGCATGTATAGATTTCTGCGCCCACGCACATCGGGACCTCCACAACATGAACAACGGTTGCACGGCAGTAGTTACTCTAGCAAAACATCGAGCTTTGACAAGACCTCCAGATGAACAGCTTCATGTTTTGCCATTGTATGTACTGGATACAACAGATGAATATGGTTCGAAGGATGGCCAAGAGGAGAAAGTGAAGAATGGTGCCCTGGAGATACTGGACAAGTGAGTGGTGATGTACATGATTTGTATTTATATATTGACTAAGTAGTAAATAGTCTATTCCATATTCCAATAGAAATTCATGGTTATAAAGAAGATGATTATCATTGGGTAGATGTTAACTGGAGTAGAATGTGTAAAAAGTATAATAAAACAACTTTATGAATGAACGTGAATAGTGGAGTGACGTTTTATAAGCCAGTAAAGCTTTTCAAAATTAAGCTTACTATATTTATACATCAAAAACTTGAAATCTATTAAATCGAAATGAGAAGTGCATGTACGAAATTATTGTGGAATAAAAAGACAATATCACCTTCTCTTACAGATATCCAATGGAAGTACGAGTACGTTCAGTACCACTCCAACCCTGCCGTCGACACGGAAAGAAACGGAAAGATGACAGTGAAAACTCTGAATCAAATGCAGCCAATAACACTTCACAAAGTCCAGGCAACCAGAAGAAAACTCAACAATCTCCTGCACCAAGAACTCCTCAGCCAACGGATGCAAGGAATAACGCTAGTCCTCGAAGTCAAAGTAGCGCATCACCGAGAGCTCACACTCCAGCAGTGAATCAATCCAACCCTTCAGCATTTAGCAATAATCCTCACTATAACTCGGCTTTTGTGAATCCCAATATGCAACACCAAAATCATGGTCTAATTAACCCGAATCTAGGTAATCCTGCGTTACTAGACATGGCGACTATGATAGATAACTTTACAGATGCTCAACTGCAAAGCAACCAAATATCAAGTACAGTTTTAGATTCACCATATAATCCGTATGATCAAAGCTACAATTTACATCATCAAAATGCACTGTATAACCCAACCCATGTATCTCCGGTGGTTGAAGGGAACACATGTCAGAATCCGAATCAAACTCCTAATCCAAATCAGCTACCTAGCTTTGCAGCTGGCTTGCAAAAGCGGGAACAACAATTCCAAAACCAAATACCTCCACAAAATCAGTGGCCAGATTTTGCAAACACTGAAATGTTCAACAATGTTGTGAAGGAAGACCCTGACTCGACGACGGCACATTTAAATGTACCTCCAAATAATTACAGCCCGGATTCAAGCAGAAGCGATACTAATTCAAATTCTGATCCAATGTTACAAACAAATAAACAAAACGCAGAACCAGAAAAGGCCAACTTAATCGCTGATATTACAAATAAAATTGCAGAGTTTGATATGCCAAGCTCACCGCGACTCACGGAGATATCACAGAACTCCCAAAGCACACCTGAATCACCAGCTACACCTCACATACCAGAATTAAAATCACCTAACAACGAAATGCTAAACTCAGATCCTCGTAAGAGTGTTTGGAAATCCCCAGACTCTAAGAATTGGGATCCAAAAACTAAAGATCCAACAACACCAGAAAATGAAAATGCTTTGTTTAGAGTTCCTAAAGCAAGACCACCTTCTAGATCCCAACACACTAATCCACCTGAAGGGATAGAGAACTCTACATTCCTGAAACCATATCCACCGTCAGATAGGCCTCATCTAAGCCAAGGTTATGAGCACCGGAGTCCCTACGACTCTAGATTAAATAATGCTGTACCACAGACATCAACATCCCAAAATAACTTTACCATCAATCATGACGAGCAAAACTTGTCGATGTCGGTAGCAGCAAAACCAGTAGCCGACTTCGGAGGAAATAATTTCCATCCTGTCACTCAAAATACGTACAGTAATCAAACGCCTATACAAGGTTATGGCAACTATCCGCAAGTAGCGAACGCTTACTCCTTCCCGCCGAATCCTTATGGACACTTCAATCCTTACGAGAACACATATAATGATTACAACAGTATAGCATACTACAACGCTGAGAAATACAAAAGGGAGGAGCTTCTGAGAAATCCCCACTGTTACAATTCATACGGATACCAATACAATCCAAACTTTGCACCAAATTTCTACCAAAATCCTAGTCCGAACTGGTGCCAATCATCACCGAATTGGTGTATCTATCCGCCACCATTCTCTATTCCATACCCGCCTGAACCACCCAAGGCTGAGCCAATTGGTGAAGTGACAGATTTCACTGATAATTTAGAATGTTTCAAAGACAGTACGATGGGAGGCGTTGCCATTGCGCTCGGACACGGAAGCGTGTTATTCGAATGCGCGAAACACGAGATGCACTCTACTACTGCTGTCAAAAGCCCAAACAGGGTAACTCCCACAAGGATATCTCTCGTATTCTATCAGCATCGCAATTTGAATCGTCCAAAACATGGTCTCGAAGAGTGGGAGGAGAAGATGAGGTTGAAAAAGCTGGGACTGAATCCACCAACACCGGGTACTCCTGGACCTAATTCCAATTCGGTGTCCCCGGCAACAACACCAGGGCCCGAACGACAGCCCAGTGCAGCTGATAAGTGGAAGGGTGGCAGTGGGACCGATGCAATTCCAGGAGGGTTCAGCTCCCTGGCGGCGCTCGTGGAAGCCACGGCGGCCGCGCGGCGCTCGGGGCAGCTGATGCTGCGCACGGACACGCACACGACGATGTCGTGGACGACGCTGTTCCCCATGCAGCCGTGCACCGTCACGGGCCCCTACCAGGAGTCCAGCACCTGACGCAAGCCGGCGGGCGCGCGGCGGCCCGGCGACCCCCCCTAGCCATGTAAGCTCTGTGTTGCCTTTCCGTTAGCTCTAATCGATGGTTAGGACCGTGTGCTTTCCAGTATATTTTGTAGTTCCTCGACTAATTGTAAGTATGCGCGGCCCGACGCTGGCTCGCGAGTTCACCGAAAATCCAGCGATTCCTTTTATGCATTTAAAATTGGAATTGAGTATCGTTTTTAATTAAAAGTATTTTTAAAAAGTATACCGAGTGAGTTTTTAATCAAAGATGTAACTTTAAGTTTTAATTTTAAATAGTGTTTATCGCATTTCAGCTAGTCTTACGTTACGTTAATATCGATCGTGTATTGTCCGAGTGACCGTCTTATTGTAGATTTTTTTGTATATTCTTGTCTTTTATTACGTTGACGAGCGTCGATCCGACCATTGAGCGGTTAGTTTAATTTACAGACTTTAGCTGTGTAAAATAGTGACGTAAATGTATGTTTTGTCTGCATATTTTGTCGATGTTTTTTTTCTAATTAAGCGCATAATCGAAAGTTTAATGCGATATGATGATCTCATGACCTACTAACCCTACATTATGTAACGTTATCCAGAACAAAAGTACAAAACTCTGCACAGAGGGCCGTATCGGCGATCGTGTTCATTCATATTTTTGTACCTTTGTCTGTATTAGTTGTTTTATATTATTTGTAATATTAATTACCATTCCTGTCGACCTGGACGATTATTTTGGCTCATGTATTTGAATAGTAAATCATGGAACCGCGCGGTCCCGCGTGAGTTCCACCACAAAGATTCGAGTGCTTTTCTATTAGGTTAAGATGTGTGTATTTTTAACTTTAACTTTTTAGAATATTTAACTTATTTATATTGTATTACGTGAACCATTATCGTATCATTTTCTTTGTAATAATTTTAGTGTTACTGTAGACGTTAATATTTAATATATTTGCTTTACGGCTGGAGCATTAAATTATGACAGTTGTTTGATCACGTTTCAATCTCGCCTCTTTATTTGACAAGCGGGTGCCTGCGCATGTTCGGCTACACTTTTGATATTATGATGAATCTAATTTTTGTATTTAAATGTCGGTGACCTTATATTTTAAGATTTGCGAATGCATTGATACGAACATTCTTCTAACTTAGTGACGATAAAATTTTATAAATTAGATACCATACAATAAAAAAAAGAATAATAAATTACGTATAGGATAGAATATTCGCGAGAATAAATTTTCAGGCGCTTGGAAAGATTATAAAGTAGGCATATTATTGAAAATGAATGAAAACATACTGATGAATAGTTATTAATATATAATTAGACGTAAGGAAAAGTTTGTTTTAAAGATTAAACTATTGATATAGTTTATATTTTTTACGTGTACGTATTTATTGAATGCTAAAATTATTGGGACGAACGTGAAAATTATTTATAGGTGAAAGTTTTGAGGTAACAAAACTTATAAAAAATAAGCAATAATAGACATCGGGCTCTATGTACATTGTAACGTAGGGAGAAGTTAAAATTAAACGAATGGTGCGACATGTCGACGGTCTTAAGTAGCGCTTGACGGTGGTAACTTATTGAATATTGCCTAAAGTTGTGTATTTCCGATATTATTTGTGTATATCATTGGTAAATTGCCCTGTATTCTTGCCATTAATAGTTGCCAATCGATTCTCAACTCAATGCATTACGTGACAAGACATATCAACGCAGTATTTTTAAATCATATACTAACATACACAAAACAGTTGGTTTTTTTGTAAGACTTTACATTAATATGAACTCGAAAGCAATTTTGACACCAAATTGTAAATGTATATTGTAGTGGGGCAACTTTGTAAGGTAATTGTATCATTTAGGTCACACTAGAAGCCTGTGATATACATTAACCCGCGAGTGTATGTTTGTATGTCTGTTCCCGAGTGGTTGGTCTCCCATGGATGTATTACATATAGAAACCATTCCACCTAATAACGTTGTGACAAAATAAATAATTGTGTAACTATAATTTTCAAATAGTTGATCAAAAATTTTTTTTGGGTAATTCCCCTATGGAAATAAAGGCGTAAGTTTAAACTTCACAAGAGCGCAAATAATTCTGACTTTCCAGGTGTACTTCAACTTTGACGAAACTAATGTTTATTATGGTATAGATTCTTCATTTAACGTCAGAATATTTAGAAAAATTTAATCGTAGGTATGTATCTTTACTTGTACTACTCAAAACTGTAAGAAAAAGAATTGACGTAGTCGTACTTACACGCCTTTCTTCCCCTGAGAGTGCGTTTTTTCACTGGAAATGAGTTACCCTGTATGTAATTATATCTATGGTAGACATACAATGTTGTATAACGAAAACTTTTCAAACCAAAAACGACCAGTATTGTCAGATTGTAACCAAAAATATGTGTTTTTTTTAATATTATTTTTCCCTGATAATGTGGAAATGGGTTCATTACCAATGTTTTAAGAATGTTAGTACGTTTGGGTTTGGGCGAACTTATTGTGTAACAATATTTTTATTGTATTCTGCCAAAACAAAAGAGTAATCGAATGTGTCATGTAAATAGAACTACCATTATTTATTAATACAATTAATTTAAAAAAAGATACCATCTTTTATTTATAGTTTCTTCCACACCCTGTACCTAAACTTTATGTAACCTTAGTCTATACTTGCGGCACGCTATGATGGCTGTTTTGACATATTAACTAAGTTACGATATTGACCGAGTTTTTTTGATACCACTTAGGTGGTAGACAAGCACACGGCCCACCTGATGGAAAGTGGTTACCGTGGCCTATGGACGTGTGCTACACCAGGGGCGTCATACTCGCGCTGCCGACCCTGTTACAACAGAGAGTTGCTGTGCTGTCAGTGTAGAAGACAAAGCAGGACAAGCCTTAGGTCTTCGCACTGACAGCACATAAACTTTTCAGCCAGTGAGCTCTGGCTACCCTACTCACCGTCGGGAATACAACACGAGGTTATTATTACCGCGGTATTCTGTAAGGCAGATGCACTACAAAGCATAATAAAAATGATCTACTATTTAGCAACAGACAGTTCAAAGGTGTGCGTTTCGACTGCTCGGCCACTATATCGCAGAAAAAAAAAACTTATGTCAGCATTTCGAAGGAATTTGTAAAAGACGAACAGTGAAAACCGCAAATTCGAAGAGTCAATATTTAGAAAGTTATAAGGGTTTAACCGTGGCCGCGCAGTCCGCACGAATTCAACTGCGCGGCCACGAGATCTCTTAAACGGAGTTACGCACAAGTCTAATTCTTTTTGCTAATCACTAATACGATTTCGAAGAAAATGTAGATTGTAAATATAAAGCCCTACTGTTTGGACTTCACGACCTACAGCACTCCAAAGTTTGGTCGCGCAGTCCGCACAAAGCGAACCGCGCGGCCACGGTTTTTCTTAAATAGTCCTTAAACAGAGCTTAGTAGAAGTCCCATTCTTTTTGCTAATTACAGATACCATTTCGAAGAATATGTAGACAGTATGAATAAAGCCTAAAATTAAGAACTACACGACCTACAGAACTTTAAACCTAAAATCGAAGGAAAAAATAGGGTGACCAAGATTTATAGTGTGTGAATCCAGGCTTTTTTCCATTTTAATATCATACTGTACATATATATTGTATATATTGATTCGAATTTTAGTTACAAAAAATATACTTGTAAGTTTTTAAGTAAAATAGGTTTTTAAGTAAACCTTTTTGCTGGCGATTGCAATCATTAATTCTACATGGCGCTGTGTGAAATAGATATTCCACTACATTTCATATTGGTTTTTGGTTCAGAACCCTCCTCACTCCCACAGTTAACAATCCCAACCGCAGCAACCACCAAGGCGACGATCACGAACTGCCCAACCCAAAGAAAACAAATGGACGGGACGATAATACGCCTGATGGCACTGGTAACTTTCCAGGAAGATGAAGCGGCCCACAACTATTCTGAGCATTTTCCTCACTTATATAAGGTGTTATTTACTAATTAGAAGTATACTTCTATAAATGTAGGTATTAAAATGTCGTTTATAAAAAACGTTAAGTACGTAAAAGTAAAGTATTAACTTTCGATTACATTACATTAATTAAGTACATAAAAACACAATATAGTACCTGTCTACCCACCTTCTTAAATATTGGATAAAAAATACTGTTCGTAATTAATCACTGTTCGTCTTTTACAAATTCCTTCGAAATGCTGACATATGTTTTTTTTTTCTACGACATAGTGGCCGAGCAGTCGAAACGCACACGTTCAAAGAACAATATTGACATTAGTTTACTCACACATAACGTGTATTGCAAGCCGTGTTTTCAATGAATTATGTTAGCACTACTGTGTCTATAAAGTATATGGTCAAAGTATGTAACCATCATCCCCAAGTCACTTGGGGTCAATATTCTATCTAACTACGAATGTTCCCCTCAGTGCCCCGAGCACGAATAACATTCAAATTCCTAAAGTGAACGTATCAAAAGAACGGAGCATTGCAATTGGTTCACAATAAGCAGGCAGCCAATCGTATTGCTCCGTTCTCTGCATACGATTGTAGGAGGAAGGACACGACGGTGGGAAGACCAACTCCCGCGGAGGGCCAGACCGAGAGGGATGGCCCTGGGTCAGCCGGGGTGCGAGGGATATGTTGCATGACAACTTCACCTTCGGCCTAGCATTACGACCCAGGGACGGCGTGCGGTTTAGTCGGTTCGAGTCCGACATAACCTCCCCCTCCGGCTCCGGAGGGGTGGGTATCCGTGGGGATTTCCCGCACGTAAAAGAAAAAAACGTGGGAAGACCAACGGCTATTGCTTTGTCTTTTACACTGACGGCATAGAAACTGTGTATGCAGGGTCGGCAGCGCGAGTGTGACTCCCCTGGTGTTGCACAAGTCCATAGGCCACGGTACCCACTTTCCATCAGGTGGACAGTGTGCTTGTCTGCCACCTTATTGGTATAATAAAAACGAATTCGAATATTATTCGTGCTCGGAGGACTAGGTAATCTACTGGCGATATCGAAGCACTGTAGTTAACTTGTCTAACTTAGTCAGGTGTCAACAATAAAAAGGTTATGCCAGTGACCCAAGCACTTTATCTAAGCGGGAGGGGTAAATACAAATAGATAATAGTAATTTCGGTATTAGTTATCTTAAAAAGTAAAAATAGGTATGGTAGGTATTTAAAATGCCAAACATTAAAACTACAGTGGTAATAGTTTCAGTGGTATATTTACGTATAAGTAGGTACAAAATTTGACTATAAGTAATGTATACTGACTTCAAAATAAGATACATTATAAAACATTCAGTATACACTTCATAATCTTAGAACTAGATGGAGCAATAACTCCAGGGTGTATACTTACAGGTGAAAATAATAAAATGTATGGCGGTTAAAAACATAATTCTTTTTTTTTCCACCGAATTATTACTTCCTGACGATTTTGCTATCGAAACAGTACCTACCCAAAATCTTTCGCTCCGAAACGACTATAAAATTCGATATAATATAAAACATATTTTCTGTCTTACTTCTTTCTATTTCATATTTTGTTCATTAGTTTATGAATTTACTAACATAGTTTTGTCGTTGACTGTACTTTAGGTTTGAGTTGTTGCATTTGGTAACTGTGTAAGTTCCTATATCGACTATCCGATTATAAAAAACAACATTAATATTATTAAATCATTTATTTCATACTTCTAATAACTCTTTTTTTTTAATTTTATGTTATTTGAATGTCATAGGTAGGTATGAAATGAATATACCTTTGAGCAAATTTAAAATTGAGGTAAATATATAGCCACTTCCAGGTGGTAATTTTTTTTGAGTAAGTTTTGCTTCCAGTTAATTCAAATTCACTGCAAGCAAAACTTACTCAAAAAAAGTCACTGGTAAATATTTGTGTGGACTTAAGCACGTAGTTTCTGAATTATGAGAATTTAAACAGTTACATATATATATAACAATTAAATAAAAAAACATTTTAGAGTTTAAATGTATAAACTATAAAATGTACATATTTTGACCCTAAGATAATCCTTTTAGTCTCTAACACCCTATCTATTTCAGCAGGCTTGGAATGCATGGTGATGAAAATAGTATATTTTTAATATTTCTTATTTTGTACTATCTTAATATTTACCCTTTTTCTTTCTTTTTTTTTCAATTTAAAAACCTAATTATACATAATATCAACATATTTAATGTTTAAAAATATACCTAGGTAGGTTGTTGTCTCTGCCAGTCTCAAAACGTCCTGCTGTTGCAGTTGACATACAATAACATTTCACAGTTCCTTGACAATAATCCCAATAAACTGTGAGTAATTTCTTATTTCTTAGTATAAAAACTGGGTCGAGTATTGACTAATACACCTTACAATCTAATAAAATATATAAAGTTGCTATTTGATGCAAAAATATACAATGTAAAGTAAAGTTGTACTCTTACAAAAATATATAGTACTTCTTGTATTATAGTACCTATAGCAAGTACATTTTGGGGCTTTCCCACATTTCCCGCCTTTTGATTTCACTTGTGACTATACTCTGTTTGGTTAAGTTTATGTCACCACCAACTAGTTCAATCAGCCGTTCAATCAACTGCCTAGGCAGTTAACTAAACGGCGCCATTCAATTAACGGCCTGAATGATATTCAGCCGTCTGGTTTATTACATCATTTAAAAGCCTGGCTGGCTAATGCTTAGGCCAATCGTAAGATGGGGCACTATCTCGAAATAAGATATAAAACTACATACATACCCTATTTTTACACCTCTAAATCCCCGAGGAGATAGACAGATGTGTATTTACAGAAAATTAGTGATAGATTTATTGTGATAGCTGCGCAATCCGACTGGGATAGGTTAGGTTAGAAGGCTAATGCGGGAGCCTAGCGCCCGCATTAAGCCTCCGTAGTTATTTTTTTCATAACCATGCAGCAGAAATAAGTCATTTTTCTAACTGTTTAATTAAATGGCTAGGCAAATAGTTAAACGTCATCGATCTAAGCTATTTGCCGTTTAATTAAATGGCTGAACACCATTCAGGCCGTTAATTGAATGGTGCCGTTCAGTTAACTGTTGAACGGCTGATTATGCTAGTTGGTGGCGACATATATATAACTAAAGGTAAACAGTCATCATCATCGACATTTAGACGCTAATCTGATTGCATCCGAGGGCCGATCAGGGTCGCCAAAGGTAAACAGTCTTGATGTGTTTTAATATGTCTAATAAGAAATATTTATTTAGAAACTATTATACAGATATATTGGCAAAAATTAAATTAAATTGATAAAGTTACTATATATACATAGTACTAAATAAAATAATAATATGTTGTATGTAAAAACTAAGTTTATTTATGTTTTTCGTTTAAAACCTAAGTTTATAAATAAATCGCGACTAAAAATTGAAATCGAATTATTACTTTAAGCAGTAATTTTTTATTTGTTTATTACGTATTTAGACTTCCAGAAGGGCCGATCACATCCGCATCGCATACAGATGACATTCGCTTTACGGCAAACATCTATATTCAGCCGCATTGCAGTTAGACTGAAAAAAACTGATCTCGATAAAGGCCTCAGAAGCGACAGGCACTAACGCTGCTTAGCCGACGATGATGATTGTGATAGATTATATTATTTAACCAATTACGAGTACACGGGCTCTGTCTTAGTTGAGCAGTCTAACTGTCCAACACTTGTACCGCTTGTGTGTTCAAGAAGTTTGCCGGTACTTCCACTAACTACTAATACAAGACAACCTTACTTCTCGTCTGATACAGCTGATCTTAATGCATAGCCACAATGATATTGTCAAAGGTCGTCCGTGCATGGCAATTGTGAAAACTGTCTAATACTTGTACGGTTCTAGCTGTGTGTTCAAGAAGTTTGCTGGCACTTCCACTAACTACTAATACAAAACAACCTTACTTCTCGTCTGTTACAGCTGATCTTAATGCATAGCCACAATGATATTGTCAAAGGTCGTCCGTGCGTGGCAATTGTGGAAACTGTCTAATACTTGTACGGCTCTAGATGTGTGTTCAAGAAGTTTGCCGGCACTTCCACTAACTACTAATACAAAACAACCTTACTTCTCGTCTGATACAGCTGATCTTAATGCATAGCCACAATGATATTGTCAAAGGTCGTCCGTGCGTGGCAATTGTGGAAACTGTCTAATACTTACACGGTTCTAGCGGTGTATTCAAGAAGTTTGCCGGCACTTCCACTAACTACTAATACAAAACAACCTTACTTCTCGTCTGATACAGCTGATCTTAATGCATAGCCACAATGATATTGTCAAAGGTCGTCCGTGCGTGGAAATTATGGAAACTGTCTAATACTTATACGGTTCTAGCTGTGTGTTCAAGAAGTTTGCCGGCACTTCCACTAACTGCTAATACAAAACAACCTTACTTCTTGTCTGATACAGCTGATCTTAATGCATAGCCACAATGATATTGTCAAAGGTCGTCCGTGCGTCGCAATTGTGGAAACTGTCTAACACTTGTACGGCTCTAGCTGTGTGTTCAAGAAGTTTGCCGGCACTTCCACTAACTACTAATACAAAACAACCTTACTTCTCGTCTGTTACAGCTGGTCGTGGTGCATAGCTACGATAATATTAGCTAATGCCGTCCGCGCGTCGCAATTGTGGAAACTGTCTAACACTTGCACCGCTCGAGCTGTGTGTTCTCGTTGCAGTTGCTTCGTTTGTGCGATACCGTCGCCTTCTAGGACTGCTTTATATAGCTGCAATGATAATTTATTAGGAATTTATAAGGTTGCATTAGCACATAGGTTTATTACTAACACAAGATGTAGGACACGACGGTATTGCCGTCCAATTGAGCAGTCCCACCGGGAAAGTACCTCCGCCCTACAGAATACCGCGGCCATAATAACCTTGTGTTGTGTTCTAGGTGGTGAGTTGGTGGCCAGAGCTCTCTGGAGAGGTTTTGTGCTGTCAGTGGGAAGACCAAAGGCTATTCCTGCTTTGTATTCTACAATGACGGTACAGAAACTCTGTGTTTACAGGGTCGGCAGCACGAGTGTGACTCCCCTGGTGTTGCACACGTCTATAGGCCATGGTAACTATTTTCCATCATGCGTTTCATGTGTATCCAACTCAGGGATATAAAAAAATGTGGTTATAACACTAACAGGCCCAAAAGGGCTGCGTTTTGATGGTAGTGTAAATGACTAATTGTCAATAAAAGATGGATTAAATAGGAGTATTTTGCTGGGTATATATTCAGCAGTGGCCTGCTTGATATAGGTTTGATTAAGGAGGCATACTGCCGTACAATGTTACGAAGTTGCTGAGAAAGGGTTTAATTGGGTGTAACTCACCTTTTGCCTAGCACAACGAACCACAGTTTGGTGGTTGGTGCCCACGGTTGGTGTCCGACATAACCTCCCCCTCCGGCTCCAGTTGGGAGTATTCGTAGGGATTTAGCGCACTATAAAAAAGGGTCAGGTTCCACTTACAGCGTGATAGTCGACATCCTGCACGCTCTTCCGGCCCGCCTCGATGTGGTCGTAGAGCTCGGGCCGCGCCTCCAGCGTGAAGGCGAGCGGAGCGCCCACGAGCGAGAAGCTGGCCGGCTCGGGGCCGGTGAACGCCTCCAGGTCCAGGAACGCCTGCCACGCCAGGGCCAGGTGGCAGCCGAACATGTAGCCCTAAGAATTAGAAAAACATCTTTACTATTGCTCGTTCCATATATCATGGAGATAAAATTTTATTTCGAGTTTTTCTTCCTTTCTTCTTATTCGCAGACGGTATTTTTTTGTTGCTTCACCCACTAGATGAGATGTGGTGGCGATACTTGTATTATTCTTCATCCATCAGCACACGGATAAGTGAAATATACTTCTATGATAAGTGCGTAAATACTAGAGAATAGAAAAAGTAAGTTTCTAATATGGAAGAAATTGGAATTATACCGAGAAAATTTTAAAATATATAATTTGTTTATTATTAAATATATTTATTTTAAAACATAAATATTAGTCACTAAAATTTCGGCACATTTTCACAAGAAACCTATACGAGTGTGTTGTGCTATACTATGAAAGGATAATAAAGTATCGGCCAACATTACCTGTGTCTGCAACTGAGGACTATGTCCAGCTAACTTGAGGGCTGCAGAACAACTCTTGCCGAGTAAAGCCCCAGCGGCCAGCACGTGACGAGCAGCCCATTCGCGACCCGCACTTCCGATAACTCCCACCATGGGGAGAGGATCTAAGATGCAGTCCCATTCTGAAAGCATATAGAAATCTTGCTAATATATAGGTGGTATGTAATGTACGGCATAGAGACATTCCTATTTTTCTTGTGGAGATCCCCACGTATCCCATCCCCGTCGGCCGTCGGGAGTGGACCAGCTAAAATTACACGGTGTTACACGCACACTGTAAACCCGAGTTTCTATGACGGCGTTGTAAGGGTACCCAACAAAGCTATTCCCTCGCAGCCCTGGCTGACCCTGGGCCCCCCATAAGATGACAACCTCGGATGTGGGAAGTACAGTGTCCCCATCGAACCTCAAAAAGGAGGGACGGGCAATGTGGTAGTTAGTTTTAAGAACTTATTGACGAAAAGTTATTACTGTTACGAAAACTTGTAGAGTCACTGGAAGTTTTCACTCCGTCACTGCAATTTGTCATCGGAGATTTCACTAACAATAGCGAATTACAATTTAAAATGCGATTCGTAAGCCTTTACAAAGTCGGTACAAAGCTCCTTTAGAAAGTATCGACACGTTAAGATAACACTTGACTGTTTACATTCAAAGAGGTCAAATATACACTTTGACTTGCCGGATGTTGTTGTTTGATCTGTGACAACTACATCAGTAGTAAAACCCATTTATTATACCATGGTAAAACCAACCATTTCTTCAAATGGTGAAAATAGGAACTATGATTGTCAATGCGAAATGCATAAGTCCCGGGTCCTTTAAGTGGACGAGAAAAATATCTGCTCGGGCCATTAAGATGAGTGCCACCATTGTACCAAGTTATGTATCTTTACTGGTGGACCCTTCTGAGACTTTTCCTTCAGCTTACAGTCAGGCAAGATACAGTAAAATTGACGTGTCCCACATTAAAAAAAAATTGTTTTATTGCAATTCAAAGACCATTTGGCACGATTTGCCTTTTTCAGTTCATGAATTTGTTGGTTCTACTATATAGTTCGTAAGAAAAAATCGAATTATGAATACTGGGTAGAACCGCGGTAGCCTAGTGGTATGGGTAATGGACTGCTGAGACCAGGTCTCGGGTTCGATCCCAGGTTTTCCATGGCACACACCAATGACTTTTCTATGCTTTTCGAAGTTATGTGTGTATTTATCGCAGGTTTATAAGTGCCCAGTTAATGGCAATATGCTCGCCACCTATTACATTGGGACCTAAACATAAACTGGCGAAATGTGGGTGCTAGCACCTCTGCCTATCCCTTCGGGGATAAAGGCGTGAGTTTATGTTATGATATGATTATCACGGTTCCTGAGTTGAAAATAAACTGCTAAATTCCAAATTCCTAATTCAGATATCTAGTTTGTGCCGTTCAAATTCAAAATTCAAAATACATGTCCGCCCCACCCCCAAACTGTGATACAATTTTTGATATGTAATGTACCCCCTAAATCTAAACCTTGCGCTCACTCCTCTCCTCAAATATTTAAGGCTCCCGCTCTATCTTTGTCATCAAGCCATTGACAAAAACACGGAACTAAAATTGTACCTACAAAATGACTAAAGCTAATTCGATGTTCTCATTTCGTGGCTATCTGTACGAGTAGATCACGATGCGCATTCAACACACAGTTCCTTGAACGTATTGCGAGACGGTGTGCGCATACTAATGGTGGTATAATGGGGCCGGTAGGAATGCGAAGAGACTCTTTGTGGCTTTGATTGATTTGAATTGAAAATTTTAGATGTAGAATTGTGTGTTTTTATATGCTTACAGCCTGTAGGTACGTCTCCGAAAAGGTAAGTACTTTTGTTAACCAGTCCTTCGTTTATAGTTCACTAGCTTTTACCTGCGGCTCCGCCCGCGTGGATGTCGGTTATCGCGACCAAACATAGCCTATGTCCTTTTTCAAGGTCTAAATTACCTCTATTCCAAATTTCATCAAAATCGGTTCAGTGGTTTAGGCGTGAAAGACGGATAAACAGACACACACACACACACACACACTTTCCTATTTAAAATATTAGTATGTATTAGTAGTAGTTCGTAGAGTAGTACCGAAGTCAAACCGCATTACCGACTAATATGTTAGATATTGTTAGTAGCGGTTGTCTAACAAACCCACTCCTAGCGCAAGCAATTTAGCTTAGTTGGAGGGGTTAGAGGGAATATTAGCAATTTCGATGATATCGGTTGCTAATATTCTTTTAAATATAAAAAAAAATTAAATATTCGACAGCTGACACCAAGACGCGAGATTTTTCTTCCCAATGCACACTCCATTTTATTCCATCAGTCGAATTATACATACATAACGTATATATACAGGATGGAAGATTTTAACCTTACCTGGAGAGGAAGATTAGTTTTTTAATATATAGTTAATTATTATAAATAAATATTCCACACAACGTTATCTAGACCCATAGTAAACATAGCTTAACTAGCTTGTGTTATGGAATCTAGAATGCGGATAAACATACTTAGATACTTTTTTTTTTGTAAATACATACCTACATATTATACCTACATAGAAACACTAAATATGCTAAAAAATATTTGCACTGAGCGGGGATCGAACCCGCCCCTCTTGCTCACTACCGCCACGCCACGGAGGCTGCCATGTCTATTGAATAATGATAAATATTAAATCTATTCAATCGATTCTATTACAGTTTATTAATAGACACCCGTAATAGAATAGTCTATATAATTCTGTAGAAACTTACTACTACTTGGATACCTATATTAGTGACTTGCCCAATAAAATCGAAACCGATACATTAATTAAGGTGTTCAGTCACTAGGAGCATTCATGTGCTGGTACGTAACAATTCAATATTGAACATTACATCAATGGATGCGTCCTGCGCGTATTGCGTGTGCAGGCGTGTAATGATCACATTACATTACAGTGGGCATGTAACACGAACGTTTTAGTTTTACTGCTTATCTATAAATTTCATCTTTTTCATTTGTATTATGGTCCAGTTAAATTTTGTTAGGTTTACGGAAGCGTAACCTTACAAATGACCCGAAAGACTTTGAGCGACGCGAAATATTAAGCTCCAGACCGCCGCGGCACACAGTGAACAATGCCCGATCTAGGTTTAGAGGTCACCAATAAATAATATCAGTTTTAATAAGCCTGAACTTTAATCGCCTTTCTCACACGGGACAAGCAGAGGCACCAGCTGGCGGGCTGTTGTCTCTATTCAATTCATATAGCATAATAATTCGGTCTGTACACACTTCATAAGCAACTTCGACTGTTACAACCAAAACCTGACATGTAAGCACACTGGTTTCCAGTGCTTTTGTCCTGCCAGAGTTTATAACTTTAACTACTCCCATTTAGTGCGAAGAGTACTGCCGCAATATTGTAAAGAAATGATCATATTTCAATTTCTTTTACACGCGTAAGCTTCTAGTGAATGACTACCTTAAACATTAAATCTCAATAACCTTCTGTCCAAACACTACGTGATCATTTAATTTACAGTGTAACGTTCAAATCTCCCACTTAAATACATTTCTAGAGCATTTTACGTACCTGGATAATGAATCCTAGTCCTATAGGTATAAGGCCTTATATGGCTATGTATGGTAGGTACTGTTAAATGCTAGCTGTGATATACGTGTGTACTTATACATAACTGTGCGCGAGTTTCTACTTCCACAAATATTTATTTTACTCTGTAGTTCCTCGTTGGTTTAGCGACAAGTTTGGGCCTACTTGCGTGCGATGAGAACCTAGCTGGACATAAATCTCGGTCCGTATGAACTTGGAAAACGTCATATTCAACGTCAACATAGTATTGTTCCCCCCGGTTGCATCCAAGGCTTTTCGTCTCGGAGACCAAGGCGCGGATATTCCTTCGCCTCATTTGATAGGGCTTATTTATACGGCGACGGAATCTCATCCGTCGGTCAGTCAAAAATAGTCCTGAAGGTCTTCACCCGGAAAAGTTGGGATAAGTGAAGTATCTAATGTGTATTACCTGCAGCGTGCTGCCTTTCCTCCTTCGGTAGTGGTCGTGAAGGTAACGGGTTGTTCTGTTCATCCCTTTCTCCAAGGAACTCAGCCTCAGCGAGATCTCGCACTGCTGATGACATTAGTTCAACCAGTTCTTGATTTCTGTAGATTAAGAAGACATAGGTTATTAGAATTTCTATATATGATAATGCATAGGGCGATGTACACACGGCCAAAGAGATAAGTATACACAAACCTACAGACAAGCTGTCTATGCTGACGCACTCAAACAAATTCATGACGCAGTCGATGTTTTTACACAGAAGAAGTCGATATGATTGGGCTCATCATTTCAGTTTAGACAAGCTATACAGTGAACTGAAGAAGCATTTAAAGGTGTATACTTATCTCCTTGGATGTGTGTACATAAAAATGGTCTTCTTTTTTATGCGATTGGAACAGTAAACAAGCACACGGCCCATGTTAAGCTGTTGACTGTGACTGCCTTTTGACCGTGTTAGGAAAGTCTGCGCTAAAGTTTCATTCAATAATCAGCAAGTGCTCCAAGATCTTGGTGGAGTGGGGACTCCACCAAGATTTTGG
Organism: Eilema caniola; assembly: GCA_949126895.1. Taxonomy (NCBI): domain Eukaryota; kingdom Metazoa; phylum Arthropoda; class Insecta; order Lepidoptera; family Erebidae; genus Eilema; species Eilema caniola. Next base: position 24,531,293 of record OX421467.1, read on the forward strand.
AGCACTTGCTGGCTGTATACTTTAGCAGTTTGGGTGTATGGGGATACACCCAAACTGCTAAAGTATACAGCCTACAGCCCCACTTTACGCTCAGGAATCTAAAAGGAAACGTGCTTTCAATGCGAATGAACGCCATACGCCATTTTCACTTTCCATTAAGTGAACATGACCTGGGCTTAGAGTGAACAGTATGTGCCTACTAATCACCCATTGGCATATATTTGCGGCCGTTTTTTGGGTTCGGTTCGGTTCGGTAAAATATCATAGGCGGTTTTTTGTGAGATATGTCTCAGTAGGCTTGGGTGACGATTCACCCTGTAAAAATATAAGCTATAGGTGAGTTGTCACTTTTTGAATTCCTTGGTGGTTTATACACCCACTGTATGGGTGAGTTTACTAAGTCCAAATTTAGAGGTGGTCACACACACAGATATTGTAATGTAGGTAGCAAATGAAGTTAAAGTAATATACCCCTGCCTACCACTTCAACCAATACGTTCGGGTAGCTCGCTTTTAGCGCTGTTGTCTAATAACAAAACAGAGTGTGCCTCAACCACTAGTTCGCGATTGGACAAAAAGCGCACATGTTACTCGAACCTGCACCAGGCGATATCCCAACGACATACGACCTAAATAACATACCTACCTACACTTGAACTTATAAATAGTATAATTTTGATCGAAGTTCCTTTGAATTAATTGATTTCGTTATGAAATTGACAAAAGATTCTCATTACCTTTAAATGCCAGTTGTTTTAATTAAGAAGTACCTAACTAATCACCAGTATTGTAGATGGTGAATGAAGCCCTCATACTTCTTAAGGAGAAATATATTTTTTGTCAGCAAAGTTTATATTTACTCAAAAGTGATAAATCTACCGCCAAATATAGTAGGTCTGCCGCCAAATATATCGACTATAGTTAGCAAAATATTACGCACGTTACTTTTGGGTTTTAAAGGTATATATTTCGGTTCATGCCACTGGAATCTGCTGCCTCTTGTACCACTCAATTAGCGGGGCTACGTCGACGTCGCTTAGGATTGCATTTTGTTAGTAGATGACCTATTTTGCAGACAAACCGCTATTATTTTGACCACATATAAATCACGCCACTAAGTAAGAAAGAAATTTTATTGTGTTTAATACAAAATTTTACAAGTTAAAAGTAATATATCCAAATTAAGTCATATGCCACCTTTACAAATGTCAATAGGTACCTACTTGAAATTAAAAACAACAACTGCAATTATGTACAATCAGTTTTGTAACCTGTTGTTGTACCTTTCATTATGATTGCATTCTAAAATGCAACTCAGCTGAACCTCGATTTATCTGGAAAAAAGATTTTACACACATTGACAAAGACAGGTTGTCTGGCAGATTGTCTATGCAATTTTTCCTTTGATAATTCTCGATTGAGCTTAGTGACATTCTAGAGGGTTCCTGTGCTAGGCTAGGGAGAGACATGCGTCCAATAGTGAACAGTTTGAAGCTAATTGATTGATTAATCAGGTATTATCTCAGGGAATGCTTGGAATGCCTTTAACTTTAAACCCCTGTAATTGACATCGGAAACGGGGTATGATTTAGTCGCCGGCGGCAGTTGTACCCATCCGTGCGTGGAGCTTTTCATACGAAAAATAAAGAACAATGGCATAAGGGCAACCTAACCAAGACGCGTCATGCAATCTACCACAAAATCTGATTAAATTCAACCTTTATAATCTAATTTATTTTTAATATCATTCACGAAACGATTTTTCTACCTCACTGTACCTGCTAGAGCCAAAATCAATAGCAAATCTTAATTAATTCGTTTACCAATTCAAACAAACTCATTACCCGCGGTTTTGACACATAGACCACCATTATTTGTATATTAAAGTGATAATTCTCGTGAATGACGTTAAAACTTGCGTGCTTAATAGTCGATTTGACGTGACTAGTGAAGATGTTTCGCCACTTGCGTCGACCAACAAAGGTGTAACCCATTGCCCTACACTCATCCCACTAATATTTTTGTAAACTGGTTTGTTACACAATTACGCGAAACGGCTCGACGTAGGCTATAAGAGGTTCGAAGATGGAAAACAGCCTTCATGAGCCATGAGGTTTAATTTTTTTTTATCTGTCGTGTACTAAATGGGGAATATAAAGTGTTTACAGAAAAAAAAATACAAAAGTTATTAGTAAATTAAGTAAAAGGTTTGTTTATTAAACACGTAGGTACAAGTTGAAATTGTTTAAATACGGAGTTTTTTTTTACGTGCGGGAAATCCCCACGGATACCCACCCCTCCGGAGCCGGAGGGGTAGGTTATGTCGGACTCGAACCGACTAAACCGCACGCCGTCTCTGGGTCGTAGTGCTAGGCCGAAGGTGAGGTTGTCATGCGACATATCCCTCGCACCCCGGCTGACCCAGGGCCATCCCTCTCGGTCTGGCCCTCCTCGGGAAGGGCGGGACCACGCGGTCCCCGACTCAACCCCGGTGTGGGGAGGCGCGCATCGTTCTACGATGCGCGCCGCCGCCGTGGCCTGCTTCTGCTAGGGTGACGGGCGGCTCCACCCGTCACCCTCAGGCCCGCGCTCATGGGGGGCGGAGGTCAGTTTGCGCCCTCCGACGCCCGAACCGCCTTCGGGCGCGTGCAGCTATGTCAGCGAGCCTTTCTCGCTCATCGCGCCGCGCCCGCTCTGCTGTCTCCTTCGCGAGCATGACCTGCTCGCAAAAGGAGGCGCTGGCCGCCCACGCATCCGCGCAGCGGACCATCGCCGCGAGCAGGGTGGAGAGCGTGAGCACTCTCACCCCCAGGGCCGTCACAAGCTCCCGCCTCGGCGTCTCAAACGCCGGGCACTCGGTGAGCGTGTGCAGCCCCGAGTCCACGCTCGCGTCGCAGTGATGGCACTCGGGCGTTAGCTCTATACCCATCAGGTGCAGATACCGCCCGAAGCTACCGTGCCCGGTGATAATCTGCGTCTGACGGTACGAGAGGCTACCGTGTGGCCTCTCTAGCCACTCCCCCATGATGGGCCTTACCGCCGCAATGACGGCGTGCCCTGCGCGTGGTTGCCCAAGTCGTCGCTCCCACTCGGCCACCATGACCTGGTGGAGCCGGGATTTCTCGGCCCGAATATCCTCGGGAATACGGAGTTGCATGAAATGAGCTATTAATAGGTAGGTTCATAATTTACTTGTAGTGTTGAACACGACTTCTTTTGTATCGAAACTTTTTGTAAACAAAGCAATTTAACCAATACAATTTTTAAAAAAGATCTATAACTGACTTCTATTTTATAGCCCTGAAAAAGTCACAGTTTGATTACAGGTGTCATCATGTGCCTAATTGTGGTGAAATTAGAGCGACTTTATGAGCAAGAGTGTTGAAAAATATTTTAACTGCGGGATCATATGAAAATATTTGTTCAGATATAAACGCGTGTATTAAAATACTAGTATCTGCTAATTAACTACAATTAATTCACACCAAGTCTACGAACTACACCTTCAAAAACGATAATTCCATAGTAACCTTTCGAACAATTTAGCACACAGATAAAACCGTAATGCACAAATAACACAACTTTCACTGATTAACACAACATTATTGCATAACACCGTTCAGCATTATTACGTTGCCGCTGCGGTTATGGCCTGCCTCCTCCCCAGACCGGTCTGAACATCAAATGCATAACCTATAATGGTCAAGTTTATGCGACTAGTGACAATCGTTTTATGATCGTGTTTTGCTGAATGGGTCTTTCGCGGGTATTATTGAATTGTACAGTAGCTTATGCTGTAGATAATGACTTTTATGTTAGTTGTACTACAAATTGTGGCATAGTTCCTGGGTGAGGTGGGAGCATGGTGGAAATAAATTTCGAATTTGGAACGTGAGAATTATTATTTAAAAAAATGGCTAACTAATGGCCAAGTCAGGTTCTTATAGGGTCGACAGTGCAAATGTGATGCACCTGCCCTGGTATGGCACACGTCCATAGGCTTCGGTAACCATTTTCCATCAGGTGGGCCGTGTGCTTGTCTGCCACCTAAGTGGTATAAAAAATGGAAACAAAATACAACTGAACAGGGATCGAATCTATAACATTTGTTCCGGAGGGTGACTAGACAGCTTGATAATATAACAGCGCCACAATACGTAGAATGTATAATTTCCTACAGGAAGTATAGTGTACCTAAATTCATAGTGCTCATTTAAAAAACGGGCTATAGCCCGCTACAGTAAGTTAGGTGAACTATGAATTTTGTTTGTTTTTTACGTGTTTAGGAGGTCACCACTGCTTAACCCACCAATACATCGTAGTTAAAGACCACGAAAATTAATTATGTTACTCTCAGAAGCATTATACGAGTAATCATCAAAGAGGAAATTCATCATGCATATCTGTTGCTGGCTCGCGGACTACAAAAGCATTTCAGGAGTTATTGCAGCAAGCAAACAACCATTCATTTCTAATTTTAGATTTAGATAAAGTTGATTAAGAAGTATAATGTACAAATAATGTAAAACAGAAGAAACAATGTACAATTTACGACATCTCGTGTACATAGTTATACGCGTCGGTGCATTTGTTACGATAAAACATTGCAATAATAAACCCCACTCTCACCAAAGTTCAGGCCTCGAAGATCTTTACAGAGCCCCATAAGGCACGTGTCATATATATGTCGCCGCCAACTAGCTTAATCCTGCCTAGGCTGTTAATTAAATGGCTGAACATCATTCAGGCAGTTAATTGAATGGCTGATTAATCTAGTTGGCTGCGACATATACATATAGATATACACGCCTATCAGTCTCCAATGAGGTAGGCAGAGGTGTATGAACTCCCAGATTTGGCTAATGATGATTTTTGGTTCAATCATCCCATCATCATCCCATTTGGTGTTGAGATATCACAACTACGGTGTCTCCTACTTGCCCAGGAAAAGGGAGGCATCGCGCCGCCATCCCGGCCTGCTTTTGCTAGAGTGACAGGCGGCCTCGCGTATCAAGTCCCTACTGTCATCCCCATGGATATCTCTCGTCATCCCTGTACTTGTATCTTGAATTGAATGCTACCTTAATACCACGCGAGGGGAGCCGCGGGCAACAGTTAGTTTAAAAAAAAAAAATGGTTGCCTGTAAAGTCGGTATACGGGCGAAAGTTTTACGTGACAACGACTTTGAGTGGTAAAATAATTTTCGCTCTGTCTCTATCGCTCTTAGGCGGGCTAACTGTGCCCGAGTGGAAGGGACGCGTGCCTCTCACTCGCTCTCATTGTGAGCGCATAACGTGAGCGGAGCGTAACGCAGTTTCTTGAAGTGTCACCCGGCAAACCAATTTATAAGACGTTGTCACGTCAAAATATAAACGAAGTTATGTCCCCCGTACATTCCAAAACTTCTTCTTGGCAGATTACAAAAAAACTGTCTTAAACCTGTGACTATTATTATACTAGTAGTAGAGGCAGCGTAGAAGGAAATTATGTAGTTCCCCGAGTGCGTCAGAATAAGATAAGGGAGGCTAGTTACATATAGACAAGTACCTCCAGCCAGTAAGAGCCCTTAAAATGGGTGGGTGCTCAAAAAAAAAACTACCATCCAATTTTCATGTACGTGTCAGATTAAGATAAGATAGTTTAGTTACTACTAAGAAGTGTATACATTTTGAAAAACTGGCGATTTAAGCGTAGCCTAAAGGTGATTTTCCACCAGAGGGGCGAGACGAGACGATGCGAGGAGAGAATTGAAATTTGTATGGCAAATTTTCAATTCTCTCCCAGCCTATCTTTGGTGGAAACAGTGTGGATTGACGAGAATATGCGAGGCGTGAATTGAAATATTTGTTTGTGCAAAAATGAACCGTATTGGTTCCCATATAGAGTATAAATCACCTTCAAGGTGATTTTCCAACAGAGTGGCTAGGCGAGGCGAGGAGAGAATTGAAATTTGTATAACAAATTTTCAATCCTCTCCCGGTGCATCTTTGGCGGAAACAGTGTCGATTGACGAGAATATTGACGCCTAATTATTGTTCGGAGTTTTCGGCATTGACGCTAGAACAAAGTTATATCGAGCATTGTGTGTGAGCTGTCTAAAATACATTTATATATGAAGCATACGGGCGACGGGGCGCGGCGGTCACGCGCGAGCTCGCGATGGCAATTTTTAGTGGAAAAGGGTCAGTGCGATTTCAATTCTCTTCTCGCCTCGTCTCGTCTCGTCCCTCTGGTGGAAAAGCACCTTAAGGGCGTAAGAACGTTGCAAAGTTGTAAAAAATGGATGTCTGGATTCACTCAAGCGCATTTTTTTTATCACTACATAGTATAAAACAAAGTCGCTTTCTCTGTCCCTATATCCCTATGTATACTTAAATCTTTAAAACTACGCAACGGATTCTGATGCGGTTTTTTTTAATAGATAGATTGATTGAATAGGAAAGTTTATATGTACAATTCATGCTTAATATAGTAGAGGGTGCAGCAGGAACGGGATCTGACACCACACTGGCGGAACAAAATTGGCGGTATGAAGTTTGCCGGGTCAGCTAGTTTTATAGTAAAACCTACTAGAGTAATTGAGAAACATTAAATAATACCAAAGTAATACAAATCATTATTTAAGATTTAGGTACTAAGTAGAATGTTACGTAGACGCTTCCCCCACCACTAAAAGTGGAAACATTATGTACCATTATCCTTTCAATAATCCACCAATTCTAATAGGTTACCGCGACGCTCGTGGAACTACACATTTCGCATCGTCGCCTCCCCTACTATAGTACGTTAATTTTCAAATTTAGATATTGCTAAATTAACGTAACGTTCAGCTATTAAATATGTAATATTATCGTAGAACCTGTTTTCCGACATTGACACGTATTCGGTGTGACGCGTGTGATTTTCTAACGTAGTGGGTGAAAGGTCGCATAAATACATGTTGTATTTAGAAGAGGGGAGGAAATTGATTTTGACATGCCTTGAGGTGGGAGGGAAATAGGAGTGTACGCTGCGAGTGAGGAAATGTGAGTGAGATGCGAATATGATATTGGATAAAACAATATGAATTTATAGAAGTTATGAAGCCGAATATTTTATATTCTATGTTCTATATCACTACCTAGTATAAAACAAAGTCGATTTCTCTGTCCCTATATCCCTTTGTATGCTTAAATCTTTAAAACTACGCAACGGATTTTGATGCGGTTTTTTTTTAATAGATAGAGTGATTGAAGAGGAAGATTTATATGTATAATAACATCCATTAAACCCGTACGAAGCCGGGGCGGGTCGCTAGTTATTAATGTTAGATTCAATTCAAAAAAAGAATTTTCTTTTTTCAACGTATTAAATTTAGTCCTTACCCTGTAAAACGGCTTGGACTTGTTTAATTGTAATAGACTGAAAGAGACTTCAATGTTCTACTGTTCTACTGTTCTACTTCTTCTCATGATCTGCTTTTCACGGGAGCGGATGCCGTCTGATCTGACCTCCATAAAATCACGATAAATGCACCTGATTATCGTCCGTCCACCAAACACCGCTTGCAAACACGCCTGACTTGGCCCTTAGCAGTGGCGAAGGGTCAACATAACACAATTCCTGCCGGCTTCTTAATATGTCGCATGGTGTATGCAAACTAGACTGTAGTAAGATTTTACCCCAACGGCTTCCCTTTTTGAAAATTTTCGGTACTGCGCCCTGGAGATCTTAATGGAGTAAGGGCTCCCTAGAACCAATTCATAATTAATTAATTAACAGAATTAATAACTTAACTCACCTCAAATTCGCCAGCTCTGAGCAAGAGTTAGCTAGCAGGTAATCCCCGCTGAGCAGAGCTATCTTATTGCCGAACATCATGTCGTCAGGTTCAGCCGCGATCGGCTGTCGAGAGTTCATATTCACTAGACCCTTGTGAACTAGATGCGATGTCCGAATCATCTCAGTCACCTCGGCGAGAGCGCGTTGGCTGTTGGCAAATAAGATGAATTAGAAACATTACCTGTTTAGAAAGAAAGGTCCAAGGGCCAATCCCGATTGTATCCTCTGCTTGCAATTTGGGTACAAGAGCTTTAATGGCTGCAACTGCCGTCTCACCCTCTGATGAGAGCCGGTTTACCTTCTATCTGATTTACAGACGAGGTTCTGGCGTACAGAGGATTTTTATTGGTGACTTCACTTCAATTTGAAGGCAGTCTTAGGAAAGAGGGTCACCATAAAAGACATCAACAATATTACAATGGTTATAGGTTAATAGCTTTACATTATTTAGTTCAAAAGAAAAAATACGCGTAAGTCTTTAGTCTTTTGTGTTTAAAAACAAATGGTAGATAATATTCTGCTAAAAATGGGCTTTCCTGTAAAAAAAAAGTAATCTATCAATACACACAATACCGTCGAAATCTTTATAAAGCCGAAAGTGAAACCTACGCTTTCCAAGATGGCCGTTCAAAAAAACTATTCACTACAACAATTACAATCACGAGGTGAGATATGCATAGAAACATGACGGTCATTAAACAAATCGACGGTTCTTTCAACCGTTAATTGTAGACAAGTGCCAAAACCTCCAGGTATTGAGGTTTGTAGAAAGTTGCTAAATAACCGTCCCGGTTCTGCGTGTCAGTGTGTACGGTGGGTATACAATACGAATCAAAGTTTTGGTGGCGTACTGAGCGATTTTTTATTACTAGCTGTTGCCCACAGCTCTCCTGCGTGGATTTCGAACTCGATCCTGCATCCCTTAGGAACCTATTCCTGGGATAAAAAGTAGCCCATGTGTTATTTCAAACAATAATCTATACCTGTTCGAAATTTCAGCCAGATTTGGTCAGCCGTTAGTGTGATCTTTACAAACTCTAACATTTATATTATTAGTAGGAAGCGTTTTGTCTGACCTAGGTATCGAACCAAAGATATCAAGTAAGTACAGCAGCACTCGTTACCGCTGCGCCACGATACCATGGACGATTGCGAACAAAAGACCGTGCTGACCACTGAAAGATATGTGGAATATCTGTTAGCACTCTCTTATGAAAATAAAACATAAAACGTTCAAGTGCCAACCAAAAGTACACAGAGGGTTCCGTACATAACTGTATTAACGGTGACGGTGATTAATGGTGACCATCTTTCCTGAGAATTGACGTGTCCTATATAATAATAAAAAAAGGAACAAATGTGACGATGCTTTTGGATAACTGGAGTTATTTAATAAATACAACTCGCTGCAAACTAAAGTGATAAGCCTTAATATTATATTTTTTCACAACAAAATTAACAACAAAGTGATCCTACAAAAGTTTTGCTTTTCCATTTCACCTACGGAACCCAACAAAAGCAATAAAAGCCAAAATAATTAATAACATTTAAAGTTTTATAATTGAAAAAGCGGAACTTATCAATCATTCCGGGTTTATCTGTTTGGGTGGATAGTTGCAAGATGGCCCTATAAGGAAGCAGGGAACTGCGAGTTGACCGATGCAACCTTCAATCGGCCGATGCTCTTTCATTAATTTATTGCAAAATTTGTAAACGACAATATTGACCGGGAAAGAACCACCTTTCTGGTTAAATAGCGAAGTTAATTACGCATAAGGTTGCATTTTATATGAGTGGATGAGAGTCGGAAGATTGAAGTATCTTTGTTTTCTTTTTTCCTTTATTTTCTTTTTGAGCAAGAGACAAAACATACGAGTGATTTATTTGTACCTTTAATAGGTGACATCTCAACATTGCGTGTGTTTTGTTTAATGTTATATTTATGCTTAATTATTACGTTTCCATCAATAAAATATCAATATATCAAATTAATATTAAAACTTGCAACATTTCTTTACAATAACTCTAAGGTTAAATTAAGAAATTATTGTGCAACTCAAAAGTAAGAATTCGTCAAACAGTGACAAACCTTGGAATATGATATACAAGGTATCTTGAGTTCATTTATTGTGAAATAATTGAAATGCCCATGCAAAAATAATTATTCTGAAAGTGCAAAGTGGCAACAGTTTATATAAAGACGATTCTTACTGGCTACCTTATTGAATACGTGACCAGTACCTATACTTATGATGATAGTGATCGTTACATCGAATTTTAGGTAGGTATACCTACTTAGATTGTAACCAAACCTTTTCAAATGTATTCGTTCGAAAAACGAGGGCGATCCCTGGGCTCCAAAGCCGCCTATGCAATTTATGCTCATATGAATTGTTTGATATAATACCCGCACAGCCCACAGCTACATTTTATCATCGCATCGCTCGCCATAAGTGTTCTAGGAGGTGGTACGAACCTGTGCAAAACCCCAGCTGCCTTGTCCTGCTCCATGTCTGGTATTTCGGCGCTGTGGCCCGCTGCCTTCGACACGAGAAGCACGATCAGACCCCACGCTTGCATGTTGTTCTTGCCATTGTAGATCAGGTTCCTGCACAGATAAGTTCTTTATTTTATAGCAATACTAGCTGTTGCCTGCGGCCCTGCCCGCTTTGATGTCGGTTATCGCGGATCGGAGTATGAAAAATAGATAGTAGCCGATTCTCAGACCTACCCGATATGCGCACAAAATTTCATGAAAATAGGTCCAGTAGTTTCGGAGGAATATGGGAACGAACATTGTGACACGAGAATTTAGACTTAAAATGCATGTTTTTAAATTGACCTAGTCGATCAAAATAATATTTAAGAAACATCGGGTCCGCTGGAGTCAGTGGTGGAGTTTCTCAAACTCCTTGAGAGCTATTCGTTCTACTGGCGGAGTAGATGGTAGATAGGTACTGGATTCTAAAATAGTTACAAATGTCACAGGATCTACTTGACTAGACCAACGGTGTATCAATAAATCCCAGAGTCCTGTTTAATCTACTGGCTGATCTATAAGTCAGGTATTGTCAGTTGCCATACGAACATCTCATCATCCGATATTGGGTTGAGGAATGTGGAGGTCTGCGGAGGTTGGCAGTCGCGGAAAAGTCGGATCCCGGGACTCGGAGGTGAAGACACAAGATGAAACCCGGACTTTCGCAAAAAGATGACGATAAATGGCTCCAACTACCTATAACGACTGTCATAAATATTCGCATTACAGCTGAGACCGAAGGATTAACGTGCTCTCCTAGGCACGGGAACATGCAAATAGATATATTCATGCATAAAATATTTGCACTGAACGGGAATCGAACCCGCACCTCCTGTGTAGCAGGTCGCGTTCTTTACCGCCTTATCAAGTAAAGTAAACATAACATTGTATCTGCCTACTCTAAAGAGAAAGCCTTGATTTTGAGTATGTATGTAGTCATATTGGGATCATTATAATAGGGGTTAAAGTATGAAATTGCCGTTTCATTGTAATAGGTACTTCGAATTGACATAGAACCTTCATGGTTTGAGATTTTTGAGTGAAACTTTTTCCACATGGTACCTATGTAGTTCTTCATTTAAAAATGTGCAACATTCGATTATCGACTTTCAGTTGTTTTTTTTATTTAGCTTAGACAAGAAAGATGGATACTTCGAAAATTCGAGTGATTTTTGAATACGAGTTCCGACGCGGAACTAACGCGGCAGAAACAGCTCGCAATATCAATGTTGCGTTTGGAGAGGGGACTGCTAATGAACGCACCGTGCGATTTTGGTTTAAACGCTTTCGTGATGGAAACTTTGATTTGAAGAACGAACCACGAGGAAGGCCGTCCACACAGGTGAATAACAATGAATTGAAAGACATGGTGGAAGCCGATCCGAGCCAAACTACCCAGGAATTAGCTGCATGGTTTAACGTTACCTTACCAACAATATTGACTCATTTGCGTCAAATCAATAAAATAAAAAAATGTGAAAAATGGGTACCTCATGATTTGACTGATCTGCAGAAAGAAATGCGTGTTGAAACTTGTGTTGCCTTGTTGAATCGATACAGAAATGAAGGAATATTGGATCGAATTGTGACATGTGATGAAAAGTGGATTCTTTACGATAACCGTAAGCGAAAAATGCAATGGCTGACCCCAGGTGAAACGCCACAACAGTGTCCTAAAGCAAAGCTTACCAATAAAAAGGTAATGGTATCTGTTTGGTGGTCTCAGCATGGTGTTATTCACTATAGCTTTCTACGATCTGGTCAAGCAATAACGGCAGATGTCTACTGTGCCGAACTCCGAACAATGATTGCAAAACTAGCAGTGAAACAGCCCCGACTCATGAATCGATCTTCACCATTATTGCTCCATGATAACGCGAGAACTCATACAGCACGAGAAACCGTTTTAACTCTACAGGAACTGCAATTAGAAACTATCCGTCACCCTCCGTATTCGCCAGACCTTGCTCCAACAGACTACCAATTTTTTCGTGATTTGGACAATTTTCTATGTGATAAAAAGTTTTCTTCTCAGGAGGCAGTACAAAATGCTTTCACACAGTTTGTCGAATCTAGATCACCAGAGTTCTATCGCAAAGGCATAAATGACCTGCCCACTAGATGGCAGCAATGTATAGATAATAAGGGTAATTATTTTGATTAAATAAATACGTTAAATTAAAAAGAAAACGAATTTCAATTTGTCAGTACAAATCGGCAATTTCATACTTTAACCCCTAATATTAGTGAAACCCTAAGCAGCAGCGGTCGGTCAGCTTCCGACATAACCAACCTCGATGGCCGACAGGTGGCATACGAAAAAGAAAATATATAAATATAAAGAAAAGCCCACTATGACGTAAAGAAGCCTCAGAATACAGAACAGACATTCTGAGAAAGAAGCGTACCTTACCTAACTATAGTTTGAGAATTGTATGTCAATTATTATGGTTCTAATCTTTGTGCGTCTCGAATGTAAATGTAATTTTTATTCCCCACTTTTAAGAGTCAATTGGAACAGAATACCAATTCAGTGGCTGGTTAATTACATACTTCATTTTATTGTTATTGTCTTAAATTTGTATCATTATGGTGAAAACACATTCAAATGAAAATTAATATGTTCTCAATGCTGTTTTGATACTTTCCAAAAATATGGTGTTTGTAGAGATCTGGATGGTTTGCAATCGAGAGGTTGCTAGTGCCTACCCCACTACCAAGACAAGCAACTCCTGCAGTTGTATTTCAAACTTTTACAACGGCTTTTCTGCTTTTTCTTTTTGATTAGGTATACAGGGCGTATTTTTTAAACGGGGCAGTAAGGGCAAGTACCTTAACCGTTGCAGTTACAGCAAAACGTTCTTAAAAGACCTTCCCTAACTTTTTGGGACATTTTGAACTGCATTCACAGATTTTGTAAAAAATTTACAGTTAGCAAAAAAAATGCAAAACGTTCAAATTTTTTTTTTTGATTGACCTTTCCCATACATTTCGTACGGAAATATGATAAATCAACTCGAAACTCATAGGTCAGGTAAAATTCTGCACTTTTTTAAATAAAAAAAACCATTTAAACATTTAAGAAATTGGTTTATGAAATAAATGGCTCAAAATGATTTCCATTTTCACGAATACATAAGTCTATCCTTTTTTGCACTGAACGAATGGCGGCTAATAATGTTCTGGGATGAATATTACGTAAAATGGTCATTAATGCATCCTTGAGCTCTTGAACACTGGCGTACGTCGTCTTATACACCTCGTTTTTCACGAAGCCCCATAAAAAAAAATCAAGTGGTGTTAGATCGGGGCTACGAGGTGGCCACTGTGTTGGACCATGTGTACCTATCCACTGTGTACCGAATAGGCGGCTCAAATTGGAACGTGAAAGGTGACTGTTATGTGGCGGAGCACCATCTTGTTGAAAATGAACTTTTCGCAATTCCGACAGGGGCCATTCGTCCATCTCGTTTTCAAGATGGTGTAAAATGACTTCATTATACATGGCAGAATTCAGTTTCCCTTCATAAAATTCCACCATTATGACTCGATTGGACATTATACCACACCAACAGTTGAATGAGAAGCGAACCTGATTATGACTTGCCGTAACTCTTAGTGGATTTTCTTTGGACCAATAGTGGTGATTTTTTCTGTTGTACATACCGTTATTGGAAAAATTCGTTTCGTCTGACCACAGTATGTAATTTAAAAATTCATGATCTCTGCTTATTTTTCCTCTTAGCCATCTGCAAAAAGTAAGCCTTCGAACATCATCACCCGGATGTAACACTTGAACTATGCGCCCATATCGATAGCACTTGTAGCCGTATTTCTTCCATATCTTTATCACAAGGGAGTGGCATACACCTACTTCAAGGGCGACTTGCCTGGACTATACCTCTGGATATGCTTCGACATAAGTTAGAACCGCAATCTCCGTGTCCATGTCCACACGAGGCTGCCGCTTTCTTTTGAAAGAACCCTGCAATTCCAGGTTTTTCAAAAGATTTGTGATAACCTTTCTTGTTGGCACATGCCGCAACGGATACTTATTGCGGTACCACACTAATGCAGCTCCCGCATTTCGATTATTGACAAAATACGCTTCTAATAAGTCAATTTTTTCACGATTAGAAGACATTTTAGCGAAAATCCTTAATTAATAACTCATACGTTTCTCAGCTGAAACTAAGAATAACACACAGATTTTCGAATCAAATTCGAAATTTGAGGGTAAAAATTCTTTTTATTTACTTTACAGTCAATTCTACCCACTTCCTGGCCATAACAAAAAGTTTGACCATCGTAGAAATTTGTTTCTGTTGCCGAAATGTATGGGAAACGTTTTTGGCGATTTCTGTCTTTCCTAGTACTGAAAGCAAAATGGTCTCATAGAGTTTTTTGATCCCCACATGAAATAGAATCGATTGGCATAAAAAAAAATTTTTGGACTTTTTGCATTTTTTTTTGCCAACTGTAAGTTTTTTACAAAATCTGTGAATGCAGTTCAAAATATGTCAAAAAGTTAGGGAAGGTCTTCTAAGAACGTTTTGCTGTAACTGCAACGGTTAAGGTACTTGCCCTTACTGCCCCGTTTCAAAAATACACCCTGTACCTATACTACAGTCCCGGGCCTTCAAGCTGAGTGCCGCCATTGTTAACATGGCACACGTATATAATGGTGGCCCTGTTTCCTGAGACTTTGCCTTCAGCTTACCATCAGGCGAGGTAAAGTGAAATTGACGTGTTCTATATATAAAAAAAGGATGATATAATTATCAACTATATACCCTAACATCTTTCTAGCCAATTTCCAAACTCGGAGTCGGCTTTTCAATTCGGTGACACTTTTTGAAGCGACTGCCATTTGACCTCCACAACTCCGTGGCGATATCGAAGTTCTGTATAAATTATTGGACTTTTTAGGCTCCAAGTACCCGTAACGACTGCTTATGCTGGGGATTAGTGGCGCTTGGTGGATCAACTCCGTGGAAAAGTACAAGTGTCTTATTAAATTAAATACCCGTAACGACTGCCATAGATGTTTGTATGGAATGAGACTTTTCAACGGGAATTATCAACCATATATTTACCTTTCAAACCCTAAGCTATCGTCACAAGCGACACCCCTGAACTGAGTAGGGCTAGCCTATGTGCTGTCGTTGGCTGTCGTCTAATTTGTCGGGAAATCGGACATCACTATCACTACATAGTATAAAACAAAGTCGCTTTCTCTGTCCCTATATCCCTTTGTATGCTTAAATCTTTAAAACTACGCAACGGATTTTGATGCGGCTTTTTTTAATAGATAGAGTGATTCAAGAGGACGGTTTATATGTATAATACATGTTTAATATAGTAGAGGGTGCAGCGGGAACGGGATCTGACGCCACGCGGGCGGAAAAACATTGGCGGTACGAAGTTCGCCGGGTCAGCTAGTAAAAAATAATTTAGACATAACGTACCTATAGTACTAGAGAATGAAGCCGCAAAAAGGAATACTAAAGTAGTAGGTAGGTACCATTTGGCTCGCACACGTACGTGCACACAATAATAAGTGCGAGCGAAAGAGTACTAATATAGTATTACTTTTTGCGGCTTCACTGTCTATTCTAATGTGATCCTTTTAGTTTGAGGTCTTGAACAAATATGTTTATAAGTATACATACCTACGTACTTACTTCCTTCATTGAGAAATTTATTGAAGAAGTGAGGGTAGTTTAGAAATTTAACTAAAAATTATTTAATTAAAACGCAAAAAGAAACTACGTTTCATTGAATTTATTAATTGGGTGATTCTATGATATGAGGTAACTTGTACGCCAATCAGTTTAAAATAGGTTTTTTATTCTACATGTTGCTATTTTTTAAAATGAATCACATCAAATAAATGTACTTTATTGAATAACTTAACAATTAATTGCCCCATTACAGCACTTTTTTTCTAAAACTGCTTACAAAGCCTAAAATGTCCCTTCCCTGGCCTGCCCCTTTGCCAGTATCAGGTCAACTTGCCGATAATACATAATATCTACCTTCTTTGTTTCTTTAACATGAATTAAAATAAATATCCATGAATATTATTGAGGAAAAAATACAACAATATTTGTTTATTTTGCGTAATTTTTCAAATTTAACTTTTGTCCCACTGTTTTTGTTACACTGCCATTTAAGCATAAATATGCGACGGTTATATTCAAAATCGCGCTTAAAATCATCTATTGTAATGAAATTTGCCACAAACTAAACGAGCAGCAAAATTAGCGCCATTTTAAAGTGATTATGTCTCTCCTCTAGTAAGTTATAATATTCATTTAATTTTATTTAAATTTACTGCCCTAATCTAATAATACCATATTAGTTTGAGCGTGATATATAAATCATCGAAACATCATTTACGTCAAATAAAACAATTGAATTTAGCATAAAAAAATCTCTCCCCTGTTGTACCTTCCCTGGTAAGATAACGTAGTAGGCATGTTAATATACATATATTTAGTACACTTGGCTATAATATGATAGTCTGATAAAAAATTAAAGTCGGATTGTGAGATAAGCACAATGTTTAATAAAAAAATATTTCGTTAATTTTCTTTCATTCATCGTCATGGTTGACGAAAAGTGGGTGTTAGTTTAGTTGTATGTATCTTTTATTTATTTATTGCGTCAGATTATCAAATATGTAACTACCCTGCCGGTTGTATTTCCCCTGGCATTCCAGAATTAAACAAAATATGTTTATAAGTGGCTAGCTCTTACGTGAAAAGGTACATACACAGGACCAAAATCGTAATATAAGTGTATAATGAATAAATTCCAATTTTTCTAGTCGGCCGAACCCTACAAAAACTCGGAACCGCGTATCGTAGAACTACTCAATTGGAATTTAAACAATCTAGAAAATGAATTCGAACGTACTTAGCCGTCTTCAATAAAGGATGATTGCTCCCGACCAATTTCCGCAGATGAAGCGCTACATTCGCAATTTCGTCGCTCAGCACCCATCGAAGACTTAGAAAGGACGTAGGATATCCAACAATTTTCTCAGCCTCGCTCACGGCTCTGTTCCAATCAGGCTTTGAGCTATGTTGTGCAATACTTGCTCGGTTCGTACTGGTTGTACTGGCTTCCCTCGTCGCACAAGGTCCCCAAAGTTTCGAAATTAATACACTAGATGATTGAACTTTCACTAAATCGCATCTCACAACACTGTACAAGCGACTCAAACTCATTTTTCTTACAAAATATTACCAATAACGTATCAATAAGGCACGCAATTCGTATTTCGAAAGAGCGAAAGCGATTTTTTGTTTAAACAATATAAATGATCGCAATATTTATTTAAAAGTCTATTTTTTAGACATAACACAACACGATAAATTTATTGAGTGTTCGGTAATTAAATCACTGACAATATTTGAAATTCTAAATCATAAAAATAAACGATTTTGTAAATAAGTCCTGAGATAATTACGAACGACCAATACTTTCGCGCGAAAATATTAGACTGACCGAACAAGGAATGAGATCTACGAAGTGCCTTCGAATTGTAAATAAAGCTTAGGTCACACGTAGTGTAATTTTTACATATAAAATTATTTTTAACATTGTTCCAAATGTGGCTGGTGATAGTATTTGTTAAACTCAACTAAAGAAGGACACTATTCGTAAATAAAAGTTAATTTCAAGGAATAATATTAGCTGCTCAGCAAAGTAAAAAAATGTTTTGTAAATGGTTTATAAAATTTGAAGAAGTTAACTTGTCTTATTTAATTACATTTCCATTGAATAGTAGTAAATGCTTCTTTATCATCTGATTGCTAATCTAGTCGCATTCAAAGCTCGCATTTTGGAGCCTAGGGTTCGTGTTACCGTTTCTCGGGATGCCAATACAGACGATTCTGTATTGACATCCATGGGAACTAGTGTCACAGTATTACTATATCGGGTGTAAGGGGAACGCTCCTGAAGCCGAAGGCTCCTGGGAGTACGCCGGATATATTCTATATTGGCATTTCTTTTTCGATTTGGTGAAAAACAAAAACTTTATTTATTAACTTTTTCGTTTAATTAGCATTATTTATTCTCCATCGTATTAATGCAGCTCAATGAAACGGTAATTTCATAAAAAAACATCACTATAAATGAAGCACGCGCTTGGCGTTAATTGTTTTGACGTGACAACGTCTTATAAATTGGTTTGCCGGGTGACACTTCAAGAAATTGTGTTACGCTCAGGCGTTACGCTCCGCGTTATGCGCTTACAATGAGAGCGAGTGAGAGGCACGCGTCCCTTCCAGCCCGCCTAAGAGCGAGAGAGACAGACATAACATCCTTCTTCCTACTATACGAATGAATATTCACATTAAAATTATTTTACCACTCAAAGTCGTTGTCACGTAAAACTTTCGCCTGTATACCGACTTTACAGGCAACCAATTTTTTTTAAACATCAATATTATCAGACAATTGTTAATCGGCGCATCCAGTTGGATGAACTTCAACATGGAAGCTCACGATCTCATCGAATCTCTTTATTGTTGAATTTGCATCCATTCCGTGCATTGCTAGCAGGAAGAAAAGAAAGTACCTTACCTTTTACCTTGGCTGTAAAGGTGCGGCTGCAGCTTATATTTTCGCAATATCTTCACTGAAAACACGCAACAAAACATTGTAGCAAGCATTCTTTCTCTAAAGTGCTAAAAATCTAATATATAAAATTCTCGTGTCACAGTTTTTGTTCCCAAACTCCTCCGAAACGGCTCGACCGATTCTCATGAAAGTGGGCATATCGGGTAGGTCTGAGAATCGGCCAACATCTATTTTTTTTTTGTAGTGATATATTTTTATGAAATTGACGTTTCAATGAGCTTGATGAGATTAAATAATGCTAATTAAACGGATTTGAAACAAAAATGAAAAAAAAATCCCCAAATCGAAAAACAAAATTATGCCAATATGTAGTGTACCCGGAATACTACCAGGGGGCTGCGGGAGCATTCTCCTTACACCCGGTATATAGGTCTACCAGTAGTTCGACTTCTTTACGTATAGAAACTTAGTCAAGGTTGTCACATCAAAAATGATCACCTTCCCACCCCATCATCAGCACAGCTTTGGAGCACCATATTAATGCATTGCTATCTAAATAGAAAGTGTGTGCAAAATTTCATCAAAATCGGTTCACAATATCTGTTCCAAAATCGATTTGCAAGATTTGACCAGAACAAATATAGCTAACACAAGCATACATACATACATACAGCTAATACATTCCAAGTTAATCAAAAGCTAGTGAAAAGAAGATTCTAATGAATCCTTTTTGAAGTCGATTAAGAAGGTTTTTTCGGCAACACATTCACATTAGAGGTCACATACGTGAGTTTGCGCTCGCCGACTCTGCTGCTTGCTTCTCCTGTACCCCTTATAGTTACGCTGCGCAAGTACTGAGACGACCGAGTGCAAGAAATAATAAGACTGTACTAGGACCATTCCAGAGAGAAAAGCGTGCACCTCAGCCTCGTCCATCAATCAGCAAGTATACAGGCTTACAGCTTTAGCCCCAAACATATAGAGACAACCTTATACATGAAAAGTAATAAGTGCTCAGTAAGTAATACCTAAACGCACTTAATAAAAAAATAATTACTTGCCCAGTGTGTATCTACCTTTATTCAATTTGACAACATCACACTGACGTCAAACTATGTTACCAAGTAATTAAATGAATACCAAACGTTATTCATTAATTTGAGATTTTAAATGAAAATGTTATTCTAAAAAATATATAAACGCGCTTATATGATTACATTAACTCCACGGCTCGTATAATTACATCGCAGTTGCTTCACAGCAGCTTTACGTTGGTAGCATAAAAATTTCAATGTATTGATTTTTAAATGAATATTCCCACTTTTTATATTTGGCAGCATTGGATTAGTAATCTTCACCAATCAGAACAATTAGCCAATCATATTTCTGTATTCACAATATAGTTCATTCGTTGTTCAATATGGTATTTCACTCATTCTTCCTCTTTCGCTCGCTATTGGTTGATTCACTCTGTTCACTCTCAGTAACTCGCGTACTGCCGGTTATTGTAGTTGTCTCTTGAGTGATCACTACGATCTACCCGGTGTATTTTCAGTGTTACAGTATTCGTTAAATTCTCAGAACTGCACATTTGTTGTTAATTGATAACATTTGTGTGTTAAAGTGAGAACATTACGTTGTGGTGTAGGCGAAAAGGGTTAATTTAATTTACCGAACGTATTTTGAGGTAAGAATATCTTGCATTCTATAAAAATTTAACACGAGTGTGTCTGGCATGTCTTTCACAAGCCCATAACTACACCACGTGTAATGCTTACGTGGTGAAAAATAAATGGTTGTGATGAAAAATAATTATTCTATCCCGAGTAGCGTGTTATAAAATGCCTTTGCCCTTTGAAAATAATCTACACCGTATTTTATTATTTTCCTGTTAAGATTCTGTAGTACACAGCAATAACAGAAATCTATTAAATAAATCATATTGTTACGCATATCCTATGTGCGCACTTGATTGCTATTTACGTTACATAAAAACTTGATGTGTCAAATGGAAAATAAATAGTTTGCGGTATACGACACAATAGGTAAACAATAGACTCGCGGTGCGATCGCACCGCTTGGGATCTTAGACTTTAACATCTAAAAAAGAAAATATTTGAATTTGGAATTACCACTATGTTACCAGAACTATACAACTAAAACAATTTAATCCAAAAAAAAAAATAAGAGAGAAATTTATAATCGAGAATAAGATTATTCTTATTCTCGATTATAAACAAATGATTAGAACTCGTTTTCACGGTCAATGATCTCCATCCATCTGGTATTACGGTAAAAATTCAATATTTCAGTACTTTTTGTTTATCATTCCGGTTTCCGTGTGGCGCCGTCTACTCTTTGCCAAATCTATTTTGGTGCTCATATTCATTACTAATTAACGGTATACTCGTAAACATAGGGTCTGTTTCTTTCTAGATTCTTATTTGTTATTGTTACATAATATTGCATAATATTTTCCAATATAGTCTGGTGGGGCAAGTAGCCTGACATACTAATTTACTTCCACAGGAGCATAGGAATATGTCACTCTCAATAACATTTCATTGTTAACTATCAATATGTTTCATTAAATCCAAATTATGTGGTCCCGAGACTCAAATTGTATCTATTTTC
This sequence comes from Eilema caniola, assembly GCA_949126895.1. Lineage (NCBI taxonomy): Eukaryota > Metazoa > Arthropoda > Insecta > Lepidoptera > Erebidae > Eilema > Eilema caniola. Next base: position 24,552,883 of record OX421467.1, read on the forward strand.
TCTCTCCACCTTCACTCATTTCTGCAGGGGACAAGGTGAAAGTGCCACCATAGGGTGAGACCTGGATAATACAGTTGTATCTGATTATTTTTGCATGATTTGCCACTGTCCTTATTGAGTACAAACTTCAATCGTGTGAATACGATATTTATAAGTCATCAATAGTCATCATCTAATGTAGTTCCCAATAGCAACTGACACTTCCCACCTCGAAAGCCCAGAGTCCTCATACTCTTTTTCTTCCCTTCAGTTTTACTTGCATGGCTTTAGGAAGCAACTGCTGCCTGATTGTCCAAACCTGAGAATGAAAATGGTGCTAGTGCATCTTCAACTACCAGCTTGCATTTGGCTCAGCTTGCCTCTGAACGTCTTGTTGGGACATCATACACTCAAACTATTTAAATAAAACTGCTTCAAAGTCATTTCAGTGTTTACAAAAATTATTACAGTAGCAATGTTAGTGTCAAAATTATTTTATTTTTCTATGGTAGCAACACAACAATGCTATAAGTTAAAAATTGTGTTCATATAGGCTTTTAAACTTTGTGGAGAGTGGCCTCCAGTTGCTTCACGGAAAATAGTGAAGTTCAGTCAATTCAAAGTTAGACTGGAAAGCTGAATCCAACCAAGACCATAAACCTTTTCCACTGTTAAATAATATGATTAATGAGGTACTAAATTATCTTAGATTTTTTGTGTATCTTTCAATGTAAAAAAAGTTATTTGACACACTTTACAAGCATAATAAAAATCTGACCCTAACCTTATTTTTCTTACTTTTTTAATCCACAGATTCTCATCATTAAGATAACGCTCTTGTCTGTGTTATTTACAAGTATTACAAATATTGCTCCGACATTATCATGAAGTTATTTGCTCAGTGTTCATATAGTATACTGTAATCATAATCACTCTCATCAACCTTTATTGCTTAGATATATTATATGTCTTAACATTATATTGCTGTTTAGTTTTAACTGGATAAGAAGTTTAAGCATGCAGTAAAAATATTTCATTGAAGTATAATTTACTTTATCATAACACAAATCTTTGATAAATATGTTCTACTTCTTTACATCTGACTACATTATCAATCATAATCCTAGTAAACACATCAACAAAGTCTAGGGAACAAGGACATTTCTAGTTTTTATTTAAAAACCCTTTCTTGTAATAGTGTTTTATATCAATAGAAGGGTATTTTTATACCGTTTTTAATTTTAATTTTAATAAAAACATTCTCATATAAATTTTTTTTTTTTAAGAAAGAATTGAATAGTGCCTATCTTGAGTATTACAACCTTCTATGATTAGGCACAAAAATAACGAGGTAGTAAGAAATACAGTAATTAACCATACTTTAAACGTTTTTAATAATCTGTAGGACCTCTTAAAGCATTAGCAACAGCTCGACAACAGCGTGGCATACTTAGTATGAGATTATCAATCATCGTCTGTGGAATATGGCTCCATACACTGCGAAGGTGTAAAAAAAGTTGTTCTTCAGTGTTCAGATTTTCCAAAGAATCACTGAAAGCTCTTCTCCCAAGCAAATCCCAGGCGTGCTCTATGGGGTTGAGGTCGGCAGACTGAGCAGGCCATTCCAACGTCGTAATATTGTGCTCGCTTAACGCATTGACCACTACCCTCGCGGTGTGTGATCGTGCATTATCTTGCCTGAACATAAAATCTTGACCGAACTGCTGTCGATGAGGGATTACCATGGGGTGTATAACCTCCTGAATGTATTGGTTTGCATTCAAATTGCCCCGTATCCAAATGAGGTCGGTCCTTCCACCAAGGCGAATTCCAGCCCATACCATGATTGTTCCACCTTGGTAAGGATGAACTTCTTGCGGATTCTGGAGACGACTCCGACGTTCAGGAACTCGCCATATACGAACTCTTCTCGAATCAGGATGAAAACCGAAGCTAGATTCGTCGGAAAACAGAACCCGTGCCCATTGATGGTCGGTCCACTGTAAATGTGCGTTAGCCCACAATAAGCGACGACCTCGATTTCCACGTCGAAGAGCTGGAACCCTAAGCGGTCTGCGAGCATGAAGATTGGCTTCGTGTAGTCTTCTCCTGACAGTTTGATCGCTAATAACCACTTGATGCTGAGACTGGAGGCTTGCGACCAACTGACGAGCAGTAATCGTGGGTTGCCGCCTTGCGAAATTTTGCAAGAAACGATCTTGTCGCGGGGTAGTAACCCTATTTCGTCCCCTGTGACGTTCGGCAACATCCCCTGTAGACCTGTAGCGTGCCCATAATCTGCAAATTACGCTTGGTTGGGTGTTGACAGCATCCGCTACGTCGCGTTGAGTTCTTCCAGGTTGCAGCATACCAACAGCTCTTAACATCTCTTCGCGACTTAAATGACGACGTGACATGATGACTACAGTCACAAAAATACACAAACCGTACGTAAAAGACGTATTATTGATAATAAACGTTATTTACAATCAAAGAAAATAATTTTTATTTTGCCTCGGAGAAACTGCACAATCAAACACTTTTAAAAAAGTTTTCCCTCCATATTCGAAAATCATTACTTATTTAAATTTATTTTTAAATTTCGAACAACTCTGTAATCTACTTTATTCTATTTTTATTTATTTGCTGCCAGTTATTTGCAAAACAAGATTTACACGAATAAAAAATTGGGGTCATCTTGTTCCCTAGACTTTTTTGAGGTGTTTATATGCTCTTGGTTACATCTGAAGGTTCCACATCAGAGAACCTAGATTAGCTTCCCACATCTATATAAGTAATTGTTATTGAGCTATTTTTGTCTTTCTGTGTAAGGCTAAAACCCTAATTTAGTTCTTCCTGTTAGAAATTTCTTAGTCTATTCAGATTCCGGTAAGAAAGACTGATTGATTCCAATACACTCGACATTTTTTTGTCATCATTTTAAAAAATTGCAAACTTTGAAAACTAACTCAGCTGGAATATAGAACAAGCCTTACATTTTCAAACTCTGAACATTTATGAATGGGATTAAGTCTAAGATTGTAATGAAATGTTTTGTCTGGAAGCTAGTCTGAGTGTAATCAGTGATAAAGACATGTACTAAGGAAGTTGTTCTACCAAGATTTACATCTTTATAGAACAATAATTTCGCAATCCATCATTTCCGTTTGTGTAGATCAATATGATCATCATAACAACATTATGTCGCGATTGCATCCAAGGCCTTTATATCAGAACCTGGAGTCGTCGGGTTTCACACCTCTTTAAGGCCCATATTTCGAAAACTGTCTTTGAGAAAGGATCTGACTGAAAATGGCATAAAACTATACATATACAAAGACTATACATCTATATAGTCTACCACATGAAATAGGTACTGTTGTTCTCGGGAATGAGTTTCAGGAACAAGATGAATTCCATGAGAGCAATAAAATTCAAATTCAGCAAAAAGAATTCCTATGGCAAACTTACAATTCTTACATATGACGCAGTGGCTAAAATGTTCCCTTTACTTTAGTAACTATCATCGCATCACAAAAATAGTGAAATGTGGCGCAAATAGTTGTGTTGATTGTAGATGAACTTTGTGTCCATTATTAGTGTTTGTGCAGTAATCTACAAGAGATAAATAACACAGCGCAGCGTGGGATTGTTTTTCTATAAATAAACATGCTCAGAGAATGATAATGTACAGAAATGGGCCACAAGCTTGTGAAAGGACGGAGAGTTTCTTTTTATGAAAGATATCATTAATTTAAAAATTCTCGCTTCATTGTGAATAGTTCCAAAAATCATATCGAATCAATTAATCAATTAGCCTATTGCAGTCCATTGCTGGACACATGCCTCTCCCAATGTCAAAAGTTATGAGTCAAGGTCGGATTTCATGAGTGAAAACAATTGCATTCATTTTAACTAAACTGGATTCTCACATTTCACCAAACAGCGCACGAGACTGTCTTCCGATACTTTTCATTGATTTGTAACCGTAAACCTACCTTCCATCTCTTATTGCCATGTCCACCCAAGGTCAATTTTGGTGAACATTTATTTGTAACTAGAGCTACATATTCTATCTGACATGAGGTCAGATATCCAATGGCCATTATGACTGATTCTAGTTTCTGCAAAATAATTTTAGTTTGATCTGGACGGATTCCTAATTCGTCCAATCAGCAAAATCAGCGTTAGATATCAAATTGCCAGTCGTTAATGAACACGGTTAAATGTAAATGCAAACGAACCATTATTGCAAAGTTGCATCATGAAGTGAAATGATTCTGAAAGTAAATCATCATCATCATCGACATTTAGACGTTATCTTGATAGCATCGGGGCCCGAAATGCCCTCGAAGCTCAGGTTCCGCCTTCCAGCTCGCACGATCTTGTGCGTCCATGGTAGTGAGACCATTTGCACCCATGTCACTCTCCACGACGTCAAGCCAGGATTTTTTGGGAATACCCCTTCTACCTGGACCCAGCGGGGGCGCCATTACCAGGCATCTGGTACCCATGTTGCCTAACTGTTGCCGCAAGACGTGGTCACAACAGCGAATGCGACTCTTGCAATTGATCTGCGATGTCAAGGACATGAAGGCTGGCACGGAAACGAGAGTTCCTCACGAGACCTTGACGCGTGACTCCGCACATTCACCACAGCCTTTTCACCTCCGTGACACGCAGCTTCTACTTGTGTCGCTCCAACAGCGGCTACGCCTCGCTAAATCTGTCTGTTTATTTGTTAGGTTTAACGGCTGAGTATCTGAACCAATCGTGGTTAAAGACGTCGAATCAACCTGGGATTCGAAGGAAAAAAAATCCTATCCACTTTAAAGTTTTAAAGCAATTAGTATGCTAACTTTTCAAATCGCTTTAGATTGGTAAAAGTGAGGGTCCCATCTGAGCGTTCACTTTTTCCAATTTAAATCGATTCCTACACAAAATATGCTTGCATTATACAAGACAGCCTAAGAGCGCTTTCACATTCGTCCGATATCCGATATCGGACGGACGCCGATAGCCGACATCCGATAGCCATCACCTTGTGCTGTTTTCACATTTATCCGAAAATATCGGCCCGATACAGCCATTTGCTCGAAAGCACAGACGAGTTAGGGATGCCACGGAGGAAAAAAAAGGTGCAAGCAATTGCTGACCTTATTGACAAGACATGGTATGTTTTTTTTTCTTATATTCGTGATCAGCGTCATCAATTAAGGCGAAAAGACACGTAGCTTAGAAAATGTCATTAAGGTCGAAAATTGCTTGCAGGTGCCGTTTAAGTCTCTTAGTGATCTGATAGGTTGGTTTCGATAACCGATTGCGGGCCGGACAGTGTGAAGAGAGATACAATACATATCTCATACATTTGACTTCCTCCGATATCGGATATGGGATGAGTGTGAAAACGCTCTAATGGTCCCTTGTGACAATGAAGCCAGCGTCATTTTCATATCCATATTTGTGTATGTGAATCAAATCCCTTTTACCGTAAATTTCAGGATAAAATTAGCTAACGAACGGCAAGAATGATACCAATACATATCTACTTACATTATTTTTACTAATGCCAATGAACTGTATTTCTAGGACAAGGTGAACGGTTTTATATAAAACTTGTTTATATTACTTGGCCAATACGCTCTGCGAGTCATTCTAATGAATCGTTATGAGCCTTATCGGTCAATGTTTGCTTATCAGACTATACTAACAGTCAGACAATCCCTTTAGGAGTAGGTAGAGGTATATTAACAATATTGACATGCACATTCGTAAAATGTTTTCGGTCACATTATCCAACCAACCAGCCCCTCTAGACAAGTGGCAATTCGCAAGCCGGCGTTTGGTGGAATAAAATGACGAATTTATGTGATTTGACGTTAATGACAGTCTTTAACGCATGTCAAATACGTCAAATCCTATACATTCGTCATTCTATTCCATCAAACGCCTGCTAACGAATTGCCACTTGTCTAGAGGGGCAGCTGATTGAGTGTGAAGCTGGATGGACCTGACTGATATTTGATACTGGGATTGATTGTAGGGTGGAATAACACATAGGTATTTTAACCCGGGAATAGGTTTCCATACGAGAAAAAAAATTCTCTGCAAAAATTCATGTGGCACTGCATCCCCAGAACTACTCCATCAGTATCCTGAACGCATTGTTATAATGGACACGAAGGGCCTCGTACTGCTTCTGCGTGTACGACAACCAAAGGTTGCCAATATAGAAGACGCACAAATTGACTTAAAAAGAGTAATTTTTTGACATCTCTCGAGCACCGTACAAACCTACTGGCTATCATATTCGCCCTCTTAGACAGCGCCCTTCGCTCCTTCTTTGTCTGCATCATCTGAATCAGTTCAGTTCCGCTCAATCTTATAGGTAGTATGTTGTTTGGACAACTGCCCGAAAGACCATGCACATACTTTTCCGTGCGTTGTAGATAAAGCAGTGCCTCAAGGCGTAACGTTCACATATGCTCAATAGTTTATCTAAACCACAGACTGAGGCGCTCAGCAGCACCATGTCATCAGCATAGCTCAAGTTATTGGCACAGATTCTGTCTATGTGAACTCCCCAATCAGTGCGTTTACATACAGAGTTTTTAGGACGTGAGTCCCCCCTGTCTCACACCGCATTCCAGCTCAGCTACTAATATTTTAGAATGTGGAGTAAGTTCTTTGGCATTGAAGTTTTTGCCACGAGAAAAACCCATAAGGTAAAATAATTTTATCGCGCTGCAAAAATTAATTCCGTTTCCGTTGAATATAGCTTTGAATTCGGGACCACCTACCTACACTTGCCATCATTATAGGTAGTCCACAGTTGTTAAAGGTTTATAATTGATATGGGTGATATTTTCCCAGGTATGGAGTGGGAAGGGCCGCCCAAGCAAGGCTTGTACGACCCACAGAACGAGCACGAGGCCTGCGGTGTTGGTTTTGTAGTTGCTATCGACGGGAAACGTACTCATAAAGTAAGTAAACTCTTGTAAAACTAGGTTATCTACCTTTTTTTTATTTTAGAAACATCCCCAAGGGTAACCTCAACGGTTCAAACTGACTAAAATTGGCTTGTAGGTTGATGCCGGAAGTGAGATTGTCAGAGACATATCTCTTGCAACCCGGCCGGCCCGAGGATATCAACCTTGACAATACCATTATATGCATGCAGTATTGATGGCATGTTCGAAAGATTTTATAGGAAAGCGGACCTCGGGGCACAAAGTGAAAGCTGTGGACTCATCATCATTGAGAGTGAGCCTTATTTTCCTGGTTGCATCTGAGACCGAGGTGAAGTCGGGAGTTCAGAGTTCGCCTTCCAGCTTTTAATCCTCCACTTCGCTTGGTCTTGACTTCTTGAGCATCCATGGTAATGAGACCGGGACCAGAAAAGCTACGATTATCCTTGGGAAAAAGAAAAGAGTTAAATCACAAATGTCTTAATTGACCTAAGCGCCTCGAATTGTGACTAATTCGGACCACTGCCCGTCAGAAGGTTAATTATTGTTGGCCCTCAAGAGAGATTTACCACCTACGTAAAACAGACATTTTATTATAATGATTTGAGGAGTCTTGCTAAGTCGCTCTTACGATAGGGATGATTCTTCAGTCATTAAAACCCCTCCCGTGTCTCGGAGGAGCACGTAAAACAGCCACTCGGTCCCGGTTGCAATATGAACGAATATCTATAGCAGTTGCTAAGGGTAGTTGGAGCCCTAAAAATTTTACAACTGCAGAATTTGAATATCGCCAATGGATTGTGTATGATAGATCGCTACACGGGAAAATATCGTAGTTCAACCGCTTCGCATTTAGACTGTAAAAAGCGAACCTTGGACTCGGAGGTGAACTGGAACTAACGCAAGAGTGATGTGATGATTCTTTAATATCAATCTAATTTCCCCACTGCAGTCCACTGCTGCACATAGGCCTCTCCCAATGTGAGCCATTTCGTACGATCCTCCGCCTTCCTTCATAATGACTGGCAAATAACTTGACAATATTATGTCTTCTAACTCCCCAGAAAGTGTTTTTAGATCTCTTTGGCGGGTATGCAAGGGCTGTTGGGTGCCAAAGAACCAATCACAAATTATATTAAAATATAGTCACGGTCTCGAAGGGCTCGCGTCATTGCTTAATTAGTACTTTGTTCGTTTTCTCAGTTGTTCATATAGTGCAATAGATACGAACATTGCTTTGTTGATAAATATCCGAATATGTTTTATTGCTCAATTATATTAAAAAAATGTACAGATATTAGCAAAGGTTAACGAAGGAAATGGTCACCTTCTAAATGTTGATGTGCTCATCAGTCCTTCAATCGATCTCGAATTTAGTTAGAGTTATTTTAGTACCACACACGTGACTGTCAAACATAGTTTTCCCCTGACGCGTGGCGATAAGCGGATCCCGCAGTCTATAAAAATCGCATCTCCAAAATAATCGGATAAAGTTCAGTAGCAGTGCTTTTCTTTTTCCCATTCTCCTCAAGGGTGCTTACTTCCTTGACAGTAGGAAAAATGAGAAGACAAGACCAATTTTTCAATACCACCATAAACTGACATGGGGACACCGTGGTTCTCAATTACGAGGGTATGTCTTGCAATCTCACACCCCTGCACCTGAAAACTCAAGATGACGTATGTTTCAAGTCAAAAATAACCGTCCCCGCCTTATCCAAGGGTGTTAGGGTGTTTCCACACTATAAAAACGCAACTATTTCAACGTAATTCAAACATCACCAGATCGTTCGCGATGCCGAGGTTCTTGCAAAACGTATGGAGCACCGCGGCGCGTGTGCGTGCGACAATGACACGGGCGATGGAGCCGGAGTGCTGACTGCCATCCCTCACCAGTTCTACTGCGCTCAGCTCAGGTATGTGAGATTTACTTTAATAGTATTAGGTATTTTATGTAGAATATACTGCTCCCGGGATATGAAACTTGCGTTCCAGACGTTTCAACATCAGTCGCAGAGAAGTTGCCGACGAGGCGAGGTTTACGCACTCGTCGCCGCCCGGTCCTGTGCCACTGAAGTGATCGACGAAACGTCTGGAACGCAAGTTTCATATGTACCACGGCTAAACAGCCCGGAAGCAGTATATTCTACATGAAACGCCGGCCGTGAAAAGCCTAAAGACTTGTATAGTATTAGGTATTGTTGACCATTATTCGTTCCAAAATCTTACGATTTAAGCCAGCGAGTATTGAGGCCAGTAGAGAGTCGTATAGATATAGGAATAGTGTCTACTCGGTGCTAAAATTTACAACACAACAGCTAGTACCTAAATAATATAAAACAGTAAGCATACAAATTGCTATGAAATTATATTAAATTGTGATCAAAAAAACAATGTAGTTCCATAGGGTATTCAATGACAAGTCAATTTATTTGAAATAATTCTCTTGCTTGTCCTTCACTAGATTTCGTCAACGAATTGTTATTTTTTATAGCATTATAAGATTAAGTGAATTTTGTGTCATATTTAACTTCTTGGTTTACAATAAATACACATATTAAATAACATACCTACCGGCCAAACTTTGAATGCGCAGCTAACTAAACTAATGCCATGAGAGACTAAACTCTGGTCTGATTATCAGAATGTCCATATCAGGGCCTTCTTCTTCCAATACTGGACTGTCCAAAAAAGGAGCTCGCTTATTGAAAACGACCCGAATTGATTCAAGGCCTAAATTACCGTTTGCAAAGATAAATGATTATCTTTGCAAACGATAATTTAGGCCGACGTTACTGCGTTCTCTTATTCTTGCTATTTATTAACCAGTCCTTATTCAAATATCTTCTCGAAAGAAACTCTTTCAATGTTTGTTGTCTTATACATTTCCGCATCACAACTGTTTATATTTAAGTGAACTGTAATAACCTCTTCGAAGTTTTTCTGAATGACTCCGCGAATAAATAAACTTTAATACCTACTCAACTTACAACGATGTGAAATTATAAAAAAAAAACAAATTCGTCGTCTGTGCCACTTGGCGCGCAGCCAGTAAAACACAATATGTACGTCTATAGGTTTAAACTTGGAATGGCGCCAAACCGCCACGTTTAGAAAATGGATTATATGACAAACTGGAGCATTTTTTTCGAGTTTCAGAACCCCTTACATGATAAAAAAAACCGGCCAAGTGCGAATCAGAGTCGCGCACCTAGGGATCCGTAAATCCGTACCATTATCTTGTAACGATGCAAATCGTATAATTTACACATTTAGTCGATTAGTATCGACCTAAAAATTATATTTTAGCTACATTTTTAATCTGCCGTTCTATCAGTACATTTCATTTGTCTCTGACCGTTTGATTGTCTTTGGCCGTGTGCGATATACTATTAGCCTGATACACTATTAATGGCTGCCGTTCACCGATGATGTAAAACTAGTGCTAATATGTAGCCCCGGAGAGGCAATTTCGCCATATCCATCATTACCAGGAGGCTGGTCACGTAGGCCCGCCCACTGGCTGATGTCTGGGGGAGGCTATAAAAGCCACTGCAGCCTCATTCGAGTCCTTTTCTCTGGACATCAGCTTTCTTCTGCTAAGGCTTGGGTGTGACAGAGCGGGCCACGCGACCAGACAGGCGTCAGCGCGGCACGTGCTCCACCAGTCCTCGGCGGCGGAAGAGCTAAGTGTCCACCACCAACTTCGCGGGCTGTTTCAGATCCACAAAATTTAATTCTTTTTGTCGACTGGAGATGCTGTACTCCACGCCCTAATAATTATAAATTATATATATCTAATCAGATTATATTGTTGTTAAACAGTTCTTAGTAAATCTTTTTATTTCTCTCTGCTCTACCGGGTAACTAAAGTATAGTACCTATATTGCATTTAATCTATCAAACTAAACATCAACGTTTCAATCTTCTGTGCAATTCTCTAAGCATACAGCTTCATTGGTCGATATCCAGTGACGTCATCCGGTCCGACCATTAAAAATCTCAGACTGTCACAGCACAGCTGTACAGTATAACTTCAGCACCCCTTAAATATAGCGTAGAACATAACATGCCATTAACTGGGCACTTATAAACCTGCGATAAATACACACATAACTTCGAAAAGCATCGAAAAGTCATTGATGTGTGCCATGGAAAATCTGGGATCGAATCCGAGACCTCGTCTCAGCAGTCCATTACCCATACCACTAGGCTACCGCGGTTTTTAGCGTAGAAATGTGCTAAAAAACAGAAGAATTTTGCTTTCAAGAGCACACTCGCAAACTTCTTATATTTATAAAAAATTGCTTTTAATTTGAATCCCAGTATTTTATCATTGAACGTACACTCGAGAGCAATGAATCCGGGTCACTCAAAGAATCCAAAAAATCTCGGAAAGTAAGAATGCTAGGTTAATTCAATAAATTGTATTTAATAGACAATTTAATACTCCTTAAATGAAAGTTAAAAAAATATGAGTCACCATACATTTTATTTACACAAAATTACATAAAGAAAAAAAACTGCTGATCTCTCCTTAAAACAAAAATAGGAAACATGAAATTTTTGAACTTTATGACGATTTTCTTGAATTTCAATACTTCGTATTGCCTCCTCGTGCTTCCATTACTGCGTTTACGCGGTTTGGCATGCTGTACACCAAGTTCCTTATACGATTTTGGGGAATATTCTCCCATTCCTCTGTGAGAGCAATTTTGAGCTCAGGAAGCGTGATTGGGGGAGGGTTTCGTTGTTTTACGCATCTCCCTAGCTCGTCCCAAGCATACTCGATCGGGTTGATATCCGGGCTGCGCGCTGGCCACTCCATACAAGTAATGTTCATCTCTTGAAGGTAGTCATTCACAATCCTACCTGTATGAGGTCGGGCATTGTCATGCATAAATATAGCATCCTCACCCAAATTGACCATAAATGGACCAACGTGTTCGTTGAGGATTTCTTCCACATATCTTACGCTAGTTAAAGAGCCGTTTTCTATGATCACCAGCTCTGTGCGACTTTCAGAGGAAATTCCGGCCCACACAAGTACAGACCCACCACCGTAGGCTACTTTTTCTTCGATGCATGCTTGCTTGAATCTTTCCCCTGGTCTTCTATACACTCTGTGTCTTCCATCGTGCTTGTAGAGCATAAATTTTGATTCGTCGGAGAACATAACTTTCGACCAATCTTCAATACTCCAATTTACGTGGTTCTGGGCATATCTTAGTCTTGAAATACGATGGCCACGCTCCAGTTTAGGGCCGTTTGCAGGTCTAAGGGGTTTTAAGTTAGATTCAGCAAGCCGACGTCTTACTGTCCATGCACTTGGGTTACTTCCTCCGAGGCGTCGAAACTGATTTGTGAGTTCAGTTCCTGTGAGAAAGCGATTTCGAAGCATGGTGTTCACCAAGTATCGGTCTTCTCGTGCTGTGGTACACCTAGTTCTGCCCGTTCCTGGTCTGCGTAGGTTAGAACCAGTTTCTTCGTAACGTCGGAGAACTCTTTGTACTGTTGACAGCGACACACCGACAGTCCTGGCTGTATCGCGCTGACTCCGGCCGGTTTCCACCAATGTAAGTATTCTGATGCATTCTTCAAGTGTAAGCGACATGATTTCAGCTTGAATAATGAATATTGAGCACTATCAACCTGGTTTATGTACCAACATAAATGACAGATTACAAACAAAAACAAATCCTGTAATTTCGTAGTTCCATCTTCGACAGTGTTCCCTTTTCAAATTTGATTTTTTTATGATATAACTTTACAATAACTAAGAAGTTTTAATACTTTCATTTAAGGAGTATTAAATTGTCTATTAAATACAATTTATTGCATTAACCTAGCATTCTTACTTTCCGAGATTTTTTGGATTCTTTGAGTGACCCGGATTCATTGCTCTCGAGTGTAGTTCCTTACTCGCAGAGCTTCATATCAACTAAATTGAACGGCGGACATAGAAGTTTTTACTTGTTTTTCCCCAGATTTAGTTACATGCAAAGCTTTTACTTTGGAACTACCGGTCACGTATTGTGATGGCTTAGCCGTTGAAATTTTCACAGATGATATTTCTGTTGTCGCTATATCGCTATAACAACTAATACTAAAAACTGAATGGTACGGAACCCTTTGTTTGCGAGTTTGACTTGCACTTAACCATTTTTTGAAGTGAAAACTTCTTTAGCGGCGTTGGATGGGTGTAAAATGTTAAGGAAGCGTCAGGATTAGTTGACCTTTGAACCGTAACCGACGACTGACGTCATACACGATTAGGTACAGACTATGTATTTTGCAAATTACATTAGATATCGTCGTAGCTTAAACGGTAAGCACTTCGACTGGAAGTCCTTATAGTTTCAGATAGTATCGGGTTCAAATCACCTGGCTTTCAGGAATTTTTTGTGATTGTTTTTTCTTATATATTACTTTTGGTGTATATTTATTACTTTTGGTGATTATTTTTTCTTTTTGTAATTTATTACTTTTTATGATTATTTTTTCTTTCTGTAATTTATTATTTTATGTGATTATTTTTTCTTTTCATAATTTATTAATTTCTTCTGACAGAAAATTAGCAGAAAATAAGTGATAGGTTCTATGATTAGCGCTATATTATATGTATGGTATGGTATATTCTTTTTTATCTTTTTCTATGTATATAACGAAGAAAGAACAAAAGAAAATGTTTTCACTTCTGCCGGCACTCCCAGAGTGCAACCCGTCTTTTTTTTTTTATTTGCTATCATTCTGTGATTTTTGCAAGCGACTACAATATGGGATGCTATGAAAGGGGCATTAGAAGATTTCTACAAGGTCAACACGAGTGTATGACTCCCCTGGTGTTGCTACACGTCCATAGGCCACGGCTACCACTTTCTATCAGGTGGACCGTGTTCTTGTCTACCATCTAAGTGGTTTAAAAAAACAGTAACTCACTAACTGCATATGCGCACTAACGTATTCAGTGAGCGTATTCAAAAGTCAATTCAGGCTGACCCAATTACCTATACAATCGTACAAAGTAGATAATGGTCGTGTTTATCTCCTGAGCAACGGTCTAACTACGCAGTTTATCTTAGGTTAGTGATGCTACAAATACGTATAGGTAATAACAAAATCTGCAACTTTCGAAATTGCGGACCGAACCTACGGGTAATTGGCACGTGACTAATGAAGACGAGAATGAATGAAGAAGATGGACATGGCTAGATATAGGTTAGAAGGCTAATGCGGGAATGGAGCAGAGCGGAGCTCCCGCTTTACTTCTTGGTTTTTTATATATAGCCACCCATAGCCACCCGTCCAAACTTGGGCCGTAGTTGAGTTGTCATGTACCTGAGTCTGGTTATTTAAAACCATAATGCCAAATTTTGCATTTTGTCCATAACATATGCATTAAAGTGCGCAATAACTTGACGTAAAGATTTCTATTCGCTTATCGTATGCACACAATTACACATAGAAATAATAATGCACCTGTAAAATTGATCACAACTATCTCGTATAGCGAATAATAACAATAAAAAACTACTTACTTAAGTACTTACGGCTATACTGAAGGAGCCACAAACTGGATGAATTATACATTATGTATTTTTTCATAAAAATACGTGAATACGTATTATATTTGTGCAGTAAATCAGTGTCGGTCTGTCGCCTTTAGGGTTTGCAATTCCCGGGACTGAGGAGGAATACCGATTTCCCGGTTCCAGTCCATGCCGTCCCGGGAACTCCCGGGACACGTATTATATTTGTGCAATAACTCAGTGTCGATCTCTCGCCTTTAAGGTTTGCAATTCCCAGGACTGAGGAGGAATACCGATTTCCCGGTTCCAGAACATGCCGTCCCGAGAAATCCCTCGAGATCACGGAAAATTCGATGCCCAACCCAACACAAATAAATTTAATGAGTATTGCCGGAGTGGAAAGAAAATGGCTTTATGCATACACCTCGGCATTAGTAGGTTCTAGTCCGCTACAAGTGCTACAACCGAATAACTTTTTTTTTTAGATGCTCCTAATCTCCACAAGAGCAATTTCATAGACGATGGTGACATGTTGCACGTACCAAGACACAAACGAAAATAGAACGCTCGAATGTCTAACGAACTCTTGAGCGGTCAACGATAACATTTGAAATAATAATAATTACATCAAATCAGTCAATCAAGTCTTTTTAATCAGTTAAAAAAATTAAAATTACAAGTACAGCCGAACCTAGTCGAACACAGCCGAACCCAGATTCGCTGTACTAGAACCTCGATTGGAACGAAACCTCAAGACTTCAACAAGTCATAATAGCGCGAATCTTTAAAATTAATAGTGATGAAATAATTCAATTACCGGGACTGGTAGTCCCGAAAAATCCTGGAAATTGTTGCCAGACAAGGGACTGGGTAAAAAGTCAAAAATCCCGGGAAAACCCGGGAATACCAGAACCGGGAAATCCCGAGTGCAATCCCTACTCGCCTTTTATAAATATGCTGTAATATTATAATATTGTCCGTGGACACGTCCATGTGGACTTCGAATTGGGTTTTAAATTTTCGCGGAAGTAAATGGACATATCTCAACGAGTAAATAGCGGAAGGAAAAATGGCCTAAGTTACCGTCAGCTATATACCTACAGTAAAGAATCCCATCGAGAAAAATGCGAGATATTATTTTAACGGTACCAGGCACTCTAATTTTATTTATTTGTATAGATAATGAACGGGCATGATCAAACATAATAACATAATTTAACGGTTATTGCGTCTATTCATTCCCATCTCGAGCGTAATCCTATTTCAATGTATGAGCATTGATTCAAGGACAGCGTCGCGTATGACGCAGACTACCTAAGTCTTTTGTCTTCCAGTCTTGCCAATAGCGGAGGATCAGCGGCTTTCTATTAATTTTGAACGCAATTTTGAATGTCAAGGTGATTTTGAACTCGTCAATTTGACACCTATCTTTATTCACGTTCATGTTTTGTAAAGTACATCAATTTTGGGGTTCATCATGTCATGAGGCCCTATTTGTTGTGTGCCTACAGCAAATTGCGTTTAAAAGTTTGTGACTATACTTACTGACTGACCATAAAGTTTAGTGTTACGTAAATTCTTTAAGTTCGATACTCATCATGATAAGTTGTATTAAAATAAAATTATACTAACAATCATATTTCGTTCCCGCTGGGGTAGGCACTAGGGAGCAATTTATTCCACTTGCTACGATCCTGGCATACACACCTTTAGTTTCCTCGTTGGCTAGGTCGTAGTTACATACACAGCGTCGGTAGCTTAGTGGTTAAGGAGTCGGCCTTACGATCGAGAGGTCCCGGATGCGAATCCTGACCATAACACCACCGATATAAACCCCATTCCTGGCACAAGCAATTTAGCTTAGTTGGAAGGGTTAGAGGGAATATTAGTAATTTCTATAATTTCGATTGCTAATATTCTTTATTATAAAAAACTAGCGATCCGCCACGGCCTCGCACTTAGCTTTCCAATGGTGAAAGAATTTTTGAAATCGGCACAGAAGTTTTTGAGTTTATTCAGTACAAACATACAGAAATACAAATCTTTCCTCTTTAAAATAATAAGTGCAAAAAAAAAAACAGTAAAATCGCTACTAATATGCCAAGCGCCTTACATGGTGCTATTACAGCTATAAAATATTGACATAACGTGACAACACTGCGTGACAATTGTTAACTGAATTGCTATAGAATTTGATTGCATTGACATTACTTGTCTGCCAGCTATTATAATATTTACTTTTACCGCGTAGTTCCGTGGCAGAGTAGAATTTGGGCCACCCCATCTCTTCCCACGCGGTGTCGTACAAGGCGACTAAGGGATAGGGCTGATTAACATCAGACATATTTTTATGGCTCGAGTCAACAATAGTGCCTGGAACACGGCAATAGGCTCACCCCCTATTACGTGGGACTGAATACAATGATTGGTGAAATGTGGGTGTTATCACCTCTGCCTAACCCCTCCGGATATAAAGGCGTGATTATATGTATGTATGTACTTTTTCTGCCAATATGTTTAACGATGGTAGTCTGGTCATGCTTTTTCGAAATGGGTGTGCCGGCTCGACCGGGGAACATTATATTGGTAAGAGAGGAAGCTAGGCTTTCACCTTGGAGTCCGGTTTCAGCTTATTCTTTCTCCTTTTGATATGATTTATATAAAGCTTTTATGGGAGATTCCGATCGTCTTTGCGCTAAAGTTTTTGATGGGGCTCTATATAGTAAACGGCATACATCTTGACCACAAATTATTGGTGGATTACTGGTGGATTTACGCCTTAGCACTTTGTACTATCTTGAAAAGACACCCAAAGAACATGTATTGCGCTTAAAGAGTACATTTTGTGACGTGATTTGGGTCAACATATATGCCGTTGACTGTACGAACTTACACATAGCAAAAGAAAAATCTTTCTCTGGTGACGCACCAACCGAATACCAATTAGACGTTGAGGCATAAATTGATAAGGAATATAAAAAATTGTAAATATTATTCTAACAGATAAATAGTAGCTTTCACGTCTCACAATAACCAAAAAAACATCACTATCATGCGAATATCGAATGCTGAACATTCGTTGCTTGCGTGATTGTTGTTTGGTTGTTACTAACTAATGTCGATGACAGACAAAGGTCTTATAGTGTCGACGAAAGACTAATGATTCGTAGACCGCAACTGCACTAACACTTACTCTCCATCACTAAATAAGAGACAATCTCAAGTAAGAAGTAAAATCTTACGTTCAAAGCTTGTAGTTGTAGTCCGGGATCCGCTCACCAGGCACTCCCTTCCATTCCATTGGTTCGCTTAATGTTTACGGGAGACGGCAGTCGTGTGACCCCCGAATCCGAGGGAAATGGCTGTCACCGGAACCCGTAATGCCATCTCGGGTCATCAGGTACTCGTCGGATATGTTTTTTAACTTGCGGAAACACCCCACGGATACCTACCATCCCCGCCAGAGGCGGAGGGGGAGGTTATGTCGGACTCGAACCGACTAAACCGAAGTTCAGGTAGCTATAGTACGTATCCCTCGAACCCGGCTGACCCACGGCCATTACACTCGATCTGGCCCTTTTCGGGTGGGGGTACCAAGGGGTCCCCAACTCATCTCCGGTATTGGGCGACGAGCGCCACCACCGCTCATGGGGTCGGAAGTCATTCATCGACCTCTGACGCTCGAGTTGCCTCAGTTGGCGGGCAGCAATCTTTTTCACTCCCGGTCCCGCACCTGCCCCGCCACGCCGCCTACTTCACGAGTATAAGGATATCTGTAAATACAGGGGTGTAAGATCTGATAGCCAGCTCCAAGACTCGTCCGACAATTAGGAGTCGACTTGCTAAGTTTAACTTGTGAACCAGACATCGAGGCCTTTAAAGATTTCCAACTAAAACTATCTTACGGTATCTATCGCGATTTAGTTGGTGTTGGTAGATGATAGCGTGGGTACTTGGTAACTGTGATCCAAGATTATTGAAACCCAGGTGCCTAGCAGCAGTAGCACTATCTGTCAACAAAACTATCAGTCTAACATTTATTGTATGTGTGATCACAAAATAATTCTGACGTCATATAGTATAACAACTCGGCTTTTTGTTGTGATGAATACTTATATATAGATACATGGATTGATTATTTATGTTGTATTTGGTGTATGCGGGTACAATATGTAACAATGTATTTCTGTAGTTTTAGTTCCACGAAAAGATAACGACTAACTCTAGAGAGGTTAGGTCCCAGGTTTTTGGGAATATGGGTACTAGGATAAATAAGGGTATAAGTTTACCCTATAAGATATTTCCTTAGCACCCTGGCTGACCAAGGGCCATCTACGGTTTATAGTTGGGTATGGGAAGCACGATGTCCCCATCTTACCCTGGAAAAGGGACTTGTGTTATGTCGCCACGCTAACTTGCTTATACTTAAATATCAAGTGGTCGCACCTGACTCTCCCAGGCCCGGTTAACCAGCCCGTCCTTTTCCTGTTCTCCAATGTGCTCTCTGAAGGACACATAGAAAGCCTGCAAGCAACACTCAACTATGTCATTCCCGCCTCGGCCGGCATTGGCCGTAAGTGGCAGAGTCCCACCCAGCTTGGATGAGAGGCACTTTCGTCACTGTTGCACTACGTGAAAGTTTCCGACCAAGCACCCTCACAGGGAACTGTACCTGCATTCGAGCTGCATATTATTGGATGTTTTGTATGTGCATCACTTCATGCACCTATCAGGGTAGCAGTATCCCTAGCACGAACAACTATAGTAAACGTATTAAGAGAAAGAAGCAATGCGATTGGCTCTCTGCCTACTGTGAAGCTGTGTGTATGTGAAGCCGACCAATCGCAATGCTCCATTCTCTCAATACGTTGCACGATACGATTATAATGGTTGTTTGTGGTAGGGGTACTGAAGTGCAGAACTAGGTAGCAGAAATATACACGTATTTAGTCTCTTTCAAACTTCTACAGACAATTTAGATTGGAACCCTTAACCCGCGACCACTCGACCAGTCATCTGCTCGCAAGGAGAATGCTCCGACCAATTGAGCTCCATGAACAATCTCAATCGATTGGAAGAGTTACTTAGCATAGTAATTGCTTTAAAATTTAATCATCTATTTATTGTTTTAAAACTTCATTATATTCTTATGGCCACTTGTTAAATCGAATTCATTAAGTGGCGCTAACAATGTTACTTACATACTTCAAATGATATTGGTAGCTAACATTGATAAAGATAGTGTTATGAATGATACAACTACTCGTAGGTAATTGTGGCTATCGTTGCTTGTCGATCGACGTACATACAATCAATCATTAATGACATTTTTTACTACTATAATATATAGTGTTAACCTAATCTTATCTTGATACAAGCGCCCTAATGAAATTAGGAATTTACCTGTGGATAAATTTAAAAATGTAATTATGACTAAACTATGCCAAAATGGCTAATATAAAATTCAAGAATATTTAGATAACAAACAAGTTTGGAAATGAGCTGTTCGCTCAACTATTCTAGACTAAGTAGACTAAGCCAATGTGGTACCATTGAATGAAAATTGAAAAGTTGAAAATTGGTATGGACATATTATGAGAAGAGATAAAAGAATTGTTGTACGGAAGGTTCAAAGTATGAATGTAGAGGGCTTGAGGCGCAAAGGTAAGCCCAAGAAAAGATGATGGATTGCTTGAAAGATGATATGGCAAAGGGAGTAACTGAGCAAATCGCTCGTCCCTATTAAAATCGTCGGAACTACAAAAATGCAATTTTTATTTTATTTTATAAAACGTGTCTATATACCTAGGCCTACGGTTAGTTAAAAAGAAAAAAATCTAGTATGCCTAGTTTTTGAAATAGCCAAATTGAAAACGTCGGACATTACCTAGATAGCCCGCTAACATAGTCGGTTACTAACTACTTGTTAACTACCTACGATCTTAACGGGGTTCGGGGTTAGTTGAGCGCGTGGGATCTCACAGTTCCGGCCATGTTAGCCGGATGAGCAATTAGATATTTATATTATTTTCTCAATTGACCAAATTTTCTTTGTTCATTGTCAATGAATATATATGCATACTTACATTTTTGGTATTTTTTTCAGTAATCATTAAACAATGCACTCCAGACTCGTGTCCACACCATTTTACCACACTAGTGTGTCGATGGTATAATACCTGTTACTCGTGGTCATACTTATATAATTCTATCACACTATAATAGTATGACTATTGTGTAACATATGTTACTCGTGGTCATATAGATCGGTGTGACCAAAAGTATAAATATTCAAATAAGACTCATGTACACACTAACTTGTAAAGAAAAAAAACATCTTTACCTATTACTCCTGAAAACAAATGATGATCGCAAATACAAAAGAATGTCTATAATTTAAAATGTGAGTTTAAGTTTAATATCCCAAGAATATACCACGCTGCTTAAAAAACATAAAAGTAAACTAAACTTCAACTAAATTTATTTCAACAACTACATTAAAAGAAAACTTTCAAACCCCCTATAAAACAAAACACTAAGCAACCCCATCAGATCAACGCACGATTTCTAAAAAGTGTCCTATTGTTAATTGATTATGAATTAGCTTCATTATAATTTATTATATAATATTCATTATAATGAGGTTGTCAGAAACAAAAAAAATAGTCTGAAGAAAATGTTATTTTTAAGTGGCCAGTCAAGTGCACAAAGAAGTATCATATAAAACGGTGGTGTGACCACGAGCAACATACATTACACCATTGTCACACCAGTGTGACCACAAGCAACATGTATTACACCATTGTCACATCAGTGTGACCACAAGCAACATGTATTACACCATTGTCACACCAGTGGTATGACCACGAGTAACAGGTATTCTACCATCGCCACACTAGTGTGGTAAAATAGTGTGGACACGAGTCTGGAGTGAAACAATGTAGTAAATGGCAGTTCCGACAAATAATTATGAATTTCGCCCAGCAACAATGTCGGTTCTGGTACTTCCGACAAACAATTATTAATTTTTTCCCAGCAACAATATTGGTTCTGGTACTTTCGACAAATCAACTTTAGTGTTAACCGTTAAAAAGGTTCACAAGTGACTTTTCTCACATTAACACTTAATATACCGGCTACTTATAATATTGTCCTGAAAAGACACAACTTTGCACAAGTTATTGCATAAGCATTACTCTAAAGTTTCAGGACTCTGCTTAAAATAAGTAAAAAGTTACACGGAATTTAATGATTGAAAATGCTCTCCTGTAAAGTTGCAGTTTTTCACATCCGACAATTTTAATAGGGACCGTCGAAATGATGAATGATCTATACAGAATAAATGATTTTTGACTTTGACTATGACTAAAGGGGAAGACGGTGTTAATTAGCGCCGTCTTAGGAAAATAATAATTAATAATGTCATTTGATGAACATGTGCCCAAGCTGGGTTATGAGTATGACCTATGGTAATAGCATAATCTACGTGTGGTTCCACTTAATTTTTTTGCGCCCAGGCAAATTTCACCTTCAAGTCAGTGGTTCACCTGCTGATCCAGTATACGTGTGCTTGCGTGTGCGTGTGTATGCACGCGTGCGTGTGCTGTGTGTCGTATGTAATGAAAACGTAGAATATTGGATAATTACCCCACAAAACGAACTACATTCAGGTCTCACAATCGTAAACATTTGTACTTTAAACATGCTTGGTCTATTGCATTGCTAATTTACATGCAATAAATATTATATACAAGCAATAAATCTTAGCCATATTGGACGTTACTTTATGTTTAGGTTTACTACGCACTTAAGAGTATTGTAACTATTCTTTATAAAGCCGAATTCGCGCCAGACGGACTAACGAATTTACAGCCAGATCAACTGACCTATATAACCAAAGAACGGAATGAAATATATTTTATGGTTTTAAATTATTGGTTAGGTTTAAAATCGGACGTACCTTTACCGCAATAAGTTGACTAAAACCGTAGATTTGACAAGTCCCGTTAACCGACATCCCCGCGTTACCCGCGGGTATCAGCCAGCTCTAAAATAATTTTTATTATACAGCTTAACAAATGCTCAGTGGTTTTGTCTGTATTAGTTCTGGTCTTAAATCTATTTTATTGGTTAGTATGTAGTATATAAGTACTCATGTAGACAGAATTGCGCAACTGCAGACACGTGTTATTTCGGTTCGGTAAATTTGGCAACGGAAGTAATTAATGTCTTACTGCTTCTCATTTTCCGGAACAGCAATTTAATCTACAGTTACATAGGACTCTCGAGTTTTGCACCTCTGTCTAATGACGATTGAAGCGCGATTATCTGATTGCGAGTGTAACAACACTAAACATAAATAAAATCCTCACAAAAACAGTTAAACCAACTACAAGAAACGCGCGCCCAGCGCGACAGTCCGACAGACCATACCTCAATTGATTTAATCATAGTACCTTAAAACAGATCCTGATTTCCTGGATATGGGACCACAGCTGAAGTATTTCCTAAACCTTAACCAAGAATCATGAAAGTCCGTTCATATAACAAACACTAAAATTACCGATCGAATTGGAAACCCTTTACAAGATGGTTAAAAATCGATTGGATTCCCTATATAGCGATCGAAACCAACGTCAATTACAAGCTGGTAGGTAACAACATCTGCTGACGAAAGTCTTACTGGCCAAAAGCTCACTCCGGAACTGACTATTGCCCAATCATGAAGCGACACTGAGCAATATCTCAATAATCTATATCCGAACTGCATGGAAAAATAATTTTGCTGTCCTCAGTGTATGGAACTGTCAACCAATAGTCTAACAGTAAATGTATTATTACCATTTGACCACGCGCGTGAGTGACTTGTTACAATAGCTACAATGTACTAAAGGAATTAGAGTCGATTAGTACTTAGTACTAGGTACAGGCTGTATTGCAAGTGACGCCTTGCTGCGTAGTACTGCAAGGTCACAGCTGTTAGTGTTGTGTATGTGATGGAGAATTTCACACGATGTTGTTTTTATTTAGCCGTGATATTTAGGTTTTCAATTATATTGTAAAACAAACAAAAAAGGAGATTATTTTCTTCACTAAGTTATCAGAAAAACCTATCATTAGAGACATAAGTAGCTTATCATATTCGAATTCTCAAGCCTCAATAAATAGCTCTAAAACATTTGATGAAATATATTAACCATGTCCTTTGCGGATTATAAAAGTATTACTTCGGTAAATATGTTTGGTAAAGTACGTTATGATCACATTTTTTTCAGTTTTACATCAAAAGCTAGGATTTATGTTTCAAAGATACAGTAACTATGTATCTATTGATTATTGCACACAACTAGTCACCAGCGTTGACGGTAAAGGATTCCAAGTATCACGTGAACTCGAAACAATGCACGCGTAAATATTTCATTGTTTGAGCTGAGCTCCTTCCAGGTTCACGAAGGATCAAATAGCATTCTTAGTTCTGGCGAGAAAAAACAATTAGGGACTGTTGTGTGAACGGCTGCAGCGACCTTTAATATTTTCATTAAATTTTAATGGGCCCAAACATTCACATTGTGGGCATACCTGAGATAGAGGAAAAGAAATTTTACATATTTACTGTATAGATGTCTTCTTAATTCATCATAAATATCTTCATTATATTTACAGAATTAAAATAACCTATAGCAGTATGTTTTAACTTAAATGTCATTTATTGCTTACTATTGTATGGAATGTTTATAAAAATTCATGAAAAATCGCAATGTGGGTGTTAATATACCTCTGCCTACCCCTTCGGGGATTTACTTGCGAGAATATATGAATCGTATGAAAAACCAATTTAGTTTTATTCTGTACTAATTTATTCAAACGATAGACAGCTGTGTTGGAGACCATCGGATCAAGACCTTTGGGGCACAGTCAATATCACATACAAACAGTGCAGTCTTCCTTCTCGGGGTTAAAATGTTAGACGACAGAAGCTACCATAAAACCCAAAACAATCGAATATGAGTAGCAGGAGAGCCTAACCCAGAATCTAAAAGTGCTGCTATGTGATTGGCATACGGATGAAGAAGTGTATCGGCACCCAAATTTTAATACTAACACAATATGCGACCGTGAATATATACCTCTACGAAATATGTACGCTCGCATACCAATTAAAATCCTTACCATACTCAATACACGTGCACTCTAGTATCAATGCACAATAATTGTACATATCTTTATTACTTTGCTTTTCACATTATGCTACTACAATCTCAATGACCTTGTAGTAAAACATTCTTACTATACAATATAATTATTACCTGATAATGTTATACACTTTCCACTTGAATCGCGGTCTTATCTTATAATAATGAAGGTCTAAGTAGACTTACTTATAACCACACATAAACATTTATTTCAGTTTAAAGTATTTTATGGCGCTTATACGGAACGAGCTGATTCTGACACGATTCGGCTGCGTGTTCTGAAAACATTGTACAAGGTGTTGCAGCACACATTGGTCTTTTTATTTTTATTTTAGCGCAAAATCATTATTATGTTAACATAAAACCACTGTATAGTAGACGTTACGATTTAGTCGAGATAATGTGCTTTACGCTAAAAATGTAACGTTATGTAGTACCTCTATCATATCCTCAGTCATGGCATTTCATAATTCTTCTTTATCCTAGCGTTAAACCCAGTCGCATCCGAAGGTCTACTTGGAGTCTGAGGTCCGTTTTAAGAGTCCAACTGCGAATTTGACTGAGCTTCGATATTTTCCATGTAACTCCGCAATTTAAAAGCAATATCGAAGCATTGCAGTTAGACCAGTTGTTTGGATTTTTGAGGGCTCCAACTACACGTAACGAGTGTCGTAGATGTTCGCATGGCAACTGGGACCGACGACTTAACATACTCTCCAAGGCAGGACCAGACCAATGCAAATAACCATATTCATGCATACAAATATTGGCATTGAGCGGGGATCGAATCCGCGCCTGTATCGGCCGCGTTCACTACCACTACGCCCCGGAGGCTGTTTCATCATAATTATGGTGTGCTTTTCAGAGGCTCGTATTTCAGTCACATACCTACGCCTTAAAGTGTATTGTAACTAAGCACTTCTCATGTGACTGACTTCTTTACTTCCTTAGGTCGTGGAGGTATTAACTGAACAAATGACTGTACTTATCTAAACACAGTTGTCATTATTATAGATAACATGACGGATGGTTGTATTTACTAATAATTTGTTGATACATATTTACTCCTTATTAACGAGTATGTTGTGTAGTAAGTAGTATTTGAAATTTGTTTTTATGTAGAAGTACAAATAATTTAGTGGGCAAATTACCATAATGGATTTGGAAGAGATAGAGAGTGAGGCGGAAAATATGTAGATATGAAAAATAGAACTAAGTTACGTTACAAACTACGAAATACACGTGCATTTCATATCTGAGAAGTAGGTATGTGAATTCCCACCCTAGAACTATAGATTCACTAAGTTTATATGTAGACAACATGATATTTGGTATATTAACAAATGGTATTGCATTGATCTGTTTGTAGGTATTCCTTTTTTGCATCGACAAACCGTTTATTATATATTTTTTACGTTCAAATCAACATTTAGATCGAGCATACAGTATAGTCGCCGTTCGTGCTCAGATTTTTTCTTTAACATTTCCTTTTATTACTAAGGCACCAGTACGCAGATTATATTACCAAGGACCTTGATAAGGATTACAATACACGCAGCGATGTCACGCCACGCACCGGTCTCGTGCTTACGGTTCTTTACCCATTTCATTACTGATTAGCTTGCGATGTGAAGGTTGAATATGTCCAATGACCCTTTATTTTGGAATATCAAATGCCTAAACGGGTACTGCTTCAATCAATTTAAGTAACGGTGAAGAGGCTAGGCTAAATTGAGATAGAACTAACTGGGTTTATCTCGAATCTTGCGGGAGAAACTGAACTGTGAACCCGAGAGGAAAGATTGAGCCAGAGCCCCGTCTATCCATCTGCAAGTGTACGAAAATCTTCATGAGGCTTTATAAAGCCGAAATAGAATCGTTATAGCTATGCTAACTTTTGTCGGTTCTTTGCCTGCGAACACTCAATGAACTGACAGAAAGTTTTTGAGGTTTTATCTGTTCTATTTTGGCCTCATAACACCTCATCAAGATCTTGGGTCCCAAGTCAACTTCGCCTCGAAGCTAGTTCACTTCCTGATAGTTGGACGAGCCTTCGACTCAAGCTTTCCTATCAGGGTTTAGAGGGTAGTTGTTCCTGTAAGATCCAAGATAACCCCAGTCTAAATATCGCCTGAACCTCGTAACATAAGCCTCCTATAAAACAGTAATTGCAACAAAACGCGGGATTATTAATAGGAAAAAACCTTCAGCCCTCTCTCTAATGTTAGTTTAATCTGAAGTCAGTGACTCCTAGTAGGTCCGTAGTCAATTTAGTTTAATCTAAAAGTCATTTATTTAGCGCATTAGTAGTTACCTGATATCAAAAGTTCGCCGATCTGCGTTAATCGAAAATAGAATGTTACATTTAAATTAATATATAATACTTGCTTTACCGAGTTTGACCTGATTGAAGCCCAATGAGTATACCTGTGAAAACTTTTGCATATGGATGCTTGGATGTATGTAACGGCTAATTGAATTTGTCTGAAATTTGGCAGTGAGATAGCTTTTTGTAGAGAAATAGAACACAGAACTCTTATCTTGAGAAAAAGTTTCTGTGGATAGCAAGAACGGATTCACATTTTACATTTCGGTGTTCACATGCGAGCGGATTCTTGGGAGACAGCTCATCATCAGTGTTACTCCCGGTTGCATCCAAAGCACTCGAGCGAATTCGAATTTTAAAAGACAGAAAGCAGGGAACGCTCTCTGCTTTCTGTCTTTTAAAATTCGAATTTTATTCCTCTTTCAAGTCGCTGCAATTTGAGCGGGGATCCCGCATTTTAAACGAAAAGATTAGGTAAAAATACCTCACAGACTGTTTAAAGATAAGTTCTACACACACTCACCACGTGGCGACGGCATGGAGATTCGGTTATCTATTTAGCCTTTTATTTCTTTTATCTTGGGTCAGTGTACATTCAGTGCAATTGTTATGAATTATTTTGTAGTGTTGTTTGTTTGTACAGATATCGATAAGTGTTTTTTTTTTAATTTTAGTGGTGGTAATGTAATAGTTCAGAATCTGATAGAAATTGTATCTAAATCAACTAATAAATTTACCAACCGAGAATAGCATTTACGAACTCATATCGGATTCAAATTATGTACTGATCACTTTAAGTAATTTTGTTGCACTATTCCTTCGACCTCATGATGGCGTTCGATACGTTTCTGTTGCTATCGAAGCTTCTTTTTTTGGGTAAAGAATGACTCCGCTATTTGAATGGTCTGTACATAAAGTTTATTCGACTGGTAGATCTTAATATTTTAAAATTGTTGTCACACAAGCTCCGCAACTGTTAATAAAATATGGTGTGCCTCAAGGGACTATATTGGCCCGAGCATGTTTTTGATCTATAGAATGACAGGTCAAGTTGAAAACAGACTCGAGCGTCGAAGACCTTCATAGGGCCCCATACATTCTTCTTTTCTTTTGTTTGTGAAAGTAGGATTGACTCCACTACACACAAATCCACATTCCAAAGAGGCTTTAAAATGGGATTTGAAATTACGAAAGGAAAAAAAATACTCGCAGTCGCGGGCAACAGAGAACCTTAATCGTTTCAAATCGTTCAAGATAATAAATGGGTGATTATCAATGTATCGTGTTTATTGCAATAAGAGCGCCATGTAGGAAGTTCGTACAACACTCGAGATAAGATATCGTAACAATATGATCACTCGAACCGTGAGTATTTACGATTACTATACCTACATTAGTGTTCATAACAAGTTGTTATAAATACAACATGAAATACGTAATCGATAATGTGCAATTTTTACGTCAAACTTTTACTAAATGTCCGCAGCTTCGCCCACCTGGTTATACTTACTCATGCGCCAAATAAAAAGATGCTGTTGTGTTCCGTCTTCAGTTATGCGTCTATTAACAAATTCCTGAAAGTAGTAACAAGCTCTACCCAACCCCGAGAGCAAGCCTGCTCAAGAGCCTCATCCGTACCTGCAGTCCGGACGGTCTATCAAATAAAGGCAGTCCGGGTATACCGACTTGCAGGTGGATTTGACTTGGACGCCGAAGATAACACTTGAGAGCGTTTATTGAATTGTTCTGGTGCGTAAACAAATTAGAAATTACCTACGATTTACTTTATCTAGCTGAATTTAAATCCTGTTCCCACTACCCATGTTAACCTATTGTCGGGATAAGCATGTGTGTTATTCCAGCCCCTCTAGACAAGTGGCAATTCGCTAGCCGGCGTTTGGTGGAATAGAATGACGAATGTATGGGATTTGACGTAAATGACAGTCGTTAACGCATGTCAAATACGTCAAATCCTATACATTCGTCATTCTATTCCATCAAACGTCTGCTAGCGAATTGCCACTTGTCTAGAGGGGCAGAATACAGTCTATACCTGTACCAAATTTCAGCAAGATTCGTTCAGCCATTAAGAGGGTGATTCAATAACAAACATCATCTTCACAAACTTTCAGATACCTATATAATACTAGCTGTCGCCCGCGGCTCCGCCCGCGTGGTTGTCGTTTATCGGGAATCGGGGTATGAAAAATAGATGTTGGCCGATTCTCAGACCTACCCGATATGCCCACAAAATTTCATGAGAATCGGTCGAGCCGTTTCGGAGGAGTTTGGGAAAACGAAAACTGTGACACGAGAATTTTATATATTAGATTAGTAAGCAGTAGGATAGGATAATTAGGCATTGATTCTATCTTTGATAGACATACTTAATTATAGTTTACTTAGTTACTTAATTATCGTATTTTTCCACGACTGATACATAATTATAGTACAGATATCAATCAGATTCACTGACCGATAAAACTCAGACGGGGTTCAAAATACTATCAGATAAAGAAAATATTAATATCTTAAATGATAACCATGATGAATGATTTTGCAGTGAGTAATGACCGTGTGAGCAAGTGTACTGTATTATTGGCACAGACACTTCCCATTTAATAAACAACACCTGTTTTAAATAGATTATTAAATTTCTAAAGATAGTTTTGTGACGATAATTGATTAATGGTGACAAGTGTACCATGTATGCTTAATTTTTAACGTGCATATTTGCTTTTATCAATCAATTGGCCTATTACAGTTCACTGCGGAACATAAACCTCTCCTAATGAGCGCTATAGCATCCGATCCTCCGCCTTACCCATCTAGTCTATCTCAACTACGTATTGCAGCCGTACCACTAGCACTCGGAAACGTGTTGAGTGAATGGAGTATTGTAATTGGCCGGCTTTACCCACGCACATAGTTCATAGTAAGCCGGCAGCCAATCGTTATAATCCATTCTCTCAATATTCTCAATACCCTTACAGGTCTCTGTACAGCGATAGAACGTCCCTGTACAGCGATAGATCGTCCTGGCCTTGCGTCCTACTTGAAATTCGAAAGGAAATAAACTTGAAACTTAGAAGCTTTGTATTTGACATTCAAATGACAACACATAATTTTGACACCATCTAGCCAATCTCATGATGAGTTAGCATCTAGATAGTGACTCTCTTCATCGACTATTAGAATTACTCTTAAAGACGATCGACAAATATCTCGCTCACAATTTGTACAGATTGTTATGGAATGCGGTCTATGAACTTTGATCAGTAATTGAAGACGCTTGTCTAATATAAGTGCTAATACAATCGATGCTTTCAAAACATTGCTGGACGTCTTTCTAAAATATTAACAATAATTTTGTTTACATATCCAATTCGATAATAAATATTTCTAGCAAAAAAAAAACCTTTCAAATACAATGCATATTCTTAAAAACATAGTAGTAAATCTTTTAGTTTTTCTAAACTTTCTGAAGCATATCTTTGATTTTTATGCCTTTAAATTGAATTTATTCATGCGTTGCAAGTAATTTCTGAGACGTGAAGGAAAGTTATGCGTTACTGTTAGAAGCGACAGAAAATCTATTTATAAACTTCCATATTATATTCATGATTGTCTATTTAAACTAGATGCGGGTTGTTCCGTATGCGATGATGTCAGATATTGTATATTCGTTATAAAACCGTACTTGAAGTAAACTCATTACCTTCAAAGAGTATATGAAAAGGCTTCATTAATTAAAACGTAATTAAAGTTGAAGCAAAACAACCTTTATACTTAGCGGAGTTCTTTCTTATTCTTAATCAGTATTTTAGATTCCGGATAGTTGTTAAACGGTTACATTTTTCGAATCCACGATAA
The DNA here is from genome assembly GCA_949126895.1 of Eilema caniola. Lineage (NCBI taxonomy): Eukaryota > Metazoa > Arthropoda > Insecta > Lepidoptera > Erebidae > Eilema > Eilema caniola. The sequence goes on from OX421467.1 coordinate 24,583,751, forward strand.
CCTACATCCACGAGGAGAAAATCCCGTTCAAAAACTGCTAGTTATACATTCCATAACTTAGCAGTTCAATTGAAGCGGTCCAGAAATTAGGCCTCCAAGGAAACCAATATATTTCTGACATTTTGAGAATCTCGCGTTCTACGTATCTTTTTTAACTGGTGGTAAAAATTTGATAGCACAAATTCGTCACAAATTTCGGCCGGGTGGGTACAACCTAGCACGATTGCAAAAACCCCTCCATAGTAATCCAATCTCGGTTGGATTGCGTTCAAGGAGTCGGCAAGTGCATAGCCGGGCAGGGGGATTGTGGTCGCAACACTAGTAGGACCGGTGCTGCGACGACAATCCTCTTTTGATGAGGCCCTCAAGCTGAGTGCCACCATTGTTAACATGGTACGTGTATGTAATAGTGAACCTCTTTCCTGAGACTTACCATCAGGCGAGGTGAAGTCAAATTGATGTGTCCTATATATGTACAAAAAAGAAACTGAACTGAACTTTCTGAAATTTAGCACTGGGATGAATTACACAGTCTGTAGGTTTTTTTCAACCCGGGAATAGGTTCTAATGAGTTGCGGCAACAGCATCAGACCACGCGAGTGAAGCCTTTGGCAGCAGCTGTACAATAAGACGCTAATGTCTATGTTTTCTTACAGAATGTGCTCAAAAATCTCCGCATCGTCACACAGCTTATTTCATAACAATTTGCCGCAGTCCAACATGTCTCACTCGACCTCTGACCTTTAAATCTGAAACGCAGAGGCTAATTTTAAATTCTGCGCCATTTTATGAAACTCCCGTTTGTGTAGATTTTCTTTGCGTTTGAAGTGAACTTTTAATGATTTATTCCATTCCTTTGATTGACTGAGTTTATATGACTTCCCAAATTCAAAGCATTCAATTAGCTACTATAAAATCCTCGTTTCCTCTTAAATCTATCATGTGACCAATATTACGCATTTCGTTGGACAAAGAGACTCAATCGATAGACACTGGACACAAAAATGCTCAAATTGCATACGATTCTTTGCTCTCGATGTTTTTCTATGTGTTTTGAGGCAAGCACGGGGTAGCAAATTCACCATTCATAGATTATATCAAACCAATCCACGTCAAAATATATGCTGGTACCTAATATATGAGTAATAATGCTCTCAAAATGGTTTTTTCGACGAAATCCATGTTGCCACTGATTGAGCCCCTAGTTGACAATGTTCGTAAAAAGCTCCCTTCGTTATCTTTTTCTGTTGTTCGAAATTTACTTTTCCTTTTTGCGATAATTACGTATATTACATAATATTTCTTATATTAAGTAAGAGACCGGTGCAATCTAGGTCAATAGTCGCTCGTTTACGCTTACTACCGATAACCTGTAGGTACACTTGTATCGATTTCAACGCCTGACATGAACTTCAGTGTCTTACGTTGAGAATTCTCGAATCTCGAAGCATTGAATTTAATACTTTTGTTACGGAATTAATAATTTATTTCTGAATATTTTGACATTGTTTTGAGAGCTTTTGATTTATTCTAAGAGTAACGATATATATGATAAAACATTAGTTTTTTGTTATCAAATAAGTTGTACATTTGTGAATATTTCTAAGGTCTTGTTTTAAGTTGTTCATTTTCCCTCCTTTTTGGACTAATGACTTTACTATAATGTATATGAGTAAACAGTATGATCTACTGATAACAAGATGTTCAAAATTGAGTCTCCATCTGATAAACTCCCAAATGTCATAAACGATCATGATTTCATTGAAAATATGGACATTCTCGTACAATTTTTTTTAAACTTTAGCCTCTATCGAATGTTAAAGACGATAACGATGTCAATGTTCTTCCTTGAAAATTGTTATAAAAATCTATCTATCCACCATTGTGTGTATCATCAGCGGAAATTTGCTCAGTTGCCAAAGTTAATCATAATGGTATGGCTTCTACCACGATGGAGCTTCCAGCCTCTTTGATTAAAAATGTACCTAGGTATCATAGATCAATATGGCTTGCGCGTATTACTTCATTATGCTAGATATGGATTAATGTTTATAATTTGTAAGTGCTACCGACATAAGTAGTGATATGTTTATAAATTCCATAATATTACGTGGTTACGTGTATATTAAATACAATGAAGTATTCAATCTTATCTAACTTTCCTATGTTTTCGAACCATTGAACCTAATATTATAACATATTATGACGTTCACGTAATAACTCGCACACTTGTTCAAATAAACATCGAACATCTGTCTCATACTCGCATATCACGATCACCAGGGCACCAAAGAGCACCTGCTGAATCTGTAACATTTATAACATTTATTCTACGAGACAAATAGGTACCTTAAAAATAAATTATTTTTAACCGAACCTCTTACCAGGAGACAAATGGTTTGGTAAATAAATGTTATAAAAAACGGGGGATGAATTTTTAAGAGTGTAATGGGGTTGTAGTCAATTTAGTTTTATGAGATGGTTATCAATTTGGTCACCCTTCATTTGTTTTATTAGTTGTAATTTATTAAATCGCGTCATTCTTTCAATGTTTATTGTGATTGCCTTATTATTGCTTTCTCTTTTCTTTTCCGTCTCTAGAGATGAAAGATCGATATTGTCGATAGTAGCTAGTGGAAATGAGTAATTAGTATTTACATATTTAATTATTTATACGTGCACTATAATAGACAGCATCACCACCATCCTCCTAGCCTTATCTCCATTCAGTTAGGATTAGCTTTCAGTCTAACTACGACGCGACTGAACTCCGATATTTTTCATGAAGCGATTGCCTTCTGATCTCCAACTCATTGGCAATCGTATCGATAAGTAGATAATGCAGTACCGAATCGAACACCACATTTCCAGTGCCATTGGTATTTCTTATTTAACGCATATTTTCTTGACCGGTTTCGCCTTACGGCATTATCAACCTTTCATAATGTCGTAAGGCGAAACCGGTCAGGAATTTAATAAATAATGTGAAATAGTACAAGTGTTTTAATTGAAGATGTGTAGCAAGTTCCACCAAGTGCCATCAATCAACAGTATAAGCAGTTTACGCACATTTATATTTGTACTGGCTTTTGTCTGCGGCCCAGCCCGCGTGAATGTCAGTTATCGTTATAAATTGTAGCCTATATGTTATTCTGATGTATATAGTACATTACTGCCGCGGCCAATAATTGTAGTGTTGCCGGGCGATCGTGCGCCTCGGCCCGCATTACGGAGTCCGGCAACGCTCAGTTGTGGCCAAGGCTTGTATAGTGCTTTTCTCAAACAATGCGCGGAAATTAAAACTAAGTAGTATCTAGGCAGAATTTTTTAGTTACCTACTTCTCAAAATCAATGACGAACAACGAACAGTAATTTTTCACGCTGCGAAATGTTCATTGGTTTTTATTTTTCTTAATAAACACTTAGGAAAAGTACCAATTCAATATCATATTGGGACATGCCAGTCTTCTTGATTTGACAGTGATTTTAATCAACAGTTAGGAAAAGTACTAATCAAACATAATATTAACACAGCCCAGTCTTTTTTTTATGACATAGAAGGCAAACGAGCAGACGGATCGCCTGATGGTAAGCGATCACCGCCGCCCATGGACACCTGAAACACCAGAAGGGTTCTAGGTGCGTTGCCGGCCTTTAAGGTGGGAGTACGCCCATTTCTTGAAGGTTTGAAGGTCGTATCGGTCTGGAAATACCGCTGCCGACAGTTCATTCCATTTGATTTGAAGGTGATGGTACGATATAGGTCAAAATATGTAAGAATTAAGAGCCAGACTAAGCTCAACGTGACACTAAGCATTATTGTAAATACCTATCCCGATTTGGCCCACAATCTGGCCTAGCGCCAACACATTTCTGTCACCCATGCCATTCCTGTAGGTAGGACACGCCCATGTGCGTCTCACTTGCCGTTATTGTGATGGGATGTGAAAGTGATGTATGTCCTATATACCTAGTAGAGGGAACTGAGATACTATAATAGCTGCAAAAAAAAAAGAAATATGGAGATCAGCTACTGTAGCCAATCTAAATCAATGGTGAATAGGCTATCCCTGCTAAAAACCAGTTCGGCTCGCTTTTAAACTAACATAAATAAATAAAAGAGCTCGTTAATTAACGATAATATGAAAGTCTATTTATAAAATTTCTTCCACAGACCCGACATACAAGTAGACCATCTCGACGAGGCGTCGCGATTTTTGTACGTTTTTAGTCAAAGCTAAAGGCTATGGCCACACTAGACAGCGATTAGCGATATGGTTGAGAAAGCAGAAATAGATAATCATAGCTTGATAGCAGGCGGTACCCACTTGCCAGTCTTTTCAGCACCAAAAATCCACCATATACTCTTTGTTGACATTTTATGAACCCTATGACACGCGAGAGATGATTACCCTTTATTTGATGCCTCCACTCGTCAAAATCCGTCCAGCCGTTAGGCCTGTAAAGGGGAAAAAAACTACATACATAGATACGAAAAACTTTACTTTTTACCCTCACTGGCGTAGTCGATCGTAAACGCGATTCGCATTGCCCGCCACTGTAACCTCAGCCTTGCTGTTTAATTACGATAGAATGATGTGTTTTATTAACAGTAAAATGTAGGAAAATTTACCTATTTCATATTCCGGTCCACAAAACTGTAGCTGAACATGTAACATCGTGAGGTATTATTATTAAATTGTTAATTAGTTGTGTGTAATCCTAATAATACTTATTATGAATGCAAAAGTTTGTAAGTATGAATGTTTGTTACTCTTTCACGTAAAAACTACTGAATGGATTTTAATGAAACTTTACAATGTCAACAATATTTAACATTTCGCACAGCGCTATCTGGTAAGCATAGCTTAACTAGCATGTGTTATGGAATCTAGAATGCGGATAATCCGTATTTTAGAATGTCACTCAGCTGAATCTCATTTTATCTGGGGAAAGATTGTATAGACAATCTGCCAGACAACCTATCAAATTTGACAATATGTGTATACAATCTTTTCCCAGATAAATTGAGATTCAGCTGAGTGGCTTTCAAGAATATGGGCCTTATATACAGAATAACACATAGGCTACAATTTATAATGAAAACCGATATTATAGCGATAACCTACATCCACGCGGGCGGACCCGCGGGTATGTAATGTAATTGTACTTGAAATAGCACTATGATTAAACAATATCTACCGGGTTCTATAAAGATCGATTACTAGTTGACTGGAGAGATGGCAGACCTATAGCTCTCAATACTAGTTTATTTGCTAACGGCTAGACATTGACGGTTGACAGGCTTCAGGCGGGACCATTTGGGAATGTTTGCTTGGAAAATCCCCATTCCATTTGCCTGATCTTGCTTTGATCTTTCCATTGAATGGTTTATTATTCCAGAACTTTTCCAAAAGTGTCATTCGAGTGAAGCAAGTTCAATAACTGCACTATTATTTATTGGATGACGTAATTATTACTACCGATATGGAGACATTGAAAGTCGTCTTTGTACTAGTCGTTTAATTATAAACATTCGTGTTGCAATTGGTATTTTATATAACGAACTTTCGTTATTAAATCATCTATAAAGCCCTTGAAAGGGATGTTTTAACAATGTCCTTATACTCCTTACACTTGCGTTTGTTATCCTCGAAAGGCTAGCATAAGCATGGGACAGTCAATCTCGCCTGTTAGTACATCTGCCCCCTAGACAAGTGACAGTCGTTAACGCATGTCATACGTTGTTCATTGATAACACATCCCATACATTCGTCATTCTATTCTACCAGACGCCGGCCAATGAAATGCCACTTGTCTAGAGGGGCTGCCAATCAACGGACCAGACTAGCACAGGCTTTCCTTATCCAGGTTATGATAAAGAGGCTAGATGGTAGTGGGCCCTTTTCAGACTCCAAGGCAAAAGCCTTTGTAGTAACCAGGATTGTTAAGATGATGAAGATGCCTTAACAGACGAGTTGCAGATATCATGTAATTCGAAATGGCTCTTGAGACGATATTCTTAGCAATTCATGGATTCTCCGTGCGGGTGCCGGGTCCATCGCGTTGCTGAGTTGGGAACTCGGGACAGTGCCTGGGACTTGCGACCCAAGTGTAGGTTTAGAAGGGGCCCCTTTTGTTGATGTACATCAACACTCACCTTCACTACCCAAGTTCCCCTCCCTGCCTAACCAAATTTGATACGAACCTACTAGTGCCGCTTTAGACATTCGTCCTAGTAATGAGCTTATTGTAGCTCTCGATAGGCCTAGATCTTTAAGTAGGTTATAGAGAGATTTAGCTGGTATACCTCTAGCTCCCACTTCTACTGCATACAAATTAACCACGTAACCGTTTTTGATTAATTCGTTTGTGAGATCGTAGTATTTATTTTTCTTAAGTGTGTGGTCCTTCGGTATATTTGTTTCCCACGGTACAGTAAGTTCCACAAGGACCACATATTTAGTCGTATTCGAGTATAGAAATATGTCCGGTCTAGATGACGAAACCCCAACATCCTCCGGAATTTTATAGTGCTTTTCATACGTGTCGATTAGGAGAGTCCAATCTGGGGCAGTATCTAAGATTGAATAAGGTTTGTTCCTGGATTTTATGGATGAACCTTCAGACACAAAGTTGATATGACGTCTGTTAGTAGTCAATCCTTTTTGGGCTCTAGCTACTGCCAGACTCATTGCTTCGCGTATGATGAAAAGCACCTTATCGTGGCGGCGTGAGTATTGGCCTCTATCGAGAAGCACCCTACATCCTACTAATATGTGCCTAGCCGTCCCTATTGCCTCACCACACGTATAACATTGTTTTTCTGTGGCATTCACGCACTAAGCTCCTTATCAAATGCATTCAAAAATAGTATAAACTGCATTATTCATACTGTTAAAATAATAGCCGGTTTCATTGCCAAAATTACTTTAACGGCAGACTAAAGTTACGTGTCTACACCAGTCTACACAGCTATATTGGGCAAACTTCCAATTTGGTGATTAAAAACTACAATGTTTATGAGAAAATTTGGCAAGTCGTGAGCTGCAAGCGCCCGTTTTCTAAGGAAATTGCTTACCATAAGTTGGCTCGTTTCCTCTATTTGTTAGGTACCTTACAGTGCTCTACTTTACAAAGGGTAACTTTCAGTTTGAAGGCCTCAGCCATGAGAGATGCTCTAACGACTCGGATTCAAAATTGTGGGATAGCAGATATGCGTGGTTGAAAAAGATTTCAGAGATTCATCCTTACGATGACGGCGCAATACTAGATTGTGCATTATTTTCCTTACTACGTAAATAGTGTAAATACAGCATGTGCCACAATATCGCTATATTGATAATTAAATCGACTTAAAAACATAATAACGCCGACACTCACGAGTGCGCAGATAATTAAGGTGAATGCTTTATCGTTCGAATTTGCGTGGCCAGGGTTCCTTGTGTTACATTCATCCAACATCCATGTGGTGACGGAGAAAGAATACAAGTACCACCACCACATCTTATCCGAAAGATATCGAAGGCGACTAAGGGGAAAGTAAGCAGAAGATTTTGTTTCGAGATAAGGAAAACTCCAATTAAAACCCTGAATCAACCCGTTAGGCTAGCGTGGAAACAGTAGCCCAACATCGGGAGAGGTCTATGTCTAGCAGTGGCCAGCGAAAGACTAATCAATTGACATTACAAGGGTAGGAGGATCAGTCTCGGTTTTAGTCTTTTGTATCTTAGGATAGATGCAGATGAAACGACAATGCGCATGTTCACCAATTTGGACAGGAAAGACAGGGTAAGGAAATATGTACTACTAAGGTCTAATCTACCCCTATACCAAATTTCATCAAAATCGGTTCAGTGGTTTAGGCGTGAAAGCGTAACATACAGACATATAGACAGACAGACATATAGACAGACAGACAGAGTTACTTTCGCATTTATAATATTAATATGGATGAAAGTGAAATATCTCGTACGAACCGGCCAATTTTTGCTAGGATAATATCACACTATCTGATCTGATTCTATCTTCTTTTACTTATCCTGACTGACTGATTCATTAACGCTAAGCCTGTGCCCACAAACTTGACGTTTCGGTAATTGATGGCTGTTATGGTGTAAATTAACTATGTAAATATCAACTAAGAAAGGATTTTTGGAGATTTCGCCACTAAACGTATAAAATAGACAATGAACGGTTGTTTGAAAACTTCGGGTAAGATTCTTTTACGAATTTATTCCTGGCGATGTTGCGACCCGGGCCACTGTACAATATAGATTCACATTCAGTCTTCAATAACCGATCTTATATCTAAAACTGATATCTGTACTCAAGTTGCAATTTCCTGCTATCTAGATGTACACTGTGCCGATAGCAAACCGGCTTGTTGGTCAATATTGTGGTTTGATGCGACGTCATACGTGCGCGCGCACTCGACCGCGTGACCTTTACCGAGTGATAATGATATGTAGCTTTTAGAGGCTTCGGTGGATTATTGCTTATTGGTCTTTGACTATTACTGTATCGACACATTACTGCTAACAACATGCATCGCAAAAGACGGCTCGAAATACGCGTTACTTGTGAGTAAGCTAATCTTAATTTTTCCTCTAAACTGTCAATATGTGCATGTTATGGGATGTATAGTATATGGCAAACTTGTACCAAAATAGTAGCTGTTTTTACCGCGTCGTTGTAGTGGCAACTATTGTTTCTATAATGTCTAGACAAGTTATTGGTGGGTATACTGTTCGTCATTTTTAACATTTAGAGGCAAGGAGATTCTCAAGCTCAACTCATTGGTTATTCCCGCGCAATTCGTGTCATATTTTTTTATTTTTAGAAGTATGCCATGGCACTCGTTTGGATAGGTCCAGTCTAGCGTGGGCTGCAATAGGCAAATAATGATTGATTGACGTAGTAACTACTAAATGATCTGAATAAGTAACAAGTTATCATTTCTGAGAATCATTAATAAATACAATATGATGAGCATCTTCATGCGCTTCGAAAAGTTTTTTAAAAGTGAAAACTTCTTTAGCGGCGTAAGATGGGTAAAAACTGTTAAACTCGCGTCAGGATTACTTGACCTTTGAACCGTAACCGACGACTGACGTCATACAACATTACAACAGCTACAGATTGTTTATTTTGTTAGGTGCGTTAAGAAGCTTCGTGGCTTAACGGTAAGCGCTTCGGTTGTAAGTCCTTACGGTTTCAAATAGTACTGGGTTCGAACCGGGGCTCCTGAAAGTTTTCGTGATTATTTTTTCTTTTTGTAATTTATTACTTTTTGTGATTAATTTTTCATTTTGTAATTTATTACTTCTTGTGATTATTTTTTATTTTTGTAATTTATTCCTTTTTGTGATTATTTTTTCTTTTTGTAATTCATTAATTTCTTCTGACAGAAAATTAGCAGAAAATTAGTGATAGGTTCTATGATTGGCGCTATATTATAGGTATGGTATGGTATGGTGTGTTCTTTTTATCTTTTTCTCTGTATATAACGAAGAAGGAAAGAAAAAGTTTTCACTTCTGCAGTGCAACCCGTCTTTATTTTTTGCTGCAAACATACGGCAATCAGGCTGACATGAAATAAAGGGCACCATATCGGTAGGATTCATTGTTACGACTCCTCGCTTCAGACCGGTCGAAACGATGGATCTGTAATGTATGTTACGATCGTTAACGATTTACTTATTTACGTTACGACTGCAGACGATATCGGAGATCGCAACCAATGCAATCAAGATTATCGTAACGATGAATCGATAGTGTAGCTCTTGTGATCAACGATTTACAGATTTCGCCTCAATAGTAATTTCTTAACCCACACTTTTCTAGGTTTTTTATTTTTTCTTTGTAACATAATCAAAGTTACCGCCCCAGACGAGAAAAGAAATTCGTTTTCCATTTTACAGGGCATGCCCGTGTTGAATTTTTGAACATGTCTTTGTCGTTCCATTTCAAATGAATAAATGATCGATCGTAACGACCAATCGCTTCGTGTATGAGTGGCAATCGTACCGTATATTGGGCCCTTAAGTCACGCACGACTATACCTACTATAACGCAATGATCTAGTACTGCTGTGGACGCCCATTTGGCAAAAATTCTCAATTATTGAGGCATCTACATTCAAAACCCTTCTTAAAACGTGCTTGTAGTATCTATATGTCTACTATTTACTCATTATTAAAAACAGACTGCTCTCTGTTCCAGTGTAAATACACGAGTTTATTCATAGATACAACATTACGAACAACAGTCTTCAATTGAATAAGTATCTGTATCAAATAGGTCGGTGGGGACAGGCAATCGTGCCACGGCATTCCATTGCATGCATTTTGTTGATGTTGACAAAGGCATCACTGTTTACTACCAAATAATACTAATTATAGTATAATCACTATTTCCTCTCAAACGTTACGATAATTTCTTTTATCGACTGTATAATAGTTACATAGAAATATAATGTAAATATTGTATGCTTGAATATGTATTTAGTGTTTCTATATCATTTGTATGTATTTATAAAAGATTTTTAGTCCAAGCTCGCAGTTTAAGTTGCTTATTATATACCATAAATAAACTAGCTGACCCGGCGAACTTCGTACCGCCAATATTTTTTCGCCCGCGTGGCATCAAACCGGTTCCCGCTGCATCCTCTACTATATTAATAATGTAATATACATAAAAAACCTTCCTCTTGAATCACTCTTATCTATTTAAAAAAAACGCATCAAAATCCGTTACGTAGTTTTAAAGATTTAAGCATACAAAGGGATATACCGACAGAGAAAGCGACTTTGTTTTATACTATGTAGTGATAAAATCTGATCAAATGCGGATCAGACTCGTGCACGAAGGCTCCATACCATTTTGTTTTTAGTAATTGTTGTTATAGCGGCAACAGGAATACATCATCTGTCAAAACTTCATGCCTAGGTATACGAGATACAGCCTTACGAGTATGACAGACAGACTGTAGTATTAGTAATAGTTTTCCGTTATTGCCCTTTAGGTATGAAGCCCTATAAAACTTTTAAACAAAAAATTAAGCCGTCGAAATGTGGGACCAACTTTGGGGTATACTCTTTCCAATAAATAAAGAATCATGAAAATCAGACTACTGTGTAAAAAGTTATGCCTTTCCAATAAATAAAGAATCATGAAAATCAGACTACTGTGTAAAAAGTTATGCGTGGTAATACCTTGCAATCTAAATGAATAATCAATCATTCCCTGTTTTCCTACCCTTGGGTAGGATTTTTATCTTCAAATTTATATGGGACCAACTTCAGGGTATACTCATTCCAATAAAAAATAATTATCAAATTCGGACTACTCTGTAAAAAGTTATGCGTGGTCATACATAAAAAAAATACGCGTTGACTTGAGAACCTCCTCCGTGTTTTGTTTTATCGTCGGTTGAAAACCTACACCAATACATACACCTCTCGACGTATAGGCAGTGGTAAGTAATCATGCAAATTGCGATAACTTATCAATGCACACTTACTCAACCCTGAATACATCCCTATGGGCAGGGATAAATGGATTAATACACACAATTCGCTAACTATATTTGGTCCCACGTGGTAGGGCGAGGCAAGCCTATTATGTTAATGCCTACCGGGTGTTTTTTATGTTCTGTATGTTTGCTATCGGCTGGTAAACAACCCTATTCTTTTTCGCCACAAATATTTTTTTTAGAAGTTCATACGAGTTTTATTTTAAGCCCTGTTAGTGAGTTAGTTACTTGGATTATATTGTGTGGTCACTGGTCACGTTATGTTAGGTTGATAATTTGTGGTTGTGGTTACGTGCAGGACAGGTGCATACATTACACGTACAACTTTATGTTGTACATACCAACTTGTAGAACTAAATCTACGATGTACATGGTATAAACGATTAGATGGATACGCATATTCATTTATATCCTTTGATTATAATGTTTAGTTTTAAGTGTCTGTTTAAAAATCTGTTTGGACCAACTGATTAATGCAGTCATTATGATTAACGCCCGGCCGTTATGCATAATGCCCAGCTCTATCAGGCAAAGTGATTAACTACTATCTAAACGCATTATTATACTGCTACTTGACCATTGGGCAATTTAATAATAAAGCTAAATTTGACGTGCGGGGAGAGAAGGGTTACGTATCAATGCGCCTATGGTTGATTGTGCACTGTTGAACGATTCATGTAATGGATGTTTAAGATGTTGATCATTTCAAAAAATGAATGACTTACATACAGTTCATGTATGGGTGGCTGCAAAAAAAAATAACCCTAATGCGAGAGCTCCGCTCCGCTCCCGCCTTTGCCTTCTAACCTAATCTATTAAAATTCCTGTAAGAATTAGCGTCGCCAGCCTAGCCTAGATGACTTGCGTAGGACTTGTACCTAATCGAGAGATCATTGGTTCAAACCTCAGCAATTATACGACCAACGACGTGAACTCATTCCTAACATAAATAGTTTAGCTTAGCCGCTTTTACCAGTGAAATGATTCATTTTTGAGAGACTCCAGAATTTCTCCCATGCTAAGGTTGCTGCAATGGTTAGAAAATTTACTTAGGTAATAGTAATTTGGGGATCAGCCCCTCTAGACAAGTAGCAATTCGCTAGCGGGCGTTTGATGGAATAGAATGACGAATGTATAGGATTTGACGTATTTGACATGCGTTAACGACTGTCATTTACGTCAAATCCCATACATTCGTCATTCTATTCCACCAAACGCCGGCTAGCGAATTGCCACTTGTCTAGAGGGGCAGATGCGTCAAGAAGGCTGGAAAGCCAACTCCGACTAAGTTGAGCAAAAAGCTCAGAGTATATTAATAGTCTTTTGGGGTGCTATTGAGTTGAACCTTTCCAACACACGGCAAGGATTTAAGAATAATGAGCCTCATAACTATGCGACTGTTATGACTGTTCTTTCTTCTACAGAGACACGCACCAAATCGACTTGCCGGCTTTTGGCCGCTATGCCACCGGTATCTTCTTCCTGGACAAGCTTCATCATCAGGAAATCGAGAAGAAGTTCGGGGAACTGGCCGACAGTCTCGGTCTCAAGGTGCTGTGCTGGCGTACTGTACCCACCAATAATTCTACTATAGGTAAGAAATTGTACAGATATTCACTTGACTATATTACATAAGAATATTAAACCATTTAAAATGTCTACGACATAATGTTGTTGTAGAAATATGTTTTCATATCATGTCATCAATGTTTCATTAAATCATGTGAATGTGGGTATCAAAATTGGTAGAAATATTCTTAAAGATACATAGCTATTTATAAATTTAAATCAGGAATGACGGGACTCGAATACCGCGATAGACTTCTAATAGGAATACTCTACTCGTAACGGAAATCTGAAATTCTCGTCTACATGCATTTAAAGCCGGTTTTCCACGGTGCGTGGTTCCACGGACGTGCACACTGACGCAACACAGACAGTCTCGCAAAGTTGCATCTGGTCTGCTACGCCTGCGCTTCCCAGTCAAGCCCTACTCCATGTTGCGTAGTCAGTGTCGCGCACAGACCATGAAATCGTGTGCCGTGGAATGGCAGCTTTAGACGCGGCCCTAAGCCTGTATTGCACAAGCATTTCCATGAGGCCAATTGTTACCACTGCATGTAGTACACTAAAACCTGGCCGTATAGAAATAAACCGTGACGTAGAAATCCAGACCAAGACATAAATAGACGGGCAGTTTCACTATTCGGTAAGATTCAATTCATTTGGTAGAGTATTCTACTAGAAAGGTCCTATTGCCAGTGGTCCTATCCTGGATGTTGAATTTAACAAAAAGTAAATGCTTCAGACATTTTCGTTACGCAAACACAAATCTCCAGTGATGATATTTTTGCGAATTGATTTACCAATTTAGGTGCAGCTCTCCAAATAATATTTAGTTCCACAGTTTACATGCCTTTGTAAAATTAATAGTACCTATCACATGTAGAAGATCATCAATACGAATTTAGTCATGATTTCCAAAATCATCTAAAAATATCATCACTGTTACCCAAATCACACTTTTGATGTCCTGAGGTGCTATTATTTGATCGATGTTAGAATCACAGTAGTCACTACAGACAATGTAGTTTGTCTTATCTTGTTTAGTCTGGTAAGATACCGAAAGCCATTCGTCATAGCTTGTCACTGAACTGATGCTGCACCTTTCCGTGCGTTTCCACGCTCCTGCTTTGGTATATATTCAACCAGATGTTCCCAATGGCTAGACAATTGCAGTCCACTGCTGAACTTCTCAGTCAGTGAGCGAAAAATCAATAAAATAACAGGATACCTACTCCCTTTTTGATTTTACCCAAGAATGCCTGTATACTCGATTAAGATAGGAAAAAGTGAATGCCCAGGTGGAACTCGAACCCACAATCTTTCCCTTACAGGGGGAATGCTCTGACCACTGAGCCACCGGTCCACACCTGAAGCTATCCAAATTCTCCTATACTACCGTCTTAGGGCATAGTAAATGCTTCAAAATTTCATTCAATCCCTGTATACTAGCGTCACAAGCCCACCTTTTTGGAACATCTCTTTAAAAAGGTTTTTCTTCAACTATAGCGTACTCCTATAGCTAACTATTGGATGTATTTTTCATTCAAACATTGATCGAGTATGGTCTGAGGGTACTATCATCAGTATGAGATATGTTATCTTTGGGAAATCATTACTAATGGGATTCACAGATTTGTGTAAACCATCTATGACGATTTAATTTTGCTGAGGGCTTTTTTATTCATAAACATTACACATACAGGGTGTCTTTGAAAGCGATGTCAAACTAGATCCCGTAATAGGTGATTAAAGTCAAATTAATTTTTCATAACAATATAAAATCTCATGTAATTTTTTCACTTCGTGCCAAAATTTGACTTTATCTACTCCTATTACCCAAATTCGATTTCTAAGACAACGCCTTTGTGAAGATTCTAGAAACCAAAAAAAAGGCCTTCAGCTGCAGGAAGCAGTACTGATTTGACATCACCATTTATATTGTTCACACTGTCTTTCTGTCGTTCATGTAGTTATATATTTCTGTCTCGTTCAATATAAGGACAGTTTCGACGTTGCGATTTTTGTTTGCGACTATCATTGCAGGTCGTACACGATAGTAAAGTCGGGTCGTTAAACGCGGCTGACGCGGTCATGCGATGCTTGACCAAATGGTTTGTTTGATTTGAAATCAGATTCAGGTTGTACCTACTGAGCGTAATGGAATCTTCTAAACCGTGGTAGTGCACTAGTGCTTTTGACCAAGAGCAAATATACTATACACACCAAGACTGCGGAGCGAGTCGGGTGTGTGCAATTATTAGGTACGCGGTACTTGAGTGGACCTTATTTTTATTAATGTGACTGTTTGTGCAGTAAATATCTTCACAAACAGAAGAAATAAGTCAGCCTAAAACGGCATAGTAAATTTGTGATACAGCTTTGACCCTTATAAAAGCTATGACAGGATGCCAATACGCTCAGTAAGTTTAAATATTATAGATGAGTATCTACTAGATTTGCATTTCAAATATATTTGCTCAACGATAGTGCATATGCATACATGTAATGTGAATTGTTTTCCAAAGGATGCAATTAGTTTTTGCAATGCAAATTATGTAGATACTCTTATCCATACATGTTTGCACACGTGATTTTATTTCCTCTTTAAGAATGCCTGTAAAATTAAATTCTTACATCTACTACAATTTTAACTCAAGATTCAAGATTAACTGTTCTAGTAATTTACCGTTTACAAATATATTAACTTTTTGCTACATCTCGAGTTTGCAAGTCATATTTTTATGTACCAGTCATAGTCATTAAACAACGCTTAAATTGTTATTTTCACCTTCAATCATTTGAATGGTCAGAAATGTCGCCATCTATTCAGTACATAACACATATCACTACATTAATATGACATTTGTAAACCTAATTCGATACACAATTAAACTTCTAATGGTTATAATATCCCCTTTATTTATAAACGTTGTATAGCCAATCTTTACATCAAAACTAAATGAAACATAACAGCGTTTATAGGTAAAGTTGTTAGTAATATGGTTGATCCATTCTCCTCTTGGTGAAGTTAGTAATGGGCTATTTTGGCTCGCTTTCAGGTCAAGTGGCTCGTAACTCGGAGCCATATATGCGTCAAGTGTTTGTTACCGGCGATACCGACGGCGAACAACTAGCCAGGCAGGTAAGACCTCGAGCGACCACCGGCACAACCTAACCGAGTATGAACCGAGAGTATGAACTCGCAACGATACACCAAGTTGGGATTTCATTCTCCATCAGTGTTAGTTAGCAGGTCTAGATGTAAGGTACTGTTATAGGTGTTTTTTCAGATCGTCGCGTGTGCCGCCGTCCGGAGCATCCGCTTCCTGTAAAACGTAAATTATACACTCCCTAATACATATACCCGTTGGGATTTTTGTGGTTAAAAGTTAGTTAAACTATTATTTTTTTAGTTGCTCTACTGACAAGCTATCTTCTTACCACAAGGATCCCCGCATACTTAAGTGTTTTCAGGATCTGGAGTGTGTGTCCGTGCTTTCAGATCTTTGTGCTACGCAAACGCGCGTCACATGAGCTGGTGGTGCCTGGAGCGAGGTTCTATATCTGCAGTCTTTCGCTGAAGACTGTGATTTATAAAGGACTGTTGACTTCTAATCAATTATGGGTGAGTTATTGACAATACAATCTTATTTCACGAGTTATCCTTGTCAAGTTTAATACGCTGTAGTTGTTATTCTATGTTATCCGTAATATTGATGGTAATACTACCGTTAATGAGATGAAAGATCGCTTCTTATGCCACCATGATTGCCAAAGATTAAAAGTTATATACTACGTATTTATTCTCACATGTTATCATATCATCGTTGCTGTGCTTGAACTTTTGTTGTAATATTAACTAATTCTAATATAAAAGTGCATCTGGCATTTAAAATAAAGTCCTCTTTTGGTAGCTTATCATTGTTTATGAAATATATATTTACAAGAAACGAATATTGCTCATTCTGAACTACTATCCTTCAGGAATACTTCAAGGATCTGAGCAACCCTGCGTTCACAACGTATTTGGCGCTGGTACACACCAGATTCTCGACGAATACCTTCCCGAGTTGGGAGCGAGCACATCCGTTGAGGTTAGTACCACACCAGATACATAGTCACGTCGATTGAGAGAGATTAATATGAGTTTCATCAGTGTATCAACTAAAGTGGTTCTCATGTTTTACTTTATTTTACTTAACTATGTTTATTGGACAAATTGTGAATCGCCTTCCCCATCCAGTCTGTCCCAGCCACCTTTCTCAGGTCGTCAGTCCACCTGACTAGGGTGTGTGCCACATTCCATTTGCCTTTTCGGGGTGCCCACTCTAAGACTGGTTTGCTAAAAATGTGAAAGCTCAGATTAGTTCTATTTGATCTCGGTTCGTATCGTTGATGCAATCGCCTCTTAGTATTTTTCATGGAGATATCTTTCTGAAGTGAATACTAATCCAACTTCAGTAGATACATACTAAAGAGGGCCAGACCGAGAACCGGGTTGCGAGGGATATGTCGCGAGACAACCTCACTTTCGCCCTAGCACTACGACCCACAGATGGCGTGCGGTTTAGTCGGTTCCAGTCAGAGTCCGGGGGGGGGGGGGGGGGGGAATATCCGTGGGGATTTCCCGCATGTAAAAAAAAAGTTACATACTCTCAACAGTTTTCGATAATTTTCCGTAATTTCATAAAGTCATTATCTGTTACAACTTTGTTATCCGCTGCGTCAACCGTCAAAATCGTTCATCTAAATAGATGCAGTATTTTTGTGCACTGCTTGTACAAACAAACATAATTGTACAGTTTTCCCAAATAATAATAATGTTTACGTTTTCAGAGTGCTCGCGCACAATGGCGAGATAAATACGTTGCGGGGTAATGTGAATCTGATGAAGGCTCGCGAAGGTGTCATGAAGAGTGACATTTTTGGAGATGGTAAGATATTGTTATTTTATTAGAAACTTTTTATCTTTGTGAGTTTAGCTCCCACTGTTTGTTCCTGCTTACCTGCAGAGAGAGGCCATAAACATAGAGACCGTGACAAAATGCTCACTTAGCTGGAAGACCCTCGCCCCCCTATTACGTAGTACCGAAAATCACAGTTAGTGAAACGAGGGTGTTAAAAATAAATATAATTTTCACACTTCTGCCTACGCCTGTGTATGTGACTACCTACTGGGCTAAGAAGCGAGGCAGTTATGTTATTTTTTAGTCGTTAATTCACATGCGAAAGGAAGTGGTCAAAATACACATAGGACCCTAGGTCTGGCCTATTATTATTTCGAATTCTTACTTTATGCAGTGAGGCATGTCAACAAAACTATTTTTAAATTATTTTTCCTAACCCTCCCAGATCTGAAGAAACTATACCCAGTCGTGGAACCAAACCTCTCCGACTCCGGTTCAGCTGACTGCGTTCTCGAGTTCCTCCTTCACTGTGGGCAGCGTTCCCTCCCCGAAGCCGTCATGACCATGGTACCTGAAGCGTGGCAGAATGACGTCACCATGCCAAAGGAAAAGAGGGACTATTACCAGTGGGCCTCGTCTGCTATGGAGCCGTGGGATGGACCAGCGCTGATATCGTTCACTGATGGACGTTATATTGGTGAGTAAACGCATCATTCTCAACTCGGTTAGAGTCGACATTCTTCTCTAACTTTCGAATTTTTCGTGAAGCCACTACCACTGATCTCCACAATCAATGGGGATGCCGACTGCGCTTTTATCTCTACAGAGGGCGCCTCGTAATGGCCAATGTTAGCTGTCATCTAATTCAATTCAACCTTTCTCTATGGCGAGCAATGCCGGTGCCGACATGATTCCGCCAATGACAGACATGCGATAGAGATCCTTGTTATACGGGAAAATTTGCGAGGTGCCGATTTCGGAATTTAGCAGTGTTGGCCACCAGTGACAGATGCCATTCAAACTGGTTAAGTTGTAACTTTTAAGTACCTATCCCATTTGTTTGACGTTAATATGATTGAGGTTAGCTTGAGCTGTCATCTACGTAGATTTCATTGTTTGTCTCTTCAAATCTGACAGCTAGGAGTTTGTTATTGTTACCGAACAGATGGTTATTGTTGTTTGGTCATATGCTGCTGCCATCTACAATTAGTTTTGCGTCGGCATCCACATTGGCGATGTCGAAGTTCTTTAGTAAGACTGGTAGGACTTTTGAGGGCTACCTGTAACTACTGCCATAGATATTATTACGGAAACCGGGTCCGACTTAATATGCTCTCCAAATAATAGTGATTAGTGAGTAAACTATTGGTGGTGGAATTATCCGTGTCACAGGGACTATAATCGCCTCCTAGACTATTACCTCGGCGCTCGGGTTCCGCTTACGCCTTCTCCTCTTCCCGATTTGAGTTTTGTGACTTTTATGTGAACGCTAGTCTTCTGAGTACTGATCTCCCAATCCCAAAGAGGAAAGCCTTGTCAGTCAATCAGGGTTTGCCTCGAAGGTAGATGGGCTCACGTAATACATGTAGGGGTCCAAACATCGAACTTTCTGAATTATCACTATTAAGGTGCCTTCGAATTTGCTGGAAAGCATTCTTGCTGCAGCCGCGCGTTATTAACTTTTATATGGATTAACAAAGCTGCGCGGCTTCTGCACTAAATTTGAAGGTACTTCGAACCACCGCCATACAAGCCTTAAATAATTTACCCTGTTCCAGGTGCCATATTGGACAGGAACGGTCTCCGTCCGTCTCGTTTTTACGTGACCAATGAGAACATACTCGTAATGGCGTCCGAAGTAGGCGTCTACGATGTTGATCCGGCAAAGGTTATTCATAAGGTAAGCTAATTTATCTTTGTATATTCTTCAGATGTTAGTGTTTTGTTCATTTATATCTGGAACGATCTCACGTAGTAATCATATAATCAAAATTAAATCGTAATCTTATTACTCTGCTCTTATGTTCATAACTTCTTTATTATTAATATTGTAATTGGCGTACAATAAAGTATATAATAAATGATAAATAAGATTTTATGAATATTATTAATATAATAAATTAGCAGTCCCGGCTTCTTCTGGGCATAAATCAAATATCTTTGACCAGATCGGAAACCCCATCTAAAAAATAGATAAAAACCATAATATTTGAAACTGTTTGCACATTAATGTTAAAATTAGAGCTCAATCATAAACTCCTTACACTAGCGACAGTTTATGAGCTCAAACGATGCAAACACAACTGGAATACAATTGTTACTTATTTTGTAATTACATTTTTTTATGTTATAAACATATCAAATGAAATTATAATTCCACCTCAGAGTCGTCTCAAACCCGGCCGAATGTTGCTGGTGGACACCGAAGAGAAGAGAATCATTGAGGATGTGGAACTCAAGCTGAAGATAGCGCGCAGTCGGCCGCACTCCGAGTGGCTTCAGGACAAGGTGATTAACAATATTATTTCCCGGTATTGGTGTAGGTTCGAATAAAGTAGAACATGGCAACCACGTCTTTTCCAGTTGTTTTCGTAGAAAGCGACCAAGGGATAGGGCTACTTTCCATCCGACATGTTCAAATATTTATTTACTAGCTTTCGCCCGCGGCTCCGCCCACGTGGATGTCGGTTATCGCGACCAAACATAGCCTATGTCCTTTCTTAAGGTTTAATCTACACCTATACCAAATTTCATGAAAATCGGTTCAGTGGTTTAGGCGTGAAAGCGTAACATACAGACAGACAGACAGAGTTACTTTCGCATTTATAATATTAGTATGGATTCTAATTATAATATTTCATGTTAAGTCATGAAAGATATAATGTATGTTTCTATTTAAATATTTTTTTCTGATCTTTATTTAGTGACTCTTTTAGGAATCATTATGCTATATATAAATTCTCAGCCACACTCACATAATTAACTTTTACTCTCGCGTACCATGATATATAATAAAGAAAACGGGAATTAACGCGATCATGGTATAAGAACTTACATACCTTTGATTGCCTGACGTTTCGACCAGGTTACACCGGCCGTGGTCAGTGGTACCACGGCCGGTGTAACCTGGTACACCGTACCTATACCATGATCGTGTTAATTCCCGTTTTCTTAATTATACACTCACATAATGTTTTTACCTGATTATTTTCAGGCAAAAACCACTATGACTTTAAAAAAAATATTCTAAATAAATACTCTCGACAAGTTTATTTCTGAAACAAATAAAAAATAATGTATTTTCAACTATAAAATACACCTCTTAACATACCCTTTTCTTGTTTGACTATTTCCTTGTATTGACAAAATTCTAAATTGCAACATTTCTCTCTGTTTTTTTCTATGCATACCGTACCGGCCACATATTATAATAATTATCAGATGGTGAGTTCATTAGCATGGGGAGTGATGACAGCTACTATATAGGTATTAGATGTAGTACTAGCAATTACTATGATGTATACTATACTAGAATGGCATTAAAGAACAAAAAATTGGTGCCGCAATAACTTTCGACCAATTTTACAACGAGGCGCTATTTTCTGTGGTTATCATGAAAAAAGTTATGCTAGACATGTAGAAATAGATTTCAAAACTCTATGACTAAAAAGTAAATTAATTTTATTGTATCTTCTAATATTTGATATTTAAAAACTAATTTGTTTTGTTTAAAAACTCAGTTCTAAAATAAAGTCCTACGAATAAACGAAAATGATGAATGAACGAAGAAGTTACATCAGGATCTTTAGTTTAAAAAAAGACGGGTTGCACTTCGGGAGTGCCGGCAGAAGTGAAAACTTTTTCTTTCTTTCTTTCTTCGTTATATACAGAGAAAATACCTATAATATAGCGCCAATCATAGAACGTATCACAAATTTTCTGTCAGAAGAAATTAATGAATTACAAAAAGAAAAATACTCACAAAAAGTAATAAATTACAAAAAGAAAAATAATCACAAAAAGTGTCAGAAGCCCAGGTTCGAACCCGGTACTATCTGAAACCATAAGGACTTACACTTGAAGCGCTTACCGCTAAGCTATGTAGCTTCTTAGCGTACCTAACAAAACAAACAATCTGTAGCTAATGTTGTATGACGTCAGTCGTCAGTTACGGTTCAAAGGTCAAGTGATCCTGACGCGAGTTTGACGTTTTACCCATCCAACACCGCTGAAAAAGTTTTCACTTCAAAAACTTCACCGAATGGAGTAAAGTGACGTGGGGAGTTGTTGTGCTGTCAGTGGGAAGACCAAAGGCTATTCCTGCTTTGTTTTCTACACTGACGGCACAGAAACTCTCTGTGTTTACAGGGTCGGCGGCGCGAGTGTGACTCCCCTAGTGTTGCACACGTCTATAGGCCACGGTAACCACTTCCCATCAGATTGATTGTTTGCCACCTCAGTTGTATAAAAAAAAAACTACATTTTGAACCCTATTCTAAAAACACAGATCTCCTTTTTGTAGTATCATCTCTATGTCAGATCCAAAAAGTAGCGCCCAGTTAATGGTTGGTTGAAGGCTACTGCAATATCATTTTTTTGTTCTATCATAGTCTAGCAGTATACGTATAGAAGTGATTATAATACTATTTTCAAATTTGCATCGCAACTATTATCTCTGAGATTTTTTTCTCGACGAGACAAAAAGAGATCGCTTTGTACAATTTACTTTTTGTAAACACGCTTTGTTCATTGACTGCCAGTGAACTTTGAACAGTTTTATTTTAAATATAAGTATTAGCTAAAGTATGTAGTTCTAATGCATGGTTTTATCTATAAACGGCTTTTCTAACATGGCAGGTTTTTTTTTTCAATTTTGTATTAATTCAGTAGGTAGCTGATAAGAGGAACTTGATTAATGAGAGCAAACTGAAAGGCATTTTATGTAACAATAAATACTTTTTAAATATTTCTGCATTGTTTAGTAGGTAACATTTTGTCGTTAATTTTTGTGGTAGTTGCTATTAAAAATATTGATACTCACCAGAATCTACTACAGAATAAAAAGTATCTACAATATAATATATTATAACATGCCATGATCACAGTTTTAATAAAAATGTCGATAGTTCGATTTTCCAACATTCTGTGGCGCAAATTGGCTTACGTTGGCCGAACTTGTATAATCGACAAAAAGCTTTCCAATTAATTTACATTTTCAATCTCAATGGTCCAATAAAACAATTATAAGAGATATAGGTATATTGACTATGTATTTGTTTGAAGTTTTCGACATCTGGCCCTGTTACCGCCATGATAACCTAGGAGTACTGGAGTGCATATATCGATCTACTCTCTTCCCAGTTCTTTGGCTACGCGTAACAGTAGTATACCTCGAACTAAACTTAATGTCGAGTTCGTACGAGTGGGGATTTAGTGCCCCAAACACGAATAAAATCCGAATTCGTAACGTAAACGTATCGAAAGAATGGAGCTTTGTGATTGGTTCACAGTAGGCTGGCGGCCAATCGCATTGCTGCTTTCTTTGGTAACGTGAACGTTACGAATTCGAATATTATTCGTGTTCGGGGCACATGCCACTCGGCGTAACTCGTTCTCTTTTCTCAAAAGCTATTGGCCCGAACTGGCACTTGTATATACTTCCGAGTCGGCATTAAGTTTGGTTCGAGGTATACCGCCACACTACCACTGCTTTCACTGCGAACTCGAACTCGATCTCATTCACGTTCACGATACACGATGCTTGCTGTATCTACTCGCGATTTTCTTAGGCTCGTTTCTAGTTGCTTTTTGCAAACATTATTGGACGAAGAATATCGGAAACTACAAACAATACGTTGTAAATATCTCTGTACCTAATAAACTAGTGCGACTGATCTGCCCCTCTGGACAAGTGATAATTCGTTGGCCGGCGTTTGATGGAATAGAATTACTAATGTATGGGATTTGACATGCGTTAACGACAGTCATAAACGTCAAATCTCATACATTTGTCATTCTATTCCATCAAACGTCGACCAACGAATTGTCACTTGTCGAGAGGCAGATAATTTAAATACCTTTAAATTCGAATTGTCCAATCACTTCAGATAACCATGGAAGACATTCACAAATCAGTGGTGGCTCAGAAAGGGAGCCACTCAGCGGTGTCGAACGGAACCAACGGCAATGTTATCAACGGCTCCATGGTCACTGGCCTGGCCGACATGAGGCTAGGCCTGTTTGGATACACGTTAGAGTCCATCAACATGTTGTTGCTGCCAATGATACAGAATAAGTAAGTATGTTTGTGGTTTGTTCCCGTTTGAGAATGTGTATGGAGGTCCCACTATGATCTTTGGAGGCCAAGATATTTTTACCTGCTAGCTAGTATGTGCTTAGCCAATAACGGACGAGGCGTGGGGTTTTCTTTCGAGTTTAAAAGATAAGATTCGAAGAGAAATCTGACACTATAATTTTAACAATATATATATCTAGCATAAAAAAAGACCAAGGCCTCCCAAGAGCCCTGTATCCAGCAGTGGGCCTCGATAGGTTTAATTGATATATTGGGGGCGTGAGGACTCCACCAATATCTTCAAGGCACAACCCAACCTCACCTACAATCGTTAGGCTGTATACAGAGGTTAAGCGCGGTAGCCGGCACCAATCTACCAGCGCTTATCGACGGTGTTCCATTCTGATAAAAGTTACACAAGGCAAGCAGATTGAAACAGTCAATTTTAATCTTCTTTGTTTCTTTCTCTATATGGCCTCAAAAATCGATAGATCTAATTTAATGCATCTCAGTAAAGTCTCATAACTGTATTGTTTATTCCAGGAAGGAAGCTCTCGGTAGTATGGGTAACGACGCGCCCCTGGCTTGTCTCTCGCAGTTCCAGCCCTTACCTTACGAGTACTTCAAACAGCTGTTCGCACAGGTCACCAACCCCCCGATTGATCCATTCAGGTACAAAACAAAGCTGAATTTTATTATTTGTTCAACTCATTAATGTCAAGAATACCTAGTGAAAAGCATTATGAAAATGAATTTTACCGTGTTGATTCCCGGTGAAGTTAAATAGGCCCACCCTAGCTGTTCCCATAGGTGTCTTACAAAGCGACTAAAGCGCTGGGCTGTTCTCCATTTGACACATGAAAACGTGTCCGCTGACCGTAGTAGGCATGTCCTTTATTTATTACGTGGGACAGAAAATCATAGATTGTGAAATGTGAATGTCAATACACTTATGTCTACTCCTTCGGGGACTAAGGCTGCGTTCAGTCCCCCCAGCACGAAAAACATTCGAATACGTAACGCAAACTTATCGAGAGAACGGAGTATTCTGATTGGTTCCCTGCCTACTGTGAACCAATCGCAATGCTCGATTCTCTTGATACGTTTTCGTTACGAATTCGAATATTTTTTGTGCTGAGGGCACAGGTGACAAGCCCTAAATCAACGCTAGCTAAATTTTGGTTATGTGTTCACATAACGCGTGCTTTCTACGCGCGTTACCGCGACCGTAATGACCACGATTCAGTATTGATGTACGTGTTCAGTGTGAACTTAGAAACAATTTTAGCGGTGATTCTATACCGACACGACAGAAGACGGAGATATTGGGTCCATCCAATGGATGTTTCTCTATTTCATCTAAAAATAATTCCGTATTACGAACGAATTCCGCTTCCATTTCGGACAATTTCCGGACGGACTGATACTGAAGAATACGTCTATCCACGTCTAAAGCGCTCGCTAATCTGAACGGACGTATTATTATAGAAAACCAGTGACCTCAAAGCGTGCGCTGTGTATGACCTGAATAAATCTTATGTAGTTGTAAACGCGTGTTAGCAAAACGCGCGTTAAGCGCTTGTCATCTGTGCCCTGAGCACGCCGAGCACGAATAATATTCGAATTCGTAACGTAAACGTATCAAGAAAACGGAGCAATGCGATTGGCCGCCTGCCTACTGTGAACCAATCGCAATGCTCCATTCTTTCGATACGTTAACATTACGAATTCGAATGTTATTCGTGCTCAAGGCTAAGCCTTACAGGCGTGAGTATATGTATGGGAGCCGATCAGCAAGCGAATACGTGACATTGCGAGGCACAGATAACTTTTACATTTTGTTTGTATGTCTGTCTTCCTGTTTGTTTATTCCGACTAATTTTCAACGTTTTTAGGTTAATTTTGCCGATAATTTCCTAGTATATAATCTATTCCGTCACCAACCCTTATTACTCATATTTTTCGGCAGGGAGAAGATAGTGATGTCTCTGCTATGCCCCATCGGGCCAGCGCCCAACATTCTACAACCCAGTGCCGAGTTTGTACACCGGTTGTTCCTGCCGCAGCCAATCCTGTCGTTACCTGATCTGTATGCACTCAAGCATACCACGCACCGCGGGTGGAAGGTATGATGATTATACTAGTAGACTGATGTCTTAATGTGTCAAAAATGTTTACCCATCCTAAGTATTCCTGCACCCCGATTTTTTTTTTATACTACTTAGGTGGCAGACAAGCACCTGGCCCACCTGTTGGAAAGTGGTTACCGTGGCCTATGGACGTGTGCAACACTAGGGGGGCTGCACTCGTGCTGTCGATCCTGTAAACATAGAGTTTCTGTGCCATCAGTATAGAACACAGCAGGAATAGCCTTTGGTTTTCCCACTGACAGCACAAAAACTCCAAAGAGCTCTGGCTACCCTACTTATCGCCGGGAACACACGGTTATTATGGCCGCGATAATCTGTAGGTCAGAGGTACTACCCCAGTCGGACAGTCAATTGGACGGAAACTGTCATTGACAATCTGTCAAGTATGTTAATGAAAGTCAACTGTTTAATCTTGCCATGTGCTCTACTTACAATATTGACATCTTCCTAATTCGAAGCTATGAGTACAAAACAAAAACCATGCCATGTCTATTAGCTATTTACTTCAACACTAACGTGTTATTTATCATCAGACACGAGTCATCGACTGCACATTCGCGCTGTCGGACGGGCCCATCGGCCTGGAGCCCGCGCTCACGCGCATCTCCTCCGAGGCGCACGACGCGGCCACGCAGGGCTACCAGCTGCTAGTGCTGTCGGACCGCGCCGCCGGCCCTGATAGGGTTCCTGTTAGCTCGCTACTGGCATTAGGTAAGTAACCACACATCATTAGCATATTTTTTATACCACCGAACTATAAATTGAATAATACTCTTCATTGCGTGCAAATGGTCTCACTGCCATGGACGCTCAAGATCGTGCGAAGTGGAGGAGGAAGAGTTGGAAGGCGGACCCCGAGCTCCGAGGGCATCTTGGCCTCGGATGCAATCGGGACAACGTCTAAATGTCGATGATGATGACTCTTCAATTGTACTTTTCTTATTTTTATTTTGAATCTGACCGGTTTTACCTCACTGCATTCTCAAAGGTCATATAGCAATGGTTTTAAACTATTATATTTCTAAAATTATATACTATAGTCCGTTTTTTTAAATCTCAGAAAGTAATTGACTGCAGGTTGTGAAATAATTATACCAGCTTTTAGTTGTTAGCGACGTGCTCGAAACTATCGACAATGTTTGTAGCCTTATTATATTTTAAGAAAAAAGTTAAAGTTATTATAAAAAGTTTTATACAGATATTCATATACAGCCAAAACTGAACCTCAGATGCATGGTTCGAGTCAACAATAGTGACGAGTAACGTGGGACCGAATACACTGATTGGTAAAATGTGAGTGCCATTTCACCTCTGCCTAATCCTCCGGGGACAAAGGCGTGATTATATATGTGTATGTATGAATGTGCAAATTAGTATTTATCCTTTTTATAGGATAACCTACAAAAATCTGTACTAAATTTAATTTATCGACAACTTTCGATATTGGTGGCTACACAGGTAATGTCATTTTATTATGTGAGATAAAAAATTTACTCATTGCTTACGACAATATTTAGAACTGCGATAAAATGATTGTGATGACGTATGCAGGCGCTGTACACCATCACCTGATCGAGACCCGCCAACGCATGAAAGTCGGCATCATCTTGGAGACGGCTGAGGCCAGGGAGGTTCACCATATGTGCGTCCTGCTAGGTAACTCAGTTTTCTTTCTTATTATTATTTACACGGACGCTGAAATTTCGGTTGCTTTTCAGCAGCCAGATTAAAATTAACGTACAGAATGAAACCAATTTTTTATCTTCACAAAATAGTTTTTTTGATATTAGAGAATATACTCAATTTGACCAATCTTTATATTATTTCACTTTTAGACAAATGTATAATTTTCCCGGGTTTGATATATATGCGGGTAAAAGCGTAGAACAACGCTCGTTGAACAAAGCATTATACCGTCACAGCCGCTGAAGAATTTTTATGCTGTCATTGGGTCAGAAACTCTCAGTACCCCTAGCACGAAAAACTATCGTAAACGTATTGATTGAACGAAGCATTGCGATTGGTCGGCTTCACGCACACGTAGGTTCACAGTAGGCAGGCGGCCAATCGCAATGCTCCATTCTGTCAATACGTTTACGATACGATTACGATAGTCCCGAGGAGGGCCAGACCGAGAAGAATGACCCTGGGTCAGCCGGGGTGCGAGGGATATGACGCAAGACAACCCCACCTTCAGCCTATCACAACGACCCACAGACGGCGTGCTGTTTAGTCGGTTCGAGTCCGACATAACCTCCGCCTCCGGCTCTACCATATTCCAACAGGTGTACCGTGTGCTTGTTAGCCACCTAAGTGGTAGAAAATAATACATCATTATCTCTGTTCCAGGTTACGGAGCCGACGCAATATGTCCCTACCTAGCCTTCGAACTCGCGTTCTCTCTCCGTAACGACAACATTATAGACCCGAACCTAACCGATGAAGAAATATACAAGGCCTACCAGACCGCCATCGAAACCGGTTTGGCCAAAGTCATGGCGAAAATGGGTATCAGTACCCTGCAATCGTATAGGAGCGCACAGATATTTGAAGCTGTCGGCTTGAGTGAGGAAGTTATTGATAAATGCTTCAAAGGAACGCAGTCTAGGATTGGTGAGTAGCTTTTTTATTTACTGAACTACCCCGGAATGTATCTTGACCCCAAGTCGCAAGAGAAACGAGGTCCTTCCACTCGCGAGTTGATATAATTTGATGGTGAATTAGCACTCCTTTTCTTTATGTAACACCTCATGCTACCTTCAAAAGACACCTAAGAAACGTGTACTGCGCATAATATATCGAGTACAGATTGTGACGTCAGTGGGGTCAAGATATATGCCTATATCTAAGAAGTGGTGATAGCCTAGTGGTGAGATGTCACGGGGGCACAGAGGGTCCCAATAAGACAACAATGGTTGCTCGTCACCCATCTTAATTTCTTTAAGACTTAGCCCTCGATATAGTTTTCAACCTCTCCAGTTAAACTAGGAGATGCATGAGTTTGAAGAGAGTTCATGTCAGTAGGTCGGGAATCGATCCCATGACTTCCAGACTGCAAATCCGGCACCCTAACCACTAAGTTGACAATGTAATGAAAATATGTTTGTATTTCAGGTGGAGTGAACTTTGAAATACTTTCCAAGGAAATATTCGACAGACATGCATTGACTTTTGGAGAAGTTAAAGATGCATTGGTGTTAAGGTACTGTATCACCTCATAGTATTAATATTCTGTACATATTTTAATGTCATTATGAAGTACAATTACTAATTTTAACTAGCACAATTATCAATTAAACATACGTAACATAATAAATTAAAAATCATTTCTTATTCATAATCATCACTTTAATCCCAATCGCATCCTCAATCGTGTTTTGGCTGAACTTCGACATTTTATGTGCAGCAACTGCCATCTGTCCCCCATAACCCATTGTCGATTTCATCATTTGTATTTCTAGCTATTTCTAACAACATTTTAATGTGTTTCCAGGAACCCAGGTAACTACCACTGGCGTGCAGGCGGAGAGAAACACATTAACGACCCTATGTCTATCGCGAACTTGCAAGAGGCGGCACTGAACAAGAGTAGCTCTGCGTATGATAAATACAGGTACTGTTTTACCGGCTTCCATCTTTTCTTGTCGTTTTATGAACCGTTTTCCTATTCAAGTCAACAAAAGCCTAATTAAGAGAAAGTGCAAGAGAACCCAAGTACTTCGATTCGTATTATTTGTGATCGTGTATCGTCTTCCGAACTTTATCGCCAAATGTCGCCCAAAGACGTATGTATGAAAGGACGTGTATAGGTTGCTCAAGTGGTCAGAGTATTCCCCCCACCAGGGATTGATCGAGGATTTAAGACCCATCCTGGATATCGATTTTCGCTGATCTAAATCTGTGAATAATGATTTCAAAAAAAGTCTGTACTATTGCTTAACCTTGCAATGTGTTAATCTACTCTGTTACTACTTAGCAACGATCAATTTTTTTATGCCTCATAGGTGGCAGACAAGCGCACGGCCCACCTGATGGAAAGTGGTTACCGTGGCCTATGGATGTGTGCAACACCAGGGGCATCACACTCGTGCTGCCGACTGTGTAGAAACCTTCTAATGTGGTTGAAGAACCCCATATTGTAGTCGCTCCTGTGCTTATATTCTATGATCATACAGATATACATACATACCCTCAAGCCTGTAAATCTCCGACGGGGTGGATAGAGTTGTATTCACAGCCACATTTCGCCAACTACGATTTTCGATCCTCCATAATAGGGAGCGAGCCTATCGCCATAAAGCGGGCAACTTAATCTGTATGTTCACTGTCGGATGGAGAAGAGCTCTATCCCTTAGGCTAAGTTCAGATGAACGCGCGAAGACTCGCGCTGCCGCGCGATTCACCTGTTCAGATGGCGGCGACTTGCGCGCTACAGTCTAGCGTGAACATTCAGTGAGAACCACGTCCAGTGGAGGAGGCAATTTGCTTGTGGGTTTTATACCGCAAACTGTGACGTCGTCGTCGAAAGCAAAGACCACGCGTCAGCGCGCGGGTCATCATCTTGCGGGCACGCGCGGTGACGCGCGGTCATGTACACAACAACATTGGTTTGTTACAATCTTAAACCGCGCGCCGAGCCAACCGCGCGTCGTCGCGCGTTCATCTTGAACGTAGCCTTAGTCAGCCTTGTACGACACCCACAGGAAGAGATAGGATGGTGGCCCTATTCTACGAACTAACCAACACGACAGTCACCGGGAACCAATCTGTGTACGTTAATGTAAAAGCTTACGTCTCATTGTCGTCAACAGGGAGAGCGCCTTAGAGTCTGTCCGCGCTTGTACGCTCCGTGGTCAGCTAGAACTGGTGAAATTGGACGAGCCGTTGCCGCTTAGTGATGTGGAGCCAGCAGCTGAAATCGTCAAGCGGTTCGCTACCGGTAACTATACACCATTTTGTACATACCTACTTACATTATATGCACGGATAAGCAAGAAGTGGCCAGCCCCTCTAGACAAGTGGCAATGCGTTGGGTGGCGTTTGATGGAATAGAATGACGAATGTATGGGATTTGACACATTTGACATGCGTTAACGCATGTCATAAACGTCAAATCCCCTATATACGGTGTCAAACTGTCTAAACCGCGCGTCGTCTGTGGGTCGCAGTGCAAAGGTGGAGTAGCTAATACATATCTCTCGCACCCTGGCCGACCCAGGGCAATCTCTCTCGGTCTGGCTGGTCTCCAACTTGTCCCCGGTACCTTCGGAACCCAAGTCAAACTTACTTAAAAACTGTCTTCTATTATTTCCCAAACGCTCTATTTCAAAATATATTTTGTATAATTCCAGGTGCAATGTCTTTCGGCTCCATATCTCTGGAAGCGCACACAACCCTGGCCATTGCGATGAACCGTATTGGCGGCAAATCTAACACTGGTGAAGGTGGAGAAAATGCTGATAGGTATCTTAACCAGGTAAGAGTTCTTTACTAAACACCCCACAAGTATAGGCAGAGGAGTATAAACATACATATTTTACCACACATTTTCGTTCCCCGTAATACAGGGCACCTTTTATATATTCATTTCCACCAGTTGACAAGTTACCAAAATGTTAAGAAGCAGTGTAAATAATAAAATAACACAAAATAATTTGCATTCCTAAGGAGCCATCCGTTAAACACGTGAGGTTTGAAGGGGGGAAGGGAGGAGGAGGGGGTTTGACAAAAATCACGAAATATCACAAGCGGGCAGGGGGGTTGTAGTAAGGTATCGTGTATTTAGTTTTTCGAGATTTCTAAACCGAATAGTCTAGTCTTGTATGTCTAGATATGTTTAATCACGTCCTTGATTTAAGAATAAATTAAGTTTATACTTTAAAAGATAATATTCTAAAAAATTTAAGAATCTTTGTAGGTACTAAAAATACACATGATGTTGGGGAGGGGGGAGGGAGTAGTCTTAAACCTCACCACGTATCACCAAGGGGGAGGAGGAGATAAAAAAGATCACGTGATTAATAGACGGCCCCTAAGGTATGGGGTACCTTGAAATATTTACCTAGCCGTCAGGTGAGGCGAAGCCATATTGGCGTACATATCTATAAAAAATGCTTTGTTATCCATTAAAAATAGTTTCATTCCAATAGGGAAACCGGATACAGTACTCTTAGCACTTTTGACCTATATACGTAAGTTACTTTTGTCGCTAACTGTGTATCACTGGTCTAGTATACCTATTTGTCCCGGAAAAACATACTTCTTTAACTTAAAATACCCTATTCGCACAGGCAAATGTCTCTACACTTTAAATATATTCCAGGACCCCGAATTCAACAAGCGCTCTGCGATCAAGCAAGTCGCATCAGGACGCTTCGGCGTCACAGCATCGTACCTGGCGCACGCAGACGACTTACAGATCAAGATGGCGCAGGGTGCCAAGCCTGGCGAAGGTGGCGAACTGCCCGGTACGTGTTCAGCTATATAGGAACACCTAGGGCTATCTAGGAAAGATGATTTGAAGTACTTCGTATCTCTGCATCGCGCTTTATAAGTTTTCACATTGAGCCCACTCTTCACAGCCTGCCAGGTGCGACATAGCGTGATCAGATAGCCCTTCTTTTGTGTTGGAGTGTTCTTCCACAAGGGTATATAACCTACGTGTCTATACATATTTTAAATGTAAAAAAATAGCTATCGCCCTCGGCTCCGCCTGAGCGTCCTATACGGAAATCAGATTCCAGAACCCATGGAAACCTATTCCCAGGATAAAAGTCTCCTATATATTTGTATACTCTACCAATATTACATAGGAATAAATTATGCTATTTTTAATAAACGTTAACAATTACTTTTTCCACTATTTGACTTACGTGTATTAGGTAAAATTTGTTGCAAGTTGTTTTGCAGTGGAGAAGATCTCCTGCTCCTCCTGTACTAGTTAAAAACTGAATCACAGGATAAAAATGCAAGCTTTCCCAGCCATAAAAGTACTGGCTCAGTATTTCACAAGCCGGTGTTACAGGGAATAGCCGGTTAATTGAACTTTTAAATCCTTCCTCCAGGCTACAAAGTAACAGAAGACATCGCAAAGACTCGTTGTTCAGTCCCCGGCGTCGGCTTAATCTCTCCGCCTCCACATCACGACATCTACTCGATAGAGGACTTGGCAGAGCTTATCTACGATTTGAAGTGTGCGAACCCTAAAGCTCGGATATCTGTGAAACTGGTGTCGGAAGTTGGTGTTGGGGTTGTAGCGTCTGGTGTGGCCAAGGTGAGGATTTTTTACACACATTCATTCATATACTCACGCCTGTAAATCCCCGAGCTTATTGCCGTCAAGCCGACACTAATGGGCTGTATGTTTACAGTCGGATCTAGAATAGTCCTATCCCTCGATCGCCGTCTACGACACTGACCGGAAGATATGGGGTAGCGAGGGGTGGGACCACACGGCCCACCCGATAGGAAGTAGATACCGCGGCCTATGGACTAGTACAACACCAGAGGCGTCACGCTCGTGCTGCTGATCCTATAAAACCCTTTGTTTTGCGTTTTTGTCAACTGTATTTTTTTGAAAATGTTGTCAATTGTTCAGGTCCCAAGTAGAGGCGAGCATAAAGCCGTCGACCGGGAGCTTTAGGATCAGAAATGAATTGAAGAGTTGGTTGATAGCAAAATGAATAAAGAGAAATTTTAAATCATTTAGTCTATTTAAACTGATTAAGATAGGAAAAATTTAATCGGTTCAGGCGGGACTCTAACCCGCGATCTTTCACTTGTAGGGAGAATGTTCTGACCACTGAACCACCGAACCTTGCCTGACACCATCCAAATTAAAACCAGCCATATTCAGACACTGGCTTAAATTTGCCTATCTCAATCGAAACGAGAATATCTCGCTGTCATCAACTAGGCAGTCCGGGTACTTATGACTTTTATTGCTTTTATTACACCACAATTTATTTAACTAATCTCTGCGTTTCATACTCCCGCCTCATCCCCGAACTATAACACAGTTCTGGTTCTAACCAGCTTGTCTAGCAATGTACATAGAAGTGTATATAACTCATCAGATAAATAGACTTTGAACTATTACGGATAGTGTTGAACGAACTGAAAAGAGGATCGATCTATATATTTTTACTAGACCTTTTTCACCATTAACCGCCAATACTTCAGTTTATTGAACATAGCGCTTGCCTTGTCAATAGCGCCCGAATATCAGATACTCAATACATGGTAAACATCATCTCTAATAGTAACTGTTGGTCTGTTTGTATTTCAGGGTAAAGCCGAACACATAGTGATCTCTGGCCACGACGGCGGTACCGGGGCCAGTTCATGGACTGGCATCAAGAGCGCTGGCCTGCCGTGGGAGTTAGGTGTGGCTGAGACACACCAGGTGCTCGTACTCAACGATCTGCGATCCAGGTGATTCAGATAAAATACTGTATTATGCTTTTCTTTTCCACACCAAAAAGACTTGGATATTGAGTGTATCTGAGGTCTCAGCCAACCTTATTTGTAAGTTGATAAACTTGGTCAAAAAGGATTCTCTCGGAGTTGGTTTCATGCGTTCCTATAAAAGTGATCCAATAATACCTTTTTGTTACTGTGTTTGTAAGCATCTATCACATCAGCATAGGCTAAGTTTAGAGGAGGGGAAGAGGTAAGCAGATCTTGGGCTTCTATGTGAAGGCTTGGAATGCGAACGAATGAAGATCTTCTGAGTCCATCCATCAGGTCTAGATAACGTTTTATAAAATGTCGACAGCTGCCGTGGCGTAGCGGTAGTGAACGCGGTCGCTACGCAGGAGGCGTGGATTTAATTTCCGCTTAATGCAAATATTTGTATTGATCTGGTCGTGCCTTCGGGCCCAGTTGTCATACGAACATCAATAGCAACCGTTACGGGTAATTGGAGACCTCAAAAATCCAACAACTGGTAGCCAAAAAGAAATCCGGGCCCCAGACTTCAAGCTGAAAGCTTCAGATGCGACTGAGATAGCGCTAGAATGAACAAGAGTGTTATGTAGAATGTCGAAAAATATTTATTTACTTATTATTAATATGGGTTCTATATCCTTTACTTGACAGAGTGGTGGTACAAGCCGACGGCCAGATCAGGACCGGTTTCGACGTCATGGTGGCGGCCTTGCTCGGCGCTGACGAGTTTGGTTTCAGTACAGCACCTCTTATTGCTTTAGGTAAGTAAATCCCTGTAATAATAATCTACCAAGTTCCCAAGACTGTTCATCAACGAATTGCTCTGAATATGATACTAAAAGGTTGCACCCTTATCGAATTAGATCACTTATTCGGATTGATCAATAGTTTCGTAACTTACTAATATCACCCGATATATTTAAATTACTTTTGTTTTACACCAGTTTTACTTTCTTCATTAACCTATTGCAATTCATCGTTCAACTCACGTTAAGATTGCGATTAAAACTCATTGTCAAGCATAATAATGTCCCAGATATACCGGATTACATACGTCTCGCACAGTTTTTAAAAACGGACATATCACAATATACAACAGCGCGAGTGCAATGCCCCTGGTGTTGCGCACGTCCATAGGCCATGATAACCACTTTCCAACAGGTGGGCCGTGTGCTTGTCTGACACTAAATATCATAAAAAACTAGAACGATCTATCATCACTGTATTAAGCTTAAATCTAATACTTACCTTATAAAATGTGTCTGTGCCCTCCAGGTTGCACAATGATGCGCAAGTGTCACCTGAACACGTGCCCTGTAGGCATCGCCACTCAGGACCCCGTACTGCGCAAGAAGTTTGCCGGCAAGCCTGAACATGTCATCAACTATCTGTTCATGTTGGCTGAAGAGGTAATTGGTTATTTTTTTGTAATATACGCAGTCTATATCATTGCCCAGACTATATCATTGTGAGAGAATAAAAACTCGAAATAAAACACTGCACGGCCGTCTGGACAACGTGAAAACCGGCCAAAGCCAAACTTTGGAAGTGGCCTGTATCCAGCAGTATACTGTGATAGACTAATTGATATTTTTGAAGTGAAAACTTCTTAAGCGGCGTTGGATGGGTAAAAAGTGTTAAACTCGCGTCAGGATCACGTGACCTTTGACCCGTAACTGACGACTTTGTAGGACGACATGACGCCATACAACATTCCTAGCTACAGAGTGTTTATTTTGCTAGGTACGCTAAGAAGCTTCGTTTCTTGTTAGCGTTTCAGATAGTACCGGGTTCGAACGTGAATCACAAAAAGTGTCAGAAGCCTAGGCTTCTGACACTTATTGTGTTTTTTTTTTTTGTAATTTATTAAAATAAGCAGAAAATTAGTGATAGGTTCTATGATTGCCGCTATATTGTAGGTATGGTATGGTATGGTATGTTCCTTTTATCTTTTTCTATGTATATAACGAATAAAGAAAAAGTTTTCACTTCTGCCGGCACTCCCGCAGTTCAACCCGTCTTTGTTTTTTAATAATTTTATAATGAAACGGCTATAACATAGGTCATTGACATTGTGTATACATACGACTCTTGTCAACATCGTTGCGCGTCATGTTGCGTAATGAAGTTGTACAAAGTTGCAGAAGAAGGACGCGTAACAACGGGGAATACTTGCCTGTCCGCGCACGTTAAAACGTCAAGCAATGAATAAACTGCGCAATATGTAGCGCGTGAGATGTTGTTATGTGCAATATTGATAGATGAGCAACACGTATTATGCAATATTACTTGGATTCCAACACGAGTTGCGCACCGTGGCTTGACGAGCAACACGTGTTGCGTCCTAAATGTAGCTTGTAGCACACGAGGCTTTATAGATATTTTGAGTTTACTTGACTTACATTAGTTATATTTCCGTCGTCTCAGGTCCGCGAGCACATGGCGTCCGTAGGCGTCCGTCGTTTCCAAGAGCTGATCGGTCGCACCGACCTGCTAAAAGTGCGTGAAAATAATACAAACCCGAAGGCGCGCCTGCTGAACCTCAGCCTTATACTCAAAAACGCGCTTCACATGCGTCCTGGAGTTAACATCGTGGGAGGATCTAAGTCTCAGGTCAGTACAGTATAAAGACAGCCTCAATAGTCCATTAACACATTCAAGTTTTCAAACACTGGAACCAAATTTGAATCTTATGCCTTTGAGTAAAATGTTCATATTCATTTGAATGCAAAGCAGAGGCAGCGAGGCGCTGCGAATTCGCACAAACCGTTAGCTGCTCTTTCAGTGAGAATATACCCTTAAAGTCGACTAAAGTTTTAATCCATGTATAGGCGTGAAGACTTCAGGCGAGTTTAAGGGGTAATTAAAACTAGCTATCACTGCTATCACCATACTTACTTTTAGGTTGCATGGTGATAGCACCTAAGCCTGTTCCGAAAGCAATAAAAAAAACAAATAAAAATGTATATTTTTTTATTTTATTTCATGTTTAAATTTCAGTATGAGAGTAAATAAAATAGTTTTAAGTTTTTTTGTCACAATGGGTATTAATAATAATATGTATTATGTACAATACACGTGTGTATTGTTGATTACCGCTCTCGGCTCTCTTAAGACCTTCAACTAACGGCTCGAGTCTCAATAGCGCTTCTGAGGTAATCACCAACTTTACACACTTGTACCATAATGTAGTATTATAACACCGATTTGTAACCAAAAACATTCATTCCAGGACTTCCAACTCGAGAAGCGTCTGGACAATCAGCTGATTGAGCAATGCGCGGGCATTATCGACGGCTCTCAGAAGCACGTCGATATTACGATGAAGATTACTAATGAGGATCGTGCCTTCACTTCTACCCTCTCCTATCATATTGCCATGTAAGTCTTTTTTATATTTGATCCGTCAATTGATTGCATCCTGCTAGATTGTAAAGATCTGAGGTTGCAGTCCAAAAGATACGGACCACCATTTTAGATGTTGTTGAAGACGGTTTGAAGAGCCCGTGTCTTTAAGAACAGCGAAACATGTAGGTAGAGTATTCCAGCGTCATCATTTAAGAGTTGTATCCGATTGCTTCTAAGGCTATGATCTTGGAACGCGGGGTCTAGACACTCCTTATCTACCTTTTAGTTAATACTGCTGTTACGGGAGCGAATGTCCTTTACATTGGCTATGTTTGGTTGCGATAATCGCCTACCACGCGGGCGAAGCCGCTGGCAAAAGCTAGTATATATATATATATTAAGTAGCAGAGGTTGGATTCGCCCTCTCTCGGCTTATGTATGATCTCAAACTGAGACTGGCTTTGTTAGCACAGGTGAAATAGATCCTTCTACTCCGGACTTATACAGGCGTAGTTTTCGACTACCATAGTTTGATTTTAAACTTGTGTTACCAGGAAATACGGTGACGAAGGCCTGCCAGACGGTACTACAGTGGACATATCACTGACGGGGTCAGCTGGACAAAGCTTCTGCGCGTTCTTGTCCAAGGGCATCACTGTCACGTTGGAGGGCGATTCGAATGACTATGTCGGTAAGGACCTTAACTTACCTATTTACCATTATTTTTTTCTTCAATTATACAGTAGAATATAACGCAAGAGTAAGCGCACGCGTAAGCTGTGGAACAATATCCCTTCTGTAGTTTTTTCAAGCGACTAAAATATAAGGTCTTTCAAAAAGGGCATTAGAAGTGACGACCCTGGTGTTGCACACGTCTATAGAACAGCGTTTCAAATCAAGTGTACCGTGTGCTCGTCTGCCATCTAAGTGGTATAAAAAACGTCAAATTCATATTGAATAACAATTTCTCTTCCACAGTTTATTTTTATTTTTAACCTGACTGCTTTCACCTCACGGTAATCTCAAAAGTTCAAACGTCAAATTATGTCGTCATTTTCTAGTTCACAAATTTAAAAGCCACTGAAATAGGTTATCTCGGTATCCTTAAGTCTTAAAACATTCAAATTGCTAAATAACATAAAGCGCAGGCCTATAATGACAATTCGG
This sequence comes from Eilema caniola, assembly GCA_949126895.1. Classification (NCBI taxonomy): domain Eukaryota; kingdom Metazoa; phylum Arthropoda; class Insecta; order Lepidoptera; family Erebidae; genus Eilema; species Eilema caniola. Next base: position 24,623,168 of record OX421467.1, read on the forward strand.
GCTAACCATCGCCTTAATTGAAGCAATCCCATAGTGGCGACGAGTCCTATATCCGCGCCATTATCTTTTAGGGGAGAGCTAATTTGATGCTTATGTGTTGACCTTTGATATATCCACCTTACTGTTAGCTGTGGTAGTGATGAAACCCAAGGGCTTATCAGCACATGAGAAAGGTGAGTATCTCCGGCAGGATTTTAAACAACCAAAAAGTGTCTTATCAGCTGAATTTCATGATATTTAGTTTCACTTCTTTGGATATTCTTCATGACTGTATACCTTTTAATATTCTATATTATGTTGATTGATTACAGGCAAGGGTCTGTCAGGAGGCAAGATCATCATCTACCCACCCAAGTCCTCACCGTTCGAATCTCACTTGAACGTCATTGTGGGCAACGTGTGCTTGTATGGAGCTACCTCTGGACGGGCCTACTTCAGGTTTGGAACTTGTTTAACATAATAGTATCACTCAGACCAAAAGAACAACATTGACGGAACTTATAGAACTATACTTGTGGCACGCTATGATGGCCGTTTTAACATATTATCTAAGTTACGAAATTGACCGAGTAAGTCATCAGTATCATCAGTCATCTGTAGTTGAGTTGATAAGGTAGTAGATAAGGTGGTACTTAATGGCCGTGTGAAAAAGAGAGAGAGTAAGCAAGCTCTGTCAAGTTCTCTTATTTTATCGGCCATCATACGTGCCGGTAGTGTAACGATTGAAGTCTCCTGAAGTAATACTAAAGTAGTACCATCTCACTCGCACTATATGTGTGTCCGCACGAGTGCGAGCGAAATGGTGCTATGAACTTTAATATTATTTTAGGCGGCTTCACTCCCTACTTCTAAATGTACGTTCTGTCTGTTATTCTTTTAGTTTGAAGAGTATTAAACTCAATTCTAATTTATTAATAAATATAGCTACTTATATAGTCGTGAGGGTTACTGATTTCACAGGTTATTGACGGTAATCTTACGCATTTAATAAGTGTCCACGTGTCATAGGTCTGTCATAGCGAAAATGAGAGTCTCGGATGTGATCGGGACTACGCTAAAATGATAATGATGAGACGGCAATGGGACGGGTTCCTCGGATGGGTCTAATAATCGCCCTGCAGTGGCAACTAGAAATTTTATTCCTGATTGTTATCTAGTGGGGCATTCTTTTCAACATCCCATGACCATTCCTGCCTCAGGGCGCACTAAACGAATCACGGGTAGTGTCCATTGCGCCTTGCTTGATAGCTTTCTCCGTGGGCACTGTTCTTGACCACCTCTTTATAGGTGATCCATCCCCAGCTGTCTCTAGCGGGGGTAATTGCGAATATTTATCTTAGACTTATCGCAATCGAGTGTTTCGTAACTGAATGTCTTCGGTCGTAACTCGTCCGTGATTGCGGCGGTAAGACCCATCATGAGGGAGTGGCTAGAGAGGCAACACGGTGACCTCATGTACCGTCAGACGCAGGTCATTACCGGACACGGTAACTTCGGGCGGTACCTGCATCTGATGGGCATAGAGCCAACGCCCGAGTGCCATCACTGCGACGCGAGCGTGGACTCGGGGCTGCACACGCTCACCGAGTGTCCGGCGTTTGAAGCGCCGAGGCGGGAGCTTGTGACGGCCCTGGGGGTGAGAGTGCTCACGCTCTCCACCCTGCTCGCGGCGATGGTCCGCTGCGCGGATGCGTGGGCGGCCAGCGCCTCCTGCGAGCAGGTCATGTTCGTGAAGGAGACGAGACAGCAGAGCGGGCGCGGCGCAGCGTGCGAGAAAGACTCGCGGACATCGCTGGCCGCGTTCGAAGGCGGCTCGGGCGTCGGAGGGCGCAAACCGACCTCCGCCCCCCATGAGCGCGGGCCTGAGGGTGACGGGTGGAGCCGCTCATCACCCTAGCTGAAGCAGGCCACGGCGGCGGCGCGCATCGTAGGACGATGCGCGCCTGCCCCATACCGGGGGCGAGTCGGGGACCGCGTGGTCCACCCTCTGGGTCAGCCGGTGTGCGAGGGATATGTCACGAGACAACCTCACCTTCGGCCTAGCACATCGACCCACAGACGGCGTGCGGTTTAGCCGGTTCGAGTCCGACATAACCTCCCCCTTCGGCTCCGAAGGGGGGGGGGGGTATCCGGGGGGGGCACACGTAAAAAAAATCGTAACTCGTTACGCCTTCTAACACGTTAGGTGTTCGGTTCCGGTTGCCATACGAACATCTATCTATGACAGTCCTTACGGATACTTGAAGCCCTAAACATTCTAACAACTGGTCTAATTGTAATGCTTCGATATCGCCATTGGGTTGTGGAGGTAAGATGGCAGTTACTTCACGCAAAAATATCGAAGTTCAGACAAATTCGCAGTTAGACTGGTGAAGCGGACTCCAGACTTCGAGGTGAAAGCTTTGGATGGGACTAGGATTAACGCTAAAATATGTCACGAGGTACACTGAGGCGCCATTTAGAGGTGCGAGTTTCTCGCACATTTCTGTTCGATAATAATCATATGCAACTATCGTTAGCAATAATCGCCCTGCTATTATCGTATCAAAATGTTTACACATAGGCAAGAGGGCCCTTTCGGCACTATACCAGTTCCGAAAGGAGGCGCGGGAGCGGGGATTCGATCCCGAGCCCGAGGACATTCGGGCCGAGAAATCCCGCCTCCACCAGGTCATGGTGGCCGAGTGGGAGCGACGACTTGGGCAACCACGCGCAGGGCACGCCGTGATTGCGGCGGTAAGACCCATCATGGGGGAGTGGCTAGAGAGGCCACACGGGAGCCTCTCGTACCGTCAGACGCAGATGATAACCGGGCACGGTTACTTCGGGCGGTATCTGCATCTGATGGGTATTGAGCCAACACCCGAGTGCCATCACTGCGATGCGAGCGTGGACTCGGGGCTGCACACGCTCACCGAGTGTCCGGCGTTTGAGACGCCGAGGCGGGAGCTTGTGCAGGGCCTGGGGGTGAGAGTGCTCACGCTCTCCACCCTGCTCGCGGCGATGGCCCGCTGCGCGGATGCGTGGGCGGCCAGCGCCTCTTTCTGCGAGCAGGTCATGCTCGCGAAGGAGACAGCAGAGCGGGCGCGGCGCGGTGAGCGAGAAAGACTCGCTGACATCGCTGCTCGCGCCCGAAGGCGGCTCGGGCGTCGGAGGGCGCTGACAGACCTCCGCCCCCCATGAGCGCGGGCCTGAGGGTGACGGGTGGAGCCGCCCGTCACCCTAGCAGAAGCAGGCCACGGCGGCGGCGCGCATCGTAGGGCGATGCGCGCCTCCCCACACCGGGGTTGAGTCGGGGATCGCGTGGTCCCCCACCTCCCGAGGAGGGCCAGACCGAAAGGGATGGCCCTGGGTCAGCCGGGGTGCGAGGGATATGTCGCAAGACAACCTCACCTTCGGCCTAGCACCACGACCCACAGACGGCGTGCGGTTTAGTCGGTTCGAGTCCGACATAACCTACCCCTCCGGCTCCGGAGGGGCGGGTATCCGTGGGGATTTCCCGCACGTAAAAAAAAAAAAAAAAAACCACTCAATTCTTCACAAGTGGTATCTAACCTTATGCTGCAAACTGCACCTGTTTCAACGGACACTGTCAATATTCGATTGTGAGGCAGTTCTCGTAAGGCGTGGACGAGCGAGCAGCAATCGTTTCTGCGAACGTTTAGACGAAGCAACTTTTATCTCTCCTTTCGACAATCGTATCTTGCGGGCGATAAACTGTCCTCGTCTACACGAGCCTTAATGTATTCACGTATGTTTTTTCCATAGGGGTATAGCGTCGGAGCGCTTCTGCGTGCGCAACAGCGGCTGCGTGGCCGTGGTGGAGGGCGTGGGCGACCACGGCTGCGAGTACATGACGGCCGGCACCGCGCTCGTGCTAGGGCTCACCGGACGGAACTTCGCCGCCGGCATGAGCGGTAAGCAAGGGGGGGACACTGGCACCTACGCACTCACAGACGTTCACTTACAGACAATTACTGCCACCTACTCACTTAACGACACTCACTTACTGGCATCTACTCAGTTTCAGACATTCACTCACTCACTGGTACCGTCGCACTCACAGACGTTCACTTACCGACATTCATAGACACCTATTCACTTGCAGACGTTCACCTACCCACACTCCCTCACTGGCACCTACTCGTACACACACATTCACTTACTGGCACCCACTCACTCGCAGACGTTCAATTACAGGCACTTAATCACTTTCTGGAATCTACTCATTTATCTTCATTTGTTCTTCGACACTCATTAACTACAGTTTCTCACCGACACTCACTCACTAAAACTACTTACACGCACACGAACTTTACTTACTAAATCACTTATTCTTTAATAACTTTAACTACATGCATACATGCGTCTCTTTCCCATTGGGGTAAGCAGAGAGCATCTTTACACTTTTACGATCCTGGCATAATACCTTTCACTTTTTCTACTTATATACCTACATAATTTAAACTAACTTTCTCAATAATTTCCAACATTACAATAAGGGTCTATCTCCGCGCCTCGCCTCTCCTTCACTTTCAAAGACTATGATTATTTCTCCCGTAGATAAGATTTCAAAATGATATGTACTATTTTGCCTCAAAAGCCACTGCCGACCGGTGCCCTTTCACTGGGGATTTACCCTAAGAAACAAAAAAAAAACTTCAACTTCCCTCAATTCTCTCATAACTTCATTCTTAAACATGCCCCATATAAATCGACAGGTGGTCTCGCGTACGTGTACGACATCGACGGCTCATTCTCTGCCAAGTGCAACCACGAGATGGTGGAACTACTGCCGTTGGAACTGAAGGAAGACCTGGATTATGTGCAACAGCTGTTGGAAGAGTTTGTGGCATATACTGGGTAAGTTTTGTATTACTTGTGTATTTAGGTTCTGTGGTTGAGAACTGGTACTAATTAGATTCATTACTGCATACAAACATCAATTACCGATATATTATATATCGCGCTAGCTTAATCAGCCGTTTAATTAATCACCAAGCCTCTTTACTAAACATCACTTATTTAACGGCCTTAATTATATATTCAGCCATTATCAGTGTTACAAATGCCACTAGTAGTACTTCAGTAGATACAGTCAATTGAACATATTATTTATAGACTACCGTATCTGTGAAACCCATCATATAATGATACCCAAACATGAAATAGGTACATAACCTTGTTCCCCAAGGATTACAAAAACACTTTACATTACATAATATTATGTTTATTTATTTCTCTTATCTTTGGATCGTTTGATAGAATTATTTGTTAGTGTTCAGGATTTTTTGGATACTGTGTGTATCGCATTAGTATCATTATAGAATAGTTATTGTCATCATATCAGCCACACACAGTCCACTGCAGAACACAGGCCTCTCCTATAGACTTCCAGAACCCATTTATCAATCAGCAATCTGAAGCAGCCCACATTCAAAACCAATTTTATCAAAAATATTATGATTTTAAAATCTTTTTTTTTTCAGCTCCATAATAGCTCAAGAAATGCTCAAAACATGGCCGGCACCAGCCAAGAAGTTCATCAAAGTGTTCCCCTACGAATATCAACGCGCGCTCAAACAGATGGCTGTCGCTCAACCGACGCCTGCCAAGGTAGAAAACGGAAAGCATGAGAATGGAGTCCTCGATATTGAGGAGACGATTCGTGACGTGGAACTGGATAAGAAGAATTTGGAGAAGATTCTTGATAAGACCAGGTAAGGAATCCTATTTCTTATTTGTGAAGATGTTTAGTACTCATTCGCTCTCAAATGATGAAAATAATTTAGGCTGTTATTTTGGATAATAGGTTGCGGCAACGGAAGAACATTTGCAATGATTTAAAATAGGTTTTGTGAGAGATTTTTTTGATTGGCGTTCTTCAATTTATGAATGAAATTCAACTAACATACACGGTATATATAATTCCGCACTTTGAGGTAGTGCGGTTATATTTCGCAAGTGCGCTTAGCGCCAGAGTTTTACTGTAATAATCGTGCTGTGCAATATCGTAGGTTTAGGCATACGTCCCTAGTTCCTCATCCTCCTTAGACCATACGATCTCGTACAAATATGCCAACTCATAACAAGGCCTCATTCTCTCCAGAGGGTTCATCAAGTACCCGCGCGAGACCTCCATGTACCGCCCCGCGGAGAAGCGCATGCGGGACTGGGACGAGATCTACAACAGCGGCGCCGTGCGGCGCGGCCTGCGCGTGCAGGCGGCGCGCTGCATGGAGTGCGGCGTGCCCTTCTGCCAGTCGGCGCACGGCTGCCCGCTCGGCAACATCATCCCCAAGTGGAACGACCTGGTGTTCCGCGGCGACTGGCGCCAGGCGCTCAGCCAGCTGCTGCAGACCAACAACTTCCCGGGTACGTACGGTCTGCACCACACGTCGTACACCCGACATCATACACCTGATGTAATACACTCGACATCAGACATCTGACATCATACACCTCCTCATACACTCGACCCACATTATGCGCCCGACATCTCAATATGACCCATCTACCGATAATCAATGAATCAATCTGAAACCTCAAGATGGTTGTTTTGGAAAATATCGAATGCTCCAGACGTGGCTCAGTAGCTCAGTGGTCAGAGTATTCTCCCTTTAAGGCGCGGGCATGACAATGATTTCACCTGGAGGCGCGGGCGCAATTCTCCTTCTAAGACAATAACGACATTAAATACACTGCATAAGGTTTATATTGTGTTACTTAAACCGTCATACGTCCCCGCCACGTCTCTTCTGTATAAACCGCGCCTAAGAGACTAGTTGCGGGTTCAAGTCCTTTCTGCACATTCGCTTTTTATAACCTAAAACGGATTGATATTTTGAATTTTTCAATAATATAAGTTGTTACTGTTCCGTTAGAGTTCACGGGGCGCGTGTGCCCGGCGCCGTGCGAGGGCGCGTGCGTGCTGGGCATCTCGGAGCCGCCCGTCACCATCAAGAACATCGAGTGCGCCATCATCGACCACGCCTTCGAGTCCGGCTGGATACTGCCCGAGGTGGGGACTATGTTCGCGTGTACGCGGGCCTGAGTTGAGGCCCTGGCGCGCGCTTATTGTTTTTAATAATCTCGTCCACCGCCATGGCATCCCTTACTATCATTAAAAGACACCTAAGAAACGTATACTGCGCGTATAGAGCACATTTCAGGTCTATGATATATGTATAAGAGTGCGTTTATTTTGTTATTAATCGTATTGTTGAAAACCAGTTATTGTATTATATATGTTTAAGGTTTAGGCTGATGGTTTTGTGCCATGCCCTACTAAATTTAAAAAAAAAATATAAGAGTGCGTTTAGACCAAACGAACATAGAGCTAGAACTAGAATAAGAGCGTTCTTTCTTAATATTTGTTTACAAAGAAAGAACAACGAAAGAATGTTCTGTCACTGTTTACACTAAAAGAATTTGACGTAGAACGGATAGAATGAGTTATTCGTCTAGACGCACTCTAGTAAAACGTTTTCTGTCAGATGGTCACGGATAGGTGGGTGGGTTAGTCAAACAAAGCTATATTATGGTTTCTAGTTCCGTTCTTGTATTAACATTTCAAAATGAAATTAGCAAATAAATATGTAAAAGTAATTTGTGATCAGTGTGCTTATAACTTGATAATGAAGGCTCTATTATAACAAATTAACTTAAGTAACTATGTTTTATTGCATACATACACACTTATACATACATACTTTTACAATTCTAAATTTCCTATTAGAAAAACCACTTTTTATCGGATTCTGTCGCGATTTATTTGAAATTATTAAATATATCACACATAACCTCTTTTCTTTTTCAAATCTACTTATTCTGTTTTTCATCGTATTACAAAATTCAGATGTAGAAAGTTTTATTTTATTTTATAATATCTTTTTACAGATACCAACTTACAGGAATGGAAAGACAGTCGCGGTAGTTGGCTCTGGGCCTGCGGGCTTGGCAGCTGCGCACCAACTAAATAAGGTAAAGAATAAATCTTATTGTATTTGAAAATAATGAACATACGAAAATGATGAATGAAGCTGGGGGCTACCATAAATCACTTGCAGCTTTGGCAACTGAACGCGAACGGGAGACGTAGCATTCATCCACATAAAACCATGAAGTCACTTCGGTATTCCCACAGACATACGGTTTAAATGGTTGAAACTGACGGTTACCGAAGTGTCACAAACCAGTGCCCCGACTATGAATAATATTCGAATTCGTAACGTAAACGTATCCAGCGAACGGAGCTTTGCGATTGGCTAGCTTGGATACTGTGAACCAATCGCAATGTTCCATTCTTTCGATACATTTACGTTTCGAATTCGAATGTTATTCGTGCTCGGGGCACATATTCGATTTTGGGGTACATATGGAACCGATTGCCGAAAGTTTAATTTGCAACGATGTTTCATACTAAGCTTACTGGTGTTGAGTTCATAATAAACGAGAAAGTTTTAAACATTTATAATTTAAAACTGGGTTCCCGATGGATACGACCACCTTATCTCTTCCAGAGGCTGTCATACAATTGATAGGGAAGGGTCGACTAAGGGATCGGGCTCTCTATCCGACAATTATATATATCCATAACAAAATACCAGCTTAATGTCAATAGGCACCTATTGCGTGGGATCAAAAATACAGTTGCGTAATGGAGGTGTTAAAACACCTCTACCCATCCCTTCGAGGGTTTTACATGCATGAATATAAAATGACACTATTTGTGTTTCACAGGTGGGGTACACAGTAACAGTATTCGAACGCAACGACCGTCCGGGTGGTCTCCTACAGTACGGCATCCCGACTATGAAGCTTAGCAAGGAGGTGGTAGGCAGACGCATCAAGCTCATGACGCAGGAGGGAATATCCTTCAAGTGTAACGTCGATGTGGGAAAGGATATCTCTGCTAGTGACCTGGCTAATGAGTGAGTACTTGTACACATAGTTGTGTGCTTTAACATGATCTTCCTGCTTTGGTGTTCCGAAGCGACATTTATAATATCGGATTCTTCAAAAGCATTAGAAATTTTTTTTTTGTGACGCCCCTGGTTAATACCAGGGGCGTCACAATCGCGCTGTCAACTGGTTCATAGGCCGCGGTATAAATCACTTTGCATCAGGTGTGTGTATATTTGCCAACTAATTTAAATAAAGTGAAATTGCTCGGTAGTATGCAATTCTTTATGGTTTAGAGCCCTAAAAAGTCCTACAACTTTATCTAACTACAGATCTTTCATATCGCCAATGGATTGCGAAGCTCCGATGGCAAGCGCTCCACGGATAAAATCGAAATTCAGCCGTTTCGAAGTTAAAATGAAAGTTGATCTCAATAGAATACAATCGTACGTAATACACTAATTGTATATGGACAAATGGCAGCCCTATCGCTAAAAGGAATTTCTTAAGGCAACCTTTGGCATTTATGGGTAGGAGGTAAAAGGAGGTAGGACACGACGGTATTTCCATCCAGTTGAGCAGTCTGACTGGGGAAGAACCCCATAATATATTGCTGCCATAATAAGCTCGTGTTGTGTTCTCTATGGTGAGTAGGGTACCTAGAACTCACTGGAGAGTTTTTATGCTGTCAGTGGAAAGTCCAAAGGCTTGTCCAGCTTTATCTACTACACTGACGGCACAGAAAATGTCTGTTCTAACAGGGTCGGCAGCGCGAGTGTGACGCCCCTGGTGTTGTACACGTCCATAGGCCACGTTAACCACTTTCTATCAGGTGGGCCGTGTGCACGATTTACATGTTTTTTCATGACTTTTGCAATTCTTCCAGATACAACGCTCTTGTCCTCTGCATGGGTGCCACCTGGCCGCGAGACCTCCCGCTCAAAGGGCGACAACTGAACGGCATTCACTTCGCGATGGAGTTCCTTGAGAACTGGCAGAAGAAACAAATGGGACCCACAGGACACCACCAGACTAAGGACAACCCGGAGCTTAATGCTAAGGATAAAGATGTTTTGATCATTGGAGGTGGAGATACTGGGTAATAATATATTGTTATTTTAATATATAGTATAAAAAGAGAGATAAAGGTATGTGCAAGAATTCCTTCGCTTCTCGATTTAGATTGGTAACGTGCTTAAAAGGCAGGCGGCTTTTCCCCGTTGAATGGCTATGCCACCAATCCTTTGTGCAAAAAAGAGGCCAGCCCCTTGGTCACGCGAAGCGTCGACCGTTATAATAGGTAGATGAGGTATATGGGCCCTTGTAATATTGGTCAGGGCCGAATATTCAACCTTACCTGCGAGCTTGTAACATCTGCTATTAGTAGGACATGACGGTATTCCCGTCCAATTGAGCAATCCGACTGGGGAAGTACCTCCGCCCTACAGAATACCGCGGCCATAATAACCTCGTGTTGTATTTGTGGCGGTGAGTAGGGTAGCCAGAGCTCACTGGAGAGGTTTTCTACTGTCAGTGGGAAGACCAAAGGCTATTCCTGCTTGGTCGGCAGCACGAGTGTGACTCAACTGTTGTTGCACGCATCCATGGGCCGCGGTAGCCGCTTGCCATCAGGTGGGCCGTGTGCTCATCTACCACCTCAGGTGTATAAAAAAACGACGGACGTCTAAACCTTCTTCCGTTACACAACAGGCTTTGCTTTCGACATTGAAGGGTCAGTCGTTAGTTGTTCCCCGAAAAACCAGTCGAACCATATAAAATTGAAATAAGAGGGCCGACCTCAAGCTCCAAAGTGCAAGAGGTGAATGGATGGAGCCAGGATTGGCCCTCAAATTAACAACAATTACAAGACAATGAAGCAATGGCTAATCTTTACTAGTTTCTTACTATTTAAGCGTATTTTTGCAGACTTCATTTTTTATTATCGTCCAATTAGGGTTGGTTGGTTAAGGTATAAATTTATGTACACAGAGTTGTTCCTTAACATTCGTCAGATTCATATAGCCATATACATATTCCTAACGGTTCAAAATATATTTACGCTCTCTATTACATTTCTAAATAAATTATTTTGTCATCAGATGCGACTGCATAGCAACATCTCTACGTCAAGGTGCCAAGTCCATCACAACGTTCGAGATTTTACCTGAGCCGAAACCGACTAGAGGGCAGGACAACCCATGGCCGCAGTGGCCCCGAGTGTTCAGGTACAGTACATAACTATGAACTAACTGTTGCCGGCGGCTCCGCCCACGTAGAGATCTGTGCCCCGAGCACGAACAATATTCGAATTCGTAACGTAAAAGTACCGAGGGATGCATTCCGATCGGCCGCCTGCCTACAGTGAACCAATCGCAATGCTCCGTTCTTTTAATACGTTTACGTTACGAATTCGAATGTTTTGTCGTTCTGGGAGCGCCGATCTCGCTCTCTTCAAATGGTAATTGTTCCTGGAATGAAAAGTAACCTATATGTTATTTCAAACTAGAATCTCGCAAACTTTAGCCACATCCGTTTAGCCGTTTGTGCTGTCATTAAGTAAGAAACATGTAAACATCTTCACGAGTTTTCGCATTTATATTATTAGTAGCAGAGTACTAATAAAACAGTGTCCTCACTTAGAGATTATTGCGCCTTCTCACCCAGAACTCCTCAGTAAATAAAATCATGGGTGTGTCAAATGTGTGTTGATTAAATTCTATATTACGAGACGCGAAATTTGAAAAGTTGTGTTTATATAAGGTTATTGATTAACCACACTAAATATGCTGACCTCCTCACAGGGTTGATTACGGACACGATGAAGTGAAAGTCAAGTTCGGGAACGATCCGAGGAAGTTCTCTACACTTACTAAGGAGTTCTTGGATGATGGTAAGTAAATTTGTTTTTGCAGTGATTTCAAATTGGTGTAGACTAAAAAGGAAAAGCATTTAAGCATTTTTCATGCTAGGTATTCAAATCGATTTAAATAGAAAACTGAATTAAAAAATCAATATTTAAAAATGATTGATTAATCATTCATTCATTTTTAAACATTGAAAAATCATTCAATAATCACTTCAACTCATCGGAACCAATGTTCCGATAGCTTGTAAGAATGTCGGTAGATGCTCCAACGTCGCCTCGAATTTGGATTGATTAGGGCAAGGCCTGGTAGCTTAGTGGTCAAAGTGTTGTCCCTGCAAGGAAAGATCGCGTGTTCAAACCCCGCCTAGACCAATTTTTTTTTTCTATTTAAATCGATTTGAATATCTAAACTTTATGTATGATACTGCAACATGAAAGTAATTCCGATTGTATTCACATGACGTGGGAGTTAAACCCGTGATGAAGAAGTATAAGAATTTTTATTTTATTAAATGTAAACTCTGAAAAATTAACCTCTCACTTCATAATATTCGTATATACCTCTTGGACTTAAGTCACGAGAAAAACGAGGCAGTAACGCTCGCGGATTGTTTTAAAATATCTATACTTCGTGAATTAGAGCTCATCTACGGCCGTATAGTCAGTTTTTTATTTCAGATAGTAAATTGACAACTGCAAATGTCGAATTGAGAAATAATGATACCAGCTTTTAGTGCTTAGTGACGTGCTCGAAACTATCGACAATGTTTGTGGCCTAGATACAAGTGGTTTATCTTTATAATATTTTTAGAAGAAAGTAAAAATTAAAACGTTTTTTAATTTCTTACACTATCCATATAAGCTAACTATAAAATAAACTTCAAAAATCTGTACTAAATTTACTTTATCGACAGCTTTCGATACTGATGGCACGAGACTATTTTTTAATTGCAATATACCAGTAACACAGGTTATGTCATTTTACTATCTGAAATTAATAAACATACTATAGCACCCCATACTCTCCTCTAAAGACACTCAAGAAACGCGTACTACGTGTATAGAGTTGTAGTCGGGGTGATGCCAATAAGGAGTCCAGTTGATGCAAGAAATGGATATATTTATTATTAACAGAATATTGTTATACAATTCACACATTAGGTTCGACATTTGTTTAACAGACTGCTTGCTCGCGTTGTGCCCTCCCATTGGCCGACGCCAGAGTCTCACGAAAATGCGTTCGGATACGCGTTAGTGTGACGGCGAGTATCTCCTCGCTGGCTTGTTGCGAGTGGTTCGGCGAGGAAGTACTCGTTTATCCGCTATAGAGTACATTTAGGGCCTAAGAAATGTCCTGAGGTATACATGTAATAATAATTCACAGTGCTTGTGATTAAGTGTCGACAATATCTTTTGTCCCTAGGTGAAGGCAACGTAGCGGGGGTATCAGCAGTAGAAGTAGAATGGCAGCGAGGCGCGGGCGGCCGCTGGGACATGAAAGAGCTGCCTGGTACTGCTAAAGTGTTCAAGGCAGACCTGGTTCTGCTCGCTATGGGCTTCTTAGGCCCCGAGCGGTACGTCGCTAACCAGCTGGGTGAGTAGTATATCTTCGTTGTTACTGCATGAAAATGATGATTGTAGAATATTGAGCTGCCTAAACCTGCGTTTATTGGTTGAAATTCTGGTCTGTATATCAAAACTAGTGTAGGACGCCCAACGGCCAGGTGGAAGGACGACCTCACCAAGGTCGCCGGAAAGCGCTGGATGCGGGCTGCTTTAGGTCGGTCGTTCTGGAAGTCTATAGGAGAGGCCTATGTTCAGCAGTGGACTGTGTGCGACTGATATGATGATGATGATGATGGTATCAAAACTATAGGGATATTTTAATCCTTCACGAACAGTAAATATACCTACAGCAATTCCATATACCTATATTTATAGTTTCAGAGCGACGTAGAAGTATTATTTCCTACAAAAATAGACGTGCGCCTAGGTGCATTCGATATCATGTATTCAAAAAGAAACTGGGTAGTATCAAATCAAATCATTTATTATTTTGCAGAAAACACTGTTACAATGATGTTGTCAATATAAATTGGTTTCAAGTGTTCCGACCTCAGAATAGGCATGCAAAATTTCTAAGAGTGGGATACAAAATGTGTTATGTCATAGTCAAATAAATACATTATCACTTATAATGGTTATAAATTAAGATGTCAATAAGAAAAAAATGGATGATATTGTAATTACATTTATACTGTAGTAGCATTTATCTGCTAGAAAATTTTCAGCTTATTTGTAAATAAATTTATATTTTGTACTTTTCTTTCTTTAGGCAGTTTATTGATAGCACAGAGGCCATATGAAATACGCTTTTGTGCAATAAAGCTGTATTGGTCTTACGTATGCACAATCGATACATGATCTATCATAATCCAATGTATCGTAGCAAAGCAAAATGTTCCAAAAAACCGAAAAGCTTTCTCTATTTTTGGTCGAAAAAATAATAATTATGTTTTTGTCAATAGATCTGCCACTGGATGCTCGCAGTAACGTGGAAACCGAGAAGTCTAACATTTACAAGACAAGTGTCAACAATGTCTTCGCTGCTGGAGGTAAATATTAACTTTCTTTTGATGAAGTTTAGGTCGAACAAAATGCCATGTGCTGTCATCTGGCCAGTAAATGTGTCAGTCTAAATGCTTCTCATGGCACTGATTGTTCTAAACTTAGATCTGTAATTTCGGATGTATAATACTCGTACTGAATCCGTACCCCCGACCTACAGGAGCGTATCCCCGGCATAAAATTACCCTTCAGGTTCAGACAGGATTCGAACCCGCGACCCTTCTCTTACAGGGAAAATGCTCTGACCACTGAGCTACAAAAGGAATCCTGCTTGAACCGATTTATTTTTTTCTATATGAATGGATTTGAATAGTTAGCATGCTAATCATCATTCTTCTGCTCTTATCCCAAGTTCATTTGGGGTCGGCGCAACATGTGTGTTTCTTTCATTCATCTCTAGTTGCAGCCATCTCAACATTCACTACCTTCTTAACCATATCATCTTTCACACAGTCCATGCACCTCCTTTTAGGTCTTCCTCTCCCCTTGTAGCCATCCACTTCCATAGTTAATGCCTTCCTTACGACATTACTTTAATCCCTACGCATTACATGTCCGAACCCTGGACAGTCAATTTCCTCGTTTTCCTTAATAGTTAGCATGCTGACTGCTTTAAAATTTCATAAATAAGTACCGAATACGCTATTTCAGACTGAATTAATACTAAAACGGACTAAAAACATAATCCCTTTCACAGACTGTCGCCGCGGCCAATCCTTAGTAGTGTGGGCGATAAACGAAGGTCGGCAGGCAGCCAGGGCAGTCGACATATTCCTCTCGGGCACGTCGTCCCTACCGGGCGTCGGAGGCGTCATCTACGATCATTGAACCACCGCACCATCACTTATTAGACAGTAATAATGACGTCATCTATGACGTATGTATTCACCACCGCTCGGCGACTGTGGGCTTGAAGAGCGGTACACCAAGGCCCGTATGCTAGAATGATACTCAATTTTGAATTTATGACTAGATTTGAGGATAGTCTTTTAGATGACAGTTTTAATGTCATTGTGAGAGTCAATTCACAACTGAGTGTTGTTTCGGAATACGGGACTAAGAATGGATTTCACCAGTGATGGAAATAGAGATCAATTACAATTAAACTGTATTATTGCGTTTTACTAAACGTGTTGTAGTAAAACTTAGATGTTTTTAGTTGGTGAAATCCAGTCTTAGTGTTGTAGTTTTATTTTAAGAAGAGAATAGCCAAACCGGGAGATTAAACATGTAATATTGTATATTTTTATTTATTTTTTAAGTTGTTCAGTCATAAAGTAATATAAAAAATATCAGCCTCTCAAGACAAGTGGCAATTTGTTGACCGGCGGTTCATGGAATAGAATGACCATTATATGGGATTTGACGTATGTGACAGTCGTTAACGCGTGTCATATACGTCAAATCCTATTCCATCACAAGCCAGCCAACGAATTGCCACTTGTCTTAAGAGGCATATCAGAAATCAAAGTGAATCGTAAATATATTCAATTTGTTATTAATTTTTCGATGTTATTAGACATTTATTACGTTTTTCCTCTGTCTAGGAAAGGTTCTGGTAGCTCAATTCTAGATAGGGACTGTCGCATGGTCGAGTTCCGTTCTAGAAGATATTCCGTCATATATTTTAATAATAGTTATTCATTCAAACAAGTGCCAGGATAGGACAATAAGTAATGATCTGAGAAGGTGCTTGTTTACTTAAAAAAATTGTGAATTTCGATACCGCAGTCGTCGAAATTTTTGTGTAAACGAAAAAAAAATTACGTTCTGTAGTTTAGAACAACTTGTAGTAACGTAGACGCTTTGATATACCTGGGTTTGGTCAGTATAGATCTTATTAATTGTAGCATAAGATTCAAATTATATCTGGTCGCACATGTGATGTTATTGGAAATGTAATTTTTAGTACGAGTTGTATTACCATTCAAATGAAATTATTATTTTTAATATAGTGAACAGAAATAATGAGTATAATGTTCATGTATAGCCAGCATCATATCGATCTTGATAAACAAAGTACTCAAAATGATCTTAATGCCTTGGTTTTCACCCTTCCTGTTGACTGGTTGGCTTTAAGTGCAGAAGGGCCAAGTTGCAAACTGTCCAGTGGGTGCAAAAGGTCCAGGTTGCAAAAGGTCCAACTTGTTAAATGGTGATTGGTTAACACCCCGACTCGGATAGGTTAGGTTAGAAGGCTTAGGCGGTAGTGAAGCGGAGCGGAGCTCCCGCCTTAGCCTTCGTAGTTATTTTTTTTAAACCACCCACCCGTCGACCCTTTTTCCATCAGGAGAGCCGTGTGCTGCCACCTAAGTTTGAAGAAAATATTGAGTTTTGTGGTGTATTGAGACTGACATTTTGCGACTTGGACATTTTGAGACTTGGACTTTTTGAGACACGGACATTTTGCGAATTTGACATTTTGCATATTGGACCTCCTGCGACTAAACGACTGGTTGTTCTGATATTTGGTACATACCTTTAGTTCGGACAATAATACAATTTAAATCAATAAAACAGTTTGATTTGCTCCAAATACGAGTGTCTTAAAATCATTTTGAGATTTTTTAGTCAATATATTTCTGATGCTGACGTTACATGATTCGTGTTACTCTTCGCCACAGCTTGATTATATATATAGATAATAATAACTAAACGCAGCGACATATCCGAGTTACCGCAGACATTATTAATATTAAATATTATTACTATTATCGTTTCGAGTTATTAATAGTACTTGCTTATATTGAACCTTGCTGGTTGTTATAGCAAGTAGATGCAGTTTTATAGATCACTATACATTATTCGATACGTATTTTTATTTTTTTAAATGTTTAACAAATTCTCGTGCGCTTGGTTTTCTCAAAAAAAATTAAGCAAAATTACTACACAACTTACCCCTAAGGTGTGTAGTAATTTTGCTTAAATTTTGAAATTTGTCTGGGGTGAGCAGGAACAATATTTTTTACCGGACATAGGTCTAACATCGAGTCTGGTCTTGAATGGCACAGTATGGTCCCATTTTACGATGCCACACATCGGCCTGGTGTGACAGGCGAAGCAGTCTGTCACCGAAGCAGAAGCAGGCCCAGTCTTATACGGGACAAGATGGGGGCACCGTGGTCACCCACCCAAGGGGCGAGATGGCCCTGGGTAGGCCGGGGTGTGAGGGATGTGCTATTGGTAATCTCACTCTACCAGAGCTCACTGGAGAGTTTGTGCTGTCAGTGGGAAGATTAAAAGTCTATCCTACTTTGTCTTCTACACTAACAGCACAGGTGCTTACAGGGTCGGCAGCACGAGTATGACTCCCATGATATTGCACGTTTTCATAAGCCACGGTAACCACTTTCCATGGGTTCACCGTGTACTTGTCTGTCACCTAAATGGTATAAAAAAATAAAGTAAATTATCCTTTATATTATTTTTAAGTTGTTGTAAAATACATTTTGACTTAAAAAAAATATCGTGTAGCTCGAGCGCACGGGAGAGCTTTGTGATGTTTTAGATACTAATTTTACTGTAAGGCACGAATAAATTGTTTGATATAATCGTTTTCTGTATAATCACATTCCGTTTTCTAGACTTATTGGTCATTATTGCTTTTTAGAGAGATATTTCAACACTGTATACATATCTCAGGCTTATTCTGTTGTAATCTCATGTTATATTCATTATTCTAATACGAGATTGCGATATGTATATGATAATATACATATTAATTTAGAGAAAGCTGTGTCCGTAAGAATATCGTTTTTAAACAGCTTGTATCTAGGAATCATTTAGTATGAGCGCTTTTATTAGCTTGCTATCTCGTATTGGGATGGTTTGTCTATGAGACATAATGTTGCCATCTATAGAATCTTATCAAGGTTGCTAGAAACACTTTTTTTTTCAGCACATAGTACGAAATGAGTCAAGAGTAAAATTCTAATAAAAACGGACCTCAGTCTAATGAATATTTTGCTACTTAATTGTTACGTAAGAATCAAAACAGCAAATTCATTTTCTAAAATTGATTGGTTTCATTACCAATGTTTATTGTATTTTGTTTATTTAAAAATTTGATATTTTCATATGTTAACTGAATTTATTGCGAAAATTTGTTCTAGCAACCGCAATAGAAAATGATCTTATTAATTGGCAATTCAATGTCATAATTCATCTCTATGAAAAACAAGATAAAGAACGTAACTATTTTAGTTTTATTATATTATATTATAAGCCGCCATACCGATCGTGATCCTGGTATTATTGGGGTCAAGACACATCGCCAGCGATAATGCAAATCCACTTAAATACCATTGCTAAATAAATACTGCGTATCTACATCATAGACATATAATACTGGCTCCGAAAGGTTCTCGTCGGAATTGATTGCACCGTATAAGGATGGCACCTAAGGCCCTGTATGGAATATCTGTATAGAAAAAGAGAAGATGGGACTCCCCGGTTGGAAGTTTATTGGAATATTACCTAGCTAAAAAACTGCCAAAGAGGCAATATCTCAATTGTAAAGTCTCCAGGGTGTTGGTAGCCTTAGGACTCCCAATAATACGACCCTACACCGCTGTAACCTGTCAAGAGCATCTACTTAGTACTATGCAGAACCATCTCAAAGATGAGAGCAGTATTCTATACAAAAGCGAATTCGTTTTGTACAGAAGACGCCGTTGCTGCGGCATAAATACCGTCTCATTTAGTTTGCAAGCTCAGTGGATAAGTTGTCTATTTTCCTGTATATCAGCCTGCTTGATCGCAGGAAATGGCGATATCGCCCGTATAGGTGCTGCCTTGTCTATACGATCGCGGATCGTGGAAAGCGGCCCTAAGGTGATAGGGATACGGCTGAATGCGTAAGGCTGTTGACAAATATGTCTTGACCCCAACATGGATTGTTAGCGATGTGTTTTTAATATTATTGTGTAGATGTAAATTCGTGTAGTCAGTATTCTATGTGATTTTTATATGGCAAAGGATACTATATTATAAGCATACTTTAATTTGTTAAGAAGTGTGAACATAAGAATAATAAATAGTATAGAGGTGATGCATTCAGCCCCTCTGGACAAGTGGCAATTCTTTGGTCGGTGTTTGATGGAATACAATGACGATATGGGATTTGACGTTTGTGACATCCGTTAACGACTGTCATATACGTCAAATCTAAAACATTTGTCATTCTATTCCATCGAACGTCGACCAACGAATTGCCAATTATCTAGAGGGGCTGGGCATTGAATGGCTCTTGGATAAGTGGTAACATGTTAGTTAGCACCTTGCAAGACGAAACAATATTAGCTAGTCTAACGATGGGTGACCATTAAACATTTAGTACATTTGAGAGTACGGTAAACCGCGAGACCTGCCATATGACCTGTGGCATTCATTCGTAATTAGAGCTCTAAATAATAACAAACAAATTGCTATAGAGTCCGTTAAAATTGATTTTTTATATCTTTTTTTTTTTAAACATTTTGAAAATACAGGTGGCCAAAGGTTATTGAATAGAATCGGATATGATAAATATCAACATTCGTGTCACTCTATTCCACAATAACCGGCCATTTAATTGTCACGTGTCTAGTGCGGGCTAATCTTACTATTAAATTTCGATATCGCCATAAGCGGTGCGGGTGCTATTAAAGCGGTATTCAAGGCACGCACAAAGAAAATCGATTGTATATAATTTATTATTCTTTTGTAAAGAATTATTTATACGATAGTACTGTATCAGTTAGAATGTATAATCAAATGGTGTTTTGTTCCTGAGCTACTGTTAAATGAATGAATGAATTATAATGATTGATTTAAATCTAAGTATATGCACATGTAGTGTCCACATATGAAACATCTCAAAATACGTATACATAATAGACTTTTCATAAAAATTTACTTAAATAAAATGAAGATGAATCGATCATGAAATATTTCTAACATAATTATGAGAAACAAGAATCAAGGATTTGCCTCGCTGTTAAATGCAATATAAGATATTTTATACTTAAATAATTATATCATATACAATAAAAATCAAACTAATGAAATGAAACTAAAATGGCAAAAACTGAAATTATAGGTTATTCACGTCGAAAATTTTGAAAAAGAAAATTTATTCTTTACTAAAAGAGATACAATCTCTCTAAACAATATTATCCTCCCTTTTCCAAAAAAAAAAAACATAATTGGTGCCAAACAGTAATAAGTTTGATGTAGTTGACAATTAAATTGGCACTACTTATCAGAATTTGACGCTATGCTCATTTTTTTAAAGTGCCAAATCTTGTAAAATTTTCGACAAGATCTAGCCTCGTGGCACCAGGTTCCATTTTGAATTCATCTGAAAATATGGAATAATTTACATCCATTGCAAAAGTGGCAATACGTTTGTAGAATAGAATAGATTATATCAATGATTGACATATACGTTGACGACTATCATTAACGTCAAAATATGTATCAATCCCATACACTCATCATTCTATTCTACAATACGTCGGCCAACGAATTGCTATACCCTCTTGACAAGTGGTAATTCTTGGCCGGCGTTAAATGGAATAAAATGACGCATGTATGGGATTTGACGTGTTTGACAGTCATTAACACATGTCAAGTGTCAAATCCCAAATATTCGTTATTCTATTCCATCAAACAACGGTCAACAAATTGCTAGGGGGCAGATTTCCTTGACCTTTTTTTTTTAATATCGCATCATAATGTTCCTGCCCAATTATGTCATTTTAGAAATATTTGTTTTAATTTATGGCATAATTGAATGCAAATAAGATATTGTCATACAAGTATGTTCCTACGTATTGTCAAAGTATATTGTCTCTTTAGTTATGACTACAAGCAAAATTTATCCATCCATACAAAATTACTAAGTAAATAACATGTATTAAGGCATGTTCATATGCACACCAATATTGCACTGTATAGGCATCGAACCAGCGACCTCCTTGATGTGGTAGTCAAACGGGGCACATGAATATGTATAAACATATTTTTTTAAGGTACTAATAACATAATTATCATTTTGTTCATGATAATGATGTCATTACGTGTATAATATTCTCATGAAGCCATTGTTATACGTGTAAAATTCACAAAATTATATCTAATGTATGCTGATAGCATTTTGTTAATTTGATTTTATTTGGAATAAACATTTTATTTTAATTATTTTTATTTTTTTATTTTCTGATATATGATCACTACAAGCGACTATAAATTATGATTTTAAGGGTCAATCCCCACTGAGAGGGCAGACGCTGGCGGCGGCCCGACTTTTGTACTAAAAATTACTGCGAGATGGCGCGCGCGGCCTCTCGCGGTCACTCCTTAGCCTTCAAATGACTATGGTTTGTAATACTGCTCTTTCAGTGGGGATTAACCCTAAAGGTATATACGATCACACCATTCACTCCTCAAATTTAATATACAGTATTTGTTTTGACTGATTTATCAATGCAAACATTAAACCTCTGAGACAAATTCGAAATTTTAGAAGGATTGTAATAAACAAACGCTACGACAAATTGTTGAGAAATTTTACCCGTAGAGGTAAAGAACAGAAACCTTAGTTATGTGGGTTGCTAGTTTCTTATATAAGAGAGTTGACCAGCTGATTTTAATTAGCTTCTGTGTCTGAATCTAGCTGTTCTGTTTTGTCTTACCAACAAGACTAAAGATTCTGTATTCTTATCTGTGGGTAAGAACACACACACACACACGATTGACACCTCAAATATTGCCAGCATTTATAGGAAAGGATTAGGACTGTATGCTTTTTTGCTACCTTCGAGATTTAAAACTCTCAGAATGACTTCTAAGGTAACCAAATTCACTGAGTCTCAGATACTCAGGTACTCTCACTGCCACTGACTACTACAACAACTTAGTTTATTTAAATTAGCCCACTGTGCATGTAAGGCCGTTTGCTGCGTGAACGAACAGTAGAAATAATTTCGTGCAAATATACTTAGGATTTGCACAAATCATCGATTTACAAGCGCATCCAGTTGCATAATTATGGTCAATCCCCACTGAAATAGCAGCGGCCGGTGGCGGCCAGAATTTTGTAATAGAAATGATCGCGAGCACGCTTCGGTTTCAAATGACTTTGATCTTTTTCTCGCGTAGATAAGAATTCAAATGGTTTGTAATATTTTGCCTCAATAAGCGGTTGCGCGCCGTTGCTCTTTCAGTGCGGATTGACCCTTAAGGTGCAAATGAAGATTAAAATTATACCTACCTGCTTATTTTAGTAATAATTGTTCAAATTACACAGAATAGTTGTTAAATATTAGTTGTTTATTGATATCAATTGTTATTGACAATAATGAATGTGTTTTAGAAATGAATCTGTATCGAATATTATTGTAATGAAGAAATAAATACATCAAAAATTTGATGTTTGATGTTTTTTTGGAAACCCCCTCGTCTCAGATTGCATATCCCGTACCGTTTATTACCACCTTAATGGGAATAGCAGCAAGGCGGCTAGGTATATTGGAATTGAACCGGCTAAAAGCACACGGTGGTCCATCACGTGAACCTATTGTGTTACCCCGGGTATTCTGACAGAAGTAAATGAATAAATGAATATGAATATGAATGAATGAAATCTCTTGAACGGGTATTAGGTAGCTGACTATTATGCAGGAGCTGGTCTCGCTGTGAAATACACTCGAGAGCAATGAATCCGGGTCACTCAAAGAATCCAAAAAATCTCGGAAAGTAAGAATGCTAGGTTAATGCAATAAATTGTATTTAATAGACAATTTAATACTCCTTAAATGAAAGTATTAAAACTTCTAAGTTATTGTAAAGTTATATCATAAAAAAATCAATTTTGAAAAGGGAACACTGTCGAAGATGGAACTACGAAATTACAGGATTTGTTTTTGCTTTTGTTTGTAATCTGTCATTTATGTTGGTACATAAACCAGGTTGATAGTGCTCAATATTCATTATTCAAGCTGAAATCATGTCGCTTACACTTGAAGAATGCACCAGAATACTTACATTGGTGGAAACCGGCCGGAGTCAGCGCGATACAGCCAGGACTGTCGGTGTGTCGCTGTCAACAGTACAAAGAGTTCTCCGACGTTACGAAGAAACTGGTTCTAACCTACGCAGACCAGGAACGGGCAGAACTAGGTGTACCACAGCACGAGAAGACCGATACTTGGTGAACACCATGCTTCGAAATCGCTTTCTCACAGGAACTGAACTCACAAATCAGTTTCGACGCCTCGGAGGAAGTAACCCAAGTGCATGGACAGTAAGACGTCGGCTTGCTGAATCTAACTTAAAACCCCTTAGACCTGCAAACGGCCCTAAACTGGAGTGTGGCCATCGTATTTCAAGACTAAGATATGCCCAGAACCACGTAAATTGGAGTATTGAAGATTGGTCGAAAGTTATTTTCTCCGACGAATCAAAATTTATGCTCTACAAGCACGATGGAAGACACAGAGTGTATAGAAGACCAGTGGAAAGATTCAAGCAAGCATGCATCGAAGAAAAAGTAGCCTACGGTGGTGGGTCTGTACTTGTGTGGGCCGGAATTTCCTCTGAAAGTCGAACAGAGCTGGTGATCATAGAAAACGGCTCTTTAACTAGCGTAAGATATGTGGAAGAAATCCTCAACGAACACGTTGGTCCATTTATGGTCAATTTGGGTGAGGATGCTATATTTATGCATGACAATGCCCGACCTCATACAGGTAGGATTGTGAATGACTACCTTCAAGAGATGAACATTACTTGTATGGAGTGGCCAGCGCGCAGCCCGGATATCAACCCGATCGAGCATGCTTGGGACGAGCTAGGGAGATGCGTAAAACAACGAAACCCTCCCCCAATCACGCTTCCTGAGCTCAAAATTGCTCTCACAGAGGAATGGGAGAATATTCCCCAAAATCGTATAAGGAACTTGGTGTACAGCATGCCAAACCGCGTAAACGCAGTAATGGAAGCACGAGGAGGTAATACGAAGTATTGAAATTCAAGAAAATCGTCATAAAGTTCAAAAATTTCATGTTTCCTATTTTTGTTTTAAGGAGAGATCAGCAGTTTTTTTTCTTTATGTAATTTTGTGTAAATAAAATGTATGGTGACTCATATTTTTTTAACTTTCATTTAAGGAGTATTAAATTGTCTATTAAATACAATTTATTGAATTAACCTAGCATTCTTACTTTCCGAGATTTTTTGGATTCTTTGAGTGACCCGGATTCATTGCTCTCGAGTGTAGGTATAAGGAGCCTTGCCCCACTTTCATTCACGTGAGGGGAAATGATACATTGTCTTGTTGGTCTTGCATCTGCAGGGGTGAAGGGTATCCCATTCCTTCGCCAGAGACCCACGCTCGTGGAGGTCGTCCGACAACATTTAACGACATCATTAGGGTAGAGGTCTATTGTTCCTAAGTTTGTATAGTTTTAATATTTTGTATCGTTCAACAAACACTGTTAACCGCACTTGCAGCGGAGTGGCAACAGGACGAATTCTCAAACCTAATAAAAAAACTAAGTAGATACGTTTAAGAAAAAGAGAATAAAAAACTGAGTTTACAGATTTACTGATCTGTTAGAAGTCGGTGCCCAGCACGAGAGGTATATAAGGAGTTCTGTTGTCTGCCTGTATAGTTCAAGATCTTGACCAGGTCCTTGACCATCATAATGTACCTAGCTTGCTTTGTCACAGGATCCTACTAAACCTAACTAAAAAGCATTCATTACCCATTGCCTATTTAGATGTTGAGGAGTTCCCTGGCGTGTCTCCGGAGTCCAAGGCCCAGTGACTATGACAGACCCAGACCTATGAAATTAATATGGGACCACCTATCAGTTATAATAAACGCAATGCAAAAATATTTTTTGAAATTAGTTCATAAACGACGGAAATATTGAACAACATAAATAATAAGTCTGTTTAAAGTTTGAATTAAAATAATACAAAAATGTTCATAAGTGAAAACTACTGGAACAATCTATTTTTTTTTATGGGACCAAATGGCGACTATTCCGCATCAAACTAACCAAAAAAAACACGCAAGTCGAATAATAAATCTCAGAGTAATCGGTAAACATACATAAAAAAAATACCGATTGAATTGAGAACCTCCTCCATTTTGGAAATCCGTTAAAAATCCACGAAAATGAATAATTTCGATGAATTTTCATACATAAATCTGTAGACAGACACTGTACTGTAGACACCGGCGCGGCGCCTTGTCAATGTAGGAGACAGGTAACCGCTCCTGTTCTCGCCCTATGACATGGAATTATCATAATTTGATTAAACATTAAATCGCACACAGCGCGTGCTCTCATCCACATAATACGTACACACATAATTAATTTGACACAATATCTTAAGAAAGGATTAAATATCACATAATATCTAAATAGCGGTTACCGGATAACGCGTTTATTGTCTTCAGTTGAGTTCCAGGATTCGACGTGAAAGCTTTCTCTTGAATAAATACCATCGAAAGCGGTAAGTGTTTTACAGTTTCTAAGTCTAGTAGGTTACTAACTCATTTGTTAGGCCCTGTGAATTAAAAGATTAATTAATTTTATCTTCAGCTACTGATAACGTAATAGGTAGTACCTAAATTTTTTGTTATATTTTAGTTATAAAAAAGTACTATAATGGGTTTTGCGCGTACTACAGTTTAGGGTAAGGCCTTTTGAAAGCCAGTTGTGGCGTAGGAGTAGAGCGTTTGACAGCCAAGTCAGAGGTCGCAGATTCAATTCCCGGTTGGTGCAAATATTTATAAGCTTGTATTTTGGCCTGGGTGGTTGTAAATTTGCTTAGTTTGGGTCGATAAAGCGCTGTTTAGTGTAAAGTGTACTAAAATACCGAGAATCCTTCCTTTTTTTTATGAAACTGCAAAGCAGATACCCCATCTAAGATGAGAAAAGGATCAGAGAAAACCATTTATTTCATTCTTCTTTCCGTCCCGGCATGGCATTAATGAATTTCGTAAAGAAAATGTGAAATCTAATGAGAGCGCCTCTTTTACACTGTTGGAAATACTTAGGCCCTTATTCTAGAAACTGATTCTTAGAGTATGCTATACAAAATAAAAACTGCCAAAATTTCAAGTTTGTACTTAGTTCCATGCCGTAATTCACCATGGAATCAGCAATTCAGCATCAATGGTGAATCAGCCATTCCGTCAATTGATCATTCAGTAGCTTCAATCCCAGTCGCATCCGAAGCCCTTTTCAACTTGGAGTCTGGGGTCCGCTTTACCAGTCTAACTGCGGCTTTGGCTGAACTTCGATATTTTCCGTGCAGCAACTGCCATCTGACCTCCACAACCCAAAGACGTTATCGAAGCATTGCAGCTAGACCAGTTGTTGGATTTTTGAGGGCTCCAACTACCCGTAACGACTGCCATAGATGTTCGTATGGCAACCGGTAACGACAGCTTAACGTGCTCTCCGAGGCACAACCAGACCAATGCAAATATCCATATTTGCTCTGAGCGGGGATCGAACCCGCGCCTCCTGCGTAGCGGCCACGTTCACTATTTAGACTAGACTATTTATCGGTGTGCAATTTAGTTGCAGACAGATCAGTTAAATTGTAATTGTGTAACATATTATACCCAAACATCTTCACAAACCGTCATTCGTTACTATATATTAGACAAGGCAAGGCAAGGTTTTAGGTATACATATAAAGGAGCCCAAGAAAGACGAAAGACAGGACGGGAAATAGCTATAACTATATAATATATCCACCTATATATATGTTAGATACAGGTGTCTATAGATTGCATAGATAGGTAATTAAGTACGTGTATAAATACATTTCGTACCCACAGATATGAAGACCAAAGAAAAACTACAAGCTCTGTACAAGAAGCTAGACGATAAGTGTGAGCAGCAATTCGGGTTCCGCATAAAAAATGTGACGTTCAACAAGATAGTGGACTATATGTACGGACCGAAAGACTCATCCAGCTTGGCCGTCACTAGAATTCTGTTTGGTAAGAGATTATTAATCCAATCTAATAGATTTTTACGATTTTCCAGATTAAGTAACCCCTTATTTCATTTTATCCCTGTTTATTGTCGGCCATCTGGTGTGGTTATATCGGACTCACGACGACTAAAAACGCACGCTATCTCGGGTAGCCATACAGCACCGATCACATATGGTCTTCATTCCAGTGTCTCTCCTAGCAGGGAAAGAGGCGCTGAAATCTCCGTTGACCAGGGTGCACCGTATTATGGTTACGGGCCATGTACAATCTACAGTCGACAAAGGAGATACGTTTTCACTTTTTCATATAAAGTTGTTGTTGTAAAGGTCCTTTGTCGACATTACCTACCCGGGCTTGAGTGACCTTGTCCTCTTCTTTCCACTGCCTGTGTGTTTTAATTCGATTAGAAAGGATTAAGTCGATTTTTTTTTGATCGGTATTCAGTACGATCGCCAAAACAAAACCTACCCTAAAGTAACATGTTTTCGTGGATCAATAAACTGGGTTTTCAATTAATTTTTCTTAAGTTCTGAAATATGTAGAGCCGCATACGCACGTACGAACTTCGTTGCGTTCCATGACACGCAACAACTTCGTTCGCGTGTACGTACCACTAACGTACCTACATGCACTGAGGTAAACAATTCTACATGGAACACTCGGTTCGTCAAACATTTTTGCGGCGATCATCTGTATGTTCCGTATGGGCAGTGTTCGAATAGTTTTAGTAAATGTTACGTAACGTAACTGTTTGTATAGAACTTGACAAGGTACATGCGTTTATTCTTTATAGTTACAAATCTGTTTCCCACCGTCTAGGATCTGCTTTAAACAACATCTTGTCAGTCACTGCAATCACTCTATCTTTTCGCTACTTCAAAATGGACCATTACGAACGGCGCTGAGTTTACGACTGTTGGGCGCGAATTCGATTCAAACTATGTTCGCGTCCGGGTTCGAATATACCGTCAAGTCATATAAACTGTTCTGTTCATATTTGATGTTCGTGTTACCTATGTTCGTGTTCGCATGTCCGTAAGCGCCTTAATACGTTTTCAAAATCTAATTTTACTGAGTTGGTGTTTGATCAGTTTGAACGGAATGGAACTCAACTCAAGTCAAGTCTAAAACGATAGAGCAATAAGTTGAGCGCTCCTTTTGGGGCACTCTAGAACTGTAGACGACACTTGAATATAAATATTAAATACTTACCTTCTTACTGTTTTGTGGTGGGTAGTGCCCTGAGTCAACGCATCAGCACCAATACTGTTTAAGGTCGTAGTTTTTTCTCAACAAATATTAGCATAGTAAACTAAGATGTTCCCTAACTAAACTGAAACTATAACTTTTCATTATTTTTTATTCCCAAAATAGGTCAAAATATAAACAATCGAAATATGTAAGACAAAATTCATAACTTTTTACCGACTTCCAAGAAGGAGGATTATTTTCAATGAATTCGATCGGTATTTTTTTTTTTTTTTATGTATGTACACCGATTACTCCGGGATTTATTATCGGACTTACGTGATAAATTTTTTTCAGTTTGATGTGAAATAGTTGCCATTTGGCCCCATAAATTTTTTGTGTAGTTTCACAAACTGAATAACTGAGAACATTGACTTCAAAAACTGAAAAGTATAAAATAACTTAAGAGAAAAATAACTGAATTTACATATTTACCAACTTTGGTCGTGGTGCCTGGACTACTATGCTGGAATCAATTGAAATATAACTCCTGTAAATTCAGTTATCTTTCTCTAAGTTATTTTATACTTTTCAGTTTTTTAAGTCGGCATTTTTATTAGATTCTTTATTAAATTTCAAGTCAATCTTATTATGCATTATACATGTGTACACGCAACGTGGACTGACATATTGCGATACTCTCTTGCATTTCATACATTTGCACTACGCGCCCGCACACTGTAATGTCACATTGTGCTGCGATTTCGAATGGAGCTTTCTTTTCATTATTTTCAACTATTTGTCATGAGAATATTTCACTTTATCAGTTCATTGTACTATTGTAAAAGGTACAGTTTATGATAATAAAAAAAGGACAACCCCTTAACTTACCTAATACATTTTAAATTGTATCTATAGCAATGTAGTAAAATTATACATACGTGGGTAGGTTTTCACCTTATTATATGCTAGTTTTGTTTTCAGAATGTAAGTAGGTAGGTAGGTGTCGTAAGTACCTATAGTTCGTCCACTATATTATTGTATTTTAGACAGCTCACAAACAGTGGTCGATTTAACTCGTTCTAGGGCAATGCCTAAAACTCCAAACAAAAATTAGGCGCCAATACATCATAAGTCATTGACAACGTCACGTCAGCCAGAACGCAATTTTAACAATTTAGGGACTGGGGAGTCAATTATTTTTTGTTTAATTATCTTCGACTTCTGAACAAGAGAGGTTTTCAATTCCGATGTTTATAATTTTGTATGTTTGTACGCGCATAGTCCGTCAGCTGTAGACGGATTTACAAAATTATTTTTTTGTTCGTCATAATCTTGCTGATTTCGACGTGAAACTTCACTTTGAAGAATTCCAATTTAAAGTTTGGTTTCTATTTACCTGGCACTGAATAGCATTGTCAGGTAAATAGAAACCTGAGTACAATCTCAGTTATCTAATGCGTCAAAAGAGTTAGAAGGTACCTACCTAGGTTTTACGAACATAGAATACTTATAAGAATTTTTATCGTTATGCTAATCTGGCCAAAAGTTTATAGTTTTAGATATATAATCTACTAGCTACTTGAGCTACTACTAGCTGTTACCCCCGGCTCCGTCCGCGTGGATGTCAGTTATCGTGACCACACATAGCCTATGTACTTTTTCAAGATCTAATCTAACCCTATACCAAATTTTATCAAAATCGGTTCCGTGGTTTAGGCGTGCAAGTGTAACATGGAGACAGAGTTACTTTCGTATTTAAAATATTACATAGTATGGATGATTGATGGGATTGAGCTCTTCACCGCCGTATGCTATCGCACCCCAAGATATCCTAACAAGATACCCAAAAACGCGTTCTTCGCTTATAGAGTGCCTACCTATATTTCGTGACGAGATTGGGCTCAAGATCTCTGTGAATTCCAGCACGCCATAGTCGGCAGATAGTTGTAGATTAGCAATTCCGTAGATATAGTAATTCCTGTTTACATAATTGTTTTACCATTGACTGCTAATCCCATGTTCACAATATAATCCAATTTTTTTTTCCACCGAATGCAAAATTTTTTTGGCTTTGTGAGCCTGCATTTCACGTCTGGTTGATACTTACTTTCTTTCGAAGGCAGGCAGGCTTCACTTCCGTCCGGCGCGGCGTCCTAAGACGTAACATTTAAAAAAATCCTATTTCTGACTCAGGTTTGGCGATGCTGTTCGACATTCCGGACGAGCGTGGCGGTGCCCACATGGTGAAGCGCTGGGGGAACCCCACAACGTGCCATTTTCCCCTGTTTCCATTTCTGCAGCCGATGCCTCTACCCTACATGGCTCTCGTTTATGCTGCGCTGTGGCTTGGTAAATATAAAGAAAAAATTAAAATGTTTTTCTTCTTTTTATTTCATACTAGCTTATGACCGCGGCTCCGCTCGCGTGGATGTCGGTTATCGTGATCAATCATAACCTATATCCTCTCTCTAGGTCTAATCTACCCCTATACCAAATTTCAACAAAATTGGTTCAGTGGTATAGACGAGAAAAACGGACATACAGACACACAAACACACACACACTTTCCTATTTATAATATTACAATGGATTTATGTGTAGCTTTCCGCACATTGCATAACCCGGGGTGTCATTGTTAGACTAATGAAATCACACCCAACACAAAACAGTGACATGTGTGTTTGATAATTTTCAAAACAGAATAAGCCTAAAAGAGCCTAAGAGTTAGGTAAGTCAGTTAGCCGATCACGATGCGACGAAACTTTGGGGCATTTATAGCAACGGACCACTTTCCCTTTATATTTGGCCCATTTGCGCTAAGAATTGCTGGACAGTTGAATAACTATATAGTTATATGTATCCCACAGAATAAATAATAGGTTTCCTATTCCGCAACAGACATGTGTTAACTTTTCCGATGAATGCCTACAGAAACTCCATCTTTATCAGGTTCTTTTAACTAGAAAGTTTGTAACGTAACAGCTGGTCCTCGAGGAGGGCCAGTGTACGTCAGATTGTTAAAGGAAGAGAGGAATAATAAACGTGAACAGGGAAATGGCACTTTGTATTGTCAACACAAGATAAGTTATACAGTTCACAAGAAAAACACTTATAGTGATTAAAATTACACTATAGTCTTCGAGTCTTCAACAAGATGTGAGTTCTGTTATGAGCAAGGCTTGCACAGGCACTCCATGAGGAATACGTCCCCGGCGAGATTACCGAGGCAAGAGTTCAAATTGAGCCAACTGCATTTCATCGGAGGAAAAGATTTAAGAGTGTTCTCCACCAGAACTACATTGAGGCACGAGACTTGACAATCCTGATGATTCTATATTCATTTAAGAGTCAGTGGCTTCTAAAAGACTAAAAACAACTTCAGTAATAAGATTTAAGATATGTTTTCACGATCCAAACCGGGGCTCGAATCCTCCGCTTCTTGGTTTTTTCCAAAGCTTGTTAGAAACACGCAGCTGTTCGGTACAAATTTGAATTTAAAAAGTAAAGATGCATTTTGATAAAAAAAGTTAATAAAAAAGGTTGACAATACTAAAAAAAAATAAACCTACTTAGATAATATTACAGTACCAAAGGTTGACAATACTAAAAAAAAAAATAAACCTACTTAGATAATATTACAGTACCAAAGGTGGACAATACTATAAAATAAAATAAACCTACTTAGATAATATTACAAGTTCTTAAAGGGGGTCGACAGCGCAAGTGTGTATGTATGCCCTTGATGTTGCAAAGTCTATAGGCTACGGTAACCGCTTCTTGTGAGGGCGTGGTCGTGAGCTTATCTGCTACTTAAGTGATAAAAAAAGATCTTATTTCCAGGAGCTCTGGGCATAATGCTAGGGTACAAGTACTCCGTCTCTGCGCCAATCTTCACGATGTGCTACTGGTACCTGTTCCTTATAGAGAAGAGCTTCTGGAATAATCATGGGTACCTCTTCGGATTGGTGGCGCTGTTGCTGAGCTGTACGGAAGCTAATTGCTATTGGTAAGAACCATCTTTATGATTTTAATAAATAAAGTAAGATAAAATTCCAGTAGGGGAAGTCCGGGCATAGCGGATAGGCCAGGCAAAGTGAATACGCTTTATTTCTCATCAAGTACTTGTCGGAACACGAACGCCTTGTGGTATGACAATCCCCTACCCTTCCTCAGTCGCGGGGAAACAAAGCTACCGGGAGGTCGCGTCGCGTTCGCGCGTAAAATCGAAAAGACGAAATATTGAAGCTTTCTTATCAGTTATCAAGGTACGTAATACTTTAATAACTCATGTTAAAATGAACCATATTATTTATTATGATTATTTCTTTTAAGTGCATATTTTCAAGTATAAATTGTGAGAGTTTTGTTCCTTTGCCGTTACGTCATTTGATTTTTTGGTTAGATTGAATGAAATAAATAGGTGTAAGGCAAAGTGATCACGGGCAAAGCGGATACGGTATTCACTTTGCCCTAGTTGGTTTATAAGTCATTCAGGCTTGTTTATTTCTTTTAGATGGTCTATAAATACAAAAGGAAGACTAACCAAGCTCAATGGAGCGAGGATATCATGATGCTTGCGATAGCAGATTGCAATTCAGGTATTCCTGTTAAAACTACCGCAAGAAAGTATGGTGGTCTACCTTACGCCACTCTTTATAGGCATTGGAAAAAAGGTAGTTCGACTGCTCAGCTAGGTCGTTTTCGTAAAGTTTTTAATGACGAAGAAGAGGGAGACCTTCGAACTTATTTATTTGAAATGGACAGTGTTTTTATGGGTTGACCCGAGATGACTTTAAAGTACTTGTTTATGAATATGCGAAACGAAATAATGTCACATATCCCACAAGTTGGGACAAGCATCAAAAAGCGGGCAATGACTGGCTAGCTGGATTTCTTAGAAGAAATCCACAAATTACTCTCTGAATTCCAGAAGCCACGTCAATTGGCCGAGTTAAAGGATTCAATCGTCCTCAAGTAGAAAGGTTTTATAAACTATTAAGTGAACAAATTGAGAAACACCAAATTGATGGTACTAGAATCTACAATGTCGATGAAACTGGCGTTCAGACCTCGACAAATAAACCACCCAAGGTTCTTTCTGTTAGAGGTAAGAAGCAAGTTGGTGTCATTTCCAGCACCGAACGTGGACAAACTACGACAATTGTCTGTTGCTGCAACGCTGCAGGAGCATTTGTGCCGCCATTTATGATATTTGCACGCAAAAGAATGCAAGATCGCCTTTTAGATGGTTCTCCTCCAGAGACGCGAGGAAGTTGTTCAGCGTCAGGATGGATAAATGGAGAAATATTTTTGGATGGGCTTAAATTTTTTGTTGGCCAGGTACGTCCAAGTAAGGAAAAAAAAGTTATTTTACTACTAGACAATCATGAGAGCCATAAATATTATCCAGCTTTAGAGTATGCGACTGAAAATAATGTAATCATTTTGTCTTTGCCACCGCACACCTCAAACAAACTGCAACCTCTAGACGTGGCTGTTTATGGGCCACTTAAAATATTCTTCGTGCAAGAAATTAACAAGTTCCAAAAGGCTCATCCCGGTAGAATAATAAATCAATACGACGTAGCTAAACTATTTAGTCCAGCTTATCTGCGATCTGCTACGCCTAACAACGCCATCAAAGGCTTTCAATCATCTGGTATTTGGCCAACAAACCAGGATGTATGGGGGGAAGCCGACTACGCGCCATCCGCAACTACAATGGCAGATCGGAATACAGCTGACCAACAGGAGACTGTAATAGACTCATCCCGTCAAGACGTTGCATTTACAATTGACATTGAAAGACCTTCTACATCAGGGCTCCAAAGTAAGTCACAGCAAGATGCAGCCATTTGCAACTCTTCAACTGATTGTTCAAGCGATGATGATTTAGAACTATTCGGACCAACACAAACGGAATTTATTCAGAATGTAGATATAGAAGTTGAAGATGCAGTGGATAATAGCAATGTGGATATAGCGTCAGCTTCTGATAAGAGACAAATACATTCTCGAAAAGTATCGCCTTCAATTCTGGGTGAAATAGCCGACAAGGATTCTCTTACTTGCGATGTTGTTGTAGTAACTGATAATACCCAAAAAAAATCTGGAAACCGAACACCAATTTCTACTGAAGATACGAACGAAGGTGAAGTTATGATTCAAGAGAGCACGACCATTAACGATCCAGAACCATCTACTGCTCGGCCTTCAGTATATTTCAGTCCTAAAGATGTAAGACCGCTTCCGATGCCACACGTTCCTATGGGTACCCGTAAAAGAAAGATCCAAAAGTCTGAGATACTAACAAGCACCCCAGTCAAGCAAGAACAAAAAGAAACATTTATTAAAATAAGTGCCAAAGCAATGAAAGATATGAATAAAGATCTGAAATCAAAGACTGCTACAAAGAAGAATACTAAAACCATTAAAAAATTAACAGATAGAAAGAAAGATAAAAATATTGGTAAGGAGAATGAGAAAGAACAATATGTTTGCTACTTTTGTGGGGAATACTATATAGAAATAAATAAAAGACCTGTAGATGATTGGATTCAATGTGATAAATGTAAGCAATGGAGCCATGAAAAATTCACGGCTTATGAAGGAATAGGCTTATTTATTTGTGATATCTGTACTGACTAGATTTTTAATCACTTTAATTCACAAATAAATAAGCCTATTCCTAAGATATCACTAGGTATCACTTGTATTCACTTTGCCCTATCGTCGTATTCACTTTACCCGACCTATGGGGCAAAGTGAATACCAACACATGCTGTGGTATTATTAAAAATAAAAATTAAAGAACAGCTGTTAAGCGATTTTAGTTGATTATATGAAAAACTTTAATAAATGTTGATTAAAATTAAACATTCGTTTTATTTCTACACCTATTGGTTATCTTACTATAACCCATCAAACATTAAGGTGTCCACTTTGCCCGGACTTCCCCTAACTTCGTACACACAAGTTTTCTAGACTATTTCTTCTTCGTCCAAGCGTTAATCCCAGTCGCATTACCAGTCTAACTAGGGATTTGGCTGAACTTCGTTCGATATTTTCCGTGAAGCGACTGTCATTTGACCACCACAACACAAAGGCGATATCGAAGCATTGCAGTTAGACCAGTTGTTGGATTTTTGAGGGCTCCAACTACCCGTAATGACTGCCATAGATGTTCGTATGGTAACCGAGACCGACGGCTTAACGTGCTCTCAGAGGCACGACCAGACCAATGCGAATACTCATATTCATGCATACAACGAACGTGCTACCAAGACTAGATTATTTATCGGTGTGCAATTTAGTTGCAGACAGATCAGTTAAATTGTATTTGTGTAACATATTATATCCAAGCATCTTCACAAACCATTATTCGTTACTACTAGACAAGGCAAGGCAAGGTTTCAGGTATACATTTAAAGGAGCCCAAGAAAGGATGAATGGAATACATACAATAGGATATGGCAAAGATACTCCCTGTATCTGAGGACATGACATCTGACAGCAATGGCTGTAGGCCACGGGCAGATAGATGATGATGATCAATCTTTAGCGTAATCGACTGTCCCACTTAAATAATGTTAAAAGGCGTGCAATGTCATTATTAGTGCAAATTCCATAATGTTATGCACATAATCTTACAGTTGTGGTCATTACTTAGTCCAATTCGTGTGGCCATAAAATTTTAATTTTTCTGTACTAGTCTAATTAATTTTCGTATAATTGGTTCACAGGTCTCTAGACACCTACCTGGACCCATCAAAGAAGAAGGACACGGTTCCCTACTGGCACTATTTCATCCTAAAGTACCAGTTCTTCATCCTTTACTTCATGGCGGGCGTGAAGAAGGGGACCGCTGAGTGGCTGACTGGTTATTCTGTACAGAACCTCAGCGAGCATTGGGTCTTCGATCCTTTTAAGTAAGTTATGCTACTGTTTCGATATAACAAAACTATCTTATAGTTCTCTACCTACTTAACCAGCTGTGTAAGCGACAGCCTTGCTATAGAGATTGTATTTGAACTGGGTGACCTCATTGGAGATCGATTAATTATAATCTCTAGCAAGGCTTTCACAGCCGCAGCGTTGTGTTCGGAACTTGCTGTATGATTCAACATTGGGTAGAAAAGGGCCACTGCAGCTCTTCCCGAAGGTGTCGTAAAATACCAATAAGGGATAGGGCTGTTTAAATCCGATAGTAAAACCCTACACCCAACCACCTGTAGGACGTAGGATACGACGGTATTCCCGTCCAATTGAGCAGTCCGACTGGTGAAGTACCTCCGCCCTACAGAATACCGCGGCCATAATAACCTCGCGTTGTGTTCCTGGCGGTGAGTAGGGTAGCCAGAGCGTTTTGTGCTGTCAGTGGGAAGACCCAAAACTGTTCCTGCTTTGTCTTCTACACTGACCGCACATAAACTCTCTGCTTTTACAGGGTCAGCAGCACGAGTGTGACTCCACACGTCACACTGTGTTGCGCACGTCCATAGTGCACGGTAACCACTTACCATCAGGTGGGCCATGTGCTTGTCAGCCACCTCAGTTGTATAAAAAAAAATGGCCGCTTGATGGGAATAAGGTCGCCTCCTATAGCGTCCAAGATATGTGTCCCGAGATAATTGTGGATATAATTTTGTCTACAGATACTTCCTCACGGTGCCTCAGACCGATTACTTCGTGGTGCACTGGTTCGTGTTCGTGTTCGACCTGACCGTGGCCGTGTGGATGATGTGGGCGCACACTAGACACGTTGCCATGGTCTTTTGCGCCCTGTTCCATCTCATGAACAGCAGACTCTTTAGGATTGGTGCGTATTTTCAGATTAAGAAAATTTTCAAGAAATTAGTTGGTATGGCTGTTTTCCATCCAACAGAAAACATAGATCCCATGACAAAGTGTCCGCTTGACGGTAATTGGCTCATCCTATAAACGATTGACGGCAATAGGGACCGAAAATATCTGGCGAAATGTGGGCACTAATACAATTCTACCTACCCATTCAGGGATATATAAGCTTGATGATATGCAAAGCAATTGGTTAAATATCTTTTTCTATAAATTTAATCGGATCCAAAAATACCTAAATCGGACACTTCTGCCCCTCTAGACAAGTGGCAATTCGCTAACTGGCGTTTGGTGGAATAGAATGACGAATGTATGGGATTTGACGTATATGACAGTCGTTAACGCATGTCAAATGTACATACATATATGTACATACAATGTACATACAATATTTAAGATATGTACATTCTGAAGCATGTACATATCTTAAATATTGTGGCACTTTAACTGGAGTCGTTCAGACTAGTCCAAACCTTTTTTATTTCATACGGAAGATATTATAATATACCATTTTCTCTTACAGGTATGTTTCCCTGGGTGTGTTTGGCTACTATGCCATTATTTTACCCATTTGATTGGCCAAAAATAGTCATATCCTACATGAAGAATTATTACGTAAAAATCAAATACTATTTTATGCATGCAATTAGTGCATTAACACATATTTGTGACCATACAACATCAAATGTGGTTGATATTAACCAGACGATACAAAGTAGTAGTGAGGACTGTAAAGAAAATGGTACACAATCAGAAGAAGAGGCTCATGTTAATAAAATTGCGAATATTCCAGAAACAAATGAACAATTTAGAGACGCAAAATGCGATGAAGAAAAGAAAGATGTAGATATTAAGACATACAGTTATAAAAATAACTGTAAAAAGAACAGAACAATATATTTGATCGTATGTTATGTTCTAATCCAAGCATTTTTGCCATTTTCTCATTTCATCACAAAGGTAATGTCTGAGGAAATTTAAAAAAATATGCAGAGATTTTCTTAACGACTCCCTGTTCATTTTATTATTGTATTTTAGACAGATTGAAGTAGTGATTGCATAAAAATTAAAATTAATAAAATCGATCGATTAAAAAATCTTTAATCGATTATAATCCGCACGCTGAATGATGATCACTATGACAGTTCGTTAGCGCTTAACATTGTACTGGCGTCCTATCACATCAAATCCTTTAGAGGTCCATTAAAGAGACGAAAAAATCATAATTGTGTACAATTGTAAATTATAAAAATGAATATTAAGAAATTATTACGTAATGTTCGGAAATAATAGATAAAAACTCAATGCAAATGTCAAGGTACGTGCTGCAAAAGTTACGTCGTCAAGCTGTTATCAACTAAGAAGGGACACATCGATAAACAAAATATCGATAATTTGTTGGAAATATAAAACAAATGCTTTGAGTTTGTATTTTATTTATATCAATCTGAATCTGATACAGGGTCAATCGGATCTTCAAAATCTGAGTCTGAACTGCAGCTATCCGTGACGTTTATTATTAACGGTTGGTCAATGATATTGTCGTATTGTACATCTCGATCCCAGTCTTGTAAGCAAATTTTCTTCGTTCTTTCGACCACTTTTCGCCAATCGTAAGCTGTCACTTGAGCGCAAGCTTCTTCCAATAAAACCATCATTTTATTTGCCGTGAATGGCGGAGTTGTGTTATGCCTAGCTGCATGACCTGAAAATATTTGTACATTTAGTAATTATTTTTAGAAATATATGCATATACATAATATTATATAAATAAAAAATATGGATACCTTTGATCTGCTCCCATATCAACTCGATTGCATTATATTGGCAGTGATAGGGCGGTAACCGAATTACCGTGTGTCCATTTGATTTGGCCAATTCATCCAAAAAATATGATGGGTGCGTCTGTTGTTTGTGAAAGTTCAACAGTCTAACCAACTCTTTTTTTAACATCTGACTGTCAGTTTCCACACCATTGCCGTGTAACCACTCTATAATTTCAGCTTTTTTTGTTATTGCTGCTGGGGGGTTTGTTAATTTGAACTGAGTGATATGAAGCATTGTCCATTAATATATAGTGAGGCTCATTCAAATTTCCTAATAATTTTATAAACCATGTCTTAAAGTTTTCGAAATTCATTTCCTCGTGGTACTCCGTTGTTTTCACTGACTTAAAAGCCCACAGGCAATTCGGCACAAAACCTGTAGCTGTGCCAGCGTGGCAAATGATTAAGCGCTGGCCCTTTCCTTCAGGAGTTTTTGTGCTGGATTTGGCTGTGTCATCCGTCCATGCCTTACCTACAGTATGATTGGCGTTCAGCCATGTCTCATCAAGGTATACTACCTTCTCCCAGTTATCAATTTGTTTGATTTTGCGAAGAAAATCGCATCGTAGTAAAGCTATGTCAGTACGCTCCATTAATATTTTTCTCTTGTCACATTTTTTATAGCGGAATCCACATTTTTTCAAAACAATTCTAAGAGAAGTAGCACCGCCTTTGAAGAGTTCTGCAGCTTTTAATGAAGATAATAACTTCTGGCAGGTCGGTAGTTCACCTCGTAGGTAGTAACCATAAATATGATTGAATTATATTTATTTAATAAATTAATTAAACGGTTTTAATAAAATTCTTAACAATAATAATATAATTCAGTCAAATAACCCACCCCGTATCGTTCCCGGCGCAAAGGTGCCCACGATGCTGGCCGCATTGTCTCGTTGAATCGCAATGGCCATCCTTTGCCCCAGAAACGAGCCAGAGCGGGAGTCACCGCCTTGGTCGTGGATGCGGCGGCCAATTTCCGCGATAAACCTCTTTGCCTCTGACCCCCAACTGCCCATAGTCTCCACCGCAATGGGCACAAAATAATATTGTGACTCAATTGCAGCGTATTTCGCCCTTTTCTTATTCGCCGCGTCCTCAGCCGCCGCTGCCGGGGCGTTGATGGTGCGACTCAGATGCGTGGCCGCGACAGTGCTGACGCATGTAGCGTCCCACACCAGGCACTTCCCGTTTTTTCACGGCACCAAAGTCAGACCATCAGGTCGCTTTCCGTCTGATCTGCTGAGGCCCGGGGGCTCTAGCACGCATGGAACGTTCGCCGATATGAGAGCTCTTCTAATTATGTCGTTGAGAGCCTACGCAGCGACGACAGCTCAGTGCATGATGGCCGCCCTCCTCCACCATAGAGCCGCAGATGCATCTGTGTGATTCACACACCTTACAGCCCAGGCGGAGCGCCACTGATACACGCAGAGAGTCGTCGTCTAATAAAGTGCCCAGGTGCGGCGACGGCAGTGCGTGCAACCATGCCCCCGATTCAGGCTGCGACACAGCCCTGAGCCTCGCCAAATCGACGCCCGACGCACCATCCAGCATATCCTTCACCATCCTATCAGCATCAACCTCATCCCATGCTCTTTGCACGTGTGGAGTTACCGGACATTGTTTGTCCGGATTGAGGACCGACCATGCCGACATCGCCTCGCACACGTGAGGTACATCTATTCGATCGCCGCTTGAGGAGAGCATGATAGTGACCAAGTCTGCCACCCCGTGAGCTGACGCTAGAAAGGCCGGCAGGCCAACGTCCGCCACGCGCCGCAGTCCAAGACCACCGTGTCTTATTGGCAGGGAGGCCTGGAGCCACTGCTGTTCGTCGAGTGAGACGTTAAGAATCGACGCCGTAGTCTGTCTCAGAGTGCCGTCGAAGGAAGCGACCGCCCCCGGGCAGAGCCAGGTTGGTGTAGTCCTCAGCAAGTACATGATTTTGGGGACCGCAAAACACATTCGCAACAGTAGTACGGCAACGTGAGCTGAAAGGTTCCCTAACTGTTCCCGTGCAGCAAGGAGAAAGAGTTGGCGTGAAGTAATAGCCTCAGGAACTGGCTCCAGGAAAATGGGAGAACCCAGCAGGCTGAAGGTGCCGGAAGTAATTTCACTGAGGCCAGGAACGAGAATGTTAAAGTGAGTAAAGTGGTTGCGGGCTTCTGTGCTGCAGGGGTAAAATTCGCACTTAGCCGGATTCACTTCCAGACCTAGCTCCTTGAGGCGCGGGATCAAAACCTCAAGGTCTCGGGTGACAGTCTCAGGCTTGCCGCCAATGGTACCGTCATCTAGGTACCAAAGATTAAGGGGTGATTCAAGCTCTGAGATGATCCCTTGGATGGCTAGGCTAAAGACCAATGGGCCAAGTGTGTCCCCCTGCTGAGCTCCTACTTGCGAAAGAATGAGGTCTTTATAATATGATAATGATAATATGATTGCGTATAGCATCTAAATCAAATTCATCAGGTTCTGTTATATGACATAACCTTTTCTTTTTCTTCTTTGGTGTTAATAGTTTATTGTCCTCTATGGACGACTCCCCAAATTTTTCCTTTGTTATTCGAGAAACAGTAGCCTTTCCGATTCCTAGAGCATCGGCTACACGATCGCGAACATTGTCAAGCGGTAACAAGGGTCCGCCATTTTGTTGTTCACGAGCAAAATAGTCTCGCAAACGAACTACAAACTCGCGAACTTCACTGTTGAGAACAGTTTTCCGCTGTCTTTTCGGCATTTTGCAAAACCGAAAATCAACAAACAGGTAACAGAAAATCAACAAATAACACAAAACAGCGAAAACAGAAACAAAACTCAGCTACCAAAGAAAGACGTGGCGCATACAAGGCGTTAGAGCACTCGTATGACGCGATGTGATGCGGTGTGACAAGAATACAAAACAGACTGACAAGACATGACATGACTGAATTAAAAAAATACGGTAGGTCTATGGCCTCCTTTTAAATACTTTTCCATGTAATCCATAATTGCCAGCTAATTATGAATTCTTTAAAATTCAATTCAAAAAGAATTTTAAATTCTTTAAATTATGCAATTTGAATAAAAATTAAAGTATAGTAAAATAAAATATAATAACGCTGTTACTTGTTTATCTAGTGTTTTATGTCCATCAATGCGCGTAGTCTTTTTTTCAAAATAAATAAATAATACGGTATCATCATTCGGCGTGCGGAGTATAATTATCATTATTTTATGTGTAATTCTTATTTATTATGGTATAATTATTTTATGTGTAATTAATTAGCAGTAGACATTGCGTGTCTGTACTTATTTCATAAATTTATTACAATAGAATAGAATTATTTTTATTTCAGATTTCTTCATCCAAATAAAGTAATTTTTTTTACGTGCCGGAAATCCCCACTTATACCCCACCCCACCCCTCCGGAGCCGGAGAGTTATGTCGGACTCGAACCGACTAAACCGCACGCACTCTCTGGGTCGTAGTGCTGGGCCGAAGGTGAGGTAGTCATGCGACATATCCCTCGCAACCGGGCTGACCCAGAGCCATCCCTCTCGGTCTGGCCCTCCTGGGGAACAAATAAATTATTAGTAACTTATTAATTTATTATCTTAATCTAGTGTGACTATCTTAGCAATCCTCAATGAGGTACAGAAGACAATACACAGGGGCCTGTAGCTGCAGCCAACGGCTCAGTAGTGGGGAGTCCCACCGTTCAGCCAGAGTGCTCAGTGCTTATTATAACACGATTGTGGGCTATAACGCACTTACGCTTATCTCCAAAACAAATATTGACATTTGTGAAATTTATCTTTGTTTTTTTTTACGTCGTTGACTACAGTCACGTACCTACCTACCGTGTCACAGGATGGTCAAAATCTAACAAAACCAATATGCGATATATCCGGAGGACAGAATATGATTAAGTAGGATACATTTAACAAATCGCGGCTGATTTCCTAGTATTTATTGAAGGGTTAAAAACCATGTATTTAGTAAACTTTTGATAATGCCGTGAGGTGAAACCAGTCAGGTTAAAAATAAAAATAAAATAAAGTGTGGAAAAGTACAAGTGATGTCATTATTCAATACAAAAAAATAATTTTGTAACTCCGTCTACAGCTGACAGAGCTATGCGCGTACAAACATAAAAAAATTATAAACATTGGAATTAAGAACCTCTTCCTCGTTCAGAAGTCGGTTAAAAACCACCAGTAAGATAA
Organism: Eilema caniola; assembly: GCA_949126895.1. Lineage (NCBI taxonomy): Eukaryota > Metazoa > Arthropoda > Insecta > Lepidoptera > Erebidae > Eilema > Eilema caniola. The sequence goes on from OX421467.1 coordinate 24,666,654, forward strand.
TTAAACGAAAAAAAAACTAATGTTCTGTAGTCAATTTCAATTGTGATATTTTCAAGTTATTTAAAACACAGTCGATCGACTAACTCCATCCCTAAAATTGCGTTCTGGCTGACGTGACGTTGTCAATGACATTTGATGTATTGGCGCCTAATTTTTGTTTGGAGTTTTAGGCATTGACGCTAGAACAAAGTTAAAGTTAAATTGACCACTGTGTTAGCTGTCTAAAATACAATAATATAGTGGACGAACTATAGGTAGATTTTTCTTAAGGTCTAATTTGACCTGCGATTGAGAGTCTGTGACTGACAGACAGAGACAGAGAGAGATTTATCGTTGAAGTCAACTGTGAAAAAATCACAATTATATGCAATCGAGATGATTGCTTTAAATAACCATGGCAAGAACCATCATTATTTATAGCAATGATCTCGATTGCATCCGAGCTTATAGATCGCTGCCCACTTTGTGTTTTACTGCCCCCTAACACCGATAGGAAATAGCCTCGTCCATTGATATGCAGGTTGTGATTGACTTAGGCTCTGAAGATGTTTGTAGGACCCCATACACATCACCTTTGTATATCTTATTTATTTTTAACTTTCTTTCATAGGGGTACAACAACTGGACAGACGGTCTTTACGGCTACTCATGGGATATGATGGTTCACTCCTGGGAGAGCAGCTCCGTAGCCATAAAAGTAATCGACAATAACAGCAAGGAAGAGATGTTCGTGGATCCTGGACACTACACCCTCAACGATAGATGGACCAGGCATGGAGATATGGTGTACCAATACGCACAATGTCTCAGGGACAATATCGATGTCCAGTCAGACAATCCTTCGCAAATTCCTTACATGAATATATCTATTTACGTCGATATCTGGTATTCGATGAATGGTAGATTTGTTCAGAGACTGTTTGATTCTAAAGTGGATATTCTGAAAGCTACCTGGTCACCGTTCAGTAAGGTGTCATACCTGATGCCTTTACTGGATGAAGGGTTACATCTCAGGAAGGATTTAGATAAATATAGGAAGAAAGTACATTCGTGGAGTGATTATAGCGATGTTGTGTTCTTTGCTGATTATCCTGGTTGGTATATTGAGATTTTAAAATAATTCTTACATACATACATACATACATAAGGTCACGCCATTTTTCCCATCGGGGTAGGCAGAGACCATTTCTTTCCATTACGATTGCTACGATCCTGACACACCTTTTTCGCTTCTCCTACTTTCATAAGCGTTTTCATACAAGCGCGTCGGTTCTAGGCACTTTTGACCTGGCCTTTACTTAAGACGACTTCGATTTGATCGAAGAACGTTCGCCTAGGTAAATCTGTTTCGTCAATCTACTTTCACTCATCCTTTCTACGTGTTCGAACCATCTAAGCATCCCTTTCTCTATCTTTGTCACTACATCCAACACACCACAACGTTCCCTTATCACACTGTTCCTCACTTTATCTACTAAAGTCACTCCAGCTATACTTCAAAGACTTCTTATTTCCGCAGTATTAATCTTTCTTTCGTGCTGCTTCTGCCATACCCAACTTCTACCCCGTTTACCCTGACACAGGCACTGGCACCCTCCTAGAGTGATTTCAATGCCCGTATTAAGTTTCTGCTCACCCCATACACAGACAATGTCGACCACAATTCATTCCTCATTACCCTATCATAGGCCTTTTCCAAGTGCACGAAGGCGCAATAGACCTTTTGGCGCAATAGAATAATTCTTCTGAAACCAAAATGTGTCAAATAAGTGAAACGTTTATTCAGCTTTATGGGAGCGACTGCCGTCTGATCTGTTCAAGATGAGGTTCAAACATTAATTATAATATTCACCTTTTGTTACAGGCTATGAACAAGAGAAATTCATTCCAATTGACTTCATAAATGTTACACTAACAATTCTTAAGGGAACGGTAGCTTACGAACGCGAAGTATCTAAGAACAAAATCGGGAGGTCCTTTAAATTAACTGAAAAGCAGCAGGTTAAAATACAGCCAGGTATGCTACATAAGGTGTCAAATATTGGGGGAACCCCCGCTTTCTATATGTACACCTTCTACAATGCAACGAAAGCGAGTGAGGAAAAAGACAAAAACCTGACCAAAAGCAAATTACCCATTATTTTGGAGTTGTCCAGACGATTCTACGATATGATGGTTTTTGGCAAATTAGTCATTTTAAATATAATTCAATTATTTAAATATTCTCGATGTATGTGAAAACGTACTTAGGTAAGCAAGCGGTATTTAATCAATGTTTAATGAATGTATCTATAATTATTCACGTACCGACTCTCTATTTACATTTGCAAAATAATGAATATTTATTTTATTTGAAGATGAATAATGAAAGAAAATTTATACTTAGGTGTTTCCCAAGTTCCCTACTTTTGTAATTCGGTACTGCAAAAAGATATGATACTTACATTATGCAAGAAATTAATTTTCACGCTCAAGATTTTATTAGATTATATTAGATATTTAAGTTTATATAGATACTCCACTTTTTAAGCCACATTATGATTACGAACGCAGACGAATAAAATTTATCTTATTTTTATAGTTAGTGAACGCAGCTTCACGGACTGGAACTTAATGTTTCCACTACACTAACCCTAAGTTGGACCAAAAACCAAATATTTTATTATTTACTTTGTTGTCATTGTACAGTTCATCTTTTAAAGAGTAAGTGCATAATGTACACATTTTCATTGATTCAGACATTCAGCAAATTCACTGATTGTATGGTATAGGTGAGATAATCAAAAGGCACCATTCTGTTACCAGTTACTTCATGATTTAAATTAACAAGTCTATATTTGAATTTATACCAATATTATGATTGTAAAATTAATTCTGTCAGCTTTCACTCCCAAATCACTGGATAAATTTTGATGAAATTTGATGGAGGGATGAATTAGACCTTGGGAAAGTACATAGGCTTTGTTTAGCGGGTATAGCCGCGGATAACGAAGCTGGTTTTAAATTTGAGAATTGAAATTTAATTATATTGGTTTTCGTTCTTCTTTATCGTAATGTTAATCCCAGGCGCATCCAGAAGCTTTCACCTCATTATATTAATTTACTAGATTTTAAGCAGTTTTAAAATTTAGTTCTTACTCTGCTCCACTTTAGAATATAATAATATTCTTTCATGTTGTAATATTAATCATAACATTAATATTTCTGTTAAGCACACGTATATTACGTGTGTAATATAAATTAGATGAAATATCTAAGGTAAAAAAAAAAAACAAATAAAACAATAAATTTTACGAAACTCGATGGTATTTCATTTCTCCATCATTAATAAGCTTGATTTTAGTAAATGTATTTATTGCGGTCTGCAATTTTAACGTAATATTCAATAAAAACCTATAATATTATCAAGAAAATATTACGTTAACATTACATTTTTATTTGGTACAATTTGGTCCGAAAATTATATACTGGCAGCACAGTTGAAGGGTCGAGCGACGGGCGGGTTAATCTGTCAAATAGAAAATGAAGGCGACACACGGCGTGGCGTGATCGTGAACCGACCGAGTTCATTCATCTTTTTCTCTTACTGCCGTGACGAGTCGAATAAGTTCGGGCTCGAACCGATCGTCGCCTCGTCACTGCAAATAAATAGTTTTACCGAGGATTCTGTAACCATTAATAAAATTACCGTCATAGCGGCTACACGCTTCACCGCCCAAGAAATATTGACATTTTAGTCATCTGTGATATAACGATACAGCGGTATCCTGTTTTATATTGTAGGTTATCTCGTGTGATTTAACAGTGCAAATTTAGGTACAATAAATATTAGAACTGTGCGCGTTAGTCTCCCGTGACCAGTATCGGAACGGAGTGAAAAATGGGAGCCCCGGTGATGTCTTATAATTTGGACATAACGCCAAATTACTCATATATTTTCGATTTTGAGAGTGAATTTATTCATTCCAATTATCGAAAATGGATGACAGAAAACTGGACGGTGGCGTTTTACTATGTTGGAGTGTATATGGCTTTCATTTTCTTCGGCCAATATTACATGCAGAACCGACCTAGGTAAGTTGCAGATATTTATTAAAAGTTCAGTGTAATAGTACTTGCCTACCTTCATAAATAAATGTATTATCGCCTACTAAGATTTAGACTATGAAAACAACTTGTATTAATATTATCCACAAAATATTTTAACTTCAGATAATAAGTAAAAGTTACAGACACTTTCTAACTAGAATCTGTCTCACAATATTTTTTTTATGCCACACTGCCACAGAATAATAGAGCTGATCTTTAAAAAGTTTTCACTATTTATTATTGATAGACAATTTTCAACTCTTGTATTTATATTTATTTATTATCTGTTCACCCATGGGGCATGGGTGTTCTCTCAGTACATGGGTACATAGTCATAATCAACTTGTGTGACCTAGTGTTTACATTTAACTAAGTATATATAAAAACTTATGTTGTATTTAGTTTAGATGGTATAAAATTAAACATTAAATTCTCAGGTCAATAGCTCATTTCTGTTTTATTGCAAAAGAGAATCTTATAAGAATTTAATCATCCATATTACTGTCAGTGCTTGTCTCAATGTACCATATACTTTATCCAATAGTATACCAAGTATCACTCAATATTTTTGTAAGCTTTTCAGTTAAGTAACTCTTCTGAAGGAATATTTGTAGACACTCTCAGATATGATTTTCTCCTACAAGAATATTTTTAGTTGTTTATTCATACAGTTTCTGACAGACCAATATCTGGAAGACTTATCTGTAAAAGCTCTTTTCCTGTTGTACCACACCTTTGAAGAATTTTTTTTTAAAAAGCAATTTAATTTATTTTTTGTGTCAAACTCTCCTAAGAAATTTTTTTTGGCAGCTAAACAAGTTCATCTGTGCCTCTTCTGACATACATACCGCTCTTTGGTTGTCATACTTCCTTCAAGAATATTTTGGAAAACTTATTCTACCTCTTCTGACATACCACTCCATTAAAAGAATAATTTAGAAAGTTCTTTAGTGTGTACCTTTTGACAGAAGAGGACACATCAGTCACTCTTCCAGAATATAATTAAAAGGACCTTAATCTGGTTATCTTTTCTGATGTACCACTTCCGGACAAAGATATTTGAAAGCTCATAACTTTGTACTTATGGTTTCTGATAATATTTTAGTTCATCAATTGTACCCACACAGCAGATCTACAGGTTCATAAACAGATTTGCTTTTTGCTGAACAATCATTTGTTTGTAAATAAACAGTCAAGGTAATGATATCTATGAAATACATAATGTATCTTATTATTGTTTCCATATCTATAAATGTGTGTATTACTAATGTTTATCTGAGTTGCTATAAACATTGTTGTATAAAATATTGCAGAACATTGTTGTTATTTTAATCATTAATAATTAGTTTATAATCATTATCAAATTAATGGGCTTTCACCAAGAACTTTGAGGTCTCACCTGCAGAACTGTACCCATGCTTGATTGATGGATGAGCTTCCACACAAATTTTTCTCTCATGGGGTTGCATTTCCTGCTTAGCTAATGTAGATCTTTCACAGAAAAGAGAGTGGAGTGTTGGCTCCAAAGTGCAAGGTTTGAAAGAAATTGGGAAATATTAAAGTCAAGTTCACTTTGCAGTTACACTGGAAAGTCTACCCCAAGTTTGGGATGTTGATATGATTGTTTCACCAAGAGTTGGGAAAAGGCTTAGACGATGATTATTTAGTATTATAATATTCATAATGTTGTCTTAATATTGTTCTTGATAGTAGAATTCAATGCCATACTATGATAAAAAAAATTACAGTAATTTTGAAACATATTAATTTATTTAATGCATGATAAATATGAAGCACTAGTTAAAACAGCAATATAAACAGACTTAGTGACTAAATTACTAACAACTTAATCAGTAACTTGATAAAAAAAGTAACCACAGAAAGCTGTTATTTTTATTACTTATATAATAATCTATTTCATCATCTATCTACTGATATCCTTCATATAGTAACATGCATACTTTTTCTGTTCAAATAAGTATGCAGGTATTTCAACATTCACTGCCTTCCTGATGCCTTCATCTTTTATAGTTACTATATCTTCTCATCATCTTTCACATTCACTTTTTGGTTACCGTGGCCTATGGACGTGTGCAACACCAGGGGCGTCACACTCGCGCTACCGACCCTGTTAAGACAGAGAGTTTCTGTGCCGTTAGTGTAGCAGATAAAGCAGGATAATCCTTAGGTCTTGCCTCTGATAGCACATAAACTCTCCAGTGAGCTCTGGCTACCCTACTCACCGCCGGGAACACAACACGAGGTTATTATGGCCGCGGTATTCTGTAGGGCGGAGGCACTTCCCCAGTCGGACTGCTCAATTGGACTCCTACCTCTATAATCCGTGTGTATGAAGATGGATGTGTGTGAGAATGGCTGTATGTATATGAGGGTGAATATGTGTGCAGATATTTGTTAGTCTTTCCCCCCAAAAACATCCGAATGGATTAATTGCACCTAATAACATCAGCTGCCTGCTCATTAAAGACCCTCAAAATCTTTCTCTTTCCAAATGGTTTTCCATTTGACATGCTCAGCTTCTGGTGAACCAGCTCCACATACACACGCTGCAATTTGTTGCCCCGCGTATTGTAAAATAGAATGATAAATGGGATATAGGATTGACACGTATTTTGACATTTATTTCGACCGTTGCGGCTCGATTTCTTTGCGTGCAGCGCTTCTTCACATTTGCTTCCAGATTAAATGTCAATGCTACTCGTAAATGTCTAGTGTCATTGAAACTATACATTTTCCACAATTAAATATCTTACCTAGATCTTATTTACGATTTATGGTATCTAGATTCTTAGAAACTATTAAAGGCCATTTATTTTATTACCGCTTGACTGTTTGTTTATATCATGAATGACTTATTTCCCCGTAATTATACAAGGTATAATGCAACCAGTTATTTATAATACGCATATTTCTATTTAAACTGTAGTTTTTAACATAAGTATGGTAGGGAATTTCCCTCTTATTGCGGAACCCACATTCCAAAAATTACAAAAATAAAAAAAGTGTGTGTACTTATTACACGCGTTAGGAGTTATACTTCTTCTGAAAAACTAAAATGTTGTCTATAGCTAACTTCATGGTGTATGTTGACTATTATATAGTAACTTCAGGGTGTCGGATTTTCGTCACAGTGTGCGCGCGCATCATAAAAATTTACTTATAATTTTTCCTAACACGCCAAAAGAAGTATAACTTCAAAAACGTCGGTCTAAAAGTAAATAATAACAAATAAGTCGCGATAGAATCCGTAAGAAAGTGATTACATTTTAATAATTATTACTGTTAAAACTGTCGGGACATTTATTGTGTTGTATTGTTCCAAGTTTCCGATATTTCGGCGCTGTTACAGGTACCATGATCACGGACGAAATGGAGTATTGGCGGTAACAGCGAAAAAGGTTTTAGGAGTAAATGTACCTATCGATCTACCCTCTTTCGAGTTGTGCTGTGCCCCGAGCACGAAAATCGTTCAAATTCATAATATCCAGAGAACGGAGCATTGCGATTGGTTCACAGTAGGCAGGTAGCCAATCGCGTTGCTCCGTTACCACGATACGTTTAAGGTACAAATTCGGATGTTTTCGTGCTCGGGGCACTGATACATGTATCAGCACCACCACTGGTTTCACTTTTACTACAGATTCGAAAACGATCACGTTCACGACACGATGCTTACTGTATCCACTCGCGATTTTGTTTTAGCTTATTCCCCGTTTAATTTTGCAAAGACAAAAAAAGGTTTTTTTTATTGTAAACTAGCTGCTATAGGTTACCTATCTTAATCCCGAATTTTAATATTCCGAATATCATAATCCAGAAAACGTTTGGCCAATTTTTCGTAATCCCGGTTTTTAAAATTCCGAAGTTTTATTTGCCATATAATCGCAACTCCGAATTTCATTTGCCCATTTATTCATTTGTACGACGTTTTGTAATCCAGACGAACGAGTTCCAGACACACGAAATCTAAATGCACAAAATCCAGATGACCGTAATCCATATGCACGAAAGCCCAATTTTTAAAACACAAATTTTTGAAATGAAATTAATTGATATCCAGTTAATTGTTATCCAGACAAACAATATCCAGATTTTCAAACCTAAAACTAAACCTCATATGGCGTCTACTAACTACAACTGGAGACCTACTGAACAAAACACATGTTGCCTTAAAAAATATATGTATGCATGTAAGCAAACAAGCATGCATGCAGGCAAGCAGGCAAGCATGCAGGCTAGCCGGCAAGCATGCAGGCAAGCATGCAGGCAAGCATGCAGGCAAGCAGGCAAGCATGCAGGCAAGCATTAGTGTTGCTCTTCTCCGGCGCTGCGGGAAGTGCAGTCCTTCCGCCCTTGCGTAACAAAGTTCGGGCACCCATGCTCGCTTCCGCAGCTTCGGCTTGCTGGTCGCCTACGGCGACCAGCCTCAGCCGCTCCAGCTCGCCCTCGGGCGAGGACTGCCCTCCCTCCGCGCCTCCGGTTCTTAAATAACACTCTAGTGTAGGGCAGACAAGTACCACGGCGAGTCGGGTCGGGCGTGGTACGCAGTGTTGACGAGCTCGCTTTCCTGATTCATTGATTATACCTGCATACAAAACTGTTCATGCATGACATGAAAAACAATAATTTATTAATTTTATGGAAATTAATGTAATTTATGGAAAACGAGAGAATACCATTTTTGTCATCTGGCAACATAAATTTGTTTGTTTATTAAAATTATTTTGAAAAAGGAGGTAGCTACATCTCATTATATTAAGTGAAATTATGTCTTAAGTGAACGTTAGATTTTTGTTATTATATCAACCGTTACACACCCTAAATGAATCGTATAAATTTACTGATTTTTAATATACCTGTATATAGTTTAGCTGGAACACGATTTGTATGGGAACCAAATAAAAAGATTATGAAAATTTGGTAATAGTTTATTTGGAAAATGGTACGATGGGAAACAAAAAAAAATATTCTGAGAATCTGGTATAACTATATTTGGATTATGACAATATGGGAAACAAAAAAATACTATTTGAAAATTTGGTTTTAGTGCACCTGGAAATTGATTCATCTGGGAAATGAAAAACGGAATTATAGAAAGTTGTCATTCATTACATCTGTCTTTTAAAAGTTCTACCAACCGTTTTCGGGGTTTTAAGATTCGGGTAACAGAAATTCGATATTTCAATAGGTTACCGCTGCTATATGCGGCTCCTCCCGCGTGGAATTCAGATCCCGTTCTCGCACGAAACCTTATTCCAGGGATAAAGCCGTTTGATCGCGTTTGAGTTACAAACACGCAATCATTTTCACCAATTTTCGTATTTATAATATTAGTAGGATCGAATCAGTTACAGTTTTATGTTCTGTGGTATAATTACAATGCAGATAACATATTTAGAACAGTCTCAAGAAGTTAATACCCGTCACGCGTTGTGAGCAGAAATTTTCATCTTCTTTCATTTTCATCAAGCATTTCACGCTTACTAATAAACTCGCCAAGGAGGTCACACGGGTACATAACAGCTATAAAATCAATCATTGAAGAAAATGGTGAATAATTGCAATTTTATTGGATTAAATATAATTTTATGATTATGGCACATAAAAATGATTATGTAATTTCGAGGTGGCGAAGTTGAAATTCGGAAAGAGCATGGTGAAATCTATGAATGCACCAATTTTCAAAACTCTGAAATCCTTCCAGATAGCCCCATAGGGTCAATTAAAAGAGAAGGGGATCTGCGGCAGCCGGTATTTGTTACTAGAAATGATTGCACGAAGGCTCGCGCAGCCTTTCGTTTGCCTTCAAGGAACTGAATTTTTTCTTCGGTGGAAAATATTCAAAATGCTTAGCACCAAATGAGTATAATAAAGCACCGATTCCGGTTGCATCGAAACCTAACACTTTGGAGTTCTCCTACATAATCATGTCAGCGTAAGTCTTCTATTGTAGGAGGTAGGACACGATGATATTTCCGTCCAATTGAGCAGACCGATTGGGAAAGTACCTCCGCCCTACAGTATACCGCGGCCATAATAACCTCTTCTTGTGTTCCCGGCGGTGAGTACGATAGCCAGAGCTCACTGGAGAGTTTTTGTGCTGTCAGTGGGAAGACTAAAGGCTATCCCTGCTTTGTCTTCTACGCTGACGGCACAGAAACTCTTTGTGTTTACAGGGTCTGCAGCACGAGTGAGACTCCCATAGTGTTGCACACGTCCACTTAAAACGAATTTTAACGAATTCTATCGCAATTTATTTGTTATTATTGATTTTTAGACCGACGTTTCGGCTACTTTTCAGCAGCCATGTTCGCAGTTTGACTTTTATTACAATGATATTCGCGTAAAGTTTAGAAAATATCATGTACAACAAAATCATTTTAATCCCACCAGTATTCCTAACCGCACTCTGCAGGACTCAATTTTAATGACGATGAAGTTACGTTATTTTATTTGTGTGTGTACTTTTGAATGCCGGGGATACCTTACATACGTCCAACTTTGTAATAATTAATTTACAGAGGGTTTTCGGTGAGTTTTGGGTAAAGTTGGGTTCTGGTGAAAAGCTCGTTAACTTTATCCTGACCTGACAGTTTGTGATAAAAGTAGTGACGCTAATAAATATTCAAAGTTTCCATTTCGTCAGAGTCTCAAACACTACCGGACTGTTAAGGTCATCCGCCGCTTTATGCCTTCTTCACTTGTCATTTTTTGAACATGCTAAGTGAATTTATTTGTTGGTTTGTAAGTCATATACGCATAAACTGCTGGTTTCACGCATAGGTACAACAAGGAATTGGGTAGTTTTAATAAGTTCTAGTGGATCACGGGAATGGGGCCAGCAATTCATGCAAGTGGAGCCACAAACTTAGGCCGCAAGAAATGGCTACATAGAGTACGTAGTCTGTTTATAGATTGACGCGGACAGCATTTTTGCGAAACTCACTTTCACTGCGTAGACATCGCTAGGTAGGCTGTACTTGTGCAAACTGAGTAGCACAATGACCGTTACGAGTCTTGAGCATTACATTTGATTGTAATTTTATTCTTATTATTACTTCCTGCTTTGTAAGCCGACATTGTTGATATCGTCTTCTTCAGCTTACTACTAGGCGACTTGAAGTCATATTGACATGTCGTAACATCGTACATTCTACTAATAACTAATATTACAAATCGCGAAAGTTTGTATGAATGGATGGAAGGATGTTTGTTACTCTTTCACGTAAAAACGACTGAATAGATTTTTTTACAATAATATAGCTTATACATCAGAATAACACATAGGCTACCATTTATAACGATAACCGATATTATAGCGATAACCTACATCCACGCGGGCAGAGCCGCGGGCGAAAGCTAATAGAAAAATAAATTGTTAATCGATATAATTGAAAGTGACAATACTTTGATTGGATGTTTTTGTAGCTGATGTCTCTGACGATGACTGTGATGCTTTGAGTGAATTGATTGAACTTTCAAGCCAAATCATTTCTTACGAATCTTAAGCTCTATGTGAAATAACAAATATGATGTCATACTGTGTCAAAAAATAATTATATTATTTAATTCGATGCTAGCGCACATTACAATGATTTCTAAATAGGTAATAGGTACATAGTATAAAACAAGGTCGCTTTCTCTGTCCCTATATCTCTTTGTATGCTTAAATCTTTAAAACTACGCAACGGATTTCGATGCGGTTTTTTTTTAAATAGATAGAGTGATTCGAGATGAATGATGATGATGTTTAATATAGTGAGGGTACAGCGGGAACGGGACCTGACGCCACGCGGGCGGATAAATATTGGCGGTACGAAGTTCGCCGGGTCAGCTAGTAGGTAATATTTTGTTATTATTCTTCATTGTACTTAATAACATAGTTCTATTGGGTGAATTAAAAAATACCCACCAAAGAAATAGGGTTAGTTTTTATTTGCCCTGTTCTCGATTCCCTCGAAAAAAAAACCAAAAGAAACTTGTAAGAATATTACACAAACTTACTTTAAAAAAATGCTCATTTAAGCATCTGTCTATCTGCTGATTTCTGATGCAAACCACTGGTTTCGATGCTTACTTGATGATCCTAAAAAAAATTTGAAGAATGGAAAATCCAATTTACTACTGCATGACGTTAGCGTCACGCAGTAGTAAATTGGAATTTCCTTTTTTTTTTAGTTTATTGCCTGAGCCCGAGACCGCTAATTGTGCAACAAAATAAACTTTCATAAATTATTTCCATCGGTCACCGATGACGTAACGTTCAAAAAGACCGATTACTTTATTCCAATAAAATTATCTAATTCTAATATGTTTACAAACTTCACGAAAATGTTGAGCGTGGGCGGGACTGACGCCATTCGGGAGTCGCTGGGCGAGAGACGGGAGTGTCGGAGGTGTGGGGCAGACAGGGCCGCTCTTATGAATGGAGCTCCGCATCCGATCTGCAGGGTTACGTAATCTTTGGCACACTTTCGTGAATAGCGTCTGTACGATGCAGCTGACTCCATTCAGTGGAATAATAATGACGTCTTGGTTGGCGACAGCTAGGCATGAGATTTGTATCTGTGGAAAAGAATATATTAGGTCAGATATAAATAAACTTTATTGACTAAGTCTTTTGAAGGTGTTTGTTCTCTTTTTTCTATTTTTGGTATGAAACATTTTATTGGTTGGGTGTATGGACTATTATATGCCGTAATGTCAAAGCCAATGACGCTAGTTAATGCGGTCATGATTATTTTAAGCAGTTGGACATTTTTATGCGACCATCGTGTGGTTATATTGAGACTAGAGACTAGGTAGACTAAATAATTACTGTACAAAATTCTATTCTACTTTTATGAGCAGAATATCTATTATCAGTCGATTATTGATTTAATTACTGTGACCGTTCTTTCTGAGATGGTTTAATTACGAGAATTGGCCTGCCTGCCTTAAAAATATTTTATTATGATGCTTTTTTGTTATATTCATATTTTATTATTTTACTTCTTCGTCGTCCATTGCTCCCGAACCTTCGCCTTTCACATCCAGTCTACCCCAGCCACCTTTATCACGTCGTCAGTCCAGCTTGTCGACATGCCCATTGTGCCCCTTCCACCTGTGTTATCGAGGACCTGAGTAGGGCAAAGGACTAAATTTAGAAAATTCTATAAGCCGTTGATTCGTTAAAAAAGAATAGAAATACATATATACCTACTATTGATTGCGGGTCGCGGTAATAATTTGTCGGTTCCATAATAATATGGCATCACTTTTATTATACGTCACCTACAGTGATTACAGTTAAGTGAAAGTTGCCCGGTAATTAATTCTGGCCCGTTCAATGTTATGACGTCAGTGGCCGAATATGGTTGTTTCATGCTGAGATTTTAAATAATTTTATTGTATGCAGTATCGGTTATATGGTCGTCTTGTCTACTACTACAATTGGGTCGTGGATTCTATTCCTGCAGACAATTAAGCGTCGGTAGCTTAGTGCTTAAGGAGTGAGCTTCACGATTTAGAGGTCTCAGGTTCAATTCCCGGCCATTACACTACTGACGTGAACCCACTCTTAACACAAGTTGTATAGTTTAGCCTCAGCTGGAGAGGTTAGGTGGAATATTAGTACAAATAACTGACGCTTCATCTTGCTTACCCAGGAGTTGTAGTAATTTTTAATTTGTTTACTTACTAATTTCATTGACATTACGTAGCGTTTTGTTTATGCATGTAGTTTTGAATTACGTAAGGTAAACTCGAAAGTTAAAATATACATATAGTATTTGTATTCTGTATTCATCATAACAACTGTCACGGGTGAATATGGTAAAAAATGTGACAGCTGTATGAGGATCCAGGATCGATTCCTAAGTTACGTTTTACCAAGTTATCTTACTCGTAGAGAATTCCGTAACTTCTGAAAATGTCCCTGTTTGGGAGCGCAATTATGACCGATTAAGTCGAACATACCATTCGAAAACAATAGGCGGACCTCTGACTCTACAGTGCAGTCAGGTCTTAAAATGAAGGTCGTACGGGTGTTTTTTGTGATAAGGTCCAAACTTTGATCTTATGGGTACATAGCATACACTTAGGACGCAACTGAGAACGTAACTTGTAAATTGTTATGATAAGCAATAAAATTGATAACGATTCTTATAAACTGCACGTGTTATTATATCTCTAATTTTTTCCTCGATACGCTCGGATTATAATGATGATAAAAAGCTATTTATGAAACGCATCATGACCGCGATTCGAACTCAACACGAGTTCGTCTGATGTACTTTAGTTCCAGGGTTAGATTTCGGACACTCGCAACGGTCAACCGCGTCGGGTCCCGCACAACGCAGCGGACGTTCTTAGCACGGTACAAAACTACATTGTCATTGCATATTGCATGTAGGTCAAGGTATAATGCGTTTATTTTTATCGTAATCCGTAGGCATTGATGTGGGATAACATTATCTAACACTCGGTGTATGTACTTCGTACGTAATGCAGAACTAACTGTTACTCGCGACTCCGTCCGTGTGATGTTCGGTTGTGAACTATGAAGAATGCGGTCATGCATCAAAACAAAATCGGGTACACGTAAGGCTAAGGGTATTAACACACCTATCAACCAATCAATCATCGATCGATCTATACGATCGCCCGCATGTACCTATTTGAATCTATCGATTGAAAGCGACTTATCAATTTTACTAACTCACTAACTTTAATCGATCGATTGGTGTGATATATGACACCCTAGGGCGATAAACAGGCGTGGATTTAGCTTTAATTGTGCCTAATGTTACCTGATGGAAAGTGGTAACCGTGACCTATAGAAGTGTGCAACACCTGGGGAGTCATACTCGTGCTGCCGACCCTGTAAACAGAGAGTCTCTGTGCCGTCAGCGTAGAAGACAAAGCAATAGGAATAGCCTTATTGAGGAACGAGGTGAGATGTTCCTCCAACACAAAGGCAGAATACTCCGACCAGGCAAGGTGATCTCGCCTGGCGAGCCACGGCCCAACGATTGTCGTTGGGATGTTCTATATGTATGTACCAGCGCGAGAACTTCACTTTCGCGATGCAGGATTTGTAGTGCCGTAGTAGTTCGGCTTTGATGTCGCTAGATGGCGCTGGGTACATGTGGTATCGCCACAGCCTTTGGTCTTCCCACTGACAGCACAAAAACTCTCCAGTGAGCTTTGGCTACTCTACTCACCGCCGGGAACACAACACGAGGTTATTATGGCCGCGGCAGTCTGTATTCACGTGTCACAAGGCTACTCATCTATATAAAGGTTAAAACATCTTCTATGTCGTCACAACATGATGCAAAATAATTACTGTAACTATTCGCCGTTGGTGCATGTTCTACAAGCCGCTTATACTCTGTGACGTCACTTCTTGCCATTCGTTCGTGTGCATTCAAGACATTGTTGCACGAAACCCCATTCATATTGTATATTTTACTATTTTATTACTTTCATTGAAGTTTACTATGTTGTATGAAGTAATTGTTGTGCGGTGTGTGCAACAAATGCTGCTTTGTTACGCTTTATTAGTCAACTATGTCAACTTGAATTGCCCAGAGGGCTACTTCTTGTCTTCTTGTAATAAAAATCTACATTCAGTCTTAATTCTCTTAATATTGCACACGCCTTTAGGCAGCGGTAACCACTTTCCATCGGGTGGACCGTGTGCATGTCTGTCACCTCCGTTGTTAAAAAAAAAACAATTGTCAGAAACGGTATTCTTGTTACAAAATTTTTGTGTTGTGATTTGTGATAGTGATAGTTGGGAAATTGGAATTTCAAATAGGGTTTTGATCCTCAGAATGCAATTTGGATTTAATTAGTGTAAACTCTGTATATGTATGTGAATATATAGTTTTATCTTATTAATCTTAATTAATCTTCACACAAACGTAACCCTTTTTTACCCATACAAATTGTGTGCATACATTTTTTGTTCACTATTATTATAAACAATCGACTTGTTATTCTCACGTTTAATATCAAATATAAATATATTTTTTTGTAAAACGCGGTCTTGTAATCGTTTATCAATTTTTACCATTGTTATTCTCACAAAATTGGCAATTTTTTATTTTTGCATTTGCGTCACAAAATACAGAAAAAGAGGTTGAAAATTCAGATAGGATTATTAAAATTAATTCGCTGTCATTTGACTAAAAAAAGGAATTTTTCAAAGTAACACAATTTTCTACAATGAGTAGAAAATTGTGTCGATCTTTGTACCATGGCATCGAGGGTTCGAACGTGGAACGATTTTTTCCTATGTCTATGTTCGAAAGGACGAAAAACTATCGAAAACTTTTTATTTTTTTTTATTTATTGCGATTAGCCGGCTTCACACACAGGTTCACAGAAATAGGCAGGCGGCCAATCGCAATGCTTTTTTCATGCTAGGGGTACAGGTGTAAGGATACAGAAGGTGAATTTTCAAAATGAAAATCTGTTTAAAAATCTCTGTTAATCAGATTATTATTAGGAGAGTTGTTTAGTTACGAGTGCATCTAATAAAACGAATTATTTAGTCCGAAACCTTGAAATCCGATAACGTGCCTACTTTGTAAGTTTGTTGTAAATTGTAACTTTTTGTAAGTTGTAACTTTTAACTGTAATAAAGACAAAGTCGAACGTACGTCCCCGTCCACGTTAAATTATGTAAGAATTTGAATATTTTGCTATATAAATGACTTCATTATATATTGTAGGTACTCTCTTTATTTTATTTTTAACAGGGAGGTGCATAGGTTTATGTAAGCGCAGCTTAACTACCATAGACGTTAGAATGCGGATAACATAAATACTTGATACATTCTATTTTATAAATATAAACTAGCTGACCCGGCGATCTTCGTACCGCCAATTTTTCCGCCCGCGTGGCGTCAGATTCCGTTGCCGCTGCACCCTCTACTATATTAAACATGTATGATACATATAAACCTTCCTCTTGAATTACTCTATCTATTAAAAAAATCCGCGTCAAAATCCGTTGCATAGTTTTAAAGATTTAAGCATACAAAGGGACGTAGGGACAGAGAAAGCAACTTTGTTTTATACTATGTAGTGATATAGCTATAGTAAACTAAGCAAACTAAGCAAAGTTAGAGTGTTTCCCTGGCCTGCCTGCATCCTTCCAGGTTTGTCCAGTGTCTGTTGTGTTGTCTATCGTTCGTTTGTTTACGATGGTTCGTAGGTATGCAAAGGGGATCGGTATTTGGGCTCAGGTAAAGTAAAGCATAGAAGCAGGTATTTGGTCCGTTAATTGACTGCATCATGTTAGATGGTAAAGAGCTGAGGTGCAATCCACAAGATATGGACCACCTTGATATATGTTTTTTTCACACCCCACTTGAAGAACCCGGAACTGTCACAAGCGGGAAATACGTGCGCGAGCAAAGCTTGCTAGTTGATGACACTAAAAATGCCAAATTGCAATGATTAACGCGTTGCGAATCAAATGATTGTTGTGAGAATTATCACTAAACAACTCTATGACATCATCCGTGGTGGCCAAAATGTGACACGCTCGGTTTTTGTATTGTTTAATGCACATGCCGTAGCCCGTGGGTACTTATCTACGCCTTACGCGCCACCTTACACCGGTGTGAAGACTCGTGACGGCGTGCGGCTTAAGTCGGTTCGAGTCCGACATGACAGGCATTAATGATCATTTTCAGATTTTTAGGATTAGTGTCACAGCGAAGTAATTTGTATAAGAAATACAAATTACTTCTTAATCAAAATACTGTTTAACTATTAAAAATATATTAAATCCGCTAAGACGCCGAATGTCCAGCGCAGCGGTCGCAAAGCATCCAGTGTTAGCACACATTTTTATATTTTAATTTTCCCTGTAATCTCTCCAGTCTTCTCTAAAATAAAAAATAAAAACTATGCGGTGAAAATGAAAGCGGGTACACTGACATATATTCTTAAAACTTTTTCACCTCTACTTAGGTTAATAGTACCGAAGTATCGGCAAATCAAAACAATATTTCGATATCTCTAATAATATCTAATGCACTCACATATATACTAAAAAAGAAATAAATTTAAAAACCTACGTTATCAAAAGTGGAATACAGTGCAAAGATGAGGTATTATTATGTAGTTAAAAGAAATGACAACGCGTTGACTTCAAGAGATGAGATGAGGCAAGGTCAAGAGGATGATTATAATTCCGTAGGTTGAATTTAATGCGTCCTAATGTGCGGTTTAATACACAGGTCGTGTACTGTTCATCTCTAGCAACGAAATTTATCTACATTGACACGTTCACGCACGTGTATAACCAGTTTTCGTAAGTAAAATATACCGATATCTTCCAATTTCCATCGTCTATTTTATGCAAATGGCAAATTTTGTGCGTGAATTGAATAAAATTAATTATTTCATCAATGATCTTGTTAGCGAGGTTTACAGAGACGGTACGCAAGACACGATTGCTTCCATAATAGCCTAAATAAACCGATTAGAACGAAAACCTGACCCCGAGATCACCGTCACATGGTGATGATGAATTGTAATTCAATGATAAAAATAAACTTGCATGGTGAAACCGAAATTTATAATATGAATCAACTAGGATGGCTGTTACATAGCACTATCTGGTCCCAAAGTAAGCTGACAGGACCAGGCTCTGACGTTATTTTTTTTAATACCACCGAGTGGTTTCCGATTACCGTGGCCTATGGACGTGTGCAACACCAGGGGAGTCACACTCGTGCTGCCGATCCTGTAAACACGGAGAGTTTCTGAGAAGACAAAGTAAGAATAGCCTTTGGTCTTCCCACTGAGAGCAGAAAAACTGTCCAATGAGCTCTGGCTACTCTACTCACCGCCGGAAACACGACACGAGGTTATTATGGCCGTGGTATTCTCTAGGGCGGAGGTACTTCTCCAGTTGAACTGCTCAATTGGACGAAAATTCCACATAAGCCAAATTAAGAGAAATAGTGCCGACTCTGATTTGGCTGGAGCAGAAATTCGGTCTTAATGGTGCGACAAAGGAAAGAGTCACCGAACCGCTTGGTTCTTGAAGGAATGTTCTGCACCGTATAGGGGTGACATCTAAGTCCTGCACGTGTCGTCCTGTATAGGAAGGGGGAGGGTGGGACTAATTGGAATAGCTCTTCAGAACATTCACCGTGGTAGAGACGGTAAAAAACTGCCAAGGAAGCAACATCTCTACGCATCTGCAGAGACTCGAGGGTACTCGTGACCTCAGGATTTCCGATAATGCGGACCGCACGTCGCTGCAACCTGTCGAGAGCATCTAATAAGTACTTAGCGGATCCATCCCAGAGATGTGAGCAGTACTCCACGCAGGAACGAATTTGTGTCTTGTAAAGAAGACACCGTTGCTCCGGCGTGAAAAACCGTCTTACTCTGTTCAGGACTCCGAGTTTACGCGAGGCTGCTTTGATGATACTCTCGATGTAGTTTTTGTTGTTCAGTTTGCAGCGAACATCCATACCGAGGATATTGAGGTTGTCCCGCAGTGGCAGTGGCGTGCTCTGAAGAGTGGGAAGGGGAAGGAAAGAAGATACCTTTGCTGTAAACGCACATGCCTGCGTCTTCTTGGCATTGAACTCGACCAAGTTCTCAGAGCCCCATTGGGAAATGTGATTCAGGATCCGGTCAAGCTCAGTGACAAGAAGCTGCCTTTTTTCCGCGATATGCGTCTGCTTATCCGCAGGACGTCCATGATAACTCCCGTGTAGGGTGCTATCATCCGCATAGCAATGAATGCTGCCGGTCGACAGCATGTCGTTGATATGCAGAAGAAAGAGAGTTGGCGATAGGACAGATCCCTGCGGTACGCCGGCATTTACCTGCAAGAACTCCGAGGCTCGTCCATCACAAAGGACGCGAATACGGCGCTCCTGCAAGAAGCCGGCAACCCAGTCGCACAGTCTAGGAGGCAGACCAAAGGCTGGTAACTTGGAAAGAAGCGACTTGTGCCAAACTCTATCGAAAGCTTTGGCGATGTCAAGGCTAATTGCCAATGACTCGCCGTGCTTATCCATAGCCTCACCCCAAATATGGTTAACATACGCCAGAAGATCACCCGCTGACCGTTTCGGCCTGAAGCCTGAAGCCATTCTCTGAGTTTCTTTCTGATATCTTCTCAGTAAAACCAACCTACTGTACCAGCGGAAGAATAATTTTCCAATGGCTTATCTACTTTAATTTTTTTTTTTACAGTTATGTCAACAAATCATAAAAATAGTAGGTATTTTTATGATTTGTTGACATAACTGTAAAATTTTGACGTTCATATGTGATATTTATGTGCCTAAACTGAATAAATGAGATTGATTATTTGATTCTTTGACTATTACTTATTCTGTGCTAAAACTGTGATGATCACGATGTGTTCTGCTACTTATCAGCTTAGTTTGGAACTAGATAGTGCCATGTAACATGCCAGATCAAAAGTCGAATACTGTATTATAACATGAAACAAGAAAATTTACAACTTACAAAATTTACAAGTTACAAAATTTGATGTGTATGCAGTTAACCTGTTTCTCAGGAAGTGAATGTAACGTAGCATCTTTATATTATTTAAATGTTTGGTGCATATGTTTATTATTGCGTAAGTTTTTAATTAATTTTATTACGGTACTATCATATTGTGAGTAGCAACCGAAGTAAGTGTGACTATAAAAAATTCTAGAAAAATAAATGAAAAAATAATTATTTGAAAAATGTGAATGAGAATAAGTACGTCAGTAAAAAACAAAAATTACCCGATTTCTAAAATCAAAAAGTATACTTAAAAGAGATCAAAATACCTAAACTACCGATATCATTATAAGAAAAAAATTGAGCGCCCCTTCATTTTATGACACAAAGAATAGGTATTAGTTTATTTCTCAGCATCAGCGAAATAAAGGCATATTAAAATCTATGATAAATAAATAATTATTTCATCTAGCAACATTGATTTACAATCGCTAATTTAAGCGTATAGTGACGTAATCCAGCTGTAACTAACGATAATTTTTAATTTTTATTATCTATTGTCCTAGAATGCTCTGTTTAAATAAAATGGTCAAAAGAATGCCAAGATTCCTTCTGAATTATATTGTATATACTTTTAAGATCAATCTTTACTGTGTTATATTGATATATTCGATATTAAGTTTGGGTGTAGGTATGATGAAACTTAAGTCCCAGTCGGATCCGTAGCTTTTAACCTGAAGTCCGGGTTCCGCTTTTTCAGTCTTTTAACCATATTATCGTATTTTTTATAATACGAAGAACGTTTTATTATTTAACTTTTTGATTATTTTTGAAAACAATTTTTTTGCAATCTACTTGCAAAAAAATGCTTTAAAAAAAATGCGTTTCTAATTTTTACAAATTACTTATGTACATTTTTATGATGGATTTTATAATGGATATGAATACCAGGGCTAACTGACAAGATAGAATATTAGGTATATAACAATAGGTATACGAAATGGCACACATGGGAGAGGCCTATGTCCGGCCACAGTCCCATACCGGGGGCGAGTCGGGGACCGTGTGGTCCCCCTGCCGAGGAGGGCCAGACCGAGAGGAATGGCCTTGGTTAAGCCGGGGTGCGAGGGATATACCGCGAGACAACCTTACCTTCGGCCTAGCACATAGACCCACAGACGGCGTGCGGTTTAGTCGGTTCGAGTCAATATATCGACATAACCTCCCCCTCCGGCTCCTTGGGGTAATCCGTGGGGACTTCCCCTAAAAAAAGGCCTATGTCCAGCAGTGGACTGCGTTGGGCTAATTGACACACAACAATAAACTAGCTGCTCGAAATCTATCTTTTCCCTGACATTATTTAAGAAATTCTTTCGTCTGTATAACCATTATCCATATTAATAATTAAGAACATTTAAAAAATCCAGTGAGTTTAAAATAACATACGTAAGGTGTTACATAAGTGGCAGATTATATATTATTATTATTTTGATAAGGTTATCAATTAGATAATAAATTTATCAAACGCAATAAATAAACCTTACATTTTACTTGCAGCTAGTAGCAACTATCTGTTTTACAATACAGTAAAACCTCGGATTTTCTATAGACCGGACGAAAAACGCGTCTTAAGGTGATTTTCCACCAGAGGGGCGAGACGTGACGAGGCGAGAAGAGAATTGAAATCGCACTGACCCTTTTCCACTAAAAATTGCCATCGCGAGAGGATTGAAAATTTGTTATACAAATTTCAATTCTCTCCTCGCCTCGCCTAGCCACTCTGGTGGAAAATCACCTTGAAGGTGATTTATATTCTATATCGGAACCTATACGGTTCATTTTTGCACAAACAAATATTTCAATTCACGCCTCGCATATTCTCGTCAATCCACACTGTTTCCACCAAAGATACGCTGGGAGAGGATTGAAAATTTGCCATACAAATTTCAATTCTCTCCTCGCCTCGCCTCGTCTCGTCACTCTGGTGGAAAATCACCTTTATGCAGGAAATCGTAAAAAACGGGAAAGGGAAAATTAAACTTACCTAATACATATTCTTATTATATTCATCCTACTAATATTATAAACGCGAAAGTTTGTAAGTATGAATGGATGGATGTTTGTTACTCTATCGCGTAAAAACTACTGAATGGATTTTAATGAAACTTTACAATAATTTACTATGCGTTTCAAATGAGAAGATAATCGCGACCGCGGCAACTTCATTCCGTATTCATCAAAAATGTACAGCTAACAACAAAAAATCCATTTCGGACAGGTTCATACGTGTATGGTAACAACGACTTAATTGTTAAATTCTTTCCATTAAGCACTTATCAAATTGTTTTGTAATTATAATAATTCAAAAATTCAAAGTTACCGCCCGATTAAAAATAAATAAATATAAAAAGAACCGATAATTTAATTTCTTACTTATTGTGTATGTACTTATCCTACCCTATCCTTATCTATCTTGAAAAGGGAATATGGTTCAACAATAATTATAAATATTTAATTGGAAATATATTGCTGACCTTACGTTACACAATGAAGTTATCGACACGTATCAAAATGTCATTATGACAGTTATCAACTTATTTGAAACGCATAGTAGCTTATACATCAGAATAACACATAGACTGCAATTTATAACGATAACCGATATTATAGCGATAACCGACATCCATGCGGGCGGAGCCGCGGGCAAAAGCTACTATATTTATATACATACATTGTGTAATTATGATACTTTATTTATAATAATCATTGATTTTTGTTTGACAATATGATTTCGATGCATTCGTAATTATAAGATTTTCCGCGTAGTTCTGCAATGCGTCTTCACTTTTACACAATGAAGCTACATATCGTCTAAAATCTTTAACTGCTGACATAGCCGTAGTAGACTCATCTTCGTCATCATCACTTAAGGCATATTTTTGTGCGTTATTCATATTCTCAATAAGATCTTTGATGGAATTACATACGGTGCAAAATTGTCATCAATGGAAGAACCTGGAAAACCTTGAAGTGTGGCGGGTTCTTCATATTCTTCCAACACGACGTCAACATCGCTATTTCTGAAACCTGCTTCTCGAAGCAGTTATGAATAATTGTCGCTTTAATTGCTTCCGAAAATGGCGTATTAAGCGCTTAGAAATGTAAGAAAACATGTCTCAAGTTGTAGGGACCGGCAGAAAATGTCGTATTATGCGTGAAATCGTTTCACGTATAATATGACATTTTCCGCCAGTCGTATTATTATTCGTAATTCGGTCGTATTATTAGTCTTAAACGTGATCTTATTGAGCGGGTTCTACTGTGTAACATAGCCAATTTCGTAGAGGTTTGTACAAAATACCTAGTTATTCTTTATAACACCTTGTATAACACACTTGTAATTTATCTTTATGTATACCTAATGCATGTAAATAATTTAATTAAGACATATTTGAAGTTTCAATTAACGACTTGTGAGAATGTATTTTTTTTTTTTGTTACTGTTCATGTATTCTGATAAAAACAATAACCCAATCTGGGTGCATTGCAGAGAGCACGTAAAATTAAAAAAGGTTGAATATTTTTCAAGTTATTATCTTACTTAATAAATACACAATGTTTTGTTTCATATTATAGGCTCAAAAGTATTTGCCTTGTGTACGTAATAAAATATACAATAAGGTTATTATGCCTATGTATACCTATGGCAGACATTGCTTTATTTAAATTTCTTTTTTATACCACTTGCTGGCAGACAAGCACATTGCCCACCCACCTGATGCAGAGTGGTAACCGTTGCCTATAGACGTGTGCAACACCAGGAGATTCACACTCGTGCTGCCGAACTTGTAAGAACAGAGTTTCTGTGCCGTTAGATCAGAAGACAAAGCAGGACAAGCCTTTCGTCTTCCCACTGACAGCACATAAACCCTCTAGTGAGCTCTGGTTACTCTACTCACCGCCTCAAGTATCAGTTGTTATCTCACTAATTACACAATGTTTCGTTTTATATCATACGTTCAGAAGTCCTTTAGATTTATTTAAAAAAATTATACCTCCATTCGTGTTCTTTGAGACTTATCTAATGATTATAGATGACACTCAAATCACTTTTCAACCGACGAAAAAGCAAAACACAGAGACGGTTCTCAAGTCGACGCGTATATTTTTTTTATGTATGACCACGTATAACTTTTTACGGAGTAGTCCGATTTTGATAAAAAAAATATTGGAAAGAGTATACCCCTAAATTGGTCCCATATTTCGGCGGTTTAATTTTTTTCATTTCACTTCGTCATAATATGGTTCTAATCTCACCGAAATTTGGCATATAATGATACCTATTATCAAACTTGGTTTTTGCATAGTTATTAAATCATTAGCATTATTCTTAAAAAAAATATATTCGAAAAAAAATCGATCCAAAAAGATCGTGTTTAATAGAATCAATACATAAATAATATACCTACCTATTGCTTTTTCATTTAATGCAACTTCGTAATTAAATAGAAAATTTCGTATTGTACGTGCATAATAAAAATAAACAAAACTTTTAATCAAATATAGCTTTTGTTTTCTCTCTGTTTAAAGATTTAAGTAAATTCACCATTTTTTACACATACAAAAAAGCCTCTTTCTTGTAGTCTGTAGCCAGTGTTTTTGAAGTGAAAACTACTTTAGCGGCGTTGGATGAGTAAAAAGTGTTAAACTCGCGTCCGGATCACGTGTTAAACTCGCGTCAGGATCACGTGTTAAACTCGTGTCAGGATCACGTGACCTTTGACCCGTAACCGACTTTGTAGGACGACATGACGTCATACAACATTCCTAGCTACAGAGTGTTTATTTTGCTATGTACTAAGAAGCTTCGTAGCTTAGCGGTAAGCGCTTCGACTGTAAGTCCTTATGGTTTCAGATAGTACCGGGTTCGAACCTGACACTATTTGTGCTTATTTTTTCATTTTGTAATTCATTAATTTCTTCAGACAGAAAATTAGCAGAAAATTAGTGATAAGTTCTATGATTGGCGTTATATTATAGGTATGGTATGGTATGTTCTTTTTTTATCTTTTTCTATGTATATAACGAAAAAAGAAAGAAACAGTTTTCACTTCTGCCGGCACTCCCGGAGTGCAACCCGTCTTTTTTTTTATTATTCCCGCTAGTCCGCCAGTACCAAATAGTTTCGCAATTCATTTTTACTGGTGAAATTATAGTTATTTATTAATAAAAATGTCTACAAGTATGTACTAGTTACGAATAAAACGATTTATGTACCTAGTACACCGCCCGATATATACACATGTACTGTACAACGTCCGATATATGATGTGATTGATGTGAAGCCCTTAACGTTATGGAATGTTTACTACCTGAAAACTGCAAGGGTAAATATCTAATTTTGTATTATATTATTCAGAACTGAAATGAATAACGTCACATAATATGATAAACGTGTGTATTGTTGATACCGTCTTCGGCTCTCTTTAGACCCTCGCCTGACGGCTCGGGTCTCAAAATCGCCCCAGCGGTCATCACCAACTTTACACACGTGTACCATAATCTACTATTGTTAAAAAGTTTTTATTATTTGCATCGTCATTTATCCAATTTATTATCAATAAGAATTTTGTGCGATTCTTGACGGATAAGTCCACCTGGTAGTACACCTGCATATAAACCTATGAAATAAGGCTTAAATTCTTATGTATAAGTCGATAACATCTTAAACCCATTAATTGCATTTATATAGGTAAATACATTATCAGTATCGTACCATTTCGCATCGCGCACTGATAAGGCTTATCGCTCCTGATATTGCTAACGTAGAATTTATGTGAGGAGCTAAATAACACTAATAAATAAAATATTTTTCGAAAGCACACTAAAAAAAATATGATACTATTATTTTTGGTCAGTCCAGACTCAGCCTCAATTTCATGCCTCGAGTCAACAATAGTGTCCAGAATACGGCAATAGGCTCATTCCCTATTACGTGGGACCGAGTACAATGATTGGTGAAATGTGGGTGTTAATTCTCCTCTACCTAACCCTCCGGGATAAAGGCGTGATTTAGTAGAGATGAAGCTTCGCTCTGCATTTTCTATCGCATGTACAAAGGGGAGTGCTCTGAGGAATTGTTCGTATTAATCCCTGCCACATCTTTTCGCCATCGCCCTAATCTAAAAAAAAATTACATCCTCACCACTTAGATGGTTGGCAGTCCTCAACTGTGCGTTTCTCCAGAAACTTCCTGCCTCGCACAGCTAAACTGTGG
The DNA here is from genome assembly GCA_949126895.1 of Eilema caniola. Taxonomy (NCBI): domain Eukaryota; kingdom Metazoa; phylum Arthropoda; class Insecta; order Lepidoptera; family Erebidae; genus Eilema; species Eilema caniola. Next base: position 24,693,526 of record OX421467.1, read on the forward strand.
AATGAACTGTCGAGTGCGGTATTCCCGGACCGATACGACCTTCAAACCTCCTTAAAGGCCGGCAACGCACCTAGAACCATTCTGGTGTTTCAGGTGTCCACGGGCGGCGGTGATCGCTTACTATCCGGCGATCCGTCAGCTCCTTTACCTACTATGTCATAAAAAAAATTGTATATACTATTTTTTTGGATTATTTGATTTCTTCATTGTTGGAGCCAGACACCCGTCTACCAACCCAAACTTGGCTGCAAGTAACGCAGCGCCTGACTACAATCAAATAACGCTAATATGAACAATAACAATGTTGTTCACTTACCGGTTGCAATGTCACCATCACCTGTGGAATCCCAACCAAGGTTGTGTGTATTGTGAGGTGTGTTTTTGTTTAGTGTACAGTGTTTGTTCAGTAGTTTATGGCTGGTCCCCGCACAGCCGATCACGGCGCTGAACTGCTCCCAGCGTACCACACACGTGTTCACTATTCTACTATTTTAGCGTCCCAAGACGTAGATGTATCGGATCCGTTCACTCTCCGCCCCGTGGATTGGTATTTATTTCCCAAATTCGTAACTGATTACCATATAAAATTCAAAATATTGGCCCAACAATACCTACTCTAAGATAACCTTACTGTTCGTCCGCATGGAAAATAGAATGAATGATGTGACGTAAATGACACTTCAACTAAACTAAAAATGGCGGAACGAAAAATGTTGCGCTGGAACCTTACCCTTTTTAGACCAAACATTCATCCTAACCCAGTGGCATCCGAAGCTTTACAACTCGGAGTGTGGGGTCCGCTTTTTTCAGTCTAATTGCGGGTTTGGCTGAACTTCGATATTTTCCCTGAAGCGACTGCTATCTGACCTCCACAACCCATTGACAATAGCGTTGCAGTTAGACCAGTTTAGTTTACTTAACTATATATTAGAAACTAACTTTTACTAGCTCCGCGCGCGTGGATGTCGGTTATCGCGACCAAACATAGCCTATGTCCTTTCTCAAGATCTAATCTACCCCTATACCAAATTTCATCAAAATCGGTTCTGTGGTTTAGGCGTTAAAGACGGTCAAACAGACGCACACACACACACACACACACGCACGCACGCACGCACGCACGCACACACACACACACACACACACACACACACACACACTTTTATAATATTAGCATGGATTCTGAGTTTATTCTTTACAATTTTGAAAGCTTCTATCACTTAAAAACCGGTGGCAAGGTGTAGGCATCAAGCTAGCGTATGTTATAGTCTAAGATCCCACTGCAGGATTGGTGCGCTCATCGACTATTTGTTTAAAACCAAATTTTTATGTTTGTTTATAATTAAGAGAATATATATTTACTCGGGTGCCTATCAAAATCTGGCCGCCATTATTTTTAATTAAATTATTTTTAATTGATTTTTGGTAAAAAATTTCGTTTATTTATTTTTTTAATAAAATAACGTCTACATCACGGTAATTAATATGAAGATTCTAAAAAATCACGGTTGCCGTTGCGCACCTGGCCGCACCTCTTTGCAGCCAGGTGTAAACAGGTATGATTTCGATAAATTTATACGTTTATAACCTATATTTATTAATTATATGTCAAATTGAAGCTAATTTTTTTCTATTAATTATCATATATAGTTGCTTAATTAAATCTGGCCGCAAATAAGGGTTACTGGCTGTTAAAGATAATAAATATTTAACCTGTCAAGTCCGGCAAGGGGCAAGGGCGGGTAATGACATCGTAGGGCGGGTGATGACATCGTGACGCTGTCTTACTATCTTGTAGAAAAAAAGGAATTACTCTACAACGAAACCATATTTTATGATTCTGTAAACGGCAATAGATTTATTGATTATTTTTTTATGATCAAGCCATAAAAGATGAATAATAATGCAAACAAATTATATATTCAAATAGTCCAAAATTTGGAAACCACGTTGTTAGCTAAATTTCAAGGAATTAATGAAAATTCAAATGAATATCAAAGAACAAGGACCTGTGCTATCTAATAACGTAAACAGTTTGATAAAAGACCTCAAGATGTTTATGCAAGATGTTTATGTTATGTAATTCAGCCCAAAAAATAATGGCTGGCTGGTACTAGATGGTTTTTTAAAACCAACATGGTTCCTGGGAGACTCAACTCCAACGCAAGTTAATAGTGTGCTATGTGAATCCACGAACAAAGCTTCCGATAACGACGATTCTGATATTTGTAGCGATGAAAGTGATAGCTCCGATGATAGTACAACTGAAAGCTCCGATGATTCAGATTTTTAAATAAGAGTTACGGAAATATAAGAATTATAAGATATTTTTTTATATTTTTTTATTTGCTTAAATGTTTAATTAATATGTAACAGACAATTAAATACTTGAATAAAATCTAATAAAATTTTCAAATAATACTTTCGCAATAAAACTTTCTTTTACTTAAGTCACCTTGGTTTTATTTTTTTATTTTTTAAATCAATATTAAATATCGACGTTTTAATTAGCAAATTGTCTAACTCCATTTTAGAGAATCTTTTATTTGTACGAAAAAAACAATTACTTCAAAATTTATTATCATTTTAAAAAACCATTTAATATCATTAATATCTAATAAAGATATAATATTTAAGTTTGAATCATTCAAATAATTTGTAATTGGATTATTGCTTCATCAAAATGTTAAAAAAATCACCCTCTAAAAATATGGAGTTAGACAAATTGCTAAATAGACCGTCGATATATCAAATCAATATTAATTTTCTGTTGCAATTTTTAAATTTGTTACTGAAAAAAATTACATACTTTTTGGAGTATTTATTATAAGTCGTCTCTATTACTCCCCGGTGGTTGAGAACACTAACGTTCGACGCATGCGCAATGGCTTAAAAGCGTCGCACAGCCGGCAATCGCTGTCCTCGTCTGACAAATGATGTTACACGCTAACTCTCTTTCACTCTACCTTAAATATTTAGTATCTTTAACAGCCATTAACCCTTATTTGCGGCCAGATTTAATTAAGCAACTATATATGATAATTAATAGAAAAAAATTAGCTTCAATTTGACATATAATTAATAAATATAGGTCATAAACGTATAAATTTATCGAAATCATACCTGTTTACACCTGGCTGCAAAGAGGTGCGGCCAGGTGCGCAACGGCAACCGTGATTTTTTAGAATCTTCATATTAATTACCGTAATGTAGACGTTATTTTATTAAAAAAATAAATAAACGAAATATTTTACCAAAAATCAATTAAAAATAATTTAATTAAAAATAATGGCGGCCAAATTTTGATAGGCACCCGAGTAAATATATATTCTCTTAATTATAAATAAACATAAAAATTTGGTTTTAAACAAAAAGTCGATGAGCGCACCAATCCTACAGTGGGATTTCGTACTATTAGGAGCTCAATAAGAGGAACTCGTCAGATAGCTATTTTTACAAACAGCTATTAACAACCCCTTAATAATATAAGGCCCGCTGCTGATTGTGACTTTTTGTCGCCGTGACTTTGTGTCACTTAGTCAAGTGCAATGACAACTATACTGAGTGCGCTCATTATGGTGACGTGATAATACGGTGACAAATAGTTGCGGCAACAAACAACACCGCAGTGACGTGACTGTCACTCGCCCTGTACATTATTATGGGAGTGCGCTCACTGGTGAATGAGTTTATAGACATACGAAGATAATTAAGAAACTTAGGTGGATACTGAGGTAATTCAGAATATATAGTGTAGAATTTTCCTTTAAATAATCTGGATGCACTCAGTAGTGCTTTTGCCGTTTCATTTTTCTTCTACGTATTTCAAGAGCACAAATTACGGCAACCTTGTTGAAGTCCATTAAAAAAATGAACCCGATTTGTCACCCAAGAACAGATTCTTCAGTGAGCGCATGTTCGGTGACAGCAGGTGACAGTAACAATAAGTCACGGTGACAAAAAATCACAATCAGCGGCGGGCCTAATTGTAATTATTAATTTGGTTACGCCTCTTACAAGCAATATTTAAACAACTCATAATGGCGGTAACAACTTGTAAAGGAAGTTTATTATAACAATCATGCCATGAGTCGACATTACATTTTCCTACTCAAAGAAACCTTGTTGTAAGTGTTGTAAGGATATCAGGAAGCAGACCGGATCCGTCTATTGTTTGCCTTGTGTAGGTACTTATACCACAGAATAATTAATAGTACTAATGTACAGAAGAATCACTGCGCAAGAAGATTGAAATTAATTCCAGTCTTGCTTCGACGCAATACGGTGGAATTCAGCTTGCACAACATTAAGTACCTATAATTTTATTCAACTACAACTTGCGTCTCCTTCTATCGCGTACCTCTTATCTCTTCTTACGCTGTTAGGGTTGCCATCTTGTGAAGATCTGAATATTTGATTAACAGACCAGTTATGTACCTATTACTATTTTTCTACTTATGTGAAAAATTACAACTTTCAAACACACCTACTAGGTAGGTATGTTTGAAAGTTGTCATTTTTTATTTACAGTCCATCAAATCTAAGAGGTACCGTTTGACATTTCATATTTTTCAAACCGAAACAACTTTGTTCATACGTACATTATTCAGTTTCGATAACCTTTTTCATAAAACCATGAATTTAGAAAGATTTCATTATTGTATCTAAAAATGTACAATTCTTAATATCTAAATGTAATTGAAAACTTTCAAACAAAGCAAAATAACACATATTTACACAGTAAATAATTTCTAATAGTTATATTCTTGACCGCATTACAAAGTTACGTAGTTAGGTCACTGCACGTAGTGTTGCGACTCTTCGGATACACTTGTATGCAAAAAAATCGTTTACATATACGAAAAATCGAATGTATTATTTACAAATTACACTTGACAACCAAACAAATATTTTTTCATGTGAATGGGATTTATCTCACATATTACGATTACATAACTAAATAGTTATGTAATCGTAAAATATGAGATAAAACCCATTCACCAAAAATACGTATTTATAAATCAAATATATTTGCTTCTTTAAAAAGTTGTCGAAAGCGATTTGTCGATTTTTGATTTTCGCACCCAAATAAGTCGGGGTTTCTCGCGCTAACGCTGTCGAAATAGTAAATGGAGTCAGGGATAGTGTTTTTTACATTTATTTTTGTGTATGATAGTATGGGTTTGCATATTACAGAGAAATAAACAAATTTTTAACAAGCACATCCATTGATTTTACAATTACAATTTTTTCTTCTAAGTCTTATTTCTACGTCTAAAACTAATAAAAATAAGGTATGTAGAACCCATTCACAAAAATGTTGTTGCCTGATGTTATAAATTAACGACGTTACTGCGCGACCGCATAATGCACTGAATACACAGATACCCTAAAATAAATTAATTTAATTATTTTTAGGTCAATAGGCAAAATCGCAGGTGTCCAAGTCTCTACAATTTTTTTTTTCTGGCAACACTGCCAACTACAAGCGCACGCGGTCCGCTCGGTCGGTTCGGCGTCAGCAGTCTCTCGCCATCTTGGAAGCTGACTGTGCGCGTACTTGCTTTCTCGTTTGTGTTTTACAATTTGTGACTTGGCTATTACTTTTCTGGACTGATCATTCTTTATCCGTTTACCTTGGCAATATTTATACTGGACTCCGAACTAAGCAAGTGTTTATTAATAATGTCGAAAAGAGGACGTACTTTGAACAGCCAGGCTCGTGAATTGGTGGTGAAATTACACGAGTATTTTGAGCGTGAATCTCAAAATGGTGGACTTCTACTGCCAGTTACACAAGTTCGGGATCGCGTCGGTGAAGCTCTCGGTATTGGTAGCCGCACCGTTGGCAAAATATTAAGTGAAAAATATGGGCCTTCGGGGAGTGACAGTAACGTACTTCACACACCGAAAAAACGAAAAAGAAATAAACCTGTGACAGGCATCGATGAATTCGATAGTCATGCTATTAGAAACCATATATACGGGTATTTTACAAGAGGCGAATTTCCAACATTGGCAAAGTTATGTGCAACTTTAAAAGATGCCGGGCTGTATAAGGGAAGCATAGAGTCGTTGAGAACGGTAATAACAGGAATTGGCTTCAGATACAAAAAAGTTGACAAACGAAAAATTGTTATGGAGCGACATGACATAATTATGCAGCGACTAACATTCCTGCGCGAAGTTAAACAAATTATAAACTGGGATAATGTAATATTTTTGGACGAAACTTGGCTAAATTCCAACCATTCTGTGCCGAAAACATGGACTGATGATTCTGAAGCTTCGTGCTCGAAGGTGCCGATAGGAAAAGGTGGACGCCTCATAATATGCCATGCTGGGTCAGCGTCTACAGGCTTCGTGGAAAACTCTTTATTAGCTTTCCAATCCAAAAGCACTAAAGAGTATCATGAAGAAATGGACGCAGTAAGGTTCCGAGAGTGGTTCTTAAATTTATTACAGAATATCCCTCCTAACAGCACAATTATAATGGATAATGCCCCATACCACTCTGTGCAAATTGATAAAGCACCTACGTCAGCCAATAAGAAAGCAGATTTGGTGGCATGGCTGCAAAGAAAAGGAGTGGATGCCGACATGTCACTATTAAAAGCTGAATTATTACAGTTAGTGAAATTGCATAAACCACCAAAACCGACATATGTAATTGACCAATTGGCCGAAGAGCACGGGCACAAAGTCATACGACTTCCTCCGTACCATTGCCAATATAATGCCATTGAACTGATTTGGGCCCAAGTTAAAGGTAATATTTTATAATATTATAATAATAACACGAGTACTTCTAACATTTATAATTTAAACAATGGTTTTCGTCTGCTATCAAATAGTTACATTATTGTTTTACAGGTTATGCAGCAAGACACAACACAAAACCACCCTTCAGTGTCAAGAAAATGGAAGGTTTATTAAAGGAAGCATGTGCCCAAGTTACACAGGAAGATTGGAGTAAAGTAGTACAAAAAACAAAGAAAATAATAATGGACGACTTCGAAAGAGACGTACACTTTGATAATGTAATGGACAATCAACTGGTCATTAATTTAAATGACGATGATGACGAAGACGACGATACTAGTACTAGTAGTGAATAAAAAAATATCCTAAACATTTCTTTTATTTAATTATAACAATTGATTTCTTAAAATTCGGATATTATAGTAATCGATCTCTTAAAGTTCGGATATTATAGTAATCGATTTTTTCATCCCATCCCTATAATTCAATTGTCAGAACTGTCAAACGGTACTTCTTAGATTTGACGGACTGTAGATGAAAAAAGTATTTTATTACAATGTCCGCATATTTTAACATAAGAAGATAAGCATACTACTACATTTAGTATTCTTTGCTACTACACTTTAGTGTATTTGCTAAATTGAACATTATCATTTAGGTGTTTAGTTACATGCTTATCAAATCTGGAATGCCGTACGACGCAAACACGAAACGGCTTAAACTAACCGAGAGCCGACACCCAAAAATGATGTTGGTAAATTATTTCGATTTGCCCTTTCTAAATTCTCGCTTATTAAATTAAATTGACAGGTAAATGGAAAAATGTTAGGTATTTATCCCTTCTTTTACATGATTTGCACCCATCTACAGCACATAAGGCACCAGATGGCATCGTAGGTACGCGAACGAACGAACGGAGCGATTAAAATTAAACAGCGTGCGTGCGCTTCGCTTGCGAAAACCGCACTGAATTTTGGTCCGCAAACGGCCCGAGGCCGCTCGGCCGGGCGGTAGGTAATTATAGCGCGCAAGTATATGGAGTGAAGGAGGCCTGCTTATACACAGTAAGGTTACTATGCCATTGACCTATGGCAGATATTGCTTTTTTTTATTTGCGTTTTTGATTACCACTTTGCTGGCAAACAAGCACGCGGCCCACCCACCTGATGGAGAGTGGTTACTGTGGCCTATGGACGTGTGCAATACCAGGGGATTCACACGCGTGCTGACGAACCTGTAAGAATAGAGTTTCTGTGCCGTCAAACGCCGTCTGTGGGTCGTAGTGCTAGGCTGAAGGTGAGGTAGTCATGCGACATATCCCTCGCACCCCGGCTGACCCAGGGCCATCCCTCTCGGTCTGGCCCTCGTCGGGAGAAGGGACCACGCGGTCCCCGACGCGCCCCCGGTATGGGGAGGCAAGCATCGTACCGCGATGCGCGCCGCCGCTGTGGCCTGCTTCTGCTAGGGTGAAGGGAAGCTCCATCCGTCACCCTCAGGCCCGCGCTCATGGGGGGCGGAGGTCGGTTTGCGCCCTCCGACGCCCGAGCTGCCTGCGAGCAATCTCACTCCTAGGGCCGCCTCAAGCTCCCGCCTCGGCGTCTCAAACGCCGGACACTCGGTGAGCGTGTGCAGCCCCGATTCCACGCTCGCGTCGCAGTGATGACACTCGGGCGTTGGCTCTATGCCCATCTGATGCAGATACCGCCCAAAGCTACCGTGTTCGGTAATGATCTGCGTCTGACGGTATCAAAGCTATGCATAATATTTATTTAATTTCTCAAATTACCTACTTGACACGGGTAAATACTCAAAGAGTAATATTGAAGAAGAAAAAAAAGGTTCTGCATTTTTGTCCAATGTTTATACTTAATTAATATCAACGTGTAGAAATTGACGAACGTCGTACGTGACGTGTTTTATTAGTAACTTATCAACATCTTATTAATATCTTATAGCGATAGCAGCTGAATAATTTAGAAGTACATTTCATTCTGATAAGTATTTAGTAACAAACGCACGTATCAATAAAATACAACATTCGACTTCCAATTTTTTAATATTTGTTACGTACTTGAAAATAAACTCATTTGTATATTTATGGTCGCGGAACTCCCGAAGTTATCGATGGATAGACTCGAAATTTTGACAGGTCTTGGTATTTTATATTTTTATGTTTTGGTAGCTTAGTGGTTAAGGAGTCGGCCTTACGATCGAGAGGTCCCGGGTTTAAATCCTGGCCATTACACTTCCGACGTGAACCCACTCCTGGCACAAGCTATTTAGCTTAGTTCGAGGCGTTAGAGGGAATACTAGTAATTTGGGTCAATAAGATTTTTGTTTTTACATATTTTCCGAATTGCCCATGGGCACGGTCTTAGATGATATGATCAGAGTGCCCCTTTAAGATAGCAATAGTTTGGACTTAGGTGTTGCAATCTCATAACTAAAATCCATATCTATACTAATATTGACGGACAAAATTGAGTAGGGAGGTGAATTTAATGCTCAAAAGCATCGGCTCAACACTGAGCGATAAGGGAACTAGCCAAGGAAACTTGTCAGCACATTATTGGGAATGTAAAGAAATTAAACACAACGATATTTCCTTTTTCAATTATTATATACCCTTTATTGTACACCAAGCGTAGAAATCGTATCACAGGTACTCAACACAAAACATTATATTCCGAACATCAACACTATTTTACACTAAACACTTACATAATTCTCTGAGACTTTTCCCAAATCAGTTGATCGACTTTCCAGTCTAACTGTGATGCTGCTGAACTTTTATATTTTCCGTGAAGCGACTGCCATATGACTTCCACGACCAATTGTCGATATAGAAGTTCTTTATTTAAACTAGTCGGACTATTTACGGGTCCAACTACCATAAATGTTTGTATGGCATCCGATCCGGGACCGATGTCCTGTCCAAGCCACGATAATGCATAACCTAGAATTTGTCCATAGGTCTTTTAACACTGGATCTAAAGAAAACCTAATCTAAATATATTGAGTTTTTTTTTTTTAAAGTTACAATCAGCAAAACAACATGATTACCCTACAAGTTGGGTAAAAAACTACCTTCATTTCATGGTAACGTTCTCTTTGCTATTATTTCAGGGTATTTTATTATTGATGGCGACAAATTTACTGAAATTATGTGGTTGCGTATTTAAAATCTCTCTCTCTCTCGCCATAGTGGAGAATATTTTTTTGCATGGGAAATATATTTGAGACGAGCTTTTAGCAAATAGTGTTGAAAATGTTAGTTTTAATACTTACGCGTGGAAGGTAATCTCGGGAATCTTAAACTTACTGTGTCTTCGACAGCCAAATACATTACTTTCAACCATTATGTCTCACTTAACTTCTCAGTATTAAGTCCGATAATATAAAAATATGTAACTATCACTTATTATTTCAAAACATTACAGGCTACACCCAATATCAGTCAGCTCACGTACCGTTTATCAAAAAGCACTATTGACAAACCCAAAAAAAAATTTCGCGTAAGGGACGGCAACAGCAATGGCTTCGTCTCGTTCTGTCTTAACGTAAACGTCATCGAAACTACTTTTACTGTAAACATTTAAAGGTAACGATATTCTTTAATCATTTAAATCATGTTCGATTTTAACCTAGTTATTAATAACATATTTATTTATCCAGACAATGATGGTCCAATTTGTTAGTATACATGAATCTTATAAGCTAATGTTAGTAATTAAAATGAAAACATGTTCTTATAAAAACCTAGGACGACCACGGCGCCACAGGTTTATGTAGTCGCAGCCAATGTCGCCACATAGGGCTGCCCCAGCAGTCTGCCACAGTGTTAAGAATGTTGTTGGGGCTGTCGCGCAACCTGCGCATGATAGAAGCGCATCTTTTTTCGCAGTATGGCGTGGAATAAAATGAACTTTTGGAACTTTTTTTATCTTATAATATATTAATTGATATCGGGTATTTAGGTGCAGTGCAGTACCTATGTGCAGGAAAAAAAACATCGTGTGACCCAATTTCTCTAAAATTCAGTTGAGACGATATTCTTAGCAATCCATGGATTCTCCGTGCGGTTGCCGGGTCCATCGCGTTGCTGAGTTGGGAACTCGGGACAGTGCCTGGGACTTGCGACCCAAGTGTAGGTTTAGAAGGGGCCCCTTTTGTTGATGTACATCAACACTCACCTTCACTACCCAAGTTCCCCTCCCTGCCTAACCAAATTTGATACGAACCTACTAGTGCCGCTTTAGACATTCGTCCTAGTAATGAGCTTATTGTAGCCCTCGATAGGCCTAGATCTTTAAGTAGGTTATAGAGAGATTTAGCTGGTATACCTCTCGCTCCCACTTCTACTGCATACAAATTAACCACGTAACCGTTTTTGATGAATTCGTTTGTGAGATCATAGTATTTATTTTTCTTAAGTGTGTGGTCCTTCGGTATATTTGTTTCCCACCGGTACAGTAAGTTCCACAAGGACCACCCTATTTAGTCGTTTTCGAGTAGAGAAAAATGTCCGGTCTAGATGACGAAACAAAAATTTCAGGATAAATTTGGAACCATGATGGGTGAATACTATACCCCAATTTTTATCAAACTGATATAGGTACCTACAGAAGATTATAATGTCTAATGAATAATTTCATTAATCATTGCATTTCTTACAATACTGCCACCATTTTTCTTATTAAAAGGATTTATTGAATTAACGAATATTTTCTTTGATTTTCAGGTAATTTGATGAACACCGTAAACAGTAATACGAAACCAGGTTTGATTACTGCGTAAAAAATATTTTTTATTTACATTTATCCACGCAATACTGCGTGTAAGTTAAGCTCGTTATATCATGTGATTATTCTTTATAACTATTAATTTATGTAGTTAAATCGTATGATGGCCTGATGCACGTCGAACATAACAACATAGAAAATTGTTTCATAATAGTTGGTAAGGCTTCGTTTCCATCGAGGCGGGGGCGTGCGGGGCGACTACGTGCGTTTAGACCCGTATTATTACAAACACCTGTACGACCTTATTTTAAGACACGCAGAGTAGAATTTCGGCCACCCCTTCTCTTTCCGTGTGGTGTCGTACAAGGCGACTAAGGGATAGGGCTGATTAACTTTAGCATCAGACAGATATGTACAGCCAAGACTCAGCCTCAGACGCATGGCTCGAGTCAACAATAGTGCCCGGAATACGGCTATAGGCTCACCCTCTATTACGTGGGACCGAATACAGATTGGTGAAATGTGGGTGTTAATTCACCTCCGCCTAACCTTTCGGGGATAAAGGCGTAATTATATGTATGTATGTATGTGTAGGTCTTAATTTTGAAGCTGTAACCTACGGAACAGAGCGCATGTGATTGGTCGAATCCCGCATGTTCATTGCTCTGCTAGTCATCAGCATCAAACCATTTCCACATATGTGTAGGTACTAAACTGTGAAGCGAGATTTAGTTTTTTTTTATATACTACTCAGTGGCAGACAGGCACACGGCCAACCCGATAGGAAGTGGGTACCGTGGCCTATGGATGTGTGCAACACTAAACCGTCGCACTCGTGCTGTCGACCTTAAAAGTTACCTTTCCGGTCTAAGTAGTGCTACAGTCCTACCCTGAAGTTGCGGTGTATGAACCACTGAAATATAGTTACAGAGAATTTTAATACTTAATGTGTGGTCCACGTTACTCATCACCATTACAGCGTGGGCATCACAGGTATCATCATCGAACTTGCTTGCAAAGCTTGCACTCTAGGACCCGGGATCCGCTCTTCTAATCTTTCTTGATTCGATTTATCTTACTTTTTACAAGAGAAACTATATACATGCTACCTACTTATTAGACTGTAAATCTATTGGTGTAAAATAAAGAATTATCTATCTGCTGTCTGATTCTTCAACACTGTGAGGAGAGCCTGCGCTAGAGCCTTTTTTTTAATATGCTTTAGTTCACACAGATTACAAATATTATGAAGTTTACAACGATACTACAGTTTTTAAACATAGGTACATTATAATGTGTAACGTCGACACCTGTACTAATGTACTTAAACATTGTATCACGGGTGCCAACTTACTTTATAGCATATTACACGTTCACATCGTTTGATCCTCAATTACCTTCGCTGTGCAACACCACAATGGGAATGCGGCCTTATAACCTCAGGCCTGCAGTCATAGACCGTAGGAGCGTGAAGTCCAAGGTCTTTTGAAGTTCGTCTTTTATAAATTCATTTTGTGGTATAAATAATTTCCTTTATGGCCATTTTTTTATTCTGTGTAAGATTATTATATTTTAACTAGCTGGCGAACTTCTTACCGCCAATATTTTTCCGCCCGCTCAGATCCCACTCCCGCTGCGCCCTCTAGAATATTAAACATGTATTATACATATAAACCTTCCTCTCGAATCACTCTATCTATTAAAAAAAAACCGCATCAAAATCCGTTGCGTAGTTTTGAAGATTTAAGCATACAAAAGGATATAGGGTCAGAGAAAGCGACTTTGTTTTTTACTATGTAGTGATTCGGTATAAGCAATTTTAATGAAAACTTGTGTGAATGTGTGTTGAACTAGACAATGGCAATGGTACTATTTGAATATAACATAGCCGAATATAATATAACCATTTCCATGGACTACTGGGAGAAAAAACATCCAGTAGTTTCGTGATGGAACAAAATAATGGAACTACCGGGATCTTCACGCTTAACAGATAGGATTGTTTTATTTTTGATCAGATTCAGTCGTTGAATTTAATGTATGGGATTTGGCCCTACCACAGTTAACATAATACTAAAATACTCGTTAATAAGCTGGTGTGCCGGTCAGTCAGTGAGGTTAGGTACCTCACTGACTGACCGGCACGCCAGCTTAGCTTATTAAGCTCCTCCTCTAAAGCCAGACGGCAGTCGGCAGTCCGCAAAAGCCAACATAAGCTTATTCAGCTTGAATATGAAGAGTAGGAGATCCCGGGCGCTAACGTACAAGCTTTGGATGTACCTAACCGGGATGACCACTGATGATAATGAAGGAACATTATGGTAACGTCATATCCATGTTGAATATTATTGAATGCAGATAAAATATATAAAACGGATTATAAAATATATACAAAATTAGCTTTTGCCGGCGGCTCCACCCGCGTGAATGTAACCGCTCAACCGATTTTGTTCAAACTTCACATAAACCATCTTCTAAATAGTCCGCACAAAGCCTAAACATTTGGTTTGGATAGCTGAGCCCGTTCTTGAGTTATAAAATTATAACGAAATGTGGCATTGGTTTTTATATTGATATATTACCTATGCTAACCATATAATACATACAAGAATGAAATAAAAAAGGGGTAGAGACTGCAACTTTAGGCATCGAGAAATTCCTCCCCATCGACCTTAACTGGTACCGCGTCCAAAAGGCTGGCGCATCACCACGCTGAATAGCAATACTAACTCTTTGAGCGAGGTACAGGCCAGCTTCGGCCACAGGAAGAGTAGTTCATAGTGGGCTAACAAGAAAAAGTTTTAATTCCCACGACTATCGATGTATTTCTCTATTTAGTCTTTATAACCTATAATCTGTACTTAATGACAGTCAATCCTTTAATGAAGAAGTATTTATTCTATTCTTATCATAGATTAAATGGTTTTTTTTAAACTAGCATAGACATCAGATGTTATCAACTTATCATAGAACAATTGAAATGTCAATATTGTATGTACTCTATGATTAATGAGGGCGTTAATTTATTTGATTACGTGATTAAGTGGATTAATTATGTTCATTGACTATTTATCTATGCTAATATTTTATTTATGTAGTTAACTTAATGAGTTTGTTTATGAGTCGGGGTGTAATCTTCGGACAACGGGTATTTTAGTTGTTGGCAAAAATCTTTTCCAATTTGAAAGATAGGTATATTATCCCTGATTGATATGGGATATATTATCACGCTACTACTCAAGGGAGCGGAAAAGTAATAAATGACAAGAAATCCGGCTGATTCACATGCATATGAAAACGAATAAATTACGGGTTGAGAGAATACAACGGAGGTTTCAAATCGTAATGTCGAAGCCGGGTTAGGTTAGCTAGCCCGCTGGTACCCTTTTTTTTACGTGCGGGAAATTTCCACGGATACCCACCCCTCCGGAGCCAGAGGGGGAGGTTAGTTCGGACTCGAACCGACTAAAACGCACGCCGTCTCTGGGTCGTAGTGCTAGGCCGAAGGTGAGGTTGTCATGCGACATATCCCTCGCACCCCGGCTGACCCAGGGCCATCCCTCTCGGTCTGGCCCTCCTCGGGAGCTCGCTGGTACCGGCGTAAATACATACTAGGGTTTTTGAGGTTTCATCATCATCATCTGATTGACGGACGAGACGCTGGCGGACGCTTTCATCTTGGAGTTGGGAGGTCAGAATGTAGTCGCTCCTATCTAAAAGGGGTAAGCAGTCCCTGTTCTACTAGGTAAAAGCCTCGGATCGCCTACGAACCACGCTTGGATGATCAGCATTTAGTATCATTGTTATATCAGTTTCTATACGAGTGCGAACCCTAAACTAGCTTCAATTAAAGACTGGCTGACTAATTATGATTAAAACTGATGTTATGTGAAGGAGTACAGCCCCCCTAGCATGACCATCATAACACGATATGATAAAGCGTTTTATCCACGCCAACTGTCAAAATATGATAAATATCGCCGCCATGTTGAATTTTTATCGAAACAGCGAGCATAACCGTGCCCAGTGACGTCACGTGTTATGATACGTTACAATAGATAGAAGAGCGAGCACGACAGTCGGTTATTTATCGAAAAGTCGAGCATGAACAACTATTGGGGGATATAAAAAGTTAAGTTTATCGATTTTTGACGTTTAGTCGTATTATTTTATCGACGAGGTTTAGAGTGCGTGATATACTCGATAAAATATAACAGTCACCAGTTTATTTTGCAATCACTCGTCATTAACTGATTTTAAAAGGTAAGAATCATTTTATGATTGTTGTGTAAATGTATTTGAAAAATACAGAAAATAATAAGATATTACAACTCCTTTTTTCAGTTACAACTTCACAAGTTAAGCTTCACCTAAAATCTTTTAATATGACTAGACCATACATAAGAATTAATTAACTTGCCGCGGAGGACAAAGAAGTGAAATAGGAAAAGAGGACCCTAATTAGAGAAATTAGCAACGAATTTCTATATTTAGGTCAATATATTTAAGGCATTGATTTAAGGTCGTAAAAAGAAGAAATGAAATGGAATAAAGTGTACTTATGCCATAATAACTTCGGTTAATATCACAATCAATGACTGACTTTATCCTATCACTCATCAGAGGCACCTTCCTTACCACTTTCCATTGGTCAATAGACTTACTTATCCGAGCCATGTTCACTCAACATAGCCCGGAGTTCTTCCCACTGACGATTTTCTGTCAGTCAACCCTGTGGCGCACTAAACTCCCCATGCGCCAATCGGGGATGGGTCTGCATGTACTCAGTCAGTAGCTTCAGCTGCTGCGCTGTACTGCTAGTTCTAAAAGACAACGAATTTGAACAGAAATAAAGTTGTAAATAAACTTTTATTCTGTTGACGGTTTTTTTTTGTGTTATGGCGATCCGGTTCCAAGAAAAGTAAATAAACAAGGTGTGATAAGACAAAGACAGGTCGGACAGGTCCACAGATTACACACGCACGTCAAAAAAGGTGATAAAAGTTGCAAAAGAACAAAAAAGAGTGAGTGGCAAGTGAATGATGATTGAAAAATTTTATTAGTACTGGCAACATTGTTATTCCATATCGCGAGGCTTATCATTTCATAACACGTGATAAATTTTATCATATCCTATCATATCATATCGCTACTTTGGCCATGCTCGCGAAATCGGTAAAAATGTTGGTGTTATATGATACGATATCTTTTATCGTAAATCTACGACATGTGGTCATGCTAGGGGGGCAGATGTTATATGGATACCGGCTTATATCAGACTGATGTTTATAAGAAACTGCGATAAAAGTGTACTCAAGGTCTTGCTAAAGATTTGACGACTCTGCTATTTCCGTTGATACGAAACAAACTGCAAAGTTTCATGAACTTACTAAGAACTATTTAAATAACAAGGTCATGGCAATCGCGCCCGCAAAGGTCTTGTATTGTATTCTCGAGGCAACATTTGACGCGCAACACTTGTTGCTCAACAAGTTCGGCAACGTTGTGTAACGTATGAGCGTAAAATACGCGATGAACTTCAGCTTCATACATACGTTCATCCCCTTGAATTTATTCTTAAAATTGCTCTAGAAGTGTGTAATTTCTGTACCACAATCAAAATATATCTAAAAACTAAATATCTTATCTACATACGAAAATGAATATTTCCTTGTTTGTTTGTACTGTGTGCTTATTACAATAGCATTCGTGCGATTGCGATAAAACTCTGATAGGTTATTTGCACACATGCATTATGCCCGTGAACATTATAAATAACTAAGAAATAAATTTAATAATATACCTAACTAATAATTTATTATTTTATTTGATGTGATTTTGCAATGCTTTTGCGTCGATACGTACGATTTTGCTTCGATCATGCCGTACTCCTTATGCCTCTCATACCTTTTCTGTTTAATTCACGCTAGACCATCCGTAGCTCTCCACCTTGATTGTGTGTTAGCGAGCAGGAGCCCTGTTTCGTCGAAATCGTATGCATATTTTGCAGTTATTTCGTGCGTTTGCACAAAATTTGCTGAATATTAATTGCATGAAACAGCCGTTTCATGCGTGCGCACGGATGAGGCAGCAGTCGGCCTAAGACAATAAACCGTGAGCTGTTGATTTTGCGCACCCAAAATGGAGAAATGTGTGTTTATATATAAGTACAACACGTGGTATACGTCCAACAATTGTATGGTTTGACATTATTATCCACGTATTTATTATAATTACGCCTATTTTCCTTGAACTTGTACTATAACAATGGGGTAATTTCCTTGTCACGTTTTGATTAAAATCATATTTTGTAAACATACGAAACGAATTTTAAATTGGGTAAATTTTTGTTTTTTGTAGGTAACACAGCTAGGCGTTTAAGTGATAGATAGAGCTGTGCAAGTTGGTGATCGAGCCATGCTTGTAGGCGAATGAATGAATGAATCATATTCGAATTCGTAACGTAAATGTGTCGAAAGAATGGAGCATTGCGATTGGTTCACAGTAGGCAGGCGGCCAATCAGGTTGCTCCGTTCTCTGGATACGTTTACGTTACGAATTCGAATATTATTCGTGCTCAAGGCACAGAGCATTGCGATTGGTTCACAGTAGGCAGGTGGCCAATCAGGTTGCTCCGTTCTCTGGATACGTTTACGTTACGAATTCGAATATTATTCGTGCTCGGGGCATGGTTCTGGGACATAAGTGATAAAGTAATGCTAAATCATTAACTTTTTTTTTTTGTGAAGTGGCAGCCAGTATTTAAGTGGTTTGATGTATGTATTTTTTTTAAATATCTATGACAAGTTTGTTTCTAGATTCTAAAATAGGTGGATTTGACTAAAATAACATTGCTCAAGAACTATGTTTTCACATTTTTCTCCATAAAAACCCTGTTAAGTTTCTGCGGTCACTGTCATTGGTGAAATCAGCTGTAACCGGTGCGACTGGCTGAGCAATGACGTCACGAGTGACTAGCTTTGAAACCAGTTATTTATAATTATATTATGACGTTACTTGAGCTATGTACTTTTCTAATTGATTAACAATATGTCTAGTATTATACTAAATGCAAATCGCTTTATGCCTACTCCAGAACTTGGCCATTTAAGTAATAACTTGGTACCTACTTTTTTATTTTGAGGAAATCCCTACGTTTACTCCCCTGTTGTATGTCGAATTCGCACCACAACCGCACGGCCGTCTCGGGCGATCAGTTGACAAGGATGAAGTAGCCTCTGACAAATCCCTTGCATCTCGGCTGATCCAGGGCTATCGGAGGCTCTCTCGTGTTTCGGACTCCCAGTGCCAGTTGACAGTCCGAGTTTGCATTATTTTTTCAGTTATACAGAGCTATCTCTAAACACATGTTCCTCGAAAAAACCCTCTTTATAATACTAATGCATTATAAACTAGTATGATCAATCAGTCCATCGCAGTCTTCGCTAGACATAGGCCTCTCCCAAACTTTATCCCTCCCAACCTTCAAATATGTTTCGACAACTGTAAGCTCTCCAATACAAATGTGTTCGATTTCTAGGCATAACCTTAGTTCAGTTTTGTAGCTGGAAACCACACATAGAGAAAATACTACACAAAATTGACCGATTCGTTTTTGTACTGAAACAAGTTCTATTTGAAAAAACCTTTTTAAAAACGAATCTTTTTTTATTTTTTATTTTATTTTTCTTGCATTGTCATCCGAACTGAACGTGCATACCAAATTTCAGCTCAATCGGTTCAGGGCAAGTGCCTTAAAATTGAGTTGTAAGATTCCACCCGAACAAACATACATTGCAAGTTAAATAAAAGCTTGTAAAAAGAGACAAACAGTAAATCTTGAGGAAGCTTCCATAATAAATAAGATATGGTCTCACAATTTGGGGTAATTCCGTAGATGTCGATCGAGTCATCGAAGCAGAAAAAAATGTAAGTTTTTTTTATATAGGACACGTCAATTTGACTTTACTTCGTCTGATGGTAAGCTGAAGGCAAAGTCTCAGTGTTAACAATGGTGGCACTCAGCTTGACGACCTCATCAGATGTTTTTCATCATCAGAACACTTGAGCTGGCAAAGAATTCCAGCAGGGCTAACATGCGCGCCACGAGATAGCTATCTCGAGGCATTTTGCCGTTTTATGTCGATATGTCGACTGTTGGTAGCATGAAGGGCTAACATGCGCGCCACGAGATAGCTTCCTCGAGGCATTTTGCCGTTTTATGTCGATATCGACTGTTGGTAACATGGCAAATTTCATGGCGATCTGTCAGATGTCGCCATAACTCGACTTCGAGAATACATCTCTACTTAGTGTCTGCAAATTGTAACATACGTGCCCTTATTTACTCGAATTTTGACATTTAAAATGTTTTGTCTCTCGTATTTCATTTGGTCGACGAGAAGTTATCTCGTGTAAACTTTTCTTGTGCTCGGTTCATTTTGGATCAAAATTTAGTACCTTTGTGCGACTTTCGAGCAAATGGCCGTATCGGGCCGATTTTATCGGATAAATGTTTAAAAAATGTGTATGCCATAGACAACAATTGAAAAAGTTGGACGCGACAAAATATGTCGGCGTTACTTCGCTCGAGAAGACTCGAGATGATATCTCAACTCGATTCGAGATATTAGACGAAGCGCGCATGTTAGCCCTGCAGGTCTTAATGGTGCGACAAAGGATAGAGTCACCGAACCGCTTGGTTCTTGAAGGAATGTTCTGACCGTATAGGGGTGACATCTAAGTGTTGCACGTGTCGTCCTGTATAGGAAGGGAGAGGGTGGGACTAATTCGAATAGCTCTTCAAAACATTCACCATGGTAGAGACGGTAAAATACTGCCAAGGGAGCAACATCTCTACGCATCTGCAGAGGCACGAGGATTTCGATAATGCGAACCGCACGTCGCTGCAACCTTTTGGGGTGTGCAAAGCTAGCAGTATTCCACGCAGGAACGCATTTGTGTCTTGTATAGAAGACACCGTTGCTCCGCCGCGAAAAACCATCTCACTCTGTTCAGGACTCCGAGTTTACGCAAGGCTGCTTTGATGATACTCTCGATATAGTTTTTGTTATTCAGTTTGCAACAAACATCCATAGCGAGGATATTGAGGTAGTCCTGCAGTGGCAGTGGCGTGCTCTGAAACGTGGGAAGGGGGTATCCGTGCAATGTGTGGAGCAGACTCTCTCGATAGTTGTAAGCCACTGTTTAAAAGACTCAAAAACACTGCTCTACCATGTCTCTATGTCTTAGAAATTTATGTCTTTGTAAAAAAACATAAATAACTATTTGAGAAGTTCAGTGATAGAGAAAACATTCGCACTCTGCATAAGGAAAAGCTGTGTCTGCATGTGATGTAAAAATATATAATCATTTATCGAACGACAAGGGACGACAAATAAAAGGGCATTAACCAGAATATCACTACATAGCATAAAACAAAGTCGCTTTCTCTGTCCCTATATCCCTCTGTATGCTTAAATCTTTAAAACTACTCAACGGATTTTGATGCGGTTTTTTTATTAGATAGAGTGATTCGAGAGGAAGGTTTATATGTATAATACATGTTTAATATAGTAGAGGGTGCAGCGGGAACGGGATCTGAAGCCACGCGGGCGGAAAAATATTGGCGGTACGAAGTTCGCCGCGTCAGCTAGTAATTAAATAAAAATGATTATTCCATACATGAATATCTAAATGTCAAGTCTATAGAATGACAATTAAATATGAATAATTCAAAAAAGTTTTAGTAATATTTATGATTATAAATGTAAATTGAAATTGACAAAATATGTATTTTGCATGCCGTCATGTGGCTGAATATGAATGAACCTTATTATAATGTAACACCTTTGTAACTACTATATTCTTAAGAATAAATTAAATTTGAAGTGAAATGTTTGGGCGGCTTTAGGCTATTGTTTCCACGCTGGCCAGACGGGTTGGTACAGGGTTTTAATACGAGTTTTCGTTGACTCGCAGTGATATCGTCTGCGTATTTTTCCGTAAGTCGCCTCTTACGACACTCTACGGGTGAGATTGGTTGTTGATACTTGTATTCTTTTCCCGTCACCACATGGGTAACACCGCAAGGAAAAATACCTCGACCTATTCGGAACTTAATGCGGGCGTAGTCTCGGGCTAGTACGTAGTAGAAATACCTTAACACATTACACCAAACATTGGTGTATCGAAATCAAACTTTTCTCATCACGACCCCAATGGGGGAAGGGGGAGCAGAACTTTTTGATCGCAGTCGATCAAAAATCAATATCCGGATATCGGAGTTGCCATTTTCAATCCAATTACAAACAGGAAGTTCTTTTATTTATATAAAAATTTGGTGATCTTTTCTGGATTCATTCGATTTCTTTTATATTGGTTATTATATTGGTGTCAACTATACTTGCGGCTTGCTATGATGGCCGTTTTGACATATTAACTAAGTTACGAAATTGACCGAGTAAAACGGACTAATCATCTGTAGTTGAGTTGATAAGATAGTAGATAAGGTGATACTTAGCAGTCGTGTAAAAATGAGAGAGAGCAAGTAAGCTCTGCCAAGTTCTCTTACTAACGGGCGACTAATACTACAGTTTCTTGAGATGTTCAAATTATAACTTATAACACAAGGTTTTGCAATATTAATATATTTATTCATGAATATATCACTCCTAAATGAGATTTATGGGGTTAAAGCGAGGTTTCTTTAATTTTACTGTAGCAGAAAAGAGGGTCACAGAATTTGGTACACTTTATAATATCTTCAATCTTCCTCTTGAAGAAATTCCGCAGATTCCACCATCAGTCACTGACGCCAACTGTCTTCCATCCGTTGTTTTTTCCTAATCTCTCTATTTGATTTTTTATTCTTGTGTTTGATTTTATACCGTTCATGCGTGATGGCCAGGTAGGTTTGCACGAAGGACGAACCCTACAGTACTTAACGGCCATCATACGGTGCCGGTAGTGTAGTATTACTTAGTCCTGCAATGTGCTAACCTAATCGGTTATCACTTAGCCACGAACCCAGTGGCGAAGAGGGAAAAAAGATGCCAGTAAAATTTAAAATTACAAATTACTACAGCGTTTGTCACGCACTCTGCAGTAGGTTTAATCTTGCCATTTCATCAAAGGGAAGCCTATTACAATAAATGGACCCCTCGCCCGAGCCCCTCTTTGTAGGTATATGTCGCCGGTCGCCGCCAACTAAGCTTAATCAGCCATCCAAATAACTGCCTAGGCAGTTAACTAAACGGCGCCATTCAATTAACGGCCTGAGTGGTGTTCAGCCATTTACAATGAAACGACAATTTGTAATTAGACATTTCTTCTCAGTTGCGCGCGCGCGGTCACCGGTGGCGGGCGCTTTCGTTGCGTATGTGATGCATTAACGCTTTACGATTCAAAATGAGTACCGTTATCAAGTGTTCGCAGTGTAATATCGTGGTAGACGAGTTGTTATGCTATTTACAGAACAAAATATCGATAGTGGATGAAGAGACACTAGTGCGTATCTGTACTACATCTTTTTCCGGGCAAGAAATTAAGAACTCGAAAACCTTACTCTTTGATTCTCTGCCCACGGGACATATCAAGATTACGCGCAAGAACCGAGGGAAAGAAGAACGGGATTTGAATGATATGATTAATTTGTTTAAATCTACAGAACCCGACGTTATTCCAGTTTTTGTTGCTCGGCAATTGGAAAATTTGCCACCGATTTTATTCGATCACCTCGACTGCACAAAGTTGTTAAAGGATATATTGAAGTTACAGAACGAGCTGGAAATCGTCAAATCGAATTATGTGTCACAAACTCAGCTAATTGAGTACAAAAATGAAATGCTACAGATGAGATTTGACTCGTTACCACAGATCGCTTCACAGAACGTCAATCTTAACAGGGGGGGTTGGCTATGTGATAGTGGGCCCATGGGCATATCGCATACGTTAAATCAATCACTGTTGAATGAGTCCATGGAAAATTTCGATCACAATTCGAGTCATCGGTGTGAATTCCGAGAAATGAGGGTAGAACGAGGTAATCAAATCAGTTGTGAGCCGGCTAGTCAAGGTCAACGCTCAAATGTATGCGATAATATAGGCGGGGAGCGGCGTGAAGCAGACTTGCAGAGCGAGGCAGTGACGTCACCGAGCCGGCTCTCACCCGCTGGGCAACCGCGCCGGTCCTCGCCCGCGGAGCGCCCGCGCCAGCCCTCGCCCGCGGAGCGCCCGCGCCGGGCCTCGCCCGCGGGGCGCCCGCGCCGGCCCTCGCCCGCAGAGCGCCCGCGCCGCCCCTCGCCCGCGGAGCACCCTCGCCGGCCCTCGCCCGCGGAGCGCCGGCGCCGGCTCTCGCCCGCGGAGCACCCTCGCCGGCCGTCGCCTGCGGAGCGCCCGCGCCGTCCCTCGCCCGCTGAGTGCCCTCGCCGGCCCTCGCCCTCTGAGTGCCCCGAGCCCGCGGCTGCCGTGCCCACTACATCTACAACTGCGATGCCGATGCCGGTGCTACACAGTGCGAGACCTTCTGTGACAGCGGTGTCGCCGTGCCACAGTGAAGCAAATGCATTAGGCGAAAATGCTACAATGTCTAATGTGGAATGCTGGCAGACCGTATATCGGCGGCGGCGACCACAATACAGATATCACGGTGTGTCGGGGATTGCTCGTGATTTGAGCAATTTCAAAGCTGCGGATACCAAAGTACCAGTGTTTATTACTAAAATACATAAAGACACTTCGGAGAAAGATATCGTGGATTATGTGTACGGTAAAACGCGGGAGAGGATTTCCTTGGAGAAAATTGTATTTAAGCAGGAAAAAGAATACAAAGCTTATAAATTCTACGTATCTGAACAGAAATTATCTTTATTCCTGGACGATAAACTGTGGCCACAAGGTGTAATATTCAGAAGATTTGTGAATTTCAAGCGGAATTATGCGAACAGAGCAGACTCTGTTACGGCCTTTCAACGTACTGTAAGATAGTATGGCTGCAAGTAATGATTTGTTTAACCTCGTCAGTTTCAACTGTAAGAACGTGAAGACGTCACTGGGTGACATAAAGAGGCTATGCACTACGGCGCATATTATCGCACTGCAAGAGCATTGGCTGCTGCCGAACGACATCGACTTCCTGAGCTGCGTGGACGAGGAGTTCGCGTACACGGCTATCTCGGCGGTCGACACGGCGGCGGGCATGCTGCGCGGCCGACCCTACGGCGGCGTCGCGTTGCTCTGGAGAAAAAGTCTTTTTCAAAACGTCTCGGTAGTGCAGTGTGATAATAATAGAATATGTGCTATAAGAGTGGTTATAGGGCAAAGGTCATTTTTAGTATTTAGTGTGTACATGCCATGCGATGCGGCGCGAAATCTGCCGGAATTTTCGGATTGCCTCGGCGCCTTGAGCGCGCTGGTTAGTAGCGAGGATGTTGAGTGTGTCTACATGCTCGGCGACTTCAACGCGCACCCCGGTGAGTCATTTTACAATGAGCTAAGTAACTTTTGTTGTGACATGGAGTGGTCGTGCGCGGATATCGATAGACTCGGTTTGTCTTCTGACACTTACAGCTATCTTAGTGATATAAATGGGTGTCTAAGTTGGCTAGATCATTGTGTGGTCACGAAATCGGCTAATTTGACTGTGCGAAATGTGTATTTTGATTATGATCATGTGTCCTCCGATCACTGGCCTCTAGTAATACAGTGTAAATTACATGTTATTATACCGAAAATAATGTGTAAAGATTCGAATGCAAATAATTGTAATGTTAAATGGGGAAATCGTACACCGGCTCAGATTGAATTGTATGATAAATTATGCCACGAAAATTTAAAATTAATTGATTTTCCTTCTGAAGTGTGTACTTGTTGTGATAATTATTGTTCTGAGCTCGAACACCGTGCTGTAATTGATAACATGTATCGTAGTATTATTAATGCTTTGTCTAGCGCTGCAATTGAAAGTAAAATTCTAGTAACGATTAAGAAACGTAAGAAAAGGCCTGTGCTAGGTTGGAATCGACATGTACGTGAGGCTCATAGGCTGGCTAGGTGTAGCTTTCAGATGTGGGTGCTAAATGGGAAGCCTAAACAAGGCCGCGCGTGGCATGAAATGCGGGAATCTCGGAAAAACTTTAAAGCACGTTTGAGATGGTGCCTGAATAACGCTGAGCAAATAAAAATGGACATTCTCGCCGCGCAACACTCTAAGCGTGATTTCAGTGGTTTTTGGAAATCCACGAATGAATTAAACCACAAACCGAGCCTGCCTGTGAGTATCGGGGGACTGAGTGACTCGAAGCATATCGCGAATATGTTCAAAGACCACTTTGCGGTGTCTTCACCTTTGGGCCCGTCGCAGTCGTTCAGTGCGGAGGTTTGTCGTGGACAGGAGACATGCACTAAGTTTAAGGCAAAAGATGTCAAGAAAATTATTACATCGATGTCGCGAGGCAAGTCTCCTGGCCACGATGGCTTAAGCATTGAACATCTGAAGCATGCTGGTGTTCACCTTCCTCGTGTGCTTGCAATGTTCTATACGCTATGTGTAGGGCATTCATACTTACCAGCGGATATGATGAAGACTGTGGTGGTACCAATTGTGAAGAGTAAAACCGGGGACATAAGTGATCATAACAATTATAGACCAATATCACTGGCTACTGTGTTGGCTAAGGTGCTCGACGGTTTGCTTAATACACAACTTGATGACTACCTAAAGATACACGATAACCAGTTCGGTTTTAAATCTGGTCTTTCAACGGAAACAGCTATCTTGTGTCTAAAGCAAACTGTCAAGTACTACACGAGCCGGAGAACGCCGATTTACGCTGTCTTCCTTGACCTTTCGAAGGCGTTTGACCTTGTCAGTTATGATATCTTATGGCAGAAGCTTAATGATATTTCTATGCCTGAAGAACTTATACAAATTTTTAAGTACTGGTATTTAAATCAGGTCAACGTTGTTAGATGGTCAGGGGAGCAGTCTGAGCCGTACAGGTTGGAGTGCGGGGTGAGGCAGGGGGGGTTGACCTCGCCGAGGCTCTTCAACCTGTACGTCAACGGCCTGATAGAGCAGCTCAGCAGCACTCGTGTCGGCTGCCATATTGACGACGTCTGTGTCAACAATATCAGCTACGCGGACGACATGGTGCTGCTGAGTGCCTCGGTCTGTGGGTTGACCAAGCTGTTGTCTATTTGTGAGCGGTATGCGGAGAGTCACGGGTTGATTTATAATGTTAAAAAGACGGAATACATGGTCTTTCGAGCTGGCGGAAATAGGGTGCCAGAATTTGTTCCTCCGATCAGACTTAATGGAGCCGACATTAAGAGAGTAGAACAATTTAAATACTTGGGGCACTTTGTGACTTCCGGCCTGAAGGACGATGTTGACATCGAGAGGGAGCGGAGAGCATTGTCTGTTAGGGCTAATATGATAGCCCGCAGGTTTGCTAGGTGTTCAGGGGATGTCAAAATAACTCTTTTCAGAGCATTTTGTACATCCCTCTACGCTTGCGGCCTGTGGGTGTCGTATACGCAGAAACAGTACAGTGCTCTCCGCGTCCAGTTCAATAATGCCTTCAGGGTGCTGATGGGACTGCCTCGGTTCTGTAGCGCGTCAGGGATGTTCGCGGGATGGCGCGTTGACTGTTTTTACACGACCATCCGCAAGCGATGCACATCCCTGGCGCGCAGGGTCCGGGCCAGTCCTAATGGTATCCTGAGGACATTCTCAGGTCGGTTTGACTGTCAGTACATGAACCATTGTGCCATGGTTCATGTACTGACTAATAAATCGTATTGATTTTTATTTTTATTTTTATTGATTTTTATTTTGTATCTTGATTTTTGTATTGATTTTAATTTTAATTTTAATTTTGATTTTTATTTTTATTTTTTGACTATTATTATTTGTATATTTGTGTTATTCTTATATTGTAATTTAATTGTATAATTTATTTTAATATGATTTTTTTTTTTTTGAATGAAATGTACCTACCTATATGACTTGAAAAATTAGTCGAAATAAATGAATTTGAATTTGAATTGAATTGAATTAAACGGCTAGGCAAATAGCTTGGATCGACGACGTTTAACTACTTGCCTAGCCATTTAATTAAACAGTTAGAAAAATTACTTATTTCTGTATGGTTATAAATTGCGCAGCTATCGCAATAAAACTATAACTAATTTTCTGTGAATACACTTCTGTCTATCCCCTTGGGGATTTACAGGTGTAAGTATATGTATGTATGTATGTATGTAATTTTCTATCTTATTTCGAGGTAGTGTCTAATCTTACGATTGGCCTAAGCATTAGCCAGCCAGGTTATAAAATGATGTAATAAACGAGACGGCTGAATATCATTCGGGCCGTTTATTGAATAATGCCGTTTAGTTAACTGCCTAGGCAGTTAATTGAACGGCTGATTAAGCTAGTTGGCGGCCACATATGCAAGTTAAACATAGTAGCAAAGCCCAGCCCCGATTGTCACGTTCGGTCAAAAATACTACAATGACAAATCTATAGTCTAGTTTAGCTCTCTCTAGCCCAATAAATCAGTGCAACTGACTATGGTTCTATCACTAAATAATGAAGAATCGACCTTTAAGAACTGACATAAGGTATACCAGGCACCTCGCGTGACGCTCCAAACTTATAATTGGATTCAGACTTTGAGTTAAGTACTTAATATTTTAGTCTTAGGCTAACACGCTAGTACAGTATCTGAATAAGAATTAAGTAAGTTTTCGTTGCGTGCATGTTGCTTTTCTTTTTATTTTTATTATATAAATACCATTTATTTATTATAAATACCATTCTTTTTTACAAAATAAATTCTTTTAACTTCATAAATTATATTCGTCTTCTTTGCTATTTATGGAATACAAAGGCAAATGAATAGAGCACGTAGGTATCACGTTGTTGTTGGCGTTTGATCTTATAAATAATAAAGAGATACATTAAGGTCGGGGCAAAAGTATTTTCGTATTTTTCATACAAAGGAAAACTTTTTTTAGGTATATTTTTTCATTTATTTATAATATTTTGATCGATGACTTGTTGCCATCTTCTGGGTAGTGCTATGATTCCATTGCTGTAGAAATTTCAAGACTTTGAGACTAATAGTTTTCACAGTGTTCTTGTGAGGTTAACTTTATGTCTTCAATGAAATCACTTGTACTATTCCACATTATTTATTAAAATTCTGACCGGTTTAAGGTAACCTCATCTTTCACCTGTAATCAACCGTTTGGGAATTGTAACGTTTCAACAAAAAATCGCATATGGATCATATGTGGTACCCAAATATCAAGTTGTTACCTAGACTTTTTTAAATGACGTAAAACTGTTTTGTGATCAACATCCAGTTCTTCAGCAATATCATAACTACTAATATTATGTCGAATTTGCTCCACTTTTTCAAATGTGGCACTAATTTTATCCAGGCGTCCAGAGCGAACCTCATCTTTCACACTAAAATTGCCAGACTTGAACGCTTGAACCACATTTGTGCTAATCTTATTGATACCGCATTAGATCTGTAAACCGCACAAATTTTATTCGCAGTGCTCGTCGCATTTTTGCCATTTTTTTAAATAAAACTTTAAAATTGTATTGAATTTCTTTACGTTCGTTATGCTTGCTTAAAAAAGAAAAGAGAAATGGCGGCTACATGTTTTTTTTTTTAATTTATTCCATCTTCAGTCATGTCAACATTTAATGGTATTAAAACCAGCCAGTTACATTCAGTACAGCGAAAGAGGTTTGACTTCGAAAAATAGATTCAGAATAGGAAAATACTTTTGCCCCTAACTATTGTTGTTATCAATTTTATTGTACAACATATTAATAACATAATCCTATTTAATACTACTATATATTAATTGATATTATAAATGTGAAAGTCTGAAAAAAAGTAAAGCTCGGAGGATGTCTTTTAGAGACAAAGTACCAAGATAAATGGGAAATATACTTCTATAAAAAAGCGTAAGCCGGTAAGCATAAATAATACTGGTCTATCTAATCTATATAACATTCCATACACGAGCAGTGGCGAATTTTCCCATGGAGCCATTATATATTCAATCGATCGATCAATGACTACACGTTTGTGTTAAACTTAATACTGATTCTAGTGGATAAAGTTAATATTGAAAATATGAGCGATACTGCCCTATTCCATACCGGGTGCAAGGGGAACGCTCCCAAAGCCCCCTGAATTTCATAAAAAATCATCACTACAATAAAGCACACGCTTGGCACCATTTGTTGTTTTTTCCTGTATTTTCATTGATTCTGTATTGAAATTATCATTTCACTAGCTGTTGCCCGCGGCTCCGCCCGCGTGGATGTTGGTTATCGCTTGGTGTTGATCCGACGCTATTGAGCATTAAATTCGCCTCTCTACTCAACTTTGTCCTCAACTATGTACTCACTTCTGTTCTCGACTTTCTACTCGCTTCTATATTCGACCTCTCACCTCTCTACTTGCCCATCCATTCGATTCTCTTTTCGCCTCTCTACTTGACTCTCCCCACTCGCCTATCTTCTCGCACCTCTACTCAACTCTCTATTCGATCTCTACTCGCCACTACATTCATCTTTCCACGCGTCTCCCTATTCGCCTCTCTACTAAACCCTTTACTGCATTCTATTTGGCTCTCTAATCGTATATCTACTCGCCCTGTAGTCGACTCTACTCGACTTTCGATCTTTACACGCCTATCCACTCGTACCTATAACAATCTCTATTTGCCTCTCCACTCGCTTCTATATTTGGTTCGCTACTCGACTGTGTCCGTTCCGAAGCTCTAATTCACCTTTGTACCAAATTTCATGAGGACATCTTAAAAGAAACTTTTACTATTTATGCCATATTCACCCCCTCCTTTGTGCCAATGAAAAATTATAAACTTTAATCCCATAGCCCTATTCCCCTTCCCCACTCCCCCTTCTATCCCTTTTTTCGCAATAAGGGGTAGCCTATGTCCATTTCAAACCTCTAATCCATCTCTATACCAATTTCATCAAGATATCTTCAAAATTGTCAAACTTACACACCCTTGCCCTATTCCACCCCTTCAACTCCCTTTTTCTCAATAAAACGTAGTCTATGTCCATTTTCGAGCTCTAATCCATCTCTGTGCCAATTTTCACCAGGATATCATCAAAAATGACAAACTTTCATACTAACTATCCAGTCCTTATCCCTCCCCCACCCTTTTACCACATTATTCGCGATAAAAGGTAGCATATTTCCGTTACCAAGCTCTAATTAATCCCTGTACCAAATTTCATCAGGATATCTTTAAAACTGTTAAACTTTCACACCTTATTACCCTCCCCCCTCCTATGCCTCCATTTTCGCGTCAATAGATAGCCTATGTTCGTTCTCAAGCTTCAATCCATCTCTGTACCAAATATATCATCAGGATGTCTTCAAAACTCGCAAACTTTCATCCCCTATAAATCCCGCCCACCCCCCATTTTATCCTCGTCTTTCGCGACAAAAGGTAGCCTATGTTCGTTCCCAAGCTTTAATCTATATCTGTACCAAATTTCATCAGGATATCTTCAAAAAAGACAAAATTCCATCCCATAGCCATATTCCCCCCCCCCCCCCCCCTTCTACCCCTTTTTGCGATAAAAGGTAGCCTATGTCCGCTTCCGAGCTCCAAACTATCTCCGTACCAAATTTCATCAGGAAATCTTCAAAAATGACAAACTTTCATCCCAAGGCCCTAGTCCCCCCCTTCTAACCCCTTTTTGCGATAAAGTGTAGTCTATGTCCATTACCAAACTCTAAACTATCTCTGAAATCTTCTAAAACGATAAAATTTTATCCCAAGGCCCTGGTCCCATCCCCCTTCTTCCACCCTTTTCGCGATAAAAGGTAGCTTATGTTCGTTCCCAAGCTCTAAACTATCTCTGTACCAAATTTCATCAAGAAATCTTCGAAAATGACAAACTTTCACACCAAGGCCCTAGTCCGCCCCCCCTTCTACCCCCCTTTTTGCGATAAAAGGTAGCCTATATCCGTTTCCAAGCTCTAAACGATCTCTTTACCAAATTTCATCAAGAAATTTTCAAAAATGACAAACTTTCATCCCAAGGCCCTAGTCCCCTCTTCTACCCCCCCTTTCGCTATAAAAGGTAGCCTATATCCATTTCCAAGCTCTTATCTACCTCTGTACCAAATTTCATTAAAATATCTTCAGAAATGACAAACTTTCATAAAAACTTTCATCCCCTATTTCCCCCCCTTAAACCCCTTTTCTGGTGATAAAAGGTAGCCTATGTCCGTTCTCAAGCTCTAATATACCTCTGTACCAAATTTCATCAAGATCGGTTCAGTGGTTTAGGCGTGAAAGCGTAACATACAGACAGACAGACAGACAGACAGACAGACAGACAGAGTTACTTTCGCATTTATAATATTAAGTATGGATTGAGCTTTTCTAATACGATGGTGAGTACATAAAGCTAATTAAAAATTAAAAAAAAAAGCCAATATGTAGTGTACCTACCCGGAGTACTACCAGGGGCGGCTTCGGGAGCGTTCCCCTTACACCCGGTATAGGATAACACGTGCAGGGCTTATTTGTCACTCCCACATGGTACAAACAATTCCATCAAGAACCAAGCGGTTCAGTGCAGTTCAGTGACTCTTTTTTGCCCCACCAATAAAGGTCTTAGAATTCTTTATCAGCGCGAGTGTTTCCTTCTTCCTACAGTCCTGGGTTCTTTAATCGGGGCGTGACACAGCATCTGATGAGGCCGTCAAGCAAGATGTCTGTAATGGTGACCGTCTTTCTTGATTCTTTGCCCTCGGCTTACTGCGAGGTGAAGTCATATTGACATCATTGCCGGATTAGGCACGTAGCAAGAGTAGCAAATGCTACGGGCCCCGCGAATTGGGGGGCCCCGCGCACCAACGCCTGTCTGACCATAAAGCTCTCTCATGGTTCAACTCCAAACCCAATCAACTAACTGACCGTAGGCAAATTGGCTCATATAGCTTTTTTCCAAGTATTATAAATGTTATTTTATATAATAAATATGATTAAACTATTAAAAATAGCTATTATCGCTGATTATGAATTGTTACTTACAAAAAGTATTAATGACGCTTATAATTCTTGGTGCCAGGCCCATCTTGTGGTGCGAGGTCGAGTAACTTGTACTTTGGTGTCCCCCTTTGAACCTCGATCCCGGGCAGCGGCAGCAAGGGGGCTAGTGCACCCTGTTAGGCGTTGACAAAAAACCCAATAGCTGACCCCATTGCGTGCGATATGCGATAATTCGTGGGATGGCGGGCCTGCAAGCTCGGTGAGGAGGGTTTCGAAGAATCCCTCCCGACAAAGTGGGAGCGGTCCAGCCGTCCGCAACCGCGGCGATACATATTTCTACATAGCGACTGCGGGTTGTCTCGCACACACATGTTCGGTTTTATTCTCTCATCTGATTTTAATAAGTTACTTAGCAAACTAAGGGCCCCTTGGTGGCATTTACTACATGCCCCGCGCCGTTTTAATCCCGCACTGATTGACATATTCTAAAATATAGATAGGTACTTTCTGAATCTGCACCAAAAAACAACGTGTGAATTGACAAGCACTATCTGGTGGCTGAATATAATAATAAATCTTTATCTGTTGGTGTAACAATGTAAATTGTAGTTCATCTAATCAACAAGTTTATCAGTAAAATGTATTACCATGCTGATGTTTGCATAACAATATTAAAATGACTCAGTACATATTCGTTGCTGACTGAAATTCGTTTCAGTTATTTCGCACGATTTACCTGTAACTAACTAAATATACCTACTTATCATAATCATTAACCTCGTATTGATTTCCGAGTTGCGTCTAGTTTGCACTTTGTAGCTTGTTGTTAATCATTATCGTTTCTTTTTTGAAGTGAACTTCTTTAGCGGCGTTGGATGGGTAAAAAGTGTTAAACTCGCGTCAGGATCGCTTGACCTTTGAACCGTAACCGACGACTGACGTCATACAACATTAGCTACAGACCGTCTATTTTGCAAGATACGATAAATAGCTTCGTAGCTCATTGGTAAACGCTTCGACTGTAAGACCTTATGGTTTCAGATAGTACCGGGTTCAAACCTGGCCTTCTGACACTTTTTGTGATTATTTTTTCTTTTTGTAATTTATTAATTTCTTCTGACAGAAAATTAGCAGAAAATTAGTGGTAGGTTCTATAATTGGCGCTATGGTATGTTCTTTTTATCTTTCTGTCTATATAACGAAAAAAGAAAGAAAGAAAAGTTTTCACTTCTGCCGGCACTCCCGGAGTGCAACTCGTCTTTTTTTTTTGCTTGCTTTTGACTACTATTTTCCCTGATGGAAAGTGATGATGTATTCGATGGTGGAGCACACTTTTCTAGAAGTAACCTGTTCACTGTAGATTTGAAGATATTCTCCCCGGAGAACCGGCCAGGCAGAGCGTTCCACTCCTTGGTAATACGCAAAATGAAGTTATCGCTGACCCGTGTTGTGTGTATGAGTGGAATATCCACCATGTATCGGTGGCGTGGCGCCGTACGTGTGATAATGCGCCGGTATGTCAGTTTCTTTAGTAGCGGCTGCTGGCTAATCTCTGTCTAAACTCTAAAACATGCATTGGTGCCTCGTCCGTTGCTTAGGGTCGGCAGCACGAGTGTAACGCCCCTAATGTTTTCACCGATTTACAAGTGAGGTAGGTTGGATCTGCAACCAGGCCTGACACTGTAAAGCCGGGGTCCCACGGCCTGTCGAAAGCACAGGCCGCACTAGGTCCGCATGGCGCGAATGTAAGCACAGGCCTCTTGCCGTCGTGCCTACATTGTCACCTCGACGCGCCGCGCCTTTGAAGTTACCGACTGCGACGGATCGGACACCGCGCCAGGCCGCGACAGGCCACGACGGTTCCCACGGCGCGTTGGCTGCCACGCGGCCTGTCATTAAAACTGGCCGTGGGACCTAAGTTTAAGAATGACGAACAAGCTAGGTTTAATAATTATATCCATTCATAGTCCAACAATTAAACAAAGTTACAATGCAGTTATTGTTGCTCTATCTCTTGCCCTACCTATATCCGAGGTCGTTTGTACAACCACTGTATTAACAAAGACAGCACGGGTCCTATCCAACACTTTTATACTGTTATCAATTCATCATCATCATCGTCATCGCGTTAGTCTCGTTCGCATCCGCTTAAATATTATATAGCTTGGTTTTCCAATACGAACTCCTATTATGTGGGACCGAAAATCATAGTTGATGGAATGTGGGTGCTAATACACGCCTGTCTACACCTTCAGGGATT
Source organism: Eilema caniola (assembly GCA_949126895.1). Classification (NCBI taxonomy): domain Eukaryota; kingdom Metazoa; phylum Arthropoda; class Insecta; order Lepidoptera; family Erebidae; genus Eilema; species Eilema caniola. The sequence goes on from OX421467.1 coordinate 24,728,365, forward strand.
AACAGACGTGAATGTCTTCTTTATCCTAGCGTTAATCCCAGTTGCATCAGATGGTTTCCACTCTTCCCTTTTCAACTGCGGGTTTAGCTAATCTTCAAAATTTTCTGTGAAGCGACTGCCACCTGACCTGCACAACCCAATAGGCTATATCTAAGTATTGCAATTACACCAGTTGTTGGATTTTTTAGAGCTTTAACTACCCGTAACTACTTCTTTAGATGTTCTTATGACATCAGGGATAGACGGCTTAACATGCTCTCCGAGGCACGACCGGATGCACTGACAGACAATGACCAACTATATTCATGTACTCAAATATTTGCACTAAGCGGCAGTGACGAGGGGTCCCTGCAACACGATTCCTAACAGCTTGCTCTGCAAAGGAAAGCCGTGGTAGAGATGTTTACATTTATACCAACTCCAATATTTCCACCGGCTTGCCTTTAGAAATTGTTCACCCTTCACCACTACTAAGCGGGAATCAAACCCGCGCACTCTGCGTATTAGTTGCGTTCACTACCGCCACACTAGACAGGCGTGAATTTGTATGACTGTATTTATAAAGTTTATTACAATAATATAATCTGTTGTTCCAGATTCGAACTACGGCGTACGTTAATAGTATGGAACTGTTCTCTTGCCGCGTTCAGCATCATGGGCGCCTGTCGGACGCTCCCCGAGTTCATCCACGTACTGAGGAACTACGGGATCTATCACTCTATCTGTGTGCCCAGGTGAGTCACTCTACCACAATATTTATAGAGTTAGAGGGTGAAAACGTCGCGTTCTTAGACTACGGTAACCAGTTTCCATCATGTGCACCGTGTACTTGTCTGCCCACCTTAGTGATATAAAAAAAAAAACATTTTACCGACTATTTCTATCACAATATCTAACTAGAGTGGTAAAAATCCATATCCTTACTAATATTATATTAATGCGAAAGTAACTCTGTCTGTATGTCACGCTCTCACGCCTAAACCATTGAGCCGATTTTGATGAAATTTGGTATCGGGGTGGATTACACCTTGAGAAAGGACATAGGCTATGTTAGGTCGCGATAACCGACATCGATGTGGGCAGAGCCGCGGGCAAAAGCTGTACAATAAACTTTCACCCTCTGTGTGGCGTTTTTTAAGCTTATTCAGTTCGCGGACCCTCTAGGAAATAAAAATACTATTTCAAGAGAACTCTCTAATAAATTTTGAATTTTTATTTAATTCAATTTATTTTATTTAGATATACATAGAAAGGTTCGTGTTCGTTTAGACATGTAGGCATTTTTTAAGGTCGGTGTTGGTTCTTTTTCAATCAAATTTATTTAGGTTGACGTTATTACTAAGTTGTAATCTCAAATCGAATTCCACTTGTGATTTGTTTTTTTAAATGTTCTGTAGATGAGATTGCGGACCCCCATACACCCGGACCACATGTTGAGAATGACTTGGGTCTTAGAAATATTGACAATCTTTACATTGAAAAATAATCAGTAACTACAAGTAGGTACCTTCTTTTGAAGTGCCTTTACTGTTTTAGAAATCTTCAATGTTTGAATGAAATTTTGAAGCATTTACTATGCTAACTTTTCAAATCGATTAAGATAGGAAAAAGTGAATCGCTCAGGTGGGATTCGAACCCAAGATCTTCCCTTACAGGGGGAATGCTCTGACCACTGAGCCACCGAGCCACACCTGAAGCTATCCAAATTCTCCTATACTACCGTCTTAGTTCGACGGTGGGAGCCATCTACCGACATTCATACGAAATATCGGAAACAATGAATGATGTTGCAATCATTTTTTCACTTTTTCCTGTCTTAATCGATCTTCAATGTTATTCTGATATTCAATTTAATTATACAGTTAAACAATTTCAAATCGATTTAAATAGAAAAAATTCAATCGCCCTTGCAAGGCTAAGATCGCGGGTTCAGACCCCGCCTAGACCGATTCAATTTGCATAACATAACATAAACTCACGCCTTTATCCCCGAAGGGGTAGGCAGAGGTGCTAGCACCCACATTTCGCCAGTTTATGTTTAGGTTCCAATGTAATAGGTGGCGAGCCTATTGCCATCAACTGGGCACTTATAAACCTGCGATAAATACACACTTAACTTCGAAAAGCAACCTGGAATCGAACCCGAGACTTCGTCTCAGCAGTCCATTACCCATACACTAGACTACCGCGGTTTGTTGTTGTTTTGTTTGTTTGTTCAATTTGTTCTATTTAAATTAGTTAAACGATGTTCATTAAAATTATGTAGATAGGTAAGTACCTGTCGCCATAACTACGTTGTCACAATTATAATATAATAATTATAGTATGTAAATTAAGTTCACACGTTTTGGTGAATCTAACTTTTCATGTTTTCATTAAAATTACAATAAAATAAATACATCATCTGTAGTAGTTTGACGAACATATTAGGCATAACAATGAAAACTGTGTAATTAAGATAATAAGCTATTTTCTTATGTAATATTTATTTATGTATTTGTTATAATATAAAATTAATCGCTGAATGTGTTGCTAAGCGCTAATCTCGAAAACAGCTGAACCTTTTTAGCTAATTCTTTTTTATAATATTCCTTGCAGTACGAGGATGGATCTTACGCAGAGAAAAATTTAAAAAGTCTAAAAACAACACTTGTCTATACTCCCGTACAAACGGTCGGGGACCACGTGGTCCCCCCTCCCGAGGAGGGCCAGACCGAGAGGGAATGGCCCTGAGTCAGCCGGGGTGCGAGGGATATGTCGCGAGACAACCTCACCTTCGGCCTAGCACATCGACCCACAGATGGCGTGCGGTTTAGTCGGTTCGAGTCCGATATAACCTCCCCCTCCGGCTCCGGAGGGGGGGGGGGGGGGGTATCCGTGGGGATTTCTCGCACGTAAAAAAAAAACTCCCGTACAAACGATTCGTATTCGATTCGTTACAGGAGAGGTTCTGGAAAGGCAAAACAATTAAGTGACGCATAATGGCTTAGGGGTGCTACGGGGTTGAAGTGTGCCACGCGCGAAGCCGAGGCGGATGAGCTAGTTTGTTATAATTGTAATTGTAAAACAGTTTTGCATATCCCTTAGTAGTAGTGCATACTTGTACCTGTCTGAACTACGTTAGAATTCATTAATGAATCATAAATAGCATAATCGTGTTAATTTTATCAGCAAACGGTGACATCGCTATTTGTTTGAGAAAGAACATAGTAGGTACGTACAATCAGCTACTAAAATGGCATAACGCTTTTCAATAATATACAAATCTTTTGTGGGCAATATGGAATTCATCAAATCGCCTGCGGGCCCAAGTTGGACTCCGTGAAGAAAATAATATGGCAAAATGGGGATAAATAGGCCAATCGCAAGTGCGCTACGGGACCCATTTCCCGTCCATGCAGTATTTGCTTTGCGAGTACTTATGTAGGGCATCGGGAAACGCTGTAGCGGTTGCCAAATCTTGGGACGATATGATTTATAAAATACGTAGCCATATACTCGAACTTGACACCCCTAGTCGGAACTCTAAATACGGAATTTCGAGTGGATTGTGAAAGTCTCATGTACATTATAAAATGCTAGCCTTAGCAACTTTCGCGGAAACGGAGCGGTCGCACCGATTGCCATATAATTGAACAGTTCAACCTAAGATCTTACGGGAATCGGGCGCGACCAAACCGTAGCTTCGCGGCATAAAGTGTATCATTCGTGATCTATAATTACATTTCTAACTAAAAACTTATCTTTTATTTGTCGGGAATCGAACCCCCTACATCATGAGCAGTAGCTTCGCGGAAAATATCGAAGTACGGACGTCTCGTAGTAAGACTGACAGCGGTACTCCTAGCACCTTTTTAGGGTCGGCAGCGCGAGTGTGACGCCCCTGTTGTTGCACACGTCCATAGGCCACGGTAATCAGTTTCCATTATGTGGGCCGTGTGCTTGTCTACCACCTAAGTGATATAAAAAAAAAGACGGGTTGCACTCTGGGAGTGCCGGCAGAAGTGAAAACACACAATCTTTCTTCGTTATATACATAGAAAAAGATAAAAAAGAACATACCATACCATACCTATAATATAGCGCTAATCATAGAACCTATCACTTATTTTCTGCAAATTTTCTTCAGAAGAAATTAATAAATTATGAAAAGAAAAAAAAATCACAAAAAAAAATACAGAAAGAAAAATTATCATCAAAAGTAATAAATTACAAAAAGAAAAAATAATCACCAAAAGTAATAAATTATAATAAGAAAAAACAATCACAAAAAATCCCTGAAGGCCAGGTGGTTTGAACCCGATACTATCTGAAATTATAAGGACTTACAGTCGAAGTGCTTACCGTTTAAGCTACGACGCTATTATTGTAAATTGCAAAATACATAGTCTGTACCAATCTTGTATGACGTCAGTCGTCGGTTACGGTTCAAAGGTCAACTAATCCTAACGCTTCCTTAACATTTTACACCCATCCAACGCCGCTAAAGAAGTTTTCACTTCAAAAAAATGTGGCAACCAGTTTTAAACGCCACTGTGTCGTATGTCTTTTTTAATATTTCGATCGTCAAAATTTCGTTAGGTAGGGTGCAGATCAAAAAATAGTGACCACTATTTCAGATGCTATTGTTGTTTCTGTGTGTGTGTATTGTTGCATTTGCAGATGTAGATTTTTCATTTGATTTTAAGTATTTTTAGCTGACTGTACAAATTTTTTCATGGTGTAGATTATTTATTTACTCTTCCAACTAAGCTTAATAGAAATGAGATGCGCAGTTTTGACTTCAAATAAAGAAGCCGTGTTAACATATCGTGTAAAATTCGTCCACTATATTATTGTATTTTAGACAGCTCACACACAGTGGTCGATTTAACTTTGTTCTAGCGTTAATGCCTAAAACTCCTAACCAATACATAATATGTCATTGACAACGTCACGTCAGCCAGAAGGCAATTTTAGGGATGGAGTTATTCGATCGACTGTGTTTTACATAACTTGAAACTGTCACAATTGAAATCGACTACAAAACATTAGTTTTATTTTTGTTTAATTATCTTACTGGTGGTTTTTAACCGACTTCTGAATATGGAAGAGGTTCTCAATTCCGATGTTTATATTTTTGAAGTGAAAATTTCTTTAGCGGCGTTGGATGGATTAAAAATGTTAAACGCGCGTCAGGATTAGTTGACCTTTGAACCGTAACCGACGACTGACGTCATACAACATTACAACAGCTACAGATTGTTCATTTTGTGAGGTGCGTCAAGAAGCATCTCGGCTGAGCGGTTAGCGCTTCGACTGTAAGTCCATATATTATGGTTTCAGATAGTACCGGGTTGGGAACTAGGCTTCTGAATTTTTTGTGATTATTTTTTTCTTTTTGTAATTTATTACGTTTTGTTTTTTTTGTAATTTATTACTTTTTGTGGTTATTTTTTCTTTTTGTAATTTATTGCTTTTTGTGATTATTTTTTCTTTTTGTAATTCATTAATTTCTTCTGACAGAAAATTAGTGATAGATTCTATGATTGGCGCTTTATTATAGGTATGGTATGACATGTTGTGTTCTTTTTATCTTTTTCTCTGTATATAACGAAGAAAGAATGAAAAAAAAAAGTTTTCACTTCTACCGACACTCCCGGAGTGCAACCCGTCTTTTTTTATGTTTGTACGCGCATAGCTGCGTTAGCTGTAGACGGACTTACAATTTTTTTTTTTTGTTCGAAAGAAGTTTATTCCGAAATAGTTAAAATTTCGTAAAGATTTGATGATGGGTTTCAGAGACAGACCTCGGAACTCTTCAATAAATACCAGGAAATCAGCCGCGATTCGTTAAATATATCCTACTTAATCATATTCTGTCCTCCGTGGATATATCGCATATTGGTTTTGTTAGATTTTGACCATCCTGTGACACGATAGGTACGTGACTGTAGTCAACGACTAAAAAAAAACAAAGAAAAATGTTAATATTTGTTTTGGAGATAAGCATATGTGCGTTATAGCCCACAATCGTGTTATAATAAGCACTGAGCACTCTGGTTGAACGGTGGGACTCCCTACTACTGAGCCGTTGGCTGCAGCTACAGACCCCTGTGTGACTGTCTTCTGTACCTCATTGACTATTGCTAAGATACTAACACTAGATTAAGATTATAATAAGTTACTTATACTTTATTTGGATTGAAGAGATCTGAAATAAAAAAAAAGACGTGTGGCACTCGAGGACTGCCGCGGTAAAGCTATTGCATAGCATTTTGTATCAACTTATGCAATTATAATTATATTTATATTTATTTATATATAATTATTTTATAATTCAAAATTAATACTGCATTTGTGATAATAATAAAATGTATGTATATAGAGTACTCACTCATTTTCTTTTTCTATTTTTTCGTGACTTTCTTCATTAATAATAAATGCACTTTGTTCATTCATATTCAAAACACTTTATACACAAATTTTACAAGTACAGCTATTCACTGTTGTACATAAATACCTATACACCTATATACTTTCTCATAAACAGCTGCTATAATTTAATTTTGGATATTATTATTATTATTATTTTTTAGAACAACAGTCATTCTTTTTTTCTTTTTTTTTAATTGTCTATTCACTTTATTATTTGAACTAATATTTACATAACAATGGTTTTAAAACTACATTTCTAAATAATTACACACTACTAAAAAGAAAACTAAAAGTTAAAATGCGTCGTGGAATTCATCCGCATTGCATGCCTCTTGTGGAAGTGTTCCCAGAAGACTGGCAGCATTGCCACGTTGTATGGCAATGCTTAATCTCTGACCTAAAAAGAGGCCAGCCTTCTGGTCACGAGAAGCGTCGACCATACGCTTCGCAATCTCACTGAAGAGATTGCGGGCGCTCGGACCCCAAGGCCCAAACGTTTCGACTCCAAACGGCACAAATTCATAATCTCCAATGAGATTGGAGTATTTGCGCCGCTTAAGAGCCTCTGCAGAAGCTGCAGCAGCACCAGCACAGCCAGCCGTGCCAGGTAAATGAGTAGGGGCAATGGTGTCGACGCAAGTTGCGTCCCACACCAGAGTCCTACCCATTTTCCAAGGCATTAATGACATACCATCCGGTCTCTTGCCATCGTTGCGCGCCAAACCGTTTGGTTCAAGCACAGCTGGCACACCGGCGGTGACAAGGGCACGGCGGATTATGTCGTTGAGGCTGGCGTGCCGTGGAATTCGACCAGTGCTCCTGCAGCACGACAGGCCATGGTGTCCAAGTCGATCAACTGCTTCTCCACAACGGCATCGATGCGGAGAAACACACGGCGCACCTAAGCGGAGGCACGTCGCGATGCGGAAGCTAGTGTCATCTAACATTGTTCCTACGTTAGATGACGGAAGAGCTTGTAACCAAAGACCCGATTCCCACACTCCAACTGCCAGTAAACGGGCACGCTCTGCAGCATTAGAGCAAGTATTTAATAAATTTTGTCTTACTAAATTGCAGAGCGGCCCGTCCCACTGACGCTGTGAGAAAAGGTCTGTCCCTGGGAGATCAGTGTTTGGACAAGCAATTTTCCAAGCGTTTACTGCTTCAGTCTTACACAATACTTCAGAATTAACTAATGTAGGAGCAAGGATTTTCCTAGTTAATTCTTCCGTACTGTGGACTGAAGACAGGAAGGCTGGTAAGCTGACGTCTGAAATTTTGCGAATACCGAGCCCACCCAAACGAATCGGTAGAGACGCTTGTAGTGAGGCGCGATCATTCAAGGCCACATTTAAAATTTTAGTGACTGTAATTTCTATAACTTTGTCCATTTTTTCCAAAATTGTTAAATGTGCTACATTCAAAAGAAAGCGATGCAGTAGGTTGACTTACCTCCACATCACTATCGTGTAACATAAGTATGTTATATAAAAGAAAAACGGGCACTTAAGATACTTAAAATTAAAACATAGTCCCACAAACACTATATACACAAAAATACTATATAAATAAATAAAAACCATAACAATAAAACAGCACTGAAAAATTTTGACACTGTTTTTGGCAGCTGGTTGCCAAGGAGCTCGTTGCCTTGGGAGCGGCGTCCGTGGCGTCCTTGTGGCGTCCCAAGTAGATATTGGTAAAATTTAATTCATCTGAAGATTGTGATCTTACTAAGTCTTAACCAGCGCTGATTCAGCCGGATGGAGGCTATGGGCATTTTTATTGACAGTTTACGTTGGTAATGCTTGGTGAACTTGCTCTTCAAATTTGGTAAAAGCACAGAAACTGAGAAAGAAGCTCAGCCCCTCTATTGTATAATTTTTCTAATTTAAATAATTATTATTTATCTATTTGTTTCCATTTCGACCATCCTTTAAAAAATATATGTAATTTTGCAGACTGAAATTGAATTTGTCCATAAAGTATCTGCTTATGTATTCGTCCGATTTCGGAGCAGCTCGTCTCGATTCGTGCGAGCTTCGTAGAGTCGTACAAATACGGCTAGTTGCACGCACACAAACACCGTGTCGAAGACTGCCGAGCGCGCTCGTTTCTTTTCGGCAGCGTGAGGTTTTTTCGTTACGGAATTTCAGGATTCGATCCCCGCGCTCAAGGCCCTCGATAGAAGCTATGCAATAGCTTAATAATTCTATTCTATTCTAATAAATTTATAAGTACAGACACGCAATATTTACTGCTTCATTATTATGAGTAGATAGATAATAAATAATAATTACATATAAGATATGTAATGAGTAATAATACTATAATAAATAATAATTACACGTAAAATAATGATACCATAATAAATAATAATTACACATAAAATAATAAATTTTCTTTTATTTATCGATAAAAGTTTTTTAAATCCATCGATTTTATTGATTTAAATTTTTATGCAATCGCTTCTTCAATCTGTCTAAACTACAATAATAATGCACAGGGTATAGTTGGTGCGGCGGTAAGGCCCATCATGGGGGAGTGGCTAGAGAGGCCACACGGGAGCCTCTCGTACCGTCAGACGCAGATGATAACCGGGCACGGTTACTTCGGGCGGTATCTGCATCTGATGGGTATTGAGCCAACGCCCGAGTGCCATCACTGCGACGCGAGCGTGGACTCGGGGCTGCACACGCTCACCGAGTGTCCGGCGTTTGAGACGCCGAGGCGGGAGCTTGTGCAGGCCCTGGGGGTGAGAGTGCTCACGCTCTCCACCCTGCTCGCGGCGATGGTCCGCTGCGCGGGTGCGTGGGCGGCCAGCGCCTCTTTCTGCGAGCAGGTCATGCTCGCGAAGGAGACAGCAGAGCGGGCGCGGCGCGGTGAGCGAGAAAGACTCGCTGACATCGCTGCTCGCGCCCGAAGGCGGCTCGGGCGTCGGAGGGCGCTTACAGACCTCCGCCCCCCATGAGCGCGGGCCTGAGGGTGACGGGTGGAGCCACCCGTCACCCTAGCAGAAGCAGGCCACGGCGGCGGCGCGCATCGTAGGACGATGCGCGCCTCCCCACACCGGGGTTGAGTCGGGGACGGCGTGGTCCCCACCTCCCGAGGAGGGCCAGACCGAAAGGGATGGCCCTGGGTCAGCCGGGGTGCGAGGGATATGCCGCAAGGCAACCTCACCTTCGGCCTAGCACCACGACCCACAGACGGCGTGCGGTTTAGTCGGTTCGAGTCCGACATAACCTTCCCCTCCGGCTCCGGAGGGGCGGGTATCCGTGGGGATTTCCCGCAGGTAAAAAAAAAAAAAAAAAAAAAGGGTATAGTTGGAATAAGAGTGACGCAATCGAAGATGTACATAATTAATATACAAATATTGACACTGGATGACTCTGTGTCGGGTAAACGAAACCAAATACTGATATTAACAAAACTAAAATATTATAAGACCGACCGCCGCCGGTCGCACATGGGTAGATGACGGTTGTCTCTGTCAGGTACGGGCGTACGGGCTCCAGGGCAAGGTGTTGAACGCGTTGGAGATGTCCAAGGACACCGCCAACATCACCTCGCCCCGAGCAACCGCATCCTCCGCCAGGGCCCTCGCGCGCAAGATGGCATCCACGGTGAAACTTGCCAGTCAGACCCAGAACCCTAGGCTAGGACCCACGCCGCTCGGCCTGGAATGTGGCCGATCCTGTAAGAATAGAGAATTCCTGTGCCATCAGTGCAGAAGACAGCTGGACAAGCCTTTGGTTTTCCCACTGACAGCACAAAAACTCTCCAGTGAGCTCTGGCTACCCTACTGACCGCTGGCAACACAACACGAGGAGGTACTTCCCCAGTCGGATTGCTCAATTGTGATGGGAATACCATCGTGTTCCCGGACCCGCAACCCACGAGAACCTACTCCAGGGCCTATTTGTTTCTCTCTAGAGTACACTATAATCTATCTCTGTGTTAAATTTGAACTAGGACCGCCGTTTGGGTAGAAAAACAAACATTTTAACAAAGTTTCAGCTTTTTTATTTATAAACTACTAGTAACCCCTTCATTCTGAGGTCAACTCAGACACTTCTAGTATTTGTAGGATAGGTTAAGTATGTACACAAGTTACAGACTATTTGCATTTTAGATGTAGGTATGTTTACATAATTTAGCTCGCTCGACATCTAAGTACGTCAGTAGTTAATAACGCATGTAGGTATATTATCTGCGGTGTGACACGTCCGAGAGCCCAGATCACGTACCTATGTCTGTAGGCACCATTTGCAATAGGTACAGATGATACGTATCCAGAGCATCAAAGTTAATATTGCGATAGAGTTTCGAATAAGTACCAATTACTTGATGTTTAAAATTACTTGAAGATATGAAGAAAAAATTTACATAACTAACACAATTAGCAGAACTGTAAAACAAATCTTTAAATTATATTGGCTATGTTGTGAATAGGTGATAAATAAAGTATTATTCATGATACCCAGAAGATCGCTGATACAGGATAGTAAAGTATAAAAGCATGGCAACACGTGTCGTGTGATTTATGCAGAGTTGAGTACCTTAGTTTAGTGTACCATACAGATTTTTGAAATGTAAACTTCTTTAGCGGCGTTGGATGGGTACAAAGATGGGTATACTCGCGTCAGGATTACTTGATCTTTGAACCGTAACCGACGACTAACGTCGTACAACATTACAACAGCTACAGATTGTTTATTTTGTTAGATGCGTTAAGAAGCTCCGTAGCCTAGCGGTAAGCGCTTCGACTGTAAGTCCTTATGGTTTCAGGTAGTACCGGGTTCGAACCTGGGCTTCTGACACTTTTTGTGATTATTTTTTCTTTTTGTAATTCATTAATTTCTTTTGACAGAAAATTAGTGATAGGTTCTATGATTGGCGCTATATTATAGGTATGGTATGGTGTCTGTATATAACGAAGAAAGAAAGAAAGAAAAAGTTTTCACTGCGGACCGCCGGCACACCCGGAGTGCAACCCGTCTTTTTTTTTGCGACCTACAGCTGTACCCGTAGCACGTACAACTATCCTAATCGTATCGTATCGTAAACCTATTGAGACAATGGAGCATTGCGGCTTCACACACACACAGGTTCACAGTAGGCAACCGGCCAATCGTAATGCTCCATTCTCTCAATACGTTTACGATACGATTACGAAAGTTGTTCGTGCTAGGGGTACTAAAGATCATAATTATCGTGAGTAGTACCGTTAACTCATCTTATATTTATTTATTGCCTTAACCTTTGCAGAAAAAACGTTATCGTAAAAGTCCCGTGGGATACTTTCAGTGCCATTTTATGATTATTTTTAGTGAAATGAAAAGTAACTAAAGTACTTATTAGATGCTCTCGACAGGTTGCAGCGTCGTGCGGTCCGCATTATTGGGAATCTCGAGGTCACAAGCACCCTTGAGCATTTGCAGATGCGTAGAGATGTTGCATCCTTGGCAGTATTTTACCGTCTCTACCATGGTCAATGTTCTGATGAGCTCTTCCAATTGGTCCCGCCCTCTCCTTTCCTACATAGGACAACACGAGCAAGGCTTAGATGTCACCCGTATACGGTGCAGAATATTCCTTCAAGAACCAAGCGGTTTGGTGATTCCTTTCTTTGTCGCACCATGAAGACCTGGAACTCCTTGCCAGCTCACGTGTTTCCTTCTTCCTACAGTCCCGGGTCCTTTAAGCGGGGCGTAAAAAAGCATCTGATGAGGCCGGCAAGCTGAGTGCCACCATTGTTAACATGGCACGTGTTTGTAATGGTGACCCTCTTTTCTGAGACTTTGCCTTCAGCTTAACATCAGGCGAGGTGAAGTCAAATAGACGTGCCCTACATAAAAAATAAAAAAAAAATCTTGTGTCTAATGTAATACATAAACTTATAACGCAATGACTTATAATTCTACTAGCTTTTGCCCACGGCTCCACCCTCGTGGATGTCGGTATTCACGACCGAATATACCCTTTCTCAAGGTCTAATCTATCTCTATACCAAATTTCATCAAAATTGGTTCAGTGCTTACACACATTCACATTTATAATATTAGTATGAATGGTCTAATGTATTTTGGCTTGTTTTGCTCATTTGCAGGCGAGTTCTTTAATTTATGGTTAATTGAACTTACCTTAAGTGAATTTCAACCAAAATTATACGAGATGTTGCATCCGAAGAGATTTAATAACCATGTAGTCCGTTTTCCAGGTACTGCATCCTCACACTATGTTTAGATATTTAAAAAAAAGTAAGAAATTTGACAATTCCGTCCCATTGGCCAGCTGTCCGGGGGCGCGGCCATCTTGTTCATTTGGTTTAGAGTAGAGCCATCAGTCCAAAGACATCATTCTGCCCGGGCCAGCACTACCACCTAGTGCTTCAGGGCAGGGTGGGTCTTTAAATCTCTTCGGATGCAACATCTCGTATAATTTTGGTTGAAATTCACTTAAGGTAAGTTCAATTAACCATAAATTATACTTCGATGTTGCATCCTCGAGATTTAATAACCATGTAGATGTTTAGCGCTATTTCAGAATGATGTCTTGGATGAATCCTTAAAGGTAAGGAACGCACAGTTCAGAAAGCAACATATTTATTGAAAATTTAACTAAATATTACTTCAATAAAATCAATTAAACTTAAACAAAAAACTTCTGTTTTTGAATTTACACACATCGACTTTGAGAAATGTCGATCATAAATAAAGGCTAGGAACTGATTTATAAATTCAAAATTGCTTCCGCAAAAGCCTTATCTTCAGCCGCATCGTTGAGTGGCAAGTTATAAAATTTGGCAAAGCAGCGAGAGCCGCCGGTCCAGCCAGCTGCACGCTTAATCTGATCGAGAGGCACGCCAGCGCGGTACGCCGCCGACGTGGCCGCGTGTCGCGTGCTGTGCGCGCTGAACACTCGCACGTCTACCCCGCTCTCCGCTAGCGTACACTTGATCCATCGACTAATGGTTTGAGCGGTGGCGTTGTGATACGGAGGTTTCGTTGTCAAAAAAAGCTTTTCTGTGTTCGAAGAACTACGGAACTCCGAAACTCTAGCGAGGTAAGAAGATAAAGTTTTAACGGGGCAAATTGATTGTTTTTCGACAAAATAAGGTAACACTAATCTTGGGTTAGGCCGGTTAGGAGCTGAAGTTTTAATAAGACGATCAATGATAATGTTTGCACCACTATCATTTAATACGATGTTTTGAACATCTATAAGTGACAAAGTCTGAACACGTTGTCCCGTGGACAACGCGAACAGAGTCACGAGTTTTTTTGAGAGATCCGTTAAACTTAGCGACTCGTTAGGATACTGATCACTTAATCTTGATAAAACTTTATTCGGATCCCATGAAGAGGTATATTTTGGCAAGAAAGGTTTTATTTTGAAAACTCCCTTAAGGAATCTACTAACACAATCGTTGTTACAGGCCTCTTTTCCCAAAATTAGTGATAACGCAGATCTAAATGAATTTAAAGTACCATAGCTGGCTCCATTTTCAAATATCTCTGTTAAGAATTGCAAAATTATTGGTACCGATGAAACAAAATAGTCAATATTATTTTTGTTACAAAATCCTACCCAAGCTTTGTAAGCGGTGTTGTACTGCTGAAGCGTGCTTCTAGAAAGTGAATTTATCATTACTTCTACCGTGTTAACCTGCAGAGAGTGCTTCAAGAAAGCTTGCCGGATAATTTCGCGCACGCCAGGGTAAGGTTTGGCCACAAAGGATGGCTCGTTCTGGAAGGAGACAACAATAATTCGAGGTCAGGTTCAAAATATAGTATTTCTGAACACACGAGAGACATGAACATGGGGTACCAAGCCTGACTGGGCCAGTACGGCACAACCATGATTCCCGTTGCTTTGTCATTTACAATTTTTCTTAAGCTTTTCATAACTAAAGAAAAAGGCGGGAATGCATAAAAATAAAATTCATTCCAGCGCAATGTAAACGCATCAATATCGAACGCTTCAGGATCGCGTTTCCAGGATACGTAACGCCTACATTTTTTGTTTATTCTGCTGGCAAACAAATCGATGTCTGGCTTTTCATATTTTTGTAATATATCCTGAAAACGTGAACTGTTCAGTTCCCATTCCGTGTCCACATTGGTTATTCGCGATGCCCTATCAGCTTCTACATTTTCTTTTGATTTAACATATGAGGCAAACATGAATAAGTTTCGTTGCTCACACCAAGCCCACATTTCTCTGGTAATTGAGTTTAAATGTGGGAACTGTATACCTCCCATCCTATTAACATATGATATGGCGGTGGTGTTGTCAATTCTTAATAATATTGCTTTATTTTTCAGACGTTTACAGAAACACTTCAACCCCAGGAAGGCTGCCAACAATTCTAAATAATTTATATGGTTGTTACTTTCATCTTTAGACCAATAACCACTCGCTGTTTCGCCATTGCAAAAAACTCCCCAACCTGACAGCGAAGAATCAGTAAAAATTTCTATATCATACTGTCCTTTATAAATCGGATTATTAGTAAATTTAATTACAGTTCTCCACCAAAAAAATTCTGTGTTTAACGAATTACTTATATTCATTTTTGCCTCATAATTATCTCCAGTTTCCAGCAACGCTAAATATTTTGCGCGTTCAAAACATTTAGTGTGCATCCAGCCATACTTAACTGCAGGACACGCGGCAGTAAGGGTGCCTGTGAATTTTGCAAATTCTCTTATTTGTATATTACTTTTCTTAGAAATATTATCTATCATTTCGCAAATTTTTTGTCGTTTATTCAATGGTAATTCTATTGTCATGTTATTTGAGTCGAGGACAAATCCGAGGAATTTGCACCTTTCGCTAGGTACTAAACTGCTTTTTTCGTAATTTATAATAAAACCTAATTTTTGAAGAAGTTCAATAACTGTATTTACAGTTGCCAAGCAAGTTGAGTACGTGTCACCTATGCACAAAATATCGTCTAAGTAAGCGACCAACATATGTCCTTGGGTACGTAAAGATGTTAAAATAGGCTTTATGAGCTTCGTAAAAATATAAGGTGCTGAACAAAGACCAAAGGGAAGGCAAGTGAACTCGTATAAAGTATTCCATCTAAAACGTAAATACTTTCTATGCGATGAATGCACAGGAACTAAGTAGTACGCATCTTTCAAATCTAAAGTAGCCATATATGAACCCTTAGATATTAATTGGGTTGCAGTTCTAATATCTTCCATTTTAAAGTGTTGCGCTCGGATAAATTTATTTAGTAATTTTAAGTTTAAAATGAATCTAAAACTTCCATCACTTTTCGGTATTAAGAAAATCGGTGATAAAAACTGATCAGAACACTCTTTACACGGAGTGATCGCACCTATGTTTAAGAGTTTATCAATCGCCAATGACATCGCTGACTTAGAACAAGGAGGATTTTTTGGTTCTCCTAACTGTCGAGGAGAAGTCTCAAAATCTAGTTCATAGCCGGTAACATACATTAATATCAGAGGATCAGAAGTAATAGTCTGCCACATGTGAAGAAAGTGGCTAATTCTGCCAGAATGAGGTACCTCTAACGACGGGCTCTCCGGTCGTAGGGGGCGCGCGGCGGCGCGGACGGCTGGCTGGCGCGCGGCGGCTGCGCTTTTGGCGGGGGCCTCCTCGCGGCGGGGAGTGCGGGGGGCGCGCGGGGCTGGCGCGCCGCTGCAGCCGGGGGTGCGCGCGCATATCGCGTCGCTCCCGGCGCCGTGCGAGGAGGCGCTCGCCAGTTTCCCGGCGGATTCATCGTTCTTGTGTTGAAGTTCGTGGTCGGCTTCTTTATTTGTTGACTGGATCTCAAAATAGACTTAGAAGTTTGAATATTTTCCTTCAAGTTCACGCCGAATAAACACGTGTCCCTAGGAACTTCGCTGATAACAGTCAAAAAACTTTTATCAAGAAGCGGTGTGATCAATCTTCGCCTGTTGAAGGTTTCCTCGCAATGAAGATCCAACAAAAGTTGATTGATTTCTGACAATTGTTTGAAAATATTCAACTTATCAAGTTCGTTATCGATTAACTCTGTAGTCAGGTTTACTAATCTCGCAATAGCGCATCCCAATTGGTTTTGACATTTTTCGAGACGCTTATCTCGGTTTCTGCTGGATTCAGTCAAAATAGACACAACTTCAGGATTTAATTTCGGCGCTTTAGCCAACTGAAAATTTTCAGGAAATAGGGTTGTACTCAACAGATCCCCTTTAGCTTCCTTGGCTAAACCCTCTAGTAATATTTTTCCCCAACGTTCAGAGATTTCGTGCGGGATTTTCTTACCAAAAACTTCCTCTGATTTTTTGGATTCACCCAACATAGAAACTATTTCAGGTGGAACGCTCGGGATTTTCTTCGAATTAGGAGTTTCCTCTGAGACAGTAGGCATGGAGACATTCGTGTGTAGGTCAGGATTAGGAGGCGCATCCGCAGTGCTCGCGGACGGCAGCTGGGGCGCAGGCTCATGCTCGCAGTGCTCGTCAGCCGCAGGGCGATCGTCACCATCCGAAACCAACTCCACATCGGAGTTATATACACCAACACCGATTGGTGAGTGTAAGGCCGCGAGCCCAGCATCTGTACGGGTGAGTTAATAAAAAATAAACCTTACTGGTTTGCTTATTTACTTTCTGGATAATGTCACGCATCACCACATTAAGAAAGCAACGTCACTGTTCCGGATGACATCGCGTGCCACCACTTAGGAAACAGTAAAATGCGAAAGGTATTGTTTAAAATATTTTATTTTGTTCATGACGACCGACCCAACTTGTGTAGATCGGATGACATCTCGTGTCACCACTTAGGAAACAAGAGGTGAGTAGGTAAGTGCCTATACCTATATTTATTATCTCAATTAACAGATTAGATTGATTTGTTTTCCTATGACCATACAACCATATATGTATTTACATACTTTCTGTATAGTCACAATTCAACTGACCACGATTAACAACACGTTTGTCGTGTAATTTTGTGTTTTATTTTGTGATAAAAAATAGGGTTAGAATGTACGAAAAAAAGAAATTTGAGAACACCCGTATAAAATGCCAGTGGGTGTAATATAGAATTATTCTTACTAATGTAGTAACTCATTATAATTAAACAGGGGCACCTACCCTTTTGATATTCCAATCGTTCGTTACTACTTGAACTCAAACATGGCGACTCGGAACGACACTTTTTTTTTTGAGTCGCTTTTCTAACTTTCTGATTTTTCTTCGCAGTGCTTCTGGTGATTTATCACGTTTCCTTTTGTTTTTACCCATATTATAATAGAATAAAGTACTTTAATGACTGAAAGTGAATTGAAACGTACAAAAAAACAATGTATTTTTAGGAATTGCAGTGTGGATGATGCCGCACTAGAAAAACGAATGAACAAGATGGCCGCGCCCCCGGACAGCTGGCCAATGGGACGGAATTGTCAAATTTCTTACTTTTTTTTAAATATCTAAACATAGTGTGAGGATGCAGTACCTGGAAAACGGACTACATGGTTATTAAATCTCGAGGATGCAACATCGAAGTATAATATTTGTAGTATTCTCTTAACAACCTTTAAACATTTTGGCGCCAAATATGCGCCATTATTATTTTTATCATTCAATATGTAGGTACCTACTCAGGTACCCAGTGAAATATGCGCAAAAAGACCTACTTATCACCAATATCGGTTCAGCTTCAGTCTTTAAGGTCGGACATGCAGACATCTTAAAAAATTGCAGGTCGTTTGACATGTATTTTTCATACAATACGATTTATCGCTTCGGCGCTGTCGGCTAAAAATAATTAATGAAACTGCCAATCGAATTTGTTTTCGCTGACACAATTATTAGCATACTATTGTTGAAATACTTTCGACACGTAGCTTTCGTTTCGCACACCGATAGAATAATTTATAATTTGTTGTGTCACGGGTACACTTTTCGAAGTAACTATACCACAACTAGTTCGGTAGTGAACGCGGCCGCTGCGCAGGAGGCGCGGGTTCGATCCCCGTTCAGTGCAAATATTTGTATGCATGAATATGGGTATTTGCGTTGCAGTGTGCCTCGGAGAGCACGTTAAGCCGCCGGTCCCGGTTGCCATACAAACATCTATGGCAGTCGTTACGGGTAGTTTGAGCCCTCAAAAGTCCAACAACGGGTCTAACTGGTATGCTTCGAAATCGCCTTTGGGTTGTAGAGGTCAGATGGCAGTCGCTTCACGGAAAATGTCGAAGTTTAGCCAAATCCGCAGTTGGACTCATAAAAGCGGACCCCAGACTCGCAAGTTGATAGTTTCGGATGCGACTGGGATTCACTCTAGGATGAAGAAGAACATTGGGTCTAAAATGTGCTCAAAATGAGCTCCACACGCGCAGTGTACGTCTTTTAGTGTCTTTTGAGGATAGCACGTGGTACTACGACGGTGTACGAGCTCAAATTCACCAAGCAAAGATTACTCTTTACTTTATGCTCTCTATAAGCTCGTTTGTCTCGTGACCTAGGTCCAAGATATGTGTCCCGAGGCACAAATACGTGTCTTATTTTTTGAAGTAAGAAGTTCTTTAGCGGCGTCGGATGGGTAAAAATTGTTAAACTCGCGTCAGGATCACTGGACCTTTGAATCGTGACCGACGACTGACGTCATACAACATTAGCTACAGATTGTTAATTTTGTTAGGTACGTTAAAAAGCTTCGTAGTAACCCCTTGACTTTGCGCTTCGACTGTAAGTCCATATGGTTTCAGATAGTACCGGATTCGAACCTGGGCTTCTGACATTTTTTGTGATAATTTTTTCTTTTTGTAATTCATTAATGTCTTCTGACAGAAAATTAGTGATAGGTTCTATGATTGGCGCTATATTATAGGTATGGTATGGTATGTTCTATTTATCTTTTTCTCTGCATATAACGAAGATAGAAAGAAAAGAAAGATAAAGTTTTCACTTCTGCCGGCACTCCCTGAGTGCAACCCGTCTTTTTTTTTCACAGCACTCACGTCTATAGTGTTTGCCTTAATTACAAGTCTGGCTTAGATTCAACCGGTACTTATAATGTTGGGATGCAGCCATCAGGTTAGCGGCCATTTTTTATGAAATTTTCCCTTGTAAAACCGTTTAAGTATTAAATTATATATATAAAGCAAATAAGATATTTTTTATTGTGAGTGCCGACTTTATATCACGAACTAGAGAAGTATTCTAGAATTGATTCTACTTAAATACACTCGCTAACAAAATGCATCGCAAAAAAACGGCATGAAAAACGCATTTATACCTAATAACTTATACCAAAGTAGTAGCCATGCTTACGCCGCGTTGTGATGCTGCTGCGTCTAGGTATAGAGTTTGGATATAGTCTAAGATTCTAATATTGACCACTGAGTACAGCGAGTGAATTAAACGCATGAGATATAAAAAAATATGTACCTATTGCAAATGATACCTACAGACATACGTGATAAGATGACTATTTTTATTATTGATCGGACGTGTCACACCGCAGATAATATATACCTTCTTGCGTTATTAACTACTGACGTACTTAGATGTCGAGCGAGCTAAATTATGTAAACATACCTACATCTAAAATGCAAATAGTCTGTAACTTGTGTACATACTTAACCTATCCTACAAATACTAGAAGTGTCCGAGTTGACCTCAGAATCAAGGGGTTACTAGTAGTTTATAAATAAAAAAGTTGAAACTTTGTTAAAATGTTTGTTATTCTATCACATCCAAACGGCGGCGGTCCTAGTTCAAATTTAACACAGAGATAGATTATAGAGATATACTCTAGAGAGAAACAAATGGGCCCTGGAATAGGTTCCCGTGGGTTGGGGGTCCGGGAACACGATGGTATTCCCGTCCCAATTGAGCAATCCTACTGGGGAAGTACCTCCGCCCTACAGAATACCGCGGTCATTATAACGTCGTGTTGTGTTCCCGGCGGTCAGTAGGGTAGCCAGAGCTCACTGGAGAGTTTTTGTGCTGTCAGTGGCAAAACCAAAGGCTTGTCCAGCTGTCTTCTGCACTGATGGCAAAAAAATTCTCTATTCTTACAGGATCGGCAGCACGAGTGTGACTAACCTGGTATTGCACACACGTCCATAGGCCACCACGGCATTCCCGGCCGAGCGTGGGTCCTAGCCCTGGGTTCTGGGTCTGACTGGCCAGTTTCACCGTGGATGCTATCTTGCGCGCGAGGGCCCTGGCGGAGGATGCGGTTGCTCGGGGTGAGGTGATGTTGGCGGTGTCCTTGGACATCTCCAACGCGTTCAACACCTTGCCCTGGAGCCCGTACGCCCGTACCTGACAGAGACAACCGTCATCTACCCATGTGCGACCGTCGGCGGTCGGCGTGAGATGTCGTACGGTGCTCCGCAGCGATCAGTTTTATTATATTTTAGTTTTGTTATTGTCAGTATTTGGTTTCGTTTACCTGACACAATCATCTAGTGTCAATATTTGTATATTTATTATGTACATCTTTATTTGCGTCACTCTTCTTGCAACTATACCCTGTCCATTATATTATTGTATTTTAGACAGATTGAAGTAGCGGTGGCATACAAATTTAAATCAATAAAATCGATCGATTAAAAAACTTTAATCAATAAATTATCATTATTTTATGTGTAATTATTATTTATTAACTATCTACTCATAATAATGAAGCAGTAGATATTGGGTGTCTATACTTTTTTCATAAATTTATTAGAATAGAATACCTTTTGAAAGATCATAGAAGGTCAATAAAGAAAAATATAAGGAACGTGTCCTTTAAGTCAAATTCTAACATTGAAATACTCAAGATAGCTTTTAATAGTTTATGCAGATATATTTACTAATACTGTTTGTCCATACTCGTTTACAATGGACTTGTGTAATTATGGTCCTGTCATTTACCATGGCTAGGTCACGAGGAAACTTGTTGGACAAATACTTTAAGGTCTTTAGTACGTAATGGTACTTGCTTTTTAAGATTCTATACCTAAAGGGTAAGAACATGACATCTGGGAAGGTAGGACACGACGGTATTTACGTCCAATTGTGCAGTCCGACTGGGGAAGTACCTCCGGCATACAGAATACCGCGGCCATAATAACCTCGTGTTGTGTTCCCGACGGTGAGCCAAGGGTGTCTTCCCACTGACAGCACAAAAACTCTACAGTGAGCTCTGGCTAACCTGTGTCTGTATGTTACGCTTGCACGCCTAAGCCACTGAACCGATTTAGATGAAATTTGTTATAGGAATACATTAGACCTTGAGAAATGACATAGCCTATGTCTGTTTGGTCGCGATAACCGACAACCACGCGTGCGGAGTCGCGGGCAACAGCTAGTACCTAGTACAAGTGGCGAATGGCCCCTATAATCTGATTCCTGCCGGCTTGCTCGCCGTAGCAGAGAATTCCATACAAAATGGTCGTTCTATAAGAGGTAATATATGTTCCACTGGCTTCTCTTTTGAAAATTTTCATCATTGCCCAATGCACAATGATACACATAACATAACATACCTACACACCGAAGTGTATTTGAGAGACACAATGAAATGTACTTCAAACTCATTCATAAAATGTCCGTGAGTACCTCTGGCGCACTTTATCGTACAAAATAGAGATCTACCGAATACGCCAGTGTGCCTTGACCCTTACCAAGTATTCATACGTAATAGACCAGATAAAACAAGCTTGTCCTATAAATGAGATACGTAATAACACAGTATAACCAGATACTATAATTGCTGCCTGTTTTATTGGTATTGGCAATGAGTTCTAGAGCGGAAAATGGACACTGGTATTATTACATTGAATGCGTTAAATGCGCTGTAAATAGCTGTAATTATTCTGCCTGTTGTTTGACGTACGTGTTTGAAATGTATGCATATCTGTCTCAGTGTTTCTTATGTAACCAATAAGCAGTTGAACTACCTACTAAACTATTTGATTTATGATTTTGTCGTTAAATTCATCTTTATTCCGCAAGCATCACTCTCTCACTTATTTTTGAAGTGAAAACTTCTTTAGCGGCGTTGGATGGGTAAAAAGTGTTAAACTTTCGTTAGGATCGCTTGACCTTTGAACCGTAACCGACGACCGACGTCATACAACATTAGGTAGAGACTGTCTATTTTGCAACATACGATAAATAGCGTCGTAGCTTAACGGTAAGCGCTTCGACAATAAGTCCTTATGGTTTCAGATAGTACCGGGTTCAAACCTTGCGTTCTGAAACTTTTTGTGATTATTTTTTCTTTTTGTAATATATTACATTTTGTGATTATTTTTTCTTTTTGTAATTTATTAATTTCTTCTGACAAAAAAATAGCAGAAAATTAGTGATAGGCTCTATGATTGGCGCTATATTATAGGTATGGTATGGTATGGTATGTTCTTTTTGTCTTTTTCTTTATGTATATAACGAAGAAAGAAAGAAAGGAGTGCAACCCGTCTTTTTTTATTATTTATACCACTGAGGTGGCAGACAACCACACGGTCAACCTGATGGAATGTGGTTACCGTGGCCTATGGACGTGTGCAACACCAGGGGAGTCACACTCGTGCTGCCGACCCTGTAAACACAGAGTTTCTGCGCCGTCAGTACAGAAGACAAAGCAGGAATAGTCTTTGGTCTTCTTTCACAGCACGAAAATTCTCCAGGGAGCTCCGGTTACGCTAATCACCGCCGGGACTACAACACGAAATTATTATGACCGCGGTATTCTGTAGGGCGGAGGTAATTCCCCAGTCGGACTGCTCAATTGGATGGGAATACCGTCGTGGCCTACCACATATCAATTAAGTATCTTTTTTAAAGTTCTGTAATTTAAAATTACTAGTAAGTATTCCCGTTAAAGTCGATAAATTGCTTATATTAACCCACTGGTTCACGTCGGTAGTTTTAATGGCCCGGATTCGAACCTGGGGTGAAGCTACGACAAACACTGTAGGTAGTCTAGCTGCTAGAAAATTTTAAATGAGTTAGGCTCATGCTAGCTTTATTTATAGAATGAATGATGCAATGAGAGAAAAGTTATCATCTTTGAAACACTACTAAAATAAGCTCCAATCGATCAATTTCTTCCTTACCTTGTTATTCAACTCAAGTTCCCAAAAATAAAGCTCTTTCTTTCTAATATCAATAGATTCAGCTGAATATTAGTAATTGCAACAGCTAGCAATATATAATTATACCATCAACACATACATACATATAATCACGCCTTTATCCTCGGAGGGTTAGGCAGAGGTGAATCAACACCCACATTTCACCAATCTGTATTCGGTCCCACGTAATACGGGGTGAGCCTATTGCCGTATTCCGGGCACTATTGTTGACTCGAGCCATGAGCATCTGAGGCTGAGTCTGGGCTGTACATATTTGTCTGATGCTAAAGTTAATCAGCCCTATCCCTTAGTTGCCTTTACGGCACCACATGGGAAGAAAAGGGGTGGCCCAAATTCTACTCTGCCGGGAACCACGCGGCTATACCATCAACAATTCTATCAAAATCACCATAATTACAAACCTTGGCAATTACAGTACATAGTGCGATATGATACCAAGTCAAATTGGAATTTAATCACTTACATATGTTCGATGTCAATAGCAAATTTTACAATAAGCAATAATGAACACTATAGTATCATAGTACTTAGGTGCAATTTTCTATGCTGTGCGAACGAGCCAATTTATTAGCAATAGCTAGCGAATGAAGATCTATTGCCGGCAATTGGAACTTGTACAGATGTTATTAGTAGAACGGCTGTTCGGTCGCACGGTGCAATGGCGGAGTCACCTTTTTACCCGACTGCGCCAGATGGAGGGTTATGTTTTTCGAGAGTATACATGTATGTATGTATGTATAATTGTTTGGCACGCTCTGCAGCCTGAAAGGCTCGATGGATTTTAGCTTGAGGTGTCGTTAAATTCGCATTTACTGTGAGAGTGACACTGGGTATATCAAAATAAAAAAACAAAATGGCGGATTTAGGTTAAACAAAATTCACTCAATGTTAAAATGTCAATCGAGTAGGGTAGCAAAATGAAGGAAATTAAAAGACGATTCCAAATATATATATTTAATAACTAAAAAGTATAAAATAAAATAATTTATTAAAAATTAACTACTGAATTAAAAATTTGCTTAGTTCGAAATTTTCAGCATCAGTCGGGTTTTTTATTTTGAATAATAATTTATTTTTAGATCCTATCTAATAACACATATATCTGAACTAACAGTAGCAAACGGTGAATGCTCTTCGTGAACAAAGATATTATAGAATCTAGAATGCGGATAAACAGATACTTTTTTTTTGTAAATACATACGTATTATATACTAGCTTTTGCCCGCGGCTGCGCTTGCGTGGATATCGGTTATCGCTATAAATTGTAGCCTATGTGTAATTCTGATATATAAGCTATATTATTGTAAAGTTTCATCAAAATTAGAAGAAAATAGGTCTGGTTCCACTTCAAGTCGGTTTCTATTTTTAAGTTAACCAGTGTTGAAAACCCAGCTTCATTCAAATTAATATAGGGTGCGTCGATATATAGTAGGTATTATTTTCAACATAAAGGCGGGAATGGCGCGACCCGGTATTTTATTTCGATGGCCCGGTACCGGGTCACGACCCAGCAAATGGAAAACGCTGACATGGGTACTGTTTTAGTTTTCTTAGCGTGTACGTGGGTCACATTAAGATCTTTCCACACCAATCTCACCTGCCAGTATACCCGCTGATTAAAGGAGGGGGATCTGATGCAGGTTTTCATCTATGGGTTGAGAGGTGAACTGGCAGTCACCAAAGATGAGCCAAATTGAGAAAAGAGTAAGAAAGGGGACTCCGGGCACTAAAGTCTTAGACAAAGTACAAAGTTTTATATGCACACGTATATTCCTTCGAGAACCAAATGGATCGGTGACTCCTTTTCTTTAAGCACCATTAAGACCTGGAATTATTTGCCAGCTCACGTGTTTCCTTCTTCCTACAGTCCCGGGTCATTAACGCGGGGCGTAAAAAAACATCTGATGAGGCCGTCAAGCTGAGTGCCACCATTGTGAACATGGTACGTGTTTGTAATGGTGACCCTCTTTCCTGAGACTTTGCCTTCAGATTTTACCATCGGGCGAGGTGAAGACCAATTGACGTGTCCTATATAAAAAAAAAACCTAAAGTGTGACGAAAAAGGAATTTTATTTTCAAAGCGATACTCGTAGGGCCAATGCGGAAGAAACTGAATTTATCAACGGTATAATAAAGTCATTGGTGCTGTTCTCGTTATGTTTTGTAATAATTACTTACATAAAAATTACATAATTGCAAGGCAATATTAAATTCGTGTTTGTTGTTTTATAAATTACGTAAAAGAATGATACCTCAATAGTATTACTAGAGTGGCGCTTACGCACGTTCAACCTGATATATAAAGTATATTCGAAACTATAATATTTGTGTCAAATCGCAGCCAGATCCGCTCATCTAAATGTAATTCTTTATACCACTGATGAGGTGGCAGACAAGCACACGGCCCACCTGATGGAAAGTGGTTACCGCGGCCCATGGACATGTGCAACACCAGGGGAGCCACACTCGTGCTGCCGACCCTGTAAGCACAGAGAGTTTCTGTGCCGTCAGTCATCTTCACAAACTGTCACTGTTACGATAAATTGCTTTTGCTTTTAAATTGCCATTGCTATTGTAAAGATTTGACCGTGATTTTATTTCACAAAAAGACTTTATTGTATTTTAATTACTATTGCGTCAAAGAGGACGTGACTAAAGAACGGAAACTGAAGACATGACGTCTAAGGGACAAATATGGAAAAGATGAACCTGCACGCAGCCCAAATAATTCGTACAAAGGATACAGATTAATACAGGCAGTTCAAGATGACTACATTAGGACTAAGCATTTGTTGACTTTACTCAATTCTACATATTATGTAACTTGTAAAAATGTAACAACACATGTTACACTATACGCGACGAGACTAATTTATTTTAGCGAATATAGCGCTGCAGTTAGAATTACTTTTGTGATAGACGACTAAATTGTTTTAGTACTGCAGTAGCGTTTAGCTTCAACATTTACCGATATAGATATAGGACATGAATTTGTTTTAAACAACAAAAAAGTCACAAATTTCGACCGGGTTGGTACCACCGTGCACTATGCGAAAAACCCTCCATAGTAATCCAATCTCGGTTGGATTGCGTTCAGGGGTCAGCAAGTGCATAGCCGGGCAGGGGGGATTGTGGTCGCAGCACTAGCGGGACCGGTGGGTATTGGCGTAGTCTAGTGGGGGGTGGCGCGGGGCGACGCGCCGAACAGGGAGACCTGTAGAAACGGTGGTGCCGCTGGCCGCCCGCGGCATAGTACAGGGGCCCAACCGGGACTAACCACCCTGGGAGGCTGCCCCACCAGGTCGCGCATAATCCCGATATGGCTCGTCGTGCCGGTTGGTGACCGGAGGGAGCCCGGCGACCATACTCGGGGGGGTACGGGGGCCCTTCCGTTCGGCGTGTCGGCTCTCGCCGTTCCTCACATTCATAGACAAAACCAATCACCCGCGATTTGTCACGCGGTGCTGCGACGATAGTCCCCTTTTTTCACGCCTTCCCTTACCTCCTCCTTATGGCAGCGCAAAATAGAATACTGGGCTACACAGCGGCAAGACATTCTCCCACGGGCTCGCTATTTGAGGTGGAGTCCACGAACATCTGTGGGCTCCATACAAACCTCAACGCCGTCCACCAACACCTGGAGACGGCAAAACCAGCACTGCTATTTCTTACGGAGACACAAATACGCTGCCCTGACGACACGACCTACTTGCTCTACCCCGGCTATGTCCTCGAGGAGAATTTCCGTGCAAAAGCCGGGGTGTGCGTGTTTGTTAGGGCGGATGTTTGTTGTCGCCGTTTGCGCTGCCTAGAGGACCCATCCTTCTCCACCCTTTGGGTACACATAGACCATGGTTCTACGAGTCAGATCTATGTGTGCCTCTACCGCTCCCATACAGGAGATGCCGAGACAACTCGACTCTTCGAATACCTGAGTCAGGCGGCAGATGATGCGCAGGAGCGGTTTCCGAACGCTGAGCTGGTGTTTTTGGGGGATTTTAACGCCCACCATGAGATCTGGTTGGGTTCCTCTAAAACAACCCATGCGGGAAGAGCCGCCCATGCATTTGCTCTGGCGCATGGCCTGACCCAACTGGTACACGAATTTACTAGAATACCAAAAAGGTCGGACCATGAGCCCTCTCTGCTGGACCTTCTGCTGACGAGTCGCCCGGACCAGTACAGTGTTTCGGTGAGTGCCGCTTTAGGCGGATCCGACCATAGTCTGGTCCGTTCCAAGGTGCCCATTAAAGCGCCACCACGACCCGTACAGGGGAAACGGCGTCTCTGGCACTACTCGTCAGCAGACTGGGATGGATTGCGTGACTATTTTGCATCCATCCCGTGGGTTGAACGCTGCTTTGAAGGCAAGAACCCATCTGAGGGCGCAACTGCTGTCGCCGGTGAGATCAGTCTGGGCATGGAATATTATATCCCCTACACTGATGTCGCCGGTGCCCGCAGAGCCCGCCCCTGGTTCGGGCGCGAGTGCGCGGAGGCTGTTAATCATAAACAGTCCGCGTACCGCGCTTGGGTGAGGGCGCGCGCTACGTGCGATCCTGACGTGGGCCATTTCAAGGCGGCGTACAATAGAGCCACAAAGGTCTGCAAGAGGGCTTATGTCAGAGCGGATGCCCAGCGCATAGCGCGGCTTGGTCAGGAACTAGTAGCGCATCCCACGGGCAGCCGTGGCTACTGGCGACTGGCCAAAGCCGTGCAAGCCAACTTCTGCCAGCCTTCGCTGCCGCCGCTGCGCAACCCCGATGGATCCCTGGCCCATGAGTCGCAAGAGAAAGCAAATTTGCTGGCTAATCTCTTTGCGGCCAACTCCCGAATCGATGATTGTGGCATGCAGCCACCGACACTACCGATCAGTGACCATGCAATGCCTGATATTCGTATCAGGCAACGCGATGTCCGTGCAGTGCTGCAGTCACTCGATGTACGGAAAGCCAGTGGTCCGGACGGTATTCCGGCAGTGGTTCTACAAAAATGTGCAGCGGAGTTGTCTCCAATGCTTGCGCGGCTGTACCAGCTGTCCTACAGCTCGGGTACAGTGCCTTCGGCTTGGAAGGAGGCGAATGTACAGCCGATCCCCAAGAAAGGGGATCGCTCAGACCCGACTAACTATCGACCCATAGCCATCACCTCAGTGCTGTGCAAGGTGTTCGAGCACATAATTAACAAACAGCTCATGCGTCACCTTGAAGATCACTTCCTAATTAATGACCGGCAATATGGCTTCAGGCCGAAACGGTCAACGGGTGATCTTCTGGCGTATGTTACCCATCTTTGGGGTGAGGCTATGGACAAGCACGGCGAGTCACTGGCAATTGGTCTTGACATCGCCAAAGCTTTCGATAGAGTCTGGCACAAATCGCTTCTTTCCAAGCTACCAGCCTTCGGTCTGCCCCCTAGACTATGCAACTGGGTTGCTAGCTTCTTGCAGGATCGCCGTATTCGCGTCCTTTGTGATGGACGCGCCTCGGAGTTCTTGCAGGTAAATGCTGGTGTGCCGCAGGGGTCCGTCCTGTCCCCTACTCTCTTTCTTCTGCATATCAATGACATGCTGTCTACCGGCAGCATTCATTGCTATGCAGATGATAGCACTTTGCACGGGAGTTATCATGGACGTCCTGCGGATAAGCAGTCGGATATCGCAGATAAAAGGCAGCTTCTTGTCACTGAGCTTGACCGGATCCTGAACAACATTTCCCAATGGGGCTCTGAGAACCTGGTCGAGTTCAATGCCAAGAAGACACAGGCATGTGCGTTCACAGCAAAGGTATCTTCTTTCCTTCCCCTTCCCACTCTTCAGAGCACTCCACTGCCACTGCAGGACAACCTGACTATCCTCGGTATGGATGTTCGCTGCAAACTTAATAACAAAAACTACATCGAGAGTATCATCAAAACAGCCTCGCGTAAACTCGGAGTCTTGAACAGAGTGAGACGGTTTTTCACGCCGGAGCAGCGGTGTCTTCTATACAAGACCCAAATTCGGTCCTGCGTGGAATACTGCTCGCATCTCTGGGATGGCTCCGCAAAGTACTTATTAGATGCTCTCGACAGGTTGCAGCGACGTGCGGTCCGCATTATTGGGAATCCCGAGGTCACAAGCACCCTTGAGCCTTTGCAGATGCGTAGAGATGTTGCATCCTTGGCAGTATTTTACCGTCTCTACCATGGTGAATGTTCTGATGAGCTCTTCCAACTGGTCCCGCCCTCTCCTTTCCTACATAGGACAACACGAGCAGGGCTTAGATGTCACCCGTATACGGTGCAGAATATTCCCTCAAGAACCAAGCGGTTTGGTGACTCCTTTCTTTGTCGCACCATTAAGACCTGGAACTCCTTGCCAGCTCACGTGTTTCCTTCTTCCTACAGTCCCGGGTCCTTTAAGCGGGGCGTGAAAAAGCATCTGATGAGGCCGTCAAGCTGAGTGCCACCATTGTTAACATGGTACGTGTTTGTAATGGTGACCCTCTTTTCTGAGACTTTGCCTTCAGCTTACCATCAGGCGAGGTGAAGTCAAATTGACGTGTCCTATATAAAAAAAAAAAAAAAAAAAAAAAAATCTCATCCCGGGGTCCGCTTTTCGGCCTATAATTTTCTACTTTATACGGTTTAGGATCCCTGGTAGGGAATTGCACTATTGGCATGTATGCCATCGTCTAAGACATCCACGGGTCTATATACCCCTCCAGAGGCATACCAGAGGCGCATAGATTATGTCTAGCTCACGAAGTCTGGTGGTAGTCAGTGTCTGTACTATGTAGTACATATAATTTCATGTATATTCTCAGGAATTTGAAGAGGAAATACGTCTACATACTTGTCAGCAACCGTCAGTCTTTGTAATTGATTCTTGTCTGCGCTTCCGAAATCCATTCATATCCATTTCCTGTACCCACGCGGCACGCGGCTCTTGTACGCAGGTATACTTTTATAAGTGTAGGTACTAGGCCCACATATATTAGGTCGTTACATATGAAATTGCCGATATTCTCTTACAGATTCATGAGTTCGTTATTCCTGTACTTTATAGCTATTTCCATTATCCTATACTTAGCTTGAAAGTTGATTTCAAGATTTTACAACTCTGTATTAAATTTTGTTTTTATTGGCCACTTGATAAATTAAATTCGATTTTCAAAACAGTACTTCCTAAACGCATTTTGATGATAAATTTTGTATTACTTTTTTTACAGCTGTCACTTTTCAAAAATGTAATAAAAGTTGCTGTTAGCTTAATGTTGTCTCATTCATACACAAAAAAACGGATCTGAAACGTGGTCCCTCACTATAGGTCTCTTAAAAAAGCTTAAAGTCATTCAACGAGCTATGGAGAGGGCTATGCTCGGTATTTCCCTACGTGATCGCGACAGAAATGATGATATCCGTAGGAGAACAAAAGTAACCGACGTAGCCAAGCGGAGTAGCTCGTTGAAGTGGCAGTGAGAATACATAGCGCGCAAAACAGATGGCCGATGGAGCAAAAAATTTCTGGAATGGCGACCGCGTACGGGCAAACGTAGTGTAGGACGCCCAACAGCCAGGTGGATGGTCGCCGGGAAGCGCTGGATGTGGGCTGCTTTAGATCGGTCGTGCTGGAAGTCTATACGAGAGGCCTATGCTCAGCAGTGGACTGTGTGTGGCTGATATGATGATGACGATGATGAATCTAAAAGCATAATTAGGTACATGACAACACTACCTTAACAATAAGAACTAACAAGTCTCCACGTTCACTGATAACGAACGAAAAATATAAATTGTAAATACTGTGTTACATAACGATAGATGCGGTGCGGTGCATAATAAATATCCGGTCACCGGATGTCTCGAGTTTAGAAATTCGGCCTAAATACTGAGTATTTCGATTATAACTAGGAATTGAAAATGTTTACTGTTTAATATACTGTTCTCATTTGTGGGAATTACTACTTTGTAGGAAGCTGCAATAGTACCTATGATATTCTGTTGTCCGTCCGTGTGTGTGCGTTCGGTGATTTCGTTGATACTCGCGTTGTGTTCTTAGTTTGTGTTTTTGCTGATATCAAGGTCACTATCGTTTGAACGTCAACCGTCAACTAAAGAAAAATATAACCAGAAGGAGAAAAAGTAATAACTGAGAAGTTATAAAATTAAATTATTCATACCAGATCTAATCACTACGCTACGTAGATATATAGATTTTCGTTAACTCAAAATCAACCTTTGGCCCTTTACGTAACAGAGTATAGAGAGAAATTGAACCCTTTTCTTCAGAATCGTAAAATATATATCGCATAAAGAACGCCAGTCACGTTCTCTGTAATGTGTCTCGTCAGCTGTATGTCTGACAGCGACCCAATTTTAAGAAACCTCCAAATAAGGCCGCATTTCCACCAAGCCGTTAGGCCTGACAAAATGTATCCGGAAGCTTTCCTGATGTTAGTATCCGGACGTTATGCCCGTACCGAAGCTAACACCGATTCACGGGGGTACCTTGTGAAATCTTAATTGCAGCTCGGAAGTTGACTTGCTCTCTTTTCTCAAACAGCACTCTCAAACACGCACTCATACGAATCTCAGAGCCGCCATTAAGTTTGGTTCCAGGCATACTACACGGAAGCACTACATAATTCAGCAATCGTTTGCGAATATTTTTCGTGCAGTTATAAAATTATCTGTAGGTTATTGTGCTGTTTATAAAAAAGTTGTTATGTGGTAGCAGCGTATAAGGTAAATATTATTTTTTGCTACATTACACAAGTATAAAAAATATATTTTTAGCATACCACATATGTCTGTTATTCTTGTGCACACATGCATGACGTCATTGAAAAGGCACAGTCAGAAAATCAGCACTTCAAATAATGTCATTAGCTTAGTAAGAAGAAGAAGAATGTCATTAGCTCGTGATGTGCAGCACTGGCGACCACATTACAATTACAATCTTGAATTGATGTTGAACCTAATGCTTTGCGTCCCTTAATATTATTGAAGTGAAAACTTCTTTAGCGGCGTTGGATGGGTGTAAAATGTTAAGGAAGCGTCAGGATTAGTTGACCTTTGAACCGTAACCGACGACTGACGTCATACAAAATTAGGTACAGACTATGTATTTTGCAAATTACAATAGATATCGTCGTAGCTTAAACGGTAAGTTCAAACCACCTGGCCTTCAGGGATTTTTTGTGATTGTTTTTCTTATTATAATTTATTACTTTTGGTGATTATTTTTTATTTTTGTAATTTATTACTTTTTATGATAATTTTTTCTTTTTGTAATTTATTATTTTTTGTGATTATTTTTTCTTTTTGTAATTTATTAATTTCTTCTGACAGAAAATTGGCAGAAAATAAGTGATAGGTTCTATGATTAGCGCTATATTATAGGTATGGTATGGTATGTTCTTTTTTTATCTTTTTCTATGTATATAACGAAGAAAGAAAAAAGAAAAATGTTTTCACTTCTGCCGGCACTCCCAGAGTGCAACCCGTCTTTTTTTTTTTTTTTTTTTAAACAGTCTAGTGGAAATACGGCCTTAGAATTTTTCTTAGGTACAGAATTATGTTCATTGTGAACCATTTGTTTTAGTTATAAATGTGAAGTTTATATTACTCGGCTCTCCACATTTTTGCTATCAGTACGTGACTGCGAGACATTTTGCCGAGAAATATGAAAGAAAACCTTAGACTGAGTGATTTTGACCTTTTGAGGACTGGCCATGTATAATGATCCTACACTTAAGTATGGCCGTGGCGGTAGGCAAATACTCGAAGCGGATTGCCGAATTTTCAAGGGTCTTCAAGTAAACTAACAAAACGTAATATCTAGAAGAAGTGCTCGCAGCTACCGAACCAATGGTTTCAGTGCCCCGAGCATGACCAACATCTGTGCCCGAGCACGAATAATATTCGAATTCGTTACGTAAACGTATCCAGAGAACGGAGCGATGCGATTGGCCGCCTGCCTACCGTGAACCAATCGCAATGCTCCATTCTTTCGATACGTTTACGTTACGAATTCAAACATTATTCGTGCTCGGAGCACTGAATTCGTAACGTAAACGTATCGAGAATACCGAGCATTGCGATTGGTTGGCTGTAGACAGGCGGCCAATCGCAATGCTTCGTTCTGACGATAGGTTTACGTTCCGAATTTGAATATTTTTCATGTTGGTATTCATATTTCATCATGTCGACGAATACCACTACTTACTTGGCTTTTGGTGGTTATGTGAAATATCATACTACTAAATTAGCTGATATAATCATTCACCCACTTAATACTTCACTTTTGTATTGCTTGTTGCCACTGGTAGAGGGGAAATTAAATGACACGAAATAAAAAATCAGATAAAACACTCTCCAAAACCGTACAAAAAGCGCCACCGTCGATTTTAAGTCAAAGAGTTGTGTACCGATAAGTATCTTTTCACGAAGTCAGATCATTCGTGCTGGGAATAGTGTGACGTAGGCCGGGGAAATAACGTCATAATTTATGTTGGCTAGACAGGTTAATTGAACCTATGGTCCCGTGGGATAAGTTTGAGCTTATGTTTGCGTGCTAGACTATAGATTTGATTCTTGATGAGGGAGTCTTTTGGGCCATAAAATAGATGCTCGCACAGCCCGCTTTCGTAGAACAAAGATTATACTTGGATCTGTGGAAGTCTTCTAAAGTAGCAGACTATTGATGACAATAAAAAATAGGTCTGTTTCCTAACGGTTGTAATAACTGGTACTCTTCAAGTCTAGATTGAACAAGTTATTTCCAGACAAGCGTACTCAGCCATCGACCACATAATAAATATAATGGTCAAACGTGAGCCTATCTACACTATCTACATCTACACTACTATTATGAATAGGAAAACCAAGTCAAAAACTACTGAGCCGATTTCAAAAATTCTTTCACCATTGCAAAGCTACATTCACCCTGAGTAACATAGGCTATATTGGATTTCCACGGGAACTAGTAGTGTTCGGAACGGCTACTTATTAGTATCACGTTATATCGTTCCGTGAAAATAAAATAACGTTATTTTTTTACGTTCTAATAAAAAATATATCAGAATATCGTGATACGTTACTTTGTAATATAATATAATTATTTTCACGATAACATATACCTAGATGATAAACTATAAAGTTAAGTGAATTTCAATGCCTTTGATAGGTACCTACCGAACTAACAAGAATGCCCTAACAAAAATATGTTTGATCTCTTTAGCTCTTAAACCCCATCTATACTAATATGATAAAGCTGAAGAGTTTGTTTGTTTGTTTGTTCGTTTGAACGCGCTAATCTCAGGAACTACTGGTTCGATTTGAAAAATGTTGTATAGTCCATTTATCGACAAAGGTTATAGGCTAAATATCATCACGCTACTACTCAAGGGAGCGGAGCAGTGATCATTAATGTCAACAAATCCGGCAGATTTCCATAGGCTTTCGAAGTGTGCCACGGGCGAAGCCGGGGCGGTTCAGCTAGTATGAAATAAAAAGGTAGTTAATTGACCGGCTTATTAAGCTAGTTGGCTTCCACCACAGACAAATGGTTCCACATTTGTGCCTGTCGAGGCATTACCTACCTATTTATTTATTTACACTTACACTATTTATTTACACTGTTCAATCAAACTAACCTATTATAAATATTATCGAACAATTAAAATATCCTATCCTACACTAAAACTAACTTTATATTTATTTATACACACGCGAATAATATATAATAATATAATGTACGAGTAATAATAATCACAACAATAAACCATAAATACCTATCGCTCGCGCTCACACAACATAAACTTTGAAGGCGTCACTCCATAGATCATAACTGATCCGCACTGATTAAATATCAAAACTATAATTATTTCACTCTTCAAAAATATCAACAGCGACGTTAAGTTACTTATTAGAACGTAAAAGAGTACGTAAGAAAATAGCTCTTACCCACTACAAATAAAGCATAATTTGGCATAATCGTTATTTCAATTCAAAATATTCAATAGAAAATATTCGAGACATTTATGGCAAAATAAATCTTAAAACCTTTAACATAGAGAGTAATTTCGCACGAACTAAAGTACTATAAAGTTCTCGAAGCTCGTCGCCGCTCACTCACACTCACTACTTAGGTACCTACAAATACGATCCGACGCTACATTATGGTTAAATTAAATAATAGATCAAATATTTTAACGTTTACCTGATTGAATAAATAATAGTAGCAATGATTATTTTTTTATAATAGGTGATTTTATCAGCTACTTATTATTACGACCATCGGTAACGGGAACGTTTTTACCACACGTGCGAAGCCGGGGCGGATCGTTAGTTTAAAAAGATTTTTTTTATTTTTATTATTTAACTCTATAATTCATTGAACGAACTCCCTGCTGTGATTTTTCAAGCGGCTTTAATATGGGGTTCTTCAAAAACGGCATTAGAAAGTTTCTTCAGAGTCGTCAGCACTAGTGTGACGCATCTGGTGTTGCACACGGCCATAGGCCAGGGTAACTACTTTTCATCAAAACGACCGTGTGCTTGTCTGCCGCCTATGTGGCATGAAAAATACACAGAATTGAAGGCAAGTCATGGACAGCCCTGTGAAAAACGTAAATAATGTTATTCGAGGTCGAACCTTTGTTTTGAACATTTAGCATACAAGATAGTTCACACCTGTGTGATATCACAACGCAAATGGCGTGCTAAAAATCAATTATACAATTGGTGTGTATATTCACTTACGGACTGAATTTAGACAGTACAATACTTCGACATGTAGCGAACTTCGGAAACACATAGATCGACAAGTCATTGCTTCGACAGACAATTATTGGACAAAACACACCTTCGAATTACCACTACTTCGACAGACGATTATTCGACAGACAATACTTAGACAAGACATATCTTCGAATGACCACTACTTCGACAGATTTTTTTTGTAGTCTTTCGTTGAATTGTAACTCTTTCTTTTTTCTTTGGTTTTTATGCTTCAAATTACTTCATTATGGTTAACACCCCGACTCAGAGCACCCCGACTCGGATAGGTTAGGTTAGAAGGCTAAGGCGGGAGCGAAGCGAATCGGAGCTCCCGCTGTAGCCTTCGTGGTTATGTTTTTTAAACCACCCAGTAATAGGAGAATGATAAAAAATCTGTCGAAGTAGTGGTCATTCGAAGATGTGGCTTGTCTAAGTATTGTCTGTCGAATAATTGTCTGTCAAAGTAGTGGTAATTCGAAGGTGTGTGTTGTCCAATAATTGTCTGTCGAAGCAATGACTTATCGATCTATGTGTTTCCGAAGTTCGCTACATGTCGAAGTATTGTACTGTCGAAATTCAGTCCGTCACTCGTGTATATTAACAAATAAGTTCGTTACTGTGAATATAGCTCATTCACAGTACTTTTGATGACTAAACTAATATTATTGAGATTTTCTGCCATGCATGAATTATATCCAGAACGTTTTTAGAAAAATTTAGGCTCGCCCACTTAAATCCTCTTCTTCATCCTAGCGTTAATTCCAGTAGCATCCGAAGCTTTTCAACTTGGAGTCTGGGGTCCGCTTTTACCCAGTCTAACTGCGAATTTGGCTAAACTTCGATATTTCCCGTGAAGCGACTGCCATCTGACCTCCACAACCCAAAGGTGATATCGAAGCATTGCAGCTAGTCCAGTTGTCGGATTTTTGAGGGCTCCAACTACCCGTAACGACTTCCATAGATGTTTGTATGACAACCGACGGCTTAACGTTCTCTCCGAGCTCGCCTACTTAAATATTTATCCTAAAAAGAAAAAAAGTGCTTTTTATTCAAACATGCTCTAAAAGTTGTGCGGAGCTAGTTGAAATTTGGTACAAAGATAGATTATAGTCGGGATTGACACATGACTTATATTTATCCAGCGATTTTTTTCCCATTTTTTATTAGGGTAGGGTAACGGGAACAGATTCGAAATGCCACGCGGGCGCAGTTGTGGGCATCAGCTAGTGCGTAATACGCTATCTTATAGGTTTAATTTAGGGAAGGTGAAAAAGATTTTATTGCTAAACTTCAATCCCTAGCCTATAACTTCCGTCAGTACCTACTACCAGCAGACGGTACGGGGCGGACAAAATGCCCATGGCGCGATCTTATCATTACTTTTATTTGGTTGTATTGTATTTTTCCCACGAATTTCCTCGAGGTGACATGAGCTATTGTGCGGACGAAGTGCTACCTTATTGTAGTAGTACCTAATGTGGTACCAAATCTGTGAACTTAACGGCGACACCACCACCCCTTGAATATTGCCACATTGACTATGATCTGCAATAAAACAATAAACAATAAAACAATATGTTTGTTTTAAATTTGTAGACCACTTAGGTGGCAGACAAGCACACGGTCCACCTGTTGGAAAGTGGCCTGTGGACGTGTGCAAAACATATACAGATTTTTTTACGTGCGGGAAATCCCCACGGATACCCCTCCGGAGCCTGAGGGGGAGGATATGTCGGATTCGAACCGACTAAACCGCACGCCGTCTGTGGGTCGATGTGCTAGGCCGAACGTGAGGTTGTCTCGCGACATATCCCTCGCACCCCGGCTGACCCAGGGCCATTCCTCGGTCTGGCCCTCTTTGGGAGGGGGGACCATGCGGTTCTCTGACTCACCCTCGGTATGGGGGGGAACATATATAGGTATAGTGATCGGCAAACTTGATTGTTTAAAGCGCAGCTCAGGTTGTACAAACTCCATTTTTTAGTCTCTGGTAGAAAGAGCGGGACGCGACGGTGTTGATGTGAGGGTACACACGGTATTGTGTCATTGGTTGATCTGTTCTCTTGTTGGTTTTTTAGTTGGCAAATTAGTGACGTTTGTGCATGATTTTTGCCGATTAGATTTTCTTCCAAGCCCGCATCGTCGTCTGCGCAGCACCTAAAGGTTTATTAAATGCTGAAAAAAATATTAAATTAACTCTTAAGCGAGCCCTATAAAAGCTAAATTTTATTTTTTTATCCACCGTGTTGATCTTTGAACCTTGTTTTGAACACACAGTAATTCTCACCTGGGTGATATTAAACACAAATGGTGTACAAATAACTTATCATCCTTCTAATTATAGGATATATTAACGAATTAGTTTGTTGTTGTGAATGAAAATGTACGTGTACCTTCATGTAAATTACATTAACATCGTATTTTGACTGTTGTCTCTACCTACCTACCTACCTCGGAGGGAACTTTTGTCAACCACATGAGGTGGCAGGCAGACACATGATCCTCCAGATGGAAAATCATTAACGTGGCCAATGGACGTGTGCAACACCAGGGGAGTCACACTCGTGCTGCCGACCCCGTAAACACAGAGAGTTTCTATGCCGTCAGTGTAGAATACAAAGCAGCAATAACCTTTGGTCTTCCCACTGACAGCACAAAAACTCTCCAGTGAGCTCTGGCTACACTACTCACCGCCGGGAACACAACACGAGGTTATTATGGCCGCGGTAGTCTAGGGCGGAGGTACTTCCCCAGTCGGACTGCTCAATTGAACGGAAATACCGTCATGTCCTACCTCCTCTGTTCGTCCTGCCGTTTCTCTTCTCGTGAGATTCTGTAAGGTACATATCTGTCCGACATTTAACTTCGCATTCTAAACATCTCGCTAGCTTGTGATTAAGGTGTCGGTCTTACAATCGAGATATTGAGATCGGTCCCTGGTTCGATGAGAACACCATCCTAACAGAAACAAGTAAGCTAAGCTGGAGTGATTAGGGAGAATTAGTAATTTCGGTTAATTCTTTAAAAAAAAAGTAAAAGCAAACATAATTCAGCTCCTAAATGTCGTATTTCAAAATCTAATAGAAAATTGAGGGCCGTTTTCTAGAATGCCACTCAGCTGAACCTCGATTTCTCTGAGAAAATATTGTATACACATTGACAAATTTGACAGGTTGACTGGCAGATTGTCAATACAATTTTTCCTCAGAAAAATTTGATTCAGCTGAGTGACATTATAGAAAATGGGCGTAAGTGAAAATTATTCTGCCATAATTCGCGATTTGATACAAATTTTTCAACTACACTATCATGAAGTATGACTGCAATCGAGTTTTTTTTTACGTGCGGGACATTCCCACAGATCACCGATCACAAATCCGGCTCCGGAGAGGGGGGTTATGTCGGACTCGAACCGATTAAACCGCACGCCGTCTGTGGGTCGTAGTGCTAGGCCGAAGGTGAGGTTGTCTCGCGACATATCCCTCGCACCCCGGCTGACCCAGGGCCATTCCTCTCGGTCTGGCCCTCCTCGGGAGGGGGGACCACGCGGTCCCCGAGCACTGCAATCGAGTTGCTTACTTTTTTGATGAAATGTACCTGTACCCGTATCAAGTACCATATCGTGTCAAGATAGGTCAGTTAGATTGATATAAAAAAATAAACCTAAAGAACTCGGTCGTATGTTATTGATTTTATCTTTAGTATTAGCTCAAACGAATACGGTTGGATGTGCTGGCGTACCGCCAATACCTAACAAAAAAGCTTTAGGTAACCTAGTTTCTTTTCCAGAGGTTTTGTTGTGTCATTAGAGACACATATTTGAAAAAAGAATTAGGTCATATTAAATTAACTATTCTGAACCCAAATATATATTTGGCATTCTTTTCTGTTTGTCTGTTTGCTGACGATGGATGCAAAACCTGCTAAGCGAATTTGAATGCGGTTTACTTAGTTAAAATAGATCTACCCTCCTTCGTAATCGTTTTTGAAGTGTAAAACCACTACCACTGGTTTTACATACTCGAACTCCATCACGTTCACGACATACCATGGTAAACCAAGTATTAAAATTAGATAGGTACAATAAAATTATTATTAAAAAAAAAAACAAGTTTTTCGAAGGTAATTACTACCGTACCGTAAAAAATTCCTTTATCTGCTGCTAATTCTGGTTAGGATTCGATACTTACCATAAAAGTATTAAAAAATGCGTTGTCATCGATTTTAAATGAACGTGAAAAAATTATACTCCGTAAAATACAAAGCAATAGTTGTTTGAAAGATTTAACCTTGAGAAACTTAACAAATTACGATTTCAAAGCTTCTTTAAATACATACAATACGTGATAAAATATAATACAAACCTATACAAATGCTAACGAGGTAATAATAATTCTATTAAAACTCCTTCGATACCATCCCGTAGCAGTATTGAACTTTGAAACAACGCAATTGATACCTATTATCAATGAAATCATACATTAATTACAACCGATTGATTTGTATCATTTGTAATTCATTATCATTTAAATCATTGTTTTGTAAACAAACATTGGCTTTTGTTTACATATTGCGTGTCGGATGACCGAAGTAATCGAATGCAAATTATATGATGCAATTAATGAGTTTCAACTTTAACCCCTTAAATTGTTACTTGTTTGAATTATAAAATGTTAATTTAAATTAAGTCATGTTGTGATAGCAAGTGCCCCGCACCTTTGGCTTCTGTGCCACAATGTTGTACAGATGATCAACATAGTTTACAACATTCACTTTAGGTTTTTTATAAATTCACCTTACCTGATGGTAAGTTGAAAGCAAAGTCTTAGGAAAGGGCGTCACCATTACACACATATTCCGTGTTACAATGTTGGCACTCAGTTTGAAGGCCTCATCAGAAGCCTTTTCACCTTCCGCTTAAAACACCCGGGACTGTAGGAAACGTGAGCTAGTAAGGAATTCCACGTCATAATGGTTCTTCAAAGGAAATGAGGTTTGTCTGTGTTGAAAAGTGTGAACAATGACGTCACTGTTTTGTGTGACACCATTGGACATAAAATACAGGGTGTAGTTTTGAAACGGGGCAGTAAGGGCAGGTACTTTTACAGCAAAATGTTCTTAGGAAACGGCATTCACAGATTTTAGCAAAATCGTAAAAGAAATTTGGTGGCTATCGGTCCTTTTCATGTGGCGATCAAAAGACTCTAAGAGACCATTTTTCCCCTATTTGCCGTACACCGTACATATTACGTGAAATCCAGTGCATTATTTAACTTGTAAATGTGTCGCCACACTGCGCCATATCACGTAACCTTCCGGGTGCGTTTCTCAACTTATCGCGATACGTTACGGTAAAATGCCGTGCCATTTTGTCGGGCCGTATCACGAGAATATTGCCGTATCGTGACGTTATCAAAGTCAAGTGAAAGAAATAATACTAAATGAAGCCCTGTTTTGCAGCCTTGTGTATAAATTATAATACCATATTTGTTTATTAATACTTGAAGTAAATCCTGGTTAGATTTTGCTTATACGCATTGGTCACATACAGATACATAAGAGTATAAGTAAATAGTTAGAGTTAAAGTACATAAGTACATACTTTGCTTAAGTACTTTATGTATATTGTTGTGCAAATATTGTTTACATTAAGTATTAGTGTTAACACTTTATTCTAACATATATGTTCATGGGTGCCGGAAAACATACAATGGAAACTTTTAGAGAAATCACACCTTTTGACAGAAGTGACTCATAGTGCTATTAATCCGGGTTTTCTACGGTTGGTTCTTAGAAATGCTAGCTACTTCATATCTGTGGTTTTATAATAAAATCTATAGGTTTTTTTTACGGGCGGGAAATCCCCACGGATACCCGGCTCCGGAGGGGGGGGGGGGGGGGTATGTCGGACTCGAACCGACTAAACCGCACGCCGTCTGTGGCTTGATGTGCTAGGCCGAAGGTGAGGTTGTCTCGCGACATATCCCTCGCACTTCGGCTGACCTAGGGCCATTCCTCTCGGTCTGGCCCTCCTCGGGAAATCTATAGGTATACTATTCCAAAAAATACCAAGGCCATAAACAAAGTTTCGATCTAAATTCAATCTCAAAAATGTCAAAAACGATCACGATATCAATGTTCTTGCAAATTGAGTTACGAGAATACCGTTTTTGATATTTGGGAGACTAAGAAACATCATGTTTAAATTTGGAAAAAAAATTGAAAAGGGAATAAGCGCTCTGATCGCCAGATAATTGTATAATGACACCGTAAAGTAAAATTCTACTCTAATCAAATTACTCTTAACAAATAGTTGGTTTATCGATCTGTCTGTCCCCACAAATATACATTTATACACAACTAGGCACAATAAACGTTAAGCAAACTGTAGACTAGCCTAGCCATTAGATTATTAAATTGGTCCATCAAGTTATTGCTCTTTATCCACTTGATCACCTGACTAGGCGGGTATAGTTACTGGCAAATATCTTGACCTCAAATCGCAAAAAAACACGCCCTAGATAATTGCTGGATTTGAGCTCCTACGCCGTCGTAGCTCCCCGTGCTGTCCTCTCTAAAGACATCCATAAACGCGTACCCACAACGAGTACGTTTTGTGATGTGAAGGTTAAGATATATGTCAGTAACTTGTCAGTAACACAGACTACCTAAATACCTTATTGGTACTAACTCCACGGGGTACTGATAGAAAGGGTTATCTGAATTTGATGATTTTCTCTTGAATTGTTTATACTGGAGATTGATGGCACTTGGTGGAATCTGCTACACATATTGAATAATTATAACACTTGTACTTTTCCACACTTTATTTTATTTTTATTTTTATTTTAACCATTAATGCCGTGAGGTGAAACGGTCAGGTTAAAAATAAAAATAAAAATAAAATAAAGCGTGGAAAAGTACAAGTGTTATAATTATTCAATATGTTCTCTTGAATTCTTTCCCACGTCTGAAATAACCCCTTTGTAACTAAAAGCTAACATTCGACTTTGAGCAATTTCATAAATTTATCACATCACCTTCATTTAAAAAAAACCTTGATGAACTTCTTCCTTTTTGTAATAAATTGGATGAGGAAAAATCTAAAAGATTTACCTTAACAATATTATTAAGAGAAGCATTGCTCCGGAATAAGAAGTGGGTGTCAATCAGCCTTCGACTCAATTGTTTTTACACAGTTACCCCAAATTGGATTTACCCAGTTTTGTTTACTTATCTAGACTTTATCGCTTTTATGAGCACTTAAGTGTCTTCAAATATCCTTTGATGTTGACGTGGCTTCGCTTATTGCTGTATAACTTACTACTACTAAGTAATCATGTAGGTATGTAGACAAATCTTGGAATGTTCCCTTTTTCATCACAAAAATCTAAAATACTAAGGGATAGGGATGTTCTTCAGCCGACAGTAAACATAATATATGACTTAGTGCTTGCTTGACTGCAAAAGGCTCGCCCCCTATTACGTGGGATCTAAAATCGCCAATAGCCGCGGTAGCCTAGTGTTATAGTAGGTAATGGACTGCTGAGACAAGGTCTCGGGTTCGATCCCAGGTTTTCCCATGGCACACACCAATGACTTGTCGATGCTTTTCGAAGTTAGGTGTGTATTTATCGCAGGTTTATAATTGCTCGGTTAATGGCAATAAGGTCGCCACCTATTATTACATTGGGACCTAAACATAAACTGGCGAAATGTGGGTGCTAGCTTGAGTTTGTTAGGAGTTTCATCAAATTTTAGTAAAATTGACGTATTGATTTGAAACTTTGAAACTACATTAAAGTCAAAGTAAAAAATCATTTTTCTGTATTATAGGCCGATAAAACGGCACTTACAAAAAGTAAACATTAAACAATAATAAAAACTATGACTCGTTTGTAACTATGACTTGCTGTGGGCAATCATGAAGTCTTGTGTCATTTAGGGTAGTGTAAATATCGCCTGCCTAACTTTCTTGGGTTGTAATAATTTAGGAGATCATTGTCACACTAATGTAGGTACTTCTGAAATTATACAAATTGTTATGTCTTCCACTTAACATATGTGATTTTGGCACGTTGTATACACATTTCAAGAACACGTGAATTTTTATCACCATCTTAGAAATTATCTCCACATGGCAAGCGGCATACATTGTCCGTGTTAAGGTCAAGGTCAAGTACAGTCAGCATCAGATTGACACTGACAAGCAAAGTTTTTTTATACTACTTAATTGGCAGACAAGCACATAGCCCACCTGATGGAAAGTGGTTACCGTGGCCTATGGACGTGTGCTACACCAGGGAAGTCACACTCGTGCTACCGACCCTGTAAACTCAGAGAGTTTTTGTGCCGTTAGTATAGAAGCCAAAGCGGGAATAGCCATTGGTTTTCTCTCTGCACGCAATAAAGTCTCCAGTGACAAGTACTC
This sequence comes from Eilema caniola, assembly GCA_949126895.1. Lineage (NCBI taxonomy): Eukaryota > Metazoa > Arthropoda > Insecta > Lepidoptera > Erebidae > Eilema > Eilema caniola. The sequence goes on from OX421467.1 coordinate 24,773,104, forward strand.
AAAATCATCTTAATGCCTTGGTGACCCTCCATTCCTGTTGACTGATTGTTGTAATACTTGGTACACACCTTAGTTCAGACAATAACATAATCTAATTAATATATATAACTCAAAGGTGACTGACTGACAAAGTGATCTATGAACGCACAGCCCAAACCACTGGACGGATCGGGCTGAAATTTGGCATGCAGGTAGATGTTATGACGTAGGCATCCCTTAAGAAAGTATTTTGATTAATTCTACCCCCAAGGGGCTAAAATAGGGGATGAAAGTTTGTATGAAACTTTGTCCATTTTAAACCGATCTGCTTAAACCGGCTGAGACTTTGCATGCATAAAGCTACTATGTTGACTTAACACTAAGCAATAACCGACATCCACGCAGGCGGAACCGCGAGCAACAGCTAGTTTTAAACAATAAAACAGTTTGATTTGACTTAATACATTGCTATTAAAATCATTTTGAGACTTTGCAGTTACTGACTGTACCAGATAGGCTGTTAATTAAGTCACTTATATAATCAAAGCGGCTCTTAATTTTAATAAGGTAGGCACGACAGATGTTTGCTTGTCTGTCGTTCAACCTATCGGATGATATCTACATGATTGTTTCGTGATACCTCGTCCGACGATTAAGACAAATTTTCCACTAGTAGGACTAATATGTCCTACATCCATCTGCTGAACAACAGACGAGGCTCTAGCGCTTTCTTGTTATAGGACTCGTCCAATAGTAGGACTAATGTTCCACCAGTAGGACAAATAAGTCCTACATCCATCTGCTCAACAACAGATGAGGCTCTAGCGCCTGCTTGTTTTAGGACTCGTCCGACTAGTAGGACTAATGTTCCACCAGTAGGACTAATATGTCCTACATCCATCTGCTCAACAACAGACGAGGCTCTAGCGCCTGCTTGTTGTAGGACTCGTCCGACTAGTAGGACTAATGTTCCCCCAGTAGGACTAAAATGTCCAACATCCATCTGCTCAACAACAGACGATGCTCTAGCGCCTGCTTGTTATAGAACTCGTCCGACTAGTAGGACTAATGTTCCACTAGTGGAACTAATATGTCCTACATCCATCTGCTTTACAATAGACGAGGCTCTAGCGCAGGTTTTTATCTCGGGGTTTACAAATCAGACGGAATTTCCTTCCGTAAAAGTAGACATAACAATCAAATACAATAAGCGGACTTCACGCCAGTGGGAAATAGCTGTAAGAATAATGAATGATTCCTTAACGATTCCGTTAAAATTTGTTATATTCTAATGACCTTCAGAAATTCGAATTCAGGACAAGACCTTGACAATACTGTATCAAACATGGATAAAATCTCAGACGACAAATAAACTGGTAGCATTGAGAGTCCTGTGTCGTGTACTTATCTTTTATTTGAAGCATAAAATGTTAAATCGTTACATTTTATAGTTTTCAAGGTCTTCTAGGTCGTGACGTAATTTCAGAATTTCAGTCGAAGTGTGATACAGCTGGGTCTCTTAAATTCAATATCGACAATCTATATTGTATATTTTTATAGGGACGCTCTATAATATTATCGAAAAATATAGATGTCATCCTCACACGTTGCAATTGAAAACTTGAGGTATAAAAACAATTTTATTCAGTGCACACAGCCATAGAATGATCATTTTGCTGTAGTTTTTTCAAGCAACTACAATAATGGTCCGCCAGCCAGCGACATGGCTATTTTTTTTACAACTTTACGTCACCAGCTGACGGATTTTCCACCGCGCCATGAGCAGTAGACATTTTTTTTCCTTCAAATTCATAACTCGGCTTACTGACCCACTGTATGGGGAGGAAGTTATTGACCAAATTTAAATGTGGCTCGTGGACTCAAGGGGTTTCTCAAGAAGGGCATTTGAAGATTAGCAGTTGTCAGTGAGCACGTTCATAGGCTGCGGTAACAGCTCCATATCAACCGTGTGCTGGTCTGCCAGCCATCCCTACTAATCTTATAAATGGGAAAGTATACGTGTGTGACTGTTTGTCCGTCTTCCACGGCTAAACCACTGAACCGATTTTGATGAAATTTGATATAGGGGTAGATTAGACCTTGAGAAAGGGCATAGGCTATGTTTAGTCGCGATTACCGACATCCACACGGGTGAAGCCGCGGGCAAAAGTTAGTGTGGTACCTATAGAAATTATAGGTAGTCTAGGATCTACCACCTAAACAATGTAGCTAAATATCGATTTCCAGCTAGTGCAAGATGCAAGTACATATGTGCAGCTACTCAGCACCCCGGTTCTGGTAGTTATTTACCAGACACTGCAAAAATGCCATTTAATTTACAGTATTTCCGTCCAATTGAGCCGTCCGACTGGGGAAGTACCTCCACCCTACAGAATACCGCAGCCATAATAACCTCGTGTTGTGTTCCCGGCGGTTTTGCAGGGTAGCCAGAGCTCACTGGAGAGTTTTTGTGCTGTCAGTGGGAAAACCAAAGGCTGTTTCTGCTTTGTCTTCTACACTGACGGCACAGAAACTCTCTGTGTACAGGGTCGGCAGCACGAGTGTGACCACTCTGGTGTTGCACACGTCCATAGGCCACGGTAACCACTTTTCATCAGGTGAGCCCTGTGCTTGGTTGCTACCTCAGTGGTAAATAAAAAAAAGACTGTACTGTTATGATGTTAAAGTCTAAAATGAAATGGCATCTTGTCAATTGAATGAAAAAATATAATGAAATTTTGTTCACCTAATTTTTGATGCAACATATTAATAGTCTAAAATTAAATGGCATTTTTTGCAGTGTCAGTGATTTGCCAGTGGAGGATAAATTAGCAGACTAGTGGTACAGATCTTTTAAAGATTTAATAAGAACAAGATTTATCAAATCACGTGCATTCGTACAACATAGTATCACCACCGAAAGATATAGTATCTCACAATCTTGGCATCTGGTTCAGATAAGAATCGTAAAATATCATACAGTACGTGATTATGTAGGTATACAACGCGGAAAATACAAGAGAATATTACAGAAATGATACGCGTGAAGTGGTCTATTACCTTATTTATTACGTCACTATAAAAAGGGTGCACGTGTGAGTTGTACTATAAAGGTTCCGTAGCATAAGTTTAACATTTATTTAATTTCATATTTTAATGGGGTCTACCCGCGTGGAAAAGGTACTGAACCCATTCCTGTAACCTATCGAAATATTATTTTAATACTCGCTTGCATTAACAATTTTTTTTTCATTTCAGGTAATTTAATGAGCCCATCGTATTTGACTGGAATAAGGTATTGTGCAAACTGTTTGGTTGCCTTCAAATTAGACGCGTGAAGAAGCGCTGCAGTGACGCGTTGTAGCTCCACTACTAATTTTCATACAATTTTAAGAAGCGCCACTTAGCGTCACAAGCGTATGATAGGGAATACTTTGAAGGCAACCTTTGACTACCAACTACATACAAAATTATAGCTTTTGTCGTTATAAGTTATACCTACATATAAGGTTCTGGAACATAATAAATAATACCAATGTAATAGATAATACATACATACTCATATTCACGCGTGTATATCCGTAGGCAGGCAGGTAGGCAGAGGTGTATAAACAGAAACACCCTCATTTCACCAACTATGATTTTCACTCCCGCGTAATAGGGGATGACTTTATTGCTTCCAAGAGTGCACTAAAACGTGGGCTATAGGCTAACTCTCGGATAGAGAACAGACCATATCCCCTAATCTCCTTGTAGGTCACACGGGAAGATATGAGGAAGCCATATTCTACTCCAACAAAAACAACACTAATCTTAACAATATCTCAGTGATGGGGTTTTCTATAACATTTACGTAGAGAACCCTATGGTATGGTATCACGGGCTGGTATCCGCAACTCCACGTCATGGCGCGGTTTTTGCGTGAGGGTAAGCATACACTGCTGTAGAGAACCCTAAATATAAGTGGTATGAAAAGACTATTACAAGTAGTTTGTAGATATTTTTATATTATTATATACCTACGCTATGCTTTTATTCTACATCTTACCCTACACTAAATTTTGTAATATATGGTCGTCATCTTGCGAATGATTTTTTGCAAATCATTTTCTTTGTAGCTATTACGCTATATTTCAATTCAACGGTCCGCAGTCGATCTCATTAGTTGATAAAACTGTAAAAAGCTTGAACATTTCAAGATTTTCGACTTCCAGCAGTCTCAATCTGATATTTGTTTCAAGTTAATTAAATGATAAATAAAATATTAAAAAAGAACCTTAGGAGGCTGCAGAAGCACGAAAATAAATTTAAAAATTGAATGAAATAAAATAGAATGAATGAAATATTATTGGTAAAGTACCTAACAGTGTAATAGAATTTGAGTAGCGTGAAGCAGTATTAGTAGGTAGGTACTTCTAAGGGCCAAGATTCGGAATAAATTATATTTTTCTAAACGATCCAATTTCGAACAAATTTTAGTATTAATCCAATCACCCCACTCCCAAATTTCAAAAATAATCGCCATATCGATGTTTGGTTCTGAAAATTGTGTTAGGTACGAGAATACCGTATCTGACGTTTGGGAGATTGAGATTACATCAAGAATGAATTTTGATCGACTTTTACTACGTGAATTCGCTTTCAAAATAGGTTTGGCATGTTTTCGCTAGTAGTAGTAAACTAAATTGTGCTGCCCCATCAGTTTACGTTAAATCTTGTAGTTTAGAGCGCGCGCACACAGAGCGGTCGGGAGTTCTGTGTTCCGCGTTCAGCGTTTTGTGTTCAGCGTTCTTTCGAATGTATCGGAGTATATGGAGCAACGCACACAGTGGGGAGTCAGACCGCGGCGGTCAAAACAGAACGCCGTGTTCTAACTTTCTTTTCCCTTCCGAGACAGAGAACGCCTGAACGTCGCGATGTCTGAGGTTACAAACACGGAAAAATTAATAGAATTGGTTAGGGAAACGAATTTATTATACGACTTGAGTATAAAATATTGCTATCAATGATAGAATATACAATACTATTTACATTTACACGTTGCACGCACAGAGACACAAACTAAAATAGAACGCTCGAATTTGAACGCCGCCTATTTGCGCTGGAACTCTTGAGCGGTCAACGGTCACAAAACGCAGAACGCAAACTGAACGCAGACCGCTCTCTGTGTGCGCATGTTCTTATCATTACGTAGTCATCATCGTCTCCTTATCGTTGCTTCCGATTCCGGTTGCATCTAAGACTTTCACTGAGAAGCCGGGGTCCGCTTTCTCGTCATTTCCATCATTGCAATGCAATGCAGTTGTTAAAAGGCCAAGAAAGCCAAATTTTTAATTCAGACCCCCAACCCCGAGAAGAAAGGCTGCGCTAGAGCTTCATCCATCAGTCATTAGATTTATAGGCTTGCGATCCATGAATCTTGGTGGGGGTTGGGGGTGTAGGGTTAAAAGTCTATCCGCACACATCAGGGCCGTGCCCGGGACGTGGACGGACCGTGCCCCGTCAGTCCCGTCACGAGCTGAAAAATTTCAGTCTGTACATTTTATATGAACTCAGCCTCAACCTACAAGCTCTACACTACACCTTAGGTTTAGAGCGTGCAGTCTTTAGAGCTTGGCTTTATACGAGATCTGATAACTTTTTCGCAGGGTAAGCTACGTAAACTCGTCTTGGCAACATTTTTATATGAAAATGTTTTCTGTGGGATAATTTTTTTCATCAGTAAAGAGAAGTTGCTGTCGCTATGTTAAGTGTGACATACGTAATCAGATTCTGTATCACTATCACTCTCAGTGGATATGATGTTGCATCTATTAATCCATCTTTTTTTAAAACAATCATCTTCTATGTGTTTCACATGATCACATTCTAACGTTTGTAAACGCTTTTTACAGATATAACTTCTTTTCTTAGGATCTGCGGTTTAACTACTATTATAGTCATATCCGAACAATTAAACATCTGGTAAAATAATAAGTCGATTCTGGCAACATTACATGTTGCGACAGCCACGCCGCGGCTAAGGAACTTATTTGGTGGCACGTACTCTAAAATTTTACCCCGCGCCGCATTGAAAAGACCTTTGCTGCGTGTATATACAAGTCTAAGACTATAAAATTAATGACTAACAAATAGGTTGTGTATTACTTGACACTTGCTGTAATTAACAGGTTTTTAACCGTAACACCTATATTTATCATGTAGTTATTACGTAACATGTGAGAACCTACATGCTTATAATTATAAGCAGTTTATTACCGATATTTAGCATTAAATTGAGAGTAAGTACTCTTTAAGTACTTGCTAATAAGGTTATTAACCTAACACTTACTAAAATATTACCTATGTCTGCCCTTGTCCTTTTTTAGTAGGTATCGAAACAACTTATCGTTCCTAGGAGGTAGGATACAATGGTATTATCTAAAGGGGGACACCTAATCAGCATTTACTGCGCACACAGCAAATTGCCTAGAAAAATTCTCCTTGGCAAGAAATGTCAAGCATTTGGTTCGTAATTGTAGGGCACGAAAGCAGCGTGTCATCCCTGCTAAGAGGTACAACTCACTAACAGAATACAGTTATTAGTTACTTAGTAGAAAAGTTACTTGTCGAGTACGGAACCCTAAAAACATACATACATATACTCACGCCTGTAAATCCCCGAAGGGGTAGGCAGAGGTTTATTAACACCCACATTTCGTCAACTATGACTTTTTCACCAACTATGATTTTCGATCACTCGTAGGTCGAGCCTATAGACGTCATGCGGATACTTAGGCACGGCAGCACTGTACGTTTACTGTCATATCCAGACCCCTAAAAAAAGGATGTTAAACAATCATATTTGCCTTCTTAGGCGTGGTTTATACAGAAGAGACGTGGCGAGGACGTATCGCGGTGGCGGACAATTTAAGCAACACAATATAAACCTTATGCAGTTTGCAATAACGTCGTTTTTGTCTTAGAGGATAATGGCATTCCCGCGCCTCCAGGCGACGTCCCGCCACTAAAGTGACGCACCATCGCATTGAGTGGCGCGCGTCACGTCATTGACGTTATGGTACACCTACATAGGGCTTTTGTGTTTCTTAAATTGGCGTCAATGCCATACGTCCTCGCCACGTCTCTTCTGCATAAACCGCGCCTTAAAACTAGCTAGTCTAGCATCCACAGGCCAATCTCTCGGTCAATGCCAATGTCATATTGACAAGGGCGTACATGATCAACTAAATAATTTAGTCAATATTGTTTTTTTTTTTTGCTGTGTAAATATTACATTCTCACACAATTACCAAGGTTGCCAGGACCTTCAAGTCTATATTTCTAAGCTGACAGTAATTATAACGATAGTGATAACAAATAACGCACCTGGAAATCGCCGAAGGAGTAAGCAGAGGTGTATTGACACCCACATATCGCCAACTATAATTTTCGGTCCCAAGTGATAGGGGGTGACACTATTGGCGTCAAGCGAGCACGTTTTTAATAGGTATGGTTATTGTCGGACTGGGAGCAGCGCTTAGTCGCCTTCCACTACAATAATCTAACCCAAGGTATTTTAAAGTATGACCTAAAAATTCTTTAATCACGTGCGATGCGAGAACTATCGATGATAAGACAAACTTATGTACTACGGAAAAGTGTAGCTTAATAAGATTAAGTTTTCGAAGTGAAAACTTCTTTAGCGGCGTTGGATGGGTGTAAAATGTTAAGGAAGCGTCAGGATTAGTTGACCTTTGAACCGTAACCGACGACTGACGTCATACAAGATTGGTACAGACTATCTATTTTGCAATTTACAATAGATAGCGTCGTAGCTTAAACGGTAAGCACTTCGACTGTAAGTCCTTATAGTTTCAGATAGTATCGGGTTCAAACACGGAGGACAGAATATGATTAAGTCCTTCTCCATGGGTTCAAACCACCTGGCCTTCAGGGATTTATTGTGATTGTTTTTTCTTATTATAATTTATTACTTTTGGTGATTATTTTTCTTTTTGTAATTTATTACTTTTTATGATTATTTTTTCTTTCTGTAATTTATTATTTTTTGTGATTATTTTTTCTTTTCATAATTTATTAATTTCTTGTGACAGAAAATTAGCAGAAAATAAATGATAGGTTCTATGATTAGCGCTATATTATAGGTATGGTATGGTATGTTCTTTTTTATCTTTTTCTATGTATATAAAGAAGAAAGAAAAAAAGAAAATGCTTTCACTTCTGCCGGCACTCCCAGAGTGCAACCCGTCTTTTTTTTTTATACAACTGAGGTGGCAGACAAGCACACGGCCCACCTGATGGAAAGTGGTTACCGTGGCCTATGGTCGTGTGCAACACCAGGGGCGTCACACTCGTGCTGCCAACCCTGTAAAGACAGAGAGTTTCTGTGCCGTCAATGTAGAAGACAAAGCAGGACAATCCTTTGGTCTTCCCACTGACAGCACAAAGACTCTCCAAGTGAGCCCTGCCTATCCTTCTCACCGCAGGGAACACAACACGAGGTTATTATGGCCGCTGTATTCTGTAGGGCGGAGGTACTTCCCCAGTCGGACTACTCAATTGGACGGAAAACCGTCGTGTCTTACCTCCTACGAGTCCACGACAGCATTATGTCTATCTTCTAAGGATACCCCCAGTAACTATTATTGTTTTTTTCAGATTACAAAAAATAATGTGTCGTTATCGAAGCTTTTTTCAAAATACAGTATTATTCTTTATCTAATTAAATACATACTTAAGTAACGGCTTGCATTTCATTTAGATTATAGTAAATACATAATATACCTAAGTGTTATCGCAAATTGAAAATTATGCGCGACGAAATTAAAACAAGCGTGATTGATAGAAATCATGATCAGACCATGTTATGTTGATTCTTATCTAAATAAATGATTTCATATTCAAGAATGTTTCAATTATACTTGTTGATTACTTTTTAATTATTGAAATCGAACATTCCATTCAAAACATATTTAGGATAAATCCTGTAGATTCCCATTATTAGAAAACTTTTGAATTACGGCCATATTACAAGGGTTCGAACCCTGGGAGGTATAGCCCTTAAATACAAGTCATGTTATGAAAATTAATTTCTGTTGTTTGCACGGCATAATGTGCTTTCTTCTTGAAGTTATTTTTGTTATTTGAGTATATTAAAATTCAGCTATTGTTATGAATGTTATGATAAATAGTATTTACGTGCCCTAAGATTGCATTGAGGTCAACATTGTTTAATTTGTAACTATCGAATTTTAAAAAGTCAGGTTAAAAGAATCTATACCCACACTCGGCGTGCAAAACATAACATAACATAAACTCACGCCTTTATCCCCGAAGGGGTAGGCATAGGTGCTAGCACCCACATTTCGCCAGTTTATGTTTAGGTCCCAATGTAATAGGTGGCGAGCCCATTGCCATTAACCGGACACTTATAAACCTGCGGTAAATACACACATATCTTCAAAAAGCATCGAAATGTCATTGGTGTGTGCCATGGAAAACCTAGGATCGAACCCGAGACCTCGTCTCAGCAGTCCATTACCCATACCACTAGGCTACCGCGGTTAAAATCTGTAATATACCTGTGTACCTGTAATATACCTGTGTACAGTCGGCGTGCAAATGCGAATATAATTATGAAAGTAGAACAAGCGAAAGGGGTATGCTAGGATCGTAGCAAAAGAAAAGATGTTCTCTCTTACCCCAATGAGAAACATGCGACGTGATTGTCTATTCTCGTACGAAGTCACTCGAGTGCCGACTTAAATAAATAATAAATAAATAAATCGTTTATTTCTCACCACAAACCAATAAAACAAAACATGAACAGAAGGATTGCTGTAAGCACATTGGGTTGTGCATCATCACTTAAGGTAGGATATTGAATAGTAAAGAAGAATATTAAGGAAAGAATACATGACAAAAATATTAAACATGTTTTAAAGGGATTCTTTTTGGCAAATATGGCCAGATCATCATGTCAGCCACACACAGTCCACTGCTGAACATAGGCCTCTCCCATAGACTTTCAGAATGACCGATGTAAAGCAGCCCGCATCCAGCGCTTCCCGGCGACCTTCCACCTGGCCGTTGGGCGTCCTACACTACGTTTGCCCGTTCGCGGTCGCCGTTTCAGAACTTTTTTGCTCCATCGGCCATCTGTTCTACGCGCTATGTGTCCTGCCCACTGCTACTTCGACGAGCTCATCCGCTGGGCTACGTCGGTTACTTTTGTTCTCATATGGATATCATCGTTTCTGGCGCGATCATGTAGGGAAATACCGAGCATAGCCCTCTCCATAGCTCGTTGAGCGACTGAGCTTTTTTAGGAGACCCATAGGCCGGATAGGTTTCGTAAATGTTATCTATGTAATCCCTACATCTGTGCTTGTGGAACTCTATGTACCTACCTACGTTTTCGCCGCCCTGTAATAACCTAGTGCACCTAGCCTAGAATACTGCATTGAACTACCTACGTATTGATCAATTTGAATGGAATTATAATAGACATAAAAATATTTTGTAATAAGTACAATTATGTCTTATGTATCGATCGCAATATAATATCATGAATTATAATGTTGTTAGTATGTAATTGTAATGCGAAAATGTGTTGCATAACTAACCTCAGTGTTATTTGATGCACTCAGATAATTTAATGTATTTTATATATATATTTGTAATATGATAAGACAAATAAAAGAAAAGGATTCCCATGCCCTATTCCTGTGGCTTCTACGAACGTCAGCAAACCCGGCAGAATCCCATAACTATGTTATTTGAGAATTAATAAATTGCGGGCATAATGGTTCAAAGGAGTGATACGGGGTTTTGAATATGCCACGAGGGCCGTCGGGGTAGGTCGGCTGTTTGTTAAAAAAAAACAAAGCTCCGGTCATTTTTTAAATTAATTTCAACAAGAACTTACTTAAGTATTTTAATTTTACATGTTACACTCACGTACAATTAACAAAATTACACACTCACGCGCGTTCAAAATGAACAGCAAAGCTTTGAAATTATTGGGGTGTTTGAAGCTTATTACACAACATCAGAGGAAATTCCCTATGTACTTGGTACGTGGAGATTTCCTGCGATGTTGGATCCTGACGTGATGTGGTACGTCAGGTGTATAAAAAATCATTGATTCAGATCAGAGATTTGGTTTGCGCCAGTGATATCTGCAACGTACTATGATGACGTTTCAAATTGATTGATATCGACGTTTAATTGATTGATAGATTCCAATGTATTCAGCCCGTTCGGTAGAATTGCGATGGAATCAAACAACGTCAATAAACGGAATGTTTTCCTTTTGAATAATTCCACTGAATACTCAATAGATACAAACAAATCGTTATTTTTTTATTTCAGAATGGCTGTTTGTTTGAAATAATGCTAGTGTTACTATGACGGATATGATCTTTTGAATATGTAACGGTAATATTTGTATTGTTGCGATAAATTTGCCAGAAGTAGTATATTTTTCAAGTGTATGCATGTATAAATAATAGTTTGGCACTTTCTGCACCCTGAACGGATCGATGGATTTTAGCTTGAGAGGTGTCGTTAGATTCGTATTTACTGTGAGAGTGACACTAAGTATATGAAACAAAAATATTGACGGATTTTTGGCGCCAAATTCTAATTTTCGGCACGCTCTGCGGCCTAAACTGCGCCTCCTATAAGTCTTTTCAGGTATAAAATAAATTTAATTATTAAAAATAATAAAGCCCGTCTGATGCTGAAAAGATCGAACCAAGATTTATAGGACGCGGTACCCATTAATTTTAATCGGGTTTGAGATTTGCAAATTGATACCGCCTGCTATGAAGCTAGTTTCGATCTTTTCAGCATCAGTCAGGTTTTTTTTTTAATATTCTTTTTCATTTTGGTCATGTCTATATGACATAACTTCTTGCCTGAAAGTAAGCTGCAGTATCAGGAAAGAATATCACCATTAGAGATACCAATAAAGTTACAATGGCGGGCCTCAGCTTGACGGCCTCGTCAGATGCTTTTTCACGATTTAAGATCAGGGATTGTAGGTTACCAATATAACATAACGTTCTGTCTGTACAATTTATGCTACATAATTAATGTAGGTACATAATTGGGTATGAGTTCCATCAAGATCATCGGGGCCAATCTTTAGTTTCGTGCAGATAAAATGATTCAAAACTGCAGCAAATAATAGATCCGTTCTATTTTCATAAATTAAATGTTTCCGTTTTGATTAATTTTAATCATTGACAACCTTGAACGGTTAATTTTAAAATCGATGCGTGTTTTTTTATACCACTTAAGTGGCACACAAGCACACGGCCCACCTGACGAAAAGTGGTTACTGTGGCCCATGGACGAGTTCAACACCAGGAATGTCACATTCGCACTACCGTGTTGTGATAAAAAGACTTCAAAAACTGAAAAGTATAAAATAACTTAAAGAAAAATAACTGAATTTGCAGATTTACTGATCTGTTAGAAGTCGGTGCCTAGCCCTAAAGGTCAAATTTCAATTGATTCCAGCATAGTACTTCAGGCACCACAAAGTATTTTTCTTATAAATATTTGTAGTCTGTTTTTTTTAACGTAGTTTTTTTTACTTTTCAGCGTTTGTAATAGGTTATTCTTAAAATTGTTTTAATTTTTTCCCCCTTTTGGTGATTTAATCCAGTCCAGCATGCCTTCGACCATAGTTTTGAGCTTTGTTTCAAAAGATTGACATAGTGCTCTCAATAACATAAACGAGACATTCATGCTATATATATTTAAGGAGTTCTGTTGTCTGCACCCATAGTTCAAGGTAAGGTAATTCCAGCACGTCCATCGTGACCATCATAATGTAGCTTACCTTGTCACAGGATCTTCCTAAATCAAACTAAAAAGCAAAACATTTCCCATTTACTATATGATTTAGAGTTCTCTGGTGTGTCTCCGGATTCTAAGGCCCAGCACTCATGAAATTGATATGGGACCACCTGTGAGCCTGACCACCACATGGGGTTTATAAATAAACCCAATGCAAAAAGAATTTCTGATATCGGTTCATAAACGATGGAAATATGAGACAACATAAGTAATAAGTCAGTTAAAAGCTTGAAAACTACTGGAACAAACAACATACATTTTTATGGGCCGAAATGGCAACAATTGCGCTTCAAACTAAAAAAAAACACGTAAATCGAATTATAAATCTCAAAATAATCGGTGTACGTACTTAAAAAAATATCTCTGCAGGAGGCAGGACACGACGGTATTTCCGTCCAATTGAGCATACCGCGGCCATAATGACCTCGTGTTTTGTTCCCGGCGGTGAGTATGGTAGCCAGAGCTCACTGGAGAGTTTTTGTGCTGACAGTGGGAAGACCAAAGGCTGTTTCTTCTTATCTTCTACACAGACGGCACAGAAACTCTGTGTTTATAGGGTCGGCAGCACGAGTGTGACCTCCCCCCTGGTGTTGCACACGTTCATAGGCCACGGTAACGACTTTCCATCAAGTGTACCGTGTCTCCCACCTCAGTGGAACAAAAAAAAGGTACCGATCGAATTGAGAACCTGCTCCTTTTTGGAAGTCGGTTAAAAATTGTAAAATTTTTCAATATTTTCAATTTCACCGTTTAGGATGTGAAAATATTTCTTATTCTCATTCTTATTCATAATGGCTAGTCCATATCAGGTTAGATATTTATCGGTGCAGTTTAAACGGACATAACATTTACTCTGTACACAAGTAGGGGAAAAACTCAAGCGTGGATCAAGAATGGTCATTTTCACAGGCATACGCAAAAAGTGTAATTTACCTACTAGTGTTTGATACTTGCTTACGGTATTATTTAGCATGATGTACACAGCAAATTCACATAAGGAAATTGTTCAGTCAATAAAATATTGGTTAGCCTTCAAAGAATAATGTATCATCATCATCTAATTGACAGTTCCGGTAGCATCCATATTTTACGCATCGAAGCCCGAGGCCTGCCTTCCTCCTTCCCATGAGTGGTTCATTTTAGCATTCTTAGCCGTTACGGGAGCGACTGACTTTTGTCGAACTTGACACCAAAGGCATCCGTACGTATCTCTGCACTCTTTGTTGTGCTAATTATTAGGTCGAGCCATCAAGCCGTTTTTTGCGTTATTGTGCAATAAACTCACAAATTTTTGCAATGAAAATATAATATTCTTCCAAGAAAAGTATCAGCCTGTCTTTTTTTTACGTGCGGGAGATCCCCACGGATTCCCACCCCTCCGGAGCGGGAGCTGAGGTTATGTCGGACTCGAACCGTCTAAACCGCACGCCGTCTCTGGGTCGTAGTGCTAGGCCGAAGGTGAGGTTGTCATGCGACATATCCCTCGCACCCCGGCTGACCCAGGGCCATCCCTCTCGGTCTGGTCATCCTTACCACGGGGTCCCCGAGTATCAGCCTATGTCATATCGTTTTGTGACAATGTCCAACGATGGACCCGAGGGCTAATATTATTATTTTCTTTTCTTTTAGGACCTAAGTATTAAATAATTCTACCCACATGTGGGTAGAAATCTATATACAGGGTGTATTTTTGAAACGGGGCAGTAAGGGCAAGTACCTTAACCGTTCCAGTTACAGCAAAACGTAAAACCTAAAAAGACCTTCCCTAACTTATTGGGACATTTTGAACTGCATTCACAGATTTTGTAAAAAACTTACAGTTAGCAAAAAAAATGCAAAAAGTTCAAATTTTTTTTTTATGCCAATCGATTCTCTTTCATGTGGGGATCAAAAAAATCTATGGGACCATTTTAGCTTTCAGTACTAGAAAAGACAGAAATCGCCAAAGACCTTTCCCATACATTTCGTACGGAAATATGATAAATCAACTCGAAACTCATAGGTCAGGTAAAATTTTGAACTTTTTTAAATAAAAAAAATCATTTAAACATTTAAGAAATTGGTTTATGAAATAAATTGCTCAAAATGATTTCCATTTTCACGAATACATAAGTCTATCCTTTTTTGCACTGAACGAATGGCGGCTAATAATGTTCTGGGATGAATATTACGTAAAATGGTCATTAATGCATCCTTGAGCTCTTGAACACTGGCGTACGTCGTCTTATACACCTCGTTTTTCACGAAGCCCCATAAAAAAAAATCAAGTGGTGTTAGATCGGGGCTACGAGGTGGCCACTGTGTTGGACCATGTGTACCTATCCACTGTGTACCGAATAGGCGGCTCAAATTGGAACGTGAAAGGTGACTGTTATGTGGCGGAGCACCATCTTGTTGAAAATGAACTTTTCTCAATTCCGACAGGGGCCATTCGTCCATCTCGTTTTCAAGATGGTGTAAAATGACTTCATTATACATGGCAGAATTCAGTTTCCCTTCATAAAATTCCACCATTATGACTCGATTGGACATTATACCACACCAACAGTTGAATGAGAAGCGAACCTGATTATGACTTGCCGTAACTCTTAGTGGATTTTCTTTGGACCAATAGTGGTGATTTTTCTGTTGTACATACCGTTATTGGAAAAATTCGTTTCGTCTGACCACAGTATGTAATTTAAAAATTCATGATCTCTGCTTATTTTTCCTCTTAGCCATCTGCAAAAAGTAAGCCTTCGAACATCATCACCCGGATGTAACACTTGAACTATGCGCCCATATCGATAGCACTTGTAGCCGTATTTCTTCCATATCTTTATCACAAGGGAGTGGGATACACCTACTTCAAGGGCGACTTGCCTGGACGATACCTCTGGATATGCTTCGACATAAGTTAGAACCGCAATCTCCGTGTCCATGTCCACACGAGGCTGCCGCTTTCTTTTGAAAGAACCCTGCAATTCCAGGTTTTTCAAAAGATTTGTAATAACCTTTCTTGTTGGCACATGCCGCAACGGATACTTATTGCGGTACCACACTAATGCAGCTCCCGCATTTCGATTATTCACAAAATACGCTTCTAATAAGTCAATTTTTTCACGATTAGAAGACATTTTAGCGAAAATCCTTAATTAATAACTCATACGAAGTTTCTCAGCTGAAACTAAGAATAACACACAGATTTTCGAATCAAATTCGAAATTTGAGGGTAAAAATTCTTTTTATTTACTTTACAGTCAATTCTACCCACTTCCTGGCCATAACAAAAAGTTAGACCATCGTAGAAATTTGTTTCTGTTGCCGAAATGTATGGGTTTTTTGATCCCCACATGAAATAGAATCGATTGGCATAAAAAAAAAATTTTGGACTTTTTGCATTTTTTTTGCAAACTGTAAGTTTTTTACAAAATCTGTGAATGCAGTTCAAAATATGTCAAAAAGTTAGGGAAGGTCTTCTAAGAACGTTTTGCTGTAACTGCAACGGTTAAGGTACTTGCCCTTACTGCCCCGTTTCAAAAATACACCCTGTATATAAAATCAATTGCTGTTCGTTAGTCTCGTTAAAACTCGAGAATGGCTGAACGGATTTCGAAATGTTCGTGGAGGTCTAGGGAAGGTTTAAAGTGTGAGAAAATATGGGAAATTGCAACTTTTTTTCCATCGATTCTGAGGCGGTACGATGTTTGCCGGGTCAGCTAGTATTTAATATTTTTCAAGGGGTTTCGAAGATAGCGGTAAAGTTGAAGGTGCGACAAAGTACTCGTCTTTTTAATTCATCTTAAGTAACCCTAATCCTAGGTTTCCACAGTACCTTCAATAAATCCAAGCACTTATTCCACAAGTGACGTAGGCACGATTCACCTTGCCAGCTCTTAGTTGTAATCAAAACCAAATCTCCCCGCTAGGACGACGGTTTAATATACCCTCTTCAATTTTAATTTCTCTACGGAGTAGAGAGGATTTTGTTAGATAATCATTTTAGATTGGCGTTTGTTGAAGACTAGCTTTTGTCTGTGTCTTGGTTCGGATAAATGGCAGCTTTCACGACCTTCCGCATCCTATCTGTCTAGGGGGTCATCCCTCCTGTGTGCCTAAACGCGATCTCCACTCTAGGACTTGTTTACTCCAACGACCATCGGTTCTTCGACAGATGTAGCCAACCCGCGATTCTTTAATACTAATATAAATCGTCAATAAAATTGTTATCGTCACTTTCTTCAAAAGTGGATATGCTGTTCCTGTTATTCATCTGTTTCTTACGATTGCCCGTTGCCTTGAAAAATATCAAATTTTAAATTGTCCCTGTGTCCCAATTTTCACAAAGTAATCCAGTTTACGGTACAACTAACTTCATTGTCAAGTTTAATGAAGATTACTTCATAAACTTAGTTTGTGTGTCCGTGGTTTATCTCTTTAATAGCTAGGTCATTTGTCGGTTTTATCTTTTGCTTGCTTTTAGGTAGTGGATTTATGGATTTATTATAGTTCTAACTTCTACAGTTTACTTGAGTCATTTTGAAATCCGGATTCTACAGAAATATAGTATTAAAGGATAATTATTATCCCATTCAGCCGTGGAACTATCCACGGCTGATTGGGAGCTCTTGGTGGACTAGGCTAATGCTATTTGGCTGGATGCTCTGGACTATCTTGATTCCAATGCCGTTTAATTGTCCGGACACTTCCTGTCATTGATGTCAATATTTTGAGCTTCTTCACTAACTTAATAATAAAATAAATGTATATCTGACACTTTCGTCCTAATGCGCCATTTTCAAAATATTTCCAATCGCTATTATTTGGGGTCGACATGTCACTTTCTTGCATATGCCGAGTAAAAATTAGGGTCTCCGGGGTGAGCAGAGCTTATTTAATCCGCCTGTCATCTGCCTCTCTAGACAAGTGGCAATTCGTTGTTCAACGTGTAAGACAGTCGTTAACGCATGTCATAAACGTCAAATCCCATACATTTGTCATTATATTCTACCATACGTCTGCCAACGAATTGACACTTGTCTAGAGGGGCTGTACTGTCCTTGCATTACGCGTTTCCTTTAATGTCATTAGAACTTTCATGCAACCTGCCGATTTCCATACCTTGCCGAGTACCTTCGACCATAAGGAAAGGTAAGGCATGTCTTTCACGCAGTTCATCTATTTTTCTTAGACCCATCTCTTTTTTTTTCTTTTTTTCTTAAAGCTGACAGTTCAATAATATTAAAGCGAATTCAGTGTACGTTTGATGTTTATCATTATTTATACATACCACTAAAGATATTAGGTTGTATTTAAAAAAAAACTGGGCTATCGCGTGACTTAAAATAGTCTATATCACCACACCTTTTTAAAATATCAGGTGTGGTGTACCGTATACCACTAGGCGAAATTATACTATGTTAATATATAATTTCACAGATCCAATATGATAATAAATATGCTATGATAGGTTTTCAGATAAAATTGTTGCTTTACCTATTAGTCAATGTTATTTGAAATAAAATTCATTATTAAATAATATTATACCCAATTGAAGTCAGAATTCCTTGGGCTTTCCTCCCTAGAAGCGGAGACGCAGGCTCCCCTGGAATAAATTTCCCTTGCCGAACTCCCTGTGCTTTTAGTAGGTTTGAAGCCGACATAGGCACTTCACCTCTAACTGAGTGAAATGGTACCATTCGATTTGGTTTACACGCGTTTAATCTTAATTTCTTTTCTCTTAAACCCGAAAATATTACGTTGAAATAGTCTGTCCAATTCTGTAAAGACCTCATAACAAAAGTAAAAACGTTCTTTACATAAAAAGTGATGACGTACTTCGATTATCATAATCGAGGGAGGAAAGGGATGCTTATATTATTTAGATTCTGTATTTATAATGGTATTGTAATTTTATTCAAACGCCGATCCGAACGCTCGATCAATTCTAAAGCTCTGCCAATACGTAAGTAAATCAAATCGACTCGCTCGTTCGAGATGAATTAATGTTCAGCGACAGCTGTTCTGACACTTAAATAGAGTAGAGTTACTTTGATGAACGGGAAGGTGTTTTGGTGGGAGAAATACTGTCTGGAGCGTAGAGAAATGACGCTGTCAAGATATTGTTGTAGAAACCTACTACATTTGGAATTCATGAACTTATCCCTTTCAAACCTGACATTAAATTGATGTCACAATTTTGGAGTTCATGAGGTCTTTACTGCAGTTTTGTGTCATAGGTAATCTTTTCATATACCTACCGCGTTTCCCAAATGGACTCACTTAATAGTTTGATAAATATTATTTATGAATGTTTTGTACTAAGATAGATCGTAATGTATTGATTTCCGTGTATGAAAATGAAAATGCTATTCAAAATTGCATAGATTACTTACGTCGTTATCGTTACTTAGTGCGAAAGAAATTCGAATAGGTATTCGTAAACAAACTTAAAACAAGAATGTATGTACCTAACGCACATAACATGATAAACTACAGAAAGAAACCACGTTTACTAGCAAACTTGCCTGTTTACTGCCTCAGTCGTACAAAAAGCTCACGTTTCCTTTTTAAACATATCCGATATTTTACAACCAGTAAAGTTACGAGTACATACAATACCGGTTCAATACTCGCCTTGCCCATATTAGGTCAATATTCCACCGGTTACATAAAGATAACTTCCTCGTCCACTTGTCAGATATGAGAAACGGGGTCAGCCGTACAAACAGACAGCATTTTTACGGCGAATTACATCAGTGTTAGTGGAACCATTGCCCAGATGATCAGCTGTTGAAAATAGAAAGTGTTGGGTTGTGTAATGTAGAAAATTATGCGTCAAGAACCATGCCATGAGTACGCATCGAATACTAGGCTCTGATTAGCCCCGTTCCGTGTATTGTGTTAAATAAAAACAACACTGGCTATATGTGTTGTATGGCATACTTACCTACTGTAGCACTACGAGTGTGTAGGGCATCATGCAGAGAGTCGGGGCCCAGACCAGCTGCAAACTGGTACATCTGCTCACTGACGGACGAGGTGTTAACGAAGGTGAGCCTATCGGTCTTGAGACGTTAGGTGGTAACCTGAAAGTACCCGTAGGAGACTCGGATCAACGCTAAACTGATGATGACAACTGATTTATGATATCTGTTCGATACTGTATTGACTGTATATTACATATAGATGTAAGTGGCTCCAAAGCAATCCTTGGCCGCCTGTACCAGAACGGTAAACGCATAATAGAAAATTAATCTTTTTTTTTTTAATATTTTGGACTTCACCTCGCCTGAGCAAGCTGAAGGCAAAGTCTCAGGAAAGAGGGTCACCATTACATACTCGTACCATGTTAACAATGGTGGCACTCAGCTAGACGGCCTATCAAAAGAGGATTGTCGTCGCATCACCGCGTGACACTATTGGTCCCACTAGTGCTGCAATCGCATTCCCCCCTGCCCGGCTATGCACTTGCTGACCCCTGAAAAATCTAACCAAGATTGGATTACCGTGGAGGGCTTTTCCACCCGGCCGAAATTTGTAACAAATATGTGCCATCAAATTTCTACCACCGGTATGCACGTATATAATTGTGAGTGACACCCCTGGTGTTGCACACGTGCATAGGCAACGGTAACTACTTTCCATCAGGTGGGCTGTGTGCTTGTCTACCACCTATGCGGTACAAAAAAATATATTTATAAAAGTTTGGTTTTCTTTATACTTACTTGTCCTCTTCATACTATGGTAAAGGTCTGCGCCGGTAGGTACTGTGAGCGATCTCCCCATGGAGTGCGGTCTAAGTTGTACGTAGAGGCGCGACGTTGGACTTTAATTAGTTCAAGGCCGGTCAATGACATATTACGTTTATAAATGGCATATAAACTAGTTATCATAATTTATCATACTATAACATCGCCCCAAGACGGTTCTATAGGGACTTGGAACGCTTCAGGTGAGGGTAGGTAGCTAAGCATTCCCCCTGTCTGGTCGCCGGTTCAGTCCCGCCTGAGCGATTCACTTTTCCATTCTTAATCGATTTGAATGGGTGTGTTTTAAATTTGGCACAGAGACAGATTACACAGTGTGCAGGTAAAATTCAGTTGGACCGCTGCGCTGATGATTTTGGTAGGGCTACACCTAGCTTGATACACCCTACGATTTTTGTTCCGAATAGGGTTGTGTCCTATTTTTTTTTATTATTGTAAATTGTACCTTTTACGATAGTATAATGAACTGTTAAAGTGAAATATTCTTATGACAAATAGTTTTAAAGATATTTGATTTCGATATTTAAATTTGTCGAGCCACCTGAAAACGCTCGATACAAAATCGCAACACACTGACGTCGCCGTGTGCTGGCGCCTAGTACAAATGTATGGAGTGCAGGAGAGTATAGCATTTTTGTCAGTCCATGTTGCGTTTACACATGAACAATGTATAAGAATAATTTGAAATGTAATAAGGAATCTAAAAAGTTATAAATTTTACCTTATTTCAATTGTTTATATTTTGACATATATTTTTGGGAATTCAAATTAATAAAAAGTCATAGTTTCAGCAGTTTAGTTAGGCAACATCCTAGTTTACTATGCATATTTGTTGAGTAATTTAAAAATGGAACTACCTTTCACTCCGAGCCATGGAAACCAAGGATAGACCTCATCCAAGGCATTTATTTGAATTTCAGAACTGGCTTGCAAATAGAAAACTGTTTATTCAGAAAAATAAAAAACAAATGAAGATTTTGCTGATTTTGCCGCGTGAAAAATTACTGTTGTTCGTTGTTCGTCATTGATTTTGAAAAGTAGGTAACTGTAAAGTTCTGCCTAGATACTAGGTACTTAGTTTTAATTTCCGCGCATTGTTTGAGAAAAGCACTATACAAGCCTTGATCACAACTGAGCGTTGCCGGACTCCGTAATGCGTGCCGGCCCGCATACTTCACGATCGTCCGGCAACACTACACTTGGCGGCCGCGGCAGTAATGTACTATATTGGTGATGATCTGTCGACTCAGAAATCAATTCTATTGCTTCTCTATCGAGTACATAGGACATAAATTACGACTTAATGCTCTACATTCGCGTGACAGATTCAGCCCTCCGAACACGCAACGGTTTGTTATCTGCCGTGTAGAGGTAAAACGTTCTATGGTTTTGCATGGAGCATTACCTACGATAATGATCGTGTATTTACACTAATCAAATTGAATATGCGCTTTACACATGCTTACTTGTATGTGCGTGCGTGATTTGTTGTCTAATGGTTTGTCCGCCAATTTGTCTACCTCGTTTGCCAATCAATCACATAAAAATAACAATACTTGTTAAAAATACCAAGTCTCGCCTCAGTTGTTCTACCCTAAAAAGTAGTGAATCAATTATTACTCGGCTATTAATTTATTTAGTCGCTTCTTAAGTGACCTTCTATCCTAAATTGTTACGTAATTAACTAACCTAACAACCGCTTACAGTGACCATATTATTATGAAAAATCTTTAACATTTTAAATACATAAATTGACTCGGCAATCGCATGAAAATACGATATATCTCACAAGTAATACATATATGAATTAGATTGTTCAGTGCGCTTCGTGTATTTACTTACAATTTACACTAATCATATTGCACATGCGCTTTACACATGCTAACTTGTATGTGCGTGTTTTTGTGTCTAATGGTTTGTCCGTCAATTTGTGTACCTAGCAGATGCATAGTACACGTCTAAGTCATAATTGTATAATGTTACTTAATGAATAAATCAAGAAATAATCCGTTTGGTGACGGAGAAAGAATATCGTATCACTACCCCATCTTCTCCGGAGGGTGTCCTAAGATGCGACTAACGAAAAAAAAAGACGGGTTGCACTCTGGGAGTGCCGGCAGAAGTGAAAACATTTTCTTTTTTTCTTTCTTTGTTATATACATAGAAAAAGATAAAAAAGAACATACCTTACCATACCTATAATATAGCGCTAATCATAGAACCTATCACTTATTTTCTGCTAATTTTCTGTCAGAAGAAATTAATAAATTATAAAAAGAAAAAATAATCACAAAATTTAATAAATTACAGAAAGAAAAAATAATCATAAAAAGTAGATAAAAAATTACAAAAAGAAAAAATAATCACCAAAAGTAATAAATTATAATAAGAAAAATCAATCACAAAAAATCCCTGAAGGCCAGGTGGTTTGAACCCGATACTATCTGAAACTATAAGGACTTACAGTCGAAGTGCTTACCGTTTAAGCTACGACGCTATCTATCGTAACTTGCAAAATAGATAGTCTGTACCTAATCTTGTATGACGTCAGTCGTCGGTTACGGTTCAAAGGTCAACTGATCCTGACGCTTCCTTAACATTTTACACCCATCCAACGCCGCTAAAGAAGTTTTCACTTCAAAATACTCAGATAAACAGTAGGCCACAACCGCCCAACTTTGGAAGAGGATATATCCAACAGTGAACTGCGGTAGGAAATCCAATATAGCCTATGTTACTCAGGGTGAATGTAGCTTTTCAATGGTGAAAGAATTTTTGAAATCGGCGTAGTAGTTTTTGAGTTTATTCATTACAAACATACAAATCTTTTCTCTTAAAAATAGTAGTGTAGAAGTGTAGATTATTTATTGATTAGTCACACAAAACGATTGAACAGTATTGGTTCAAAGGCACAAGAAATAAACGAACATAGAATTTTTATAAATTCTAGTTCAGGAGTCGGTGGGATGACATTGGCTCTTTTGTCCTGTATTTTGTAGCGTTTAGCAACGAAGAGAGAGAGGTAGAAGGATTTGGAGGAGGCCTCTACCCAGCAGTGGGACAAATATGCTAACTAAAATCGAAGTTTTTGTTCCAGTAATAGATTTTTGTTAGAGAATACTAAACCTTAAAATTATTGCAACATTAATTTGATCGGAAATTATCAATAGAACACTGCCCAAATCGTAAGTTACCGAATTCTTGAACTAAAGTTGTTAATAAATTACTGATGTATCCACTCCTAAAACAAACACACAGCCGCGTACCTTTTTACTTTAATTGTGTTTACAAGTAAAACAATTTTACTAATAGTGTTTGAACGCGTTACGGTAATGAATGTAAGCAAACAGAACATAATGTCTTAGACATAGAGTAAAGTGGGTATAATGCGCCGAAAATAGACCTTTAAGTTATTTATCTACTCTGATACTATAATACAAAGATTATAACAATGAAATCAAAACTCTTATGACAAACATTACACACAGGCCAAAAAAAAGTTTTATTACGATACAGGTCTTGTATGGATACCTATATCATTAAATATCTTTTTAATCATAACGATACACATATACAACCTCCATCTGGACCAAGAAGGTTGAACTTCTAATTAAAAAAAGAAACCGCCGATTCGGAAGAAAAAAAAAACACACATGCGCAATTGATGTTTTGCGCCTTGACGCCAACATTTTACATTGAAAATAAACAAAGTTTGGTTTTGTTTGTAAAATAAATTAGTTAATGTATTATAGTATGAGATTAGATAAAGTAGTATGACACTGTACATAACTCGGTTTTATAACACTCGTGTGATGCTATAAAAAAACTCGCCTACAGCTCGTAGTTGATTGAATTTGTTGAAACTTCTTGATGGAACTTCATTTTACTATTTTTATATATATTAAAACACACTTTACCAGTTCCACACAATTATATTTAATTTTGTCACTGTATAATGCTAATATTTGATTTATACTAATACTAATAATATTACTCATGTAACCTATCGAAACAAAAAATAATATACCCACAATTTAGATTTAACTAGATGTGTTCTTGAAGAAGGGCATTAAACGATTCCTACAGGGCCGGCAGCACGAAAATGACGCCCATGGTGTTGCACACGTCCAAAGGTAACTCTCCATCAGGTGGGCCGTGTGCTTGTCTACCACCTAAGTGGTATAAACAAATGGAAAATGATTTTTGCCCCTTAAGGGGTAGGGGAGAACAAGGAGCATTCACTTACTTTAGTAACATGTCGCTCCCGGAAAAGCCCTATTCGGTTTTTGTGAGAGCGACCTATTCATGTCGTTTGACCTTCCAACCTTGAAAGGAAAGCCTGCGCTAGAGCCTCGTACAATTAAAGTCAGAACGATCTTGATTATAAAGTCTCAAAATTATCTAAAACCTCAAGGTACTAAGAGCAAATCCTACTATATAATATTATAAATGCGAAAGTTTGTAAGTATGAATGGATGGATGTTTGTTACTCATTCACGTAAAAACTACTGTATGGATTTTAATGAAACTTTACAATAATATAGTTTATATATCAGAATAACACGTAGGCGACAATTAGTAGCCGCGTGGTTCCCGGCAGAGTAGAATTTGGGCCACCCCTTCTCTTCCCATGTGGTGTCGTACAAGGCGACTAAGGGATAGGGCTGATTAACTTCAACATCAGACAGATATTTACAGCCCAGACTTAGCCTCAGATGTATGACTCGAGTCAACAATTGTGCCCGGCATATACGAGTCAACAATAGGCTCACCCCCTATTACGTGGGACCGAATACAGATTGGTGAAATGTGGTTGTTAATTCACCTCTGCCTAACCCTCCGGGGATAAAGGCGTGATTATATGTATGTATGTATGACAATTTATAACGATAACCGATATTATAGCGATAACCGACATCCACGCGGGCGGAGTCGCGGGCAAAAGGTAGTCAAACTCATAAATCAGTCAGTATTAACACATATATCAGTCAACTGGGAGGGAGGAAATCAAGACATTTAGATCATTTCGAGTACATTGTTCATCAAGAACGATCTGGGGCCCGTTTCATAAAACTACAATTTACAAATTGCAAGTTCAATTCGATGTACATTGCGTAGGTAATTGGTCATTTAAATAGGTTTTATCATTTATGGCCATTAACTACGCAGTGTACATCAATTGTACTTGTAATTAGTAATTTGTAGTTTTATGAAACGGGCCCCTGATCGATGTACTGAAAAGTTGGCGAAATATGGGCGTTAATATACCTCTACCTATCACTTCGGTTGTAGTTATCTTACTATAATTAACATTAAATTCCTCTCAATTCCAGTTTCATCGAACAAGACAAAGTGTCCGGTTTCTGGACATGGATGTTCGTCCTCTCGAAGCTGCCGGAGCTTGGTGACACGGTGTTCATCGTGTTACGCAAGAAGCCGCTGATCTTCCTCCATTGGTACCATCACATAACTGTTCTGCTGTACACCTGGTACTCCTTCACTGAGTACACGTCTTCGGCGCGCTGGTTCGTGGTTATGAACTATTGTGTGCATAGGTGAGTTTTGAATTAGAGTAATTTATTAATTTAGTTAAAAGTGTTTTTGTTAAAAGTGTAGTGAAGATCGGTTGGGAGGTCCCGAGTTTGCCATTAAACTAATGTGAATCCACTCCTAACAGAAGCATTTTAGCTTAGCTTGAGGGGAAATACTAGTAAATTCTATAACTGATAGGTATTACTTTGTAAAAACAAAATGACATGTATGTTTATCAATGACTTCTACTTATGTATATTACCAGACTGGTTGAATAGGACGGAAAATATGGTACCTTGAAAGATCACCACTTGACCAGCAATGACTGACTTTTTCTAGCTCCAGTAGATTGGATGAGAATTCAATCAAAGAAATCCCCTTTATGTGGTAATACGCGTTCGATTTGATCTTCTGTGAAGTCGGTTAAAGGGATAATAAAAAGTTCTATCTGTACAATTTTGACACAGTCGTCATCCACCGTATAAGAAACTTTCAATATGAACTGATACATTTACTATGGAAATCACTGAACCTCTTCGGAGAATGGGATAGGTTTCTCAACGCGCGAGTGATGCTTCTGATTGGTTTTCCATCGGACCGTCTGCTTTTTGGCTACATTTGTAACTTATACACATAGGGCTGATCACTGCGGCCTATGAGATCTTGCAATACCACAATACACGTGGGAAGGACATGAAAAGATTAGTATTCAATATTCTGACGCACTTTTGAAAACGACTACGTACTACGTGTCGTATGTCCTCAAAATTTGGACCTTATGTGTAAAGGGGTCCTAAAATGAGGGTAGAACGGGTGTTTTGTGATAGAGACGAAAATTGAAGGCCTTGAGGGTACGTAGCCTCTAAAATGTAACACACTGAATCCAGTATATTCAAGCATGTAGCTAGATACTGTAGATACCTAGTAAGAGGTTCCTGATGTAGATATATGAGTTCACCTCTTAACTTTCTAAACCCCAAAGCACTAACACACTAGCAAATAATCTCTTTAATTAATCGATTGGTAACACAGTACCTACATCACTTTTGAATACAATTCTGACATATCAGATTATAAGTCAGTCTGTAAATGTGCATAATATCTTGAAAAGAAAAAAAAAGAGTACAATTCGTGACTGGATAGTGCCAGTCGCCATTTAAAATATCGAACACCATACGACCCGTACACGAATCTATTTATTAGCGAACGCATTGATATCCCGCTGTGTTCCAATAAGGATGATAGAATCTTAATCGAACGACGCTAATGTAGTTCAATCTTTTCTTATAAAAGAAAAGAATATTAGGAACTGAAATTAATAGTATACTCCGTCCAACTAAACTGAATTGTAGTAGGGTTACGTGGGTAGTGTAATATCCAGTATTCGAAGTTAGGACCACTCGATCGCAATCGTCAGGAAAAAAGACCATCTGTGCCCCGAGCACGAATAAATTCGAATTCGTAACGTAAACGTATCCAGAGAATGGAGCAATGCGATTGGCCGCCATCCTACTGTGAACCAATCGTAATGCTCCATTTTTTCGATACGTTTATGTTACGATTTCGAACATTATTCGTGCTCGGGGTACTGAATCCAGAATCATCAGTGTCACAGCGTTTGTTTTCGATGCATTCAAAGTTCACAAAGTTCACATTTGGAGATCGAGGTCTGCCATCATGCTCCTTTTTTTTGGTTTGTTTTGGATATGGGAGCGACTGTCATATGACCTTTCAATTTGCAAAACCTGGACCAGAGCCTAGTCCGTTAATTGGAAGGTCCACATGAGGTTTGGCCCCGTACCTCACTCCATTTAAGAGGACCATGTCTGACGTGTGGACCAGGTTCCAGTGTCCACCTGCATGTCGCGCGTGCTGACATTTTCACTGTAAATAAATAGGTATTCAGGAGAGATATTTCTTATTTTTTCCAATTTCCTTTAAGTTTAAAATTTACTTCTCAATTTTTTTTTACATTTGTAAATAGCACAATATTGCCATATTCACGATATTTTTAAACATGTTATTACAAGCTAGTTTTAAAATTAGGTACTGAGTAAGCCTTCGAAAGTTCCTGTCTTATAGGGCAGGAATTGTCTTAAAATGTTGCCACGCGTTTCTACCTCACATGGCCGTTCTATCCTAATATATTTCTGTGTTGCAAGTGCTAATTTTACCCTACGACATTCGATGTCACAATGTGTTTCGCAGAATCCGCAGCGTTTGGTTGCATTGAATTGTTCTATTCATAGCTTAAACAATTGGGCGTTCATAGCTATTGTCATTCAGTCTATTGCTATTGCCGGTGTATTATTCATTTCTGATTCCTGTAACTCGTGTATCTATTTATCAATTTAAATACATACTTCTTCATCCTAGCGTTAATCCCAGTCGGATCCGCTTTTTCTAGTCTTAACTGCGGGTTTTTCTCGACTTTGATTTTTTTTTTTCCAAACTGTAGGCTTTGAAATCAACCAAGACATTTTTTTTTTTTTATAAAGAATATTAGCAACCGAAATTATCGGAATTACTAATATTCCCTCTAACCCCTCCAACTAAGCTAAATTGCTTGTGCTAGGAGTGGGTTCACGTCGGTAGTGTAATGGCCAGGATTCGAACCCGGGACCTCTCGATCGTAAGGCCGACTCCTTAACCACTAAGCCGTAAAGTGAATGCCATCTGACCTCCAAAACCAATTGGCAGTATGGAAGCATTACATTTATACCAGTTGTTGAACTTTTTCGGGCTCTCGGGACCAACTGCAGCCATATTCATGTATGGAAATATACTATATAATTACACTGAGCGGGGATCGAAAGCCACGCCACATAGGCTGTTTGAGACGTGGCGGTAGTCAATCTAATACATTATCTTATTAAATATTAACGAATAACTTTTCCTCTAATTACAGTGTCATGTACTCATACTACACCCTGGTCAGCATGGGAAAGTACCCGCCAAAGATGCTGGCAATGACCATCACGGTACTCCAGCTCACACAAATGATCGTCGGCTGCGCAATCAACATCTGGGCACACAACTACATGGCCGCCTCAAATCAACACTCGTGCCACATCAGCCAAATAAATATTAAATTGTCCATGGCTATGTACTTTTCATACTTCGTACTATTTGCACAGTTCTTCTACAAGGCATACTTGTCGCCAAAAACGAATAAAAAAGCCAAAATCGAACCGATTCCCGACGTTCCAACAAAAAATAATATAACTTACAACAACGGTTACCCACGACAAAGGAATGGTGTTGTCGCACACTAGTCGCCCTCATCATGTGATATGTACTAGGTACGAGTACGTGAGTACTACTAGTACAGTACTAGGTATATTGTAGATTATGGCTGTTATTAATTTGGTCACGATTAGGCTAAATCGGAGGTTCGATACAGTCTTCCATTCGTTTTTAAACGTATTTTAATACAGCGAATGAGACTAATAATAATACCCGTTCTTTTTAATATATATATTTTTGCATTGCCCCTATAAGGCAAAGATCGCGGGTCAAACCCCGCCTAGATCGATTCAATGATTTTTTTAAATCGATATATTTTTTCATTGAAATTTC
Organism: Eilema caniola; assembly: GCA_949126895.1. Lineage (NCBI taxonomy): Eukaryota > Metazoa > Arthropoda > Insecta > Lepidoptera > Erebidae > Eilema > Eilema caniola. The sequence goes on from OX421467.1 coordinate 24,802,815, forward strand.
TCGTTATCACAACAAGTTATCACAATATGAACAGCATGTTTTTTTAACAATGTTTGCTTTTGATGTAATTTAATTTTTTTTAAGGTCGTTATTAGATATAAATGTAATGTTATCATTATTTTAGTATATAACGTGAAAATATTGACCGGCCATATTGAATTTACACATGCTCAATACATGTTTTTTTTTTCACAATAAAAACGGGTTTAAGGATCAATGATGAAGCCCAGTCGTGGTCAAGTGACCCTGGAGGCGCCGCCGAGCTACATTCCACGCTAGACTGTTTGTTTGCGGACGGTTCATAGCTTTTTATAAACTGCTCCATTGTGACAACTCTCAAGAATTACCACACAGGACATAGAACAATGAATTTGTGTGAATCGGTGCACGCTTGCTCCCAACGCTCATATAATAGGCCATCTAATATATTGTCTTAGAGCTAGAATGTTACAACAATATATTTTTATGGAATCCTATTATTGAATATATCGCGTAACAGGTATTAAGATAACATAAATACCTACCTATAATAATAGTTGACTGATATTGATTATATTCAAAGTATTGTTTTTGTAACTTGGAAACTATTATAATATTTGATTTTCATCATAATAATAATGAAACGAACTGAGGCAGCCAGCCTGTGTCCACGGCCGATGTAACCTGGTCGAAACGTAAGTCGTAATAGGTTATTGTGGATGGATAACTAAGGAATAATTAACGGGAATTATTGTAAGTAAATCATGGAACGCGAGAGTAACTAAAACAACAAAATTATCAGCAATCTATTCATTTCCGCTCTTAAAATTGTCAAATTACAGGCATATAATTGACATAATTTCCTGTTCTATGTCCAATGTGGAAGCTTTTTAGTTTTAGTCGATTTAAGGATTTTTTAAAGATTTTTTTAAATATAGAAAAGTTTACTTTTTTAATTTACAAATTTGAAATAACATCAGTACATAATTGACTCAGGAATTTCATAATAGTAAATAACATTAAGTACATAGAAAACATTTACATTTTCTAACATATATAATTTTTATAAAGGGTTTTTTTTTATAGAAGGTAGTTGTCACAATAGGTTAGTGAAATTTAAGATGGCGGCGTACTCGCAGTGTCAAACACGCTTTTATATGGGATCTGTGTACCGATGATTTAGGATGTGTTACTGTGAGTGTTAACGCTGCATCGAAAATTTGTAAACGTATTGAAAATGTACAAACGTTTTGTTTTTTTATGACTACAGAACAACAAAAATGGAATTGTCGTTTTCAGAAATGTTAAATGACAACACTATTACCAGTAGACAAAAAACGTATAAAGAATTATTAGTTTTAATATTTTTTACAAAGTACTGTAACAGTCTCGAAATTATATTTTTAGTATGACACGACGAGACGAAGAATAAAAAAATATATTCACAAAGCCATTATATAAACAAGTACATATTATAGAAGAAATATTATTTTATAACAGGGTCTCGTATTAGTTTAGCTAAGGGATTAAGTTTTATAAATTCGAATTTACCCATTTATTCCTTTGAATGTGATTTGTAAGGGACCCTGAAATATTGTGTAAGTTTTTTATTGTTCAAATTAATATTAATTACGGAATACATTCCCAGTATATGAGAAGCGTAATACCTATTATTAAGGGAACAAAATACCGAGTATATTCTGTTATAGAATACAACGTACGCAACCCTAAATTATTGTTTCAAATCCTGTATAAAAGACGTAATTTGTTGTTATATCGTATTTATTACTTAATGAAGAAAGAAAACTTAGTGATTTTTTTTAATAATTTATTTTTAAAAGGGATAGGTTTACCTATCTATACATTTGTAAATGTACACGATGTTCGCGCTTCGTGTGGCCGCTTGGCGCGGTCTGTACTCGTAGGTTATACTTTGATATGCTTGTCAGACAAGTGCACAAAGTGTAATAATGTAATTCCTGATAGTGGAATAAGCAATAATAATGAATAAAATCAGTTTTAACGACAGTTTAGGGCTCATTTAGTATGTAAATAGGACTACAGCTATTAAACGGCACATATTCTTTTTACATGGATGATGTTTTTAAAGTTCATATGATTTATTAGGTAATTTTTTTTAGTCCATTTTAACTTTTGATTGCCTTTACTGATATTTTTAAGCATCCTCACGTCATCCGGCATTAAATAGTCAAAAAAAATATTGTTACGATTTTTTTAATGAAAACTTTCAAATGTGAATGGCATCGTGTCTTTTTATTGTTTACTAACTTACGAAAAATGTAAAAAAGAATATGTGTTCAAACGTAACTAAAAGGTGAAAGTTCAAATTGCTTCCACTCACCTAACGGTAGTGATGGATAATGGAAAAATTTCGGAATGAAAAGAAAAGAAAAAATGAAAAATTTCCAAATTTTTTCCAATTTTTCAAATATTTTTCAAATATTGGAAAAAATGGGGAGTCGACCAAGATCAGAAAATAAAACAAGATAACAAATTTTTATTTGTTACTTTTTACCAAAACACTAAAATTTCTCATATTTAGGATTCCGTACCCTATTACTAAGACTGTTATTTATTATTTTTCTTAAAGACTTTTATGATTTCTTGCATAAGATGATACCGTTCATCACCGGTATACCGGTCAAGTTCATGCGAGATAAATTTACAAATCATTAAATTTGAAATTCTAATGTTCTCATTTTCTTCCGCTTTGTACTCTGGTTCTGTCAACACTGCCGCATCACAAAACTGTTTTTCTGAATTTGGGATTTGTTTTGGGGATTCTTTAACTGTATAATCTGGACTTGACCAACGTTGAGAGTACTGACTGTACTCATCTGGTTCTGATATGTACGTATCACTTCTAGGTAAGCTGCAATTTGGAGTATTGTCTTTTCCGGCGACTTCTGAAAGCTTATTTTTTTTTCTTGGAATGTAATCAGCATTTTCAGTGAATAAATATTCTGATTCATTACGCATATTGTCAAAATTACAGTTCATTTCAGTATCTGATTCCCTATCTGAAGCTAGTATAATCTTTTCTGAAAAACAAATAAACATACCTAGGTACATAAACTCACACGAAGGCAAAGCCACTGAGTCTAAAATATATTATAATGCTACGTGTACGAGTAGTTATACGAACGTGCGATATTAAGTAGATAGATACCTACTAGTTTGTTGGTATTTCTGTTTAATAGTAAAATATTAGTTTTAGGTGCTTACCTTTGGACATCGCTGTCTACTAACAATGGCAGTTTTGTGGGTCAGATCAGTCAAAAACACTCATAAAAGGAGGGAGGTTATGTCGGACTCGAACCGACTAAACCGCACGCCGTCTCTGGGTCGTAGTGCTAGGCCGAAGGTGAGGTTGTCATGCGACATATCCCTCGCACCCCGGCTGACCCAGGGCCATCCCTCTCGGTCTGGCCCTCCTCGGGAAGGGGGGGACCACGCAGTCCCCGACTCAAACCCGGTGTGGGGAGGCCGTGGCCTGCTTCTGCTAGGGTGACGGGCGGCTCCACCCGTCACCCTCAGGCCCGCGCTCATGGGGGGCGGAGGTCAGTTTGCGCCCTCCGACGCCCGAGCCGCCTTCGAGCGCGTGCAGCGAAGTCCGCGAGCCTTTCTCGCTCATCGCGCTGCGCTCGCTCTGCTGTCTCCTTCGCGAGCATGACCTGCTCGCAGAAGGAGGCGCTGGCCGCCCACGCATCCGCGCAGCGGACCATCGCCGCGAGCAGGGTGGAGAGCGTGAGCACTCTCACCCCCAGGGCCGCCACAAGCTCCCGCCTCGGCGTCTCAAACGCCGGGCACTCGGTGAGCGTGTGCAGCCCCGAGTCCACGCTCGCGTCGCAGTGATGGCACTCGGGCGTTGGCTCTATACCCATCAGATGCAGATACCGCCCGAAGCTACCGTGCCCGGTGATAATCTGCGTCTGACGGTACGAGAGGCTACCGTGTGGCCTCTCTAGCCACTCCCCCATGATGGGCCTTACCGCCGCAATCACGGCGTGCCCTGCGCGTGGTTGCCCAAGTCGTCGCTCCCACTCGGCCACCATGACCTGGTGGAGCCGGGATTTCTCGGCCCGAATATCCTCGGGCTCGGGATCGAATCCCCGCTCCCGCGCCTCCTTTCGGAACTGATATAGTGCCGAAAGGGCCCTCGCTTCCAGGATCCACGGTGGCGATCCGGCCAGGAGACTCGCCGCTTCGAAGGATATCGTGCGGTATCCCCTGATGGCCCTGAAGGCCATCGTGCTCTGCGCCGTACGGAGCAGAGGCAGGAATCTGGCCTCCAGGGTGTCCGCCCACACGGGGCACCCGTATAGGGCCATGGACCGCACGACACCCGCGTAGAGTCTCCTGCAGGAGGCCTCTGGGCCCTTCAAGTTGGGCAACAACCGGCCCAAGGCATTCGCCGTGAGCACCAACTTGGGGCGCAGACTTCGGAAATGCTGTCCGAAGTCCCATCGACCGTCAAGCACGAGCCCCAGGTATTTCAACCGGGGCTTGATGTCGATGGGAGTGCCTCCCACTGTAAGGCTGACTCCCGGGCCTGGCCTGCGCCGAGGGCCATGAAAGAACATGGCCTCGGACTTGTGCAGAGCCACCTCGAGACCCAGCCGCCGGATCCTGTCGACGACCTGAACAACCGCGGTCGTGGCCCTCAGGGTCGCTTCGCGGTGCGTAGCCCCGCTCACCGTCCCCAGCGTGTCGTCCGCATAACACGTGACGGTGGCACCGTACGCGAAGCACCCAGTCGTAACCGATGTTCCACAGGAGTGGCCCCTGGACCGAACCCTGTGGAACACCGCACGACAATGTGTAAAATAAACCATTGACCATGAATCTGTATTAAAATATAACTTTGCACATTAGTTTTTTTTTTAAACAACATGTAAAGCCATTAAATCGTTTGAATTTCAACTTATTATGAACTATATTTTATAAACTATTTCATTTAAACTAATAATTTCGATAAAAATATATATTTCCATTATTTTTCCAATTTTTCAATTTTTCAGAAAAATTATTGAAAAATTTCCGGCATTTGAAATTTTTCGGACAATTACCCATCACTACCTAACGGTAACGTTTGCGTTAACGTTACCGTGTGAAAGCTGCCTCCTTATCCGTCGACGTTTACGTAACGTAAACGCGTGCGTATAGACTAAATTAGGAATAGATCGGCGCTACATTGGACGCATACAAATTATGATATAAGGCGTCTTTAAAGTCCAATTTGCGTTCACGATTATCTAAAAATCGACGTGTTCGATTACTATGTGATGGATTATGGAATAAGGATCGTTGATTAAAGTACATTTTAGCTTGGATATACGAAAAAAAACACGCTAAATAGCGATGGTCTTACTTCACTATAACTAAATTTAGCATAGTTTTACTGCCCTGTAACTGTCCGCTAGTTGACCTTCAAGGAAAGGAGTTCATATTAATTTCTCTATTTTAAACCGTGTTTTGTGCTACTGAACTTGCTTTGTAGGCAGCTGTAACCTATACTTCTAAGTATTCAAATAAATAATGTTTTATTTACTAGTAAATAAAGCATTATTACTAGTAAACAACACATACTTTACTAGTAAATAATGTATTATAGTAAATTAAGTTTAATTTTTGTTCGTTAAGAGATTAATTTTTTATTGCTTATTTTTTTAATTCACTTATCGAATAAATCATGTCTTTTAATTTCGTTAATAAAATATTACAAATTGCGAATTGATTATTTTCTATTACATTAGAATTTTTTTCTTTTTTTTTCTAGTATTTACTTATATTAGTAGCTTGTTCAAACGATACACGTACCGGCGAAATAAAGGTTTTTGTCATAGTCAATTTGCCTTAGAGAGAACGACGTCACCTTGCAGTAAGTTATACCTATTATCAATACAACCACATATTTTTATTTAAAGTAGATATTATTTCATTAGCTCTAATATATACTCACACTTTATATATTTCTGGGTTAGGTAGAGATAAGAGCCCTCCGTATTCATGTACCTTTCATACATATTTGCCGGTTTCGACTCGACGAATAAGGGAAATTACGAAATTTGACAAAAAAAAATTAAAACCTCAATAAAGGTCACTGGAGAGTTTTTGTGTTGTCAGTGGAGATCAAAGGGTATTCCTGCCTGTCTTCTACGCTGAAGGTATAGAAACTCTGTGTTTACAGGGTCGGCAGCACAAGTGTAACTCCCCTGGTGTTGCACACGTACATAGGCCACGGTAACTACTTTCCATCAGGTGGCCCGTGTGCTTGTCTGCCACCTCAGTTGTATAAAAAAAGTAAAATGAAGGCACGAGGGGTTGATATAGCCCTATACCTACTTGATCAAAACCCAATCATTTCATACCTAATAATATACTAAATTATATTTTGAATATTCGAGAAGTCCAACATGTTACACTACCTAATCCTAAATAGTACTGAATACGGTTTAAAATATTAACTCCTAATGTGACGAATCCTTCCGAAAGTCAGTGTGCAAGTTGACATAGTGATTAGACAAGGTCAATTTCGTCTAGAACCGTTGTTAGAAGTCACAATTTTAGTATAGATTATTACAAATAGGCGTTTATTTCTGTCCAGTTCAATGAATTTATATTAAAAAGATGGTAGATGCGATATTGGTGGGTAAAAAAGTCACTCAAAATGAGGCTTATTCGTTTTAAACCCGAGCATGAGTGCAACAGAACGTGCGCTAATCCGTGATTGCTTGGGGGAACAAAGTATGACTGCTGTCATGTCTTATTCGACGGTTCCGGTTGAACAAAGACGAATGTGCAGTGTTATGAATATGCAGCTTCGTCGTTGTTTGATTAAACCGTCGATTAAGAAAATTACCTCTAGTAATTTTAATATAAAATCATTAAGTTCATTGCTTTTCCATTAACAAAGGTGAGTTTTGGAATCATGTAGGTAGTATTAATTCGAATTATAAGGTGGGGAAATGTCTAGGTAAGAATTGGGTGCTGGGAATGCGCGTACGCCAGTTTTCTTAACCAGTCATGAAGTACATTGCAATATAATTTTCGTATTGTTGTTATTTTTTCTATGATTCTTGATAATTTTTTCACGCTGTGATTATTATATTATGTATAATATTTTGTAGTACACAATATATTATGTATATTAAATCCGATTGTATTAATTTTGTTATGTCTTGTTTCGCTTTATTAAGACGAAAGATAGTTTCGTTTTAATAATTCTTCGATCGAGTGCAACACGCCAAACTCTGAAGAAAACATTTTTTTTTTTAAATATTATCGGTATTGCTGTTATGCTTATTATGAACTTAAAAGTAATATACCTACGATTTTAAGTACGGTCAGAGTTTGGGGCTATGTACTACAAGGTCGTGTGTGTTTCTAATAGGCTCACTAAAGCTTTTCATTGCGAGACTGTACGCCAGATCACAGATTTTCAGTTCGATTATTCAACGATTACTTGGCTGAAAAAGCGACGGAAGCCTAGTGAGTTAGGCGTCAAACTTACACTGGACGCGGGTTCGAACCCTGGCCCTTACACTATCGACGTGAACTAGCTCCTAACACAAGCAATTTAGCTTAACTGGAGAAGTTAACAGGATACTTTGTAGTTTCAGTTACTAGTGAATGTTTATGTCGCAGCCAATTCAAATCAGCCGTTCCATTAACTGCCTAGGTGGTTAACTAAACGGCGCCATTCATTTAAAGGCCTGAATGATATTCAGCCATTTAATTAAACGGCTAGGCAATGACGTTTAATTAATTGCCTAGCCATATAATCAAACAGCTATGAAAATATAATTTTTCTGCATGGTTATAATATAAATACTAATAAACGTTTCGGCTCAATATAATTCGGGCCTTTAATTGAATGGCGCCGTTAAGTTAACAGTCTAGGCAGTTAATTAAACGGCTGCTTAAGCTAGTTGGTTTTTTAAATGTGTCTGTTGGATTACATGTTTAGAAGACGAAGTAGATTCCTATATAAATCTCCCGAACTACTGCATGATGATAGTTGCAGATTTGGGAAAATGTTACACAGTATCCTGTTTTGAAAGAAATTGCGTAAAGAAACTGGTGTTTATTATTGTTATTTTCTTGCTTTTAAAACATGTTCTAAGTTTAAAATTATTTGTGATTATCGTAATCGTTGATCATCGTGGTTGATAATCGCAAATATATAACCGTTTCAGCATTAATGAAAATGTTAGTGAGACTATTAGAGATAGTTTTACTATTAAAAACGTTAGAATAATTTTACGCTCCGAATGTATTCAGAGTTAAAACATTTATTTCGTCATATATGTATTGTAAAACTGATTATGATATAACCTTACCTAACCTCGTCCGTCTTGAATTGTTTCTGAGAAATGATTGGAGCCTAACCATAGTATATAAAATATAATCAACCACGCATTTATTATTTGATATATTTTCTCGCATTTACAAAGAATAAAGAAAACTGTTGTTGTAAATCAACGGTTAAATCGAACAAAGACGAATGTACATAACTATTGCACATTCGTTTTTTTTTTCGACTTAACAGTCTTTAGAGAACTAAAAAGGTTAACAGTTCCATATTCAAGAAAATATTTATGAAATATATTTTTGTGAGGAATGTTTTGTGGTTACAACTTGTGCAGAACTGAAGATTATAAAATAGCGGCAGAGCATAGCATCTATGATGTTAAATGGAAGTATTCTTGCAATCATTCATTTGTATTTTCTGGGCAAATAAAGAGTTATGCGTAATCAATAAGATGTTTTTTTTTGTGATTTACGGTCAAATACGCTTTATTCAGTCTCCATCACGACAGTCGTTGTTCCGGGTCCATCCAAAGCGTATACTATTTTCGGGATCCCTTTAGTTACGGTTTAGGGTCAAAATGCCGCTGCGCGCCGCTGCTGTCTTAGTGGCGATTGACTCTATAAATGGCTTGAAACACACTTCAGTTACTGCCTCAGAATGTATCCTGCACCCGTCTGCGTATTTACATTTCTGTGTTCCATCCATCACATCCTTGAAACTGTTGGGTTTGTTACACTAATAAGTACCCTTTTCAAATCCGAATTCAGTATAAGACATGCGCCTTCCAATCGCATACGGGTTTGTCACGCAAATTTCTTACAAAGGTAATATGAGTAAATACTTGGAGATTACCCTGGAATCAGGTACTTATGTCAAATGACGAAAATACATCTTATGAGGTGAGTGTGGCCTCTCTAGCCACTCCCCCATCATGGGGTAGTGGCTAGAGAGGCCACACGGTAGCCTTTCGTATCCTCACGCAGATAATTACCGGACACGGGAATTTCGGGCGGTATCTGCATCTGATGGGCAAGGAGCCAACGCCTGAGTGCCAACACTGCTACTCGAGCGAGGACTTGGGGCTGCATACGCTCCCCGAGTGTCCGGTGTGGGACGACAGCCGAGATGGGAGCTGATTGCGGCTCTGGGGGTGAAAGTGCTCACGCTTTCCACCTTGCTCGCGGCGATGGTGCGGTGCGCGGATGCGTGATGGCCAGCGCCTCCTTCTGCGAGCAAGTAATGATCGAGAGGGCGACAGCAGAGCGAGTGCAGCTCGATGAGCGAGACAGACTCGCAGACATCGCTGCCCGCGAGCGTAGACGGCTCGGGCGTCGGAGGGTGACATGTGGAGCGATAGATAATCTAAGATTCCAATCACATCACAACTTCTAGAACACAGTATGTGATTTGTTGGTTTTGAGGATAGCATGAGGTGGTACACTAATATGGTATATAAAATTTTTGCATCAGTAAAGAGGAATTGCTATCGCTATTTTCAGTATCATACAGGTAATCAGAATCTGTAACACTAACACTCTCTGTTGATATGATGAATATACATTGTCGCATCAATTTGCTTATGAATATTTTTGGCTTGGATCTACTTTCCTTCCATGTCTTCATTTGTTGATGATGATGATGATGATGGTGATGATAGCTGCCTCAGTAACGTTGTGGCGACTACTAAAAGCTCCCTAGAGACTAGTGAGATTTGGAACGAACACGAAATGTCACAATTCACTGTAATATTCCACTTTCCTACACTTATGTAAGTTGTCCAAGACGTTATGTCTATAAAGCCACCATTTTTATACTTAAATATGTACTTGAATTCACAAAAATTCGGAAATTAAAAATTTTATTTTCCGTATTTTTGTGAATTCAAGTATTTAAGAGCGCGGTATTATATTTAATAATACCGCGCTCTTTCCGGCGTTCGCGCCATAACTCCTCAGGGTGGGTGTATCATTTTTTTTTTTTTTAAGATTTTATTGGCAACTGGATACAAGTCCTTAATGCCTTCAGGGTGTATCAGACGTACCAGTGTTGCAATATGCAAAGTGAGTACGATAGTTGTACTATTTTTTAAATAAAATATCGCATATCGTTATTTGAGTATTTTAAAATGAAATAATTAATTCAACACTTATAATTAATGTGGAGATTTATAAATTGTTGTAAAAGGTTGCGAACATGTTGCGAAAATATGTTATTACGTTTATTTTACGAATTCTCTTATTTGGTTAAATTATTGCAAATCAGATGACAATGACACTACTTTATTAGAGGTTGCCAAAACATAAATGACAGGTGTGAATAAAATGTTTACGTTTACAATATAATATATGTTTACAAAAATTACAAAGACAAACAATGAAACAATTTCAAAACATTGCTTTTGATTTTTGAACGCATTCTCAGCTGATACTTTTGACATCTGGCTGCGTGTTGATCTGCCAACTGCCAAGTTTCAGGGCTTCAGGAGTTTCTACAGAGTATTATTGTAGTACAGTAACACTATAATCTATGAAAATTGAAGTTTCAATTACACGCTTTGTTCAGAAAATATAATTACAACAACATGGATCTGATTGATACCGATATCAGACAGTGGAGTGCAGAAGAAATACAAGAACAGTTCGGAGACAATTTGACTTTGTTACCATTAAACGACAATATTAAGGAGTTGCAGACCATCTTGAGAGACAAGTGAGTGAGGTTACCTTGCCTTGTGGTGATTGAGCAAATCTTTTAAACACTCAACTTTTGGGTTTTCTATACTCCGTTTGGTAAGGTACATAACTAAAGATAAACAGTTATTGTGTTCCAATTTCAAAACAAATCTCAAGTAAAACCCTACCACTGGTTTAACCAATATCTAACAACTATTTTTTTTTTGTGTAATATGTTTCGCATCAAAAATGTTTGACCTTTATTTAAGTACCTAAATAAATGGAGCATATAGTTGTTTGACTTCAATCTACCCCTTACTTCTCCTCACTTTATAATCTTGGATGATAGTATTTTGATAGTGTGTCTAACGTTGGGTATTCCTCTGGGTAAAGTGAGATTGTAATGGTAGGTGTTTATACATTGCAAACAAATACAAAATTGTACATGAGCTATTATGAAAGTATTTCTGTTTAATCATAAGTTATTTAAAATTAACAATGAAAGGAGGATGCATCCTTTCAGTGGTATGGTACGGAATGATATCACAGGCTGGTATCTGCAACTCCAAGTCATGGCACGGTTTTTGCGTGAGGGGCCAGCCCGCATCCTTCCAGGTTTGTCCAGTATCTGTTGTTTGTGTGCTGTTTCGTTACACAATCATTTATTGCTCCTATGATGTATTCCTGTCGCTCTATAGGTTTAGTGCCTTTAGGCATATAGCCGCAGCTGTTGCTTCTTGGCGGATAAACAGATCCAATGGTGGGAGTCCGAGCATGACTTCTATTGCCGCTGTGGGGGCGGTCTTCATGCATCCCATGGTTGCCCTACAGGCTAATCTTTGGGTTCGTTGTAGTTTAGCTGATATCATGCTGTTTTCGCACCTTGGCCGCCAGACGATGCGCCATACGCTATCATGGGGCGGATCATTGTTTCGTAAAGCCATAGAATGATTATTGGCGTAAGCCCCCCACTTTTTGCCGATCCGTCTTCTGCATTGCCAGAAGGTGATTCCGGCCTTGTCTAATTTCCTGTCTAGATGACTACTCCATTTTAATTTACTGTCTAGAATGACGCCGAGGTATTTGACCTCTTCTGACAGTTGGAGTTCAGTATCGAAGAGTTTGGGTAGATGGTATTCTCCCAATACCCTTTTGTTCATGAACATAACTAACTCTGTTTTCGGGTTCACCTATAGATCGAATTCCTCGCACCATTTTTCCACTTGTTGTGTAAGATTACAGACTGCTCCTGCTACCTTTCCGGAGATAATAAGGATGGTAAGGTCGTCGGCGTATCCGATTGTATAGTCTCTGTTTTTGTTCAGCCTTGTGATCAGGTTCCACAGGAGTGGAGAAATTATTGGGATAATTTCTCCACTCCTGTGATAGCCAAAGGCTGCCCACAAGGTGGACCTGTGGGCAGCCTTTGACTATCAAGGCTGTTTGATCTTCTTTTCCAAGGCGAACCACTCTTTTGCTTAGCATGTTTGCTATCCAGTCTGTAAGTACCGATTCCGTGCCATATTTTGATAGGGCGGCCTTTATACTAGTGAAACTGGTTTTGTCGAAGTTAAGGTTACTTTTACTTTACTTACGTACGTTTAAGTAGTAAGTTAAGGTTACTTTAATGTTTATGAACGTACCTAGGCAGATGACTTGATGTCCGATCGCTTCCTCTATCTGGCTGACCACTGGACTTACCGGAGCTGTATGCGTGCTCGTTTGCATATAATAGTAACTGCTTTAGTGCACCATCTCTCAGCTCCCTCTCGCAAAGACGTTCCATGGTCTTTACCATGAAGGAGGTCAGGCTGATCGGTCAATGTGCTTTAGGATTTGTGTAATCACCCTTTCTTGGTTTCGGGATGAAGGTAACCCTAACTTCCCTCCATCTTCTCGGAACATATCTATACAGTGCCAGGCAGGATTTAAATATCGTATCGTGACCGGTAGATTGCCCCATTGTAACATAGCGGGAATGATCCCGTCGGGGCCAGCTGCCTTGAAAGGGTGAAAACAACCTATGGCCCCCTGGACTTTTTCCAGAGAGACCACTTTGTCTACATACTGCCAATCGTTCAGTGTATAAGGGATGTGGGAATAGTACATTACTACAGAGGCCGGGATGAAAGGGGTTGCCGGCCGAAGACATATAGACAGGAGATAGGTCTGAGGCAGGCAACCCCATATTTCCCGCCGAGGTATGTATAGTGCTTTTCTCAAACAGGCAATGTAATAAACAACAAAAACATTAAAGATTTATTTTTAAAGACATTAAAAGTAAACAAGATAAAAACTAAAATTCACGTGTATAGTACTGTTTTGTGTATTTTAGTTTGATTTTAACAGTAAACATCTACATTTAGTTTCATTGTCATGTTACATAAAAAAAGTATAAAGGCACTTTTCTGAACGAACAGTGACACTTGTCATTGATATAAATGTCAATTGGTTGAAACTAAATTAAATATTAATATTTCAATGTTTATATGTATATTGAATGAAATTTTGAAGCATTTACTATGCTAACTTTTCACGCCCTAAGACGGTAGTATAGGAGAATTTGGATAGCTTCAGGTGTGGCTCGGTGGCTCAGTGGTCAGAGCATTCCCCCTGTAAGGGAAAGATCGTGGGTTCGAGTCCCACCTGAGCATTCACTTTTTCCTATCTTAATCGATTTATATGTATAGTTAAGAAAACAATTGATAACAATGTGTTATTAGTTATGTTAATGTGGATTTTTTATGTAAATAAAACTGCTCTAAGTACATACCAAGTCGTTTATTGTTTTTTTTTTAAATACGCATAGTGGCAGTGTCGTTGCCTTTGCCAAAAATTTATGTGGAATCGAAATTAAAAAAGAGGACTTCTCCGGCCTTAGGCCTGCAAGGTTTGTATGAAATTCCATTACCGGCCTCTGGTCCTAGCTACGCCTGAAACGTCATACTTCGCAGCCTATTAAGAGGAACGTAATGTCAATATTTCATTGCATGTTTGAGAAAATAATATTATAGATATGGGGCAATACAAATAGAATAACATCAAAATGATTGAAAGATGATTGAAATACTAATACTAATATTCTAAGCCTGTTCTGATACCTGCCTTTCTCAATATAAACTTACTAGCTGTTGCCCGCGGCTCCGCCCGCGTGGATGTCGGTTATCGCTTAGTGTTGATCCGACGCTATTGAGCTTTAAATTCGCCTCTCTACTCAACTTTGTCCCCGACTATGTACTCACCTCTGTCCTCGACTTTCTACTCGCCTCTATATTCGACTCTCTACTCGACTTTCTACTCGCCTCTATACTTGATTTTATACTCGACTCTCTACTGACTTCTCTGTTCCCCTCTCTACTCGACTTTGTACTCTTCTCTATACTCGCCTTTCCATTGGCCTCTCTACTTGCCCATCCATTCGATTCTCTTTTCGCCTTTCTACTTGACTCTCGCCACTCGCACCTCTACTCAACTCTCTATTCGATCTCTACTCCCCACTACATTCATCTTTCCACTCGCCTCCCTATTCGCCTCTCTACTCAACCCTTTACTGCATTCTATTTGATTCTATACTCGCCTCTCCACTGGCTCTCTAGTCGCATATCTACTCGCCCCTGTAGTCGACTCTACTCGACTTTCGATCTTTACACGCCTATCCACTCGTCCGTATAACAATCTCTACTCGCCTCTCCACTCGCTTCTATATTTGGTTCACTACTCGACTATGTCCGTTCCGAAGCTCTAATTCACCTTTGTACCAAATTTCATGAGGACATCTTAAAAGAAATTCTTACTTTTTTTATATAGGACACGTCAATTTGACTTTACTCGCCTGATGGTAAGCTGAAGGCAAAGTCTCAGGAAAGAGGGCCACCATTATATACACGTGCCATGTTAACAATGGTGGCACTCAGCTTGACGGCCTCATCAGATGCTTTTTCACGCCCCGCTTAAAGGGCCCGGGACTGTAGGAAGAGGGAAACACGTGAGCTGGCAAGGAATTCCAGGTCGCCGAACCGCTTGGTTCTTGAAGGATTTTTTTTCTATTTTGTTCTATTTATGCCATATTCACCCTTTTTGTGTCATTGAAAAATTAGAAACTTTAATCCCATAGCCCTATTCCCCTTCCCCCTCCCCCTTCTATCCCTTTTTTCGCGATAAGGGGTAGCATATGCCCATTTCCAAGCTTCAATCCATCTCTGTACCAAATATATCATCAGGATGTCTTCAAAACTGGCAAACTTTCATCCCCTATAAACCTCCCCCCCCCCCCCTTTAACCTCGTCTTTTGCTACAAAAGGTAGCCTATGTTCGTTTCCAAGCTTTAATCTATATCTGTACCAAATTTCATCAGGATATCTTCAAAAAGACAAACTTTCATCCCATAGTCATATTCCCCTTCTTCTTCCCCTTTTTGCGATAAAAGGTAGCCTATGTCCGTTCTCAAGCTCCAAACTATCTCTGTTCCAATTTTCATCAGGAAATCTTCAAAAATAACAAAGTTTCATCCTAAAGCCCTAGTCCCCCCTTCTATCCCCCTTTTTGCGATAAAAGGTAGTCTATGTCCGTTCCCAAGCTCTAAACTATCTCTGTACCAAATTTCATCAGGAAATCTTCTAAAACGATAAACTTTTATCCCAAGGCCCTGATCCCCCCCCCCCCTTCTTCCCCCCTTTTCGCGATAAAAGATAGCTTATGTCCGTTCTCAAGCTTTAAACTATCTCTGTACCAAATTTCATCAAGAAATCTTCAAAACTGACAAACTTTCATACCAAGGCCTTAGTCCGCCCCCCTTCTACCCACCCCCCTTTTCGCGATAAAAGGTAGCCAATATCTGTTTCCAGGCTCTAAACTATCTCTGTACCAAATTTCATTAAGATATCTTCAGAAATGACAAACTTTCATAAAAACTTTCATCCCCTATTTCCCCCCCTTAAACCCCCTTTCTCGTGATAAAAGGTAGCCTATGTCCGTTCTCAAGCTCTAATATACCTATGTACCAAATTTCATCAAGATCGGTTCAGTGGTTTAGGCGTGAAAGCGTAACATACAGACAGACAGACAGACAGAGTTACTTTCGCATTTATAATATTAGTATGGATATAAAATTTGTCAGACAAATTCAGTCACCCAAAAAAAGTAAAATTCCTCATTATCTGTTGAGTTTTTTAAAAAAAGGTGAAAAAATTTATGTATATAATTAATACATACATATTCATGTCTCTCTCATGAATATTAAACAAACTAATATAATTACTTTTTCATACTCTGAACGTTTAATGAAACCTATCCGAAATGATTTCAGGAATACCTCTCGCAGTGACTTCAAGTTCTATGCAGACCGCCTCATCCGTCTTGTGATTGAGGAAAGTCTGAACAAACTACCTTTCACTGATTGTGAAGTTATTACTCCAACTGGGGCTCTTTATAAAGGACTCAAATATGGAGCAGGCAATTGTGGGGTCTCAATTGTCAGATCGGGCGAAGCTATGGAACAGGTTCGTAACTATTACTGTCACATGATAAGCACTCTTGGATTTTAGTGTTATTAAAATATTATATACTCACTGTTCATCCTGAGAGTAGGCAGTATACAAATTGGATCAAGTTAACATCTATAATTGCGCTTTTACCTTCAACAGCAGGAAATACTGTACTAACAGAGCAGCGTAGGCCTGTTTCTGATAACTGTATGTACATCTTCCCTACCAAAAAATGTCCCATGACAAAATTAACACACTTTCATTTCTTTTTTGACACATCAGCATCTTCCCAAAGATTTCCCAGTTGCATTTGGAGCATATTTATTTTGATTGGTATGTCAGTTTTTCCCCAAGCAACTGCCGTTCTGAATTCCCAAGCACTAGAGAAAAGTGTGTGCCTAAACCCTTGCCTGTTGTTTAGCAGGTACACCAATGAGACTGGCTTGGGATCCTAAGGTTGCTACACATAGTTTTAATTGTCATAATTTCTACCAAATAATGTTATTTGTGTTCGTTTCTAGGGGCTCCGCGACTGTTGTAGATCCATCCGTATTGGCAAGATCCTAGTGGAGAGTGACACAGACACGCACGAAGCACATGTGGTGTATGCCAAATTCCCTGAGGACATCGCCAGGAGACAGGTGCTGCTCATGTACCCTATCATGTCCACTGGGAATACAGTCAAACAGGTTTGTTTTTGAACTGTTTTTAGCTAAGAGCCTTTGCACACTATGTTTGTATTTGAGGTCACGTTTTTGAGTAGCGCATCCTCTGTATGTTTTCAATGTGTTACTAAATGCAAGGATCGCACGCAAAGGTAACAACGTAACTTCAGTCTTGCGTTTGCTGAGCATCTTGATAGTGTTCTACATGTGTCGTCAGCGCATAGAAAAAACGTCGTGTGCAAAGGTCCTAAGTCTCTGTGTGAGGCTATGTAGAGAACTTGCAACTCGAATTTCTATGGTGTCTTTAAAAATAATGGAGAACTGGGTCTCTTGAGGGAAACAATGAGGGCCCTATATAATAGAAAAAATCTCATGAGCCAGTTTTACCTGGCCTATGGAAAAATAATGTTGCTTTATAGAAGATGCTTATTTGTAACACCTGCTTCTAGGCTTCATAGGTTCGAATCCCACTCAGTGCAAATAAATAATTGTATGCATAAAATTGTCTATATGTTGCCGCCAACTAGCTTAAACAGCCGTTAATTTGACTGCCTAGGCAGTTAACTAAACGCCGCCATTCAAATTCGGCCTGAATGGTGTTCAGCCATTTAATTAAACAGCTAGGCAAATAGCTTGGATTGATGACGTTTAACTACATGCCTAGCCATGTAATTAAACAGTTAGAAAAAGGACTTATTTCTGCATGGTTATATAAAAAAATAAACACTATTCTAACCTAACCTAACCAAGTCGAATTGCGCAGCTATTACAATAAAGCTATCACTAATTTTCTGTGAATACACCTCTGTCTACCCCCTCGGGGATTTACAGGGGTAAGTATATGTGTGTTTGTATTTAATTTTCTATCTTATTTCTAGGAAGTGCCCCATCTTACGATTTGCCTAAGCATTGACCAGCCAGGTTGTTAAATGATGTAATAAACGAGACTGCTGAATATCATTCAAGCCATTAATTGAATGGCACCGTTTAGTTAACTGCCTAGGCAGTTTATTTTACGGCTGATTGAGCTAGTTTGCGGCGACATATATAAATTGGTCTGGCAGATTCTATGTATAATATGTATATATGTATCTGCTAAAAAACCAAATTACAAGCAACACTTCATTTCAGTCTACATGTCACTGTATAATAATCCCTAGAACATTTCTCTAATTTTCTCTTCCTCATTCCAGGCCGTAAACGTCCTAACTCAACATGGTGTGAAAGAAGATCGCATTATTCTCTCAAATCTGTTCTGTACCCCGGCTGCGGCCCAAGCAGTGGTAGACTATGTACCCAAGATGAAGATATTGACCTCAGAGCTCCATCCAGTGGCGCCCAACCATTTCGGACAAAAGTACTTTGGAACCGACTGATAGAAATTCAACCTTAACTGGTTAAAATTTAGGTCTAATTTTAGTTATTTATTTTTGTAAGTTGTTTCCTAATTGGCAATACCTGCGTATAGTGTCGTAACTGCATTTGATCATTGAAATAAAACTATCTTTAGGATAAGATTTGTAAACGTAGCTGCTGAAAAGCAACTGAAACGTTGGGATCTGTGTAAATAATAAAATAATACCAAATGACAAAATTCATTAAAATAGTTTTATTTCAATATTCGCGTAGACTTCCAATAATATCCTGATTTTGGTAAACTTTCTTCCTACTGATCTTTCTAGTCCCATTTTAAGCATTATCAAAATCATACTGTAAGCGGTAAATAATATTACTATCTTATAGCTGTTGCCCTCGGCTTCGCCCGCGTGGATGTCGGTTAGCGCTTAGTGTTGATACAACGCTATTTTTCTAAAACAAAAGTAGCCTAAGTTACTCCTTATTACATCAGCTACTTGCCAATAAAAGCCCCGTCAAAATCGGTCCAGCCATTTCAGAGATTAGCCGGAACAAACAGAACATTGAAAGAAATGTTATTTTAGTGTATGTACTGTATTATATTCATATGCATGTAGTAAAAGACGGTTTTTTAATATAATAAACAGACACTCCAATTTTATTTGGAGTTGGTTTTATATAGTGTCATAAGTGTGTGGTGCTTATGCCACCGGTTTTCAGAAGTAAAAGCAACCTTCAAGTAAACTCGTCAGCCGATATTAGGTATAAGCTTTATTTGTACAGTCAGCATCATTAAAGTGTTGCTAACAAAAGTAGTTAAAATAATCCAAATACCAAAATTCCAATTTTATATTGGTTATTAGAGTACTCAAATAGTTGTAAGTGTCCAGAGTGCTCCAACTATCTTTTCAATCTGTCTTCCAGAATTATGTAAGTTAGTAGAGTATTAATATTCACACAATCACGCCGGTCGATGGTATCCAGACAAGTATAATTTAAAAAAATCTACAGTTCGTAAAATATAGCTTGATACCTCTGACGTTTGTATTTTATCGATATTTATATAGAATGAGTTTATTAAAAAAATACATTTTAACGATATTGAAAGAAAGAAAAAAGGAAATGAAAGATGAATTTGAAGGTATTTAAAAGTTTAATTGTCAAATGGTGTACAGCCGAGATCAACTTCAAAGTCAAATTCTGATTCATCACTGGAGCAGTCCTGTAGATTAATAATTAATTCTTGATCGCATATATTGTCAAATTGAATATCGCGCTCCCAATCTTTTTGAATCACATTTTTTGTCTTCTCAACTACCTTTTTCCAATCATCAGCATTTACATGTACACAAGCTTCATGTAGTAATGTCAACATTTTGTTTGCTGTGAAAGGCGGTGCTACATTATGTCTGGCAGCGTAACCTAGAAAAAAAAGGTATCCGATCAAACAAAAAACCTACTAAATTCTTTGTAAGCTTTGTATGTATGTTTTTTTTAGATTATACGAACCTTTGACTTGAGCCCAGATTAGTTCTATTGCATTGTAATGGCAATGATATGGTGGTAAACGGATGACGGTGTGGCCCATTTCCTTTGCAATTTCGTCTATAATATATCTTGGAGTGGGGGGCTTATGAATGCTTACTAATTTTAGCAATTCTTTCTTGAGCATGCTGTTGTCGGCTTTTACTCCTTTGTTTTGCAGCCAAGTAATAATTTCAATTTTACGATTGCTTGTCGTTGGCGCCTTATCTTTTTGTATTGAATGATACGGAGTGTTGTCCATCAGGATAAAATGTGGTTCACTCAAATTATTTAGAAGAGTTAGAAACCACTCCTTAAATTTTGTAAAATCCATTTCTTCATGGTACTCTGTTGTTTTTACTGATTTAAACGCCAGTAAACAATTGGGCACAAAACCAGACGATGTCCCCGCATGAGTAATTATTAATCTTTGTCCTTTGCCTTCGGGCACCTTGGTGGTAGACTCCGCTTTATCGTCTGTCCACGATCTTGAAACAGTGTGGTTTGCGTTGAGCCATGTTTCATCAAGAAAAACCACTTTGTGCCAATCTGTTATATTTTTGACTTTGCGCAAAAAGTCAATTCGGGTCAAAGCAATGTCTGTTCGCTCCATTAAAATTTTTCTTTTATCGCTTTTTTTATAAGCAAAGCCGATTTTTTTCAATATTTTGGACAACGATGGTGGACTTCCTTTAAATAAATCCGCGTCTTTAAGCGAAACGGATATTTTTTTTAACGTGGGAAATTCACCACGTGCGTAATACGCATATATATGATTTCGAATTGCGGCAGCATCAAAGTCGTCAATTTCGGTGACTGGCGAAACTCTCTTCCTTTTTTTTATTAGGAGTCGATAATATTTTACCTCCCTCATCTTCGGCCACCATCTCCTTTGACGATTCTCCATACTTTTCTTTGCTAATTCGAGACACTGTAGCTCGTCCGATACCAAGAGCGTCACTATTGCACACTTGCTCCAATGGTAGTAGCGGTCCGCCATTTTGATTCTCGCGGTCAAAATACTCGCGCAAACGAATCACAAACTCGCGACTTTCGCTATTCAAAACAGTTTTTTTGTTCTTTTCGGCATTGTGGTGCAAAAAAAAAACAAATAACTAGAAATAACAACAAAACTTAACAAAGCAACAGTAATAACGACAAAACAATATTAATCACGTAGCGATAGCGTATACAAGGCGTGGGCACTCAAAAAAGATGGCGCCCGCTTGTTCGCTGCATGCGAAAGCACTAGGTATTGCAAGACTAAAAAAATACGAATTTGTTGTGGAAAAATTATTAGATATAATCATTTATACAATTTATATTAATGAAATTGTCATACATTTATTTTATCGATATTCGCTGGCCAGTCGATTACACATCCCTACAAGGCTGCGAAAAGAGTTTACGAAGTAAGCTAACAAAAAAAATATAAATAATAAAATATAAAAAATATTTTAAATTACCTTTGTTTTTACTAGTTAACAAGTTCTATTTGAAAAAAGTGTTCTAGATTTCTATACAAATGTCTTATTAATATTTAAAAAATTAAAACTTTTCCAACAACAAATTTATTGTTGCAGTCTTTATAAACGAAGTCTCTAAAGTCACAGGTATCAAGCTATATTTTACGAACTATAGAGATTCATACTTTTCTTAATAATGCAAGTTGATAGTTCACGGCTGGTTCAACAGTCAACTTAAAAAAAAATACAATAGACACTGTCAATTGACACATTTTGTATCTTTTTCTTACTCATATACCCATCCCTTATCATCCCGCCATTCTGTGAAAGGGATGGCTTTACAAGTAAGAAAAGGATACAAAATGCGATTAAATGACAATGTCTAGATTTTTTGAAATTATACTTGACTGGATACCATCGACCGGCGTGATTGTGTATATGAATAAGAATACTCTACTAACTTACATAATTCTGGAAGACGGATTGTTAAGATAGTCGGACCACTCTGGACACTTACAACTATTTGAGTACTCTTATAACCTATATAAAGTTGGAATTTTGGTATATGGATTATTTTGAGTACTTTTGTTGGCAACATTTTAATGATGCTGACTGTACATGCGGTGAATACATAGCAATTGAATACAAGAACAAAGGTGAGGGCTGAGGCCGCGACGTGCGCTCCGCGTCGAGTAGTGTCTCGTACTGTCTTTTGACATGATTTAAGAATCAACAAATTTTAGAAATGGTGTAGCGTGTTGATGTGATATACCTATTTGTTCTTATACAGATTTTAGGAATGGTGTAGCGTGTTGATGTGTGATATATCTATTTGTTCTTAAACATTTCGGCATATTATATTTACATATATTTAAATAAACGTATTTAAACTGTGGGTCTGCCACAAGTGCATTGACCTGACTGATCTTGACTGATCTTGCCAGTCACATTATCAAGATCATATTGTGAAAAATCAAATCATAAATAATATTAGTATCCAAATCCATTAACATAGGAAAAATATTGAATCGGTCGAGGCGGGATTCGAACCCGCGATCTTTCCCTTACAGGGGTATGGTCAGACCACTAAGCCACCGGACCGCGTATTTACATTTCCGTGTTCAATAGGAGGCAGCAGTACCTTGAAGCCCTTTCCAAACCCGTATTCAGGAAGGCACGCGTCCTTCAATCGCATACGGGTTTGTCACGTAAACTTTTCTTACAATTCAATTCGATGCATGAAACATTTTTTTTTTGAAGTTTTTTGGCTTGGTTATAAGACCTTTAAGCCATGTCTTTATTTCGTTTTGTTTATTCACTTTTCATGACGATGACGATGAGTGATGATTGCCATGACGATGACGATGAGTGATGATTGCCATGACGATGACGATGAGTGATGATTTCTGCTTCAGTAAAGTTGTGGGGACTTTACTGAAAGCTCCCCCAGGAGATTTGGAACGAACACGAAATGACACAATTCACTGTAATATCCCACTTTCCTACACTTGTGTGAATTGTCCAAGACATTATGTCTAAAAATCCACCATTTTTACACATAAAAACTCGAATACACAACAATTTCGGAAAATAAAATAGCACAAGGATGTGCCATTCTGCGTTTTCCCGCCAAAACTCGCATGAAACTTATACCTCCAATGGGGATGCCGACGCAAAACTAATTGTAGATGGCAGCAGCATACGACCAAACAACAATAACCATCTGTTCTGTGACAATAACAAACTCATAGCTGTCAGATTTGAAGCGACAAACCATAAATACCTAGAGACCGCTTTAAACGATTAAACCTAATCTCTACCTTGAGGTTGGCAGAATCATCGGCAACCAAATAGCTGATGCAAGGTGCCATTTGAATAAAATAAGAAGAAGAAGAATGAAATCTACGTAGATGACAGCTAACATTGGCCATTACGAGGCGCCCTCTGTAGGGATAAAAGCGCAGGCGGCATCCCCATTGCAGTTGGTGTGCAATGTGTATCTGCCTTGATTAAGCTTCAAGAATCCGTGTTTGTTCAGAGGAATTTATGTGTTTGATGAATGTGGAAGAAAACACTAATTAGGTTATTAATTTTAATAGTACTACGAGTATACAAAAAATTATGTTATTTGATAAAATGTTTGCTGGCAGGAGGCTCACTTTCTGAATGATATTCAGTCATTTGATCAAACAGCCAACCAATGACTTGTTTCTGCATGGTTTTAAAAATTAACAAATCGTAGCTTTTCTCAATCAACCTATCATTAGTTTTCCGTGTTATTTCTGAGTGATACTATATTGGAATGAAATTATAAAGCACTAGCTGACTCGGCGAACTTCGTACCGCCAATATTTTTCCGCCCGCGTGACGTCAGATCCCGTTCCCGCTGCACCCTCTACTATATTAAACATGTATTATACATATAAATTCCTCTTGAATTACTCTATCTATTTAAAAAAATCGCATCATAATTCGTTACGTAGTTTTAAAGATTTAAGCTTACAAAGGGATATGGGGACAGAGAAAGCGACTTTGTTTTATACTATGTAGTGATTTATAAGAAAAATGCTTTATAATTTCATAACTCTATTCTGAATAGTGCTCTATAGAACTAAACCTCGACTAAAAAATCTCCACTATACCAACTAGGTATACCGTGTCGTTGGTCTAATGCTGTTACGAAACTTTACGTGTCGCCATATACATAGTTACTTATTTGTTATCTACGTCTGGATTTCAAGTAAACAAAGTTCATTAAGTAAAATATAGCAATTACAGTGAGTAGTGCGTTCGTTGGTGAAATTCAGCTTTAGTAGGGTATACCTACCTAATTTATGTTAAAAGAAGGCCAGCAAACATTGTGTTATATTGACTCTGTCACTAGTGAATAGTCAGACATGTCAGCCTAACCGAATTATCTCAATGGCTATAATTAAGAGACAAAGTACTTGTTACTTATTAAGTATATTTACAGTCAAGAAAAGAGTTAGCACTTTTACATACAACTTAATATGAAAAAGTGTAACAGTATCTCCTTTTTCGACTGTACATAAGTAGATAATATGATTGCCTTAGTGGTTCCTCAGCAAACATATTTCAGTTAACCTGTAAAACGTGCCCGCTTGTCGGTGATAGGTGTATATTTATCTCAGCATATCCTTTAGGCAAATACACAAGCGTGAAGATATTCTAAATAGTATATGCATAAAAAACTTGTGTAAATACTTGCTGTATATTTCTAAAGAGGTGGCTGTACGAGTCCGACACAATACATATATCGAGGCCGGCAGCGCGAGTGTGGCCCTGGTATTATATTATATCCATAGGTCTCGTGATTGTCTGCCGCCCAAGTGGTATAAAGAGTATGTATACTACACAATAGGGTGTCAGGCAATTGTCATTAAACAGCCAATTATATCAGCTGTAGTCCTATATATAGTGTTATGAAATAGTAGAACAACCCTAACTAAATTCATACTTTGTTATTTTTCTGAAGGCCAATTCTTCTATTATCCATTCAAAATCCAGTCTCGATTTAATCTCAAGCTTTCAAATGTCAAAAACTATATTTATGTAATTTTCATAAAAATTGTAATCGTTTTTACATTTGGAATGTTGGTTTTATTACGAGAATTGGCGTTCTGAGTACGTGAAACTAATTTTAAGTAATTACGTGTGTACTTCGTAGTATTGCAGATTATAATGAATGAGTAAGGTATTCGAATCATAATATAAAATAAATTTTGTAATGGAAATACACTATGACAAAAAATAAGTTTGTTTTAATTGTCCAAAAAATTTTTCGCTTTCAAAAGGAGATCTTTCATCATATTTTATTGTTAGTCCATTGAAAAGTTACATTAGGGTTGCATTTGTCAGAGGATGCAATTTTCTTTTATAGATATCAAGGGTGGATCAGTTTAATATTTTTCAGGTCTTGTTTATTATAATGTTATAATTTTATTATAAAAGATTTAATAATAAAAGTACTTATTTTCCAGGTACGATCCATAAGTTCCACCCTGTAAATACTTTTTTCTTTTTGTTTACGTGATAAAAGTTGTAACAATCAAAAATGTTAACTATTTTTTGTGGGATCGTGAGATAGACCAGAAAACCATTTGATCCCCTTTCAAGATGGCGGCCGTAGCACAAGGGGCTGCAACCCTCACAAACTCGTTTTTAACTTTAAACTGACCCCCCTTGATATCTAAAAAAGAAAATTAAATCCTCTGACAAATGCACGCTAACCCCAAAAAAACGTGTGCAGCACCAAGGGAGTCACACTCGTGCTGCCGACCGAGTAAAAGCAGAGTGTTTCTGTGCCGTCAGTGTAGGAAAAAACTCTAAACCACTGAACCGACCTCGAGAAAAGACAGGCTATTTTTGGTCGCGATAACCGACATCGGGCAAAAGCTAGTCTTTTATGAGATTATAAACAAAACCTGAAAAATTTTACCTTCATCTGGGAATAAATTATTAGGCTACTATACACCATTTTATTGATACAGGTATTCCAATACACTGTAAAGGTGTCCAGTGTAGGGTCAATCCCCACTGAAAGAGCACCGGCAGGGGGCGGCCCCTCCTGCGCCTTCAAATGACTGACTTTTCTCCCGTATATAAAATTCAATATGGCTTGTAATATTTTGCCTCAAAAAACCGCTCGCTGCACGCCAGTACTCTTTCAGCGGGGTCTTGACCTTTAGTGTTTTCCACTTTTGTCGTTGATTGTACGTTCGAAATTTCGGCCCCGTACGCAACTCGCCTGAAAGATGAAGGCGTTTTTGTACCATGGGGTTAATTCGGGTTTTTATAGGTAAAGGACGAGCGTTTTAAAAAAAGAATCATGGTAACTGCAATCACACGCATTGCCCCTAACACTCCAGCTAAGCTAAGCTGTTGCTTTTGTTAAGAGTGGATTCAGATCGTTAGTGTAATACCAGGATTCGAACCCGGAGCCTTTCAATCGTTAAGCTTATAACTATCTTTGTAAATAATTTCAGATTTAGGTATCGTGTTCAGTGAAATGAAGAGCGGGGTATAAACACAAATAAATAACAAACAATACATTTTCTTTTTTAAATCGTTTATTTCATTTTCATAGTTTACAATCTATGGATAGATAGAAATATTTAATTAGATCAGATCACACAGCTAAGCAGTTTGTTTTTAAGTGTACACATTATTATAAATTAATAATTCAACATTCGAATAATTTAAATCCTAACAAACAACATTAAAAAACTGTTCCCCAATCATCTTATGGTCGGCTCGCGTCCGCGACAACACAGGTGTTATTTACTTATATTATACGACTCTAAACTCTAAAATATTATATCTTCATGTAAAAATATCGATAACATTCAATTACATTATTGTAACACGATAGTTTCTTATTCGAGAACAAAAATATTTTTTTTTAATATTAATTATTATTAGTACAACTAGATGTCGCTTATCAGTAGTGTTAGGTGGCGACCTCCGATGGCGTATATGGCAACACTACATCTAAAAATCTCATTTCCTGTGACACGACAACACCATCAGCGTCCCCACATATAATAAGTGCGTACTCCCATATAAATAAATACTTATAATATAACACGTACAATTACTTGTCAATAAATTTCTTAAAAACTATGTTACAAGACAAGCACTTATGTATACCGTCCGTTAGGACGTCTATCGATATAGAAATTATATATCTGGCAACACCAGATAAGGTTGTAGGACCTCTTCAGTTATA
Organism: Eilema caniola; assembly: GCA_949126895.1. Taxonomy (NCBI): domain Eukaryota; kingdom Metazoa; phylum Arthropoda; class Insecta; order Lepidoptera; family Erebidae; genus Eilema; species Eilema caniola. Next base: position 24,830,044 of record OX421467.1, read on the forward strand.
AATTTTGAACACAGCGGATTGTCCTTTAGAATAAGCTAAAAAGGCAAGACTTATGATCACAAAATTTATAATCAAGGTGGCTATACAACGAGAAATAATATATACCTACCCTCAAAATTGACTTAGATATGTTATTAAGGCATCGTGTGAATCGCACTAGGTAAATTGACAATATAAATCTAAGACTAATACAACAGCCAAAGCGAAACTATATGGCAATTAGCTTGTGAATACATAACTACGGAACGATAGAACTTCAAATATTGATCAGAACTAAACAGTCAATATATATAAATAATAGAAATTTCAAAAAAGCGAAATTAAAATACTTGATAACACAATTTGTGCATTCACTTTTTTTTGTGATTTTCGTTTTTATTTGTATAAAAAAATAATCGTCAACAAATTTCTAAGTAACTAAGGGTTGACATGGACTTTGCGTATGTTTACTTTGTCGAACAGCTCGAAAAGCATATCGCTGTCCGTATTCTGCTTTTTGGACGCGCACCAATCTCTGGCGTTAGCGATTACCGGTAGTATCGTTTTGTCGCTACAAAGCACATAAAACATTCGATTAGTCACAATGATTTCTAATTTGAAATAAATCGATTACCGTATCGATAAAAAAATCGACTATACGGTTTATGGTGAAGCTTGTTTATGTGTGTGCGTGTGGTGATGACGTGTGTGGTGTATTTACATGAGTTTTTGCTTGGCGCATTCTGGGCAGATGATGTCTTGGCCGTCAGTGATGAAGCCCTTGCCGACCAGAGAGGTCTTGCATTGCGCGCAGATGAAACAGTCGTTGTGCCAGTGGCGGTCCTCGAAGGAAATGAAGCGGGTGCCGCCGATACCTGTGAATTAAAAAAAAAATGAGATGATAATTTTAACTGCTTTGCTATTTTAAAGTTACTCCCGATCGACTATAATATTAGTTTATGGTTTATTGGGTTGGTCTATCTTAAACTGCCTATAGTCAAATCAACCATGGACTAACTATAGTAGTCTACCGTGGACTATTTAAAGATAAGTCTGCCTTGGAGTAACTGTACAGGGCCCGGATTTTATTTTATTTTGTTCATAGCAAAACCACTGCAGTACCACAGAAACTGTGACAAATGCCATTTACCTTTAGACTTTACCATTCAACTGTTAAAGTCTAATATTAAATGACAATCTTGTAGAGAGAATGAAAAATGTTATAAACTCTTTCTCTTTTCATTTTGGACTTTAATACTCAGACATAAAGTATACAATTTAATGACATTTTATGCAATGTCAGCGGCATGACCGTGGTTTTGTTATATGACAAAATGCAAGCAGTAGCAAGTTCCACCAGTATTTTTAGAATAAGTATAATTTATTTGCTTTTAAACATGGTAACCTGGATCTTACAATAGGTACAAGCACAGCATGTTTAGCCGCACCTTCAACTTTCAATTAACAATTTTATTAGTTATTAAAATATTATATTATCGATCAAAATAATAGAGAATGAGATGCCGGTTCGAAATGAAACTTGAGCTAGTTAAATTAATCACTAAAAAGTGCTTCTTACAAGGAATATTCCTCAAATATGTCTACATATTTGGCATACCTAATTCAGAATCAGTAGAAATAAAGCGAAACAAGGACTCTGATTAGATAATAGTGTACTTTAGGACTAATCTTGGACTATTACTAACTTGCGATCCGCCCCGGCTTCGCACGGATGGTAAAAACGTTCCCGTGGAAATCCACTATAGCCTATGTTGCTCAGGGTGAATGTAGCTTTCCAATGATGAAAGAATTTTTGAAATCGGCACAGTAGTTTTTGAGTTTATTCATTACAAACATACAAAAATACAAATCTTTTTGCTTTATAATAGTAGTCGAATCTTAGAGTATTAGTAAACAAATATGAGCTACTAACCGGTGATAGGCTTCGTGCAAGACGTGCACCTCTTGGCGAAGAGTTCTCCGAAGCACTCTGCGCAGTAGGGCTTCTCGTCGCGCGAGGTGAACCGCTGTCCAGCGAGCGATGTGTTGCAGTTGGTGCAAGTGAAGCACTCGCGATGCCATGGCTCGTTCTTATAGGTCACGCCACCTTGCGTGATGATCTGGGGAGAAGAAAATGCGACATATAGTAATTTTTTTTAGTAAAAATTAAATAAGTAAGTCCTAACCGAAATTCCCAGTAGATTTCTTGTTACCACTCCAGCTAAGACAAATTGCTTGTGGTAGTAGTTCACTTCGGTACCATGTTTTGAACCTGGGAACATCACTCGATCATAATGCGGACTTCTGAACTAAGCCCGAACGGGAACTGGGAACGCTTACACTATGTTGAAATCGAATTGACTAAAATCACATGGTTTTTGATCACAGGGAACTATTTATCTGGCCAGTGGTAGGAAGAACCGTAAACAAAGTCGTCAGGAATTCTGGCAGCCATTGCTTATTGTATCATACAGTTAGCGATCTCTCCCTGAAATGCGGAGACAACCCAAAGTTTAGGGAAACCTGGAGTAGAATAATCTAAAATAAAATCATCCATTACAACCCAACCATCGTTAAAGAAACAGGGACCTGATTCCGCTATCAATTTTCATGGCAAAACCAATGCGGTACCACAAATACTGTAACCAGTGCCATTTAACTTTAGACTTTACCCTCATACAGTTAAAGTCTAAATCTTAATGACAATCATGTAGACTCAATGAAAAATTGTTATAAACTCTTTCTCTTTCCATTCCAAAATTTAAAGACATTTTATGCAATGTCAGCGGTATGACAGTGGTGTTGCTATGTCATAAAATTAGCAGAATCGGGGATCAGGGATCAAGTTTACACACGATTGTCACCCTTACCTTGTTGCATTTAACGCAGCGAGTGGCGAACTTGTCCTCGTAGCAGCCAGCGCAGTAGATCTCCTGCTCCCGTGGGATGAAGCTCCTGGTGCCGATGGGGTTCTTGCACACCACGCAGCAGAAACACTTCTCGTGCCACTGCCTCGTCTTGTACTCCATCTTCTTGGTGCCTGGGGGAGAGATTGGTAGTTAGTTGATACCTGGTGAAATGGCGCACATTGGGGGGGTTATGTCTAGCAGATAATGCAATAGGCTAAATGATTCATTGATTGAAAGTGACTGGTACTGATTAAGCTGATAGGAGCTGGTGTGGTTGTGCACAGAATAAATAATAAGTATCCATAATTCCATACTGGTGTTGGGAAAGTGTATGTGTGTGTCTGTTTGTCCGTCTTTCACACCTGAACCACTGAACCGATTTTGATGAAAGTTGGTATAGGGGTAGATTAAACCTTGAGGAAGGTCATAGGCTATGTTTGATAGCGATAAAGGACATCCATGCGAATGAAGCCACGGGCAAAAGCTAGTATTTTATACAATACTAGCTATTAGCGCTTGTTTTGAATGTGGCACTTTAATCCCATTTTAAATCCTACTAATATCATAAATATGAAGTTTTGTGAAGATGCTTGGGTATCTATTGTTCAATCACGCTCTAACTCGCAAATATTTCGGTAAACTGGTCTAACTGGAGGATGCTTTTGCATCACACGGGATTATTAATTTACTTAGTAGGGTTTGAATCTACAATCCATCGCCCGCCAATCTTACTCCTAAACCATAACCGAATCTGTTACTTAATAGCCTAAGTATCAAATAAACCCTGTATTAAAAAAGTTATGGCATAAAGAACGGAAGTGGTTCATTCGACAACAGAGTCAATATCCATTCGATGTTTTCGCATTAAACATTATCATGCGATTACAATAGCAGTTTAAGGGGAATGCTATTATGTAGATATGGATGTGCCCTTGCACGATACGATGCACTGCTGATAGCTATTCACAAGGCTGCCGTGACACGACAAGACACAAGAAATGTCAACTAACTTCAACTTCTTTAAAATGGCCTCTGCAACAATCGCCACAATTTTACCTATGTCTAGTAAAACGTATTAAAAACTTATTAATGGCGAAACGTCAACGTCAAGTGTACCAGAGGCACGTTAGCCACGCCAGTAAATTTGTTTCCGTGTGTCCGCCCCCCACGAGATTCAGCTGGACGATCAGGACGTGTGGTTTGATTTTAGGGGACAAAAATCAACATTGTTATATTGAGATTTTATATTTGTTATAAATTGGGCAAAAAGTTCGAGTTCTCAGCTGCTTGATACCGGGGGGCCTGGGGTAGTGCGAATATGGTGTGTATTGTGTGGTATGTTGCGTTGTATGCCAGACGGTCGAGTGATCTCGAGAAATTCTTTAAGAACTTTGTGATACCGAGACTCAGGTGTAAAAAGATACTTACCCCTCTGGTATGGTCATACGACGAGCATTGTGCTTGGTAACGAGGGCTCAATAGCTGAGCAATCTGGTAGAAATATAGGTAGCCAGAGTTAAAACTGTAAACTGTGATCCTTTTTTCTAGTAATTGTTGTCTATGTTGAATAAAAAAAATATGTTTTAATTATAGGCGGGAAAGCTTGATGTATTGATTACGTTTTATTTAAAGATTTTAAATTAGTGTGTGAGGAGCTGCGTCACGGATGATTTTGTTATTATTATCTTTTGTTTATTCTTATTTCGATTTTCCTTTAATGATATGTGCATGTTTTACCCACAAAAAATATCTATTTTCTTTTAAATATTATATTTATATAGCTGTCTCAAATACATGTGCTAAGTTTTGAATGTGTTATTTCTTCCTCGTGCGTATTGTATGGTCTAATACAACAATACCTACCTGGATTTGTTCATACTCTGATGATACCTAAGTATCATGAGAAATCATGAAATCATGTTTGCGAGGTGGGATGTAAAGATGGGCGAATTATTTTAAAATCAATATGTACCATAACCATTTAAATTTAGTTTTGTTGAAGTCGGATAATCGGATGTTGTTTTATAACTATACCTTTATTGTTAGAGTTTGCTTCTAACTGAATAAGGAGTAAAAACTATAATGTGGCCGATTACAGTAATTAAATCTGATTTATGACTATAAAATTCATGTTGAACGAACGACCATTAAATTTATATTAAAGGCAATGTATAATTCAGAGAAAAAAATTATGAGTTGATGGTCGAAATGTCCATATTGGTATGCAATAAAAATATAAATATGGGTCCATTGAATTAATAATAACAATAGTAGATAATAGTCATAATAGTAGAAGAGATAATAAATAAATAAAAATAAATAAAATAACTCAATGTATGGGCCCAGGGACGGTCAATGTTGGGTCTAGGAAGACTGTCTGTTCGAGTATTCGAATATTTGAAATTCGAATATACGTAGCCAAGGCAGTTAATATTGTTATCAAATATTGCGATATTGGCGATTCTGTAAATATATTGATATTACTGATTTGCAAACGCAATTCGTGTCTATATATTGACCCCAATATCATGATATTGGATCGCAGTATTAATTGACTGTATAATTCCTGTATAATTATGTAATGCTGCGTTTAGTTAATAATGTATGTTTTAATTTACACTGATATTTTGTTAAAATCTATTTACCGTGTTGGCTCCCAGTGGAGTAGATCCGATAGTAAAAATAAAGCCTTAAAGTCGAAATGCCCGAAAATCTTTCTAGACGGCAATAGACAATAGGTTTTAATAGACCTCTGCCTACCCCGTCCGAGATTTAAAGGCATGAGTATATGTAGGTTATATTTATATCGATATTACTGATTTTCAAACGTAATTCGTACCTATTTGACACCGATATCATGATATCGGATCGCAATATTAATTGACAGTAAAATCCCTGACTTCTGAATGTTGTGTTTAGGTAGTGTCTTGTTATATCATGGCGCTTATAATCCACACAGATATTTTCTAAAATGCTGTTTTAATGGTCAAGAATCCCACTAGGGTCAAACATTTTACGAGTACGTGGGTGTAATACCATGTCGCTGTCAATTTATTTGTAAATTAAATTCGTAATCAAAATATCTGATTTCGAACAAAATCAATAATCAAATCCATACATAAGATACTCTCAGTTTTGAAACTCATAACTTTTTAAATTAAAAGGTTGTTAAAGCTTTTAGTATCCATGAATTTTAGTTTTACTTAATAAGTTTTACGATGATTGTTAAAGAAATGGTGGATTACTCGACGAAGGCCAATAAACTCGTAAGTAAAGGCCATTATTATCTGTGATAACTAACTTTTGTTGTCGTGCTAAAGCAAAGGCACTTCAATATAAAGCCAATAAAACTTTTCACTGAATTCGCTACATTAGAATTCAGAACTCGATTGTCCTTTTATATTTCGATTCGTATTTGGAATAGGAAAGTTTTGTTTCGATATTTCAGTTAACCAATTCTATTACCAATGAGCGACAACAATTTTGTGTTGGTATTGAAATGTTTATTTAGAGTGAATTATGCATAAACCTTACATAAATACCTAAAAGTGAAAACCGTATCAAAATCCGGTGTCTCAAAAAACCGGTACTTTCTGAATTTAATTTATGGATTTTTTATTTTTTTACATTTACTTACTTTTTTTATTATTATTCATGTTGCTCAGTTGATCAGAGCATTCTCCTTAAGGGAATATGTTCTCCTTAAGGGAATATGTCATTAGGTATTTCTTAAATGTACACACACACCAATCGCAAAGACAATGTACATTCCCCCCGTAGTTCGGCACTATAGACTCCGTGTCTCTCGAAACTGACCAATGGAACGAATCATTTTGATCGTGTGACATTTTTTCTACTATTTTATTAATCAAAAAAACGAGAAACTTTTTAAAATGCGTCTCTCCCGCCATGTTGACGCTGCTGTCGGTATTATTCCCAATTTATTGTCGGTTCGTATCAAGAATTTTATGTAGTCGTATGTTGCATCGCTCGCGTGTTGATGGCGAATGATATTTTGACGTCCTTGATATTCGAATGCTGAATTTGAATGGCATTGAAACTGAGGGATATTTGACGAACGCACGCAACGGTGCATTGTCGAATGATAGGTGTGGAACCTATTTCAAAATACCTAGTATATGCTAGTGCCTATGCTATGCTATTATTTATCTCGAGATTGGGAAAAGCTATACCTATGCATTTTAACCCATATAAGAGCAATTTAATTGTTTATTGTGAAAAGAAAGGTGAAAAGAGGCTGAGATATTTTTTACTATTCCTTTTATCACGCCTGTTTGTCTGTCTATGTGCGCCTACCTTTATCTTTGGATTTTGAAAGCCTCAGTATTTCCACAAGCTTTTCAGAGAAATTTGATAAAATTATATTAAAAATGAATCAATCATTCCAAAATTAATTGTTACGCGTTACCGACAAAAGTATCTAAATGATCAAAGTTTTGCAATTTGCCACGAAAACGCACAATAAGTCTTAATAATTAAGACGGGAACTTTAATGGGAAAACTTTTCCATCAGCGAATACCTACTAACTAGTAGAAGAATGGCGGTGTGGGGCCGGGTCTTTAGCATTGAACTGCGAATTCGTTCAGAAATGTGGTACGATTCGTGTGGACACGAACTGTTCCTTAGGTAAATAGATATTATTTAGTAATATAACAATATTTTATGTACATATATTCACTCCTGTATATCTTTAGGCAGGCAGAGGTATATTACTTATTCACTCCTGTTTAGGGGTTGGGACTTAGGATCAGATGGCAGTTTATCTCGGGAATAAAATAAAATTAAATAGAAAATAAATAATAACAACATCTTTCGTATGCAAAACCTAGTTTCATGAGCTAGGTGTCACTTAGGTAGGTAGGTATCATTTTTTAACACGGTGGCATTATGTTTATGACTGTTGTATATTTTATTCTGTATCTCTAGCATAGTATAAAACAAAGCCTCTAATTTTAGAATAAATACAATAAACCATACAGTTGCTGTATAATTTTTCAATAGGGTAGACTGTTTTTGTTAAGTAAACATCAAAAGTTCAAAACCATGTTGAAAACTTAATGTATGAAATGACTACGTGACGTCATTAAATTGTTATTGTCCAATAATTAACTATTAGATATTATAGTTAATGCTTAAAAATAATAAACAAAAAATATATTTTTGGTATGTTTTGATATTTTTTATTTGTGAATCATATTTCTAAACGGAACTCATTTGTTTTTAGTTCCGAATTCAAAATTTCATTCAAAAAACTCGATGGAATGCCGAATGAGTTCCACAAAGGCCAAAAGCCAGTGTTCGTCGGTTAATAGAAACAAAAAAATTTAATACAGTGGCCATCGCGTGTGTTCGACGGAAAACTATCTTGTTTCGTGACTTGTGTCGGGTTACATCTGCAGTTCTGGGGTCTACGAACTTTCAAATCGTACATCATATCGATTTTAATAATCGATGTAATAACCGGTTCGGAAATATAAAGTAGACTTTTTGTTTTAACTGATTTTGTGTGTATAATCCACGGAACAGAAAAAACGATGGAAGTGTGAAGTAGGCGTGGCACGCGTGTCATTGATATGCGGAGATTTGCAAGCTCTTACAATTTCAACCTTCAGTCGTATCTGTCATCACGTGTATTTGACAGTTTTGGACCGTGTGATATTTAATACTATTTAATAGAAATATGCCTTACTGGGTCATTTTGTAGTGCACCGATGATAGTAGGAGCATAAATATTCGAAATGGAGGCGTTTTATACCATCGATAAGTCAGGATATAGCAGAATTTATAACTAATCTTATTGAAATGCAAAGAAATAAAATAAAATAAAAAATCAACCTTACCACATATCAATAAAGCTTGTTTTTGATTACACACAATAGACATGTCATACTTATTTGTTCTAGAACTTTCTTCGCTATTCATTTAGTGATGTAGTCAAACTTTATCGATATCTACTTTTTTTAGAAATATTTATAAACTTTTGTCAAATGGTTTTATTGTTTTTTTTATATCACGGAACATTCTGAACACTTCTGCATACCCATTCAAAGGATACGGGCGTGATGTTATGATGTGTAGTGGCATAGACATAGCAATAATATGCATTTGCAGCAATTACTGCTGATTTCCTGGTTTATTTTTTTTTATAATTTAGAAAACGGGAATTAACGCGATCATGGTATAGGTACTTACATACCTCAGTCAGCCTGTGACCACGGCCGGTGTAACCTAGTCGAAACGTCAGGCAATCAAAGGTATGTAAGTACCTATACCATGATCGCGTTAATTCCCGTTTTCTAAATTATATATCATGGAACGCGAGAGTTTAAAAGTTAGTTTTTTTTTTATATAGGACACGTCAATTTGACTTTACCTTGCCTGATGGTAAGCTGAAGGCAAAGTCTCAGGAGAGAGGGCCACCATTATACACACGTGCTATGTTAACAATGGTGGCACTCAGCTTGACGGCCTCATCAGATGCTTTTTCACGCCCCGCTTACAGACCCGGGACTGTAGGAAGAGGGAAACACGTGAGCTGGCAAGGAATTCCAGGTCTTAATTGTGCGACAAAGGAAAGAGTCACCGAACCGCTTGGTTCTTGAAGGAATGTTCTGCACCGTATGCGGGTGACATCTAAGTCCTGCACGTGTCGTCCTGTATAGGAAAGGAGAGGGTGGGACTAATTGGAATAGCTCTTCAGAACATTCTCCATGGTAGAGACGGTAAAATACTGCCAAGGAAGCAACATCTCTACGCAGCTGCAAAGGCTCGAGGGTACTCGTGACCTCAGGATTTCCGATAATGCGGACCGTACGTCGCTGCAACCTGTCGAGAGCATCTAATATTGAAGTGTTTCGTGGTCTCTCTCTGAAACCCTTTATCGGATCTTTACAAAAAATAAATGGTATCATTCCGGAATACGAAGCTTTCGAACAAAGAAGGAATTTTGCAAATTCGTCTACACATGACGAAGCTATGCGCGTACAAACATACAAAAATATAAACTTCCGAATTGAACACCTCCAGCTGGATATTTTCTAGTTTGTGAACGCGGCGCAACATGCATGCGCGATTAGCAAATAGATTTTGGTGATCTACGTTTTCTCATTTTATGCAAATTAAATTAATTATTTCAAAGTAGTGTATGAAACTGCTCGTAAAATGGTCTTAAAACACCCGTCTGATACTGTAAAATACTCGCACTCGTATTTTAAGTATCCTTAAAGCGATTTCACATTTTCTGATATTTGGTGTCTGACACCGATAGCCGTCGCCATGTGCTGTTTCCACATATTATATTCAATAAAATCGGTCCGAATCGGCCATTTGCTCGATCGCACAGACTGGATGAAAAAAAGAAAAATATCCTAGCAATTATTTTCAACATCTTTTTCTACTTTATTTTATTTCCTTCGATATCGGAGCCGACACTAATATCGGATATCGGATGCGCCGGATAGTGTGAAAACGTTTTTATTTTGCAACAGTTACATAAAATATCTACTATAAATGGACACTTGTTTTATTTCAATTAAATAGGTACATACGTAGTTTGAAGTCTTCATACATTTTTAATCGTTAATAAAAAACAGTTCAACAAGCTACAAGATCCCTCTTTTTTAGTACTCTTAGATTATAATTACTAACAGCGTTTGGAATCCTTTGACATTACGAAAACAAATTTCAAATCTATCGATATTGCCAAAATTTTATGTCACCGGTCTAGCGTTAATATTAAGGAGTTAGAGTGAGAGAGATAATACTTCAAAGTAATATCAACCGTATTCCTAACACTTAAGGTTTTAAATAACATTCTTGAAATAAACGGACATCTGTTGGGGAGTAGTTGAACTTTTTCGGAATAGAGTTAGAGTGAGAAGCAAGTTTGATCCAGATACAAAACGTCGTAAATTCCTTTTTTATCTACATAAAAGTAATCACTAAAACGATTGAATAAGGTATGTTTTCGTTTTGCAGTGAGCATATTTTAGGCTAGTTTGGTGTTAAAGATATACGACCAATCAAAACAATTGTTTACTAGTAGTGCAACGTATTATTATCTGGTTGTATGTGTGAGTTTGGCGACATTGGTTCCGCTATTGAATCTGTCCTATCACACTTCTAATAGTTTTTTCTGTTCTGTGGTATAATCTCTGTATATAAAAATACGACATCTGTCTACGTTTGAGGTGGCAAAATTTTAAAAATATTCTATGAATTGGTTTTAAATTTCGACAGGTTGTTGCGCTTTTCCTCAAAAGGGTTTGTACATATTTTGACCCGATTTTTTTCTTTTCGATTTTCTCGTACAAGCCGGGACAGGTCAGGGTATTTATACAAAAAAAAAACTAGTTTAAGCAATAAGTAAAAAAGTAGAAAATTGCCATCTTCTGAATGACAAATAAAGCTAGAACACACTAGATATGTCTACCTAGGATTACTTATAGAGCTAGGAACCTGCAGTTAAACTACTCCACTTTTCCATTGTTTGCAGTGAAAGGGCCCTTACGCCCGCTGCATTGATCGAGAAGTAATAACTGAGCTATTTCGTTTGCAAATTGTCACGTTTAAGCTTTGTGTACACGACCGAAAAAGTACTAACCATGGCAATTATTGTGGAACGGCAAATTATTCCAGTAACACTCCAGTCCAGCGAGCAGGCAGTATGAAATGTAGGTACATAAATTAATTAATAATAAAATTACTTTTTATTAACATTATTAGAAATAGTTTTTATATGACCACGGACCACGGAGCACTGACGGAACTTCGAAGTCTTTGAATTGTTCTGAAATTATCTTTTATTTTTGACCTTAGTCCAATAATTGTTAAGTAATTATTATAAGAATTAAAGTACCTTAAACGCCCTGACACAATCATTTCAATTAAAATTAAGTAGGTACAATCCACTCCAGGCACTTCACTACATAGTATAAAACAAAGTCGCTTACTCTATATCCCTATGAATGCTTAAATCTTTAAAACTACGCAACGGATTTTGATGCGGTTTTTTAAATAGATAGAGTAATTGAAGAGGAAGATTTATATGTATGCTTGCTTAATATAGTAGAGGGTGCAGCGGGAATGGAATCTGACACCACGCGGGTGGAACAAAATTGGCAGTACGAAGTTCACCGGGTCAGCTAGTCTAGTAAGATAATACTAATCCATTGTAGGCGTAAGATTCGAATTCATTCGATTGCGTTCCAGTTTCGATCTCACAGTACTCAGTAGTGATAGGAGAATTATCATATCCCCCGTGGTTGTGGGAGTGGTAGTGCATCAGTAATTAAACGCGATCCAGTTAGGTTCGGTGCCAGCTCACGAGAAAGTTGTTTGCTCTGATTCTGATCGTGTAGGATGAGGATGTGCTGAATATTTAATGCCGATACTCTCGCAGATTATCGGCTAATTATGGTCGAAAAGTGGTACGTGTATTGAAGATTGTAAAGGCTTAAAATATTATTTCAATTTATAATTGGTACTTGTTTTATGAATATTATGAGATCTGATCCGAACAGGAAGAAATTGTAAATGAAGGTTAATCCTCTTAAAAGTTAGTATATCTATTTAAAAAGAAAAAGCTTTCTAAGACAAGACGATATTCTTAGCAATCCATGGATTCTCCGTGCGGGTGCCGGGTCCATCGCGTTGCTGAGTTGGGAACTCGGGACAGTGCCTGGGACTTACCCAAGTGTAGGTTTAGAAGATAGAAGATAAGAAGATAGACTATGATAAAAGGATATGGGATACCTTTTCGATCTAGGACTAAAAACATCCCTCTTTCCTCGTAGTTACCCGTAACTAGCTATGTATGTAAGTAAGGTATATTATTAAACAAAAAATGGAAATTAAGTTTAACTCCAACTTCCATAGTATTAATTTAAAATTGAAATTATGCAAATTTGCAACATTATTTTGATACTATTGTGGTGATCTCATCACCGAGTACATGATAAACAGTTGTAAACTATAATTATGTACAGATGTAAACTAAGCAAATTGGGACTTACCAGATTATTAGAATTCTTTAAATTGGACAACAAGCGTGTTTTTAAACTATAATCATTGACTATAATACTTTTTGTAACTTAGAAATGTCCGTTCATTTCGTAACACCATCCTTGTTTAATCCATGTGCAGTTAGTAATAAACATTATGGTGCATTGTTACAGAACCAATATGTGTTCAAGTTATTAGCGTTGTTCAATCCATGTATGAGTGAATTATGAAGGCCGGTGATGTCATACGATCAAGTGTGGGTTTGTGCAAATACCAGCGAGCCTTGTTATGAATAGTAGTTAATTGTAGCGAGGAGAGTGTCGATTTACCGTTGTAATAAACCTTTAATAAAAAAATATGAACGCCTAGTTTCCAATCATCAAACTAACAGTATTACATTATTAACAGTTATTTTGTGGAAAAGAGAATGCTTTTTTGGAACTGGCAACCATTAATTATTTAGAAGCACCGTTTAATTAGTCAATTATCCCCTAGTCATGCGCCTATTAATGTATGATTTAGCTAAATTGTGTGCAGTCCCTCTTAATGTGTGTCAAAAATGACAGATGAGCTGTCATATTTGACATAAGAATGGAGTCAAAAGTAAGAATCTTTTATAGTCAAAGCGAAGTTTATATTTTTAAGAACATATCTAAAAATTGAACAGCATGTAGGTTGTAGATTTTCGCTAGTGAACTCTTAACCTTTTTTTCATATTCAGTAGATTAGTGAATATGTTTGAACATTTTAGCGGCTATGTACTGCCTACCTACACATTTATCAAGCATTACATGAAAATAATGAACTCCCTTCATCACTTCGATTAATAATATTACTGACATTAGCGATATGTTTCAGTGCGTAGCTTGGGAAAAAAATCAGAAGTGGGATAAAGAGTTCTGGGAATGATGGCTATTATTGGTAATTACTACACACATTTATGGTGAATATTGTGAAAGAAATCCAATAGGATTTAAATATAGTATATTATTTATATTTTGCTTCAATATTCAAAATATTCGAACTGTGTTCTATGAATCTCGGCCTTTAGGGATTTAAATAAAAAAATATTATCATACATTTTCGATCTTTCAAACAAATGCGAAAATTTTAAATACGAATAAATTTTCTTTATGGTTGTCTTGTATATCACACCAGAATGGCTGAAGGAATCTAGACGAAATTTGACACAGAAATAAATTACAATCTGGAATAGCACATGGACTTCTTATTCCGGAAATATGTTCCTATAGGTCGCGTGGACGGGATCATTTTTATGTAGGCATTAGCTAGTTAGTGAACATAATTATAATTTAGCACTACTTCCATAGGCGTAAATTAAATACATTTACGAACAAAAATATATATACCTAATATACAGTACCTATAGGTAGATATGTCTATGTTTAAAAACTTTAAAATTTTATACAAAACACTTGTTTTCTTCAAAATAATTTGGCACATGTTGTTTGTGTGTTTGTATCTAAGCTACGAGACTAATCATTTGATGGCTATCATTGCGTGTTAGATCTAATACAATACTAGTGACGTCATTGTTTTGTTCTACGAATTTTCCATCGATTTTGGACTCTACTGCGTAGTAATAATGCCGGTGTGTAAAATAAGCGGGAAATCGATTCCTTTAAAGAGATTTGTTCTGCGATGCTTATACGACACAGCCGGACATGACTAATATAGATTTATACACTATTGTTTATATGTTATGTTTGTTATGACTCTAGTTGTGCCTCGGACTTCGTCAGTATAGAGTTAGATCTGGGTTTCCTGATTCTTTTCTTGAAATAAAAGTGTCTATGTTACGCTTTATATTGTTAGCTAACTGCCAGTGAAAGATCCGTCAAAATCGGTCCAGCCGTTTCAGAGATTACTTAACTGTTTGTTTGTATCTAAATACCGGGTATTTTATGCATTTAATAAAAAGCTGTTATTTTAACGTTACAAGCAGACACTTCAATTTTATTTGTCTATATAGATATGTATTTATTTATTGTTGTTACACTCGACTTCAACATGTTGTTTGACATTGTTAAAAAGTTCAAGATTATTAAAGTACTAATCCACTAATTCTGAAATAGCAGTTTAATAACCTTCTAAGTTTACCACTCACGGCACTCACAAAAATTCACTGGTATTAAATTTGCAAAGTCATTTTTGGTTTTATTGTGATATATTATGAATATTCCCCAGCGGGTTGTGCTCTCAAATTCCCGGCAAGGGTGTGGTATTTTGCTTTTAAGAGACAGCTCGCAGCTGTCTCTTAAAAGCTACAGATGAGTAGAATAAAAAGGTTACTTTTCCACGACTGTCTGTTTTTAGGCCCTTTTTTCTACAAAAAGTTTTATGATGATTTATCCTAAATAACAGCGTAGTCAGCAACACTGTGAAGATAGCTTTAAAAATGACGAAATAAGAAAACATAACAGTATGAGATTTAAATGGTTTTCCCGTGTCCTAAAAATACCCAACTATTATCTAAGTCCAACTTGCAATAAATATACCTAAAATATATATATTTAAACCCACTTCTTTTATAAGTCGCTCTGAACAAATTACGAGTAAATTTAATAAAACAGGTTAATCATTTTCGCATCTTTACACAGCCAATCAAGTCAATGTGAGATGAATAAAATAATTATACAAATGTGCCTATATAAACTTTGCCCGCGGCTCCGCCCGCGTAGATGTCCGTTATCGCTATATTTATTTATTTAATGCATAAGCTATATTATTTTAAATAAATTTATTTATTTGAATTTATTTATTTATATTCAAGCAACAAAGGCTTTCATTTAAATACATTCTGTGGTTTTTACGTGAAAGAGTAACAAATATCCGTCCATCCACCCATACTTACAAACTTTCGCGTTTATAATATTAATAGGATGACACAATTTTTGGTAAGTAAGTTCTAGTAGTAAGTAAGTTCTAGTAGTAAGTAAGTTCTAGTAGTAAGTAAGTTCTAATAGTAAGTAAGTTCTAGTAGTAAGTACTTAATAAGTCCATCAGATTAATACAAAATTTATTTAACTAGAAGGGTCGCAGTACCGGTGCCTACAGTAATCAAATAAAAAAAAACCAGTCATCCCTCAAAAATAATTCTTTTCTTCCATTACAATTTCATAATATTACAGGCAAAGAAAATAGCGAAGAACCAATTTGTACAAATTGTTACTTTAAATATAAAACGAAATGGAAGCAAGGCCTGCCCAGTGATAATAAATATGACAGTAATATAATTTGTACTAGTCAAATTGAAATACTACCTACTTCTCGTTTTATAGGCGCAATAAAGTTACGAAACAAAATTCTAGCATGCGAACCGAATTGATATTTCTGAATGTAATTGGCAGCCATTTAGCGGCGTTCTTTTAAAAAAAAATTAAATTGATTGTGCACGTGTTTCGCGCGTTATGCCCCACATGTACTGCACATAGCGTCACATTCGATAAGACTGCGCCATTGTTTGATTGCAATTTCATGTAATAAGTTTTAAACACGTAGCTACAATCAGAAATGGTAGAATGGATTAATAATGTACCTTCCTTGGAATTTTTTTTTTTTCTTAAAATGCATATTAGCACTCGAAATGAATTCCCTCTAACCCCTATAACTACGCTAAATTAACCCGGGACCTTCTGATCGTAAGATCGCCTCCTTAAACACTAAGCTACCGAAGCTTCATGATCATATGGCTCTACCAAGATCTTCAGATCTCAAGAATAGGTAGCTCATGAACCAGACCCTGCCGGTTTTACTGTCAGGGTCGAGGGGGTCTGACAAAGGCCGCTTGAAGGAAAGTGGGCCCTGGTCTCAAAATGGAACCAAGACTCACACTAATATATAGATAAAAAACCAATGTGAAATTAATTTTGTTTTATGATTTAAAAGAAGCCCGCTTCCTTCCTTCCACAGACAAATAGATTTATTTTCAAAAAAAATCTTTCTATTGTGTGAGTTGCCAGCTGACAAAAATGTTCGATGTTACCCTTGAACTTCGCTATCGTAAAACAGTTGATTGAGAGTTGTAAACAAGGCTTGGCCTGAGTCCCATTGCCACCAGCCCACCTTCCACCATAAAGCCGAAGGGCTACATTTCACACGCACGCTTTCAATATTTTCGCAAAGTTTTTATGTCTGATCGAACTATGATTTATGACTGGCTGTCTGACAAAGTTTTACCTAACATATGGTAATGGAACCATCTGAACATGGAAGTATAACTGGAAAAATGTTTAGTAGTAGCAATAAAGGGGTTAATAAACTACGTAAGTAGTTTGTTCTATATTAAAAAAAATGTTCAACTTTAAATGAGAGACATTTTTTCGGTTTTATTTTTGATACTACAAAAGTACGACCTATTTTTCTGCTAGTTTCAAGTGTTTTTCTAAACAATATTTTACTTATATAATAGAAGTTTCATTACCTAAGCTAATACCTAAATAAAAGTAACGTTTTATCTGTTTTTTATTTATCTATGTATTTCTATCATTTCGACCGCCGCACCTGCCCCTCTAGACAAGTGGCAATTCGCTAGCCGGCGTTTGGTGGAATAGAATGACGAATGTATGGGATTTGACGTAAATGACAGTTGTTAACGCATGTCAAATACGTCAAATCCTATACATTCGTCATTCTATTCCATCAAACGCCTGCTAGCGAATTGCCACTTGTCTAGAGGGGCTGGTCCGTTTGTGTGATTTTTTTTGTATAATACTGCTTGTGTTTGCTACAAATACCTACACATATGAAATAAAAGTAAACAGACTAAATAGATTTATTATACTTTAGATGGTTCGAAATTCGCATGCGATAATTAAGTTACACTTCCCGCGTTTTTTTATGTATCAGCGAATCCTCATGATGGAGCATAAAGATGCACCGATACATAAAAATTACTCTTAATAAAAATGATTATGTGCCTATAATCAAATGCAGAGAGATGCAACGATTTCTGCAAGCTTTCTCCAACTTTCGAAAACGTTCTATTGAATGTATAGACAATTGAAATTGATAGACAATATAGACATAGAAGGCGTTGTGGTTAGTTTTCACCTGGCAGACTACCAATGAGACGATATTAAATAAAATAATATTAATAAATTATAATTCTAGGTTTAGACTCGATTTCACCAATAACGCGTTTTTTTTTAATAAAGAATATTAGCAACCGATATTACTTATATTCCATCTAACTTCTCGAACTAAGCTAAATTATGTTAGGAGTGGGTTCACGTAGGTAGTGTAATGGCCAGGATTCGAGCCTGGAACCTCTCGATCGTAAGACCTAATCCTTGACCACTACTGACTTAACCAACGCATTCACTTTAACTTAAACTCTGTTAGCTAACTCTACAAGTCTTATTGAGCAAAAACGTGAATACTCAGTATTCACTGGTGAAAAAATCCAATTTTTATTCATCATAAATCCAATTTTCATTCAGAATCATTCATTCATAACTTGCATGTGCATACACGTGCATGTTTCCACTCGGCGTGCATGCACGTGATTATCGATGACGTCACAGAAAGCCGCGTCACCTCGCGAATGCTACGGCCTTCATCTACTTTTTCAAAATTGATTCTAAAATAGGTAATAAATAAAGAAAAAAAAAATGCAGGAATTTTTCGCGTCTAAAATTCTCGCTCTGTCTAAAGCCACCTGCTAATAAGGGTCGGGAGTCTTCCGTCACCACGAAAACGTTCCCAGATCCCCCTAATAATTCTTTTTTTAAGTAGTATTTTGGAATCACAAGGAAAACGAGTTAATGTTGTACAGTTAACAAAAAAATCTGACATGAAAGTTCGTTAGGATGGATGTGTGTGTATATATTTGTTACTCATTAACGCAAAAACTACTGAATGGATTAGCCTGCCGATGTCAGTTTTTCAGTTGGGAATACCTGTGGGTGACTATAATGGCACCAGTGTTCGAACTAGTTCGAAATAACGACACGTGTAAATGGCTATATTTGTCTAAACGCAGTTGGCAACCCTACAATTACACGTGGACATCAAAAAAGACTCTAACAGCAACTGTCTATCATCTTGAGGTTATACACAAGGAGATAAGACCCGAAGGTCATGGTTATCCACCATCTGGTCTCAGAACCATATAGGTACATCTCAATGCATCACTGTCATAATTCAACCTTACTGTATAGATATAAGGGGTCTTTTCGTAAATCAGGTATAGGTGACGTCATAATAAATTCATCTCAATGCATCGCTGTTTTATTGCAACTTTATTGTGCCGATATCAGGCGTATTTTCGTAAAGCAGGTATTGTGACGTCATTATAATTTAAATTTAATTGGTAATGGGAAATTAGGCCTTGAACTGAGAGAATTAAGGTTGATTAAAAGTGGATAATGTTGAGTTTTAGCAGGTTAATGAGGCTTTAGATAAGGTAATTAATTGTATTAGGAGTGGCTTTATTTTGGCGTAGCGGTTTATTCAGTGTAAATATTTGTATGCATGATAATGTTTACTTGTATTGGTCTGTGTGTTGCCATGTTTAATAAGTAAGTATGTAATTGCAAAAATAAAATGTATCTAAGTATGGTAATCCGCATTCTAGAACTCATAATACAAGATGGTTAACGTCATTGATATATTAGGCACAAATATGTATGCAAGTATTCAACAAACATGATTAATTTCCATTTTATTATCATCACATTAATTTGACATTCAATAATAATTTATAGCCAAGTGATACCAGCATAAATATTAAATTAATTGGCAGAAAATCACATTTGAATGAGTCAAGCCTACACACCACATAACGATTAAATCAACTCTATAAAAACGCAAACTCCCTTGACATTATAAGAAATGAAATGATTCAATTATTCGACCAATGAAATTATATAAATTAATTACGAGTATATTATGGATATTGTCGTACGGACAAATTGTGCCAGTGACAACTGGGTACATTCCTACAGTCAAAATAAAATATTATTGTACATTGTTCATTAAATAAAGGGCATTGAAAAATCTTAAAGGGTCAATCCCAACTGAAATAACAGATGCCAGCAGCAGATTTTTGAGGCAAAATATTACTGACCATTTAGAATCTTAGCTACGGGTGACGAGCCTTATGGGAAACATTTCTAGTACCGCGCCGCCAGCCGTTGCCGGCCGCTGTCTTTCAGTGGAGATTTACCCGAAATTGTACGTTTATAGTTCGGCATAAACATCACAAAATATAACTCTAAATGAGCAGAACGCGTTTTCTTGTCAGCCTCCGTGCCGTGGCGGTAGTGAACGCGGCCGCTACGCAGGATCACAGATTACTTAATAGTTACTGCAGGATGCGCGGGTTCGATCCTCGCTCAGTGCAAATATTTGTATGCATGAATATGTATATTTGCATTGGTCTGAGTGTTTCTATGTATAATATGTTTGTATATACAACAAAAAAAATCTAGGTATGTTCATCCGCTTTCTAGATTCCATAACACAAGCTAGTTAAGCTTTGCTTACCATGGTTCTAGATAGCGTTGTGTGAAATGTTGTAGAATATTAATGATTTTGCTTTCGTTTCTGAGAGTAAGGTGTGAAAGATATAGAAAAGGCAAGTGGCATAGAGATTATTATTTAAAAAAAAGTATTGGCCCTTACCCTTCCAGCTAAGCTAAATTGTTTGCGTTTGAAGTGTGTTCACGTCAACAGCAGCGTAATGGCTAGAAATCGAACCCGGGACCTTTCGAAAGTAAGGCCGACTTTTTAACTATTAAGCTATGAATGCTTTTAATTTGTGCCTATCCAAAATTTAATGTTTGCTCTGAAAATTATTAGAATGTAAATTTGATGTTGGTTATCAGTTGATGAGATGTTAGTTATCATTTATTAGTTTTTGGAAAAAGAAAGTTGCTACCGTGTTCATTGGTTGTGTTGTGCGTTACTTTCTTAGTCTATTCATAATTCACTCTGCTAACCCCTTTGTTCACTAGCGTGTAGATATTATTTCATAATAAAGCATAGTAATAGACGCCTACTAAATTAATAATTTGCTTTTTAAATTCGTTAAAACGATAAGTTCCACAGAAACTTGTAGATACGAAATAACATGAAGTCATTTTATGTTTTCGTTTCCAGGCCGAATGTGGCAGTCTTTGCCGAATGTTTCTATTACTATTGTGGTTTATGTTGTTTTACCGCCAAAAGTTTGACATTTAATAAATCTACCATAATAAAATAAAAATAAAATAAAATGATTTATTGTTAAAAACTATACATTAAAAGGAATATATTCGTTGACCCCACACTAGGCAAGCCTGTTCTGTGGGTGCCATGACGCTTTCCTGCCAGAGTTTTGTACAATTTTGTTCGGTCGCCAAAAGGTATGACGTACCTACTTACTCAAAACATTTGGGGCAAAGATAAAATATAAAAAAAATCTTATTAAAACTTTTTGATTAATTTGTTCATATCTATTCTGTATTAAAAGAAAATGTTAATTCTGAAACGTAATATAATAAACCCATTTGTAGAACGCCAGCGTCCATACAAATGCGTCTTATGAATTATCCACCCCTCGTCTTCATATCAATAGCACTTGATATATATGTAGGTACATATATTTATATCAATATGTCAATGTAACCCTTTGCATAGACCCCCTGGGAAAAACCGTCATTAAATCAATTTGGGTACGCGCAAAACGAATGTTCCCTATTTGGAAAGGATTTGTTACACTGAAGGTACGATATTCGTACGCAAAATGAAGATTAATTCACTGTAACTTATATGGTAATATAATATTATGTTTGATTTTAATTGAAGAAGTTGGTAATATAATACCCTTGTTGGTACCTTCTAGATTCATTTACGTGATATATTAGTTTATTGTTCGAGATACCCTTCTATCTCAACTTTTTCATCCTAGATAATATTTGCTTTTAGGCCAAAGACTTCTATTTATACATACGTACTGGTTATATGAAGCAAATAATGTTGTCAATGGTCATTTAGGTTTTGTTAATTCTTCCAACTTCAACTTCTTCAAAATGGCCTCTGCAGCAAATCGCCACAATTCGAAAATGTCAAGTAAAATGTAATATAAAATTATTAATGGCGAAACGCCAATGTCGAGTGTACCAGAGCCACGTTAGCCACGCCAGTAAATTTGTTTCCCTGTATCCGCCCCCCACAAGATTCAGGTGGACGATCAGGACGTGTGGTTGGATTTTGGGGGCGTTAATTCTTCCTCGCTTTGAGTCTGTTTAGCTGTCATTTTCTATAAAGGCGCGAAATTTATGTATGAGCGTATTTTAACGTGTTACTTCACACAACTCTTCTCTTCAAATTTTGAACTGTTTATTTTGAACTAAAAATATTATTTTTTTCTAAAAAGGTCTTTACATTAATCTTCTTTCCAGCATATGTCAATATTATACATGGTCAGTATTATAAATTGTGTCATCGTCGTCTAATCCTCCGTTATTAACTTATTACACATAAGCTCGTAAAATTAACATTTCAAAAACCAAATATTCCTAAAATGGCGTACCTATTTTGTTGTTCTAAATTTGAACTTGACAATGAAAAACCTACGCATGTCAGTTACGAGTATCAATAAAAAAAATACTATGTCTATGGATTGTTGGGGGTCTGTTCGAAATATAAATGACATAATGATAATGCTGTATCATAGTATTTTAACTATCAAAGGCTTAAATGTACCTAATAATAAAGGTTTTTAATTGCACAAGTGGGCGGGTTTTCATGATCAAGTTTTGGTATGGTGTATACAATATTACCATTTAAAAAGTATTCGTATTGTTTTATTAATACGACGTATTGGTTGCTATGAATTGTCTTGAAGCCAAAAAATGTTGAATAATTCATAATGATCTTAAACCTATTGGCTAATTTTGAAAACATGCACATGTATGTATGACACATGTTTAAACAAATAAATATTTTGATTTCATTTGATTTAAATTTATTTGATTTAAACTTCATATCTTATAGGTACGCCATGATGGTCAGATCTCTGTGTACCTAAGTGATCTTTCTAATAGAATGTTTTATTTGTTTAAGTGACTAAAGCCTATGGCACAATAACCAGAAAGTAAAATTGATTTAGAAAGTTATAATTTTGAAAATAAAATTTACACATCATAACACAAACTTTTACTAGCATTGTTTTAATCATGATAACATTTTTGGGACTTATATTAAAAAAAAAAAACCAATGACTAAAAGAAAGGCTTGTGAGTTTTACTTTCTAGTTTCTAGAATAAAATCAACAAATAATAAATATAGGTACTTAATAACAAATCTGATTCTCTACTGACCAGGAAAGACCAGAAAAACTGTATTATTCGAGTACTTCCTACGTCATAGCAATTTATCTATTCACTTATTTCTAGAAGAGAAACATCAAAGGAGTGGTCAGGAAAAACAAATATGTTCACGGAAGTAAACTCAAAGAGGTGCAATTAAAAACTGTATAATGCCACACTCTTTTAAAAAACGAATTCTAAATCACAGACGTCAGTTTTTTCAAGATGGCTGCTAAACGCTTAGATTTATAATGTTCTAGTGCATTTGAAAAGGTTGATTATGTCTGAGTACGGGGCTTAAACATTTTTTCTAGCGGATATTACGGAATTATACAGAGCCGTTTAAATTTCGGACTTTTTTAACGCGACGTACATTTCCAACGTTGTTTTTTATGTTAATGGGCGTAAAATATTTATGACTGCAATTTTGTTTTCTTTTTTTGTTTCTATTATGTTTTGTTTTACTAAGAAAATATATATTTTTCAGCCTATGATGTTTTATAAACCAAAATTTTTCACATTGGTCTTATTTGAACCATAGCTACTAACTTTCTTCCTAATCTTTTTTAACGGCTCTATAAAATATTTGCCTCTCAACCTTTATGGTTTGAAATTAGGTCATTGACATTCGATAACATTTGGTTGTCTATGAATAAA
The DNA here is from genome assembly GCA_949126895.1 of Eilema caniola. Lineage (NCBI taxonomy): Eukaryota > Metazoa > Arthropoda > Insecta > Lepidoptera > Erebidae > Eilema > Eilema caniola. Next base: position 24,853,929 of record OX421467.1, read on the forward strand.
CTGCTTTTTACAAACTGCTTTGAACTTTAAATTATAAGTACAAGTCGTTTAAATTATCTAAACTGTAAAAATGCCGATTACTTTTTAGATAAAGATATCCGTGATCCGTTATTTCTTGCTCATAGGCTACAAATAATATTTTTAAAAGTCGAATAGTCGTTCGAATCCGTTATTTTTGATTTAAACTGCATTAAGTGGTTTACATTTATAATCAGGCTTTTTAAATTTTATTTACAAATATTTTTTTACGTATGTATTTGATTCATATTTCAATTAAATTTGTCTATCTGACATACTTGTCATTATAATAATTCATTTTTTTTTTAATTATTTTATAATTGTGACCCGGTTGCATCTTACTGCTTCTGCCATTTGTCATTGATTTATGCTGAAGCAGACATATGCTGAGTTCTAGAGTGGACACCGCGAGAAGGCAAACAAAGGGTAGGACGCCCCCTAGCCAGATGGACCGATGACCTGAAAACAGTGGCTGGGTCGGACTGGATGCGGAAGGTAGAGGATCGTACGAAATGGCACACATTGCGAGAGGCCTATGTCCAGCAGTGGACGCCAGTGGGCTAATTGATTGATTGATTGATTGATTAAGCTTATTCTCGCTTTAATGAGAGCGATTGCCGTCCGACCCCATCTCATATACCCTGCTGCACTAATCTCTGTACTTACACCACATTTAAAATATTTTTATTGAACTTTGGAATTCCATTATAATTGGCATTAGCCTACATTTTAGTCTTTAGAGAGGCATACGTCGTTTTTACAGAATTAATCAAAATTTTAGTGACTTTTATTCTGTTTTCGAATTTTATCATAACAGAATCGGCACCAATGCCTGTGACTTTAAAATACATTATGGATCATCGTAAAAGAAGGTTAAGGCTAATATTGAAGGTGAACAGCAGGTTGAGTGTATTTGAGTAAGTAAAACATGTGTTTACACTTAATTACTTCACAGAATTATTAATACGTACAGTCAGCTACAAAAGTAGATGATGATTGAATAGAGTTGAAACATAAAAGTCAGAATGAAAACATTGTATCTATTTAAATCAAAATTTAAAAATATTCTCATCGAACTCACTAGTTTGTTTAACAACAATTTCACTAAGAAAATCATCTATGGTGAGGTTGGCTTGGCCCTCGAAGAAACTCGAAGAAGAATAGCGCCCCGAAAATATCCAGATACTATGCAATAACTTAACGAACAACAAATCAGACATATCCAAAAAGAATGTCAGTTAGTAAGTGACTTAATAAATTGCCTTATGCCAATCAAAAATCAAACCCAGAGCACCCGTGGCTTTAAGCCCAAGCGACCACTTTATACATATTTGATGTATTACTTAACAATGTAAATAGCCGTGTTTGTACATGTACAACCTAAACACGGTAAGTGTACACTATACTTCGTGAATTACTTGACAAACGCACGCGTGTAGAAACGAATTAAACGCGACCTTCGTTGTATAACAAGATTAATTGAATGAAAAGATAAGAGCTCTTCACTGTTCATTCAATTAATGAGTGAACTAATGGTTATGGTGGCACGAATTAGGGACTTATGAAATTAATGTAAATGTATTCCTCTTTTGTGAATCAAATGTAAATGTATTCTTCTTTATGCAAATGAAATAAACAGTCAACTTTGAATAAGACCTTTCCTTTATAGATAAAAGTATAAGGCTTTTAAAAGACGCTTTTGGTACACGCAATTCGAAAATATTTAATGATGTTTCTATAATATGTGTAAAGGTCTAAGGCTTGTTTGGAAAATAATAAAGTATATACAAACTTTGGCTTCTACAAGTAATCACAGTTATTACAGTTCGTGAACAAAAAAAGACTAGACAAAATAATTTATTCTTAGCTAGATTTGCTATCACAAGTTCTAGGCAAACATTCGTCATCTTAACGAGGCGCGAGGTAATAAAAATGAGATTTTTATATACAATTATTATGAACGTTTTGTATGCACATAAAATATACTTCGTCAAGCAAAAAACAGTTGCGATAAAATCTTTTAAACTGACTGCTTAAATCCTCGTTATAATTTTTAAAGTCATTGTTATTTTAAATATGGAATACGCAATACATGATCAGATTTTGTCAATAATTCAAATACAGAATGTCATATTCTTTATTAATATAGTTTTTTTGACTTCCAAAGACAAGTCAGTTTTATCTTCCTTGTGTAAAGAAAGTGGCTAGATTGTTAAACACGCAATACTCTCCATAGTATTACAAAAAAATTCTAAAGTCAGGTTTAGTTAGTTGTTAGTTTAGTCTATGGTGGCGCCTAAACCTGTTTTAATTGAGGAAACACCTTTCTAGAAAGTGTTACTTTCGTGCTTATTTATTTAGGCACGTTTTGGTTTTATTTAAATAAGTAAACATTGGTATTAAGAGAAATATTAAATCTTATAACCTTTACAGTTTTTGGGATTTATAAGGCTTAAGTTTAGTAGGATACTTAAAATTATTATGTACATATTAAGTAATTTTCTGGAGAGGAAATTACTTATATTTGTACATTAAGTAAGCTCTTTATTTATATATAAAAATATAAACACCTGCTATTGTTTTCCTCGCATCCCCCAGTAGACACTGATCTCGTAATGCACAACAGAATTTCTTATTTTCCCTTTCAGCGGTCGCATTCGGAAGGAACATTGACAGTATGGCGACATCTTCATTATTTTCTCTAGCCCTTCGTATTCTCTCTTGTCCAACAGTTTTCGTAGTTAAATGTAGGCGGGATTTTAAATCTTCACTTAAAACATCCGCTGACATCCTGAGTTAATTGAATGTATAACTTTAGAACTTAAAAAAAGCGCGCCAAGTTTGACGTTTAGCGTTTCGTCGAGGAACGCGCGTGTGTAGGCTTGGCGGCAAACCGTGCGGTACTGAACTGAACTGCCTCACGGCCTCCGCAGAGGGAGCGTGTTGAGTAGGCACCGTGTAGGTTGCAGATTGACTTAATTGATCCAAAACGATAAGAAATGCTACGGATTCTCTTCGGCGATATATCTCGTTAGTATGAGGAAGTTCATGACTGTTATTAATTGTTGAAAGAGGCTATTTAGAAGGTAAATTGAATATATTGTTAGCGATGTGTATTCGCGCGCCCTTTGTGAGAGGTTTTAAACTCGGATTTAAAATTGGTACCTATCTACTACTGATTTATTTACGTAAATCAGAATTAGTCTGAATTGAATTCGACTAGGACTTTAAAACATAAAGTAAATTGTATAAATTGTCACTAAGAAAGGGCAAGAGGGCTGAACCTAAATTGGCTACATGACATGACAACGGGTGCTACTTGTGATGACTGTGACATGGAGGGAGTCATTCCACCCACGGCGCTGGTGGGATGACCCCCTATAGTTATGGTAAGTAGGAATGTTATTATTTTGTGTGTGTTTCAATTTGCGGTCGTAGATATTTGATTGTAGAAGTAGTAAGTAAGTAAGTGAATAAAGAATATGAATGAGGGTATACAAAAATTATCTGTGTTTTTTCCTATCGCATTGCGAATCTGACAGGAAGTGTGCATGCGGAAGTACTTAAAAGTAATTGTATTGATTAAATTTTGCTTTTGACCTACATAATTAAAATAATTTATATTTTTTCTAACATTTTCACGAGACTTTCAATTTTATTTTAACGATTTATCTACCTGACCTGGGTTGGGAGGTCAGTCGCTCCCGGCAAATCCGATATAAGTACCAATGTAAAACAATAAGTGGATCTCATGCTTCAAAATACATGAAGGTAAGTAACATAAAAAACGGTTTATTTGTTTTTTTGTGTGATATTCAAAGATACCTTGTGGCCTTGTGCTAGCTTAAAATTAAAATTAAAATACTATCCCGCCAATAATATTTTTCTCCAAAAAAAAATTGTCAATATCACTTGGGATGAGAAGGATTCTAGCAACATTCCACACATTCAAAACAATACAGTTTGTAGGGTAGCCAGAGCTCACTGGAGAGTTTTTGTGTTGTCAATGGGAAGACCAAAGGCTATTCCCGCTTTGTCTTCTACACTGACGGCACAGAAACTCTCTGTGTTTACAGGGTCGGCAGTACGAGTGTGACTCCCCTGGTGTTGCACACGTCCATAGGCCACGGAAACCACTGTCCATTAGGTAGGATTGTCTGCCCCCTCAGTAGTAGATATAAATAAAACAAGAATAATGAAATTCACATTCATATACAAAGACCTTGAAAATATCTATCCTTTTTTGGGCACTCGTGTAATAATAATTTATATGTATCTGCTAACAATACGTTCAGTATCAAATATTAAAATTAGTAGGAAAATTTTCTAACATAATAAGGTGCCGAGTTTTAAAAACAGCGTCTATATATAGCGTGAATATTATGTATGTACTCAGTTACTGATAAAGCTAAACGCACGTGTCCTAGCAACGTAATGTCACGTTTTGTTCACGACTATCAACAGTACAATGTTAAGAAAGAAAAATTAAAAAGTTGGGAAAACTTTCAATCTATACGTCAGTTAGATCATTAAACACGGAGTCTAGAAAAAAGTGTTCGGTTGACAGCGATAGGTTTGTTTTCTGTTATTAAGTAATCTTCATCCTAGCGTTGCATCCGAAGCTATCAACTTGGAGTCTGGGGTCCGCTTTTACCAGTCCAACTGCGAATTTGGCTAAACTTCGATATTTTCCGTGAAACGACTGCCATCTGTCCTCCATCACAAAAAGCCGATATCAAAGCATTGCAGTTAGACCAGTTGTTGGACTTTTTGAGGTATCCAACTACTCGTAACGACTGCCATAGGTGTTTTTATAGCAACCGGGGCCGATGGCTTAACGTGCTCTCTGAGGCACGACTAGAATATATTCGTGCATACAAATATTTGCAGCGGGGATCGAACCCCCGCCTCCTGCGTAGCGGCCGCGTTCTATACCGCTACGCAACAAAGGTTGTCAATAAATAATATTTCTGTTAATAAATAATATACCTAGCTGATAAAATGTATTGTAAAATTACCGTAATGTTTTTTGTTTTTTATCCGTACCGTAGGCCACCTTTTAATAATATTAATAATATTATTATTCAGTTTTCTAATACTTTTTAGAAGTATTGTACTTAACTAAAAAAAGAAAAATAAATGAAGAAGTCGAATAAATATTTTTTCAATTCTTAGGTAATATTTTTTTTTTAATCTTTGAAGCATCTTATAAAACACATCGAGCAGATAGATCACTTAACAAGCTATGTTGTTGGTATAAGACTCCCTTAGATCAGTTAATTTGAAAAAATATTATCCATAATTCTGACAGTAAACGTCAAATTTGAATGTAGAAGGCGTATAAAACACCATGCTATTCTAAGAACCCGTGTAATTAAAATATAACCACATCCTACACAAACCGAAGTTATTTCTCCACCTGACTACATTTAATGTCTGAGATGTTCTTGTAACTGCTAGATAATAAACGATTCTATTGCTCTCAAGACCTAGTACAACTGTGTACTGGCATTGCTGCCTACGATCAATTGCTACTTACCGATTAATGGAGGCTAAATGCGTATGTGGGTTAAAACAGTTGTCCTAAATGGGCGGGAAAACATTAAAAACGTTCGGAAATTGAAATTGTTTTGGCTGTTACGAGGCATGTAAACTCGAATTTGTTCATAAAAAGAATGTGTGTTTGAAAATGGAATGGATTTTTAAAACAAAATACAGTTGATATTATCACAAGGGCTATATCTATATTTTATTTTACTATATTTTTGTATAAATACATAATTTTATTAATTAAATAAAATATAATAAGCAACATCTAATAAATCAAAGAGTTGCACAAAACTTCTGACACCAGCTTATCGTCTGAGTTCATCATAGGACCAAAATAATTAAAAAACATCAAAATATATAGAAAATCCCCTTTACATTCGTCATAAAAATATAATGAAATCATCTTAATGAATATTTATTTGCAGCCATTTATCTTATTTGTATGATTTAATCTGTAGAACATTTACAATGAATATAAATCACCATAAACAACATTTGGAAATATAATTCGAATGTTTATGTTTGGTAGTTACATCATTTCATATAATCACGCTTGTGTATGCCAGAAGGGGTAGGCAGGTACGTACAGTATTCACGCGTATAGAGAAAATAAATCTTTGTCAAAGTGCTGATCAACGAGGTTGCGTCCTGAGAAGAAAAATCCTGCAACCACCAACGGGCTTTTATTGTGACCAATTGGTTATGGTCGAGATGTCCCGGGTTCGAATCCTGGCCATTACACTGCCAACGTGAACCCACTCCTCCTAACACAAGCAATTTTGCTTAAAGGGGTTAGTTTGAAGGGATATGAGTTAGTTCGGTTACTGTTTTATAAATACTTACAATATTTTGTTTGAGTAGCATCAGTTTACATTTTAAAATCAAGTGGAGCCATTCATTCCTTGGCGTGATGAAAAAAAAAAGGGGTTATGATGGGTCAACCTGACCTTTATCGATACATTTTTAAACTTGTAACACTCCGCGTTCTGTTGAGTCACGTCCAGTCAGTCACGTCGTATATTTAATATAAGAACATGAAATTTGTCTTATAAGGGCACAGACGACGCAAGGTCCGGCCTCCCGTAGTAAAGTGTAAATAGTGAGGAACAGTGTTGCCTTCTTTAATATTATTTTAAACTTTGGTCAAAAGTTCAAAACGTCGTATTTTATGGTAGCGGGTGGTCAACAGACTCCTTTATAAGGGCATATTACATTTGCTAGTGATTTAAGTAATGCCATGGATTTGAAATAATTGGCAAAAAGAAATTAAAACCCAGCCCCTCTAGACAAGAGGCAATTCGCTTTAATAGAATAGAATGACGAATGTATAGAAATTGACGTATTTTGACATGTGTTAACGACTGTCACATATGTCAAATCCCATACATTCGTTATTCTATTCCACCAAACGCCGGCTAGCGAATTGCCACTTGTCTAGAGGGGCAGGTAGATTTCCACGCGGACGCTGTCGCGGGGTCAGTAAGTCTAAAATAAAATAACATAGGTATATATTTAATTACTAGTCTAGTATCTAAGATAATTGTGCTACTAACACCTTTATGCTACTTGTGTGCCAAAGTAATAAAAAAACAATTGTAGGATGGATGTACTTCCAAAGCCGGTTCACTAAACAAATAACTTGACACCTTTTTAAGCACCTGAATTTGCCAATATGGTAGGTAATGATTTATTCTAAAATTGTATTGTTATTGATGGCAACATTACTATAAAACAAATATTGTACATGCCGCCCACGACAGTGACTCATTTTGCTTTGTGTCATTGCAATATATAGATGATCATGTTAAAATTTAGGTCGTGATCATATACAATCGTAGTTTTTTTCTTGTACAGATTAAACCACGTGGGTTGTGTGAAGCTGTACAGATTATATTAACGGGTGTTCATTTATCAGGTCATTGAAAAATGTTGAATAAATTTGGTAGCATTAGTAAAAAATATCACTGTTGTCGTATAATAACTGGTAAATACAAACTATATTTTTTATAATGCTTATTTTCAACCTTATCCTTATATATATTCTTTATCCCTATGTGATCTTGAAGCAAAAACTAAATCCCGGAAAGCATAGGCAGAGGTGTACACAATTAGATTATTGGAAATTGGAAGGATAAAGAGACACACAAAACCACCCAACCCCAAAGAAAGGATCAGAGCCTGATCTGGCAGTCAGTTGATGTACCGATTTGCAGGTGAGATTGGATAACGGCTGGTCCTAATATGCGAACTCAATCCAAATATACCAATCCAAAACCAGAAATTCGATCGATTCGTTGCTCAAAACGTCCATATATGTATACTTGTTTTCAAAATAATATTAGCAACCGAAATAATCGAAATTACTAATATTCCCCCTAACCCCTCCAAATAAGCTAAATTGCTTGTGTTAGGACTTAGGAGCGGGTTCGCGTCGGTAGTGTATTGGCAATCGATGGATTGCTTTGACAATGTTTTTTCATTATCGATCCTTGAGCAAAGAATCGATCGAAATTCTGGTGTCGGATTGGCATATTTGGATTGAGATCGCGTATTAGGACCGGCCGTAAGTGCCGTATATCTTGATATATGCCGTATATTCCGCTTCTCTGACTAAATATATGATTTTAACAGACTTTATTATACAGCCAAGTTAACATAGATCATCTTGTGAGACAAGTTCAACTATATTCTTTACATAACCATATTCCGATATTTATACATTTCAAATGTTTGAAATATTTTTCGTATTTACACTTCACTGATGACATAACGTCATCAGTGAAGGTCGACTCTATGGTCAAGCTACAAAAAAAAAACTGAATCATAACCTACTATTATTGATGTCCTGAAATTAATGCCTATCTGATTTGAAGATTTCCATTTGTGAAGGTCAGAGTCATTAGTATAAATGCGAATTTAAATTTATGTTTGTCTGTTTTGTTGACCTTCTGGCATGCAGCTTCTGGAACCCATACTCTTGTGGTGATTTATTACAAAAACATATAAAGTAAATAAACTAGGCTAACTAGCTGACTAAGTAGTATTTCAATATCGGTTTTTACTCTTCATAGTTAATAAGTTTCTAATCAGAAAAATATTTATAAACTGAGTTTTTAAATAAAACATGTTAAAAAGACACACATCAAAATTGTGTTTAGTTAAGTACCTAACAGAATGAAGTGTAGATGTGGACACTTTTAACATCCACACGGGCGGAGCCGCGGGCAAAAGCTAGTAATACTATAAACGTAAAAAGTATATATAAATACGTTTATCAGTAATCTGGAATGTATAACAATTTTTTTTAGTATTCATTAACAAAAAACGATTAACCAAGATAGTCTTGTTAATTTGTTTTTACCAAAAAGAACAACGTTCAACTCGCAAGAAGCGTGAAAATAAATAATGTAATATATTAAAATAAATAAAACACAACTAAGTCAAATACAATGATGGGTGATTATTAGTCATTACCAGATTCATCTTAATTTAAACTACCATTCAATAACGTCATCGCCAGAACCGGTGCTGTGTAGGAGTCACTGAACATAGGTGGGTACCTATTGGTGCAAAAAATCACTATCATAAGCAAGGTCCGTTAGATTCTGAGAGCATCCATTAATTTCCTTTCTCTCAATATTATATTAATCATTTACACAGTCGAAAAGTTTGATAATGTAACAGGAAAATCATTTTTTATTGTACTATTGTAATCTTAAAATGGGGTCACAACAGTAGCGTGAATTATGACACCTTTGTCATTTACATGAAAATAGCTTTTGTATTTTGAAAATGAAAATCAACTTTGCATTTTATGTATAAAGTGGGTGATAAACTACTTAAAATAAGTACAATATAAAAATCGAGTAGGTGGCAACATTAACGGTTAAGTTCTTAATTCAAACTCCTCGTACTATATTCGAAAATAACATTCGATAATTGATCGATTCGTCACGGCGAAATAGTTTCTGAAATAGACAATTTGACGGTACGATCAGAAGTTTACCCACCCCGCCATAATTACAGAAGCCAATAGAACAAACTTGTACGGCATCATTAGGAACAATGTAGTTTGATTCCAACAGTACCTAATTGGGTGTATTTATATGTCTTTATGTCTATAATATTTACAAATCGCCTTTTTCATTGATTGATCGTGTCAGTGATGAGATATATAATTGAATGATACAATGTAATTTCATTGAATGATAAGTATATCAGTTTTTTTGTAGTTTGAACTAATTTTGTCACTTTCCGTTTCAGATGTTTCTTAGGATTTTTGTTTTAGTTTCCAAATTAAGCAATTTAATTTATTTTATTATTATTAAAATATATTATTTTAATTTTAATTCAGAGCTGATTATAACTTTTAAAGAATTAGTTCAGAGGGGACTGTAAGTTAATGTTTCGGCAAAATTCTACATTGACCAGATTAATAAAAGAAATTAATAAAAATAAAAACAAATTCTACGATTATTTTTTAAAAGTTATAATAAATCTTAATTTAGGGTTAAAATATCCTTATTCGAATCTAGAATTCGTTGTTGGCATGGACGCATGTGAGGAAACAGAACATTTTGTCACAAATTTGATAATAAGTAGTAACGTTAGCTAGCAGTCACAAAGGACATTTATTACAGGACACCCAGATTGCCCAGATGGCTTATAAAGCGGTATGGAATTTGTCAACTTTCAATCCGGTTTGACTTCGAATTTAGAATTTATTCAAGTACTTACCTACCGTAAGTGTTACAATTTTTTAAATTTATTTTACGTCTGACAACAAGTGAAGCTAAAAAAATAAATCTTCCAGCCAGATGTTCCGAAAATCGACCTTTAGTGTTACCATGTCGAAAACTGAAATTTTCATTTCCTCTCATATGTATGGAAGCGACTACGAGGTCATGGCAATGACAGTGGCCGGGTTTTTTCTTGTACTTCACCTTATGATACCATAAGTAGGGAGTGTAATGGCAACCCATACATGGTGATGACTTCACAATGAGATTCGCAGGTACATAAGTGGTAAAATTGGATGATTAATTTATTAGTTTACTGGTTTTTGCTTTGTATACGTGTCAGTTGCCATTTGAATCATTTACTTTTGTTAAAAAGATATTTATATTAGAAAATTCGATGCCTCAGACAGAGATTGAATTCGCATAGTGCCGCACAATTGGAATTGTTCTGTGCTACTGGAATCCGGTCCTCGTTTGATTAAATTTTAGTACGTGAAGCGAAATACTTATCTGCCTTGTATTTTAAAAAAAGTTTGGAAATGTGTGCGTCTGAAACTAGTGACAATTTAGGTAATCTGTGCTTGTACATTTAAAAAAAATCTTTATTTGCCATGGCAATTATTTTCACAGCTTTTTCGGCCAAGACAACTTTTTTTTTTTTATAATTTGCCTCCCTTTTCTTGTCAACCGTTTTTTTAAACTAGTGATGAAGGAAGGAACTACAAAACAGGAAACAGTAATAAAGTGTGATTGCTTGTCAATAATTACACTTCAGATATGATATCTGAACAGACAAGACAATGTTATTAGATACTATTAAGTGTTATGTATATGTTGTAGGATAACTTGATACTTCGAATCTTCGCGGAAATCCTAGGGGTTTTGCGAAAACGCGGATAATTAGACATAGGCGAAAAATTATCAAATCTTACTGGACAAAGTCAGGATTTTTGCGAAAATACTCGTTACTATAGTAAGATTTGATGTGCTCAACACTGATTGGCTACAATTTTGCTGGCTGACTTCTTCGCTGACCGACGACAAGCTGGGTGGTTTATAAAAAAATAACCACGAAGGCCTAATGCGGGAGCTTCGCTACGCTCCGCTCCCGCATTAGCCTTCTAACCTAACCTATCCGAGTCGCGAAACATTCTGTCGGTGGATCATTCGGCAGGGAAACGTTTGTCGGAGATATGTTTCAGACCGATGATACAATACTTGAAGTTAATCATCGGCAAACTAGGAACCAATTAGAAGTCAGCCAGCAAAATTGTAGCCAATCAGTGTTGAGCACATCAAATCTTACTATAGTAACGAGTATTTTCGCAAAAATCCTGACTTTGTCCAGTAAGATTTGATAATTTTTCGCCTATGTCTAATTATCCGCGTTTTCGCAAAACCCCTAGGATTTCCGCGAAGATTCGAAGTATCAAGTTATCCTACGACATATACAACAACGTACCATATTTATACAGATAATATATTAGAACAAGTCGATACTAACACATTCTCGTATAAAACACTATAATAGGGTTATGGCCAAGTATAATAACATAATTGACACATATTCTGAGATAAATAGCTGTCAAGAGCTTATTAGGAGTAATGTGTAGTATCACTTGCTAATAACGCAATTTAATTATGATTATGATACAAACTAAACGTTAGCAAATATTTTTTAAACGATAACATGCTTTGAAACTTACGTTGGTGCCAGGCAGTTATCATCCCTATTAGTAGCACTCATAGGTGTCAAAATTCATTCCTTTACTATTGAACCTGTTTCGCGTCCTGTGCCAAGTTCGAAATTTAAAAATGATTCCCGCTAAAACAGCTTTTTTATGGCTCTGTGCTTTTAGCTAAAAGAGTTTGTCTAGTAATTTATTAGTAGATATACACATGACCAAAGAGAGAAATACCTTTACATTGCGAAGTTCCGTGTATAGGTTTATCTATCTCTTTGGTCGAGTGTACATAAAAGTCAATGTCTCCAATATATAATAGGTACGTAAAGAATGAACGGACAGAACACATCACAATGAATGGCGGGCTGTTGCATCTGCCTGTCATGGAGGAAGAAAAGTACAATCTACATAGCATAATATTATAGATTAATTGATCTGATCTATATAGTGTAAGATTGTTGGGTTACGAGTGTTGCCCTGAATTTCTTATCTCAGTAATTTAGACCTGTCCGAATACGCCTACACTCAATGCGTTGCTTATTTATTAACAATCAATTTTATTTCGAAGATTCATTTCTGTACATCATGTTCTATGTTTGTGTTTTATGTTCTTAGAGCTCATATAGTTCATTTAAAATGCGATCTGTTAATAAAAGCAAGTGGTTCTATTTTTCTCAAATGTTTTTTTATGTACTTATGTTTGACGATAATATCATATTATTAAAAGAACTGTGATAAAATGTTCGATTTTATACATTATATGCACATTTCAATGTATCTCTCTTTTTGTTAGAAATATGGCAGCCCTCCATTCGAATTTTTTGTAACTTTTAAACATAAGAAGGCATGGACTACTCGAATATAGCCTATTTAAGTAGTCCAGGATGAGATTGATCCTAAGGGTTAAAATAGAACCGCAATTTCATTTAGTTGCTTTACACCTAATTTTATTAATTTTTTTAGGTTTGTGAAAGTCGGCATTCTTTTTATATATATATTAAATAAAGGTACTTAACCTAAACTTATACTATTATTTATTCTGTGCCTATCGACATTCAAAAACACGGCAGTACGAAAATCTACCAAGTAATTTTTTTACTCTTGCAACTCTGTCAAACATAATGTACTCACCAGCACGGAACACCTCGCCACACCCATCGCAGCGGCTGGCGAACTGGGCGTCATAGCAGTTGCCGCAGTAGATCTTGTCGAGCTTGGAGCCAAACTGCTTGTCAACCAGGGAGACGCGGCATTTGGCGCATAGGAAGCAGGCCTCGTGCCAATGCTTGTCCTTGTACGACAGGTCCTGAGAAAAAAATAAATAAATGAAGTGACAGCAATAAATTGAATTGTTTTTGAATAATGAAAGTTGAGGCAAAGGAAAGCAGTTTTCAGCCTATTGTGACTAAATAGGTTTTACATTGATTGCTTGAGGTAAAAATTGGCATTTTTATTGACATATTAAATTCTAATGTCACTTTTGAATTTAGATTTTGAATTTAATTAAGGAGTAAAGGTGTTTCTCGAGAGTGTTATTCTGGTCTTTGTGACCACTCTGCGAGTATTTCTCATCCTTGAAAGAGAGCCGAAACTTACTTAGGAGAGATTAAATTAAAAGCGAGGAGTGTGAAGCATAAAATAAATAAATAAGAATGTCTTCAAAAATAATTTTTCGTTTCTCCACATTCAATATTTTAGATATTATAGATGTAAAATATTGCATATGGCAAAACTGCATAAGTCATAATTTACTGTCATAAAAAATCAAAAACGATTGATTAAATTAATAAATAATAGCATCCTTCCTCACAATTTGTCGATTACTAGCATTGACTGATGTAAAACAAATAAATGACCAATGAAATAATTAATTAATTACATGTGTGACATAAGCTATATTATTATCATGGTAGAATATGTATGACCACTGTAATAAAATAACATTAAGACCTCGATGTACCATATTCTTAGAAATAAATTCATTCATTCATTCATTCATTTACCAAATTTTATTCTACTGGCAGTTATTTCAAAATAAAGTTATATCATGAATTCAACAGAAGTACTGATAGAATATTAAAATTAGCTATAAATAGTAATGACAATAAACATAGATATAAATAACTTGATTAAAAAAACAAAGTATCTTGTTCGTAAACATATATTTAGTTTATTTAAATATAAGGCGGACAGTACAATTATTAATCAATGTGACGTTAGACGGTTTTCCATTGCGCGGGAAAACCAGATTTTATAAAAAAAAATCGGTGAACTGTGTGTCGAACTCGGACAAGAAGGGTTCCGTACCATTGTATAAGATAGACGAGAAGAGGCGCAAAGAATCTCGTCCGTTGATCGGTAGGTGTGCTAGCTAGCAGGTGAAGTATGGTGTCTGGTATGACGAGCATCAATAAGAGTAGGAAGGAATATAATAGAGGTAGTTTGAAAGTAGCACCAATCACGGAAAAGCTACGAGGATATCTTTTGTCTTGATTCGAACATGTAATGCGTAGGGATGAAAATAATGTCGTAAGGAATGCATTATCCATGGAAGTGGATGGCTACGTGAACTGTGTGATGATATGGTTAAGAAGGGAGTGAATGCAGTTGAGATGACTGCAACCAGGGTTGAATGCAAATAAACACATGAAGCACACGTGAACCCAAAGAGAAAAAGCTTGGGATAAGGGCAGGAGGATGACGATGATGTTTCAGTATAAGTATAAGATATAGGTCAGAGGTAGTGTGTTTGAATTCTATACTCAGTGCAAATATTTGGAGGAATAAATATATTTACATTGGTGTGTATATTTCTATGTAAAATGTGTATGTATTTACAAAATAATCCTACTAGCGACCCGCCCCGGCATCGCACGGGTGCAATGGATGTTATTATACATATAAACCTTTCTCTTCAATCACTCTATCTATTAAAAAAAACCGCTTCAAAATCCGTTGCGTAGTTTTAAAGATTTAAGCATACATAGGGATATAGGGACAGAGAAAGCAACTTTGTTTAATACTATGTAGTGATATTACAAATTATGCTTATTTGTTTAGATGGCGTAATGTAACATTTTCTAGACTAGGTATTTATTTAGGTACTTATATACAGTCCGTTCGCTGACATACACACAGCGTTGTCTTAGCAAAACTGTTCATTTATCTTACGGAACGCTAAAAAGGTTTTCTCGTGGCAGATGTTCGATTCTGATCATGTGGGCGGTAATTGTGACCTTCAACTTGACAGTCAAGAGGGACTAATCAATTGTTAATGAGTTTACACTTTTTATGGAAACCATTATGAGTCAATATTGTTTTTTGTCCTTTTAGATTTTAAAGGTGTGTCTACATAAGCTCATGAATTGTGTAAGGATAGATCGATGTGGATGGCAGGCTGTTGTTGAAGAGTGTGAGTTTGTTGTATGTATGTTTTATCATTGAAGTCTTGTAATTTTGTATTTTGCCTTGCCCGCTATAGTCTACAAATGCGACTCCATGTTTACTAAGTAGTAGTTAGTATACCTGTAGTATATAAATTTAATAATATCCAATAATGTGTTTGCTGATGTTCGGGACTTAAGCCAACCTCATCTGGTAGGCTTATTTCCTGGTAGCCTTCTCGGAGTTGGGAGGTCAGGTAGAAAGAGTAGGAGCCGACGCCGGGGTTCTAAATTTAAAACTTTGGATGCAATCTATAATGAATACCTTTTATCATGTCGTGAGAAATGTGTGTACAAAAATGTTGTTGTGCGATATTAAACGAATCGTGTTAGCATAGTCGTACAAAAATTACTTTCGACTAATTATTTTCTTAATAGAATTATTTTCGACTTTTTGCTTGAAAAATACCCCTTAGAAGCGATATAGCGCTGTAAGTTATAGATAAGTATTTTAATTTACATTTATATGCGACGGAATAAACACAAAATATACTTAACATAATATTTAATTCGATCAGGTCACACCAGGCAGTCAGCCCATGACCACGGCCGGTGTAACCTGGTCGAAACGCCAGGCAATCAAAAGTATGTAAGTACCTATACCATGATCGCGTTAATTCCCGTTCTTAATTATATATCATGGAGTGCGAGAGTTTAAAAGTTAGTATTGTCCAGAATTTTTACTCGCGATATCTTTGTAACCATTACGGCATTAGTTCTTTGGAGTCCAGGGTATGTTTTCTTAATATTTCTCTAGCTTTGGCTTATTTTAGCTTTTACAGGAATAACTGATGTCTGACTTCCCATACCCGAGATGAAAGACTTAACCTTGGACCCTAAAGGTTTTGGTAGGATTCCAGTATATCCCTCTAATCGCGGCATTTATTGCTCAAAATCTCACCGGTAACAATTTTATTTACAATTTGTGTGTATTTTTGAACGTGATTCATACACAGAAAATGCTTTCATATAAACACTCGTATTTAAATGCTATCCATTACATTTCCATCAGGTTCAGTGACCACGTAACGGCGGCCAGATAATCCACGCTCCACGCCTGCCCTACAATTATTTCCATATTTCGGGTCGCCCCAAAACACAACAAATTCTAATACATTCTCTCACGAGCATTTGAGTTCAAGTTTCAAAATAAATCTCCCCCATTCTGGAATCTATTCTTGTTCTCGGTGAGGACCGCAACACACGTTGGTAACCGAATGTCGTAATGTCAATAAAATATGAGTGTTTATTTTGGCTGATTACGAAACTCTTAAAGCTTCTTATGCCGCGTGAATCTTTAAAAGAATCGCCTGATTCCACCCAAGCTTTTTCAAGGTTGACGCTAAACGAAAACAACTAAATACTGTATCCGAACCCGAAATAGTGCTAGCTGCTGTAGGCGGCGATTTGTTCGAATCACG
Organism: Eilema caniola; assembly: GCA_949126895.1. Classification (NCBI taxonomy): domain Eukaryota; kingdom Metazoa; phylum Arthropoda; class Insecta; order Lepidoptera; family Erebidae; genus Eilema; species Eilema caniola. Next base: position 24,870,785 of record OX421467.1, read on the forward strand.
TCTTCACAACAGGCGTCAGGCTCGCTAACAATATCGACGTAGGTAAACATCGGCCTAATGTATTCCTGACGGGTCTAATAAACCCCGTCAGGTCCACTGCTATCTATCAACCGGCACTTAATTACGTCGACTCAACCCCATCAATTATTATCATGATTAATAGCCAATCATCCACTTCAGTTGATAAAGCACGAATAATTCAAATGTAATCTATCATGACACGGTTTTGTCTGACAATTGTTTGATGTATTTCTGACGTGTGCTTAAAGATAGTTAATTTCTAGAATGCATTATGATGAGCTAATGGGCGTGTGAGAGTTTGCAGCTGTGTACAGACAGGAAAAGTCGTTGGTTGAGACTTGAGATAAATGTATATAGTGTTTGGCGTATCGTTATGTTGGCTTGGCAGCCGTCGACTTGGGGCCGTGTGCAGAGGTGCGCCTGAAGAATCTGGGCCGGCTGGAGTGACATTACTAAATTTGATCGGTGAAACAAAGCTGACGAATGCTTTAAATTCTAATCCTACATGGCATTCGCACGTGAATAGAACGGGATTCTGTGTCAATAACATTTTCAGTGGAATATATTCTATAACGGATTGAATTTCGACTTGCCAGTTTTAATACAAAATATGAATTAGTATCGATGGTCTGGTTAAAGATGTCGTATAATGTTTACAATTGGTTCTCTATAAAGCTGTCAGCGAACCAATATTATGCCAATTTGCGTGAGTTTGCCGATTTGTCAGTATAATTATCTATTTTACGGACCATTATTTACGAACTTGAAATAGCTGTTGTCTCAAGATTTTATGTTTCAGTTGAAACTATTTACAACGCGACGAAAATATTTAGTAATTTTCCTGTGCCGCTTCAACTATTTTATGCAGAGTGATAAACATGTTAGACAGGCTCATTTAAAAATCCTTCCACTCCTCCATATTTTCCGTTTCTTTCATGTCTGATCCTTCGTATGTCCTTAAGATAGGCATAGTATTGAAATTTAAGTTCTAAATCCTTACCTTAGAGTCGATTCCGATGGTCTTGTTGCACTCCTCGCAGCCGTTGGCGAAGACGCTTTCGTAGCACTTGATGCAGTAGGGATGTTCATCTCGAAGGACATAACGCTGGCCAGTGAGTGACTCATCGCACTGCCAACAGCAGAAGTGGCCGCTGTGCCAGTCCTTGTTCATCGCCTTGGTGTATTCGCCACTGAAAATAAGCTGTGGACAAACGAGAAGAGTTTAGATTCAATTGAATTTAGGATTAGGACTTATGACTTTTTACATGCTTTTATAGTTTACTTAAGTTGTTGCATACTATTTTGTGGATAACGAAAACGATGTGTGATAACGAATTTAAAGAAAATGGTTTCATAGCGAAATAAACAAGTTGTCAAATATGACTTTCTTTTTTATAATTCCCGAAATATTTTTAACAATGTTCAGAAATTTTCTAAAATTTTAATATGTCCTTATAAAGTTACAGATGATTTAGTAGATACTACAACAATTTATTAAAACATAAAAAAAAATGAATGTCTACTATTTAACATTTTATGAGCTGGTACCTAATTTGATCATGATTAGTTAGTGTAATAATCATTCCAAAACATCCGATAAGTACCTTAAATTAGGTCGGGTATGTGAGGGTGGCCAAAACACGCCTAAGTACATAAACTATGAACATTTTAAAGTCACTGAGAGTTGACACTTGGGCACACACTACCATCACACAAACACGGGTCAAGATACTTTGGCCACCACTCCACATACCCATCGTCGTTGGTCGTCGTAGTGTTGGTCTGTTCGATTTCAGTGACGGCGACCTCGCCATCTTTAGACTCCCTGCGTTTCGATGTCTTTTTGACTTTCCTAGTTTTGCGCTCAGTAGTGGTATACTGGACTTGTACGTCTACGTCGGCCATTGCACTTGCTGGTAGTCTTTCCGAAGTACGATATCACCGGACGCGGTCGCGACCCGAATTCGAATGGCGAGCAACAGTGGCCGAATCGCAGGAATTATTCCAGAATGTTTAGCGAACCGACGGTGGGGGGAGTTTGGGATTTAAATTTGGAAGAGTGACGGAGAGGGCAGGTGCGCGGGCGTCGTTTCCGAACGTTTTCATATCAAAGTTCCGTAGCTATCCTTTCCCGCGTTGTAAGCGATACGTACATCACCGGAGTTACAAAATTATCAAACTTTATAGGTACAAAATTATACAAAAAGTCATAACGCATATAATCAAATCAAAGCAAAATCTTACGTATCGTTGTAATTGCAAAGCAAAATCGTATTGATAATTACGATTTTGCTTTAATTTTCCCATCTTACTTATGCGTTTTGTGCATAATTCACGCATATAATTGGGCTAGAATTGCGATATTATTATAAGATACAATCACGCGTATGTTTGTGTACAAGCCGGTGGCGTTGATTTTATCGTGTCTAATTGGCACGCATGACATTTTACGAAAGTATAGCTACATGTTGTTTAATTACATAGAAGTTACTGAGTTTAACACTAATTCGATATGTTTCAGATATCTAAACGCTTTCATGTGACTCAGTAGACGTAGATGAATAAAAATGAGATGTGTACTTATGAAATTTACCGTTGGTTTATGAAATTACTAGATTTTAACAGCCTGATCGTCTTCTCGCAACCCATATGACACTTTTCCCTGTAATTATCTATTCCTGTACCAAATTTCAGCTGGATCTGTTCAGCCGTTTGAACGTAATTGAGTAACAAACAGGATACCTAATATTGTTTTGACTGAATAATAATGTCCGTATACAGAAAAGAACAAAAATGGTCTCAACTATTTGATTCAATGAGGCATTTCCAATAGTAGATTCCATGTTAAACCTAAGGAGATCGGTGAACGAATTACACTTTATCGATAGCTCATGCATATGCACGGTAAGTTATGTGCGTTTCCTGAAAGGATGCATGCATGGATGCATTAGTTACTGTTACTGCTTATTCTGTGGCCAGCATTAACATTCCTATGTTTCCTAGATTCACACGTAGACAACTATACTTTGACAGTAGTAAGTAACTGACTTTGGATGGCAGAGTAGTATTGTAACTCATTCATCATATTTTCGATTATTTATTTGCTATTGGCCAAATAACGATTCATAAACGCCTGTTTTGGGATTAAAGTACTTTTTTTATACATGCTGGAAATCCCCACGGATCACCCCCCCCCCCACCCCCCCCTCCGGAGCCGGAGGGGGAGGTTAAGTAGTCGGACTCGAACCGACTAAACCGCACGCCGACTGTGGGTCGATGTGCTAGGCTGAAGATGAGGTTGTCTCGCGATATATCCCTCGCATCCTGGCTGACCCAGGGCTATTCGTATCGGTCTGGCATTCCTCGAGAAGGGATTAAAGTACCCTAATACTTTGACTGACTTAAGAAGGAAAAATAAAACCCTGTAGCCTGTCTGGCCAGCGTGAAAACAGTCGGCCAAAGCTTCCCTACATCAGGAGATGCCTATGTCCACCTATGGACGCCGATAGGCTAATTGATTGATTGACTTTTTGACTGCACCTGGACCATCCATTTGATGTAATTAATACCAGCACCGTTCAAGGAGTAATAAATAACTATATTTTAAATTCATCATGTCGTCATTTAAACGAATTTAGAAATAAAACCGACATTCATCGTTACATGAACTCTTTGGCACTGACAGGTAACAGCACTATCTCTTACCAGCCTACGCGCGCAATTTAAAAGAGGAACGTAGAATATAAAAAAAATAGTTTTCAAATATCGAAGGGCGTTAACCCAGGTGTAAAATATCTGTAATGTTAGTATCCGGTTTAGAAATAGTTCGATGAATGGACAGCACTGGCCAAGACCTCGCCGCGAAGCTCGAAGGTCCAATAGCATCGACCTACACAGATTGACAAGCTCTAAGGTAACTACGCGCGTTCGTATTAGCCGACACATTAAAGTTGGTTTAGTCTTACACGGACACCAGTTCTATCTTATATGTTAACCAATTGAAATATTCCGTCTGCTCACACACATAATATCAGTATTAAAACTCTTTTCTACGTTAAAAGTATGAGACAATTAATCTATGATTCATAGGTTAGTTTTCCACTGAGGTGAATTCTTTTTCGTTGTAGATACCGTTAAAACGAAATTCACTAAAATATTTTCTGTTTCATATCATCTTATTTGTGACGGATATAAATGAATGTTGACTGGTAGTTTTTTATAATGACGTGTGTATTAAAAAAAGAACTCTGACATGGAAAAGATTTTAAACATAAATTTGTTTTTTACTACTACGTAGTAAACAAGCATTGGTCCAATGGAAAAAGTTTAATAATGTGTTTTTTCAACTATGGTAACTATTAAACAAGCATATTTTTTATTATCTATACTACCTCCAACTCTGTCTATCTGTCTGTTTGTTACGCTGTCACGTCTAAACCATTGAACCGATTTTGATGAAACTTGGTATAGAGGTAAATTAGAACTTGACTAGAATTATGTTTAGTCGCTGTAACCGACATCCATGCAGCCGGAACCGCGGGCAACTGCTAGTTGGCCATAATTATATACAAAACTAGCCTTCCACCTGCGACTCCGCCCACGTGGACCTCTTATTTCCAGTTCTACTCAACCGATTGCAATCAAACAAACGTAAGATTTTTAGTCTAACCAAGACCTTTCTAACAAACAAGCGCATTAAAATCCGTTCCGGGACAAAACGTGGCCTTGGTTTTATGGAATTTCAGACCACATTCTATCTAAATATTATAACTCAAAGGTGGCTGACTGACTGACATAGTGATCTATCAACGCACAGCCCTAACCACTGGACGGATTGGGCTGAAATTTGGCATGCATGTAGATGTTATGACGTAGGCATCCGCTAAGAAAGGATTTTGATTAGTTCCACCCCCAAGGGGATAAAATAGGGGATGAAAGTTCGTATGAAACTTTCTCAATTTTAAACCGATCGGGCTGAGACTTTGCATGCATAAAGCTACTATGTTGACTCAACACTAAGCGATAACCGACATTGACTCGGGTGGTGCCGCGGGCAACAGCTAGTCTCTACATAAAATTCCTTCCAGCCCAGGACTAGACAAGTGGCAATTTGTTGGCCGGATTAGATGGACTATGGATATTTGACAGTCGTTTAATGCATGTCACAAACGTCAAATCCCATACATTCGTCATTCTATTCTATCAAACGCCGGCTATCGGATTGCCACTTGTCTAGAGGGGCAGATCCATTCAGTAGATCGAGTAACAAAATATTCACTGAAGGTGGTACCTTGCTACGAGCCACATCTTGAAACAATTTGCTAACAAGATAGAATATATCATTTTTACCGCGAAAACGCATGCGTTACATTTGTGCGCAGAACAAATGTTCCTTTGAACATCCATTGTTTTGTTGTTTCAACTAATTGAATAACAGAAATCGGCATTAAATTAGGTGTTCACTTTTTAGTTTACGGTAATAGCTTTTGCAGTTTTTAAATACCAGTTTATGTTCAATATTCATTATATGTATTGTGACTAAAATGTTGAGTCTTCTAATCTGAATTACTTGTCTTCTAGATACAAGTGTGCTCCGCTATCGAGCGGCATCAATCAAAATTACCCAACAGGTGAGACACTGCTCGAACGAATGTGGGATTATCTATACTTATGTTATAAAGTAGAAAATCTTGGTTACATGTGATGAAGAAATTTAAAAATTGGCAAATTTTATTTGCCACATAAGTTGTACAGTAATAAACACTACAATTATGCATTTAAAGTATCATCTTAGACCATTTTACAAGTGTTAAGTTTACCACTGATACCCATGCTAAGAATAAACTTCTGTTATGGGCATCAGAGCTCTCATGTATACATTCAAAACAATGCTCCAGGGACCGAACTATGAGTAGTCAGTCAAGTTCTAGAGACTCGTTTTCCCAAGTGACTACGTTATGGGGTACTTCTAGAAGGACGTTAAAAGGCAAATTTCTAAAAGATCGACAGAATAAATATGAGGCCAATGGTGTTGCACGCACCTAATGGAAAATGGTTACCATGTGCTCAAAATCTCTCAAAATAAGTGCCGTGGCCAGGAGTACCGTCGTCTACATCATTCTAACTCAGTCTCACTGGAGACTCGATTAGAAAAACTATGATAAAAAGTGATACACAATATTTTAAATTCAACTTTTTACCTGTTCTGTTTTCAAAAAAATAAGCGGTTTATTTCAGTTTGTAGGCCAAAATGGCAGGCTTGTCAACAGATGTTGTAACGGACGGAAATGGGTCACTAGGCCATTCCTATACACTGATGTCACAAAATAAGAGCTACAGAAGCCCTATTTTATAGGAATTCAACAACGCACACACACGTTGACGTTTACCTGCTTACGAGGATCTCAACTCACTTCAGTCGCCTTGTCAGTTGCTTGTTCCAGCCACCCTAGACAAGTGCAATTCGTTGGCCGACGTATTGTAGACTGGAATGTTGAATGTATGTGATTGTTTGATAACGTCTTTTATCACAGTCGTAGTTTTTTATTTATTTATTTCAATATAAAGTTTACAATTAATTTGAGTACTAGTAGTGTAACAAAAACCACTCTATTTTATTCGATAAACGTATTGTTACTTCTCTAAAGGGGCTGGCCTATTGACGGTATTACGAGTGTAAAGGCGTGCGTGTACCGCCATTGGGTTGTGGAAGTCATAATATCGCAGTAGTTTCACGGAAAATATTGAAGTTCAGCCAAATCCGCAGTTAGACTGGTAAACCGGACTCCATACTCTGAGGTGAAAACTTTAATTGCGACTGGGATTAACGCTAAGATAAAGAAGTGTGCGTTCGTTTTCCTTATATTATGAACCTTGTTTTCTGTATCTATATGTTTTGTAGTTTTGTGGCTTCAACATATTTCACTTTTTATTTTCAATAAATTTCCTGAAGATTGTGGTTATTTTTGAATTATTTGAAGCTTGATAAGTTAATAGTTTTCAGCTATGCACGCTAAATTACTCCAGAAGTGGGTGAATATTTTAATATATTATTTTGTTTTTTTAGTTTAATTGCTTTATTATTATGTATAGAGTGTTTGATTCTTTATAAACATATAAAGAAAACCATTTAGATTTTGGAAATAGGCTCGCCATTACATTGGGACCTCAACATAAACCGGCGAAATGTGGGTGCTAGCACCTCTGCCTACCCCTTCGGGGATAAAGGCATGAGTTTATGTTATGTTAGAAGGTCCTCAGAACAACTCAATATATTATACACTATACCAATGCCACAGATTACCTAATAGTTGGAACCTGTACAATAAAACAAAAAATTAAATAACATGTGGGTATGTGATTATATTGTGATTGTAGTGTGATTATAGTATTAACTCTTTGAGCGCGTAATTTTTTTGTATTCAAATAATTTGTGGCGGCCTGCTCGACCGCCAACCGCTAAGTCCACGCGCTTGCGCGATGCACAGCGCTGTGGCTTAGCAATAGAAATAACTACACTGTCACTTCTCTGTGTATGCCGGCCGGATTTGTTGACATTAATGATCACTGCTTCGCTCACTTGAGTAGTAACGTGATGATATACTTATAGCCTATGTGTTATTCTGATGTATAAGCTATATTATTTTAAACTTTCATTAAAATCCATTCAGTAGTTTTTACGTGAAAGAGTAACAAACATTCATCCATCCATCCATCCATTCATCCATACTCACAAACTTGCTTGGTTTGGATCTTAATGACGCTGTATTAAAACATTATTTATAACTATTATATAAATAACTACGCTATAAAATATGAATTAGTCAACGCAAGTCACAATACAATTGTTGTGTCGAAATTAATCTAGTCGTGCAAAATATCAGTGTTGCCAGTCGAATATTTGGCTCAAAGCGCTTTGATGAAGCTTTGATTTACATCACAAATGGCTGATGTTGTTCCGTTCCTAATTTATGAGAATGCCCACGTAAGACTGATCGCAGATATAACTGCCTAGTATACCTAGGAGCATATAATATCTTAGAACTAAAATGTGCTCTCGAAAGTACGTCTTTTGGGTGTCTTTGAGCTCAAATGCACCAAGCATAGATTATATCAGAGCTTGTCTCGCGACTTATGTCGAAGATAGGTACGTGTTCCGAGGCTTTTTTTTATACCACTGAGGCCACCTCAGTGGTATAAAAAAAAGTCATGCACACGGTCCTTCTGATGGAAAGTGGTTACCATGGCCTATGGACGTGTGCAACACCAGAGGAGTCACACTTGTGCTACCGACCTTGTAAACAGAGAGAGATTCTGTGCCGTCAGTGTAGAAGACAAAGAGGAAAAGCCTTTGGTCTTACCACTGTCAGCACTTCCCGAGGAGGGCCAGACCGAGAGGAATGGCCCTGGGTCAGCCGGGGTGCGAGGGATATGTCGCGAGACAACCTCACCTTCGGCCTAGTACATCGACCCACAGATGGCGTGCGGTGTAGTCGGTTCGAGCCCGACATAACCTCCCCCTTCGGCTCCCAAGGGGGGGGGGGGGGGGGCATACGTGGGGATTTCCCGCACGTAAAAAAAAACACTGTCAGCACAAAACCTTCCCTACTTCTTGCCTACTCACCGCCGGGAACACAACACGAGGGTAATATGGCCGCGGTATTCTGTAGGGCGGAGGTACTTCCCCAGTCGGACTGCTCAATTGGACGGAAATACCGTCCGGAAATAGCTATAAAGTTCCTTACGTGAAGAAATAATAATAATGAACTTTTCTGAATAGTATCTACACTCTGCAGTCAGCCCTATCGTAGGTTAATAAACTGATGTGCCAGGCAAAGAATTGAATGTTTAGGCGCACATTGGGATTTTGGTATAGGCCCATGCACGTCCAGCAGTGCACTATAAGTGATTGAATAATTTATTTATACAGAGGTTAATTAATATTGTATTGTACCTACCCAATTTAATCAAAATTAAATCATTAATATGTATTTAAATAGTACTGACTTTTATTTGAAACGCCGTCGTTGCTTCAGTTTTGTAGGTAGAGTTCTATCTATCGCAAACAGCAGTTTGTTATCTTTTTCAAGTAGTAAATATTAAAGCTGTTTAATATTTTATAAAAATAAACGGTTTTAGCTACTCTATCAAAGTATCAGTTCGATGTATGAAAGGGAAAGCGCTCTACAAAATCACAGCGAGCCGACCTCAGCCGAACTCACTCTTCGTTCAGACGACGAACGTGCCAAAAACGATACTGTAATAAAAATTAAAACAAATCCGAATCAATTCGATCAGTAAATTTAAAAATAGAACGCATCTGTTATTATGGTTCTAAGAATTCAATTTAAAAATGTATGCGACTGGAGTATTGGGTTGGCAACGTTTCCCGTCTATTTTTAGAACTACGAATGTAACGCGGTCCAGTAGAAATAGAAAGGGGTTAGGTAATTTTGTCTTGATACAATATTATGTATGCATGGAGTAAGACCGACTGATATGAATGAGTGAATGATACCAAGTATGAAAGTGGGCACTGTGGGCAGGCAGGTCGGGATCGTCCGTGCAAAATATACGCTGACAAAATTTATAATGTGATGGAAACCGGCAGGCTTGCATAAACGGTTTAATGACGGTAGAGGAAGCTCATGAATTGTGTAAGGATAGAAGTAGATAGCGGGCTATTGTCTTTCAAACCTCGGAGGGAAAAAGGTGAGGGTATGTGTATACCTATATAGATATTTCTCGACGAGGAATGAGAAATGGCTTGAAGCTTTTTTGAAGGGAAAAAGGTGAGGGTATATGTATACCTATATAGATATTTCTCGACGAGGAATGAGAAATGGCTTGAAGCTTTTTTGGCTTCGTTCAGAAACAAACCCATGTCATACAGAATGACGATGTAATTTACGTCGAGTAAAGAGTACACAACTATGAGCATTAGGCACGTCTTAAAATAATGTCCCCTGCCTACGCTTAAAGGGTTAAATAAAAATAAAGTTTCAAAAGTGCACTCACTGTCGCAATGTCATTTTAAGAAAAAGAAAAACAAATATAGAAATCACTTCTTCTTCTCCTAATTAATGGCCTCTGATATCCAACAAGTCTCAAGTAAAAAATACAATAAATGTTTATAAAATTATGAATGGCGGGGACACCAATGTCAATTTTTTTTTTGTTTTCATTTTCAGTTCGTAGAGAACCGACATGACCGATGATACATTGTCAAGATCATATGAAATTCAAATTAAGAATAGAACAGGCAGATATAAAATGAACACATCAAACTAAGTGAGGTATTAAAAAAAAGTAAAAGAAAAGAGTTGCGTCTACATAAATTGATATCTTTTTATATCAAAGACAGTTTACTATAACTAAGGCACTTTCTGAGCGTTTCCTGTCGTTAAAGTCGTGAATTTGAGTATTTGATATTTGAGCTTGACATGTTTTCGAGAAGCTTGGTTAACGTGTAAACATTGGAACTGTGACCGCAACACCGCAGTAACTGTAAAATTTGGCTGTAGTATTGTTAGTTGCGTATTTGAATACATTTGACATTGGCGTTTTGGCGATCTAGCTAAAAAATTCAAAATAATCTTGATTTTTTTATTGTAAGTAGGTATATTCATAGAACATTAAATTCAATGAATATATTTTATTGAATATAAGTAACACTAAATGAATGAACGAATGCCGAAGAAAATTAAACTGAACTGCAGTTTTTTATCCGGAAAGAATAAACCCGTGAATTATTTTGAATGAATTAATATATAATCTGTGTGCGGTACTCACGTTTTTTTTTAAATAAACAGTGAGTTACTAACCGTGTAAACAAAATAATAGAATCATGATTAATCAAATTTCTACAATATATTCTCTCTATTTCACGTATCATGCTATAATTTAAGAGTCATAACCGTATGTGAGTATTGAATAGGGATCATTAGACTTAAGCCTGTGGTTATAAAATAATCATGCGGTATACTCTATGGTATAGGTCGAGAAACGTCAAAGTCAAAATAACTTTAGCCAGAATTTGGCGCTCATTTGCTTTGATTGTTTGTCGGTGATGGCATGTATGTATAATGACTGTAATTTATACACGCTGATGAGGGGAATTCTTTCAACTTATAAAGGAATATCCAAACTTTATTTACTTTTCTTCACCCTAGTGATAATCTTTGTTGTAGTTTTCCGTTATTGGTTTATTTTGGCTTTTAGGGGAGTGATTACCGTTTGATCCTCCAACACCAAGCGGAAACTTGACGCCTGCACTAGTGTTTCATCCGTCAAGCAGTAGGTGCGTACAGACTTTCAGTTGAGGTTCGCTTGAGCCTTATAAGTTCATACAAGTTTTTTACAGAACTCACTGTTAGGTTATATAAAAGAAATTGCTTTGACATGACAGTCGACTGTCCCATGATCAACATAGTTTTAGTGCCTGTTGCATTCAAAGCTTGTATTTAGAAACCACGGTTAGCTGCCCTGCCTTTTAGTTTATTTTGGCTTATCGTAACGTTTACGCGAGCAACTGCCACCTGACCCCCAATATTTACAGGAAATCTTGCGCCAAATCTTTGTGTACGGGCTAGCAGGCGAGATTGGCTTAGCTCCGAAGGTGTTGAGGGCACCACAGACAAATATTACTCAAATCATTTAAAAAAAAACATTTTTTTGTTTTATAGCACTGAGATGGCATTCAAGCTCACGCTCCACCTGATGTAAAGTGGTAACCTTGGCCTATGGACGTGTGCAACACCAGAGGAGACACACTCGTGCTGCCGACCCTGTAAGCACAGAGAGTTTCTGTGCCGTCAGCGTAGAAGGCTAAGCAGAACAAGCCTTTGGTCTTCCCACTGACAGGACAAAAACTCTCCAGTGAACTCTGGCTACCCTACTCATAACCATCCTAACAAATTACTATAATTCGTGTTCTAGCAACTAGATGGCGTTAACAAAGGTCGCGGGTGAATTTTATGAGCGCAGTTAATTTGACAGATGTAGGTCGAGGTCCGCGGTATATTTGGCTCATTGTGCAACGCTATGATTAACGATATTTAATTAAAAATATTTTAATATCAAAAGGGAGTAAGGGAGTTGACATGTTTAGTAGCTTGTTACTAATATGTTGATGGACGATTATTAATTTCATACAATTATAATACTCATAGCGTTACCCTCAGACTTAAAGAATAACATAGACGGAACGTATAGAACTAGCGAGTGAAACCACCTATAATAGTATCATCACGCTCGCACTCTTTGTATGGACGTACGAGTACGAGCGAAATGATACTACTTTTTTATTTACATTACGAAACTTTAAACGCAAGTTTGATGCATTCTGGCTTTGTTATTCTTTTAATCGTTACAAAGTTCAACTTCAGTTGAACGCTAATTTTACTAAAGACTTTCTGAAATTAGGATGATTTGCTTCAAGGGTATTTTGGCGTGATAAAAGGGCGAAAGACATCATGACCAGAGGAGTAACTATTGGAAAGTCCGTTTTGCTTCTTAAACCTTATGATCCATAATGGCTCGTTTATTCTTTTTTCGAATTTTCTAGAAGAGGATTTCGCCAAAGCCTTGGGCCTCCTCAGGTGCACTACCGAGTAGTAGATGTGTGGAATGCAATGCGGCCATTTAAGTCTAGATATGGAATGGCCGAATGTGATGCGTTTTCATAATAAATATAGATATGCATGCCGACTAGCTACAAGTGCGTTTAACCTATAGTTTGACAGAACTAAAATGTATATTCAACTTTATCTCGCCTTTGGAATAAATATACATGATTTTAGATTTGATGCTCTATCTAATTCAAATTACTAGTAGATTGCACAACGTTACAATAAGTTGTAAATGTAATATTCAGCGTCCTTTACAAATATTTAACGTCTATATAATCTGTTTCTGAATTCAATCGTTTAATCTCTCGGTCGTAAATGGGTCATTACAACTGGTGGGCGTTGATATATTACTATTAGTGTAAATCACCGGACACCTTGCTAGGAGGTATGCAAATAAATAATAGGAACGACAGAACCTGACAGGTACCACAGTATATACCGGGTGTAAGGGGAACGCTCCCAAAGCCGAAGGCCCCTGGCCCCTACACTTCATACTGGCATATATTTTTTCGAATAGATGAAAATTTTTCGTTTATTCAGCATTATTTATTCTCCATCGTATTATGAAAGCTCAATGAAAGGACAATTTCATTAAAAAAAACATTACTACAAAAAAAAGCAAATGGCGCCGAGAGCGTGCTTTTTTTATAGTGATGTTTTTTTTTATGAAATTGTCGTTTCCTTGAGCGGAAAAAACCACAGTGGTACATATTATAGAGTCCTTCTTGTGCTTCTATACATAGAAATGTTAAGACACTTTGATAGTTATTAAAGTGAAGTGAAGGAAACCTAATGAACAAGTAAAATATCCCGTTGACACTTATAACCGTATCAAAAATCATATTATGTATATAAATGGCATACGTGTGAAATTTAGTAACTTGTACATGTGTGAAATCGCAGTGCAAAATGGCCGTCTGGTTTGTAATAATTATGTGTATTGGTACAAGTAAAATGTTCAAAGAATAGAAAAAATATGTATAGAAATATCATAAAACGAGCTAATTTAAAAACAATGTCAATTATATTATAATTACAGCCAATTCAAGTATCAAGAATTTAGGCGCCTTTTTTGTTTCTATAAATAAGCCAAACAGATTAGAGCCTATCACGGATTCCTGTCGCATAGGATGTCACACCAGTCCAGTTATTTCTAAAGGTTCCAAAGAAAACAAACCACAAACCGGGGCGTAATAATTTAATAATTCAGTCATGCTTTAAAAGCTTACAGTACAGTGCTCTCGTGCTTAATACACTCCGCACTAATCGGAGTTACCCCAGAAATCTACATCTCCTTCCTCTTGTATTACCTCGTTCGTCTCTTTCGTATCTTCTTCGAAGGAGTCGAGTTTCGGAACGTCTTTCAAGAGCGGCCTTATCGCCGCATTGTCTGTCTTGCCGTCAGACGCTGTGCTGTCGACCGAACCTTCAACGCTCCAGTTTTCGCGCCTCGCCTCCCTCGAGCTTTCCCTCGACCGACTTCTGGAATGAGAACGCGCTGATAGATTAGGTGTGCTGCCGTATCCTTCGACCTTGTTATCGCTGTTCATACGCTGGAACTCAGCATCCTCGAGTGACGTGAATATCTTAAGTTCCTCCTCGCGGGACGCGCGCGACTCTCTGGAGGAATTCGACGACGAAGAATGGCGTTTTTTGAAACTTCTACGCCTGCCACTCGGGTCGCTTCGTTGTAACGGTCGAAACTTAATTCCGTCAAGAGATCTTAAACAAATTCATAACATGAATCGGTATAGTACAGGTGAACTGATGGATCCATGATTTAGCTCTCTACTCGTGCGTATGGTGATGGTATTCACTCATGATGGCGATGGGATGTAGCTACTTACTACCGTACTGTAAGCGTGATTGTCGACGAGTGAGATGCCGATATTAATGAATATTAACCTTAGGAAGTCTTCGCTGTAGACACCTCTTTTGTCGTCATCGAATGATTGGAAATGTATTTCGGGCAGTGTTTGCTGGGTAGGTGTGGGGCTCAGTGGTCGGTAATGCCATTTCAGTTTATCACGAGCCCCGTTTTTCTCATCACCGTTGTCGGGCTCAACAGAATTTGAAGTTAGAGTATTCAAATCTGAAATATTTTCACGAGAGGTAGATGATCTGTCTTTGTGGCAGACATTAATTGATTCTGAAGTGTTCGTTAGTATGGTTCTCGTTTTCTCGTCACCGTTGTCAGGCTCAACAGATTTTGAACTTAGAGTATTCAAATCTGAAATATTTTCCACAGAGGTAGATCTGTCTTTGTGGCCGACATTGATTGATTCTGAAGTGTTCGTTAGTATGGTTTTCGTTTTCGTTTGTATGTACCTGTCGGTTCTGTAGTCACCGTTGGTCTGAATTTCACTCTCGTCGACAGTATCCTGGCCAAAACTGGAAATTTTCGTCGAGAACAATATAGCGGTAGAGTTCGTTTGGTCACCATAGTAGTTGACGGCGACCGATTTTAATTTTCCGTTTTTATCCTCGGTTAAAAATAGGTACCCTTGACCGCTTTCTTTAGTCCAGTCGCCTGCTGGTGATGGATTAGCCTGGGGAGACCTTCTCAGTTGCGCTGTGTAGTACTCGACGAGGTCTTGGAAGTCAGGATCCGTATCTGGGAGGACGCCGCTGAGTATATGTTTGATGCACTCGATCGCCTCATTGATGCCAGCGTACGATATGACGATAGATAGCACCAGTCCCATTTCAAAGTCCTCGATTCTCACGGCTGTTTCGAAGGGATGGAAAAAGGGATACTTTTAGAAAAGGGTTTCGGGGGAGCGGGACGGTGCAGCGCTTACGCTAGGACAAGATTTGAACAACTGAAATTAAAGTGTAATAGTTGCCAAACAGTTGTGTCCCAATTTAGAATTCATTTGGCTATGAAGCCAGACATTGGGTTTACATATCGTTCATCAGTGTTTCGAAGGTCAGTATAAGGTTTATGGGATTGTAAAAATCTTTAATCAAATGATGGATTTGTTAGCCCGTGTCATTGGAGTGAGTTATTGCGTTTGTTAACTTTACAGCGAGATTTATAGGTTGCGTTATAGATGTATGCGCGCAGTTTGAGGTTTATTATTGCACTGAAATAGTAATTTCGTGTGCATCAATGTTATTTTGAATACTAAAACGATTACTTATATTGCTGTTAGCATTAACTGGACTGTATATAATAAGTGGTATTACCTATATTAATCTTCAAATATTTGGTTAGGTATGAAAGGAGAATGAGCATTTTGGGCCCACGTCCAATCATGATGAGTCATATATCGGTAGATAGCTCTTTTCAAGGGAATAAAAATACTATGACGACCAATCGAACCAATATGATAACAACGTATTAGAGGTTTTTTTTTATTTAACAAAATCAGTTCAGCTATTTAGATGATAAAATGTAACAAATAGAGTTACTTTTGTATTTATTTTCCTCTATCAAGTATGGGTAGACCAAAAGTACCTATAATTGGGATTTACAGAACACTATCAATATTCCAGAGATACAAGCCAACATCCACAGCTAAATTCGGGTATTCGGCTCAGTCAGTGCACCGGTTGCTAAGCAACGGATGAGGCAATGACGCAGACTTTCCTCTTAGATATCGGCAATCCCTTCCAGAAAAGCTGATATTCCAATCAAAAACAATCAGCAAGACTTCGACTCCACAGAACAAACTTTGAATGCCATTGAAAAATCGCTAGCATCATAATGAGACGAAGAGTGATTCCACCTTCCAACTGTTCTCATTATAACAAGTTTCATATAAACTGCTGAAAACGAGTTCCTCTGGTGAACAATAGTCAGTTGTTATACAAGCTAGTTTAGCCTCTGACGAATGACTATTGGTGCCAATTCTCGGTGGAGGACTCTCGGGGCAGTGTTTACGTATATTCGTTATAGTTTTGAATGAATCTCTAGGGGATTTGGTATGGAGACAGGTTAAGACAGGAAATTAAAATGTCTTAAGTCATAAACAATATTTAGCTGCAAGTAAAATGGCGATATGCTGTATCTGGATATTTTGACGGTGTGGTTTTGCAAATATTTAACTATTGTACACTAGATAACGATCGGAAAATGGCGCGCATTAGGAGAGATCTATGTTCAGCAGTGGATTACAGTGTGCTGATTGATTGATTGACACTAGATAACAATTTTGTTTTGTCGGGAGAGATCGAAATCCGCTTTAGAATAGACCCCGGTTATATCCTAGAAGGGAAATTCCTAGAAACTCCAGCTGTCATTGGCGTTCTACGTTTAGCATCATAACTTTTAGTTACTGGACGTAAGCTAATAACATCGCAACCTCAATTTACACTAAAGACAATGAACCCTATTTCGAGAACATCTAGAATATAAATAAATTACAAATCACAAAGGAAATTTAATGATGACATTTGACATTTACGTACTTTCAAGACGACTAAAGTCACTTTCTAGGTCGAACACATCGGCATCATTAAAATGTTTTTTTTTTTTTAATAGTCACTAAAATATTTCGCTCAGAAAAAATAGTGAACATAGATTTAGAGTTGCTTGATTAGATGGTGCATTGCAGTAAATTATTACTACCTCTGTGACTAGCAGTAGAGCATTCAACTGTCATATCAGAGATTGCGGCTTCGATTAAATGTTAATATTAATACACATACATGATTAATATGTTCCTCAATATTTAATCTCAAGCGACGTCGATGTGATCCCAATTTTGCGGTATTTCTTCGTGCATTATTACAAAAGTAACCTAACACGAAGTTAATTTTTGGCGGTAAATTTACCATATTTAGCGGTAGTTTACTTAATATGTTGACTACCTACCAATATTTGACGACAAAATACAAATTTTGCTGATTAAAATTATACTTTCCATTTTTTACTCTCTGTCTATACGATTCGGTATCTAGTCCACACTAAATCTGTGACAATTCGCGACAAATGTACAATTCCTACATAACACATTGGCAAATAAATGAAACGGAAAATAATCCCTTTAAGCTGATAGAACACATCGCTTTAGATGTGTCAATAACCTCGGCTAAGTATTTGTACGAAAACTGAATTGGCTCTTATTAATCTTGCCAAGATCCGAATATTATATATAATTGTTTATGAGATTTCAGTACTGAAAACTAATGTATTTGATGAATTGGCTTTTAAGAAACACGATTTTTATTCTGTGCTAATGTTTTCGAAACAGGAATGGGGTCTAGTTAGTTGTCGAAGATATATTTTCTTAGTAATTTCCTAATTACTTCTACATTTACAATTACACCTACTAGAAAAGCCGTTGACATATGAACATCTATGGCAGTCGTTACGGGTACTTCAACCCCTAAAACCGGGATTAACGCTAGGATGAAGAAGATGTACACAGGAGGCGCGGGTTCGATCCCCGCTCAGTGCAAATATTTGAATGCATGAATATGGGTATTTGCATTGTTCTGGTCGTGCCTCGGAGAGCACGTTAAGTCGTCGGTCCCGGTTGTCATACAAACATCTATGGCAGTCGTTACGGGTAGTTGGAGCCCTCGACAATCTAACAACTGGTCTAGCTGCAATGCTTCGACATCGCCTTTGGGTTGTGGAAGTCATATGGCAGTCGCTTCACAAAAAAAATCTAAATTTTTTGGTAAAAAGCGAAAAGGGAAGGAAGATGATGTATGTAGAATATTTTTATAGATTTCTATTCAGTTTTCATTTAAGTGATAAGTTCTTCTTCCACATCAAATCAATGGGTCATAATCATAAATACATTAAATTTAGAAATCTACATAAGATTGTCTATGAAGGTTATATAATTTACTATTCGTTATATGTATCAATATCTGTCAAACAATTCAAACTCCTTGCACCCATAACCACAGATTTAAAAACAAAACAGGAATAGAATCCAAATTTTAAAAAAAGCACGGGTAAATAATCTTGTCAAAATACCAGGTATTTTATAGACATGGTCTTTTAAGGAACCAACGGAACCCCGTTGTATGTCCGCCTGTCAGTGCGTTGTATCTTATAGAAAGCCGCGACTTTTCTATAACCCGATTCTTGCCGGCTTGCGCTGTAAAGGGAAGCCGTGATATGTATCCGAAAATTTCAGTACATATCTGAAACTAGGAAACTGAAATGCAGTACCTATATGAAATTCTTTCGTCAGATCAGCCCCTCTAGACAAGTGTCAATTCGCCAGCTGGCGTTTGGTGGAATAGGATGACGAATATATGGGATTTGACGTATATGACAGTCGTTAACGCATGTCAAATACGTCAAATCCAATACATTCGTCATTCTATTCCATCATACGCCGGTTAGCGAATTGCCGCTTGTCTAGAGGGGCTGAACGTCTAGAATTCCATAAACAATTACTACGGTTGTTCTATAAAAGGTAAGGTTCATTTTCACCGGCTTCTGTTTTGAAAACTTTAAGCCTTTGCCACTGGCAAATAATCATCGACCCACCTTCATGGGTAAGATTTATTGGAACTGATGACTAATCCCCTAAATGGCAATCCAAGGCAATCCAACCCCAAAACAACCCTTTTGTTGATGTACATCCTCTATCCGCCAAAGGTTTGCTGGGATAAAACTCAATACTGAGTTCAGCTCGCCCTTGCGCCATTAAAATGTATTTATATCTGTTACTGTACTATTTTATGAGTGTGTACAATAAAGAATTAAGAAATAATGAAAATGATAAATACAAGCTACGTCATAAAACCGTATTGTGTCTAATTGCAGTACCGTGACGTCACATTGACGTGGTCAAGCGCGAACCGTGTGAACAGTGTGGGCGCGCCTTTAGGACTCAGGTTTATTTTTAAAATATTTGTTTGATTGGTTACATAACGGCCAGTAGGCGGATGGACTTGATACATGAATTCGGGTGAAATTTGTTGGAGAATTTGTAATCTTGAAATTTATAATTTATTTCTATTTTTTTTATGTTTTATAGTGTTTATAGGCAGGCGATCTCACGACCGTGGCTTTTGGACGTGTGTAACACCAGGGGCGTCACACTCGCGCTGCCGACCTTGTTAGAACCATCTAATGCCCTTCTTAAAGAACCCCATATTGTATTCTCTTAAAAACCAGAACAGGGAGACCATTTCACAGCTTGAGCGTGCGAGGGATAAAGTTCCCTTCATACCGCAAAGTGCACACTGATTCCAGTCGAAATGTGTGAGCGGTAAAATGATAGAATGTAGGCCGTGGACAGCATCCTAAATTTTTTTTATATAGGACTTTTCAATTTGACTTCACCTCGCCTGATGGTAAGCTGAAGGCAACGTCTCAGAAAAGAGGGTCACCATTACATACACGTACCATGTTAGCAATGGTGGCACTCAGGAAGTTCTCTTTCACGTAAAATCACTGAATGGATTTTAATGAAACTTTACAATAATATAGCTTACACATCAGAATAACACATACCTAGGCTACAATGTATAACGATAACCGATATTATAGCGATAACCGACATTCACGCGGGCTGAGCCGGGGGCATAAGCTAGTACATTGTACATAGAACCACCCAGAGCAATATATATATATATATATATATATATATATATATATATATATATATATATATATATTTATCCCGCAAACAATTGGCCGTCCACTGAAGGCGAAAGTGCATTTAAACTGGCGTCCACCTGCTTTTGGCGTCCATATACCGGACGCCACTTTGTTATCCGGTGGCACTTAAGTCCTATTGATCCTAGCTAGCCGTAGTACAAAAATCGACGGAAGTCAAAATTCGCTTTAAATGGTTGCAATAAAATATTGAAAACTTCCCGAAGAAATCACCGCGCAGGTGAGGCGCTGCTGCAGTGCGTATATCCACACTGTATATCTAGAGGAATTCCTGACTACGGATTCGCGTATTTGGCGTCCACAATTGCGACGTTGCCAACTCGCACCTACCGCAGCAATCAAAACAATATAATCAACATCCAATTATTTTTGTATAACAGTCGCGCAAACGTTAGAACATTTTATTCATGATTAATTACCTGAGACGGTGTTGGGTCATAAATTCATACTCATACTCATACTACTCATACTCATTTATGTATAATATAGAATATTACATGTCAGTATAATAATAATGGGACTTTATGCATTTATAGGAGAAGGAAGAAGAAGTGATATTAGATTCATGTATACGGACGTATGCGTCAAACCGGCATCCATATATATGTCTCGTAGCTTTAAGGCTATATATACGGACGTCCGTTGACGGTTTATACCTACTATTCATGCCTCCCCATATTCGACGTCCGATTAATTTACTAAAGTAGTGCCATAGATTCATGTACACGGACGTCAAATATCGTACAGTATGAAAAGTATACGTCAAACCGACATCCGTATATGTATCGCCTAGCCCTGAAGCTATATGCGGACGCCAGTTGACGGTATATACCTACTATTCATGTCACCCCATATTCGATGTCCGATTACATTTCTAAAATAGTGCTATAAATTCATGTATACGGGCATCAAATATCGTACGATATGAAAAGTATGCGACAAACCGACATCTGTATATGTGTCGCGTAGCTCTGAAGCTATATACGGACGTCAGTTGACGGTACAGACTTTTCATGCCGCCCCATATTCAACGTCCAATTATTTTTGTAAAGTAGTGCTATAGATTCATATATACGGACGTCAAATATCGTACAGTATGAAAACCGTAATATATAAATAAAAAAATAAAAACAGCGTCAAACAGACCTAGCCCGTCTCGAGGCCTTTTCAAGTCCCATGGTCACGGGTAAGACTCAACCCGTGACCATGGGACTTGAAAAGGCCTCGAGACGTCGGGTTTAAGTTTGAAATAATACACGCGATTAAATCGGTTAAAATAGTTTTATTTCAAATCATAAATAATTTTATTTGCTACCAAGTACTTAAGCCTAAGAGGAGAACAAACGGACAAACCGCGGACGGCCGCGGGTCAGCCGGACATATGAAAGCATTTTCGTCCAAGTCCAATCTTAATACACAGACCTTCGTTAGCGCTCGGTAGATGGTCATAGGCAAAAGTTGCTGTTTCTAATATAGCGAAGAGTGAAAAGTTTCGGGTTCTTAAAATATTAAGAAATATGTGGATTATTCAATTTTTTGGTATAAGTACCATTTAAATAGCGTTTTTTAGTAGGGCAAACACAGCTTGATCGGGTCACTCCTGCGGGGCTGGTTGATACTAAGTAGCTAGTGGCGTACCTTAGATACGTAGTCAAAGATACGCTCAGCAGTGGGCGATTACAGGGTGAGAATAATCTATCAGAAATATCTAGTCAATAATACTCTTTGAATCTAATCAAATTAAGCTTAGAAATACTCGTATATAACACTAAAAGACAACCCACTACATCCTCAGCAACATGCGTACAGGAAAGGTAGATCAACAGAGTCCGCACTGCACATGGTAGTGCATAAGATAGAATCGGCTATCACAAATAAAGCCTCAACACTAGTTACTTTCATAGACATAGAAGAGGCTTTCGACAAGACGGTACACAGCAGCATTAACGAAGCCTTGCGAAGGCGTAGGGTAGAACCAACCATAAGGGACTGGATCACTCAGCTAATAAGCAAAAGAGCGGTCCAGATAGTGATCACTACCACAAGAGCAAAGGTAGTCAAAGGGTGCCCACAAGGAGGCGTCCTATCGCCACTTTTATGGAATATAGTAGTAGACAGCCTCCTAAAGAGACTAAATGAGAGAGGATGCACCACCATCGGGTACGCGAATGATCTTGCAATACTGATAAGCGGAACGGCTGAGGATGTGCTATGCAAAATCATGCGCTCAGCCCTTCAGATTGTGGAAGAATGGTGCGAAGAACATCGAATATCAGTAAACCCGAAAAAAACAGAACTTGTCCTTTTCACCAACAAAAGAAAGTTACCAGAACTACAACTACCAAAACTATTTAACACCAAACTAGCTCTAACAACTCGAGTTAAATATCTGGGCATCATACTTGATAATAAGTTGAATTGGGCTAGCCACATAAATGCTAAGATGAAAAAGGCCTGTATAACTTTCTGGCAATGCAGAAGACTCGTTGGTAAGAACTGGGGTCTTAACACAAAGATAACACTTTGGCTGTATACGGCAATTATCAGACCTTCCCTAACCTATGGATCAGTTGTATGGTGGCCCAGAACAGAACTGATCACTGTGAAAGAAAAGCTCCAGAGTTTACAACGCCTAGCGAGTACAGCAGCCACTGGATGCATGAGAACCACCCCATCAGTCGCACTACAGCACTTCCTAAACCTGAGACCACTGCATCTAATCATACAGGAGGAGGCCAAGGCAGCAGCCTTAAGACTGAAAAATAATGGGCTTTGGAAAGAGAATACTGGAACAAAGCATTCAAAGATTCTACAGGGAATCCTAAAGAAGATACCACTTCTCGAGGCTCCCATAGACAGAATACCATGTCACCACGTCTTCGAAAGGAAGTATCATATCCAACTTTCTGAAGAAAAAAGAGATAACTCTGGCGTCAAAGAAGTTAGGATATACACAGACGGCTCCAAAACCACACATGGTGCCGGAGCAGGCGTCTTCTCGAATGACTTAAATATCAAAATAACAACCACCTTGGACAAGCTAAGCATAATATTTCAAACCGAATGTATTGGCATAACGAGAGCGGAGGAGACGATTGCCGCCAGAGATGTCAGAGATCTAGATGTAAAGATCATCTCAGACAGTGCATCCGTACTCCGAGCTCTCTAAAGTAACACCATAACCTCTGTCCTCATATTGGAATGTCATAACACACTCCAATCCATTGCAAACACAAAAAGGGTCACGCTGCAATGGATCAAGGGACACAGCAACTCCCTCGGCAACGACGCAGCCGATGAATTGGCCAAGAGAGGATCAGGGTCGACAGTATATGGACCGGAACCAATACTACCCATACCTCAAGCACAGGTCAAAACTTGGCTACGAAAAAGTACAGAAGAAACCCATCTGACAGAATGGACAAACACTGAAGGATGCAGACAAACAAAAAATGCAGTTCCGGTAGCATCAAAAACGTCTAGCCGAAACCTCATTAGGCTAAGAAGGGACCAAATCCGCAAGGTCACCGGCCTCTTGACCGGTCACTGTCCCCTAAACAAGCATCTGTTTACAATAGGTGTGACGGACAGCCCCCTATGCAGAAGCTGCATGGGGGCAGAAGAAATGCCACGGCATGTGCTTACAGAGTGCACGAGCGTGGCCGCATAACGGGCGAAATTCCTCCAGTCACCAGCGTCACTCTGGGAAGCATGTGGAAACCTGAAAAGGCTGCTGGCTTTTTGGGAGGATCTGGGTTGGTTGGAATGAGAGGTAAGATGGTACGCACAATGGCCCAATCAAGAGGCTAAGTGCGGAACAGCCCAGGTAAACTAACTAACTAACTAACTAACCCGTATGTAAACTCATGCTAATATTAAAGTTTTTTCGTACGATGAGAAAGAAAGACTGCTTCCACAGCAGTAGTAAGATGTTAGGTACTACTGCTGTGGAATCAGTCGTTCTTTCTATAAATACAAAAATGAGAATAGCTCAAATAAGACAGCGGTCAACCGAGAAATCATAAAAAAAATATCATTCACAATAGACAATTCATTTTGCGGGACTCCGTGAAAGAAAGAGATAAGTATGAATAAACGATTCACAAGCTGGCAACGTCGCACTTTTAAATCCCAACCGTCTGATTTGGACGTGAAAATGTCCGCGCAATATATAAATAATATTGATATACGTCGGAGGTCACTAAAGCTTCACTATTGTATGGGGTCCAAAAATGTTTGGGCCTAACTGCAAAATGAATATTGCCGCAAGTAAAAAAGCAAGAAAATTAAGTATCTTATGGAGTAGGAAATCAAAAAACTAAGCAATATTCGTCGACAGATGATGAAAAATGTAAGCAGAACTGGTGGACGTCCTAATGATGCACCACATACCTGACGCCAAATGAGTTACTGGATGTATATATATATATATATATATATATATATATATATATATATATATATATATATATATATATAAATATTCGCAAAGAAAAGGAATTGAACTTGCAACCTCTGATGAAGCAGTCAAGCGAACGCCACTACGTCTTCAAATATCGTCTATGTTGTATAAATAAACAAATGTATAAAATATTCTAATACATTCACAATACACAACCCGGAAGCGCAAGAAAAAGGAAACATTGCGGGCTCCCAGTACTCGCCGTGGCAGTATCGACAGTCAAATAAATTTGTAGCAAATAGAATCACTACAAGTGCTACACCCCAGTCAACGGTTACTATCGTAGATTTTATGTTCAACCGTTCCGAGAAACGACGATCTCACTCATTCCGTTGTTATTATGTTCTAATAAGAAACTCATGAGTAAAAACATAATATCGTCTTTAAATAGCCCTATAAATGGTGTCAAAGGCAAGGTCGCGGTGAAAGTTACCGTCCGAGTACGGCTCTGGGCGGGCGGCGCGCGAAACCCGATATCGGAGTGACGTCATGGCGGGCCGTGCGCACGAGTCGAATGGCGGAACGCGAAAATGAACCAAGAATTTAATTACGAGCGTTTGATGTTTCGTTTTTAGCGTTCGATTTTCAAAAGTAAAATTTGAATTAGTTCTAAATTTGGAATACTTTTATTTTGTAATTGCAAATGGAGGTTGCCGTAGGAGACCTTACAATTGAATGTTTTGTGTAAATACAATACTATAGAAAAAATTCTAACACGAATATAAATTACCCTCGCTGGCGCAGTCGGATAAAAATATTTACGCCTTCACAATGTCGAGGAAAGTCCGACGCTTGCCAATAGGTTTATTTCAAGTATCAATAAGAGTAAATGAATGATAGATTTTTTTATAAGTACCACTTCTATTCAAAAATAAATGTATTATATTTCGTAGAAAAGAAATTGTACTACGAATAGAAAAATAAAAAATCCTCACGACTAAGGGAGCCGGAGGGGGAGGTTATGTCGGACTCGAACCGACTAAACTGCATGCCGTCTGTGGGTTGTTGTGCCAGGCCAAAACTGAGGTTGTCTCGCAACATATCCCTCGCACCCCGGCTGACCCCATGCATACCAATGAGTTTAGTTCAAGTATTAACAAAAGCGAATGAATGAAAAGAATCCATACTAATATTATAAATGCGAAAGTATCTCTGTCTGTCTATAAGTTACGCTTTCACGCCTAAACCACTGATCCGATCTTGATTATGTTTGGTATAAGTGAAGATTAGACCTTAAGGAAGGACATAGGCTATGTTTGGTCGCGATAACCGACATCCACGCGGGCGGAGCCGCGGGTAAAAGCTAGTGTCTTATATTTTATTTCTTACCACCATCTTTCTATTTGTTTTTGACGTATAAATGTAATCGAATACATTTAATGTACTTTTTATTAATATCCAATGTCAAATTATTATTAATCATACACCTAAAGAACCGGAGGTTATTAAAGAGGAAACAAAAAAAGTCATCATCATCCTTGCGTAAGTTTCGGTCAAATCTGACTGCCTTCACCTCGGATTTCGCTCAAAAAGTAAATATAACAAAAATAATAATAAACACGCCTTTACCCATTAAAACATGGTTTTTAGTACTTATTTAGATATTTTTTTTTGGTATTTCTAAAGATATTTATAATTTCTTAAAATAAATACCAATATTTATTTGATGCATGCTTTGTATATTTTTAAATTGGTAGAAATAGAACCACTATACGTGAAATTCAATGTTTATACATAGTACTTAAGTAACTAGTAACAGTAACGATAAAAAATTATCCAATTTTATGGTCAAACCATAGACATTCGGTTTGTTTTTGCAGCGCTAGAGGATGCAGGTTTACCACATGAACTCATTCTTAACATTTTTATTTCTTGTTGGCAACACAAACACAAACAACAGCTAGTATCTTTGTATTCAACAATATTAGTGTTTTAATTTAATGTAATTTACGGTTTTACTATATAATAGAAGTATTCACTTGATTGATCGCTGGCAAATGTTGTTTTTTTATTGTATAATAAATATAATAATTTGTAAGCGGGACTGCATCGTCAAGAATAGCAAAATTTAATGATTCATCTAGCTTGCTATCTCTATCTTTAACAAATGCATTTGTCATTTTATTTTTATTACCAGTGGCAAACTTTTCGAGGTGGATAGTACACCAATTTTATTTTGAATTACATCAGAATCATTCCATACAGCTACGGGTTATTTTTGATACGATTTATAAAATATTTGAATCTTTGCGCTCAATGGTAAGCATGGACTTTTATTTTTTCGTGCTGATATCCCATAGAGACCGCCCTGTCTCGAATCTCAAATGCCAAGGTGTAAGATGGCGCAATGAGGCATTTCCTCGGAATGCCGGCTGGGTTTGAGACCTACCTTTGAAAACCTTTTTACTACTGTGAATTGTGATCTCACCAATTTGCGCTTTACCATGAACCCTTTTTAGATACAGATACGGTTCCTCCTCAGCTCCTCAGCGCTGAGGATTATCATCATTATCGTACTCCGGACATATTCGACAGTGTGCAGGTTTTAGGTAATGTGTGGTGGTGCAGTTTCGATCATATCATTAATGAATGGCGTACTGTTGAATGGATCGGCGAATCCCATTCGTTTGTGTGGTTTTGCTTTCATTCATTCATTCATTGATTCGTGAGTCCATGGTACGAAATATTCGGTTACCAACGTCGACTAATATTTTTCGTCGATTAATTCAAATATCGACACTGATGGCGGGAAGCTTCTGTCAAAACAAGTAAATATTTTAACTGGAGACTTCTAAGAGCTATCTTATCAAATATTTATCAAATGAAGACAATCGTTGCCAAATTTTAATTGAATGAGTTCAGACGAAATTAAATTCTATTGTTTTATAGAATAAATGTCATTTTGTTTTAGTAAATATCATTTGCACTCGGCTCCATACGATGTTATATCCTTGGTATATACGAGTATGCTTTTGTTTTATGTTTTAGTTGCATCAACTGCATTTGCTATGAACTGGCCAGATTTTACATATAGAAATAACTTTCAGAACGAATGATATTAGCGAAGCTTTTTAGCGAACATCACCGGAAGGAAGGTTTAGCGAATATCACTTTCTTCTTTTTGAATTAAAACCACTATTTATCATTGTGATTTATTTTGTATTACCCCGAAGTTTCGATAACTTTTCAGTAGCTATGGTCACGGGGTGACTGAAGATGATAGTTGTCATGTACATGATTTGAAGAGTAAGAATTCATCAGAATGTTTCAATTCGTTTGGACAGCAATTGGTATTCAATTCAAATTTATTTCTCAACAATCTTCACATTGTGTTGAAACTTTACTATTGTCTAACTTATTCTAAACACGAATTTAAGAAGATGTAACAAAGATTAACCAATTAATTAAACTTTTTGAGCAAATTTACATAATAATATTAAGTACCTACTATTCATAAATTGTCAAAATTATTTGTCATGAAAATCAAAATCTAAACTAAATATAAGGATTAAATAAAATTTAAATACAAAAATAATGAAATAACAGAAATCAATTAAATTGACATTAATATAAAAAAAATCATATTGAAATTGACACATGTCATTCCATTAAATCCTCTATTGAATAAAAACACCCATCAATAAGAAATGCCTTCAATGATGATAGGAATTTGGGTGGTATAATACATTGAATTCTTACACACCCATACGATCAAAGTCTGATATGACTTACAATGACGGCAGAACTGGGCTTTAAAATGAGAGTCGCACAGTGAAGCACGGAGTGAACTATGTTTGGATTTCTTTTAATGTATAAAATTCGTAACGAGATCTTACAACAAAGAACTGCCGAAATACTTAACAGGGTAAGAAAACTAAAGTTGCAAACGGTGGACCACATGTACCGAAGGTGCTATAACTGTTGGAGCAAACGAGATCTAGAGTGGAGACCATGAATCGGCAAATGGAAGGTGGAATACTTCAGGATTCAATGACCCGGATTGCAGGAAGAAGGAAATACCCTGCAGAGGAATAAATATCCTAAATTGCACTACGCCATTTGCCGAGAAGCAGAGAAGCATAACTTTTTATAAACGCGCTATTTACGGCCTCTGTGGTGTAGCGGTAGAACGTTTGATTGCTGTTGCGGCGCGGGTTCGATTCCCGCTCAGTGCATGTTTTTGTATGTATTAATATGTATATTTGCATTGGTCTGGGTGTTTCTATGTATAATATGTATTTACAAAAAAAGTATCAAGTATCCGCATTCTAGATTCCTAAATACAAGATAGTTAAGCTATGCTTACCATAGGGTCTAGATGGCGTTGTGTAGAATGTCGTAGACTTTGTATTTATTTATTTTATACGTGTACTCACGCCTATAAATCGCCGGAAGGGTTTCTAAAGTTGTATTAACACCCAACGTTTCGCCTACTATGAGTTTCGGTCCCGCTGACGACAGTCGGAGCCTATTACCGTCTCGCAGGCACTTTGGCTTGCTGTATGTTTACTGTATGATGGAGAATTAAATAGCCCTATCCCTGCCTTTTTACTTCAATCAATTGTTGTACTGCAGTCTACATGAGCCATCATCTCGCTTTCCACATCCTGTCACCTTTTTTGAGAGCCAATCCTCGTAATAATGCTCAGTCGTAATAAAAATCTCCGATTTCGAAATGACCCTCACAGTTGTGAAAACCACGTTGTACCCTACTAGCCCCCGGAATAGCGCATCGAGCTACAAGCCTGGCCTGCTTCTGCTAGGATGAAAGGCACTCTCTGCAATGGCAACCCTCATTTCTGAGACTTCCGCGTTAGGCAGTCTACCATCAGGTGACAAAAAGCCATATTGATATGCCCTTAATAAAATAAAACTCGCTTCTGCTTGGCGTTAATCCCAGTCGTATTCAAAGCTTTCACCACGGAGTCTGGGGTCCCCTTTACAGATCTAGCTGTGGATTTGACTGAACATCGATATTATAACATAAATTTTGCATAAGTACCTAAGTAATTTCAATGGGAAAAATAGTTCTGTTTTCATTTACGTTCTATTTTTGTGATCTTTCATTAAAATAATGTTTTCAATGAAGTTGGCTAGAGGGCTAGGTAAACGAGGAATTGGCAGCCATTACACAGATGGGTCAATGACACTCAGGTGTCATGGCGGACGCGAAGATTGACGTTTTGAATTACAATATGTGTTGAGAACAAATATTGTGTCTATGGTAAACGTATCTAATCTTTTTGTAAATTATTTTGGATGAGTTCTTTTTTTAACGGGACAAAAAGGTGACAAGCTTATTATACTCTACACAATTCAGATACAATCTAGCCAGTTCTTAGTAAAGAAGTAAATTAAATACACGAATATTACCTAACATTTTAAAAAGTTACTTGAGGTATTATCTCGCACTTTGGCGCCCGATTCCGCTTTCGTGCTTCTCCTTTTATTAGTACCTATATTTTGGTTTTCATTGGAGCGACTGGCATTTGATTTCCCAAACCCGAAAGAAAAACGGCACCAGTCTCGTCTTTCAATTAGCAAGTGTATCGGCTTGCTTTTTTATTTAACCTTTTATAATAACTTAGCTCCATTATATTTCATTTGAATTATAATTCCATTACTTGTACGGTAAACTTAACGAGTTAGTTGATTAATTTCTTAAAGTCTTCACCATACAAATCAACTTCTGAACGAAAATTAACCTGTCAGTTCGAACAAAACGACAAACTTTGTAATGTCCCTGTGAAACCAAACTTCAAACGAATTTCAACCGTTATCCCCTGAGCTAAAGTTTATGCTGTCTATTAGATGGTAGTATCTAATAAGTTGGTCTTGTCAAAAGACTAATTACTAATTTGTATGTATAAAAAAATTGGTTGCCTGTAAAGTCGGTATACAGGCGAAAGTTTTACGTGACAACGACTTTGAGTGGTAAAATAATTTTAATGTGAATATTCATTCGTATAGTAGGAAGAAGGATGTTATGTCTGTCTCTCTCGCTCTTAGGCGGGCTGGAAGGGACGCGTGCCTCTCACTCGCTCTCATTGTAAGCGCATAACGCGGAGCGTAACGCGCGGAGCGTAACGCAGTTTCTTGAAGTGTCACCCGGCAAACCAATTTATAAGACGTTGTCACGTCAAAAGTATGTTGAGTTTGCAATCCCCGGACTTGTAACTGAGAATGTGACATCTACGAAAGCTACTTTTAAGCCAAATATCCGTGAGAAATTGACTGTAATACAGACGTACAAAAAATAAAAAAATTGTCGACGGAAATTTCTTTCTTAATAACGTTAGGGTGCTGAAAAATCACCTTTCACAATGACTTCGCAGTTTAGAATAAGGTAGAAATGCAGTATAGAGTCTACCTACGAAATTAATGCAATGACAGGATGATCAATGAAAATAGCATTGCACTAAAATGTGAAGACTGCAGAGTTTGACATTTCCCTATTTTTAAGATAATTAAGTTATACTTTTAATTCATCAACTATTGGCTATAAAAAATAAATAAGTTTCTAGTAATTGAATCGGATTATTGGATGTGTAAAAACACCATTGTTTTTTGCAACGCCATCTGTCATCGAGTAGCAAAACTGTTACGAATGCCAAGTTTGATTGCGTCTGGACAATTCGGTATTTTCCTGTAGTTAAAATGGATTATTTAGTTGAACTTATTAAATTAAATTAACTTATTATTTTAAATCATCCAACCAACCTTTAATAGTAAATGATTTGACTATTAAATGTTATGACGTCACAAATTAATTTTTCATACGATTTTCCTTATATTTTACTATTTTGACGTTTAGTTAAAAGTAACTAATTTGACTAGTCAGTCAAATACCCAATTAAACCAGCTACGAACCGTAAATTATATTAATATAGTATAGTATATTATCAAGGCGTAGTTGTTGGGGGTTGGTTGTAAGCGGAGTCTCTGGATCTGCTGTACCGATTTTGAACATTCTATAATATGGTCATAGGTTTTTATTTGCAATGGAAAAATACAATTATTTCTTATTGACGTCAATGAGCTAAGTTTTATTACCTATTTTTGTTTTTATTAACCATTATAGTTGACCAGTATCAGATAATTTGGGTAAAATAAAGTTAAGGGTACCAACGAGTTCCCCACGGACGGAGCCGGGGCAACAATTAGTGTTAAATATGATAACTAAACTCTTTTTATTAAACAACATCTATTAAAAAAATAAACCACACGAACATGCAAATCATCAAATCACTCACAATAACTAATTTCTTAATCGGCCTGTATCCGAACACCAAAAAGCATAAAAGCGCGCGAAAGTTTTAAATTCGAATCCTCAATGCACTACGCGGCCCTAGTTCGATCGACACAAGTTTTTTTTTAATATACTTTTAATTACAATGGAAGCAAATTGGCTGGAGGCGACACGTCCTCGGTAACTGTCGAAAGAGTATTGAGTTCAGTTGGCGAACACTGAAGAGATGGTCCTTGTCGTGTGTGTGCGTCGATTATATTTATTACATCAGCTAGAGACTATAAACAAGCTAGTGCGACAGGCACTTCAAAGAGTTCGATCGGTTTTTAGAAAATAGATCGATGGAATACCGCCTGGAGTATCTAGCACCATCGACGTCGACAACTTGTCAAAAATAGATTTTACTGACTATTTAACATTGAAAACCCTTCTAACTTCTCGTATTTACCTGGATAAGAACGGATAATTTATATCATAACAATACTTGAAATACAAACGTTCAACTTTTAAAAGTTTGGTATGAGATTGGAATGAGACTGACTGGATAAATATAGTACCTATAACATTCGCAATAATTCGTTCATTACAATGTAGGCCAGCACTTCAGACGGTTCCATTACGATATATTGGAAAATTTCGATAATATGACTCATACATAAGCGTTACTCGTAATTTAGTTTATTGCTTGCCAGTGTTAAACTTAGAGTTCATCTAAACTGGGTTCTTAGATTTTACACTCTTGGATTTCATTGAACTGAGATTAAGTCGAACTGAACTACCCTAGTAGTATTCCATTTTACTTAATGAATAACATTGAGTAAAACATAAAAACTCATTTTCGATAAACCGATTTTTCACTAGTGAAATTCACTCTTATTTATATACATACATACATACATATAATCACGCGTTTATCCCCAAAGGGTTAGGCAGAGGTGAATTAACACCCACATTTCACCAATCTGTATTCGGTCCCACGTAATAGGGGTGAGCCTATTGCCGTTTTCCGGGCACTATTGTTGACTCGAGCCATGCATCTGAGGCTGAGTCTGGGCTGTACATATCTGTCTGATGTTAAAGTTAATCAGTCCTATCCCTTAGTCACTTTGTACGACACCACATGGGAAGAGAAGGGATAGCCCAAATTCTACTCTACTGGGAACCATGCGGCTTAATTAAATAAATTTTATAAAACTTGAAACGCAACTTAGACTCCGTCCGGTAAAAGAAGCTGTAAATAACAAAGAATGACACAATAAATTAATAAAACCTTACCTTATTCTTGAATATTTAAATTTAGAACACTAGATACCATAGAACAATACTTTTTTTAAATCCAAAATGGTGGACACTTAAAAAATGGCGCGCAAGTTCGTGGCGTGTGCTGACTAAAGTAGTTGTAACATCTGACTCAAGTGTTATGGTGTACACCGATGTAGTTACTAGTTAACAGTTTATTTTTGTTCTGTAACTACATACCGCGCATATTTCATTGAGTAGTTCGTTTATTAACCAATCTAACAGACGCAGTGCGAATTAACATAACTCTAAGAAGGATGTTTGGGAAAGGCGAGTTGAGAATGTGATACTTTATTTATTTATTTATTTATTTATTTATTTATTTATTTCTAAGAAAACCAACAGCGTTACAGTAAGTAAATACGTACATTAAAGACAAAAAGTAAGGCTAATAACAGGATATAATAACAGGATACGATAACAAATTTCGGCTTGGGTGTATTGACCGGCCATGGTCTTATACCTACGTATACAATGTTTTCTCTTCGGGATAGGCAGAGATTACAACGGAATCCGTTTCTGCTCTTGCCTCAAAACAACTAAAGAAAGGTTATTTCTGTGGTCCTTACACACTTTAAGTGCTTTCTCTCCTATCATTAAGCCATTCTTGCAAGTTCACCGTTGCTTTTGATCTGATCTTTTTTCTATAAATCATCCATTTCTATAGATCATGAGAGATCATGTATGTTCTGCGAGATCGACCCCTGCCTGCCTGCCCACTTGCTCATACCTTATACTCTTGGGTTGATATCATTCGCTCAGGGCTTATTCGTTCTACATACCCCAACCATCATGCTGTATGTCAAAGAATATTACAATCGACTCCATTGTGCAATAAACTGGAATAAAAGTTAATTAAACATACTACGGAAACTATTACAAACTAACCAAAGATACAATAGAAAAGTCTAAAACAACACACATACACACTATTAAAATCAGACAAACGAAATGTCAAATAACGAACAACTCATATCGGTGTTGCCAATAATTTTTCACTGAAGTATGTCGAGATGAATGAATGTGAACAGTTGGGCGTTACAATATTACCGTCGTTGATATATGATGCGGTGCGTGACACAGATATTCGCGATAATTAGACTACTAAAATTAGCTCACGACTTTTGCATCCAGAAGTGATACTTTGTTGTATTCCTATAATTCGAGCCTGGAAATATAAGGCCCACCAACGATCAGCGGAGGATACCTAGACGTAGCCTTCTCAGGAAAGAACTGAAAAATGCTAAGATAATGATGATGATCCAACAGCGATTGTCGTCAACGCAAGATTCATGAAAAGTCACTCCGTAATTAAAGGTACTTCTCAGGTAGCAAATAAATACTGGATGACCAATTGTCATCAAGTATTGCTGTGAGCTCTGAAAAGCCTGTTTCACTAGAGATAAAGTTTGCACGTGTTTCCTAATCCTCTCCCACACGAGCCAATTAGTATGATTGTTTATTAAGAATCAATTTAGTAAATTTCTTTTACCATTTTCCCTATTGATGTTATTTTCGATGAAGCAAATTAGGTATATTTATTCAATTTCAATTAACGTTTTATTCATTTTTTGCCTCGGTAATTTAGAAAGAAAAAAACCGTTTATTTTACATTACACAATTTATCATTTCTTCAACCACAGCCAGTACTTCTTTCGTGCAGGAAACCCTCACCGTCTCGGGTTTAAGATACCAGGGCGTAACGTTGCCTATAAAGCACTTTCCACGCATCTAGACTGACCCAGGGACATTTAGGAAGATAGACTTTTTAGACCAAGAGAATATCACGAGACTCTGGGGAAAGCTTTTCCCTCAGAGTTAGGATGTTAGAAGTAAGACACTTAAATTAAAGTCAAAAGAAATTCACAGAAGTAGTAGGGTGAACCTGCATTACAAATTGCAAGTTTTGGATGTATTTAGTTTTAAAGCACGGATGAAGAAGAGTACTCAATTCTATTAAGATAGAAAAAATATTGAATCCGTCTGGCGGGGTTTGATTCTGCGAACTTTACCCTACAGGGACATTGCTTTGAGCACTAAGCTACCAGACCTCGCCCGAATCAATACAAATGACCCCTTGGAGCAACAATGGAGGCGTCTACCCATATTACTACGAACTATCGGAACCAATGAATCGGAACGATGAAAAGAGAAGAGTATTTCTAAGAAATAATAATAGACAATTACTTCTAGCATGGGAGTTAACGATGCGTTGTTTACTTATATTTTACACTAAACTGGCAGTAAAATCCACTCCTTCGCAAATAACTGTCACCACCATTAAATCTTCATATTAGATCTTCAGTGTAAACCTTGATCTAAATGTGTATTATATCTGAAGATATACCTACCCGTCCTTTAAAGGTAGTACCATAGGGTACCGAATGCTAAGAAAATATCTTTAGTAATATTCAAAAATGAATAGATGGCACTAGTAGATTCATTTATAGAAATAAAAAACTAAAAACCATGTTAAAACGCTTATTTGCTGACTTAGAATCACGTAGTCACTTAAACACATGATAATGTAAGCATGTAAGCATATAAAACTCGTAGGTAAAGTAATAAATAAAAAATTCGTGACAATCGTGCTACTTATTTATTTATTTTTATGCCATCTAGCGGCATAGTGCATTATGTCTGTAGCATTTACAATTACTGCAGAATCTAGCAGACTCAATGTAGATTAGAATAATTATAGTCAATAATGCGTTAAGTGTATGTTTTATTGGTTTTATTTTTGATAAGTTAGTTTTAATATTAAAAATTATAAAAAGTTTGCCAAAACAATGTCGCCATCTAGTTATAACTCCTGAAATAAAAAGCTGCCCGCCTGCTTTTGAAATAACGAGTGTAACCATTTTCAGTTCCTGATATCTGTATAAGAATTATATTGTATTATCCGTGGGCGTACTAAAAGTATGACACTTTTAACTTTTAGCAGGTATTGTTTGGGGTACTATTAAAACAATCATAGTGTTAGTCCGGTTGCATCGAAAGCTTATTCTATAACGCTCGGAGTCCGTTCTCTTGTTTTTTCTCTTGATTATGGCTTATTTTGGTTTTTGTGGAAGCGTCTTCCTTCCCCAAGTCTGACCCCCAACCCCGCGAGTAATGCTTATACCAGAGCAAAATCACACGCCATCTCAGGTCTCAAATATCGAGGTGTAAGGTTACCCAATAAAATATTTCCCTTGCACCCCGACTGTACTAATTTATCCGCTAACTTCGTTCAAAAGCATTTCCTATTGATTTAATATAGCATGGGTTGATTCCCGGTGAAGTACAATAGGGCCAACCCAAATCCTGCCCATAAAAAAGTGCACACTTGACGGTAAGCGAAATGTGGGTTTAAATACTGCCTACCACTTCAAGGATTTCAATGTATGAGTATACAAAACCAATGCTTCAATATTCGAAGGCGCCAAGCTACAAAGATAATAATGCATCGGATATAACCGACGCTGTTAAATGTCAGCCACAGGTACGGACGGACGAGAATAAACCGCATCGAATTGTTTATTTGGAATACTGTTTGGAGACTCATTAGTTATGGGAGATAATAATTGTTGAGTAAATATGGTTTTAGACAGCCTCCGTGGCGTGGCGGTAGTGAACGCGGCCGCTACGCAGGAGGCGCGAGTTCGATCCCCGCTCAGTGCAAATATTTGTATGCATGAATATGGGTATTTGCATTGGTCTGGTCGTGCCTCGGAGAGCACGTTATGCCGAATGTTCCGGTTGCCATACAAACATCTATAGCAGTCGTTACGGGTAGTTGGAGCCTCAAGAATCTAACAACTGGTCTAGCTGCGATGCTTCGATATCGCCTTTGGGTTGTGGAGGTCAGATGGTAGTCGCTTCACGGAAAGAATCGAAGTTTAGCCAAATCTACAGTTAGACTTTTTTTTTTTTTTTTTTTTTTTTTTTTTTTTTTTTTTTTTTTTTTAGACATTTTAAGGCAATCTTTAAAAAAAATTCTCTGTGTCCTGCAAGGAATATTCTAAAAAAAAGAATTAGCAAAATCGGTTGAGCTGTTCTCGAAATTTGCGCTTAGCAACACATTCACCGATTCATTTTTATATTATAGATACAAACATTACGCCAGTGGCGAGGGGTTTCTATAACCCAATTCCGGCCGGCTTGCTCTGCATACTATATAAATAATTTACATATAATAATATACATTATCTAAAATTGAATTTATCTGAAATTTTGTATACTTATAATATTCGGTACCTATCTGAAATTCATTTCGACGTTTTCATTTCTGAATATATATATACTTATATTCAGAAATGAAAACGGCTAGAATTTAATACAAAATTGCTACGGTCGTTTTATAAGAAATATGACTTTTTTCCTTTTTCACTTTTGAACAATTTCACTTTTCGCTACTGACATACACATAAGATGTGTTGGTATTCCCGTGGGGTCTTAGAATGGAACTGAGAATACAGCTGCTCTCCATTCAACAGTTAACATACAGTCTAGTGATGGGTCAATTTGGTAAAATGCGAGTCAAGTTAACTCGAGTTAAAATTCAGGTAACTTGAATTGAATTCGAGTTACACAACTCAAGTTAGCAGGAAAAAAATGAGTGCATTTTATTATTAATTACTGTTTACTTTACTGTGCCAGCCAGGGTAAAGGCATATAAATCTGAATAATATAATTGATTTATAGTAGTTTATGATACTGTTGCATAATAAGGGTTCTTATAACACGAGTGTGTTTTAAAAAAACGAGCCGTAGGCGAGTTTTTTTATTATTATCACACGAGTGTTATAAGACCAAGTTATGTACAGTGTCATACACTACTTTATCTACTCTCATACTATAATACATAAACTAATTTATTTTACAAACCAAACCAAACTTTGTTTATTTTAAATGTATAGAACAAAAAAAAAATTGTTCGCGCCAAGGCGCAAACGTCGATTGCGCATGCGTGTTTCTTTTTTTTTCCCCGAATCGGCGGATTCTTTTTTTAAAGTTGAGGTTTGGTCCAGATGGAGGTTGTATAGGTGTATCGTTATGATTAAAAAGTTGGAGCCTCAAGAATCTAACAACTGGTCTAGCTGCGATGCTTCGATATCGCCTTTGGGTTGTGGAGGTCAGATGGTAGTCGCTTCACGGAAAGAATCGAAGTTTAGCCAAATCTACAGTTAGACTGGTAAAAGCGGACCCCAGACTCCAAGTTGAAAAGCTTCGGATGCGACTGGGATTAACGAAGAAGAAGAAAAAGGAGAGTTATAGGCGTAATAAATATATTGTACACTAGCTGACCCGCCTCGGCTTCGCCCGTGGCATACTTCAACCCTGTAGCACCCCTTAGCCATTATGCGTCACTCAATTGTTTTGCCTTCCCGGAACCTCTCCACTAACACTTGAACTTTATGATATGGTATTAAAGTTCAAAGTGACTTTTAAGTATTATTGCAAATCGTTTGTACGGGAGTTTAGAAAAGTGATGCTTTTAGACATTTTAAGGCAATCTTTAAAAAAAATTCTCTGTGTCCTGCAAGGAATATTCTAAAAAAAAGAATTAGCAAAATCGGTTGAGCTGTTCTCGAAATTTGCGCTTAGCAACACATTCACCGATTCATTTTTATATTATAGATACAAACATTACGCCAGTGGCGAGGGGTTTCTATAACCCAATTCCGGCCGGCTTGCTCTGCATACTATATAAATAATTTACATATAATAATATACATTATCTAAAATTGAATTTATCTGAAATTTTGTATACTTATAATATTCGGTACCTATCTGAAATTCATTTCGACGTTTTCATTTCTGAATATATATATACTTATATTCAGACTACTATAATACATAAACTAATTTATTTTACAAACCAAACCAAACTTTGTTTATTTTAAATGTATAGAACAAAAAAAAAATTGTTCGCGCCAAGGCGCAAACGTCGATTGCGCATGCGTGTTTCTTTTTTTTTCCCCGAATCGGCGGATTCTTTTTTTAAAGTTGAGGTTTGGTCCAGATGGAGGTTGTATAGGTGTATCGTTATGATTAAAAAGTTATTTTATCTACTCTGATACTATAATACAAAGATTATAAAATTGAAATCAAAACTCTTATGACAAACATTACGCACAGGCCAAAAAAAAAGTTTTATTACGATACAGGTCTTGTATGGACACCTGTATCATAAAATAACTTTTTAATCATAACGATACACCTATACAATCCCCATCTGGACTGAACCTCTACTTTAAAAAAAGAATCCGCCATTTCGGAAGAAAAAAAAAGAAACACGCATGCGCAATCGAAGTTTGTGCCTTGGCGCGAATATTTTTTTTTTTGTTCTATTCATTTAAATTAAACAAAGTTTGGTTTGGTTTGTAAAATAAATTAGTTTATGTATTATAGTATGAGAGTAGATAAAGTAGTGTATGACACTGTACATAACTTGGTCTTATAACACTCGTGTGATAATATAAAAAAACTCGCCTACGGCTCGTTTTTTTAAAACACACTCGTGTTATAAGAACCCTTATTATGCAACAGTATCATAAACTACTATTATGATATAGGTGTCCATACAAGACCTGTATCGTAATAAAACTTTATTTTTGGCCTGTGCGTAATGTTTGTCATAAGAGTTTTGATTTCAATTTTATAATCTTTGTATTATAGTATCAGAGTAGATAAAAATATATATATAAAGAAGTGCTGTTGAAAAGATTGACAGTTATCATTGCTAAGCTTCATCTGGTAGAATTGCCATAAAAAGGTTAATATAGTTTTTTTATAACACCCATACATTATTCCGTTCACCTGCTCATTATTCTCATACATTATCTTATCACTACATAGTATAAAACAAAGTCGCTTTCTCTGTCCCTATATCCCTTTGTATGCTTAAATCTTTAAAACTACTCAACGGATTTTGATGCAGTTTTTTTAATAGATAGAGTGATTAAAGCGTAAGGTTTATATGTATAATACATGTTTAATATAGTAGAAGGTGCAGCGGGAACGGGATCTTATGCCACGCAGGCGGAAAAATATTGGCGGTACGAAGTTCGCCGGGTCAGCTAGTAAGTTATATTTTCGCTAAATCAATACTTCCAGACGATTTGTCGACGGCTGTCCTGCCCAAACTTTTGCTCCGAAACGAATATAAAATCAACCGGTATAATTTACACGTTTCTGAATTTAAGTTACATAATGTACCTATAATCCAACTCTATATTGAAACGACGAAACCCAATCAAGTGAATTCGAGTTAAGTGCAACTCGAGCGACTCTAGCTGACCCATCTCTAATACAGTCCTTGACAGAGTGCCCCCTTCACGGAAATAGGCTCGCTGCCTGTTATGTGGAACCGAAAATCTGACGAAATGAGGTTGTTCATACACGTCTGCCTACCTCTTCGGCGTTTCGCTCCCATAAAAGCCGGGAACTATTAACTTAACTAATATAAGCTCCGATTGATGGTAAAACACTAAATATATCACGAAAATGATTTCGAAAAATCAAACAACAGACATCCAAATTTAATATGGCAACATTTTTAATAGCCATCGTAAATAATGGTGTTTTTGGAACGACACCAAATTGACTTGAAACAAACTGATAATTAATATGTTTTTATTTTTGGTAACATCACAAATTGACTGTCAATTTTGACAGGTGATTGAAAGCTGACATTTTAGAGAAGAATGGGGTGGGGTTTCAACATGTATTCACATTTTTAAACACAGCTTTTATGTTATTGCCAGCTAATGCCAGCGGCTCCGCCCGTGTGTATGTGGGTTACCGCGACTTTTGGTTATATCTCTGGTTTTACACAGCAAATTGCTATCAAACATTCGACAGACTTTCAGTTGTCTTAAATCCTTTCTAATAAAAAAAGCCATATCAGAATTCGTTCAGTACTTTTGCGTTCATCGGACACAGACAAACAGACGGGAACAGACAAGAAATTAAGAAACATAATTCATCCCGTATTTTTGCAATTTACAAATAAATGAATTTAATTTGATCAATTTGATTTGATTCTAAATGAAAAAATGTTACAGTAATTGTATCAATTGTATCAAAATCTAAATTAAAAGCGCGAACTATTTATGACAGATTTGTTAGCTTTTGAAACTATTTTTGTGACTTTTTTCATATTGAATGTAGGAGAGAACATTTTGTGGGTATAATTGAAACTAATAATTGCAAATACCACTTACCTCATCACATGCATGACACCTAGGCTTCAATCTTTCCGCATAATGCCGGACGCAGTATAACCTTCCGTCTAACGCGCAGTACGCCAGTTCAACCAGCAGTTCATCGCAGTCAGCACAGGAGAAGCACGATGGATGGAAATATGCCTGAGAAATATAAGAATTAGTTAAATTTAAAATATTCTTACTTGCTCCATCTAGCGGCGAATAGCAGAACTTTTACCTCTGCCTTTGTGTTTTGTGTTCAAATTCATAGATGGCGCTACTTACATCTTCACCTATCCGTGGTGCTTGGACTGTAATGCCTCCACTTCGAATCGGTTTATTACATCCCATGCAGTCCATTGATGCACCGTGATATTGACTTGCAACGCCTGCGACAAAATAACGAAAATAATAATTATTAAAATATAATTCGATAACTCATCACAAGATGGCGTTGAACACAAACGTGATAATAATAAATATTACCAATATCGAGTGCAATTTCATTCCTAGCAGCCACGAAGTCCTCATACTGCTTGCGATGGGCTTCATCTATATGTATACAGTGGGCTAACGATAAGTCTTGCTTCGGTAATTGCGTAGCTAACGCTCTAGTTCTCCAGGCTCGCCACGCGGCAGCACCGGTTGCGCCACCTACGGCAGTTGGTGCCCGATCCGCTAACGATGACCAGAATAATTCCGTCTGTGAAGGAAATAATGGCAATGTTATTTTTTTTTACAATACTCATAGATTATCCAGTTACTACTATTATGCTAGCAATATGTGAACTCATTTTTACTTTGTTGCCGTTATAACTACAACCCTGTTTTGCTACAGCATACATACATAGCTTGAAAATGAATTTAGCGGTTATTTATATATATTTTTGTAAGTAAAAATCTCGCATAAAACTGAGATATTTCTTTACTCCATGTTCTCCACTTCTTTTACGGCTTTATGGGAGCAAATGTCGTCAGTTATACGAATTTCAAGTTTCGAAATACGCCCGCTAGATGGCATATATTATAGCACCTTTATAAACTTCTTTCTTCTTAGTGTAAAAAATCTAGATCTTATAGTCTACTGACCTGCTTAGCAGTGAGTCCCGGGGGGCTATCGTAGGAATGGTGGTTGACCCTGGACTCCCGGAGCCCCAGGCGGTCCCGCACTGACCCCAGCTCCTCGTGGTATACCGAATGCTTCAGGCGATCGCAGCCACATGATTTGCAGGTTTTCCTGTGAAGAAGAGAATGATTCTCTTTAATAAATAAATATTTTACGACATTATATACAGCGCAGTGTAAGAATATGTTTATTTGCATTGATCTGGGTATTTACATGCCTCAGAGAGCACGTTAAGCCGTCGGTCCCGGTTGTCATACGAAATAAGTCTAAGTATTTGCATAAGTCTGGCTATTTCCGGGCCTCGGAGAGCACGTTAAGCCGTCGATCACGTCTGTCATAGGAACATCTATGGCTTTCGTTACGGGTTGTTGGAGCCCTAAAAAGTCCCTGAACTAGTCTAAGTGCAATACTTAAATATCGCTCAAGGGTTGTGGAAGGTCAGATAGCAGTCGTTTCACGGAAAATATCGAAGTTCAGCCTCTTCGCAGTTAGACTCGAAAAGCGAAACCCGGACTCCGACCCCGTGGAGGGCTAGACCGAGAGGGATGGCAGGATATGTCGTCGAAAACCTCACCTTCGGCCTAGCACAACGACCCACAGACGGGCGGTTAGTCGGTTCGAGTCCGATATAACCTCCCCCTCCAGTTCCGGAGGGGGGGTAACCGTGGGGATTTCCCGCACGAAAAAAAAACCTCCGAGGCTTCTGATGCGACCGGGACTATCTCAAGCAGGAGGAAGATGACTCTATACAGCGTTGACTAGATCTTATCTGGTTCCCAATATGTGGATAAACAATGATACATTATTTTGTGAATAGTATGCCTCGGGACACATATCTTGAACCTAAGTTACGAGACAAATGAGGCCCTGGTGCGCGGATTGGTTTGTAATAATCTATGCTTGGTGTATTTGAACTCTTACACCGCATTAGCACCCCACGCTAACCCTCAAAAGGCACTAAAGAAACATGTACTAGGGTTTAGAGTACATAGGCCCTACGTAAATTAGGTACAAGTCTGTGATTTCCCGGTCGATTTTTATTTTTATACTAACTTTTGCCCACGGCTCCACCCGCATGGATGTTGGTTATCGCGACCAAACATAGTCGATGTCCTGTCTCAAGGTCTAATCTACCTCTATACCTAATTTCATTAACATCGGTTTAGTGGTTTAGTTAGGCGCGAAAGCGTAACATAGAGACAGACAGACAGAGTTACTTTCGCATTTATAATATTAGTATGGATACCACTTGGGTGGCAGACAAGCTCACGGCCCGCTTGATGGAAAGTGGTTA
Source organism: Eilema caniola (assembly GCA_949126895.1). NCBI lineage: Eukaryota > Metazoa > Arthropoda > Insecta > Lepidoptera > Erebidae > Eilema > Eilema caniola. The sequence continues at coordinate 24,914,651 of OX421467.1, forward strand.
TCGTGGCTTATGGACGTGTGCAACACCAGGGGAGTCACACTCGCGCCGCCGATGCTGTAAGAACAGAGAGTTTCTATGCCTTGATGGCATATTCTTCCGACTGACAGCACAAAAACTCTCCAGTTCAAATTCAAATTTGAATTTGAACTGGAGCTACCCTACTCACCGCCGGGAACACAACACGAGGTTATTATGACCGCGGTATTCTGTAGAGCGGAGGTACTTCCCCAGTCGGACTGCTCAATTGCACGAAAATACTTTCGTGTCCTCCCTACAATAAAATTGTGGATAGCTAGACAACAATATGTTTGCCTAACAAATCAGCACTTTCTACGATGTAGATTATAATCACTGCTTTATGGCACAGTTTGTTAGACACATATTGTATGTTGTCACGACACGAGTGGAGTCATTATCAGATTAGTACTATTGAAAGCCGGGCCCAAATGAGATGGCTACGAGCCCATACGTCCCAAGAGATTTAATCCTTATAATTTTTTAGAGCGTATACACCCCAATTTGAAAGTACATTAAAATTGGGTAGTTATCCAGTCAAATAACTTACTTTTTACTAAACGTCAAAATGGTAAGTTATAAAAAACATTGTATGAAATAATGTATTGTGACGTCATAATATGTAATAGTCAAATCATTTACTAATATTGGTTGGGTGGATAGTTAACAATAAATAAGAACAGAAGCAACTTCTACCGCTGTTTTACCATTTTTAATTTATAAGCTCAGTTAAATAATTCAATTTCAACTACAGGAAAATATCCTTTAAATATCCATATATAATCAGTAGAAAAACATTATGTGTCAACGACCTAATATTTAGCAGGAAATCAAATTCATGCTAATTAGACTTAGATAGGATTAGGTTAGAAGGCTAATGCGGGAGCCCCACTTCGACAATATGTTAAATTATATACGTACATTGTGTATTCATATACAAACTGATTATTTTATTGAAATAATCACATTCAGATATCAGCTCCTACTGGAATCAAGATTTTGTTGATTTAAAACTAATTTATACAAGATTTTCGTATTTTGATTCATAATTCGAACTACTAAGACATTCCCGGGATCCCGGGATTACCAAATTACAATCCCGGAATCTGAAATTTTGCTGGCAGTCGTCATATATACTCGCTCTTCGTGGATAATAATAATAATAATATCTGTGTTTATTTCACGAGACAGCTTGTTATCCCCTCACATATTGTTTGTTGTCACGTTCAAAATGATTGTCTTATTACACACAAGTTCTTTGTCGAGGGAGCGTAGGAGTTATTTTTAGTATGTTCATACATTTGCAAATGAGATGTCCCTTGTTGTTACATTGTAAGAAGTATTATAATTGGGTTTTGTTTGTGATAGTCCTTTTAAAACTTAGCAAAGTAAATGCTACAAAATTGATTTGGTTTTTGGAGCCAAGCCAACTTTATCTGCAAGCTGGGTACATCTGCACATGTTGTGGTTAAGACTTCCATACACTACATTTTCAGCCCCCTCCGGAGCCGGAAAGGGAGTTTATGTCGGACTCGAACCGACTAAACCGCACGCCGTCTGTGGGTCGTAGTGCTAGGCCGAAGGTGAGGTTGTCACGCGACATATCGCTTGCACCCCGGCTGACCCTGGGCCATCCCTCTCGGTCTGGCTCTCCTCGGGAGGTATATCGTGCGGTATCCCCTGATGGCCCTGGAGGCCATCGTCCTCTGCGCCGTACGGAGCAGAGGCAGGAATCTGGCCTCCGGGGTGTCCGCCCACAGCTTTGGAATGTCTTCACAATCTTTCACATTTATAAAAAAAATTGAGGATAAAAGTAGTTTCGTGCGGTACATGGCCTCATACGGGTGCCCCCTGTGGACGGCTTTAGTCGTAGTGCTAGGCCGAAGGCGAGGTTGTCATGCGACATATCCTTCGCACCCCGGCTGACCCTTTCGGTCTGGCCCTCCTCGGGAGGGGAGACCACGCGGTCCCCGACTCGCCTCCGGTATGGGGGAGCGCGCACTGAGGCCTGCTTCTGCTAGGGCGACGGGCGGCTCCACACGTCGCCCTCATCGCGCTCATGGGGGGCGGTTACCGTGTTAATAGGAGTGGATGCAATTTTATTTATGTTTGAACACCTAGCTTTCACGAAATGTAGTTTTCTGTAATTTATGAACCATTCTGCTTACATTGTTTTAATTCACTGCTAAAACTGAAACTACTCCTGGAAAATCAGCAATAGATCTTAAAAATGTTTTTAATATCCCGCCATGATGAAACTTATTTCTTAGGTTACTAGTCTACCTCGGAAATTTGAAAAATGCCTTAGTCCATATTACATCCCGGTATCTGATATTCCAGACCGACCAGGTCAAGTCAGTCGCCAGAACGGCGTAAAAAATGTGTACTAGTTTGGTGTAATTTGATATATACATACATTAGCTTACCTACTCACACAAAACCGACACTTCACGCCGATTTTTGCGACGAATTTTCTTACAAAAGCTTAGTCTACTTGGTGAATTTGAGCTCGTTCACCCGCCTTGGCATCCCGCGCTATCCTCAAGACACCCAAGAATCGCTTTCTGGGCATATAGAGCACATTTTAGATCCAATATATATAATGTGTGAGGTAGATATACATACATACATACATATAATCACGCCTTTATCCCCGGAGGGTTAGGCAGAGGTGTTAATTCACCCACATTTCACCAATCCGTATTAGGTCCCACGTAATAGGGGGGGAGCCTATTGCCGTATTTCGGGCACTATTGTTGACTCGAGCCACGCATCTGAGGCTGCGTGATGGCTGTACATTTCTGTCTGATGTTAAAGTTAATCAGCCCTATCCCTTAGTCGCCTTGTACGACACCACATGGGAAGAGAAGGGGTTATCCGTTATCGTTATAAATTGCAGCCTATGTGTTATTCTAATGTATAAGCTATATTATTGTAAAGTTTCATTAAAATCCAATCAGTAGTTTTTACGTGAAAGAGTAACAAACATCCATCCATATAATGCTTATAAATTTTTGCGTTTATAATATTAGTTGGATGTACAAGTGTGTAGCTCTTGAAATATCACAAAGAAGCACTGCGTCCTCGTCGCGACATGATCTTATTGAAATGCTAAGTGAGACAATCCGATGCACGACTGACTGCTCACGGGAGTGATTTAATAGGATAAGTGAGGCACAAAACGCGATTGTAGTCGAATTGAGAGTAAACGGTGCAGAACTGACGTGTCGACAGCAACTGATATATTAAGTTTGAACAATTCTTACATTTCAATTTTTGTAAGAAATACTGAGGTATTATGCCCACGCTGATATTTCCCTAGAGCAGTGACGTGACGAACTTCCTTGGTTGAGAATTCCTGTTCTATGTTCGATATGTTTTGTAATTCGATTTAGGTATGTGAGATATGTGTTGCATATTTTTTGTTTTAAATAGCTTGCTTAGCTAGAAGTATACTTATATAGCCACAGATAACATAGGTCAGGGGTTCCGTCCGGGATTCCGTATAGGTACAAAAGTTTTACTTCTGTATACAAAATAACAATTAATTAATAATCAAAACAAAACACAGTGAATCGAAATATTTACAGTGGATAAGATTTTGTCAAAAAACGACCCATTTCTAATCGTCTATTCATAAATCGCGATGTCATAACGAGCCAACATCAGGAAGCTGGCACAAAAGCACTCTGTCCAAAGGCTGACAACAAAGCTGCCCTTGCCATGCATGAACTAATTACTGGCAATAAAACAAGCCAAAATATATATTTTATGGCAACACTGCTCATGCGACGCTAAAGCCCATTTACTAGGGTACTACATACTACCAAATAATAGAAAATTAGTAAATTGTTTTAAATTTGCACCTGGTCCCACAAATACGATCCACTAGAGTGAGTGTGTTTTTTTATTCTCAATAATCCCTTTATAATAGTGTTGTGTACTATTTTTTTACAATCATATAATGAACTGTCAAAGTAAAATATTCTTATGACAAAAAGTTTTAAAGATATTTGATTTTGGAAATTCAATTTCTCGAGCCGCCCGAAAACGCTCCATACGCAAACGCACGCTATAAGATATATTCGAAAAACCTTTTTAAAAACAATCTTTTTTTTTTTTCTTGCATTGTCATCCGAACTGAACGTGCATACCAAATTTTAGCTCAATCGGTTGAGGGCAAGTGCCTTAAAATTGAGTTGTAAGATTCCACCCGAACAAACATACATTGCAAGTTAATAAAAGCTTGTAAAAATCGAAGCACACTGTGACGTCACAGTGTGTTAACGCGTAGTGGAAATGTATGGAGTGCAAGACAATATCGCATTTATTTCAGTCCATGTGTATTTGAAATTTAATAAAGAATCGAATGAAGGAGAAAATTTAGAATACACACATCAACATGGTCTAGGGATATTTCAATTAAACCTTAATAACTAAAATTCTATGTACTTTTTGCTATATAACCTATACATTAAAATAAACCTTGTTTAAAAGCCTATCTAATCTGATAATAAACTTTTAGATAAAGTTACATTTAACAAAAACTTAGAAGAAGAGGAATAACTCAGGTTGATGTGTGTATTTAGCATGAAAAATGCTTAAAAATGTAATTAAAAAGTTTAACACCGTGCCTTAATTTGATTGTTTATATTTTGATCTATTTTCGGAATTAAAAATAATGAAAATTCATAGTTTCAGTTTAGTAAGGCAACATCTTATTTACTATGCATGTTTGTTGAGAAAATATTGTCGAACTGGTAAGGTTATTTTAATTCCACTACGTTCTTTCCAGTGCTGTCGGGATAATCTTTTTTTTTTGTCCGCCAAATACGCCAAATTTTAAGCTTTAGTGTCATAAACATTTTGTTTTTACATATTTCAGTTTGGACTGCATTCTATATACAGTAAATAGCTTCGTAGGTATCAATGGCGAAAGCTGAGAATATTTTCAGAAGGAAAGCCGATAAGACAACAAACGAAATAAACTGACTAAGTATCTTTGGTAGCGCCGAATCGTGCTTTCTCGTACTTTTGGAATTAACTAGTAATAGGAGACTACCGCAATTTCGCTGCGTGCGGCATGACAAAAAGGTTTAAACATAATGGAAACAACTTTTGACATTTCAATTTTTACTCTGTGCAACTAAGCTAAGTACGAGTATACGTACTTAGGTTTTTTTACTTGCGGGATACCTCCCCCCTCCCCCTTCCGGAGCCTTAGGGGGAGGTTAGGTCGGACTCGAACCGACTAAACCGCAAGACGTCTGTGGGTCTTTGTGCTAGGCCGAAGGTAAGGTTGTCAGGCGACATATCCCTCGCTCCCCGGCTGACCCAGGGTCATTATTCTCGGTCTGGCCCTCCTCGGGAGGGGGGACCACGCGATCCCCGGCTCGCCCCCGGTATAGGGAGGCGCCGCCGTGGCCTGCTTCTGCTAGTCCGCCATACTTAGCTTAGTTGCATTATAATGTGGCGCCTACACTACTTAAGTGATGTACGAGTCGAAAGCAAAGCTATTATGATATCAAAGTTGTCTAGACTGACTACATTATTATCGTAACTGTTCATGCAGTATTCACTAAACCAAACATTTATGGTCGACGCGTATCGCCCGAGATCAAAGCTTTATGCACAAAATGATTTAATGTTGATATTGGATAGTATTTACAGACATATTTACTATTCAAAACCCTGTATATCCACTGTGTATAGGGTATTGGCTAGTAAATATGTTTGTTTGCTTTCGTTTGGCTTAGTAGTCGGTTCGTGCAAATTGAATTTATTGGTGTGCGAATTTCTTATTCAGTTAATATCCTTAAGTTTCTTTTTGTTGTTTTGGTATTTTATTTAAGAAAAATATGTAAGTATGAAACAGTAGGGGGAAAGGACATACTATGAGAAGAGATGAAAATAATGTTGTAGAAACTGGTGGTAGAAAATCGATGGCACAAATTTCGGCCGGGTGGGTACCGCCGTGCACGATTGCGAAAATCCAATCTCGGTTGGATTGCGTTCAGGAGTCAGCAAGTGCATAGCCGGGCAAGGGGGATTGTGTTCGCAGCACTAGTGGGACCGGTGGGTGTCACGCGGTGCTGCGGCGACAATCCTCTTTTGATGAGGACGTTAAGCAGAGTGCTACCATTGTTAACATGGTACGTGTATGTAATGGTGACCCTCTTTCCTAAGACTTTGCCTTCAGCTTACGATTAGGCGAGGTTAATTCAAATAGACGTGTCCTATAAAAAAAAAGACGGGTTGCACTCCGGGAGTGCCGGCAGAAGTGAAAACTTTTTCTTTCTTTCTTTCTTCGTTATATACATAGCAAAAGATAAAAAGAACATGCCATACCACACTATACCATACCTATAATATAGCGCCAATCATAGAACCTATCACTAATTTTCTGCTAAATATCTGTCAGAAGAAATTAATAAATTAAAAAGAAAAAATAATCACAAAAGGTGTCAGAAGGCCAGGTTTGAACCCGGTACTATCTGAAACCAGAAGGACTTACAGTCGAAGCGCTAACCGCTATGCTACGAAACTATATATCGTATTTTGCAAAATAGACAGTCTGTAGCTAATATTGTATGACGTCAGTCGTCGGTTACGGTTCAAAGGTCAAGCAATCCTGACGCGAGGTTAACACTTTTTACCCATACAACGCCGCTAAAGAAGTTTTCACTTCAAAAATATTCCAAGCATGAACGTAAAGGCACTATTCAGGTAATCTCCACAGATTACCTGAATAGTAGAGGGCTTGTAGTAGTAGTGTAGAAGAGCTAGTCACAAAAAAAATGGATGGGTTACCTGAAAGCGGATATGGTAAAGAAAGGAATGACATCTGACAGGATTGTATAGTATACAGGAAAAAAGTTATACCACAAGGTCAAATCAGCACCTAAGTAGAATTCTGTTTGACAGAAATAACTAGTTTTAAGTGTACATCGTTACAAACAGTTGCTTCTTTAACGACCGACGTACAAAACTAGACTAACGTTATTGAAACTACATATTTAAATGAATTACACGGGACTAAAATAACGTATAGTTGCATGAGAATATTAGTTTTATAGCTTACAAAATATAATGCTAGTCTTTGAAGTTTTTTTATTAAAAAAAAAAGAACATAAGCAACTGAAATTATCGAAATTACTAATATTCCCTCTAACCCCTCCAACTAAGCTAAATTGCTTGTGCTACGACTGAGTGAACCCACTCCTAGCACAAGCAAATGCACGTGAACGTCGGTAGTGTAATGGCCAGGACTCGAACCCGGATCCTCTCGATCGTAAGGCCGTCTCCTTAACTACTAAACTACGGCTTGGGACAGATAGATTTTTAGGTCTTAAACCAAGGTTGTGCGGTCGTAACGTTTAGACAAAGGGGGCCACCATTTTTTTTTCTCTTTTTTCGCAACCGAAATTATCGAAATTACTAATATTCCCTCTAACCCCTCCAACTAAGCTAAATTGCTTGTGCTAGGAGTGGGTTCCCGTCAGTAGTGTAATGGCCAGGGTACGAACCCGAGACTTCTCGATCGTAAGGTCGACTCCTCAACCACTAAGCTGTAACTACTTATATTTACGCAGCAAAAATACTTTTTGACCTCTTAGGTAGACAAGATACCAAAGAAGCAATTGGTGCACACACAGCAAATTAGCAAGAAAAATTCTAATATCCAAAATTGGCAACTTGTTTCTTTCACTCCTACTCAGAATGAATGAAAAATGAATAGTCTGAATCTGAACAATGAATGAACGTTCATTCGGGTTCGGGTACGTTCATTCGTATTCTAAAATTAAAGTACCAAATTTAACTACGTCTTGGAATTACTTTAAATTTTAGAATACGAATGAACGTACCCGAACCCAAATGAACGTTCATTCATTGTTCAGATTCAGACTGTTCATTTAAAAGAACATTGAATGTTCTTTTGTAAAATAAATCACTCGAGTGAACCTTCTGTTATCACTTATCACCTTGACTGAATATCAAAATTACAACGGACAGAACGTGTTGCCACTTAAGAATGTGTTAAAAATAGGCAGTTTCGAAAATATAAACAAAATATTTTCAAAAGTTTATGTGAATATTGCTCACTGATATTTAATACTCATTATATGTATGATAAACGGTATGTACAGATTTAGAATTTTTCCGAACACATACGTTTCAATTTATCGGTACGGCTTACTTTTAAACGAAACAGTGAGGTAGTGATTTCTCGTAGAAAGTACGTAACTTAGTGGTAAGTGGTTGGCCTTATGATCGAGTTTGGCCCGGGCTTGAATCCTGGCCACTACACTACTCACTCTTGACACAAGCAATTAACTAACTATAAAGATTACTAGTAATTTTCGTTACTAGGTAGGTATAACCCATTTATTTTAATGTTGGACCTGGCGTCGATGATATTACGTGGACGTCAGGGCCAAACTCTCGAGGAGGTCCAGAGCGATAGGGATGGTAGAAAAAGATAAAAAACATACCATACCATACCATACCTAATAATACAGCGCCAATCATAGACCCTATCACTTATTTTCTGCTAATTTTCTATCAGAAGAAATTAATAAATTACAAAAAGATAAAATAATCACAAAAGTAATAAATTACAAAAAGAAAAAATAATCACAAAAAGTATCATGAGCCCAGGTTCGAACTCGGTACTATCTGAAAACATAAGGACTTACAGTCGAAGCGTTTTCCGCTATGCTGCGAAGCTATTAATTATAGTATATTGCGAAATGGACAGTCTATAGCTTATATTGTATGACGTCAGTCGTCGGTTACGGTCCAAAGGTCAAGCGATCCTGACGCGCGAGTTTAACAATTTTTACCCATCCAACGCCGCTAAAGAAGTTTTTACTTCAAAAAATACCAAACTAAAAGTGAACGGTCAGGTATAAACCTAAAAGGTAGAGCATCACCCATTCCTAAATGGGTAATCTAAGATGAATGCTCACCGTCAGAAAAGTCCCTCAAAAATTCTCTCAATATTGACCAAAACAAGATGAAGGATTCACAGCAAGGAAACCGACGTCATTGAACCACCATACGCCGGCGCATCCCAGCATTGTCCACGCATACCAATTAAGTGCATTACTATTGCCATGGGAACCGTGAATTACTCATAACTACTGAGTAGCGGACGCAATGTAATTTAAACTATTTGTAATGGACGGTAAGAATATTTAACTGACTTCAAAAAGAGAAATTCTCATTTTTTCTCTTTTTTTTTATTTTTTATGCTCGCTATGTAGTATCAGCAATGTTTGTTTTATCTAAGGTTTTGAATTGCCCCGTAAATGTGAGGGGATGCTTTTGTTGCTTCTGTTGGGATGTCAGGCGGTCGTACCTGTCACCATTAGGCCTGCGCCCAGAGAACCAGCCCTAGTCTTGCCTGCTCTTCACTGTGTCTTCTGCTAGGGAGGCTTTCAGCTTCCAAGTAAATCTTTACAGAGCCACTCATGCCTCGGCCGGTATTGGCCATGAGCGGTAGCATCTCCCCGTGATGAGCTTGGGTCCAGTAGGCATATATATTCTGTGAGAACGTTTCGAACGATCGATCAAACTTGACAGAAACGCTCATGCTCAAACGTAACGTCAGCAAATTTAGCGCATGTGGAATTGAAATCTCACCGCGAATTCATCTGTCAAGTTCGTTTGATAGTTCAAAACGTTCTTACAGCATGTGCCTGCAGATTCCGAAACACGTACCCCGACATCAGTGTACCTAAATAATAAAATAATATAAAAAAATCGTTCAAAAACTCCGTTGAAAATAGTTTTATTTCCATACTTGTGCCCGGACCTGACCACTGAAGATGTCGACCGCAGTGATCGACGAAACGTCTGGAACGCAAGTTTCATATGGACCACGGCTAAACAGCCCGGAAGCAGTATATTCTACATACTAGCTTTTGCCCGTGGGTCCACCTGCGTGGATGTCGGTTATCGTTATAAATTGTTGCCTATATGTTATTCTGATGTACTTATAAGATATATTTAAAGTTTCAATAATCCATTCGGTAGTTTTTACGTGAATGAGTGACAAACATCCATCCATATACCTACTTACAAACTTGCCCATGTCCTTAAAATTATTAAGATTCACCTGTGATTGTTTAATAAATACCTGCGTATCCGAAACGTCATTATCAGATCCCAATCAGCTATAAATATCTCACTGCCTACTCAAGATTAGCATAGTTCCTTCACATCTGCACACCGTCTCCATCGAGAGCTTTCAATATCAATCAATTGTCTGGTACATCTATAACTACTACTATTATAAAGAGGAAAGATTTGTAAGCTTTTTTTTGGAATGAATTGACTCCGAAACTGGCCGATCGACGTTGAATCCGATCACGGTGAAGGCCGGTTGTCGATAAGGTAACCTCTTTATATCTGCGGCCGTGGATTGGGCAGATAAGACGGCATTAGTGGATGTGGGACTGAAGGTTATGGATTGATTAGGTCGGCTATGGTGGCGTGTAATCGAATTTTATTTTTATCAACCTTCATAGCGATTTTATTGAACATCATCATCGTTACTTTAGTATAGTTATTTTGTCCGGGGTCAATTGCGTATTTGACTGACTAGTCAAATTAGTTACTTTTTACTAAACGTCAAAACGGATATCGGGCCGGACAATGTGAAAGACAGAAACATTTATGTTCTCCGATATCTATGTCCGATGTCGGATATCGGAGGAAGTCGGATATCGGAGGAAGTCGGATATCGGATATCGGATGAATGTGAGAGCACTCTTATTCAAAGAGATTCACGATTCTTTTGTCTCATCAATTCTTTTCCCATTGGGTTTGAGTTTATTTAAATATTTTATTGAAGTGAAAACTTCTTTAGCGGCGTTGGATGGGTAAAAAGTGTTAAACTCGCGTCAGGATCGCTTGACCTTTGAACCGTAACCGACGACTGACGTTATACAACATTAGTTACAGACTGTCTATTTTGCAAGATACGATAAATAGCATTGTAGCTTAGCGGTTAGGGCTTCGACTGTGAGTCCTTATTGTTTCAGATAGTACCGGGTTCAAACCTAGCCTTCTGACACTTTTTGTGATTATTTCTTCTTTTTGTAATTTATTACTTTTTGTGATAATTTTTTCTTTTTGTAATTTATTAATTTCTTCTGACAGAAAATTTGCAGAAAATTAATGATAAGTTCTATGATTAGCGCTATATTATAAGTATGGTATGGTATGGTATGTTCTTTTTATCTTTTTCTCTGTATATAACGAAGAAAGAAAGAAAGAAAAAGTTTTCACTTCATCCGGCACTTCCAGAGTGCAACTCGTCTCTTTATTTTTAAATATTCCACAACATTTCACACAACGCTATCTAGACTAGACCCATGGTAAGCATAGCTTAACTAGCTTGTGTTATGGAATCTAGAATGCGGATAAACATACTTAGATACGTTTTTTTTTTAAATACATACATATTATACATAGAAACACGCAGACCAATGCAAATATACATATTCATGCATACAAATATTTGCACTGAGCGGGGATCGAACCCGCGCCTCCTGCGTAGCGGCCGCGTTCACTACCGCCACTACTATTTCGAAATAATAACGTCTATTTCTCGATATAAATTACTAATACAATTTAGTACTAAAAGCGCCGGCGTACGCGTAATGCGTAATACGAATACTTATTAATTTCTTTATCAAGTGTTCTGAGTAAAGTTTAGTATTGAATGAATAATAATGCTTTTGGTTTCACGTGGTGATCGACATGTTGATTTATTTACAAATAGCTCCTGCCCGCGGCTCCGCCTGCGTTGGTGTTGGTCATCGCGACTTTTGGTCAGATCTTCGGTTTTAATACTTTTAATTGACCAATTGCGATCATACAAACGTATGATTTTACGTCTCACCAAGACGTTTTAAAATCTGTCTCAGGAATATCAAATACGTCACAGGAATTAAGGTCACTATCATAGATATCGATAACGCTTAATTGTTTTTTTTTTAAATAGGTCACGTCAATATATCCTCACCCCGGGCCCTCAATTCTGCTAATTTTATGACATACTAAAATTACTGTCATACCGCTGACTTTGCATAAAATGTCATAAAATTTTAGACTTTATGTCTGAGATTTAAAGTACAAAATGGAAAGAGAAAGAGTCTATAGCATTTGTCATTCACTTTACACATGACTGTCATTTGATTTTAGACTTTAGTATAAAGGTAAAGTCTAAAGTTGAATGGCATTGGTTACAGTGTCTGAGGTACCGCAGTTGTTTTGCCATGAAAAAAATAATAGCAGAATCACGGCCCTGGTAAGCTGAAGGCAAGGCAAAGTCTCAAGAAAGAGAGTCACCATTAGTCATCAACAATGTTACAATGGTCACGCTCAGCTTGCGGACTCATCAGATGCTTTTTCACGCCCCGCTTAAAGGACCCGGGACTGTAGGAAGAAGGAAACACGTGTGCTGGCAAGGAAGCAGTCCGACTGGGGAAGTACCTCCGCCGTACAGAATACCGCGGCCATAATAACCTCGTGTTGTGTTCCCGGCGGTCAGTAGGGCAGCCGGAGCTCACGGGACGACCAAAGTCTTGTCCCGCTTAATCTTCTACACTGACGACACAGAAACTCTGATTTAATAGGGTCGGCAGCGCGAGTGTGACGCCCCTGCCCTAGTGTTGAAAATGTCCATAGGCAGGCCGTGTGCTTATCTGCCAGTGGTATAAAAAAAAAATAAGCTTCAAATCTTCATTCATTCCTGCATCTATGTCTCTATGGTTCGTTAGACCAGAAATCTTAATTTAAAAATGCGTAGTTTATAGATCAGTTTGGTCCAAAACAAACAGATATAAACGTGTTGGTTTTTTTTTTTTTTTTTTTTTTTTTTTTTTTTTTTTTTTTTTTTTTTTTACGTGCGGGAAATCCCCACGGATACCCGCCCCTCCGGAGCCGGAGGGGAAGGTTATGTCGGACTCGAACCGACTAAACCGCACGCCGTCTGTGGGTCGTGGTGCTAGGCCGAAGGTGAGGTTGCCTTGCGGCATATCCCTCGCACAACGTGTTGGTTATATACAATATTTATTTATTGCAATAGTCGTTACATTCGACGTGAAATGTACAGTCGACAAATGAGACACGGTTGCAACCTTTACATACAACTTTATACGAAAAAGTGCAACCGCATTTCAATTGTCGACTGTACCGCTGGTACAGGCAAATCTTTTGAAGTTCATTTAATTATAATATTAGCTTTTCTTTACCTATTTGTAGTACAGTAACACTGTTACACATGCATAGCCTGTAGCAGAGTTACCGTAAAATTCAGTTTCGATTTACTCCCTCAAATGTCAAAAATTATCACGAAGTACTGACATCCTGATCATTTTTGACATTGGTTCATTCTTGCAAATTGTGTTACTAGTATACTGTTTTTGACATTTCGGAGATTAGAATTCGATCGAGACCGAATTTTGAATAGATTTTTATTCTTGTTGCCTGCTAATCCAAAGTTATTAGTCCATCAAAAGGTTATCTGGTAGAGATCGCAGTCTGCGATATGACCGCCCATTGTACAAGAAAATTAATGTTAAAATTTGAATTATTTACTGGTTTACAATAAAGTATATTCATTCATTCATTCATACTTACAAACTATAATGTGTACCAGTCTTTTTACTTGAAATAAATGTTTTTTTTTAATTATATTTGTCGTGAATTGTCGTGAATTTTGCGGAAAACGCCCATTCGTCAAATATAAAAAAATCTTTGTACCAATTTGTACCTATGTATGATTTAGTAGAAATAATCTACGCTATCGTGAATCACTCATAGTTTGATTTGTTTTCAATAGGATTGAAAAATTAGAATTACATTATTTATGTTGTTATTTAAATTCGGTTGTGTACAATATGGAGATTGATACTAAGATGATAGCTCGTTTTATTTATTCTTTGATGTCCTTCACGAATTTCCGTTTAGAAACAGCTGAGATGTTTCTTCTCAAGATTGCTTTCAATGCAAATAAACCAAAATCAAAGCATATAGATAATAAACTCTAAAAATAGTCGCATTGATCGCGGAAGCTGAAGATTTTTCCCGCCAACAATCGTGAACACATGGCCTCTACTGATTTTTTTTGTTTATTACGGAAGTAGGAATGAACTTTCCTGTCATCATAGCCATCATGTTTAAAATTTTGATCTTTTCAATATTTTAATAACTAGTAACCCGCCCAGGGATCGCTAGGGTGCAATTTGATTTACCGTGCTTCAAAAGCTTATTTATTTAGGACTAGTACACTAACTTTTAAACTCTCGCGTTCCATGATATATAATTTAGAAAACGGGAATTAACGCGATCATGGTATAGGTATTTACATACCTTTGATTGCCTGACGTTTCGACCAGGTTACACCGGCCTAAATTAAGTATCCTTACAGCTTATAATAACAGCTATTTACAGTAAAAATCCTGAATTATTTCCGTTACAGTGAAACTCGTACAAATTTTCAGCGCAACTGAACTTTATTCTTTACTAGCTGTTGCCCGCGGCTCCGCCCGCGTGGATGTCGGTTATCGTTTAGTGTTGATCCGACGCTATTGAGCATTAAATTCGCCTCTCTATTCAACTTTGTCCTCGACTATGTACTCACCTCTGTTCTCGTATTTCTACTCGCCTCTATATTCGACTCTCTACTCGACTTTCTACTCGCCTCTGTATTTGAATTTATACTTGACTCTCTACTGACTTCTCTGTTCCCCTCTCTACTTGCCTTTCCATTAGCCTCTCTACTTGCCCATCCATTCGATTTTCTTTTCGCCTGTCTACTTGACTCTCCCCACTTCCCTATCTACTCGCACCTCTACTCAACTCTCTATTCGATCTCTACTCGCCACTACATTCATCTTGCCACTCGCCTCCCTATTCGCCTTTTCAGCATTCTATTTGATTCTATACTCGCCTCTCCACTGGCTCTCTAGTCGCATATCTACTCGCCCCTGTAGTCGACTCTACTCGACTTCCAATCTTTACACGCCTATCCACTCGTCCCTATAACAATCTCTACTCGCCTCTCCACTCGCTTCTATATTTGGTTCGCTGCTCGACTATGTCCGTTCCGAAGCTCTTATTCACCTTTTTACCAAATTACATGAGGACATCTTAAAAGAAATTCTTACTATTTATGCCATATTCACCCCCTTTTTGTGCCATTGAATAATTAGAAACTTTAATCCCAACGCCCTATGCGCCCCTCCCCCCTCCCCCTTCTATTCCTTTTTTCACGATAAGGGGTAGCCTTTGTCCATTTCCAACCTCTAATCCATCTCTATACCAATTTCATCAATTGCCCTATTCCACCCCTTCAACTCCCTTTTTCGCAATATAAGGTAGCCTATGTCCATTTTCGAGCTCTAATCGATCTCTGTACCAAATTTCACCAGGATATCATCAAAAATGACAAACTTTCATATTTACTATCTAGTCCTTATCCCCCTCCCCTTTTACCACATTATTCGCGATCAAAGGTAGCATATGTCCGTTACCAAGCTCTAATTAATCCCTGTACAAAAATTTCATCATCTTCAAAACTGTCAAACTTTAATCCCTTATTACCCCCCCCCCCCCCCCTCCTATGCCTCCATTTTCGCGTCAATAGGTAGCCTTTGTTCGTTCCTAAGCTTCAATGCCTATGTTCGTTCCTAAGCTCTAAACTATCGTTGTACCAAATTTCATCAGGCAATCTTCAAAAATGACAAACTTTCATACCAAGGCCCTAGCCCGCCCCCCTTCTACCCCCCTTTTCGCGATAAAAGGTAGCCTATATCGGTTTCCAAGCTCTAAACTATCTCTGTACCAAATTTCATCAAGAAATCTTCAAAAATGACATACTTTCCTCCCAAGGCCCTAGTCCCCTCCCTTCTACCCCCCTTTTCGCAATAAAAGGTAGTCTATGTCCGTTCCCAAGCTCTAAACTATCTCTGTACCAAATTTCATCGGGAAATCTTCTAAAACGATAAACTTTTATCCCAAGGCCCTGGTCCCCCCCCTTCTACCCCCCTTTTCGCGATCGAAGGTAGCTTAAGTTCGTTCCCAAGCTCTAAACTATCTCTGTACCAAATTTCATCAAGAAATCTTCAAAAATGACAAACTTTCATACCAGGCCCTAGTCCCCCCCTTCTACCCCCCTTTTCGCAATAAAAGGTAGTCTATGTCGGTTTCCAAGCTCTAAACTATCTCTGTACCAAATTTCATCAAGAAATGTTCAAAAATGACATACTTTCCTCCCAAGGCCCTAGGCCCCCCCCTTCTACCCCCCTTTTCGCAATAAAAGGTAGTCTATGTCCGTTCCCAAGCTCTAAACTATCTCTGTACCAAATTTCATCGGCAAATCTTTTAAAACGATTAACTTTTATCCCAAGGCTCTGGTCCTCCCCCCCTACTACCCCCCTTTTTGTGATAAAAGGTAGTCTATGTCGGTTTCCAAGCTCTAAACTATCTCTGTACCAAATTTCATCAGGAAATCTTCTAAAACGATAAACTTTTATCCCAAGGCCCTAGTCCCCCCCTTCATCCCCCCTTTTCGCGATAGAAGGTAGCTTATGTTCGTTCCCAAGCTCTAAACTCTCTCTGTACCAAATTTCATCAAGAAATCTTCAAAAATGACATACTTTCCTCCCAAGGCCCTAGTCCCCTCCCTTCTACCCCCCTTTTCGCAATAAAAGGTAGTCTATGTCCGTTCCCAAGCTCTAAACTATCTCTGTACCAAATTTCATCGGGAAATCTTCTAAAACGATAAACTTTTATCCCAAGGCCCTGGTCCCCCCCCTTCTACCCCCCTTTTCGCGATCGAAGGTAGCTTAAGTTCGTTCCCAAGCTCTAAACTATCTCTGTACCAAATTTCATCAAGAAATCTTCAAAAATGACAAACTTTCATACCAGGCCCTAGTCCCCCCCTTCTACCCCCCTTTTCGCAATAAAAGGTAGTCTATGTCCGTTCCCAAGCTCTAAACTATCTCTGTACCAAATTTCATCGGGAAATCTTTTAAAACGATAAACTTTTATCCCAAGGCTCTGGTCCTCCCCCCCTACTACCCCCCTTTTTGTGATAAAAGGTAGTCTATGTCGGTTTCCAAGCTCTAAACTATCTCTGTACCAAATTTCATCAGGAAATCTTCTAAAACGATAAACTTTTATCCCAAGGCCCTAGTCCCCCCCTTCATCCCCCCTTTTCGCGGTAGAAGGTAGCTTATGTTCGTTCCCAAGCTCTAAACTCTCTCAGTATCAAATTTCATCAAGAAATCTTCAAATATGACAAATTTTCATACCAAGGCCCTAGTCCGCCCCCCTTCTACCCCCCTTTTCGCGATAAAAGGTAGCCTACTTCCGTTTCCAAGCTCTAAACTATCTCTGTACCAAATTTCATTAAGAAATCTTCAAAAATTACAAACTTTCCTCCCAAGGCCCTAGTCCCCCCCCCCCTTCCACCCCCCTTTTCGCGATAAAAGGTAGCCTATGTCCGTTCCTAAGCTCTAATCTACCTCTGTACCAAATTTCATTAAGATATCTTCAGAAATGACAAACTTTCATAAAAACTTTCATCCCCTACTTCCCCCCCTTAAACCCCCTTTCTCGTGATAAAAGGTAGCCTATGTCCGTTCTCAAGCTCTAATATACCTCTGTTCCAAATTTCATCAAGATTGGTTCAGCGGTTTAGGCGTGAAATCGTAACATACAGACAGACAGACAGACAGACAGACAGACAGACAGACAGACAGACAGACAGACAGAGTTACTTTCGCATTTATAATATTAGTATGGATAATATTAGTATGGATAGTATGGATTATCTGTGAGCGGATTGCTCTTACAATATAGATAGTTCAATTTTGAATTTCGTATAAACTCTAAATTTAAAAATAAACACGTCCAAATTTTATTCTATAAACATTCTTAAACGAAATTGCGCGCGAAATTCTTTGTAACAAAGCGTAACATTTTATGGTTATCTGTGCAAAATGATTTAAGGCCTAGATACAGTTATTTATGTTTCAATATTTTAGTATTTTTAACGGAATAAGATCCGTCCTTCTTTGTTATCTCATAAATCATATCGGCCACATTCACCTGATAATATATTATTATTTTACCGAAAAACAGACAAGGTTTATATTTATGTGAGCACGTAGATCATGCTTTGCCGACATGCTTGGCAAACATCCAACCACTGCTTCCCATCTATGTCTAATTTCTTGCCGTGGGTAACGTTTGAAGTTCCTGAACGTAAATACGGTGTATTATTGACATTTCCAATGATCTGTGGTCCTTATACATTAAGCCGGATATATAGTTTGTGTCTGGTAGCCGCATAATTATATGTACCTACATACTACGCAGTGGAGAAGCTGTTTAGATTGAAATACTAATTCCATTTTGGTAAGTACTATAAGGGAAGTTCACTGATACTCTGATACATAAGGAATTTGCTATAAAAAATTGGAAAATTGAATTCAAACGAAATTTTGTCAAAAAGGCTATTATTAATTTCAATATAAAACAAGACAAAATAAATGTTTACTTCAATAACAAACATAAATAAAATAAAAAACCCTACTGATGCTGAAAAGATTGAAATAAGCTTTATGGCAGGCGGTACCCATTGATTTTAATCTGGTTTGAGATTTGTAAGACATAACCTTTCTTAGCAGTCGGGTAAAATTATAATTTATACTGCTATAGCGGAGATGTAAAATATTAGCATGCTATATTGAAAAACTAAACAAAACGATGATCAAATACTGAAATTCTGTTGATACACAATAGGCTAGCTTCACTTTCGTTATTAATCCGTGAAATATAACGTTATCAGTAGGAAAATAATGCAGTTTTCCTTATTACAGTAGTATTTCAGCTACTGTTTCCTCGAACAGGTTAATAACAAGCTGTGTACTATTATATATGGGTGGATCGTTGTTGGGTCTGTTATTGTTTGTATGAAATCAAACCACTACGAATTGAGATCGATATTCATGCCATGTGTTATGGTCAAGCTACGGTGGCTAAATTCAGTTTGACTGCCTCATGTCGGTGAAATTGAAAACAACAGTCTCCTTTTCTGTTTCTGGGTTGAACTGTTCTCTATCCGTACAAAGAAATGGGGAGTCAATGAAAAGATGGAGACCAACAAAATTATCTGGAACCAAAACAACCTCAACTGCAAGCTGAAATACTTGGTGATTGATAGGTGAGGCTCTTGTGAAGGACTCCTGAGAGTTGGCGGTCTGATTTCAGAGTTTCACGCACATAAATATATTAGGATAGAACGGCCATACGTACAAGCGTCGGTAGCTTAGAGGTTAAGGAGTCGGCCTTATGATGACAGGTCCCGGGTTCGAATCCTGACCATTACACTACCGACGTGAACCCACTGCTAGCACAAGCAATTTAGCTTAGTGGGATGGGTTAGAGGGAATATTAGTAATTTCGATAAATTCGGTTGCTAATATACTTTAAAAAAAAATACGCAGTGTTCACCTGCATGACACGCGTGGCGACTTTTTCTCTCTAAATCAATACTCACGAGAGATATGAAATACTTTTATTTTTTTAATTTCCTTATCCAGTTTTATTTTACAGTTGGAAATAGCACAATATGTCATATTCACGATATTACGGTTCTTGAGACTGGTGACGGACGGACGGACGGGAAGCGAAGTTTTAGTAATAGGGTCCCGTTTTTACCCTTTGGGTACGGAACCCTAAAAATTGCTCGGTTGGCGGCAATCGAATATACGCCTCCTATTAGGTATGTGGAACAGAAAATCATTTGTCAAAAAGTGGACTTTATCTGGGATTTGCAGGTATGGTAATTCAATAGCATTGTTTCACAACGTTCATAGAAGAATAGATAGATACAATCGCGCTTATATCATGTTATAAGTAGCATTGGTTAACCGCACCACTCTAAATAGACAATGAAGGAGGCCGGTCATTCAGTTGCACAAGGCAATATAAAAAAAAAAAACAACAGATTATAAAATGTCAGAAGGTTAGGTTTGAACCCGGTACTATCTGAAACCATAAGGACTTACTACAGAGTTCACTAGAGAGTTTTTGTTGTGTCAGTGGGAAAACCAAAGGCTATTCCTGTATGTCTTCTACACTGACGGCAAAGAAACTCTGTGTATATAGGGTCGGCACCATGAGTGTGACTCCCCTGGTATTGTACACGTCCATAGGTCACGGTAACCAGTAAAAAAAATCCAAGCACTACATAATCACTACATAAAAAGTTGTATTGGAAGACTGCATTTGTGTCTGCTCTTTTTTATTCTTTCCATGATTTTGTTAATTATGGCTTAGCGGACTCTACTTTTATTGACCTCCTAGCCCCGTTCGTCAATTAACAGGGGTGTACCAGCTTTCAGTCCCTCTAGACAAGTGACACTTCATCGCATGTCATATATACGTCAAATCCAATTTATTTGTTATTCTAATCTATGGAAGTCTGGCTAACGAAGTGCCACTTCTTTAGGAGGGTAGGTCAGATTGGCTTGGCCTCGAAGGTCCTTATGGTATCTAAAACATGAATTTGTCGTTGATAACCATTGTTATTGCATAATTGTTTGTTTTATGGTTTATTTCTATTGGTTTTAGGATCTGTTTTTACGAAATTTACCCATGATAAAGGGGGCTGTTCAGATAGTAAGTTATGCATTTATTGAATAATTTACTCTTTATTAGGTCACTAATAACAATGACACATTATAAACCAATAAAATAACACACAGACAAAACAATAATGTGTACTTGACACACACACAGTTGTGTTTTTAAAACATAATGTCGTTCGTTCATTGTTTTCACAACACTAGCAGACGGCTTTAGAAACGTACAGTCCAAAACAAAAGTTGATTAACACTGCTATATTTACAAACGTTATTGACATTGGAATACACTGTATCGATAAGGTACTTTGTCGTTGACTGTACTTGACTTTTTTTGAAGTGAAAACTTCTTTAGCGGCGTTGGATGGGTAAAAATGGTTAAACTCGCGCGTCAGAATCACTTAACCTTTGACCCGTAACCGATGACTTTGTAGGACGACATGACGTCAATACAACATTCCAAGCTACAGAGTGTTTATTTTGCTAGGTACGCTAAAAAGCTTCGTAGCTTAGCGGTAAGCGCTTCGACTGAAAGTCCTTATGGTTTCAGATAGTACCGGGTTCGAAACTGGGCTTCTGACACTTTTTGTGATTATTTTTTCTTTTTGTAATTTATTAATTTCTTCTGACAGAAAATTAGCAGAAGTTAGTGATGGTTCTACGATTGGCGTTATATTATAGGTATGGTATGGTATGGTATGTTCTAGGGCACGCCGTGATTGCGGCGGTAAGACCCATCATGGGGGAGTGGCTAGAGAGGCCACACGGTGGCCTCTCGTACCGTCAGACGCAGGTCATTACCGGACACGGTAACTTCGGGCGGTACCTGCATCTGATGGGCATAGAGCCAACGCCCGAGTGCCATCACTGCGACGCGAGCGTGGACTCGGGGCTGCACACGCTCACCGAGTGTCCGGCGTTTGAAGCGCCGAGGCGGGAGCTTGTGACGGCCCTGGGGGTGAGAGTGCTCACGCTCTCCACCCTGCTCGCGGCGATGGTCCGCTGCGCGGATGCGTGGGCGGCCAGCGCCTCCTTCTGCGAGCAGGTCATGCTCGTGAAGGAGACAGCAGAGCGGGCGCGGCGCAGCGAGCGAGAAAGACTCGCGGACATCGCTCGCCGCGTTCGAAGGCGGCTCGGGCGTCGGAGGGCGCAAACCGACCTCCGCCCCCCATGAGCGCGGGCCTGAGGGTGACGAGTGGAGCCGCTCGTCACCCTAGCAGAAGCAGGCCACGGCGGCGGCGCGCATCGTAGGACGATGCGCGCCCCCCCCCCCCATACCGGGGGCGAGTCGGGGACCGCGTGGTCCCCCCTCCCGAGGAGGGCCAGACCGAGAGGAATGGCCCTGGGTCAGCCGGGGTGCGAGGGATATGTCAAAAGACAACCTCACCTCCGGCCTAGCACATCGACCCACAGACGGCGTGCGGTTTAGTCGGTTCGAGTCCGACATAACCTACCCCTCCGGCTCCGGAGGGGTAGGTATCCGTGGGGATTTCCCGCACGTAAAAAAAAAAAAAAAAAAAAGGTATGGTATGTTCTTTTTATCTTTTTCTCTGTATATAACGAAGAAAGAAAGAAAGAAAAAGTTTTCACTTTTGCCGGCACTCCCGAAGTGCAACCCGTCTTTTTTATACCACTTAGGTGGCAGACAAGCACACGGTCCATCTGATGGAAAGTAGTTACCGTGGCCTTTGGACGTGTGCCTCATTCGGAGAGTCACACTCGTGCTGCCGACCAGTGTAGAAGGTAAAGCAGGAATAGTATAGTAGTACAACTGGAGATATGCCCAAAAATAGAATCTAGTTGCGATAACCAACAGGAGAAATAAAGGCGTAATATCAAATAGTATGTCAAATTTACGCGAATTTACTGAAAGAAAGCCGTATATCCAGGAATTATAGCAAACACAATAGATTCGGAGAACTGCTGCCTACTCGCTGAGTAAATATGCCTCGGGGTTTATCTACAAGCCTGAGGTGACATAGCCGGTGACATCACCAACAAAATTACTGTCTTCCTGCACATTTACTTATGCCATTGTTGAATTTTATCATTATCTTGTCAAGGAATTTGTAAATATTTAGTTTTGTTTATATTCTGGTTGAATAAATAGTTCAATGAATGTAGCAACAGTATCCATATGCAACTATTTTAAAATATTAGGAAGGCGTCCAGAGGACCACTTTCCGACTTTTCTTTTTAAAAGTTTTTTTTTTCAGACTAACTGAATGTCTCAGGCAGACTCAGAATAACCAAATCTAAGTCCATGTGGACATAGATTTGGTTATGTTTTGACCTGGCCACTTCGGAGATTACTAGAAATAAACAGATGGACAGTCGAAAATGAGTAATTATATACGTTAAATCTGTAATGAAACACAATAATAAAAATAACATACAAATAACAGTGAAGATAATATAAAATAGTTATAAGTTGTATGGTTTAGAGGAGATATTATTTGATGATTTCAGAGTTTATCCAAGATGTCTGGGTTCTTCAGTCAAATGGCCACAATGACGCCCATGCCAACCTCAAATTATATCACCAAATGCTGATGACGATACGTAAATGTCTAGGTATTTTCATTGTCTTTTATTTTTGTGCCCATAAAATTTTGAGACTACTATCAAAATATTATCATATTATTGGCACTTATCACACTTTGATTGTGTTGGCAAACCAGTCTATCGAAGCTGTCTGTGTGAACTGTCATCGTCCAAAATCCACAACAATAATACCCATCTGAAATAATTACATTCGTAAAGTTCAATGTTGGTTGCCAAAAATATGCAAAAGATCAAACGACCGGTCTTCCTTTTGATGCTAAAAATAATATGAAAGATACTAAATACGTAATAGTATTTTTTTAACATTTCTGTAGAGCGTTTGATAGTGTTACGAATTATGATTTTGTTTATCCGGAATATGAGATATAGCACTCATAAAAATGCAAGATTCAAAAAGATTACACTCAATGTTTAATTATTATGATTATAGTGAAGAATTTCAAGAAAACTCGTAAAAATAATACATTTTTATATTTTATTTGATGAAGTGCCACAAGGCACGATACTAGGCCCATAAATTTTTACCACAATGACATTATAAAGGAAGGACAACGCAATGGTTAGCGAATCCCACTCATTATCAACCAGCACTCATTTAAATTACTTGGGAATGGTTAATGAGAATATAACAAACACGCTACCAAGTTACTTAAATAGGGCGTCAAACTTTCTGTAGTTCCAACTAACGCGTTGTACACTCCATAGTTGTTTGTATGGCAACCAAAACCAATGGTTAAACGTGCTCTCCGAGGCACGAAGTTCTCATTATGTTAAGAATGTCTACTCTAAGGGCCGGCGCACATTATTGGCATCGGCAAGGAAAAGGATTCTTCAGTATCCGTCGGCATCCATCGGCACTCTGCTTAATTAGGTCATTGTAATCATTAAAATTCTTCTAAATAACGATACTTTGTATGCTTACTTAATACTCACTTAGTTTTTAATACATACTTAAGTAAGGCGCCTGGACTGTCCACCCCGACGCAGATTTTTATGACAGCGACGAGACTGGTACCTAAAAGACGTCTACATTACATGTATTTTATGTCTGTTTAACGAAATGTTGCGCAACATAGTATTTAATGTGCTTTTTATAGCACATTAATTCCGGTACAGTTCTCATTTAGATGTAAAGTCAATAGTTATTTTACTTTTATGTAAAGATTGTAATCTGCTTCGTTTCTTCATTACTGAGTTTGATAAACATGCGATAGGTGAATTGAAATGAATTAATAAAATTTTAATTTTAATTTTGATGCGGAAGGCGGCGGATCGTACGAAATGGCGCACATTGGGAGAAGCCTATGTCCAGCAGTAGACTGCAGTGGGCTAATTGATTGATTGATTGGGGTGAATTTAAATCTGTTATTCAACGGCATGCAACATTTGTTTGGTCTATTACCTTACCGACGGGAATTCAGAGTTCTTTTTCTTCATCCGGGCGTCAAACCCGGTTGCATTTGAATCTGCCACATAAGCAACTTCCCTTGGAGGAGTGGAACTTTCCACCCTCATCTTTTCCGTAATTTGGTTTGGATTTCACAGCTGCTACAGTTATAGTATGACTCCCCAATCCGTAAGAGGGAGCCTGTACTTGTCTGCTGCCCTTCCCGTAATTTGGTTGCTTTTGGATTTACGGACGTAGCTGCAGACTCCTCAACACTAGAGGAAAGCCTGTGCTAGAGCCTCGTCTGTGCAACAGGTGTACCTGCTTGCCAGTTGACTTGCACCCTGAAGATCTTGAAGATCTAACACTGCTAACAGTACAGGCTAACAGGGTTTTTAGGGTTTCTATGAAAAACAAGAACTTGTGTTTTTTGATATACAGGGTGTATTTTTGAAACGGGGCAGTAAGGGCAAGTACCTTAACCGTTGCAGTTACAGCAAAACGTTCTTAGAAGACCTTCCCTAACATTTTGACATATTTTGAACTGCATTCACAGATTTTGTAAAAAACTTACAGTTGGCAAAAAAAAATGGAAAAAGTCCAAAAATTTTTTTTTATACCAATCGATTCTATTTCATGTGGGGATCAAAAAACTCTATGAGACCATTTTAGCTTTTAGTACTAGGAAAGACAGAAATCGCCAAAAACGTTTCCCATACATTTCGGCAACAGAAACAAATTTCTACGATGGTCTAACTTTTTGTTATGGCCAGGAAGTGGGTAGAATTGACTGTGAAGTAAATAAAAAGAATTTTTACCCTCAAATTTCGAATTTGATTCGAAAATCTGTGTGTTATTCTTAGTTTCAGCTGAGAAACTTCGTATGAGTTATTAATTAAGGATTTTCGCTAAAATGTCTTCTAATCGTGAAAAAATTGACTTATTAGAAGCGTATTTTGTCAATAATCGAAATGCGGGAGCTGCATTAGTGTGGTACCGCAATAAGTATCCGTTGCGGCATGTGCCAACAAGAAAGGTTATTACAAATCTTTTGAAAAACCTGGAATTGCAGGGTTCTTTCAAAAGAAAGCGGCAGCCTCGTGTGGACATGGACACGGAGATTGCGGTTCTACCTTATGTCGAAGCATATCCAGAGGTATCGTCCAGGCAAGTCGCCCTTGAAGTAGGTGTATCCCACTCCCTTGTGATAAAGATATGGAAGAAATACGGCTACAAGTGCTATCGATATGGGCGCATAGTTCAAGTGTTACATCCGGGTGATGATGTTCGAAGGCTTACTTTTTGCAGATGGCTAAGAGGAAAAATAAGCAGAGATCATGAATTTTTAAATTACATACTGTGGTCAGACGAAACGAATTATTCCAATAACGGTATTTACAACAGAAAAAATCACCAGTATTGGTCCAAAGAAAATCCACTAAGAGTTACGGCAAGTCATAATCAGGTTCGCTTCTCATTCAACTGTTGGTGTGGTATAATGTCCAATCGAGTCATAATGGTGGAATTTTATGAAGGGAAACTGAATTCTGCCATGTATAATGAAGTCATTTTACACCATCTTGAAAACGAGATGGACGAATGGCCCCTGTCGGAATTGCGAAAAGTTCATTTTCAACAAGATGGTGCTCCGCCACATAACAGTCACCTTTCACGTTCCAATTTGAGCCGCCTATTCGGTACACAGTGGATAGGTACACATGGTCCAACACAGTGGCCACCTCGTAGCCCCGATCTAACACCACTTGATTTTTTTTTATGGGGCTTCGTGAAAAACCAGGTGTATAAGACGACGTACGCCAGTGTTCAAGAGCTCAAGGATGCATTAATGACCATTTTACGTAATATTCATCCCAGAACATTATTAGCCGCCATTCGTTCAGTGCAAAAAAGGATAGACTTATGTATTCGTGAAAATGGAAATCATTTTGAGCAATTTATTTCATAAACCAATTTCTTAAATGTTTAAATGATTTTTTTTATTTAAAAAAGTTCAAAATTTTACCTGACCTATGAGTTTCGAGTTGATTTATCATATTTCCGTACGAAATGTATGGGAAAGGTCTTTGGCGATTTCTGTCTTTTCTAGTACTGAAAGCTAAAATGGTCCCATAGAGTTTTTTGATCCCCACATGAAATAGAATCGATTGGCATAAAAAAATATTTTGAACTTTTTGCATTTTTTTTGCTAACTGTAAGTTTTTTACAAAATCAGTGAATGCAGTTCAAAATGTCCCAAAAAGTTAGGGAAGGTCTTTTAAGAACGTTTTGCTGTAACTGCAACGGTTAAGGTACTTGCCCTTACTGCCCCGTTACAAAAATACACCCTGTATAGGACACGTCAATTAGACTTCACCTCGCGTGATGGTAAGCTGAATGCAAAGTCTCAGGAAAGATGGTCACTATTACAAACACGTACCATGTCATTGTCAACAATGGCGACCTCAGCTTATTAGCCTCATCTAATGCTTTTTCACGCCCCGCTAAAAGGACCCGGGACTGTAGGAAGTAGGAAACACGTGAGCTGGCAAGGAGTTCCAGGTCTTAATGGTGCGACACAGGAAAGAGTCACCGAACCGCTTGGTTCCTGGACAAAAACCTTATACCTACTTTAATTCAGAGATATTTTACGATATAACAATATAGATACCACCACACATGTGCCACAGTGTGGTAACTATACAACATGATCGCAATAACCCAGTAAAACTGCCACACATATAACCGCTAATATAATATCGTGTGGATCATAAAAATACTATGAATGTGTTACTATGACGTGTACCAGGGGCAGTGAAAGTCATAAAAATATTTAAGCTCTCTATGGCCCTGAACCAATTGTTTTTGAACTTGAAAAGTATTTGGTCTGTCAGAATTTTTCGCTAATATCACTTATTGAAATAAAACCACATGTAGTAATGCATGCTATCAGATCAATTTATTAGTCAACTGGAAGAGGGCAAAATTTCAATAACTAGATTTGACCCTCAAACAAGCAAGCTATACTAAAAAAAGCCGTTTTAAAACATCATATAACGTTGTAACTTGTATGCTAGTATGACTCCCTCGTCTAACATTTCTTAAAAAAAATGTTACACTCCGTTAGTGGCGACAAAAGTGAAAAAAGTCTGAGTCAAAAGTGAAAATAGTACATTATGGTACAAGTGTGTAAAGTTGGTGATTACCGCTGAGGCACCATTGAGTTTCGAGCCGTTAGGCGAGGGTATTAAGAGACCCGAATACGGTAATGAACAATACACACGTGTACCATACGACGTTTTTCAATACACTTGTGAATAAAATAATACTAATTTGAAAACAGGTATCATTAGGTGCCTAATTGCGGTGGGAAGAGTAAGAGCCATCTTATGAGTAAATGAATTGAAAAAAGTATTTACTTCATAAAAAAGTGCTCGATGCGCTTCTTTTATAAAATTTTCACTGCAAAGAGGTGTCACATGTGAATTCTCGAAAATTGTATAGAATTTAAAAACTATATCCCGTGCCGGAGGCGAAGTGCGTGACATGACGACGACACGATTTCCATGAGTTCAGTATTTTCAGTTCACCCAATTTTTTTTCCATGTGAACTGTCCCACGCGACTTACAATGTTTTCACTTAAATGTCAAAGAGTGACGTCATAAGGGCTGAGTACAGTACCTTTAGCGACCTTTGCACGTCATCGAATATCTAATGGATCGCCGTACCCACCCATTTGTTCGCACTCTGCCAACGTTTTACAAGAACCAAGGGCGTGATATTTACTTTTGGAATATCTCCGTAAGTGATGTTATTATAACTATAAATTATTTGTATAATTATGACTTTATTATGACTATAGTTAGCTCCGGTATTTTAAATATGGCCGCCAAAAGGTAATGTTGGAAAGCCTGTGGTAAAGAGTTGACAATTATAACATGATGGCTTTGGACCGCGGCTCCGCCCGCGGGGATATCGGTTATCGTTATAAATTGTAGCCTACGTGGTACTCTGATGTATAAGCTATATTATTGTTAAGTTTCATTAAAATCCATTCAGTAGTATTTATGTGAAAGAATAACAAACATCCATTCATCCATACATACTTACAAAATTTTGCGTTAATAATATTATTAGGACTAAGTAAGTTATGCTGCTTTTAGTAATTTCTCCGGACTGGTTCTACTCAACCAATTGCGAGTTAATATACGTAACATTTTAGGTCTAATCGAGATCTTTCAAACAAAATAATCCACATAACAATTCATTCAGTATTTTTTGCGTCCATGGCGGACAAATACTTTTTTTTTGTATTCAGTATCGTTAATCTTAACATATTAATCCAAGTATTTTTAAATATCTCCACTGTCAATATTCTTTCAGTTAGCAGACCTCAATCAAATACCAAAATACGATGAGATACCGAAAGTATAAAGAAAAATGCTTTAGCAAAGAAATTATTTAAATCTCGAAATATAAATATGAGTGAATAGCAATAGAGGAAACCGTTAATATAAGATTTTATTTTTAATGTGCCTAATGAGTCACAATAAACAACATACGTATCAATAAAACTAAAGAGTTTATGATTTGCTGAAGTGTGTTTTTAACATTTATCGTAATAAAAAATAATCGCCGTGTTGGTATTGGACCAGAATAGGACCCACCCCATCTCATTTCGTCGGTCTCGTAGAGCGCGATGGGTTGTTTACCATCCGACAGTGAACATTAAATCCCATAAGTGCCTGCATGCTGGCAATAGGCTCGCCCCCTATTACTAGGAACCGAAAAACATAGTTGGACAAATCTGGGTATTTTATACACCACTGCCTACCCCTTCAAGGATTGACAGGCGTGATTATATGTATGTAAAAACTAATAATATTGGATACAGTTCTAGGAAATAAAATACCTACTCATTTAAATAAAACCATAGTCAAGAAATACTATGTCTATCAAACCTTTTTATTCTATTCTTAGACATGATACAATTTCCTTTTTACGTGTGGCAACTTTGCACTTACCATAAACAACGTAGAAGGCGGACCTTTCAGTGACCTCTTTGCACCCTTCCATTTGTATAATGAAATAAACGTTAGTGTGTAGAATCTATTCTCATCATCATATCAAAGATGTTTTTAGACTTATGTCGGATTGAATATTTTTGTTATGAAGTATGACGGATTGTGTTATGTGGTAATATATCTGATATATCTACTTCACAGGTGCGACAGTAAATGGACATAGATAGGTAAATATTATATTACATAGAATGATAGTGTGAATTAAATGTTATCGCCGATGATGCCATGGAAGCCAATTATTATTAATAATTAATGGACGTGTGCAACACCGGGGAGTCAAACTCGGGCTGCCGACCCTGTAAACACAGAGAGTTTTTGTGCCATCAGTGTGGAAGACGAAGTAGAAATCGCCTTTGGTCCGCCTACTGACAGCACAAAATCTCTCCAGTGAGCTCTGGCTACCCTACTCACCGCCGGGAACACGGCGGAGGTACTTCCCCAGTGCGATTGCTCAATTGGACGAAAATACTGTCGTGTCGTACCTCCTGCACACGAGGTCTAGAGGAACAGGAGTCCCTCTCCTTCTATGTACAATTTTCTCTTGTTTTTCTGCGTTCTTCAACTTTTTAACCGACTTCCAAAAAGGAGAACGTATAGTCAAAATAAAAAAGCCCGTTGCGACTGAAATGATTTATGATAATTATTATCATAAATCATTTCAGTCGCAACGGGCTTTTTTTTTAAGACAATGGTTTGATAATTATTATCATAAATCAGTTAGTTAATGAATTTAGTTAATGAATTTAGAATACAATGTAGAATTGTCCCATGTCATCAGTCTATAGAAAGCAGTAGCTACGCACTTGTCTATTTTTTTGACAGACAGGCAACATGGCCCACAATATCGAAACTGTTTACCGTAGCCTGTGAAAGTGTGCAACAGGGAGTCATATTCGTGCTGCTGACCCTGTGAAAACAGAGAGTTTCTGTGCCGTCAGTGTAGAAGACAAAGCAGGACAAGTCTTTGGCTTTCCCACTGACAGCACAAAGTCTCCAGTGAGCTCTGGGTACCCTACTCTCCACCGGGAACACAATACGAGGTTATTTATATCATTAAATAATAAATTATTACATCAACGCCCTGAAAATCATTTACACCAAAAATAAATCAAATATGTCAACTTGATTTCAATTTGTCTACAAAGTTGCCAATAAAAAAAGACAGTAAAATTACATTAATGGCGGGAATCGCATTCGTTCCTCGTTTGAATTAAGATAATGGCGGTAACAATCATAAAAGTCTAGTAGTAACAGAATCGTTTGTTACAGCAACGACAGATATGGGTCACGGATCGAGGTATATTTGATTTTTGAGCACGCGATAATACCTCTTATAGACCATCATAATTCATGAAGATGTTTCAATTTTGATTTACAAATTAGTTGAAGTTTGCTGTATGTGAAATTGGAATTTGTTATACATGTGGTGTGTGTGTTGTTGTTAAAATAGTCGTATCAATTTCGCCGCTTTGAATATCTTTATACATGAGTGAGACAGATAATAGATGAAGCTTTTAAAATAAATTACGAAGTAGCGATTTATTTACTTTATTCAACTCATAAGACTTTTTTAGTGCGGGAATGTAAAATGTCAGAACTTAGTAAGTGAAATAAAACGAATGAGTTCCTATGGACTTCGAACCCGAGAGATGAGTACGGCCATGTCCTTATTTTTTCACTTTAAAATTATATTTTTTAAATATTAAATTGAATATTTTAAAGAAAAAGATAACCTTTCCATATACTTACTTATCGACGCTTCCACTGCGAACATAGAATATTACAACTTACAAACAGTGTGTATGAATTGTAACCTCACTAAAAAATAAGAACCAATATCAAAACAATAAATTCAGCTAAACGAGGGGCCCACACCAATTCCCATCCAGCTGTCTCGCCCCATATATTCACCATAATATCACCTAGTGCTACACCACTCGTTATTCCCACAATAACGAGTAACGTTAACGAGCCTATCCCAGCAACAGTTTATGGGCCGCAAAACCGTTTTAATGTTACCGATTAAATTAGCTAAACACATCAAAATCGGGCGATTTAATAATACTATAAATAACTTTATACACACGGATCGTTGATATTGTGACCGTCATTAGTGTAAAAAATTCCAGGAGGTAAGACACGACGGTATTTCCGTCCAATTGAGCAGTTCGACTGGGGAAGTACCTCCCTCTGCACTACAGAAAACCGCGGTCATAATAACCTCGTGTTGTGTTCCCGGCGGTGAGTAGGGAAACTAGCAGCAGCGGCAGCGCGATTGTGACGCCCCCGGTGTTGCATACCTCCATAGGCAACGGTAACCACTTTCCATCAGGTGGGCCGTGTGCTTATCTGCCACCACCTAAGTGGTTTAAGGAAAAATACTATCCGTGTGGTGACGGAGACAGAACACAAGTATCACTGCCCCATCTCATCCGAAGGCTGATCGTAACAGGCGACTTACGGAAAAACCTAAAAATACGCAGGCGATGTCACCGTGTGAGATGGAAAACTGGAACTAAAACCCTGCACCAACCCTTCTGGCTGGCGTGGAAATGGTACGCCAATGCCTCCCAACATTGGGAGAGCACTATGTCCAGTAGCAGTGGAATGCGATATGATTGATTAAAATGAAAGTATTATGAGAGCCTACAGAGCTGGTAGACGAGGCACTGGTGCAGGTTTTCCTGTCGAGATTGAGTGATTAGACGGCAGGCTCTCATAAAATTCAAGACAAGCCGGTGATGAATAGGATACACAGAGCTCACTTGAAAGTTTTTGTGCTGTCAGTGGTAAGACCTAAGGCTGGTACTACTTTATCCTCTACACTGACGGCACAGAAACTCTCTGTACTAACAGGATCGGCAGAGTGACGCCCCTGGTATTGCACACGTCCATAGGCCACGGTAACTTCTTTCTATTAGGTGGGCCGTGTGCTTGTTTGCCACCTAAGTGGTATAAAAAAAGCCAAATCGAGGACTGAAAGCTTCGGATGCAACTGGAAATAATGTTCATCTGGAGATTATTATTAAATTTAAGAAATTGCTAGTATGTACAGTTCGAAAAGTACTTATATGAATCAAAATGTTCCAAAAGAATGTGAGCACTAAACAGTTAAACGAAGGTAATTTATTAGGGGCCGGTGTTTATTGAACGTAAAGTTTTTATGTGATCTTGAAGTAAACGATCAGTGTTGGACTTTCATGGATCTATATATTTATCTATCTATCCAGAAAGTTCTTTCTTTTGTTATGATCCCAGCGACTACATTTCTTCGTTGTTTAACCTGGCGCACTTTCCTCACGGGGCTGACAGGTCAGGCGGCAGAAGCTCTTATAAAAGTCGAATAAGTCAAAAAAAGGAGGAAGAGTAAACTGATCTCGAGGTGAAAGCTTCGGGTTCAGTCGGGAATATGAATGAATGAAGGAATGAATGAATTAACGAATATAATTAATTTCAGGTAATTAACTCATAGTAACGTAGTACATGTTATCTAAAATTGAATCTTAAAAACACCGACGACACGGAATAACGCCAACATGATTAATATTACGTAATAATGTCAAAACCATTGGTATAAGCCTCTGAAGAATTTTGTTTTAATTTTATCATACTTGTACCTTTTGGGGAGTTCTTATCCCGCAATCATTTAGTACTGGTTATGCTCTTAACTTACCTGAAACAAAAAAATGTGAATATTAGTAACGGTTGACTATCTAAAGCCGCTTTTACACGGCTTGCAATTTCACGGAAACGTGCGCGATTTTACGGAATGCGCGTCGTGGCATAGGGCTCGTCCATGATGTACACGTTTGTAATGGGGTATTTGACAACATTAAAAAAATACTACAAATGTAACAGAACAGAACAGAACAGAAACAAACAATTTTTGTGGACTATTTATAGACGTATTTGTACATTGTGCAACTACAGACCATTTATACACCATTTTATTCACAAAGTTTGAAGAAAAACTTTATTATTTACTTTGACTTCACTGCTTTAAGGTTATACAACGTCACGTAATCGGCTCCATACAAGGTGACAGCGTTTTTCGCGCGCTTTTGAAAATTTAAACTTTAACATCGATTTTTTGTTAAAATCCGTTGATATTTTTTTGAAATATCAATGTAGTGTGCATATTATATGCTAAGGAATAATTTAAATGGCTTTCCAAAATTTGTCAAATACCCTATTGTATATGCGATCGTGTCTGTCCACGTCCGTGAAACCTCGCAAGCCTGGTGTTACAATGCATATAGGGAGAAATTGAAAGGGTGATTTGTTATTGATATTTCCGTATGCTGGTAAGCTAAAGAAAACCTGAAGAATGAGGGTCAGCATTACAGATATTGATAATACTACAATGGTAGCCCGAAGCTTGGCTGCCTCATCAGACGTTATCCTGATTACATTCGAGGCCAGGAGCCTTGGGAGCTTAGTGTCCGCCTTCCCGTTCTTCCTCCTCCACTTCGCGCTATCTTGGGCATCCATGGGAGTAAGACCATTTGCACGCATATCATCCTCCACGACGTCAAGCCAGGACTTCTAGGTTCTACCCCTTCTATCGGGACACGGCGGGGGCGCCATTGCCAGGTATTTGTTACTCGCGTAGCCTGGCTGTTGCCGAAAAACGTGGCCACACCAGCGAAGGCGACTCTGTTGCATTTTATCTGCGATGTCACGAACATGAAGGCTGCCGCGGATGCGAGAGTTCCTCACGCGATCTTTACGCGTGGCTCCGCACATCCACCGCAGCATTTTCATTTTCGAGACACGTGAGCCGTGTAAAAGGACAGGCCTAATGATCGCCTTATAGACCTGCCCCTCTAGACAAGTGGCAATTCGCTAACCGGCGTTTGATGGAATAGAATGACGAATGTATGCGATTTGACGTATTTGACATGCGTTGACGACTGTCATATACGTCAAATCCCATATATTCGTCATTTATTCCACCAAACGCCGGTTAGCGAATTGCCACTTGTCTAGAGGGGCTGCTCTTCAACCTGACTGGCATTTTAGGGTCGCATTTGATGCCAGTCATTTCCACTTGGCCCACGCTGTAGCAATATGTGCTTTGACGTCGTAGTCGATGTCACTAGTCACGTGAGGTATAGATCCCAGGTACTTAACCTGCTCCGTGCGCTCGACCAAGGCATCGTCTATGCAGACGGGTGTGGGATCTGTTGAATTTAACGCCAAGGAAATATCTGGCACTGTAAGTAGGCCGCATGTATGATTTTCTAGGATAAAAACTGGGATTAACACAACTCTATTCATCCCTTCAAAACACAGGCATACTGAATAAGTTTGACAAAAAAAACAAGCCGGTGATGAATAGGATAGACAGAGCTCACTGGAGAGTTTTTGTGCTGTCAGTGGGAAGACCTAAGGCTGGTACTACTTTATACTCTTCACTGACGGCACAGAAACTCTATACTAAAAGGATCGGCAGTGTGACGCCCCTGGTGTTGCACACGTCCATAGGCCACGCCACGGCAACCACTTTCCATTAGGTGGACCGTGTGCTTGTTTGCCACCTAAGTGGTATAAAAAAATCGAAAGGAGAAAGTTTAGGACTGTGACGGGTGTGGGGTCTGTTGAATTTAACGCCAAGGAAATATCTGGCACTGTAAGTAGGTCGCATGTATTGACAAAAAATTTGGTGCAATATCTAAAGCTTAATTAGTGTAGTTGGTTATCAGAACGTCACTGAGCAGGAACTATCCGTATCTGGTCGCGTATCCTGACTGACAAGCGTTACGCGTGGGTGCATTTGACACATAGTACAATAAAATATTATAGGCTTAGAGTCTCCTGGTAGACCGGTGACTTGCGGAAATCGATTAATCACGTGAATTGAATATAAAACGTGGAAACAATCTGACTTGTCGATTTCTGCATTTATCGTATACGCGTCTGTTCAAATGCGCCCTTGTGATTAATCAAGGATTACCCTTTTTTCGGTGAGTAAATCCCCACGGATATCATCCACGTCGGCCATTGGGATTGGTATGTCAGACCCAATATGGCATTTCCCTCACAGCCCGACAGACTCTGAGCCATCTATGGTTTTAAGATGGATTATCATGTCACGAAGCCCCGGAAAAAGGGAGGGACGAGCGTATCACCGCCACCGCGCCGGTGGAGGCTGTTGGGGTGACAGGCAGCCGCACCTGTAGCCTTCACGTCTGCTTTCGAAAGACCAGCCTGTCCCTTGCCTGCTCTCCACTGAGCCCTCTGCTAGTCGAAAGAGATGTGATAAGCCATTTACAGGCCGCTTCAGCCACGGCCGATATTTGCCGTAGGCGCTAGCCTTCAACAGGTGGGAGAGGTGCTGCCGTCTCTGTTACACAGGGTGTAGGGTACTCATCCCAGTTCTCTCAAAATATTACGACTTACCTTATAACCATATCCAAGACATCTTCCTTTTCAAACACCTTGCAGTACAGATGCAGTATTTTAAGACAGGTGTACTGGAGACCCGTCCAGTTGACTTCAGCTGACTTCAGGGCCTCGCTCCAGGGGCAGTTCTCGTGACGCGACAGGCACAGCATGCCGTCAAGCGTGGTCTCCGTAGGAGGCATTTAACTGATATTCTTTGGTACCAATTTGGTATAGTTTCTAGTTTTTGTCATCGGCTGAAGAGTGATGGCAGATGATTTAGAAATAGGTCAGGGGAATATTGGTTTAGAGATTTTATTGGTAACTTAATGGTATGTGCACCATAGGATGGATGTTTATTTGAATTAGAAAGAGGTATCTTCTAATATTGAGATATTTGAACCTGCATTCTCTTACTAGGTGAAGGTCTCTCTCAATAGAACTACCTGTATTCGTCCTGTATAGTTGTTGGATAAAATTGTCACCTACAATATTTTGAGTGGAGACAAGAATTTCCAGGATTATCCCCGTTTGGTCCAGGATAGCTCTACCGATACTGTCCTCCAAGAAAGGGTCTTCCACGGTTTTAACACCTCATGTATGTTGACTTTTTTCCAATATTAAGTATCCTTATAACTTGGCATTTCAGAATTAGAAGGTTATCATTTTGCAATTTCAAATAGTAGTTTATGATACTGTTGCATAATAAGACCAAGTTATGTACAGTGTCATACACTACTTTATCTACTCTCATAATATAATACATAAAGTAATTTATTTTACAAACAAAACCAAACTTTGTTTAATTTCAATGTAAAATGTTAGCGCCAAGGCGCAAACATCGATTGCGCATGCGTGTTTCTTTTTTTTCCGAATCAGCGGATTCTTTTTTTAAAGTAGAGGTTCAGTCCAGATTGTGGTTGTATAGGTGTATAGTTATGATTAAAAAGTTATTTAATGATATAGGTGTCCATACAAGACCTGTATCGTAATAAAACCTTTTTTTTTGGCCTGTGCGTAATGTTTGTCATAAGAGTTTTGATTTCAATTTCATAATCTTTGTATTATATATAGTATCAGAGTAGATAAAAATAATTATGTCCAGGTTTGTTTATCGGTTTTCTCTTAAATGTCTGAGGTAAATAAGCTTATCTATAATAATTATGGTCAGTGCGACATTCCTTTATGAATAGGCAATAAAAATATACGAGGCCTTTTTCTCTGCCCTTTTTAGTACTTCAGCGCTAATCTAATGAATGCTTATTGAAATTTATATGGCTACATTCCCCACAGCGACTTTATAAAGTTATACATATTATTTTATACTCGTGCCGTATCCGATATTGTATACAAAATATGAGTTTAAATTCTAAAGTTCCTAGTCACGTTCTCACTACTCCATCATCAGATCTACTCCATATCATCCTATCTGGGATACCCAGATGGCACTACAAAAACGCGCGCTATGTTCATTTGGTCGAAACGCACGTTTATAGGATACCAAAACTCAGAAAAACATTTCTGCGTCCCGTTTTAAGTTCGAAATTTAAAATGAATTTCCTCTTCATAAAGCGGGATTGAAATTTTTCTCCAACAAGGAGTGTCCGACAGTGTAGTTAGGTGTGCAATAAATTGAAAGTCTAAATATGTCCACGAGATGCTTTACATTTCATTCAGTTACAGCTAAGGGCACACGAAACACGCTGTTTTAGCATTGGTGATCATCATTCTCCAAATAACTCCCAACTCGGTTGAGGTCAACTTTTTCAGAATAACTACGAAGCTGCTAAACTTCGTTATTTTTTCGTGAAAGTATAATCTGACTTCCACGGCTTATTCTTTTTTTATAATATTACACTTCAATTTGACTTCACCTCGCTTCGTAGTAAGCTGAAGGCAAAGCCTCAGGAAAGAGGGTCAACATTACATACAGGTACCATGTTAACAATTGTGGCACTCAGCTTGACGGCCTCATCAGATGATTTTGATGGTGATCGGCAATTTTTCGACTGTATTTATAATTATATCGCTACTTTCATAAACCTCGATTCGACATTTAAAATTCTACACCAACACATTATTAGGTACTAGCTTTTGCCCGCGGCTACGCCCACGTGGATGACGGTTATCGCTATAATATTGATTATCGTTAGATATTGTGCCTATGTTTCATTAAAATCCATTCAGTAGTTTTTACGCGATAGAGTAACAAACATCCATTCATCCATATTTACAAACTTTCGCGTTTATAATTTATAATATTAGTAGCAAGTAGAATATTATCGTCTTCCAACAACTTTGGGTCCTTTAGGCAAAAGTATCGATTATAATGGAGGCCGTCATTGGGGATTGCTGTTTAAGCATTGTTTGGCATCTTTAGTGTCATTCATTCTTTAGACTTCTTACTTTCATCTAGCAATGTGAAGTCATTTAGTTGAGACCAATACAAAACAAAAAAAGACGGGTTGCACTCTGGGAGTGCCGGCAGAAGTGAAAACATTTTCTTTTTTTCTTTCTTCGTTATTTACATAGAAAAAGATTAAAAAGAACATACCTGGTATACCTATAATATAGCGCTAATCATAGAACCTATCACTTATTTTCTGCTAATTTTCTGTCAGAAGAAATTAATAAATTATGAAAAGAAAAAATAATCACAAAAAGTAATAAATTACAGAAAGAAAAAATAATCATAAAAAGTAATAAATTACAAAAAGAAAAAATAATCACAAAAAGTTTCAGAAGGCCAGGTGGTTTGAACCCGATACTTTCTGAAACAGCAGCAAAATAGATAGTCTGTACCTAATCTTGTATGACGTCAGTTGTCGGTTACGGTTCAAAGGTCAACTAATCCTGACGCTTCCTTAACATTTTACACCCATCCAACGCCGCTAAAGAAGTTTTCACTTCAAAATAAACTATATCGTTTGATAGCTGTATCTAAATCACGATTTAGTAATTATATCAAAGTGCTTTGGTGACTGTCTAACGTTTCAGAGACTGCATTTACGCATCGGTACCCCTAGCACGATCAACTATCGTGATCGTATGGTAAACGTATTGAGAGAAAGGAGCATTGCGATTGGCCGGCTGCCTACTGTAAACTTGTGTGGGTGTGAAGCCGGCCAATCACAATGCTCCATTCTCTCAATACGTTCACGATAGTTTTTTCGTGCTAGGTGTACAGTGCGCAGTGAGGCGTGTGTTACCTCCTATTGTCTTCAGCAAGTGTGCGTTCACTCGCTACATCTCCAGTTCATTTCAGCTCTCCTAGTTCAAAGCCACTAACTGCTCTAGCACATTCCTAAGTGGAAAAATCACTTGTGCTACTTTCTGCATCAGTGCCACGCAATTTGATTGTCGCGAAATTTATGTTCCAATTAGAGAAATAATCGCCGATTTCTGTGTAGAATGCAGCACGAATGATTTTGAATTCTGATATTAGGAATGCGGTAGAAATTCGCTGGCGAATTGGAATTATCAGATTAAACAAAAAAAAAAATTGTATTTACAACTAAAATTCTACCTCTGAGACATGGGATCGAACCGATCGTTTTGTTTATGAAGACTTTACCCATACCACTAGCCGCGGTAGTCTAGTGGTATGGGTAATGGACTGCTGAGACGAGGTCTCGGTTTCGATCCCAGGTTTTCCATGGCACACATCAATGACTTTTCGATGCTTTTCGAAGTTATGTGTGTATTTATCGCAGGTTTATAAGTGCCCGGTTAATGGCAATAGATTCGCCACCTATTACATTGGGACCTAAACATAACCTGGCGAAATGTGGGTGCTAGGACCTCTGCCTACCCCTTCGGGAATAAAGGCGTTTATGTTATGTTACGTAAATCAAAGGAGCTAAACTACGCTCTAGGAGGCATATCTATATGCCTCACATTATCCTGTTCAATGGAGAATAATTGCCATTCAACGTGTAAGTGGCTACCAGCTCTTGGGACATTACTAGTCGGTAGTCGGTGGAGATGCGAATGAATTTTAGGACGCATGTATTTGATCTCTCACATAAATTAGAAGGACAATCCCAAATTTAGGTTCAATTCATTGAAAAATGTATCTATGTGAGATACTGGTATCTAATATAAGTCTCAGTCCCAGCGAAGTCGCTGACGAGGCAAGGACCTGCGCCGCTCAAGATGTCGACCGCAGTGATCGACGAAACGTCTGGAACGCAAGTTTCATATGGACCACGGCCAAACAGCCCGGAAGCAGTATATTCTACATACAGACTGGTATCTGTACTAAGAAACCCTGTGTGACTGATTATCAGCTTCTCCAGTCTTCGTATTATAACTCCTATCTTGTTACATTGGATTTTAGCTCGCAGTTTGAAACAAATCAATGACTAATGAGTAACGAGTGCAATGATGCTATTAACGATTCTAAAATGAGATTTTAATGGCCAACTATCCATAGTATTTATCACATAAAACCGTTTTAAACAGATAAATTCAGCTTTCAATATCGGATTACGATGTTTTGAGTGTTAAATGAAGCTATCCTACCACCACATGATAGACATCGCTTGTATCGCAAAAGAATTTTAATCTGTTTCAAAACTATCAAATAGTTTTAGAAACACATCACTATTTTTAGAGAGAATCGTCTTGAGTTCCCTTCTGTAAATAGTGTCGCCAACCCTCAGTCAGAACCAGCAGTCAAAGTCAAAGTCAAAAATCATTTGTTCTGCGTAGACCATTAAACGGTACATGCAAAACGTCAAGTTTAAATAAATCTAGACTAGTTTAGCAAATGGACCACCGGTTCGAAACGCGGCCCCGACCTGAGAAGACTCCGGCAAGAAACTCAGCGGGCATTTTTTTTGGTCTATTTACAAACATTTGCTTAGTCTACTTAACCTAAATACAATAGTTTGCTTGAGTAGCATAGTTGAGCGAATAGCTCATTTCCAAGCTTGTTTATCGTCTAAATATTTTCGGATTTTATAATAATAGCCTTTTTGGCACAGTTTAGTCTTAATTACATTTTTAAATTTATTCACAGGTAAATCTCTAATTTCATTAGGGAGCTTGTTGAAAAAGCGTATACAGTTGCCCCGGAAAGAATTACTAATTTTATGGAGTCTACTATCACAAGCTACAAGATTGTTTTAACAAGCCACAAGCTTACATTGCATTAGGCTATTTGACCAATGAAATGAGCCTTTTCGCTTACATAATAGATTTACTGTTTCAAAATTGATAGAAGTGACACGAGAGACACGTACTGTATCGGTAGTACATAAAGTAGTACAATAGTATAAAGAGAAGGTCTGTTTGTACTATGGTTGTACATACGGCCTAAGAGATACCTTTACATAAATCTTAACAAGTAAAGGTGTATACCTATCTTTTTGGCCGTGTGTAAATGTTACAGTTAAAACTGTTTTTAGATAGAACACGGTTCTCCTAGTTAGAACTAGTTTTTAATTTATGCCTGTTAATACTAGAATTACCTAATGCTCAAATCGAATATTAGTTAAAACTAATTCTTACTAGACAAAACGCGTTTTTCCGAAGCGAGTCAGTTAAAAACGTATCAACTGATCATCGTACTTTAGTTACTTCGAGTGCGGGGGAACAGCGTCGTCCGCGCGAAGAAAATTTCATATATACATACATATACTCACTCCTGTAAATCCCTGAGGCGGTAGGCAGAGGTGTATTCACAGAAAATTAGTGATAGGTTTATTGTTTTATATATATATATATATATATAAATTTTATAACCATGCTGAAATACCTAAGTCGTTTTTCTTTTTCTAGTGCTAGAACAGCTAGAACTGAAAATCAAATATATCAGTGGGAAATTCTAGTTTTAACTGGGATTTTTTAGTTTAAACAAAGGCATTAAGTAAAAAATTAGTCTTTACCAGGAAAAAACGAGTTCTAACGCAAAATGCGTTTGAACTGAAACATAAATACTCCTTGTACTTTATTAGACACATATTCATACAATTTGCGGTCACTAGTAGTATAAAATAGACTAATTTAACAGTCTAACACATTACTGTTGCTACTAAAACACATAAAAAATACGCATTTCGCTAATTAAAACAACGTGCATTGACTCAGAATTCCGTTAGTTTTATAAACCTGTTTAATAATTTACATTTAAAAACTATTAATTAGGAGGTACCTAGTTCATACTTTGTGGTATGATTATTATTTGCAAAATTCTGTCTTCAAAGTATACTGATAAATCTTACACAAGAATTGTTAAAATGTGAATCTTTTTTGTGTAACAAAGGTCATATTGTAGGTATTTTTATACAGGGTACGTCAATAGGAATTCAACTCTCCTGGTGTTAAGCAGAAGGCTCAGGGAAGGCTTTTAGTAGGAGTTAGGACACTACGATATTCCTGTCCAATTGAGCACTCCGACTGGGAAAGTACCTCCGCCCTACTAATACCGCGGCCATAATAATCTCGTGTTGTGTTCCCGGCGGTGAGTAGGGTAGCCAGAGCTCACTGGAGAGGTTTTGTGCTGTCAGTGGGAAGATCAAAGGCTATTCCTGCTTTGTCTTCTTCACTGACGGCACAGAAGCTCTCTGTGTTTACAGGGTCGGTAGCACGAGTGTGATTCCCCTGGTGTTGCACACGTCCATAGGCCTCCGATGTATAAATAAAATAGGCTGCTATACAATGGTAGCAGTCAGCCTCACGGTCTAATCAAATGCTCTGTCACTAAGCAATTTCATCTGTTCCACTAATTAGATACTTTATTCAGCAGGCAAGCCACTTGTCTGCCAATTGGCGCGAAAAGATATCAGCGTATAGGTGCATAATATGTCATTTTAACTTTTGATAACTCCTGTCTAAAAAGGGCAGTAAAATGACCTAAAATGAGGTCGAACGGGTAATTGTGTGTAGGGTCCAAACTAAAAGGTTGTACGGGTACTTGGCCCTATACTGCCTCGCCACTTCGTCTCCTAATTTTAAAGTTTCCGTCATTTAGAAGGCTAAATTAATTAGTAACACCACCAACACAAATGCCGTAATATCGCAAAGTGTGTTATTTAGCACATATTTTAAAACATTTTTTTACTAAATTAATTTTCATTGAGCATTGGGCAATGCGCCAATTCCGGTTTAGAGATATTTTATCCGTTTAGAAATATTGTTAATTCCAAACTTTGCAAATAATTATTTTGCGAAATAGTAACTATGTTATTCAGTCAATATCTACATTTTTGTATAAGTTTGTATACGCTTCAAGAACTCCAAAAGTCCTGCATCGATGGAGTTCAAACTTTGACACGATATATAACCGCTTCTTGATCTTCGGAGTCTAAGCCAACTTTACTTGCAAGTCGGTGTATCTGGCAGAGTTATATTAACACCCACACTTCGCCAAATTATATTAACACCCACATTTCGCCACGTTATATTAACACCCACATTTCACCAAGTTATATTAAGACCCACATTTCGCCAAGTTATATTAACACCCACATTTCGCGAACTACGACTGGCATTGTATTTTCTACACATAAATATAGATAGTTCGAAGAATAACAATACGGCCTAATAATAGGGGTTAAAGTATGAAATTGCCGTTTCATTGTAATAGGTACTTCGAATTGACATAGAACCTTCATGGTTTGAGATTTTTGAGTGAAACTTTTTCCACGTGGTACC
The DNA here is from genome assembly GCA_949126895.1 of Eilema caniola. Classification (NCBI taxonomy): domain Eukaryota; kingdom Metazoa; phylum Arthropoda; class Insecta; order Lepidoptera; family Erebidae; genus Eilema; species Eilema caniola. The sequence continues at coordinate 24,958,412 of OX421467.1, forward strand.
TATGTAGTTTTTCATTTAAAAATGTGCAACATTCGATTATCGACTTTCAGTTGTTTTTTTTATTCATCTTAGACAAGAAAGATGGATACTTCGAAAATTCGAGTGATTTTTGAATACGAGTTCCGACGCGGAACTAACGCGGCAGAAACAGCTCGCAATATCAATGTTGCGTTTGGAGAGGGGACTGCTAATGAACGCACCGTGAGATTTTGGTTTAAACGCTTTCGTGATGGAAACTTTGATTTGAAGAACGAACCACGAAGAAGGCCGTCCACACAGGTGAATAACAATGAATTGAAAGACATGGTGGAAGCCGATCCGAGCCAAACTACCCAGGAATTAGCTGCATGGTTTAACGTTACCTTACCAACAATATTGACTCATTTGCGTCAAATCAATAAAATAAAAAAATGTGAAAAATGGGTACCTCATGATTTGACTGATCTGCAGAAAGAAATGCGTGTTGAAACTTGTGTTGCCTTGTTGAATCGATACAGAAATGAAGGAATATTGGATCGAATTGTGACATGTGATGAAAAGTGGATTCTTTACGATAACCGTAAGCGAAAAATGCAATGGCTGACCCCAGGTGAAACGCCACAACAGTGTCCTAAAGCAAAGCTTACCAATAAAAAGGTAATGGTAACTGTTTGGTGGTCTCAGCATGGTGTTATTCACTATAGCTGTCTACGATCTGGTCAAGCAATAACGGCAGATGTCTACTGTGCCGAACTCCGAACAATGATAGCAAAACTAGCAGTGAAACAGCCCCGACTCATGAATCGATCTTCACCATTATTGCTCCATGATAACGCGAGACCTCATACAGCACGAGAAACCGTTTTAACTCTACAGGAACTGCAATTAGAAACTATCCGTCACCCTCCGTATTCGCCAGACCTTGCTCCAACAGACTACCATTTTTTTCGTGATTTGGACAATTTTCTATGTGATAAAAAGTTTTCTTCTCAGGAGGCAGAACAAAATGCTTTCACACAGTTTGTCGAATCTAGATCACCAGAGTTCTATCGCAAAGGCATAAATGACCTTCCTACTAGATGGCAGCAATGTATAGATAATAATGGTAATTATTTTGATTAAATAACTACGTTAAATTAAAAAAAAAACGAATTTCAATTTGTCAGTACAAATCGGCAATTTCATACTTTAACCCCTAATATTACAATGCACTTAATTTATTTAAGTTACCGATACAATGGAGGGGAAGTCTAGTACCTTTAGAAACAATAGGTTATTGGAATATCCAATTTTAATATCAGAAATATATATAAATAGAGCAGGCAGGATCAAGGTGCATTAACAGTAGGGATGTGCTTTAATTTAGCTAGATTTAATAGTCGCAATAGATCGCACCGTCTCGATCCACATATCCGAGGCATTTGTAGCGATTTTAGGAATATCGATATCGACAAACATCTGACTTGATTTACATATTGCACAAGTCTATTGTTGTCAACTCACAATTAGTCTAATTTTTTTGGGTCAACATTTGTTTTGAACGAACTAACCTAAAAAGCTTACTAATTAACTAATTGTCTGTCATCTCTGTTCTTTAATTAGTCACTTAAAATGTCTAAAACATCTGTGGAACACCGAGTACAGTCAGCGTCAAAGTAACTAGATGAAACACTTTCAGATCCAAAAAAATAATATTATGTATTCATAAAAATTTATTAAAAAATCTTCCAATAAGTAGAAAATAAATGGCGTTGATTAGGTTTTAACTTTGATATACCTTGTAATATTTTGATTCATCCGGGGCTCGAACTGGTAAAGCATGGACGATCCAAGGTTGCCAAGTCGGAGCGGGGAGAGGGGGGCAGAGGAGGGGGGTTTACGAATTATAAATTTTCAAAATTTAAAATATTTTTATAAAATCGCGTTCGCGCAACACCCTGCATTTTGGATACGTACCCGTACGACCCGTTAATTACAACCTACTCTATAAATGAGTCTTAAAAACCACATTTTAAGACCCATTTCCAGATGAGGTCCAAACTTTGGGGTCGTACGGGTTCACTAAAACCTAATTTAAAAAAAAATCGCTACGTTTGTCACTAATTGTACATTGTTATCGACGTCCACTGACCACTAGCGAGGCTAGTCGCACGTTTATTAAACACGAATCAAACAAATAAAGGATGCGACACAAGGAAAGACTTGGCCGCGGACTGCAAGTACCCGCGACGCAACCGACCTCTTTGCATCGGAAGTTCTAATTTAAACAGTCCGCTTCGACGGCCATTGTCTCTGAGCTACTGGACAATGTTTATTTTACACGCTGTGTGCCCGCGTAATTTGCTCGTTTCAAATATATTAGAACATAACTAGCTGTCGCTTGCTGCTTTTGATTCCCTTCCCGCAACTCTAGGTAACCTAGAAAGTACCTAGATTTTGTCTTGTCCAGGTAATGTTCTATCTGTGTACCAAATTTCAGTCGGATCCGTTCACCCATTGGACGTGAGTCGTCAACAAACATCCAAACATCATATTTCACATTTATAATATTATTACCTAGAAGGTAAGATACATTGTGAAATATCCGTTGGTGTTTAATTCTTAATATGCACATAAACTACGAAAGTAATTCAAAGAGAGGTTTAGAGGTGGTCAGCGTATTTCAAAGTGGGGCACGCAAGCTGATCTTAGGGAATACGTACCATTGTTGACATGATAGCTTAGTCAAGAAAGATTGTGGAATCAACTTCATTTGTACTTAAAAAAATAAGCTACGTAGTAGATATCTTTTTTAAAAAATAAAATACCTTGTATTTGTTGCATTGTATTTTTTTAAGGAGCTACCCTTCACAGCGCGCCTTTGCGCTTTGTCTTGAAAGTCTAGGGATGGAAATGTTAGTTAGAGAAACTCTGCTCTAGATTGTCATTGCTTTGTATGCTCTTGAGATTAAGATAGTAATCATTCTCAAAGCACCGTTGCATTTGGGTTGACCTGACCAATTGAAATTCTTTAAAATCTGCATTCACCTCAGTACTGCGTGTACTTGAAACATTCACGTGTGCGAACGAAACTGTTCTGTTTCTTAGGTTAATGGCGTTATGTAATCTTTGACCGCGGCCATTCCTAATACATTTAGTCGGTACTTGGGTTAAGTGCGGCTGTGTCTGTTTGGTTGTTGCATAATAAAATGGATTAAATGGTTTCTAAATTAGGGAGACGTTGTGGTATTAATTTGAGGTTGTGATATTATTATTTGTGAGCACTTTCGTCTAATCATCACTTAGACTAAATTTGATCTACTGCTTCTACCATACCTTTAATAGCGTGATGGTATACGACCAAATTTTTTACGAAAATCTCGAAAAATGTTCTTGTAAAATTTAGGTTGAATCTGTTCAATGGTTTTTACTTGACACTCGAACATGGATCCTAACAGACAAAATCAATCAAAAATTGTAAAAAAAGAATCGGTACCTCTCTTAAAACGTAATTTTTATGGGTTTAAAAGAGTGCAACGAGGGTTCAAAGTATGTCAAGAGCGAAGTCGGACAGCAGCTAGTACGTAATAGATACATTCAGGAAAATCCGGACAATGGATAACTGAACCTTATCGTCCCCTGGGTCAGCCGGGGTGCGAGGGATATATCGCTAGACAACCTCACCTTCGGCATAGCACATCGACCCACAGACGGCGTGCGGTTTAGTCGGTTCGAATCCGACATAACTTCCCCCCACCGGCTCCTAAGCATCCGTGGGGATTTCCCGCACATAAAAATAAAACCCGGGAGCAACCTGGTTGTACAATAGTAGTACTCTAACAGTCTAACTAACCTGTAGACTTACGAAATACCTACACCTATTTGCAATAAAAGCAGACTTGAAGTGGAATGGTCAGCTTATATGGTAGTATTCACTTCTATTTGGCATGATTAAAGTTGATTAGCATTATAAATCTACTGGCCAACTAAAGCACTACTTGGGTGTGTAATTATTTCTTTTTAATTTTGTACTGTTGACTAATGTCACAACATGCGTAGGTGCAGATGATAGAGAGCTCGTGAAATCTTGACATTAGATATATTAGAATAGAGGTAATCATTATTTTAAAATTGTGTCAGAAATTTATTTTTAAAATGTTTTAGACTAAAACAGAAGTAATTGAGATTTTTTTATCTACGTCTTCATATCTTTGAATGGGTAAACAGATAAGGAGATGATGAGAACGTTTACATTTTGTTCACACTATTTTCTTTCCCGTATAATAGAAAGTAAAACAATTTATCAGGCATTTTTTCTAAGGACGGCCATTTTAAAATGATCTTATTTTCGCAACCCACAGGAACCTATTCCCTGAATAAAAAGCCTACAAACTATTTCAGACCATATTCAATCTCTGTGCTAAATTTCAGTCAGATTTGATCAGTCGTTTAGGCGTGATGAGGAAAGCCAAAATATTGACATTCCAAATTTAAAATTCTCGTTCAAATTTTTGCACACAATAGATAAATATGTCGGTGATGCGAACCCGTAATATTTAGTCTGAACAGCACAAATCGAATGGACTACGGGTCTTTCGGCCGTAAACAAAAGGATACCTAGTCTGATCGGCCCAAAGCGAACGGAAGTGGGCCATTCGAAGGCAATCAAAACTCGTCTACACCTGCCAAAAATAGCTTAACACTATAAAGAAATGTTCACTTCACAAATAACATCAAGGAATGATATTATCAAGCCTATTATCACTAGAGCAATAAAGTATGATGCAATGGACGTTACTACGTGACTATTTATAACTTTTATAACTCGAAGTGCAAGCAATAATTCGATTATAACGGCTAGCGCCACACGAAATGAATACGAATACTATTTTAAAGAATACAAAATTTTATTAGATCAGGCGGCACTACAGCTTTGTGCCATCTAGCGAAAAGTTAGGCATGTGAAAACGGCTAGCGGCTACGTACCCGTTTGACCTCAAAGTTTGGACCCTAAACACACCGTGCGACCTCATTTAAAGACTTATTGATAGATGAGGTCGTACGAGTAAGTAGCCAGGGCACCGAAGTAGTTTTTTTATCATCAGTCCGTCAATTGATTGGACTTGACAACGCTGGATCATACGGTTCATCAGTGTCAACTACAAGTCGATACCTGTCGGCTTGCTGGCAAAGGGAAGCCTTGGTAGAAATGTTTACATCTATACACCAAAGTTTGCCACCGACTACTCTTTTTAAATTTTTACACTATGCCACTGCCGGCACCATTGCAAATGCTGATTCCTAACACGGTGGTCTATACCTTGACGGCCTCGTCAAGAAACAGGGATTGGAAAAATAAGGAAATACGTGTGCGAGTAGAGTAGTTCAGAATTTGACCGTGCGGCAAATATATGTAGTCTGAAATCGCTTGGTTCGAGACGGTTTTTCTACCTATGTGGGTGATACCTCGGGCCAGTTAATTATTCTGGATAGGAAGGGGGGAAGGACCTTAGGATGATGATGAAATAACTTGGCAAGGAGAAAAAGTAGAAAATATACAGTGTGGTCTGTTTAAAAATATTAGTGAATCGGTAAGTCTACGCCTGTCTATGCCTTGACAGTCCATGGCACTTAAAACACTTGTGGCTATTGAATTAAGAATGCGGTCACACATATCACTTAAATACCGTATCACAAATCACATTCATATTAATCCACGCGAATTTAAAAAGTGCGCTATGATTTTTCCACACATAACCCTGAGAACTCGGTTATTGACACTAAATCGTATTTTTAGTGTCTTAATTCATACCCAAGGAAGTGTATCCGAGAATTCGATGAAAATTTTACTACATATTAATGGTCAATTCATAACATTCGCGCCATAAAATGTGTCAATGTAGCTGGCAACACTTTTAAAATAAAAATCAATTTATACGTCGTAAAATATTGACAACTAGCTTTTGCCCGCGGCTGCGCCCGCACGGTTGTCGGTTATCGAGACCAAACATAGCCTATGTCCTTTCTCAAGGTCTAATCTACCCCTATACCATTTCAATTTTCACCATTCCAAATTTCACCAAAATCGGTTTAGTGCTTTAGGCATGAAAGCGTAACATACAGACAGACCGACAGACAGTCAGAGTTACTTTCGCATTTATAATATTAGTATGGTAGTATGGATACAAAGTGGGCAACTGACGTCACCTAGGAATATTTTCTTCCATAATTTTAAAGTAGACGGGAAAATATTATTTGGGAGTCAAGAAACATTCACAATTTATTTAAATTGTGGTAATTGTCGTGTGGTTTCAGTGTGATATATTTCCGGATTAATCTGTTAAACGAATAACAACATCAACACCCGCATTTTTCTTTCGTCATGTCATTTGTCTACTACATATCGCTTTTTAGTTTATTTTTGTACTATGACAACACAGACGATTAAAATTAGAAGAACCAGTACAATAAAAATAAAAAAAATGTTGTGTGGGTCTTTGACACAATATTTCAGTGATTTTTTTTTGTTCGTGATTCCTGTTATGAGTAATTTCATATCTAAATCTTATTGGACAGATTTCACGAACAATGTAATCTTATTTCATGTTTAACATATTACTCTAGACATCATTCTTCAAAAAATGCATTCTTGAATAAGAAATTATTCATTTCAGACTACAGAATATTCTCGAAGGTATCACCGATGGATATAACCACATTTTCGGCAGCTATATTTTGTGGTTACACTTCCAGCGGAGGCGGTAAGTCAGACTCGAACCAACTAAAACCGCACGTCGGCTACATATCGGTACGACCTCAGTTTGATCCTCATCTAAATCGATCGTAACATAAGGTCGTACGCAACGATGTATTATAAACTGTAGATGCATTGCTCGGACTCTAAAATGACGACACAAAAATGATGACTTTAATCATCATTTTACGCAACAATCAGAGACACTACAGTACAAAAGTGTTCAATTTTAAATTCGTAATAATAATATTGACGTATTATTAGCAAGAAGTAATTAATTAGAAGAAAATAATTTATTATGTGATTGCGCCTTTTTTGAAAGCCGCCATGTTCATGTATGACGTATCTTTAGTTCATAATACATCATTGGTCGTACGGGTAATTTTGTGAAAGGGTCCAAACATTGAGGTCTTACGGGTACGTGGACGTTTCACTTCGTTCTCGTAGTGTGTACCCGGTATTAAATGACTTAACATACTGGAGCAAGTCAAGGGTGCACAGGATAAGATGTTTACGTAAGGCTTCAGTGTGCAATCTAGGTTAATCAGTTTTGTAAGACATAGGTTTTGTTGTGTTAGGTTGGTTATTGGCTGGTCATTGGTGAACTCGTATTATCCGAGTTTTTTTTCCGGTAGAGTAGAATACGATCATTCAGTTGGTTTTTAGTGCACTCGTATTATCCGAGTTTCTTCCCCGTGGAGTATAATACGACCATCCAGCTGGTTATTAGTGCACTCGTATTATCCGAGTCTGTCCCGGTGGAGTAGAATACGACCATCCAATGTCTTTCTGTGGGTATCGTCAAAGGCGACTAATGGATAGGGCTATACTCCATCCGAGCCCATGACTAAGTGCCCACTTGATGGCAATTGGCCCGCCCCCTATTACTTGGGACTGAAAATCATATTTGGCGAAATATGGGTGTTATACACCTCTGATTACCCCTTCGGGGATTTACAGGCGTGAGTATATGTATGTATTTTAACACAATTTAAAATTATCCTAGGATACAGTATCCGTACGACCTCAAAGTTTCGACCTCTTCTATAAATGGGTCTTAAAGTGAGGTCGTACGAGTGTTTTTGTGATTACGTGTAAATTATTTAAAATAGTTGTTTGTTTAAACAGTATTATATACATAAAAGAAAGTGAGAAAAATCAAAAGAACATGCTTTTAAAAATTTTGCGATTCATTTGAACCACACGTCAATAATTTTTTTTAAAAATATACCATCTGCACAGTGTGCAAATTTTTTTTAATACGAGAGTAAATGTTGCCGTTAAATCAATAAACAAAGATCTGTTCTGATATGTACAGATTTCAACAATGACGTAGGTAGTTTTGATTTTAAGTAGCAATATGCATTATTTCATACGGTTAGGCGCCAAATTTTTTATCGCTTGTTTTTTGCTTAAAAGAAAACTATGCTTTAAAATTGATCTAGCGCTATATGATTGAAGGTTGTCGGCTAATTTATTGATTTAGCATTTGCTGCATTGATGTGTATAATAATAAGAAGAGAAGTCACAGCTTCTCTAGTCAGTAGTGAAAAATAATTGAACAATAATAATAGGTATCAAAATTGTTATTGAATGCATCATCAAATTGAAAGTAACCATAATAAAATGACCAAAATCAGTGCTGATGTGACGATAAAAAAAAAAATTGTCGTGCCTAAATAATGTACCTCGAAATTACTCAATCTTATCTGACAGATAAACATATGGCGCTCTTTACTCAATAAACTTTACATATCCAATCGAACCTAGCCATACTCATAATTTAAGTGTTAACTCACATTATATTTGTTTTATGCAGTACTAGTTTGCAATGACTCCCTCTCTTTCCTAATATGTTTGATATAAATAAAATAAAAACAAATGAAATTATGTCAAACATTTGATAAAAAGTTCCTAATGGACGAATGCTAATAGAGATTTTGTGCATATGGAATAATTTTTGTTATTCGAATCGCAATTTAATTAGAAACCTCATGTTTCACTGTCATTCTTTACCTCACGAAGTCATGACCTCACTAGAGTTTGACAACTACATTTTGTGAGAAGCGAAGGTCGAATGCAGTCATTCTAATAATTACCCCGTATTGACGGCATTCATAAACAAAAGAACGCATTCATTACTAAACTGTGAGGTCGCCGGCATGTGTTACTTTAGTTTTAATTAGATTTGCGATATAATTCCAGTTTTAGATACTGTGACGTATAACAATATTTGGTGACGTCACAATCGACGTAATAAACTTTATTATACGTTTCCGAGATCGTATTTTCGCTTTTAGGATAATACCCTATCCCTTCAATATCGACAGCAGACAGCTGTGAGTAGGTAGATAACAATGACGTCTAATATTGTTTGATCAACGTAAATAAATTCATATTTTATTAATGAAACTTTTAAAACAATGTTAACCTAATGGCAGGTGATCAATTCTATTTACCATCAATTACTATTTCGCACTTACATTGCAAGGCGGCTAGAGAGCTTGCTCTACTTCAAAATTCCAAATTTCAATTTAAAAATCTGATGTGTTAAGTATCGATTCATCATTTACAGAAATGCTTTCAAATTCAACATTAGCAAATATTTTTAAATAAAAGTAAACTCAAATTAAGAACTCATTATCTGCGTATTACACAAATAGCTACCAAAACATACAATTCAGAACATTCACCGAATCCGTGCAAAAACTAGTCATGGCCGGTAATTATTTATTTCGTGAAAGATTGTTAAGAAAAAATTCAGTCGAAAAAAGTCTCAACTGACCACTGTGCAGTCACCATGACTGCTCTTGTTAGATATACCTCAGAATATATATTGGACCTAAAATGTTCTCAAAATGTGCTCTATACGCGCAGTACGTGTCTTTGGTATCTTTTGAGGATGGCATGGGAAGCTAAGGCAGTGGACGAGCTCAAAGCATAGATTAATACAACGCAATACGCGCGCGCCAGGGCTTCGTTTGTCTCGAGACTTAGCTCTTGACCAGAAAGGGCGAATTCGCCGCGATTCTCTTGTGCGTATCACGCGCGACCATTTCGCCCAGAAAGAGCGTACCTACGCGCGAGTATTTTCAACCAACGAAGAAACAAAACACGGAGGAGGTTCTCAAGTCGACGCGTATTTGTTTTTTTATGTATGACCACGCATAACTTTTTACAGAGTAGTCTGATGTTGATAATTCTTTTTTTATTGGAAAGAGTATACCCCGAAATTGGTGCCATATAAATTTAAAAATAAAAATCCAACCCTAGGGGTAAGAAAACAGAGGACGATTGATTATTCACTCAAATTGCAAGGTATACCATACCACGCATAACTATTTACAGAGAGATTTCTGTTTTTATTGGTCAGAGTATACCCCAAATTTGATCCCACATTTCGGCGGTTTAATGTTTGGTTAAAAAGTATTATAGTCAGTACGAAACATGGATTGAACGAAGCGGTCACGTTGTGGTTAGCTTACCATCGCAGGAAGAGACAAAAACGGAGGAAAAATGAATGTATTTAGTACATCCAATTATATATATATGATAGAATGCCACATAGTATGTTTGTAAGTTAGTAACCAAAATTAAGACAACATGAGAATTTTTTTTAACTTCTTTCGTATTATGTCCGTAAAATCATTTGATGCTTTACTTTTATTTATTGAAGAAGATATATCGCCACGTGGAAACTATGTTCCTCGCGTAGATGTTGTTTCAGCCGAACAAAACTTTTGACAGCTTTAAGGTAAGTAATGTTTTATTCATATACCTACTCTTATAATACTAATATAGTCTTTTGTAATAAAAAATTAGGTTAACTACTAAAAATCAAATCAAATGTAGTTATCAAATTAAAGTCTAAGATCCCAAGCGGTGCGATTGCACCGCGAGTCTATTGTTTACCTATTGTGTCTATTATTTACTCACTTGACAGGTAAATATAATAATTAAACAATGTCCTTGTTTTGCAAGAGTTCAAGACAATCACTATCCTGAGAATCTCTTGATGATGTTGCTGGAGAGTTGTGTGAAGATCTCGATAGCGTTGAAATAGAATTTCGGCCTTGCCATGCTGTTAGGGATGGCGTTTCTGGATCATATTCTTGAAAAGTAAATACGTTTGGTCTTGAAACTTGTGCATGGAACCGGAAGTGAAGTCGAAGACGATCCCGATCTAATTTTCTGTTTGTTACTAATCAATAAAAAAAATTGGTTGCCTGTAAAGTCGGTATACGGGCGAAAGTTTTACGTGACAACGACTTTGAGTAGTAAAATAATTTTCGCTCTGTCTCTCTCGCTCTTAGGCGGGCTAATGTGCCCGAGTGGAAGGGACGCGTGCCTCTCACTCGCTCTCATTGTGAGCGCATAACGTGAGCGGAGCGTAACGCAGTTTCTTGAAGTGTCACCCGGCAAACAAATTTATAAGACGTTATCACGTCAATAAATAATAATAATAATTTATCACCCAAATCTTTCTGTTTTTCCTTGGAGTTATCTTTTTCAGAAAATATTAACACCAATTCTTCCCAAGATTTACGTTTTTCAATTCTGTTGGCATTATCAGGTGATTCTAAGTCCCATATCGCCGGTCGTTTTTCTATTTCGTCTATAAACAATTCCGTATCAAAATTTTGGCGCTTCATTTCCCTGGATACGTGCACTCGCTCTGGAGTACGAGCGTTAACATTAACTGGGCGCAACAAGGCGTCCCTATTATCTCGACTCGCGCGAGTCGAGTCTAGCGAAGTGCACGCGATTTACGCGCGTATTTTGAATTCGCGCGATGCTTGTGGGCGCGATGTATTGGTACCTAGTATCTCACCACCGCGCGAAACGTGCCGCAGCGAATTCTCCCTTTCTGGACAAGCACTTAGGTTCTTAGAGAGAACTGGTGTGCTAAATGGGCCGATTAAAATTGAAATAATAATTTCATACTGCGATCAAAGACATAAAAATAATGATCGTTTAAAATACTCGAGGAGCTAAACAAACATTCTACAGCTGATTTTAATGGGGCTTGCAGCCATGACGCGATTTATTTTTAGTGTTTCACCTGTTCAAGGAATTATATTGACCTTATCTATGATAAATAAATATGTTTAGTAATTGGGGAAACCGTTTGAAAAGATGATGGTTCAATCTAAAGTTATAGGTATGTACTTATAATACAGTTAGAAGCCGGAGTTTGTAAGTATGAATAGATGGATCTTTGTTACTCATTCACGTAAAAACTACTGTATGGATTTAAATGAAACTTTACAATAATGTAGCTTATACATCAGAATAACGCATAGGCTACAATTTATAATGATAACCGACATCCACGGCGGAGCCGCTCGGGCAAAAGCTAGTATGTATAGAATTATTGAAGTTAGAAACCACAGTGGAAACAGTCCTCTGCAAGAAATTGAGGAAAGTCCTTCCCAGTGGACACTATGCATTAGACTGGTAAATCGAAGATTTTTTTTCAAAATAGAACTACCTACTGTTAATATAATGTGCGCACAATCCAAGAAATATCCTATGTTGGTACTCTTATCGTTTAACAATTTAGAAAAACGTTCAACCACTATAAAGCAATATTAGGTCGAATTTGAGGTAAAGGATAAGTTTCAGGACCCCCTATTACCCTAAACACAAGCTTTATCTTAATTTAGATACCAGGCTTCTTCAAACCATGCCGTTCATTTATCATTAAATTGGGTATTTGACTGACTAGTCAAGTTAGTTACTATTTATTAAACGTCAAAACGGAAAGTTATAAGGAAAATTGTGACGTCATAATATTTAATAGTCAAATCATTTACTATTAAAGGTTGGGTGGATGATTAAAAATAAATAACAACCATAAAATAAGAACCGACTCAACTGATTTTCCCCTTTTACCATTCTTAATTTAATAAGTTCAGCTAATTTATTAATTTTAACTACAGGAAAATACCCAATTGTATTGTAATGTGTTGATTACATTGTAATCATCGAATAAATGAAAAAGAATTTGAATGTCTCTCGAATTTCCTCCTAGTATTTTATCTAATAAAGGAAGGACAATTTTATAAATGGCAACAATGCTAAATTCATGGGCATCAGTTTGACGGCCTCGAGAGACACTTTATGAGAGGGTCGTAGAAGAAAGACGTGTGTTGATAAAGAATTTTAAGTTTTTATGGCAGGGATCACCAATTAGTTTCGCTAGGGGTCCGTTTTAAGAAATGAAATGACCATCGCGGTCCGCATAACATTTTATATAAAAATATTTATTAAACAAATGTAATTACAGAAATAACAAAGGTAGTTTATTACACATCAATGAGAAAAATGACATTTTTTGTTGTGGACTATCTGTCTGAATTTAGGAGTAAAATTGGTGCAGGCTATTGACATTAAATCCTGGAGATGTTCATCAGTAAGTCGAGATCGAAATTTATTCTTAATGAAGTTCATCTTCGAAAATGCTGCTTCACAAATATATGTTGACCCAAACAAAGTGAGAAGTATCAAAGCTAATTTTTGTAGTTCTGGATATTTATTACCACTCACAAATTTTATCCAGAACTCTTCACTGGAAACTTCCGCATGTTTGTGTTTTAAAACTGTGTTTTCTTGGAAATCGATCATTTCCATCTGCAGAGTAGCTTTATCACTCCCGAAAACAATTGCAGCTTCGTTGCTCCATTCACCATTAGGATGCAGAGAGTAAATGCTGCTGAGGATTTCTACAACATTCTCAATTTTCTTAAAATTTGCGAATCTGTTTTTAAATTCCGATTTAAGATCCGTTATGAACGTTTTGTATTGGCCGGCGTCAATCTCGTTGTCACTGCTGATTATTTTATTTAAATTGGGAAAGTGTAAGCATTCATTACCAAGACCAAGATCATTAATAAAGAGATCGAGTTTTCGCGAAAAACTTTTTACTTCTGACATGAGCTCCCATACAAGCTTTCCCTTGCCTTGAAGTTTAAGGTTCAGGTCATTGATATGTTTAAAAATATCCGTCAAGAAAGCAATGGCAGCTACATTTTCTTTTTCGTTTAGGAAACTTAAGTAGGCGTTTGCTGCTACCTACTCTGTAGTGCAAATGTTGCAGTGTTCTCGCGGTCCGCACAAAATGGGTCGGCGGTCCGGATGCGGACCGCGGTCCGCCATTTGGCGACCCCTGTTTTATGGCAAAGAATAAAGGGACTGAATAATTTGATTGGAAATGTAATTGTTTGCTTTAACTGAAGGTCCCTCCAGTACCCCTAGCACGCACAACTATTGTGATCGTATGGTAAACGTATTGAGAGAATGGGGCATTCCGATTGGCCGCCTGCCTACTATGAACCTGTGTGTGTGTGAAGTTGGCCAATCGCTATCCCCCGTTCTCTCAATATGATACGATTACGATTGTTCGTGCTAGGGGTACTGTTTTGCACGTGTTATTCTGAGTAAGAGAGGCGAGGATTCAAAGGAAAGAGCTCGTCTAAATACATGCCAAGGTAGAAGCGGGTGATTGTCAATAAGATCCATATTAATATTATTAACGCGGAAGTAACTCTGTCTTTCTGTCTGTATGTTACGCTTTCACGTCTAAACCACTGAACCGATTATAATGAAATTTGGTATAGGGGTAAATTGGACCTTGTGAAAGGACATAGGCTATGTTTGGTCGCGATAACCGACATCCACGCGGGCGGAGCCGCGGGCAAAAGCTAGTATTATATAATTACCTGCCTATAGGTACGCATTACATTATCTATGTAGGTGAAGATTTTGAGTGCAAACATTCAGAAATATCACAAATAAAAACATTATGATGAAGATTTCCTATATTTGGTGTATGTTGTATGTAATAAAGCAATATAATGTGGTGTATGGATCAGTGGTGAGCGATCCTTATATACAAATCCCTGCCGGCTTCCTCTGCAAAGGGAAGCCGTGCTAGATTTGAACACACGGAATTTCGTACATGCTATGATAGTCGTTCTATGAAAAGAAAAGTACTGTTTGGCTGACTTTCCTTATGAAAATTTTCTGGTAGATATGGAGGTACATATCAAGGTTTCACGAGAAACAAAGACCATTTGATTTCAGTTACTAATTTAGCAACTGATACCAAAATATGGTCAACAGTGACGTGGCCGTGGCTAGAAGGAAGGTAGGAAAAAACGTAATTCAAAGTCATTTAATATAATTAGACTATTAACCATACGATGCAAACCAAATTATTTGAAAGCTACGAAAAGTTTGCGTAATACATTTTTAAATAGTCATCGGAACTACTTTCATATTGTTTTCTTTTTAAAGTGCGACGAAATAGAATTCCATTATGGTTTCATATGCAAAATTTTGGCGGGAAAAATAAACAATTAACCCTGTTAAAGGTCTTAAAAACAGATCGAATAGCGAGTTCGGGTTACTTTGACCAATAGCTTTTATATATTGTATCTGAGACGGCGCCACATCACCTATTTATAGTTGAAATAGTCCCTACTCTTCCTCATTCCTGTTTAGTATACTGAAAGATATGTTCAAGATGAAATTAAAAAACCGCCAGAAAAATAACGCCAGTCATCATGCCCTGGCGATATCTATAACTTCGTAACTAATAAAAGCAGTCAATAATTATATACATGAATAATAATAAATTTATAAATAGTCAACACACAACAAGGTATCTGATGTAGAGCCTTTTGATGTGAAACGTCTATTGACGCGCATGGGATCAAAATTAACTTGACATATCGTGAGGCATATCGCCTGATGCCAATCGGCATGATTGTCACCTTGGCTGAACCGTCATGCCAATACACCGGTCTCACGTAATACACTGTATTAATCTATTTTTCTATCCTTAAAATACTTCAAATTTGCTCCTGCCTGCGTCAAGAGACGGTTAATTGTTATGCAGTCTACTCAGGACTGAACATTTACAGTGTTCTTCCGGATGCGAAGTTGAGACATGTCAGCTAGTTACAAATAAACATTTTGTGATTGAATATATTATTATATCTGTTTGTGGTGTTATAAAAATAAGTCAACACAATTTCATAACATGTTACTATACAAAATCCAGAATAATACTTTATGCCGTCATAAAATGACATTTTATGTTGTGGAATAAACAAAAACGGTGTTAAATCTTTTATGTCCAAGGGTGGGGCCATGCCAGCCTTGGCGGATTGTCCCTGACAGCCGTGTGGAGAGACACCCGTGATATTTAATTAAAATTAATGTATGTATTAATGCGCATTTATGAAATAACTTTTGTGTGTATAGACGATGTATAGGTGACTTCTTTTGTGTTTGATAGAAGTACAGCAGACATTCATTGTCTGTTGTACCTCTATCAAACAACATAGGTATATACCAACAAATCTATTGTGCCTATCACAATTCACAACGTGTGTACCTAACTACCTATTTCTATTTTTAATAAAGAATATTAGTACCTGAGCGAAAATACTGGTATGCAGTATTTTATTCTGCCTGTGGTGAGGAAATAAACGAATTTTTAATTTTATTATCCTTCCTAACCGATCCAGCTTAACAAAATTGCTTGTGTTAGGAGTAACGTCGGTAGTGTAAAAGCCAGGATTCGAACCCGAGACCTCTCGATCGTAAGGCCGACTCCGTAACGTAATCTTAGTACGCTTTTAATGTTTTAATAGCTATGAGGTATCTTTGTATCATTAAGATGTATATGTCGCCGCCAACTAGCTTATCAGCCGTCCGATTAACTGCCTAGACAGTTAACTAAACGGCGCCATTCGATTAACGGCCCGAATAATATTCAGCCGTCTCGTTTATTACATCATTTAAAAACCTGACTGGCTAATGCTTAGGTCAATCGTAAGATGAGGCACTACCTCGAAATAAAAAAAAATTAAAAGTACATCTCCGAGGGGGTAGACAGAGGTGTATTCACAGAAAATTAGTGATAGGTTTTTTTATAACCATGCAGCAATACATACATTTCTCTGTTTAATTAAATGGCTGGAAAGTAGTAAACCGTCATCGATCCAAGGTATTTGCCTAGCCGTTAAATTAAATGGCTGAACACCATTCAGGCCGGTAATTGAATGGAACCGTTTAGTTAACTGCCTAGGCAGTTAGTTGAACGGCTGATTAAGCTAATTGGCAGCGACATACACAGCACACTTGAAGGTAAGCGGTTATAGTCCTTTGTAGCTCTTTAATATCCTACTTTACTAGCATTTTTATGTTCAATTATGTTTTTATTCATCTTATTCTTATGGTTTTTCAAGGTACAATATAATTAGAGTAGATTTTGTCATTTCCCAAAATAATTAAATTAACCTTGCGACGCGATGTCATTCTTGTGAGCGTGATCACGTCAGAGGACGTCAGGCGGCGATGGACGGCGATAGACGTCGTAGATGGCGTGTAATTGCAAGTTTAGGGTTACATGTCAGTTCAGAAATCGAACTAAAATAACCATAGAGTATTTTGTTTTATTAACTAGAATGCTTTTATTAGTTTGTATGTGTAAAAATACGTGGGACCGAATGCAATGATTGTTGAAATGTAGGTGTTAATTGACTTCGGCCTTTCCCTCCGGGAATAAAGGCGTGATTATATGTATGTATGTAAACAAATATTGGAAGGAGACTCTAATCGACTTCTAACTGTGACCAGCAAACTTATTGACAGAGTACTTTAGCTAAACAGAACGGGTCTTTGGGTCTAAGGCGTAAAGCGTTGGGCGTGACGCCAGGATCCCCCCGCACCTGAAGAACCCCACTAAGTCAATCAGGGGGACACAAGTTATTGATATGTCAGTACTTTTATTAATTTTTTCGGTTGCATATGCACGACGAACTTTTGACGTTTGTTGAAGAAAGTTTTCGTTTGTAACTCCATCCGCTACCTGATACGCACAAACGCATGGTGCCTGCGTTGCAGGCATTGTGTGCTGTTTCATGCAAATACATATGCATATATTTCGATATCACCATTAGGCTGTGGAGGTCAAATGACAGTCACTTTACTAATTTTTTTTTCATAAAGGAATATTAGCAACCGAAATTATCGAAATTACTAATATTCCCTCTAACCACTCCAACTAAGCTAAATTGCTTGTGCTAGGAGTGGGTTTACGTCGGTAGTGTAATGGCCAGGATTCGAACCCGGGACCTCTTGATCGTGAATGTAATATACGGATAATATAATATGTCTCAGATGGACTGAAAAGATCCCGGGCCCTGAGGTAAAGCCTTGCATGCGACTGGGATTAACACACGATGATGATGTCTGCGTCTTAGTACTTGTAAGTGATATGCAAATATGTACTGAAGCCTTAAAAATTTGTAAGCAAGTCGTGACATGGCGCTTACAGATGATTTGTTACGTACATTTTAATACAGTTCAGACTAGCATTGGTTGCATTGTTATTTTAAAGATTGGGTGATATTTCTATCTATATACCTACAACAGATTACCGCGGCCATAATAACCTCGTGTTGTGTTCCCGGGGTGAGTAGGGTAGCCAGGGCTCACTGGAGAGTTTTTGTGCTGTCAGT
This sequence comes from Eilema caniola, assembly GCA_949126895.1. NCBI lineage: Eukaryota > Metazoa > Arthropoda > Insecta > Lepidoptera > Erebidae > Eilema > Eilema caniola. The sequence continues at coordinate 24,976,658 of OX421467.1, forward strand.
GGGAAGACCTAAGGCTGAGATTCAGAGACGAGTCTAAGCTTGAACTTACGCTTCCATCTGTCAAAATCAACGGCTTACCCTTAAATTTGTATTCAGAGACGTTCGGAACACGGCTTAAACTTAGCGTAAACTAAAATAAGCCAAGTAGTCAATATCGAGTACTTAAGACGGAACTAGCGCCACCAAGTGGGCTAAGGTGTAATTATTATCGACCATAGCTACTCGTATCTGTGATTAAAAAGTTGTCAAGTCTGAATAAACTTCATCATTTAATCGCGCGCGCGCTTTTATTTTCTCTTTTACATTGTTAAATTACGTATTAGCAACATAAAATGGAAAACATCGAAGATATTTCTTCATTCTTTACAGAGGTTGTAACATAAATAAAATTTTGTATTTATTGCGATCCTGCTTTAATTTTTATTTACGCCTGGCTACACAGTCTCATAAAAACCGTAATTCACCGATGAACGTTTTGCTTTTAAAAATGGCCATAAAGAAGAGAGTGTAAACTTAGCTAAGACCGACGTAAGTTTGACAGGGACTGTGTCTCTGAATACAAATTTTGAAGATGCGCTTAGCCACGACTTGGCTTAGACCGGTCTTCGCCCGTCTTATGTTCATGTCTCTGAATCTCAGCCTAAGACTGCTTTATCTTCTACACTGACGGCACAGAAACTCTCTGTTCTAACAGGGTCCGCAGCGACGCCCCTGGTGTTGCAAACGTCTATAGGCCAAGGCAACCACTTTCGATCAGGTGGATCATGTGATTGTCTGCCACCTAATTGGTATTAAAAAAATACAACAATTGGCCTATCGCAGTCCACAGCTGGACTAGGTCACTCCTAATGTTGGGAGTCTTTGGCGTACTGTTGCCACGCTGGCCAAACGGGTTGGCACAGGGTTTTATTAAACCTTCTCTCGCCGTTATATCGTTTGTCACACACACATTAGATTCAGTCTCCTTCCAATACATATAATCACGCCTTTATCACCGGAGGGAAAGGTCATTGTATTCGGTCCCAAGTATTTGTTCACATCCATACTGGTGGTAGAAATTTGACACAAACTTCAGCCGGGTGGGTACACCGTGCACGATTGCGAGAAATCCTCCATAGTAATCCAATCTTGGTTGGATTGCGTTCAGGGGTCAGCAAGTGCATAGCCGGACAGGGGGGATTGTGGTCGCAGCACTAGTGGGACCGGTGGGTATCACGCGGTGCTGCGACGACAATCCTCTTTTGATGAGGCCGTCAAGCTGAATTCCACCATTATTAACATGGTACTTGTATGTAATGGTGACCCTCTTTCCTGAGACTTTGCCTTCAGTTTAAGATACTTATTCTGTCTATTTAAAATAACGGTAAACGAAGCAGTGCACCATTACTAGTGGTTCAACTATAAATTCTTGCTTTTTGTTATAGCACTCGACGAAACATTGACTGACAGGACGCAGAATTGAGATTGATCAGTGTTCTTAACGAAGGTGCCAATGATATTATTGTAAACAAAACTTAACGTTTTAATAACAAGCTCACGCTTCTCTCATTGATGGGTAAGCAAAGGTGTATTCAAAAGAAACAATAAGTACTTTTTCCATACGTGAAGATTAGTGTTTTACGTAAATTGCAACCAGGATTTTTTGAAATAGGTTCTTGCCGCCCTAGACTAGAGACAATTTGTCCGTAAAATAACTTCAATTTCAACTTTTGGTTTATGGGTCCGTAAAATAAAAAGGACTTGTCAATGTATAGATTGCCAGATTGACATATGGTTACGACTGTCATAAACTCATAAACGTCAAAATACGTGTCATTACCACTTATTTATTATTTTAAACTACCATAAAATACGATAAATATACAATAAAATTTTGCCACACATTTCTAAAACTATACAAATTTAAGTAGGTACATACATCTATTTTACATACAATACTTCTTTTTAAATTATAGCTAAGTTATGATTGTAATAATTTCTTTATTACCATAATAGGGCATAATACTTATTATATTTTGTCACTTGTCTGATGTTCAAGATGGTTGTTACGAAGTTGGTCGAGAAAAGCAAAATTTTCGTTTGTAATAATAACATATGCTTAATGTTTATTAAAAAACAGGGTGAAATTATTTTAAGGCTAATTGGCTAAGAACATGTAAGTGTTCCAATATTAGCATAGACGTTAGGAAACTGTTTTGAACCATTAAAGAGTTTAGCGTATTCTTTTATGAGTTTGAAGTCAGCTGTCACAGTTTAATAATTTGACAGCCTCTGTGGCGCGGCGGTAGTGAACGCGGCCGCTACGCAGGAGACGCGGGTTCGATCCCCGCTCAGTGCAAATATTTGTATGCATGAATATGTATATTTGCATTAGTCAGGGTGTTTCACCCTCTTGTAGTTCTGGGTGTACAACAAAAAAGTATCTATGTATGTTTAAAATGCTTGGAATTGGAATGGAATTTAGAATGCGTCTAAATTCCATTCCAATTCCAAGCATTTTTTTATACCACTTAGGTTGCAGACAAGCACACGGCCCACCTGATGGAAAGTGGTTACCGTGGCCTATGAACGTGTGCAACACCAGGAGCGCTGCCGACTCTCTTAGAACAGAGAGTTTCTGTGCGGTCAGTATAGAAGATAAAGCAGGACAAGCCTTAGGTCTTCCCACTGACAGCACAAGAACTATCCAGTGAGCTCTGGCTACCCTACTCACCGCCGGGAACACAACACGAGGTTGCTGTGGCCGCGGTATTCTGTAGGGCGGAGGTACTTCCCCAGTCGGACTGCTCAATTGGACGGAAATACCGTTGTGTCCTACCTCCTATGCATACCATGGGTCTAGATAGCATTGTGTGAATTGTTGTGGAATATTTATTTATTTAATAACAAAAATATTGTCTTTGTCACCTCATAATCATTCTTGCGTTAATCCTGGTCGCAAACAAGGGATTGCATGGCCTTGGAGTCCCGGTTCCGTTCTGTCCAACTGGGTGTTGTCATGTGACCTCCACAACTCAATATAGATATTGTAGTCTTGCTGTTAGACCAGCAGGTCTAAAAAGATCACTTTATTGGTATCGTATTAGGATATCTAATATCCCAGTCGCATTCGAAGCTAACAACTTGGAGTCTGGGATCCGCTTTATCTGTCCAAATGCGGATTTGGCTAAACTTCGACATTTTCCGTGAAGCGACTGCCATCTGACCTCCACAACCCAAAGGCGATATCGAAGCATTGCAGTTAGAACAGTTGTTGGACTTTGAAGGCTACCCATAAAGACTGCGATAGATGTTTGTATGGCAACCGGGACCGATGGCTTAACGTGCTCTCCGAAGCACGACCAAACCAATGCAAATACCCATATTCATGCATTCAAATATTTGCACTGAGCGGGGATCGAACCCGCGCCCCTGCGCTGAGGCCGCGTTCAATACCGCTACGCCATCACGGAGGCTGTTTGTCATGCGGCAATATTTGCACGTAATTAGAATCTGCTTAGTAAATTAATTATTGTGACTCTGCTCATATGAGTGAACTTTTAACTAATTTCATAGGAATCTATTGACATCTACTGGGACCCAAGGAGGGCCAGACCGAGAGGGATGGCCCTGGGTCAGACGGGGTGCGAGGGATATGTCGCATGACAACCTCACCTTCGGCCTAGCACTACGACCCAGAGACGGCGTGCAGTTTAGTCGGTTCGAGTCCGACATAACCTCCCCCTCCGACTCCGGAGGGGTGGGTATCCGTGGGGATTCCCGCACGTAAAAAAAAGACAACTACAGGAAATTTATGAAGTTACTCGTTTTTGAAGCTGAATCGCTAAATGTGGCCTTTTTAGACCCACAGTTGTGGGACTTTTTAGGGTCCAAATACTACTACTAGAATTTCGCTTGACAACCATCCATCTTTACCACCTGCACCTAAGAAGGTTATGTTTTTTTTTTCTGACGTATTCATCGATTGGGTTGTTTACTATAGGTACACTGGCAATATGATTGAGGCGATTCTTCAACGCGTTATTTATAGGCGAATGTAAGTACATTGTTAACCATCAAAAGCATTTCGTAAATATTTAGAAATACTGTTTATTTTTCTAAGAGTTTCCAACAAAAGCATTGTATTTAGCAGATAAATCAATTTTAGGTTTATATTGATTGGTGGACGGGAATACCCGTAATTTTTTTGTTATGAATCTAGTGAATGAATGTGTTGTATTAATGGAGAACACACATAGAATGTAAATTTACAATGATTCTCATCTAACAAAGACAGTATGCCAATCAAGATTAGAGGCAAAATACGGCGTTGGCTCATATAATTTTGTTTATTGAGTAATCTGTTTGTAGATTCACGGATTTACAATAGTGAAATAAAATCTGTCTAATGACCCATGCCCATGAACCATTCATCCCGCGGCGACGACGTTAAAAAGTGTAAGCGATGACGAAGACGGACATGGACGTCGAAATACAAAATTTGAACATTTTTACACTAAATCTCAAATTGTACTACAATAATAATAATCAAAAATTTTAGGCACACATATAAGTTATTGGATATAGCTAAAAATTGAAGATTTTGAAGAAATCGTCAGCATTTAGGAATTACAGTACCTATACATTTTTTCATATTAAATTGTATACATATCTCTATCTATCAACTGTATCTTCTAAGTTCAAACTGTTCATGAAGATAAAAAAAATCTAAGTAGTTACTGCTAATGAGATTCTCGACTCCCAAGGTAAAATGATGACGGATGTGATGTAACGTTAGTGTCACAAAGCCACAAGTAAACAAAGACCTTCACGCCTGCCAGTCTTTACTTTTACGTGACGATTAGGGACCCTAGTCCTCGTGTACAGAAAGAATACAAGTATCACCACTCCATCTCATCCAAAAATTGTCGTACGTAAGAGGCAACTAACGGAAAAATACGCAGACGATATCATCGCGAGAGACCCCATACCGGGGGCGAGTCTGGGACCTCGTGGTCCCCCCTCCCGAGGAGGGCCAGATCGAGAGGGATGGCCCTGGGTCAGTCGGGATATGTCACGAGACAACCTCACCTTCGGCCTAGCACATCGACCCACAGACGGCGTGTGGTTTAGTCGGTTCGAGTTCGACATAACCTCCCCCTTCGGCTCCGAAGGGGGGGGAGGGTATTCGTGAGGATTTTCGGCACGTAAAAAAAAGGAAAACTCGAAATAAAACACTGTACCAACCCATCTGGCCGCCGCGCCGTAGAAATCGTAGGCCAGAGCTTCCCAACATTGAGAGAGGCTTATGTCCAGGCCAGGACAGCAATAGGCTAATTGATTGATTGAATCCTAGCCAACCTTAGCAACCGTGCAATACTCTAAGCATGCAGCGTCGAGCACAGCTGTGACACCCTTGAAAGAGTTTGTCATTGGTTGATCTCCAGTGACGTCACCCAGCGCGACCAATGACAATTTCTATCGCAGGCTGTCGCAGCGCTGTGCTCGACGCTGTATTCCTATAGCAGCGTTTCCCGTTTGCCTGGTCGTGACCCGGTACCGGACCATCAAAATAAAATACCGGGTCGCACCATTCCCGTCCTTTCTTCAAAAATAATACCTACTCTGATTTCAAATGAAGCTAGATTTTCAACACTAGTTAACCTTAAAAATAAATATAGAACTTGAAGTAGAATCAGACTTTAAGATAAAACTTTCGTTATTTTGCGCAAACTAGGATTCTATATAAAAAATAAGCAATAGCTATATACTTTGCACTAAAATTTAGTGATAAGTGATACCAAAATATTGTATGTACCTGGTATTAATATACATTTCTACTAGAGATGCGCCGAGTAGCACTTTTGCCGAGTAACGAGTACCGAGTTTTACTCGGTTCAATTTTTTTCCTACCGAGTACTCGGCCGAGTAACTCGGTTCAATCAAATCCCCGTTTCGGGCGCGTAAACAAGAACAAACAGATTCGCGCAGCACGAGCGGCCGGCTCGCGTTGATACACCCCTCACCCCGCCCCCGCCTTTCATCTATCAGTCGCTTGCTAGTTTACAAACAAATACGTCGCGTTGCACGTCATAGTAAATAAATAATTGAAAAAGTTTGTTAATTAACAATTGACTGTGATGACTTCACGTAAAAGATGCCGAATTTGGACGTTTTACGACGAAATTGAAGAAGATAAAACGAAAGTGAAATGCACCTTATGCAATTCTCTGATTTCACGTAGCGGTATTGGACGGAAGGCTTCTACGACAGCAATGTTAAGCCATGTTAAAATAAAGCACACAGAAGAGTTTAAAGGTTTGGAAAATGAAACTTTGAAAGAAGAAGAAAGAAGAAAGAATGAAAAACCTTTTATTTTAGTGCAGCAACGATTACACAATTAATTGTGTACTGACACACGCAAACAAGTTAATCAGGCACAATTGTTCTTCGCGCTACACCAAAAAAAGGGCCAGTTCTGCATGGTATCAGGCACAACTGCATGGTATTAGTCACAAGTGCCTGACGCTAGTTTTCAACTGGCTCCTATGTGGAGGGCATGCGACATGAATAATAAATAGAAAGATATTAAATTTATAAAAATCTAGAAAATAGAAAAAGAGATGGAACACAAAACAAAAAAAAAACAAAAATAAAAACACAACAGCAGAAGCCAACATGCTGGAAATATCTCAAAATTGTGAACTATTTGCGTCAACGTCAACAACCTAAATATATTGCTTTACCTAAACCGAGTATACTCGGCATTAAAACCGAGTTATTCGGCCGAGTACGAGTATCAAAAAACCCGCCGAGTACGCCGAGTACCGAGTAGCAACCGAGTACTCGGCCCATCTCTAATTTCTACTATTAATAAATGTGTGTTATTAATGGAACCAGCTTGGGTTAAAAAATATTCAGTGGGTCACGACGGGGCATTGTGAAAATTACCGGGCCATGGCAGAACAATGTTTGGGAAACACTGCCTTAGAGGATTGCACAACTGCTAGCCGCAATATCTGCTGATTGACAGATTAGACTGACGTAGGCTTTAGAAGGATACCCTTAGTAACTTCAAGATAGATCAGTGTAATGTCTTTCGTTCATATTTTGTGCCCGAAGTTTTGTATGTAAGTAAAGTAGTTAATTACTTACACGGGTGAATTCAGTCACACGATTAATGTCACGCAAATCGACTGCCTAAAAAACAATTTGGTAAGAAATCGGATTGGTGAGGCGATTAGTGAAGCGATTACCGTACCTAAACTAATAGTCTATTCTAATCTATTGTAAACTCGTGTAAACCCCTCATAAGTTTCATGGTAGATACTTGTGACTTTTAAGAAAATTTTAGATCACAATTCAAATTTAAATTCAGAATTCCAGTACGTAGAAAGGAAGTTTATTTTCTTAACATTCAAATGTAAATATTTGCAGTTTCCGGTAAACAATTTCTTCAATTATTCGTCCGGTATTCGATATTTGAGATCATTGTTCATGACATCATTTACAATATTATTCTTTTTTTAAACAGCAATGTTGTTTGATACAAATAGTGACGTGACGCCTCAGATTGTGATAAATAAAACAATTGAATATCCTGCTTGTCAATCGATCGATTGTATGCAACTATAGGTTGAATATATTTTGTTTACGAATACAAAGTCATTGTAAAATATCTTGTATCTACACGTATGTATATTGTTTGCTTTTCTTTGACATTCTATTGAGTTGTCATCTCAATATCAATCAGTTGTAAAATATTCAGATGAACGACTATTTATGTGCATAGAGAATGCGCCCCATAAATTCATAGAAAACAACTGAATAATTTCTTTATAGATTACTAGCTGTCGCCCGCGGCTCCGCCCGCGTGGATGTTGGTTATCGCGAATCGGGGTATGAAAAATAGATGTTGGCCGATTCTCAGACCTACCCGATATGCCCACAAAATTTCATGAGAATCGGTCGAGCCGTTTCGGAGGAGTTTGGCAACGAAAACTGTGACACGAGAATTTTATATATTAGATTATGTCATACGCGATATAAATTACCTATAATTTGATAAAAGTCTGAAGTCTTGATTAGTGCACTTGTGCCATAATCGCAGTCAAAAGTATTTAACTGTATTCGAGTTGAACTCGAATGAAAAGTTTATGCAGTCCGTTTGGCGGTTTGGTCATACTATCTAGTTGTTTACCCTGATCAATAGTAATTTAATTATAGTGTTTTGAACGATTAAAAATTTTGACTGTAACATATTGCTATGCCGCGGCGTGAGCGCTATTTGATATTTATTTATTTATTTACTAGCTGTTGCCTGCGGCTCCGCCCACGTGGATGTCGGTTAAAGATTAGCGTTGAGTCAAAGCTATTTTTTAAAAATTAAAGTGGCCTAAGTTTCTCCTTATTACATTGGCTACCTGCCAATAAGTCCCGTTAAAATCGGTCCAGCCATTTCAGAGATTAGCCTGAACAAACAGACAGACAGACAAAAATTGTGAAGAATGTTATTTTGGTGTATGTACCTACCATATTATATTCATATGCATGTAGTAAAAAGCGGTTATTTCAATATTAAAAACAGGCACTGCAATTTTATTTATATGTATGTTTATGTATAAAATAGATGTATAAATTATTGGAGCGCCGTCAACTGAACACTTTTGCATAGACCATATTTTTCTTTAATGTCTTTAATGAGTTGGCGGTTGGAACTGCAACATTAAATACTATAGCTATAAAAACAACCCATGTAACAAAAATAGAAGAACAACCTCATCAGAGTCCCCTTACATCGCCATATAAGTGCATTCTACAATCGCCATAACGTATTTGTATAACAAATGAATTGGTTCTCAGAACAATTCGTTTGACGCCATTAGAGAAACTAAACAGAATAGCGTAACGTGTTTACTTTTGAAGTATATGCTGTTGTTGCGACTTGCAGTTGTATAGCTACAAGTACGACACTACAAGAACACAGTAGATATTAATGTTATAGACTCGAGTTTTGGCGCTAATGCGAAGAATGGTGCATCGCAGTATTCGCAGTACTATTTATTTTATTTTGGAATGAATTTGAGTTTTATGTATAATAAAAATTGAGGATTTTTAGGCATAACGTCTTGAACAACGCATACAACAGTAGGAAAATAGCATATTTAAGTAAATTGTGACTTTTCGTGTTGGTTGCAAATCCCCCTAGGGAGTTTCTAGTAAATTATTTACTGAGGCAGCAATCATCTTATTGATCATTGTCATCATCATCATCAACTCATCATCATTCTAACTAAGATCTGGAAAATCAGTAAAAGTAGTTTAATAAGTTATCGTCATCGCCATAAATAAATTGGCGCGAACAACCAACTACGCGCGAAATTTAAAAATCGTTCTGAATGTCGCGTTTTTTTTTTTATAATTTCGCATTTTCATGAAGCCGTAATCAAAAGTCTTCAAGTTGACGCAAATCCTAATGTCCCAAATGTCAAGATCACGATGTCAATATTTGATCTTGAAAATTATGTTATAAGAGAATACCATTTTTCATATTTGGGAAATTGAGATTAGCCCTACCAACACCTCAGGCGAGGCTTTCTTCTCGAAGTTGGGAGGTACGAAAGCAGTCGCCCTCGTAAAAGCCAACACACCGAATAAAACAAGCAAACCTCGGGCCCATAAGTGTAAACTTATGCTGCGGGGTAAGTTCATTTAGTTTCAAACAGACTTTGAAGTTCATTAATCCTGCTTGTAAAGGAACGATAAGCATTTCAATAATTTCCTTGCGAAGTTGCGACTCATAAATGAGTTTGGTTTGTTTTTTAACCAATACAGACGTTGAGTCACATTCGAGGTGTGAGTCAACCTGCTACCGAACACGGTTGTTTTACAACTTACCACTATATTATGGAATACAGAGCACTAAGTACTCTGTGAAATTTACAAAGCAGCCACAGGTTTCCATTGAAACAATAAGCCCTTTTGCTATTACTAACATACAATTTTTTTTTCTGTAACCCGTGTCTCGGCGAGCATGTTACGCCGTTGGACCTGGTTACCATACAAACATATATTAGTAGTCGTTACGGATAGTTGTGAGGACAAAGAACGGATTCGACAAAGAACCAAAGTTACCAACATAGCTCGCAGAATAAGCAAGCTGAAGTGGCAATGGGCTGGCCACGTCTGTCGAAGGACCGATGGCCGTTGGAGCAGACGAGTCCTAGAGTGGAGACTGCGAGAAGGCAAACGAAAGGTAGGACGCCCCCTAGCCAGGTGGACCGATGACCTGAAAAAGGTGGCTGGAACGGACTGGATGCGGAAGCCGGAGTACGAAATGGCGCACTTTGGGAGAGGCCTATGTCCAGCATTCAAGTGCAGTGGGCTAATTGATTGATTGACGGATAGTTGGAACCCTAAAATTTGAATTTAATAATTTATTTATTTGGTATAAGTGGTTTTAACATGGTATACAGAGGGGATTCATGAGTAGTCGCACTATACACACACAAATTAAGAGCTGCTACTAATCACTAAAATTGTAAAGTAATCGCTAGATATGTCCAATGGTATCAAACTCGCCTAAAACTATCCAGTTTTACAAACCACTTTTCACACTGAATATGGCTTGTTTTGTGCTCAAACTACTATGGATCTCTAACTGGAAGACTTGGAGAAAGTATTCAGCTCTAGAATGAGGGAATATGATGAGAAGTTGCAAAGGATTTCTCCTGGAGCTGTGCCTGGACCCCTTGACCTAGCATCACTGTCACGTGAGTACACAGTTTTTTTTTTAAAGTCCGACAATTGGTCTAGTATAGTTATGACATCACCAAGGTGTTGTGGAGGTGATATGACATTCGTTTCACGAAAAATATCGACGCAGTTAGATTTGAAAAAGCGGACTTCGAGACTTAGGAATGAAGTCGGATGGGAATAGGATTAACGCAAGAATGATGATGACATTTTCTGCAGTAAACGAAACCCTCACTCGTGTTGGGAAGCTGTGTCAGTAAACTTGGCACTATGAAGTGCCATACCGAGTAATATCAGTTGTTGTTGTACATCTCACAGGCCATTTATACCCACACGTGTGCACTTTAACGTCTTCGAAAATGAATGGTTTACGTTTAGAGTTCAGCGAATATTTATCATGATTTATTTACTGGCTTATTCTAGAATTATTATTGCAGTTGAGTACTCAGTACTGAGTCGGAGGCATCCATTTTGCAGGGCATATTGATAATTTTAGCTGTCTACTACAACTTATATTTTATTATCTGTGCTACTACATGCCAGCTGTGCCCGCGGCTCCGCCCGCGTGGATGTCGGATATTGCTATAATATCGAATATACTTAAAAATTTTAGGCTATGTGTTATTTTGATGTAGAAGCTATATTATTGTAAAGTTTCATTAAAATCCATTCAGTAGTTTTTACGTGAAAGAGTAACAAACATCAATCCATCCATATTTACATACTTTCGCGTTTATAATATTAGTAGTATTTAATCCTTACCTGTCCTTACGAATGACTTAGTCTATTGATGTCACAAAAGTATTGAAAGTTATTTATTTATACTCGGTTTGATTACCGAGTGGAACAAGCGAGATACAGAAAATGTTCCAATGCCGATTGGTCACTTAAAAAAAAGAAGAAGTTTTCTCTTTACGTATAAGGTCAAAAAAAAAAACAATTAAAACATCAAGCTGCTGCCCAAAAAAGCTTAAGCTTAAGCTATCTATCAACTGATTAACCAATAAGAAAACTCCCATGGCTTTCCCTCCGTTGCCTATGCAGTGGAGACGTTGAAGTGTGGAGGCAAAAAGATTTTTAGAGTACATCGGGCGTAGGAACAGGGAGAATTCAGGCGACTCCCGCGTCGGATCGTACCTGGTGCAGATGCTGGCCATCGCCATTCAAAGAGCCAACGCAGATAGCGTAATAGGCACTTTCGCACCGGGTACTGGTAAGGTCCCACCTTTCTTTTAAGGACGAGCAAGGAGACATGTAATCGCTTGCATGGTACAGTCTTCACCGGGTAAAGGTCAGAGCCCACCTTTCTTTTAAGGACGAGCACGGAGACGTGTAATCGCTTGCATGGTACAGACTACACCGGGTACAGGTCAGAGCCCACCTTTCTTTTAAGGACGAACACGGAGACGTGTAATCGCTTGCATGGTACAGACTACACCGGGTACAGGTCAGCGCCCACCTTTCTTTTGAGGATAAGCACGGAGACGTGTAATCGCTTGCATGGTACAGACTACACCGGGTACAGGTCAGAGCCCACCTTTCTTTTAAGGACGAGCACGGAGACGTGTAATCGCTTGCATGGTACAGACTACACCGGGTACAGGTCAGAGCCCACCTTTCTTTTAAGGATGAGCACGGAGACGTGTAATCGCTTGCATGGTACAGACTACACCGGGTACAGGTCAGAGCCCACCTTTCTTTTAAGGACGAGCACGGAGACGTGTAATCGCTTGCATGGTACAGACTACACCGGGTACAGGTCAGAGCCCACCTTTCTTTTAAGGATGAGCACGGAGACGTGTAATCGCTTGCATGGTACAGACTTCACCGGGTACAGGTCAGAGCCCACCTTTCTTTTAAGGATGAGCACGGAGACGTGTAATCGCTTGCATGGTACAGACTTCACCGGGTACAGGTCAGAGCCCACCTTTCTTTTAAGGACGAGCACGGAGACGTCTAATCGCTTGCATGGTACAGACTTGTTGTAATAACATAAATATGACTCGATAATTGTAAACTTGACATGTACTGATTAGTTTTTCTTTAGGTAATAAGAAAACGAATAAACTTTATCAAGTCATCAGGTATAAAAGTAAGACTAGATAGATCAATCAGCTAGATCTTTCATGTTCGAATTTCATTCAAACCGTAAATACCTACGTATTTAGCAAAATAAACATCAAATGATTCAGTATTTAGAGATTTATATTAGTGTAAACCGAGCAATACTAAATCGGTATTTGCTTTAGATTTGTAAAATAGCTAGCGAGCTAAATTTGAACTAAAAGAAAACTAAATCAATGGGGCAATACGAGTGTATGCACTGTTATAGAGATCGGTGCCAGTTTTGCAACATTGCAAATTGATTTTCTGCTCTTCAAAAGTTTATTTATTATGATTACGATAAACATTACCGTAAAACATGACAAACTGTGAAAATCGTATCAAAATCTGTTGCGTGACTTTAGTTGTTTCTTCGACACTAAACATAACGAAAGTGTATTAGTTTATTTCTAAGATAATTCAATGAAACGAAGTTAAATTAATAAATTCAATAAATTCACGATCAGAAAAATCTACGAAATCGTTTTACGATTTTTTTATTGACCGATTTAGCCAGATTGAGCGTAGCATCTTCTTTTCAGACCGAAACTGTCAGCTATTTGCACACATTGTCTGCAAAACCACTAGTTTAACACTTTTATTACTTTTCTATTCCAGTCAATCATGCTTCACAAATTTCAAGAACATTTATGATCGAATAGTTCCTTAGAATTTATTTTAGCGGACGCTACAATTCCAAAAAATTGCAAAACAAAACGATGATCCACCTTCTATGACAAAATTCTACATATTAGATAGTAACAAAATCATCAACGGCTGAATTCCATGGGTCTATCCTGGAATTGCTAGTATTCATGGACTACTGTTGCTTTGTGCTGTGCAAAATAAACGCAAGAGTTCAAAAAGTTTTAAAAATCGTTTCCTTTTTTTACAGCTACGACTATTGGATTAAACTTCAAAAAATATTGGTAAGTATTGCCACTGCGCTTTTCAAAAGACTCATTTTTGCATTCATCAAGATGGTTCTCCTTAGCTCTCCATAAATCGAGAAGTTTTATTATGACATATCTACACTAACATAATCTGTGGCCCAGCCACGTTGAACAATAGAAATGGTGTACGAAAACTGACGTCACATGTGTCAAAACCGTTTGACACTACGAGCTTATGTTTAGAAACACATGAAAATGCGAAAGTCGTATTTGACAAACGTATGATCGTTTATAAACTTTACACCTACATGAAACTGCCAATCTTCTATCGGCAGCATCAAAATTACGTGGGTGTTTATTTTTTTAATGAATGAACCTGGTAGTTGTACGGATCCTGGATTTGTACGGAACCTGTCAGGAAGTGTTACTGTGTATGCGTGAGATAGTGTCTTTAATTCAATCAAAGTGTGTTGGGGTTCTCAGTAGTAGAACAAGTACCTAAGGTAAAATACCCGGTTGGCGGTAATAAGTTAGAAATTTACAAGCTGCAATTCAATTTCTATTCTATTCTACAAAATTGTACACAACGCTATCTAGACCCCTAGTAAGCAATAAGCATAGCTTAACTAGCTTTTATTATGAGATCTAGAATACGGATAAACATACTTAGATACTTTTTTGTTGTACACAACACCCAGACCAATGCAAATATACATATTCATGCATACAAATATTTGCACTGAGCGGGAATCGAACCCGGGCCCCCTGCACAGCAATCAAACGTTCTACCGCTACGCCACAAAGACCGTCATACTTTTCATTTGTATAATTATGAATTGAACCTAATGAAATTTCAGTGTAATTAGCTACTAACCCCGTTTCCTTGGGAGAACAACTTTTTTTGTTACCATACCCAAGAGAAAAGTTTACATGAACAATTATAAGGAATAAAGAATAAGGCCGTGACACCGATTGAGAAAACGTTAAGATCCGTATCCGCAAATAGGTACCAAATCGGATACGAATCCATATATTTTATATGTAACGAACCAACCATCACTAATAAACATCCTCACTAACAATACAACCTAGAGTTAAATATTTATATTTAACTAGCTGCTGCCCGCGGCTCCGCCTGCGTGGATGTCGGTTATCGCGACCAAACATGTCCTTTCTCAAGGTCTAATCTACCACTATACCAAATTTCATCAAAATCGGTTCAGTGGTTTAGGCGTGAAAACGTAACATACAGACAGACAGACAGTCAGACAGAGTTACTTTCGCATTTATAATATTAAGTATGTAGGTATTATTTATGTTACGAATTCATGCGATTGTTCATACAATCTTCACAAAAATGTAAAATTTCGAATTATTTATGACTTTGATAACCTAAATTTTAATAAAACAAACAACGTCACGCTCAGCGAAGTACCTAACGTAGAAACAGAAATCCCTCGCCAGTCATCTCCGTTCCCTCGTCTGCGAATATTGGCATATGTTGCCCCCTTTACAAAAAATGCAATTTATTACCGACCGCTGCTCAAAATATACCAAAGTAGGGAGGTAAATTATTCCTTTAGGCGGGTTTTGTTGTCTTAATGCACATTTCCGAGATGAAAGCTCCATAGCTTTCATCTCGGAAATGTTATTTTTCCATTGGAAGGCTTAAGGCAA
Source organism: Eilema caniola (assembly GCA_949126895.1). Classification (NCBI taxonomy): domain Eukaryota; kingdom Metazoa; phylum Arthropoda; class Insecta; order Lepidoptera; family Erebidae; genus Eilema; species Eilema caniola. Next base: position 24,992,065 of record OX421467.1, read on the forward strand.
GGCCTAGAACAGCGTCCCGGAACCCGACGACATTCCAGGACGAGCGTGGGTCCTAGCTCGAGGGGAAGAGGGGTTCGAGCTCTGACGCTCAAACTCGAGCATCGGAGGTCGCCAGCTGCCTGTCACCCTAGCAGAAGCAGGCCGAGGGGCAGGCCTATGATAGGGATCGCGTGACTACACGGGGATATGGTATGGTATGGTATCACGCAAAAACCGCGCCATGTCGTGCGGATACCAATCCGCACGACATGGCGCGGTTTTTGCGTGAGGGTGGGCATTTTACTCGATCCACCCCAACTCATTGAAGAATGCCAGCAGGCTGTTCACACTGCTGGTGATCTAGACGCGGATATCGCGGTCTCCCTTTCGGTCAGGTTTCACCCGGACTACAATTAGAATCCGTCCCGGACGCTCCCCGACTCCCCGCCCCGGAAACCTTTCTCGCCTAGCTTAATCCCAGTCGCAGTCGCATCTGAAGCTTTCAACTTGGACTCTGGGGTCCGCTTTACCAGTCTAACTGCGGATTTGGCTGAACTTCGACATTTTCTATAAAGCGACTGCCATATGACCTAAACAACCTAAAGGCGATGTCGAAGCATTGCAGTTAGACCAGTTATTGGAAAATTTTGAGGGCTCCTAGTACCTACCCGTAACGACTGCCATTGATGTTTGTGTGGCAACCGGGACGCCTATGCAAATACATTTATTCATGTATCATGAATGCCCCGGAATCCTTCTAAACTAGGATAAATTCGGGGATGCCCGGACGGATGGCAACACTATCACTAAGCACCTAATTAAAGGCATTAAGGACTTGTAGGTATCCAGTTGCCAATAAAATCTATAAAAAAAAGACGGGTTACACTCTGGGAGTGCCGGCAGAAGTAAAAACACTTTCTTTCTTCGTTATATACATAGAAAAAGATAAAAAGAACATACCATACCATACCATACCTATAATATAGCGCCAATCATAAAACCTATCACTAATTTTCTGTCAGAAGAAATTAATAAATTACAAAAATCACAAAAAGTAATAAATTACCAAAAGAAAAAATAATCACAAAAAGTGTCAGAAGGCGAGGTTTGAACCTGGTACTATCTGAAATCATAAGGACTTAAAGTCGACTACGATGCTACGTAGCTTGCAAAATAGGCAGTCTATAGCTAATGTTGTATGACGTCAGTCGTCGGTTACGGTTCAAAGGTCAAGCGATCCTGACGCGAGTTTAACACTTTTCACCCATCCAACGCCGCTAAAGAAGTTTTCACTTCAAAAAAGCACCTAGTCTATTACTAGCGAATTTTGGCTCATCCACCGCGGCAGCACCCGGATTAATCCCCAAAAGACACCCAAGCACGCAAACTGCGCGTTTAGAGCTCATTTTGAGCACATTTTTAGTTCAAGATAAGGCCGCCGAGCTAGGTATACCTAGGTATGTATTATATTGTAAAGTAGGTTAAGAATAACGTACTTAGCTCTATTGAGTTCTATAATGTAATGTCCTATGCATAATCATAATTTATCACGCACATTTAATTACCTACTGATAGCATTTGTCGTTTGTTACTCTTATTGTTTGATGATAATGATTAATAGCTACACGGTACATCTAAATTTGCACTTGAGGACTATTTACGGATAAGATAAGAGGGCATCTCCTTCGTTATATCTATCTATGAATAGGTATGAAAGATATAAAAGTAAGTCTGTACAACAAAGCGACTTGCGAAACGTTTGTGTACATTTTAGATTTACTATATACAATCATTAATTTACCTAAAAATTCTTCGTGAGAACCGTTAGATCAAAACAATTGGCCGCTTGAAAGGATTATAAGATGATGTTCATTGTGATTAACTGATTACGTCCTTGGTAACACGTAAAAGTAAGTACAAAATCGTCACTTAATATTTTCAAATTTCTAGGTTATATAGGTACGAATGTACGATGCAATGTTTTTCTTTTAAATTTCTTTAGAATAGTAAAAAAAGAATACCACATAAAAGTTACCAGTAAAATCTCTAAATGCTGCAACGAGCATGTAAACTCGTATCATCGCTTATCATTCTGCCGTCATTTCCTTCATGGTTATAGACCACAATTAATTCAAAATGACAAATTCACACAAGCACTGTATTTACCAAAACACTGTACAGTTTTCTTCACTGGCTGTATGCACGGTTATAAAGATTATTAAAAAAAAAACACTGAAGTTTGAAATTCGAAACACAGATGATTTGTTGTTGTTTTTTTTTCTTGTGAATTTACGTCGCGTTCGGATTCGCGGAGAGCGCGCGAACGACACTGGCGCGATGGCGCTATCGTGCGTTCCAAATGACAAATGCGCGCGTCAACCAACGGGTTGCCCGACGCAACGTTTGTTTACCTCAGTTCCGCTCACTCAAGTTCAAGGGATTATAATACAGAGCGTGCTTTTCCAGCTAACTGAGGCCTATTACCTATCTGAATTATATAAGAAATAACGGATCTTGCAATTTTGGTGCGGTTTTTAAAGTAATCGAAGTAGTTAAGGGGCTGAGGATAGGCTGACTATGATGTCATCCATGCTTACTCATGTAGGTAGGTAGATACTATGTTGATAATAGCAGCTGATAAATAAAACAAGATTATATTCCAAACAATAATAGTGTTATAAATAACTTACATTCTTTGTTTTAATATTGACAAACTAAAACCTATGTAAGCAACTGGTTGGTCGAAAGTACAACCAGTGGTTTATACAGGTTTTTACATAGACTAAGTTTGAAAACCATCATGGATACCCCCCAGCCGGGGCCAATAGACTCATTTGATGTAGGAGCCGAGGTATTCCCGTTTAATTGAGCAGTTCGACTTACTTACTTAGTACCTCCGCCCTACAGAATACCGCGGCCATAATAACCTCGTGTTCTGTTCCCGGTGGTGATTAAGGTAGCCAGAACTCGCTAGAGTGTTTTTGTGCTGTCAGTGTTAAGACGAAAGGCTATTGCTGCTTGGTCGTCTTTACTGACGACACAGAAACAGGGTCGGCAGCACGAGTGTGACTCACCCTGTTGTTGCACACGTCAATAGGCCACGGTAACCACTTTCCACCAGGTAGGCAGTTTGCTTGTTGGCCACCTCAATTGTATAAAAAAACAGGGTTGGTTATGTCGGACTAAAACCGCACTCCGTTTTGGGTCGACAGGTGCCGAGAGCCAGGTAGTTTCTGGCATATCTCTCACTCCCGGTCTGACCCAGGGCCATCGAAGGCCCCCTCGGCTGTGGGACTACGGTTTCCCAATTTTGCCTTGGATAAGGGGGAGGCCACAGAAATATATTAGGATAGAATGGCCATTCGCAGTGTTTACCTACATGTCGCGTGTGGCGACTTTTCACTGTAAATAAGTACTCACGAGAGATAAGATATACTTTTATTTTTCAATTCACTTCTTCATTTTTATTCCAACAGTCGGAAATAGCACAATATGGCGTATTCACGGTATTTAACGATGTTATTACAAGCTACTCTTAACAGACCGACTGAGTGTTCGAAAGTTCCTGCCTCATAGGACAGGAATTGACCAAAAAGTTGCCACGCTTTTCCCGCTCCACTGACCTGTAATAGTACTCGCTGGACTGGTGATCGGTACCCATCTATTGTGTCCAATTGAAAATCGCCATATTGGCGCTGATAGTTGCGGCACGCAGTAGTGAGTGTACTTGGAACTAATACTAATGATGGACAACAATAATTGCTTTGGTATCGATAATTTAATATAAACCATGGGTCTTATGTATCAAATTAACAATATATGGCCATTTTTATGGTAAACGTATAAATGACATAAACATAACATAAACTCACGCCTTTATCCCCGAAGGGGTAGGCAGAGGTGCTAGCACCCACATTTCGCCGGCTTATGTTTAGGTCCCAATGTAATAGGTGGCGAGCCTATTGCCATTAACTGGGCACTTATAAACCTGCGATAAATACACACATAACTTCGAAAAGCATCGAAAAGTCATTGGTGTGTGCCATGGAAAACCTGGGATCGAACCCGAGACTTCGTCTCAGCAGTCCATTACCTATACCACTAGGCTACCGCGGCTTGCAAATAACGAATAAAGTATAAATGAAAATAACGAAAAAAGTTCATTTGCAAACTAATTAGTTCTCAGAACACTCACGGTGGCGCTAAAATCGACACAAAAAGTAAGCTGTCATTTTCTATGGAATATCCAGTCCAGCTAGTTATAGAGGTCAGTATCCCGCTCACATTGCCATTCTATTCTAATTTATTTCTGTCAGTGAGGCGCTCATCTGCTTTTACTAGGGTCATCTGGTGCACTAGGATTTTACAGTATAGATAATAGTCCATTGGTTCTAAGAAGGAGAACTCTAAACCCACCGAAACATTGTTAAAATAACCTATGTCCTTTGGCAACACTCATTAGAGCACGTAGTCCATATCGTTTGTGATGCATATAGAAAGAAATAGGTACTAATTAGTGATACGAAGTGACTCCTAATAAGTGTGTGATATATCTTATCTTAGGAGCGTCTGGTTAAATAGGAATATTTTCTTTTGTTTCTAAATAAATATACCTACTAGTCGTTCGCGTAACTTACCTATTTAAATTACTATTACGTAATTGATAAATTACTTAGAAGGAAGGTTACATTATCCCTAAATAGGCTACTTTTTATTTCTTTATTACACATAAATAAATAAATCCCTATTTGTTTTCATTTGAAATTGTTCATACTATTAAATAATTTAAAAAAAGACGGGTTGCACTCTGGGAGTGCCGGCAGAAGTGAAAACATTTTCTTTTTTTCTTTCTTCGTTATATACGTAGAAAAAGATAAAAACAACATACCATACCATACCTATAATATAGCGCTAATCATAGAACCTATCACTTATTTTCTGCTAATTTTCTGTCAGAAGAAATTAATAAATTATGAAAAGAAAAAATAAACACAAAAAGTAATAAATTACAGAAAGAAAAAATAATCATAAAAAGTAATAAATTACAAAAAGAAAAAATAATCACAAAAAGTTTCAGAAGGCCAGGTGGTTTGAACCCGATCCTATCTGAAACTATAAGGACTTACAGTCGAAGTGCTTACCGTTTAAGCTACGACGCTATCTTGGATAAACTGCAAAATAGATAGTATTTACCTAATCTTGTATGACGTCAGTCGTCGGTTACGGTTCAAAGGTCAACTAATCCTGACGCTTTCTTAACATTTTACACCCATCCAACGCCGCTAAAGAAGTTTTCACTTCAAAAAATACCCACGTCCTTGCGTTCATTTTGGGTACTAGGCTAGAAAATATCCGGGCTCCCTGAATAGGTAACGAAAGTGGCAAGGTGGCAACACAGATTTTCGTTTTTAGGGGATGGCCACCATTTGTACACCGAACCACAGATAAGACAATAACATTGAAGTGTCACATGTATACATAAATACATGTGACACTTATATATATATATAATTCTTAAATTGAAATAACAGTTTTTTTAAATTAATATTTCACGGTATTGCAATACTTGCAATGCAAGAGACGGTTAGCAAAACAAGAATATAAAAACTCTGTTTGTCTGTTTTTGTTAAACGGTTAAAAATGGCCCAACCACAGAGATTTTGTTTGGGCCATTTTTAACCGGTTAATCATCATCATTTTCGTAGCGATTTCCCACTTACGACCAAAGTTCCACTTTGAAGCCCGGTCCGCTGATAATTTTTGATGGGTCTGACTTTCAAATCTGAGAGGAAAACCTGTGCTTTGTCTTGTCTTTGCCTTGTCCATTGTTTAGCAAGTGTACACTAGCACGTGGAGCCTGAAATATTTTAATAGCTCCTAAAAAGGACACATTGAGCGATCATTCCTCTCAAAACGAGTAACTTAATGAATTCCCAGTAGATCTCAATGAATTCCTATTAAATTCGTAAATGGTCATTTATATGAGCAGAATCACAACGATACGTTTACTAAGCAGATTCTAACTTCGTGTACTAATCGCCGTGTGACAAAATTGTCATAATACGATTGCAATAAAATGGCCTTCTTATTAGACCTGCTGTGCAATGGAGATGCCAACTGCGCTTTTATCCCCACAGAGGGCGCCTGGCCAATGTTAGCTGTCTTTGTGTGTTTGTCCTTCAAATCTGACATCTATGAGTTTGTTCACAGATAATATAATATAATTCTGTTTGTTACTGTTGTTTGGTCATATGCTGCTGCCATCTACAATTAGTTTTGCGCCGGCATCCCCATTCTTTAAGCACGTAGCACCAGAGCCTTGATAGACATTCTCATTGGTCGATGTCGAGTGACGTCACCCGGTCTAACCAATGACGATCTATCACGGCTGCCGCAGTGTTGTGGTCCATGCTGGGTGCGAGTTCCTTAATTGAAGGTAATGTGTCTGTCGCCGCCACGGAACAGTAAAAACGGTGGAAGTGTGAAGTGGGCGTGGCACGCGTGTCATTCTTATGCGGAGATTTGCAAGCTCTTACAATTTCAACCTTCAGTCGTATCTGTCATCACGTGTATTCGACAGTTTTGCACCGTGTGTTATTTAATACTATTTAATGGAAATATGCCTTACTGGGCCTTTTGCAGTGCACAGATGATAGTAGGAGCATAAATATTCTAAATGGAGTTGTTTTATACCATCAATAAGTCAGGATATAGCAGAATTTATAACGAATATTATTGAAATGCAAAGAAATAAAATCAAAACAAAATCAACCTTACCACATATCAATAAAGCTTGTTTTTGATTACACATAATAGACATGTCATTCTTATTTATTCTAGAACTTTCTCCGCTACTCATTTAGTGATGTAGTCAAATTTTATCGATATCTAATTTTGTGGAAACATTTATAAACGTTTGTCAAATGACTTTTTTTTTTTAAATATCACGGAACATTCGGAACACTCCTCATACCCATTCAAAGGATACGGGCGTGATGTTATGATGTGTAGTGGCATAGACATAGCAATAATATGCTTTTGCAGCAATTACTGCTGATTTCCTGGTATTTATTGAAGAGTTTCGTGGTCTCTCTCTGAAACCCTTTATCGGACCTTTACAAAAATTAAATGGGATCATTTCGGAATAGTCTTCTTTCGAACAAAAAAGGAATTTTGCAAATTCGTCTACACATGACGAAGCTATGCGCGTACAAATATGCAAAAATATAAACTTCCGTATTAAACAACTCCAGCTGGATATTTTCTAGTTTGTGGACGTGGCGCAACATGCATACGCGATCAGCAAATAGATTTTGGCGCTCTACGTTTTTCATTTTATGCAAATTAAATTAATTATTTCAAAGTAGTGTATGAAACTGTTTGTAATATGGTCTTAAAACACCCGTCTCATATTGTAAAATACTCGCACTCGTATTTTAAGTATCTTTAGACCACTTTCACATTTTCTGATATTGGGTACCTGACGCCGATAGCGGTCACCATGTGCTGTTTTCACATATATTCGATAAAATCGGTCCGATTCGGCCATTTTCTCGATCGCACAGAGTGGATGAAAAAAAAATCCTAGTATCGAGTTCTTTTTATACTTTATTTTATTTCCTTCGATATCGGAGCCGACACTAATATCGGATATCGGATGCACCGGATAATGTGAAAACGCTTTTATTATGCAACAGTTACATAAAATATCTACTATAAATGGACACTTGTTTTATTTCCATTAAAAGGAACATACGTAGTAACACGTCTTCATACCTTTTTAATCGTAAATAAAAACATCCCTCTTTTTTAGTACTCTTAGATTATAATTACTAACAGCGTTTGGAATCCTTTGATATTTTGAAAACAAATTACAAATCTATCGATATTGCCAACTTTTTGTTTCACTGCTCTAGCGTTAATGTAAGAGAGTTAGAGTGAGAGAGATAATACTTCAAAGTTATATCAACCGTATTCATAACTATTACAATAAGGTTCTAAATAACATTCTTAAAATAAATGGACATCTGTTGGGGAGTAGTTGAACTTTTTCGTAATAAAGTTAGAGTGAGAAGCAAGTTTGATTCAGATACAAAACGTCGTAAATTCCTTTTTTTATCTATATTAAAGTTATCACTAATGCCAATCAATAAGGTATGTTTTCGTTCTGCAGTGTGCATAATTTAGGCTAATTTGGTGTTAAAGATATACGACCAATCAAAACAATTGTTTACTAGTAGTGCAACGTATTAGTTGTATGTGTGAGTTTGGCGACATTGGTTCCGCTATTGAATCTGTCCTATCACACTTCTAATAGTTTTTTCTGTTCTGTGGTCGCCGCCAACTAGCTTAAATTGTCAATGGTGTTTTTCAGAGACTTGGCATGTGATTTTAAGTCGTTGTATGTGTGAGTTTGGCGACATTGGTTCCGCTATTGAATCTGTCCTATCCTATCACACTTCTAATAGTTTTTTCTGTTCTGTGGTCGCCGCCAACTAGCTTAAATTGTCAATGGTGTTTTTCAGAGACTTGGCATGTGATTTTAAGTCAACCTTATTCTTTTCTCCACTCATTTTATACAAGTTAGAACAGGATAGATACAGTTTACGATGCATTACATTCGAAATACGTGGCGCTGGAACATCACGCTTTTAAAGCGGGTCCCACAGATGTGGTAATTTTGACACCCCGCTTTATAAGCCTAGTTAAATGCCTAGCCTGGTAACTAAACGGCGCCGTTCAATTAACGGCCTGAATGATATTCAGCCGCAACGTTTATTACAACATTAAATAAACTAGCCGTATAATGCTTAGGCCATTCTTAAGATGGGACACCATCCCAAAATAACATAAGTACATAATGTAATGTACTCACGCCTGTAAATCCTCCAGGAGGTAAATAGAGGTGTATTCACAGAACATTTGTGATAGATTTATTGAGATGCGTTAATTTTCTTAGATGTCTGATTAAATGGCTAGGCAAGTAATTAACAGTCATCGATCCAAGCCATTTGCCTAGCCGTTTGATCAACTGGCTGAACATCATTTAGGCCGCTAATTGAACGGCGCCGTTTAGTTACCAGGCTAGGCAGTTAATTGGACGGGTGATTAAGCTAGTTGGTTGTGACATGTCGATAGCTATACATAATAATGATAGATATCACAATTGTCGTGTTATACTTCATCGCATTGCTGACTTCTCGGCGCGCAAAGAAATTGAAGAATACTTCGCTGGCGGACGTGCGCGTTTATGCGCATGAGCACACGGCACACGCATACATTATCTAAAAACTAGAACCACATATTGACAGATTATATGGCTATTAGCGCAATCTATGTGGGGACACAGGGGGCTTTTTTTTACGTGCGTGAAATCCCCACGGAAACCCGCCCCTCCGGAGCCGGAGGGGGAGGTTATGTCGGACTCGAACCGACTAAACCGCACACCGTCTCTGGGTCGTAGTGCTAGGCCGAAGGTGAGGTTGTCATGCGACATATCCCTCGCACCCCGGCTGACCCAGGGCCATCCCTCTCGGTCTGGCCCTCCTCGGGAGGGGGGGAGGGGACACAGGGGGCTGTGTCAGTCTGTCTTTCGGTCTGTTTATGCCGCCCGTTAATCTCCGGCTAGTCCGATTTGGATGGGATGTTTGCTGAGTTTTCACTACATAGTAGTATTTTTTTTTTGTAATTGATTACTTTTTGTGATTATTTTTTCTTTTTATAATTTAGTAATTTCTTCTGAGAGAAAATTAGCAGAAAATTAGTGATAGGTTCTATGATTGGCGCTATATTATAGGTATGGTATAGTATGTTCTTTTTATATTTTCCTGTGTATATTACGAAGAAACAAAGAAAAAGTTTTCACTTCTGCCGGCACTCCCGGAGTGCAACCCGTCTTTTTTTTTATTAAACTTTAAGTATGTTGTTGCAAGTTAATATCAAAACATGTTAATTTAACTGTTGTTTCATGTATAATTATTATTAGTTTAAAAATAAAGCTAACTATTTTATACTCTCCTTTTTTGTGTTCCGCTAATTCTGCCGGTGTGTGTATTTGTCATACCAATATCAGGCCTCCTTCACTCCATATACTTGCGCGCTATAATTACCTACCGCCCGGCCGAGCGGCCTTGGGCCGTTTGCGGACCAAAATTCAGTGCGGTTTTCGCAAGCGAAGCGCACGCACGCTGTTTAATTTTAATCGCTCCGTTCGTTCGTTCGCGTACCTACGATGCCATCTGGTGCCTTATGTGCTGTAGATGGGTGCAAATCATGTAAAAGAAGGGATTAATACCTAACATTTTTCCATTTACCTGTCAATTTAATTTAATAAGCGAGAATTTAGAAAGGGCAAATCGAAATAATTTACCAACATCATTTTTGGGTGTCGGCTCTCGGATTAGTTTAAGCCGTTTCGTGTTTGCGTCGTACGGCATTCCAGATTTGATACGCATGTAACTAAACACCTAAATGATAATGTTCAATTTAGCAAATACACTAAAGTGTAGTAGCAAAGAATACTAAATGTAGTAGTATGCTTATCTTCTTATGTTAAAATATGCGGACATTGTAATAAAATACTTTTTTCATCTAAATAAAAAATGTCAACTTTCAAACATACCTACCTAGTAGGTGTGTTTGAAAGTTGTAATTTTTCACATAAGTAGAAAAATAGTAATAGGTACATAACTGGTCTGTTAATCAAATATTCAGATCTTCACAAGAAGGCAACCCTAACAGCGTAAGAAGAGATAAGAGGTACGCGATAGAAGGAGACGCAAGTTGTAGTTGAATAAAATTATAGGTACTTAATGTTGTGCAAGCTGAATTCCACCGTATTGCGTCGAAGCAAGACTGGAATTAATTTCAATCTTCTTGCGCAGTGATTCTTCTGTACGTTAGTACTATTAATTATTCTGTGCCAATATTTCACTTAAACAGTTCATTTTACTTTTGTAAAAGGAAACGTTTACGATAATAATAAAATAAGACGAACCCTATTCAAAGAATTACAAATCATGAAATCTCTTATCATTTGATACAAACTGCACAAAACAGTTCTCCATCGATTACCGAGTATAGCAGCTAGCAGCCTACTGCATAATGTATCTAATGGAAATTGGGACATAACTATCTAATCTAATCGGCACATTAAATGTTTACCTGGAACATAAATATGTTTATCTACACCTACAATCACGATTCCTATACAGTAATGATTCACAAATAAAACATAAAATCTGATGATTAGTTCAGTATGACGTCTTCAAAAAATACTATATGCCTAACTGGGTAGGTATAATAAAAATTATCGAATAAGCTATAGTGTCCTTACTAGGAATATCTTGCCTCCTAAAATCCAACTACATGTAATGATCGTCCACCTGAATCCCGTGGGGGGCGTATTCCGTGTGACCGGAAACAAATTTACTGGCGCTGCTAACGTGGCTCTGGTAGAATTTCTTGAAAAGCTTGGCGTTGACGTCACGCTTTTAATAATCTTAATACGCTAGCTTTTCGAAGGGATTGCACCCGGGACTTCCCGGTTCTCGAAATCCCGGGATTACCCGGGAGTTTTTCGACCGTTTACTTCGTCCCGGTTCTGAACAACAAAACCCGGGACTTCCCGTCCCGGTTATTTTATTATTTTATCACTAATAATTTCAAAGATTCGCGCCATTTCGTTGCAATAAGTACTTGCATTGAGAGAGGCCTATGTTCAGTAGTGGACTGCAGTGGGCTAATTGATTGATTGAATTATTACATAATAAAACATGTGACAGGCTTTAGAAGATTAGTAAGGTCTATATTCGTGACTGTTTAAGTTGCAAATTTCTATTTTAGTTACAAATAAACTAAAACGATTATGAAGACTCGTTACGTGAACAATTATTTAACATAGTGATATGCCCAACTTTCTTGTAATATATATACATAACACTCTCGGGTCTAGAGCGCCGAGGTGTAAGGTGGCCCAGTAAAATGTTTCCTGTTCACCTTCGCAATACCCATTTAATTGATTTTTGTTCGGTACCGAATTCCCCGGGATGTGCAGATCTGGTACCGGGCAATTTCCTCAAAGCCGGGAATTGCAAACCCTAATTCTGTCTGTCGGTATGTCGGTTATCACGACTAAACATAGCCTATGTCCTTTCTCAAGGTCTTATCTACCCCTATACCAAATTTCATCAAAATCGGTTCAGTGGTTTAGGCGTGAAAGACGGACAAACAGACACACACTTTCCCAATTATAATATTAGTTTGGATTTTACTTGAAATTGGCAACAATTGCGGCACTTTGCTGCAGTAGCCATTAAAAAGAAGAACTCTAGGGATATTCAAGACCATGTGAAGAAGGTAAAACCGGCAGGCGGACCCTGGGTTCCGAGGTGCAGACCTTTTTTTAGGGATACCACCCCCCTTTGGTTGGCCATAAAGGGTGGTCATACCGGACGTAGGATAACTAAAACCGCACGCCGCCGTTTCGAGTCTCAATTACTGCGAGGGATATATCTAAGACTACTACACCTTCGGCTTTGCAAAATGACCCAACAACCCAAAAAAGGGGAGGTGTACGTTTACCCAATAAGGTATCTATCCATATGGCCATCGGGTGTGGAAAGCACGGTGTCCCTATTGAACCCCGAAAGGGGGAAGGAGTTTGAAGTGGTGATTGGGCTGATGCAAGTGGGAAATTGACTTGGATATTGGACAATATCGAAAACATGTACAAGATCATCATCATTACAAACGTTTGGTACGTCCTGTCCGTGTTTCTATTTGGTTGGTTTTTACGGGAGCGTCTACCGTCTAATCCCCCCAGAATCGAAAGAAGCTTGCACCAGAGCCCAGAACCTCGTCTGTTAATCAGCAAGAGAGTTTGGCTTCCATCCTAAAGTTCTCACCGATTTTTCTTTTGATTAACGACAAAAGATGAAAAAAAATATTAGACTGCCATCTATTAACTAAACCTTGAAGTAAATACACATCTGACAGCCGTTACATGGAAAAAATAATAGATGGCGCTAAGCACAAATGTGTTGGCTATTGAACAACAGATGGCAGAACTAATAATTTTAGAATTTCTCGCTATGAATAAAATGATGACTAAGAATTCCGTGAACGTTCAAAATACAACAAAGCATTTCTACATTATATTATATACAATAATGCCTTTGTCTTTCTTACAGAAGAATGATTCATTTTATTTTCAAAACAATTACCGAGTTGGCAGCCAAGCCTAGGTCCCTACCTAGGTACCTAACTTAGATTTACAGTTCAGTCTAGCCTTAGATGATCTACTCTAAGTCTAGCATATTACGTTATCTGTGAGCACCAACAGTGGAAACTAATAACCCAATAGTGAACACTTTCGTACAAAACCTTTATTTTATTAAAGTAACCATTTAGTTTGCACGAATATTGACTTAAAAGACACCTAAGGGCTTCTTTAAACGGTACTTATATTCAAAAATTCGCAACACTGTCGCAAACAAATTTCGAATTGGCGCCAGTTGTTTCTTATGATGGGTACTGATTTTAATGTCTTGGTTTTTAAAGATTTTTATATATGCTTAAGTTAATATCTAAATGTTGCAGTTACTGTTAAAAAAGAGCGTAACAATCTTTCTTTAAAAATATTGTATAATTTTCGAGAGTAATATTAGATTTGTCCTTATATTCATTAAAGTGTCCACCATCGGTGCTTTTACCATAAGTGTTTTTAAGATTTTCAGAATAAGTATAAAGTTATTTTGATCATCTGTGTATCTCTAAAAACATGCAAATAGATTTGCACGCATAGGTAGTTATTAAAAAAGGTATTTTTATTGTAAGTGAAATTGAATATTGAACACCAAACCACAGAATAAGTAATTGTGTTGTTAATTAGTTAGGTCGGTAGGTATGTTTTCTAACTAAACTATAAATAGACTAATTAAGTAGGTAGGTACCACACTGTTCCAAGCAACATAATCATGTTTCACTCATTATTTCCAGTTATAATTTCGGTTATCAGTCAACATGTGAAATGAAAACATAGCTCACAATAATGTGTTATTGTAATATTATTTCAATGAAAAACAATACTACCTATAGCTGATTAGATAGGACTTAATCTTTTATAGGTAAGTACAAATTGGCAGTTATAAAAATATCACAACTTTTGACGTGACAACGTCTTATAAATTGGTTTGCCGGGTGACACTTCAAGAAACTGCGTTACGCTCCGCTCACGTTATGCGCTCACAATGAGAGCGAGTGAGAGGCACGCGTCCCTTCCACTCGGGCATGGTTAGCCCGCCTATTTACGAATATTTATGATTTTGATATTTGATATTTTCTCTCTCATTGAAATAAAACCACTTTTAGTTTTTAACGGATTCTAGTCTAGTGCTATTTATTCGTTATTTTTTAGTTTTAGACAGACGACGCGCGATGTTTCGACTACTTTTCCGCAGCCATGTTCGCGGTTTGTCTAATAATGGTACCTAGTTGTCATATAGTTTGAAGCGTAGACGGAGTTTCTTTCTTTAAGGTTTGAAGTTTGAGTTTAAATGTTATCTCAAAGTACCCGAATCATGGTGAACTGTTAGCGTAACGTCGGTCTAAAAGTAAATAATAACAAATAAATCGCGATTCGCGATAAAATCCTTTAAAAAGTGGCTTGATTTCAATGATATTATTACTTTAAAATTGTAGCCCTAAGAGCATTTCTCAGGAACGGCAGTGCGAGTGTAGCGCCCCTAGTGAAGCATACGTCTATAGGCCACGGTAACTACTTTCCACCAGGTTGGCCTTGAGCGTGTCTGCCACCTGACTGATATAAAAAAAAGACGGGTTGCACTCTGGGAGTGCCGGCAGAAGTGAAAACATTTTCTTTTTTTCTTTCTTCGTTATATACATAGAAAAAGATAAAAAAGAACATACCATACCATACCTATAATATAGCGCTAATCATAGAACCTATCACTTATTTTCTGCTAATTTTCTGTCAGAAGAAATTAATAAATTATGAAAAGAAAAAATAATCACAAAAAATAATAAATTACTAAAAGAAAAAATTATCATAAAAAGTAATAAATTACAAAAAGAAAAAATAATCACCAAATGTAATAAATTATAATAAGAAAAAACAATCACAAAAAACCCCTGAAGGCCAGGTGGTTTGAACCCGATACTATCTGAAACTATAAGGACTTCAGTCGAAGTGCTTACCGTTTAAGCTACGACGCTATCTATCGTAACTTGCCAAATAGATAGTCTGTACCAATCTTGTATGACGTCAGTCGTCGGTTACGGTTCAAAGGTCAACTAATCCTGACGCTTCCTTAACATTTTACACCCATCCAACGCCGCTAAAGAAGTTTTCACTTCAAAAATGGATTGCTTCATTCTCAAGGTTGTTCTTTGGTCCGCTGGCCTAAGCCATCTGGTTGGTCTATCATGGCTTTTACGGAATGACTACTGTGTGACCACCAAACTCGGAAGCAAAGCATGCACGACCTTGATCGTCAATCAGTAGATGCGCTATTTGCAGTTGAATTTCCAACTTTCAACAATCATTATCACCTTCCAAGCAATTTTGCAGTTGCGTCCCAAGTTGGCATTTAGGACTTTCTTTTTCATCTCAATCTCGACTTTTCTTTTTCATTATAATTTTTTTATACCACTAAGGTGGCAGACAAGCATACGGTCTACCTGATGGAAAGTGGTTACCGAGGCCTATGGACGTGTGCAACACCAGGGGCGTCACACTCGTGCTGCCGACCCTGTAAGCACAGAGTGTTTCTGTGTCGTCAGGACAGTTTACGTGCGGGAAATCCCCACGGAAACTCCCACTCCGGAGCCGGAGAGGGAGGTTATGTCGGACTCGAACCGACTAAACCGCATGCCGTCTGTGGGTCGATGTACTAGACCGAAGACGAAGACTCGTGACATATCCCTCCCACCCCGGCTGACCCAGGGCCATTCTTCTCGGTCTGGCTCTTCACGGGAGGGGGGACCACGCGGTCCCCGACTCGCCCCCGGTATGGGGAGGAGGGGAGCGGATCATTGCCGTGAGCAGGGTGGAGAGTTAAAAGCTCCTGCCTCGGCGTCTCGAACGCCGGACACTCGGTGAGTGTGTGCGCAAATACCCATATTCATGCATACAAATATTCGCATTGAGCGGAGATCGAATCCGCGCCTCTTGCGTAGCGGCCGCGATCACTATCTCTACGCCACGAAGGCTGTCCCCTTATTTTGACTGTACTATTCAGCACAATCTCCAATTGCCCTCATTCCTCACGAGGTCAATTCATCCAGCCACTTACTAGTATTGCGAACCCATCGTTTCTAATCGATGATTAATGAACTTAATCGGCATTCATTAATCTAAGAATTTAGGTTAGGCATTGGATGAATAAGGAGGAGAGTTGCAATACTTCGATATTGCAACGAGAGCACGTTAAGCCGTCAGTCCCGGTTCTCATACAAACATCTATGGCAGTCGTTACAGGCAGTTGGAGCCCTCAAAAATCCAACAACTGGTCTAACTGCAATGCTTCGATATCACTTTTGGGTTGTGGAGGTCAGGTGGCAGTTGCTTCACGAAACATATCGAAGGCTAACCAAACTCACTATATACCGGGTGTAAGGGTAACGCTCCCGAAGCCGAAGGCCCGTGGACTCTTTTTTTTCTTTCTTTTTTTAGCAATATTTATTCTCCATCATATTAGGAAAGCTCAATGAAACGATAATTTTACAAAAAAAAAACATCCGATAACTTTACTACGGCTATACTCACGTCACTCGTCAGGATGCGCCCGACTAGTTTCGGACCCGACCGGAGTCCTTATTCATGAGCAGAGTATCCAGGCGCGGCGACGTCGTAAAGCACCAGACGTCGCCGCGCCCTAGTCGGGCGCATCCTGACGAGTGACGTGAGTATAGCCGTAGTAAAGTTATCGAATTGTAAAATGACTCACGATAGTTTCTATACAAAAAAAAACATCGCTACAAAAGAGCACGCGCTTGGCGCCATTTGTTTTTTTTTCTGTAGTGATGTTTTTGTGTCAATATGTAGTATACCCGGAGTACTACCACGGGCCTTCAACTTCGGGACCGTTCCTCTTACACCCTTTATTTATGAATTATTCGATTCACTACTCGAAGAAGAAGGCAGCACACGCTCAGGTTGTGGAATAAACTTACTGCTGTGGTTTTCCCAAGCGACTACAATATGGGGTTCTTCAAGAAGGGTATTAGAAGGTATCTACAGGGTCGGCTGCACGATTGTGATGCCCCTGGTGTTGCATACGTCCATAGGCCACGGTAGCCACTTCCCATCAGGTGGGTCTGCCACCTTAGTGGTATAAAAAAAATCGGGTTGCACTCCGGTAGTGCCGGCAGAAGTGAAAACTTTTTCTTTCTTTCTTTCTTCGTTATATACAGAGAAAAAGATATAAAGAACATACCATTTTATACCTATAATATAGCGCCAATCATAGAACCTATCACTAATTTTCTGTCAGAAGATATTAATGAATTACAAAAGGCAAAAAAATAATCACAAAAAGTATCAGAATCCCAAGTTCGAACCCGATACTATCTGAAACCATGAGGACTTACAGTCGAAGCGCTTACCGCTAAGCTACGAAGCTTCTTAACGAACCTAACAACATAAACAATCTGTAGCTAATGTTGTATGACGTCAGTAGTCGGTTACGGCTCAAAGGTCAAGTGATCCTGAAGCGATTTTAAAACTTTTTACCCATCCAACGCCGCTAAAGATGTTTTCACTTCAAAAAAGCTGTGTGTATCAGGATCGCGGGTGTACTTTTTCAATTTGGATGAAAACTATCTTAAATAAATGTACCTAAAATGTACTATTTAGTACTTATATTGAATTTAATTGTACCTCGTTCAATACCTTGTAATCACAATACTAAAGTGAGCCGCCATTCTGATATCAGGATGGCGGGTAAACTCTTAATTAGTTAGTATATTTTGATTTTATCATTACAAAATAAATGTACCTAAAATGTGTTTTTTTTTAGGTACATTTATTTAAGATAGTTTTCATCCAAATTGAAAAAGTACACCCGCCATCCTGATACACACAAAAAAGCTTACACCTGACGGGCAAGGCTTTGGCCCTTTCGGAGTTAGAAGGTCCCATAAAATCCATATAAATCAAACCTAGAGGAGAAGAAGGAGCGAGGGGACCCCCGGCTAGGAGCTGAAAACCTTGGATGAAGACGGGAACAATTTATTTATTTTAATGTTCAAAGTAGTAATATTTTGTAACTTTATTAGGCCCAAATTCTAGAATGTCACTTAGCTTTATCTCGATTATTCTGTGGAAAATTGTATAGACAATCTGCCAGACAACCTGTCAAATTTGTCAATATGTGTATGTCGTATATAGCCAACTAGCTTAATCAGCCCTTAAATTAACCGCCTAGGCTCTTTACTGAACGGCGCTGTTCAATCAGCGGCCTGAATGTTCAGCCATTTCATTAAACTGCTAGGCAAATAGCTTGGATCGATGACGTTTAAATACTTGCTTTGCCATTTAATTAAACAACACAAAAAATTTCGTGGTTATTGTTATTTAAATAACCACGAAAGACCTTCTAACCTAACCTATCTAAGTAACTGTAATTTTCTGTCTTATTTCCAAGTGGTGCCCCATCTTACAAAGCCGTTTAGTTAACTGCCTAGGCAGTTAATTGGACGGCTGATTAAGCTACTTAGCGGCGATATGTATACAATCTTTCCTCAGATAAATTGAGGTTCAGCTGAGAGACATTCTAGGCAATACAGGCCTTAGTGTTCAGCACTATAGAGTACAGGCGATACGTGACATAAGGTGCTGAACACCAGCACCTTATGTCACGTATCGCCTGTACTCTATACAATCACAAGGTCTCCATTCTAATGCTATTTCCTCAATGCGATGACATGATATTTATGATTGGATGCACGTTTCATATTGTAGTGTACGGGAGTCGACCTTGTTACCCTAATGAATTCTAATTACGAAGCCATTAAGGTATTTTCTGTATTTAAGGGTTCTGGGGTAATCGCCGCATTAGTTCGTCACATGGCATATCTTAGAGCTTCGGCTTTGAGGTTAGGTGAGCCTAAAATTTCTGTTCAAATGTTCTTGGTAGGTATCGGTACGGATGCTGGAATCCTGACAGACTGTACTCGAATTGTGTGTATGGGGTTTTTTGGTAGGGCCCCAGCCCCATACAATCAATATGTACTTCAAATCAGCTTCACCTACAAACCGGCCACTGTAACCTTGGAGCATCATAAGGACCAGGAAAATAATTAAAAGATATTACAATAAGAATTACGTTATTCTCTCTCTGGCTCTCAAATACTTTCTCAGGGGCGAGTCCTAGTAGAGCGAAGACGTCAGTGCTTACAGCTTCATACAGAGAGCAGTTGGCCACTTAACAAGGGACGGACTGGACGGCCAGGTGGTCACATTAAAGCCATGGTCCATCCCCCACGCTTTTTGGCTTGGAAATCAGTCCCAACGTGGAACTGTTGCGAGACCTGACCTTCGTGCTGGGTTACTTGTGATAACGCACGAAGAAATAGAGGCTCCGTGAATTCGCTCGACACTACATTTTGGCGAAAATGAATTTACCTTTTAGCGGACAAAACTAATCCTGGATTGAAAATGGAATCGCCCATTATGGCTACAGGTAAATTACATTCAATAACATATAGATTTTGTTGTGTCGTTTTTTATCAAACTTTTCAATTCTATTCAGAGTCTTTTTATTAAACGATATTGACACATTTTATATCTGTAAAACGTGAGTAGCAAATTATTTATTGAGACGCAAATAACATGTTAATAGACCACGTTACAGGACACATCATATCACCACCTTGATGCTCTTGGCAGTGATCTCTCGAATATGTGTGTTGCATCGTATTGACATGTAATCACGTTCAAATTCTGTAGGCGGAAGGGCAAGGACCTTACACACAGACACTAAGACATACAATCATCAACTGCATTATGTAGTATCATGAGGTAGACAGATAATTTCATTCGCTCAGTTTGAATCGGCTACAGTCTAAGTGCGAAATAGTCGATCTTTGATATTTTGCGTGAAGCGACTGCTATCTGATCTAACATTAGCAACAGATTGTTTATTTTGTTAGGTACGCTATGAAGCTTCGTAGCTAAGCGCTAAGCGCTTCGACAGTAAGTCCTAATTGTTTCAGATAGTACCGGGTTCAAACCTGGGCTTCTGACACTTTTTGTGATTATTTTTTATTTTTGTAATTTATTACTTTTTTTGATTATTTTTCCTTTTTGTAATTCATTTATTTTCTTCTGACAGAAAATTAGTGATAGGTTCTATGATTGGCGCTATATTATAGAGATGGTATGGTATGGTATGGTATGTTCTTTTTATCTTTTTCTCTATATATAACGAAGAAAGAAAGAAAGAAAAGGTTTTCACTCCTGCCGGCACTACCGGAGTGCAACCCGTCTTTTTTTTATATAACACTGTGGTGGCAGACAAGTACACGGCCCATCTGATGGAAAGTGGCAACCGTGGCCTATGGACGTGTACAACACCAGGGGAGTCACGCTCGTGCTGTCGGCCCTGTATACACAGAGAGTTTAGAATGTTTAGAAGACAACGCAGGAATAGCCTACTAGAATACTGACTTCTGAGGTCTCCCCACTGACAGTACAAAAACTCTCCAGTGAGCTCTGGCTACCCTACTCACAGCCGGGGAACCAACACGAGGTTATTATAACCGCGGTATTCTGTAGGGCGGAGGTACTTCCCCAGTCGGACTGCTCAATTGATCGAAAATACCGTCGTGTCGTACACTTAATACCTACTGGTCACTCATACTACGACTGCCCTAGCTTGTAACTTAGCCATTTACTGGGTAAAAATAACTATTCGTTCGATATAATTGGATATAATCTACTTTTCTTTCCTCCGTGGATATAATACATTCCTGCCCCCTAGTCGCTTTGTTCGACATGCATTTGCAAAGAAGCAAATTCTCTAAAAGTTGAAGAGAATGCATTACTGGAGAATTACAAAGGACAATATTCCACACAGGGACGTGCCCGTATCTACTTCTACAAAATAACCCAGCTTCACAAAAAATTACTACAAGCAATATAATCACGCCATTGAGAATGCAGCCATGCTCAAATAACTTTACACAAGTTAATGAGGCCAGCGCGTTATGCCAGACCGACACCAGCGCGGTGAGGTAACAACCTGTCTCTAAAGACAGTCTGTGCATTTATGCAATATATAAACGCTTCGTGTAGTTGTGTAGTTTCGCTTCGTCTGGCCGTAAACGTACGACCTCCAAGGCAATAGCGCTAATTGCTGAGAAGGTGGGCAGGTTTTAGATGTTTTAACCAATAATGTAGCCGAAAGTGTATTGACTAATGTGTTATAAAACTTCTAGGTAAGGACATTGGAAGTTTTTGCTCGGAGAAGTACTGTATAAATAGATACTTCAATTTTGCATATTATTGAAGCTTCTAGCGTGAGTTATAGAATTTGGGCCACCTCTTCTCTTCCCATGTGATGTCGTACAAGGCGACGAAGGGATAGGGCTGATTAACTTTAACATCGGACAGATATGTACAGCCCGGACTCAGCCTCAGATGCATGGCTCGAGTCAACAAAAGTGCCCGGAATACGGCAATAGGCTCACCCCCTATTGCGTAGGACCGAATACAGATTGGTGAAATGTGGGTGTTAATTCACCTCGGTCCAACCCTCCGGGGATAAAGGCGTGATTTTATGTGTATATGTATGTCTAGAGAATTAGGCTTCTCTAGAAAGCAAGAACTTCTCTAGATTTCTAAAAGTAGTATGTTTCAGGAAAGCATACGGGCCACCTGATGGAAAGTGGTTACCGCGTGGCCTATGGACGTGAGCTGAGGACGTGAGCATCTTAGTGCACACTCGCGCCGCACTCTGTAAGAACTTTCTACTTTCTATTGCCCTTCTTGAAGAACCCTATAATTGTGTATTATTACAGATAATATAATATAATTCTTATACAGATGCACAATCAGGAACAAAAAACGGTTACACTCGTAACTTCAAGAAGCAGGCAGGCAGCGTTTTAGTTCAGGAGTTATAACTAGATGGCGACATTGTTTTGGCAAACTTTTTATATTTTTTAGTATTAAAATTAACTTTCCAAGGAGTACACTTTGGGTGAACTTGTGTTCCCTACTACAAGTCTGCCTCCACTGGTGTTGCACACGTTCATAGGCCACGGTAACCACTTTCCATCAGGTGGACTGTGTGCTTGTCTGCCACCTCATAGGTATACAAAGAACTCAAGAAATCACTAGATGTATAATAATTATGATAGCTTGTTCTACATGCTGGGGTATTTTTTCTATTGGAAACGAGTTTAAACCACAGTCGTGATGTGGATCCGTAGATACGTGTAGAGGAGAGCTACAAAACCAAAAATAGTCAATTCGAATAAGTTAGTATTAATAGTAACACTGAGGCTAAAATAAACATGACAGATAAATTGAGAACTTCCTCTCATTTAAAACCTTCTAAAAATAAACCCGTATCTATGTTATAAAGCCAGTAATAACTTTAACACACAACTAAATCATTTCAACGACTTGACAAAGCACAGTCACATGATTGTCTACACAGCACTCGACTGTGTATGGCTATGTATGAGTGCGTATGACTGTGTATGAGTGTGGAAGTCAACAACCTCAGATAAGGCGAAGGGATCGCTCCGTATCAGTTGACCCACAGAACTATGCACCGCTGACCAATTATTTAACTTTGTCAGATGAGTGTACAACACTGTTTACAAGTTTTTGTGATGTTATAGGGTATCTAAAAGGTAGAAATGAAGCCCCTTTGCTGTCTGTCTGTCTGTCTGACAACAGGCTGGACCGGGATAGCTAAACAGTTGAAATTTTAACAATTTCCGTAACCGCTATAATAATACTTAAAACGGTTTTTAGAGCATCGGATTTCAAAAGGAAAAATAGAACCTTTATAATATAAATTCATCTATCCATCCATCTATCTGTCTGTTAAAAACTTTTTATCATACTACTGAGATGGCAGTCAAGCACACGGTCCAACAGATGGAAAGTGGTTACGTGGCCTATGGTCATGTGCAACACCAGGGGAGTCACACTCGTGCTGTCGACCCTGTAAACACAGAGAGTTTCTTTGCCACCAGTCTAGAAGACAAAGCATGAATAGCCTTTGTTCTTCCCACTGACAGCACAAAACCTCTATAGTGAGCTTTAATATCTCTTTGTTATTTGTATCCTTTTAGTTTTAGTTTAGTTTAGGCCCGGAGCCCGCTATCCCAATTCAGGAACTATATAATTTTCTGCGACATACCCCCCACCTACAACGGGCCCGGTGAAAGCGGCATGATCACAATGGTCAGACATTTATTATCCGCGTAGCTAGCAGTTGCCGCATAAACTCACGCGTATATATCCCCGAAGGGACACGCAGAGGTATATAAACATCCACATATTGATCACGACGGTATTTCCGTCCAATTGAGCAGTCCGACTGAGGAAGTACCTACGCCCTACAGAATACCGCGGCCATAATAACCTCGTGTTGTGTTCGCAGCGGTGAGTAAGGTAGCCAGAGCTCACTGGAGAGTTTTTGTGCTGTCAGCGGGAAGACTAAAGGCTATTCCTGCTTTGTCTTCTACACTGACGGCACAGAAACTCTCTGTGCAATCTCACGGACTAATGAAAGCCGCTACCGATCTGAGAGTTCCTTCCTTGCTTTGTTACCTTACAATTATAAAACTTGTACAAATATAAGTTGTTTTTTATGATGTATTATATAAATGACCTTGACTGTCTCTCGCTAAAGTTCCAATAGTGGTATTCTACGTCGTATAGGTCACGTGTTTTTGTTTTGCGAACTGAATGCCTCCAGAGATGATACGACACGTATTAAATTACTTCGTAATTAGTGTTGTTATGATGACTTATGAATTCGTAGAACTTGGAGCTATATGTATCAACTTATAGATATGCTATTTTCTTATTAATAATATATCTATTATCATAGAACGACAGCCGCCTGGCCTCCCAATTCGAAAAGGAAAACCTATGTCTGATCATCTGCCGTTGCTTAGCAGGTGAGTTTGGGTTGAGCCTCAAAGTTGGTAGGTAAGACAAAGGTACCTACACCACACTGATACAGAAAAAACTTATTTCTAAAAGCAATTCAATCAGTTTCAATATTTATTGCGAATGTCATAAATGTTATATTTCCTTGACCTTTGTGATATCCGGGATCGTTAAACTGACAAGTTGATAACACACAACAAACCCATTTAGTACATACGTCATTATAAAGTATTTAAATATATCAATGTTATATTATATATTACTGTTGCCTGCGGCTTCAGCCGCGTGGACTTCTGTACCACTAGCACGAAAGACTATGGAGTATGGTAATCGTACTATAAAATAGAGCATTATGATTGGCTGTCTGCCTACTGTGAGCCTGTGTGTGTGTGTGTGTGAAGCCGGCCAATCGCAATGCTCCGTTCTAGTTTTTCGTGCTAGCGGTACAGTATAGTATCGTAATGGAGCATTGTGATTGGCCGCCTGCCTACTGTTATCGTGAAGCCGGCCAATCGCCATGCTCCATTCTCTCAATACGTTTACCTATTACGATAGTTTTTCGTGCTAGTGGTACTAATCCCGTTTCCGCTGCTGATCATCCCCGAAAACGTGATGATATATTATATAGGTAGCCTATGAGTCCTATGACCTATGACACACACAATTAATTTAACTGTCTTTTGGTAAAAGCATATTCAAAATTGGTTCAGTTGATTCAGAGATTACCCCCCTACAATGTCACAAACACGCAAACTTTACCTCTTTATAATAATTAGTATGCTTTGAAGTATAGTTAAAAATATAGATATATAGTTATATGTGGGTGTTTATCATTAATTTTGTTGCCAACTTAATGTGGTCAATGAGGGGCTGGTTAATCAGTTAACTAATTAGTAGATAATGTAAACATTAATCATATTTATTGTAATTTACATATATTATAATCTGTATAAATAGAGTTTGTAAAGGTAAGTGCTTATTTACAGGCAAAAAAGTATATAATATGTGTTTATTAATATATTATGTTTGTGACTTTTTTCACTCTGTAATGGCTAATTAT
Source organism: Eilema caniola (assembly GCA_949126895.1). Taxonomy (NCBI): domain Eukaryota; kingdom Metazoa; phylum Arthropoda; class Insecta; order Lepidoptera; family Erebidae; genus Eilema; species Eilema caniola. The sequence continues at coordinate 25,017,261 of OX421467.1, forward strand.
AAATAAAAATAGATTACATCTTAGAATAAGGAACCTTTTCCGATGATAACATAAACTATGTATTTGTATGGAAAACGTCTTGTATGAAAAATGACACACAGGGTAAAGAAATGTCTGTAACCTGCCTACAAGTCCGATAGAGCAGTCTCTTTTACTTTTTCCCTTGTCTGTACACTCTCAATTGCTATGAAGTAATACCCATATGACTGTATAGAATCTCTTGTTATATTACTATGTTGGTAAACTTTTCAAGATACTTACAGTAAATTATTTATTTTGTAAAGTCAGGTCTGTAGATTCAGCCTAACGTGGCATAGCCTAGGTTAAACAATATTCGTAGTTTCAGTCCATCCTTTTATTAAATAATATTTATTACAACACAAAAACTTATTTTCAGTAACTTAAATAATAGTTTTAGTGCATAATAAATAGTTTATTATTCGCCTTTACATAAATCGTGCCAATTCAAGACCTACTTTACTCAAGGATCCTATAATTAAAATCTTGATCACATTAAAATGGTACTATCATCTTTAAATAAAAAGTTGCCTGAGCAACTTATTAGTTTTTCAAAAATATAACTCTCCCACACGAGGTAATTTATTCCTATTTAATGGGGTACTTAACAAATCTCCACCCACTCTTAAAACATCACAATAACAATAGTTTTTCCTTGGGTTATCATACCCAGGGTACTTACAAGCAGTTAGCGCGGCACATTGGGCTTAACCTAAAATCTAGTAATTAAATGTACGCATATAATGGTTAAATTACAAATACAGTATTCTATGAGCATACCTATATTTTATATTATTTGGAGCAACTTTCGTGAACGATACATATTCACATTAAATTAAATCAGGGTACTAAGCAACATATATGAACATCAAAGTTACTCTTATGAACGTCAAGTAACAACTATGAACGTCAAATAACAACTATGAACCTCAAAGTGAAACTAATAAATGTCATAATAATAATAATAAAGCATTATGCCATTTTATACTCGCATGTATTTTGGAGAGAGCTTGAATAGGTTGTGAGGTTATGGCGCAAGTTACCTCTGTGGGCCCGGAAAGAATTGGGTTCTTTATCTCCATAGTCGGATAATTTGGCTGAGTTTATTATGAACAATTTCTGATCGCGTTAACTAAGCTAACAGAGGCGAGTGGCTACTAAATCCATTTTAGAATCATATGACGGTAACTATCTAGCTTAGCATCATACCCATTAGATGCATCAGGAATATTATACTCTTTGATAAGAAAAATATATACCCTTGCGCCTAATACGAGACAAACTTGCCCAAAACACACGCCTAACGATAACAGTAAATCGTTAATAAGTTTAATTTTAAGACCACGAAACAATGCTTATACTGCAATTATACTTTCAAGGCTTTGAATCAACAAGCAACATTTCTAAAGACTAAAGAAACTTATGTTTAAACATCACCGACAAATTATGTTAAACAATAGGACCTTCACGGACACTACTTGATGTTGAAAACCAACTATTTATCAACATCCAGCGCTTATTTAAAAACATGATGTTCAAAACTCCGAAACATTTACACAACTAATTTCGAATAACATTGAGCAAAAAATACAATGGAATGTCTGTGGCCAGTCTCTTGTTCACCAACTTCAGTGATGAATCAACAAAGATAATACGCTTTGTTTATATAAATAGCAACGCTAATGCACTAAATCGTAAACGTTGATGGAACACTGTCACATTGAATAAACGTTTTTCAATCGACACTTTTTCAATCACATCACTTCATCTGTTTTCCTTCTCAGCAACACGAGCACAACTTTCGCAATTAGCGTGGGATCGCATATTATTGTTATGCCTCCTCTTCACTGCGAAATTCCTCTCCCTGGACGGGAACTTTTGTATCTTTTTCTCTTTCACCGGCTCTTTATCTGTTCCGATGATGCGTCTGTATACATCCGCCCACTCCAATTGTTTCAAAGAAAGACACATTGTTTTTTTATTTTAATTACCGCGCGACACGTCCGTTCGGTTTACTCGTTGGGGCGAGAGTGGACAATTTTTCTTGATCGATGCGCACGCGACGACCTCAGTGCAAGGCTGATTATCCATTCGTTAGTTGATTTCGATTACGTGGATGTAGTGGGTGCCGTAAATGACTTTTGATAAGCTATCTGTGAGCGGGTCAGTGTGTGGAAGTCATTTTGTATTGTTATCTGAATGATGATTAGGACTTTGTTGTAAATGACAATAATAATAATAATGATGTTATATAAGCGGTAGATACGTGATAACTAATGATGTGGTAACTTGTGACGGACTTTCAGCTCGTTAATAACGTAGGACCAAATAATAAATTATGGGGTTATCTGGGTAACTTTTTACCTTGATACTCGTTTGGAATATAGAATCCAGAACTCGAGACAGATGATTAAAAGGGAAAAGTTATCTCTTGCCTTAAAAGTTATATAAATCAACTGAGGGAAAGGGTTATTCTACATCTAATAGTAAAGAATCGAAGGAATTGATTCCGCAATATCTTCAATGAAAATACTTGTACTATTCCACATTATTTATTAAAATCCTGAACGGTTTCGCCCTTACGGCATTATCAAAGGTTGATACATAATTATGTATGTGTATAATTGTGTATATGAAATGAAGAAGCAACAGTATAAGCTTTCATAATATCCCCCCTTAAGTTTAGTTCTGGAATCTAGTGTTCAAGCCGCGTTTCATGACTGAGTATCGTTCCTTATCGAGTAAGGCCTATTTTTTACAAAACGTGTTTCCCGAGTCGTGACGTACCTAGTCAAAATTAATTCTTGCCATCCTTTGTATTTCTTTTATGGCGTCTTGCGGTTCCGATTCGTTGTGACGAATCCGAAGCCTACTATGGCATAGTGCGTAAACACCAAAATACTTATAAAGTATGCGTATAACACACGTACGCCATTGCAAATTTACGCTAATTTAACTCTTATATATAGGTGTATGTCTTTACACTTGTATGTGGCGAAGGGGAAAAAAAATCAAAAAGGGAAAAATCCTCTACATCTACTCAATCATGCACCATTCGACTTATTAAGAAACCAGCAGAATTTCGACTATAGGAACCCCTTACCACATCTCTTAGGGGTTATCTTACAAAGGGGGTATCTCGTATAAACAAATACGAACAAAGCAGAAAAGAGCTTAGGTAGATCATGAATGTGGCTACAATCCGCATCTTTTGGAAATGAAACAAGTAGTGTATTGAGAGGTTTGTAAGAATTATCCAATCGCAAATCAATCACAGGCATCCTTAACTGTGATGATGATGAGTTTATCTCGTAAGAAGCTTGTTCATATCTCGCATAAGGGTCTATTCAAATTAGGCAGAAAAATCCGCACGTGGCAATGCCACAGAATTGGAAAACTCTTCAAGATCTCTCTCATTCTAAGCATTATACTGTCTTGTCGCATATGGAATAAGGTTGACATTCAATTACCATAATTACCACATAAAACTACTCGAGTCCGCCGAATCTAAATTTAATCTAGAGAAGCCAAACTGGAATTTTAAAAAGACGGAAGCATTTGTATTTATAACTATTTTTTATTAATTCCTATATTTTTTATTTTAAGTCAACCCTATAATTTAAAAGTAGTTATATCCTAGCTGTTTCTCTCAAAGTAATTTCAGGGTCTGCTCCGGAAGTAGCATACCATAGTTAGGTATGCAAATGATGTATAGATAATAGCGTCTATACGAAAAACTATTTCTTTATTTGCATGTGCAAGGTGACGCGAGTCTTCGCGGCCAGTCTCAAGGTTTGCAAGAAATTTATCGTTTCCGTGTTAGGTGATTGAGTGGTCTTACCTCCAAGCATGTGGGATGAACCCTGGGCAGAGCTCAGGGCAGTTGTCGCAAGGTCTGCCGTCTGAGACTTCTTTTATTCGAACGCCCTGGAAAAAAGAAAGAGAGAATTTAGACTGATGAGCAAATGCATAAAAAAACAATAGTTCTCAACGTTAATTCATGTGTAGACTCATGATGTCTTTCTTTCATGAATTGTGTTTAGTACTGAAGTGATTTACATGAGTGGCCATAACTTTTTGCTGTCATATATTTTCTCGTAAGCTGGAAATCTGGTTGAAAATTTAAATGCCCTCTACATTTTTTTTTACAGTGTTCTTTAAGAGGGGAATGAAAAGCATCTGACAGGGCCAAATTCAGGGCTAAATTTTTTGCATTATTTATATCTGTATTAATGACCCTTATTTCTAAGACTTCCTCTTTAGCTTATCTCATTTCATTTCAGGCGAGGTGAAGTCATATTGACGAAATAATTTATCTTGACGTTCATAGGTGTTACTTTTGTAACGTAAAAAAAGAATTGATTGTCATCTTGACAAAGGTAGATTGTACAAGGAAAAATAATTAACTTTAATAACAGTGTTACAACATGTTGTTATTATTTCTAATATTATAAAACTACGCAATACCATTATCTAATAAGTGATAACACACTTACAAGAATTTTAATTTCTACATAGAATTCGAACACTATGTTTCTTAATTCCAAGAATGTGTAAAAATTATAAACGCTATGTAAATAACTTAACGTCAAAAACAAGTGCAAAAGAAACTAAACGTCAAGTTTATAACACAAAAGTCATTAAGTATTCAAAACAAAATATCAAAACAATATCTCAGTAAATAAATAAATAAATAAATATTCCACAACATTTCACACAACGCTATCTAGACCCATGGTAAGCATAGCTTAACTAGCTTGTGTTATGGAATCTAGAATGCGGATAAACATACTTAGATACGTTTTTTTTTGTAAATACATACATATTATACATAGAAACACCCAGACCAATGCAAATATACATATTCATGCATACAAATATTTGCACTGTGCGGGGATCGAACCCGCGCCGCCTGCGTAGCGGCCGCGTTCACTACCGCTACGCCACGGAGGCTGTCATCATAATTTAACTTGAAAAAATAAAAAATTAACATATTTGCACCACAGTCGAACCGATTCAAAATAAAACGGATACATATGGTATTTTAATAAAATTCTTAATGGCGTATTTGACAACATTAAAAAAATACTACAAATAATGGTCATCCTATCAGATAATAGCGTAAAAAGACAATTACAACTGTAAATTAAACTAAAATAAGCATATTTTTTGAGAATTTCGCTTAAGAATATCTAATATTTTTTCCAATTTTTATCTGTGACGAAAACGCTCTGTTATCGATCACAGCACTGCTGACGTCACACGCAAGTAACACGGCTTTGTGACAGAAGAGAACAGAACAGAAACAAACAGTTTTTGTGGATTATTTATAAACGTATTTGTACATTGTGCAAATACACACCATTTATACACCATTTTATTCACAAAGTTTGAAGAAAAACTTTAATATTTACTTTGACTTCACTGCTTTAAGGTTATACAAAATGTGTGACGTCACGTAATCGGTTCCATACAAGGTGACAGCGTTATTCGCGCGTTTTTGAAAATTTAAATTTTAACATCGATTTTTTGTTAAAATCAGTTGTTTTTTTTTGAAATATCGATGTAGTGTAAATGGTTTTCCAAAATTTGTCAAATACCCTATTGTAAAGTTTATATTTCATCGTTATAAAAAACTAATGCGTCTAATAATAGCCATTTCTATGTCTATATTCAGTCAATAATCTATACTATACAATTTTGGGAGATATTTAAAAATAAACTTCGTTTATGGTATATTAAGGATTAATAATCTTTGTGTTATTATCGATCGCATTCGAGTTTGGGGTCTGCTTTGTCTGTTTATACACAATGAACGCTAAAATTACTGAACGGATTTTAATGCGGTTTTTTAGGAGGTCTTGTTCAGACTTCAAATCTGCCCTAAATTTCACTGTTGCAAAAAGTCACTGCAAAATAAAAAAACAATATTTTAATAAAATACCTATCCAACGACAACCCGTACACCAAATTATATAAGCCCTACTATTTAATCAAACCGCTAATCAAAAGTCATACAAACCTCAGCACACAAATCATCAGTGTCTAATTCATTGAGATAATCTATTATATCCTCAATATCTTCTTCATTATTTACTTTATAGATATCTGATTCTTTAATATCTTCATTAGAATCACATTCACTGTAACTATCAGACGTTGAATATTCACTATCGCGCCTATATGCAAACAGCTTGAATATGCCGCTCTTTTCTCTCCACGAATCATCTTTTAAATCACCATTTCTTCTTTTTCTATGTATTTTAAAAGGCACTTGCTTCAATCTCGGTTGAATGACGTAAGATATTTTAGGAGCTACGACCTTTTTGTAATTTTTATCATAATCATCTTCTGTAATGCCACAATGGTTTACTAGATAGTCTCGTCGGATCTGCTCTTTTCCAGCCGGATCTCGCCAATAGTTTTCTCTCTTTCGGACTCCTAGATAATAGTCAAGGTCTCTTTCTCCAATATCATCATCATCTTCCGTAACTTTATCAACTGTTTGTACATTCTTGTCAACATTATCTTCAGCATCTTCAAGTATTTTTGATATTAATCGTTTCTTAGGGTTAGGCATTTTTTTCAGAAAGTTTGCTGTGTTGGAGCTCAGGAATTTCGTGGTTTTTCGGTAAACAGAAGCAACGGATTCTCTTCTCCTTCTTATATTGTTCATCTTCTTGCTTCTTCTGCAGATACTGGTGAGTAAATATCGTTTTATTTGTCTCAAAAATCCGGATCTCAAGTTCATTTCGTTTGAGACATTTACATTTTAGTTTTCATGGTATGAGTTAGTTCGTAAGATTGACAGGTGAAAGTAAATGGGGTTAGTTCTCGGTGAGATGCCTGTGAGACACTAGTCGTTTTATGGTTACGGTACCATTGCGATGGTGACGTGATAGTGGTCACCTGCCAATGGGTGCACGGAGATTTTTATAACCATTTTATTTTGGTCCTTAAACTTTGAAGTGAATGTATGGAACAAGGTACTGGTAGAGATCTAGTTACAGTGGTCGGTGTTGAATGGTTATATGGCTGGGCGTGGACTATTTACGGTCATGCAAACAGACCTGAATGTGTCCACAGTTAATGATTCGACAAATTGCAACACCCTTAGCTAGTATTGCCTGTTAAGTTCAACCCTATTACGTATCTTATTTGAGCGGCAGGTCAATGACATTATGTTTGCAATAAAAATGTTTTAGTATTTTGGAGCCAATTAAATGTTTTTATTCAATCAAAATTTTTAACTGAATTTTTGCATACAATATATGTAAGTATAAGCAATGATAATATAATATAGTATAAGTTTATTATTATTACAGTGAAAATCCAAAAGTTTTTGATTAAAAATGGTACACATAGCGCCATCTAGTACGTGTATAAAGTACTAAATCAGTTTCCGAATATGCCGTTATGTGCTCTCAAAGCGTTGTTCACAACATAGACGCGATAGTATTGCCATCTGTCATCGAGTAGCAAAAGCTTCAAAATGTTGTAGTTTCACGTAATCCTAATCGCGTAACCCTAAGACTAATTAAATAATAATTACATTCTTATTAATTTCCCGGGTGCGTCCAAAATTGCTCTTTGGAGCCCCAGCTTATTGTTTTCTTGCTATTTTCAGCTCAGTCATAATAGTGTTAGTCGTTGGAATAAAATTGTTGCATTGCATTGCATGTTGCAAAAAATCTGACACATTGGCAATTTTATCCCAACCAGAAACAGTGTTACTCGTTTACTGAAAGGCTTTTCTCAGGAATTCATAAGCCTGTTAAACATTTGTATACATACACATTAGGACATTAGATGTACCCATATGTTCAGCTGAATATACGAATCGTGTCAGACCATTAGTCATTTATATGGACTAATAAGTCTATCACGAACTAGCTCACAATAGGCTGTAGGAACTTCCCGCTAGGGTTTACTGTCCACTACTACAGTATACAAGGCCTAAACATCACATATTTGGTTGAGGAAATACAACTCATATTGTTAATAACTGCTTCACGGTTTTACTCTCCGAAATAGGTTATGGCAGCTTCTGACCTCTTTGGCGTGAATAGGTTTTTAAATATTCAGATATGGGTCCAGTACACCTGTTTAACACGGCTTTCCTGTCAAGGTTTAGGGGTTAAACAGCAATAGCTCACGTTAAAACCAAGTTAAATCAAATCAATACTTTGAGCCCGGGATTCGCTCTTTTACATGGATATGGGTTTGGTACACCTGTGGGTTTTTACGGGAGCGACTAATGTATTTCTATACCACTGATCCCGTGAGAAAAGTCCTTCAATTTGTACAAACTTGACAGACGAGATTATAAGCTAGATTTAAATCAGTACCGGTAAATACGGCAGGGTGGTTTGGGCGCTGAAGACCCTGGGGTGACCTCTTACGCCCCGCTCTGTATAATATGTTATGTTAAACAAACGAACAAACTATTCAACTTATAATTAGTATTGACAGATGGAAACTTTTGTTATGAATTGAAATCATTACTATTGGTTATATTTGTCTAGGTTTTAGGTATTGTTGGGTCGAGGTCACCTGCAGTCAAAGTTGGCGACAGATCCTGGATACCTTCTATCTAGGTGTTCCTAGGCAGTGGCTGAAGGTGACCATACTAAATGAGGTCCCAGTAAAGATTAGGGTGTAGGTTTAGCTTTGAAAAGTTTACCAAAACAATGTCGCCATCTAGTTATAACTCTTGAACTAAAATGCTGCCTGCCTGCTTTTCGAAGTTACGAGTGTAACTATTTTTTGTTCCTGATTGTGCATCTGTGAATTATATTATTTTATCTATGGTATTAAAGAGATCGACTGTTAATTCTCCTTCTTTGCAAACATTTATAGGCACGCTTAAATAGAATATTGGATTGGATCTTTTTATTCTATTACTAGCTGACCCGCCGAACTTCGTACCTCCAATATATTTCCGCCCGCGTGGCGTCAGATCACGTTCCCGCTGCCCCCTATACTATATTAAACATGTATTATACAAATAAACCTTCCTCTAGAATCACTCTATCTATTAAAAAAACCGCATCAAGATCCGTTGCATAGTTTTAAAGATTTGGGCATACAAAGGGATATAGGGACAGAGAAAGCGACTTTGTTTTATACTATGTAGTGAAAATATCTATGCATTTCTCAAAATTGTATTTTCAGTATAAGTTTATTTCTATTCTGTTCTGGAACTCGCAACATAAGCTAGTTATTTTATGCTTACTTTTGGTGTAGGTATCGCTGTGTAGAATTTTGTAGAATATTTGTTTATTTAACGTACTCGTAATAATTGTTTTGTTTGGTTAACTTAATATTTTATTGTGTTAATATTATAATCTCTATAATGGAAGAGGGGAGGCTCCTAACACGTGCATTGTTTGCTTATGAGGAGTTTCCAAATATGTTTGTAAACCATGTTTTTGACACAATTAAGTACCTAATATTGCTTAAATTCCCGCTCTGTGCAAAATATTTGTGTGTATGAATATGTATATTTGCATTGGCCTGGGTGTTTCTATGTATATGTATAATATATATGATCTACGTATTTGGAAAAAGTAGGTATCTCAGTATATTAATTAGCATTCTCATTCCATTACACAAGTTAGTTAAGCTTTAGTGTTATGTAGATCTGTGCTAGGGTCTAGCGATAGCATTGAGTAAGTGTATTAATTACTTATCATAAAAATATTATCGTCTAGTTTTTTATATAATTATTTATAGAGACGGAATTCTGATTTTCGTCAATTTAGCTTTTATCAATTCCTTGATTGCTATGGAGACGCTACGGAGCGTTTCCGGGTAACATAAAGGAAAGATATGTACAGTACGTACACTGTCATATCGTTATTAAAACAACACAACAGTGAATCTATTTCAAACGCGTTTACAATAAAGTAAATAAATGTCATTGTGTAACGAAATAAACATAACAAGATAAGTTTATAGGAACTATAAATCTCTACAGTTTTATTGTTTTCCAAGGAGTCTCGTATTGAGGAAAATATTATAAATCATTATTCCATATAGGACAATGATGGATATTTTATTTTTATAGTTGTAAATGGTAACTTTAGGTACTACCTATAGATGCGTTGTACTTTGATCAGATCATGATCATCCCATGAGGGTATCTAAAGTACAAACTTAGGAACTCAAGATCCACTCTCCTACTTCTGCCCGCTTACTGCGCCTTATACAATGAAATAGCAATAGCGCAATTTGTTATACCTTGCAACTAAAATAATTTCAGGCACTGTATTTTAGGTATACCGCGTACTATTATTTTTCTGGATTACTTTATGAAATTTTAGAGCAAATACTGTATTAACTAGCAAATTGATTTAGATCTTATTGCATCCTGTAAGCATTGCATCCTGTAAATGTTGCATCCTGCAAGCATTCCTCTGTAAATCAACCGGATTATTGACTTTCAAACTCTCGCGTTCCAGGTAGAAAGGGTTGGCCCAAAAAGTCCTGACTTCACGTTCTACAGGGTGACATGCGTGCAAATGGTCTCACTGCCCTGGACACCCAAGATCATGCGTAGTGGAAGAGGAAGAGCCGGAAGGCGGAATCAGGATGATGACGTCTAAATGTCGATGATGAAACTCTCCCGTCGCGTGATATGACCACGTGTGGTCGAGTCACCTTGTGACCGTGGCCGGTGTAACCTGGTCGAAACGTCAGGCAATCAAAGGTATGTAAGTACCTATACCATGATCGCGTTAATTCCTGTTCCCTTTATTATATTACTGGATTATTATTTTCAAATCAAAGCCTACTATTATCTTAGTATTTCAAACTATTATGTATGTGTGTTGGGGGGATGTTAAACAACGTGTGGCTTGATTGTTGGTTATAAAGTGCTAAGTGAAACATCTTTACGGTCGCAAAAACATTTGGTTTTTGCAATTCTTTTTTGCAAACATAGTGTGTGGTCCAAACACCATAAAACAATAACTCACAACGCTCTATGATGTGGGAGTCGACCATAAATCACTTGAACTCGACCATTTTATTCCATACAATTCGCGATATGATCTCGTAAACGCCTATACGGTGCTGTCATCGTTAGTAACATTAATAACCATCTGATCACTACTCGAAATATTCGATTACGCAACTGTATACGACCTTGTGCACCAAATAGGGTAGAGAGGATGTGGTGCAAGTTATAGGAGGAAGCGATAGCGATTAACGATTTATATTGTTATTTGGGAAGTTTTCGTGAACAAGTAGCGTGCCATGTGCGAATGGGGAGCTGTGGTTTTGATTTGGTTCTCTGGACAGGCAATTTGTGACCTGAAAGCCTACGCCAGAGCTCGTTCATTGAAATTGAAATTGATCAGGATTAAAATGTTGAGGTTATCAACATTTTACGGTTATGACATGTGTTACCGACTGTCAAATACGTCTCAAGTCTCTCACATTTATCATTCTATTCTACCAAACTCCGGATAAAGAATTGCCACTTGTGTAGAGGAGCTGGTCCCCGAAAATTTGTTTAGGCTTCCAAACGCTCAAACACATAAAAATAAGAATATCACCATCCTCTCAGCGTCCATAGGTTGCTCGTTGGAGCCTGAGGTGCACATTTATATGTCGGCTTTTTTGTTTAGCAGGTGCACAGAATAACAAGTGAAATTGAACTAGGCCCAAATAGGCTACTTTTCAGCAGCCATGTTCGCGGTTTTGTTAGGTTAAATAAACGCAATGAAATCCGTTAAAAAGTGGTTTTATTTCAATTAATAATAATTGTCACCCATTTAACTGTTGCTTAATCTATTCTGTCCTATGCGTGTCATTAATAAATGTTTTTTCTTTCTTTATTTACGAAAAACGCTTGCCGCTTATGCCATATACCAGCAACCCAAAATCACACGCGTAATGAATCAGTGATCACTGTTTATAAAATGTTGCCCAAATAAAGGTAACACATGTTTTTGGTTTGTTAAAGAAATGTGGGTCTATTGCGAGGACGCGTCACATGCTAATGAGATGACTCATATTTGTTAAATATTTACTGGTTAGTTCATTTTTAGGGTTCTCTACCCAAAGGGTAAAAACGGGATCCTACTACTAAGACTTCGCTGTCCGTCTGTCACCAGGCAGTACCTCAAGAACCGTAATAGCTAGACAGTTGAAATTTTCGCAGATTGTGTATTTCTGTTGCCGCTATAACAACAAATACTAAAAACGAAATAATAACAATAATAATAATTAAGGGGGGCTCCCATTTAAAAAAAGTGATTATTAAGCCCTTTTTCATGTCTTTTAGCCTTTTAGCGTTTTTTCTAGCACGGAACCCTTCGTGCGCGTTCCGACTCGCACTTGGCCGGTTTTTTAAGGTTCCGTTCGTCCAAGGGATAAAACCAATTCAATCAATCAATCAGCATATTGTATTGTGCAAAAATGCTCCCGATCCTTTGCCCTACTTCTTTTTTTTTTACGTGCGGGATATCCCCACGGATACCCACCCCTCCGGAGTCGGAGGGAGAGGTTATGTCGGATTCGAACCGACTAAACTGCACGCCGTCTCTGGGTCGTAGTGCTAGGCCGAAGGTGAGGTTGTCATGCGACATATCCCTCGCACCCCGGCTGACCCAGGGCCATCCCTCTCGGTCTGGCCCTCCTCTGGAGGGGGGACCACGCGGTCACGGACTCAAACCCGGTGTGGGGAGGCGCGCATCGTCACGATGCGCGCGCTGCCGCCGTGGCCTGCTTCTGCTAGGGTGACGGGCGGCTCCACCCGTCACCCTCAGGCCCGCGCTCAGGGGGGGCGGAGGTCGGTCTTCGCCCTCCGACGCCCGAGCTGTCTTCGAGCGCGTGCAGCGATGTCAGTGAGTCTTTCTTGCTCATCGCGCCGCGCCCGTGCTTCCCGCATCCAGTGTGTCCCAGCTCTTTCTCAAATCAGCAAATCAGCTAGGGGGTAGGGGGCGTCCCACCTTCCGTTTGCCTCCTCGCGGTCTCCACTCAAGGACTCGTTTGCTCCAACGGCCTTCGGTCCTTCGACAGATGTGGCCAGTCTACTGCCACTTCAGCTTGCTTATTCTGCGAGTCGTCGGTAACTTTGGTAATTTGTCGGATGACCTCGTTACAAATTTTATCCTTTGAGGAGACTCCAAGTATAGCTCGCTCCATAGGTAGTGGATTAATCCCACTGTCAGTGTTAATGCTTCAGCACCGTAAATCATAACAGGTAGGACACACTGGTTGAAGACATGGGTCTTAAGGTTTCTGTAGCTGGTAGGACACGACGGTATTTCCGTCCAATTATAATAATAATAATAATAATCTTTATTGGAACAGAAAAACAATACAGACAAATACAAATTGTGTCGATGATAGGTGCTAAAGTATACACTGTGGTGCAACTATCAACGCCACTCCCCTGATAAGACGTCTATAATTATTGTTCCAGATTTATACAAGATCAAAGAAAATCAAACAACATTAGCTATCTCTGGGATAACTCTAAACTAACTTAATTCATTTATCATTTAAAACAAAATCAAAATTAAAATCAAAATTAAAATTAAAATTAAAATCAAAATCAAAATCAAAATCAAAATCAAAATCAAAATCAAAATCAAAATCAAAATTAAAATCAAAATCAAAATCTAAATTAAAATTAAAACTCAAAATCAAAATCAAAAACAAAATTAAAATTAAAATCAAAATTAAAATCAAAATCAAAATCAAAATCAAAATCAAAATCAAAATCAAAATCAAAATCAAAATCAAAATTAAAATTAAAATCAAAATTAAAATTAAAATCAAAATCAAAATCAAAATTAAAATCAAAATTAAAATCAAAATTAAAATTAAAATTAAAATTAAAATTAAAATTAAAATTAAAATTAAAATTAAAATTAAAATTAAAATTAAAATTAAAATCAAAATTAAAATTAAAATAAAAATAAAATAAAATAAATAAAATCAAATTCATGCACGTGAGTGTGAGGGTGTGTGGATGTACAGTGTGCACAGTGTGCATGTAAGTGTGTATGTGTATAAATGTATGTATATTTGTGTGTTATATTACTCGTATATGTTTATATTTTGAGCAGTCCGACTAGGGAATTACCGCCTCACTACAGAATACTGCGGCCATAATAACCTCGTGTTGTGTTCCCGGCGGTGAGTAGGATAGCCAGAGCTCACTGGAGAGTTTTTGTGCTGTCAGTGGGAAGACTACCTTGTCTTCTGAGCAGCTACGCTCCGCTCCTCTCCGCTCCCGCATTAGCCTTCTAACCTAATCTAACTAAGTTGGGTTACGCAGCTATCACTATAAACCTATCACTAATTTTCTTTGAATGTACCCCTGTCTACCCCCTCGGGGATTTACAGGTATAAGTATATGTATGTATGTAATTTTCTCTCTTATTTCGAGGCTGGCCCCATCTTACTATTGGCCTACGCATTAGTCAGCCAGGTTAATAATTGACGTAATAAACGAGACGGCTGAATATCATTCAGGCCGTTAATTGAATCGCGCCGTTTAGTTAACTGCCTCGGCAGTTAGCTAATTAGACGGCTGATTAAGCTAGTTGACGGCGACGTATACATATCAATGGCAACACAATCAACAATTAAAAATATCACGAAACAATCCGAGAAAAGTGCTTACATTGGCACCACTAATAGCTTTTTCTTTTTCAAATGCATTATGAACATGCAAGACTTTTTTTTATGAACACATCTAGATCGTAATTGCTTTGCAACGTTTTTTTCATTTCCTTTTGCGAAGTATCTTAGCACTCGGATTAACACGGATTTTATTCTCATTGAGTTCTTTACAACGCGTTTTCCTTTGAATTATTTATTCTGTCATTGAGAGTATTTCATGCTTCATTTATTTCATATGTGCTGTTCAATTTGATATCGATTTATTCTTTCCGGTGAAAGTTATATATTCGGTTATGTTTTCTCTTAGCAAGTAGATACAAGAAAATTACCTGAATTAAGGGGCAAACCTAGAAAAAAATCCTAGTAGCAATTTTCTTTCGGAATTCGTTGAGGGAGGTCACTGGCAGTCCAAATTAGGGCACGCCGTGATTGCGGCGGTAAGGCCCATCATGGGGGAGTGGCTAGAGAGGCCACACGGTAGCCCCTCGTACCGTCAGATGCAGATTATCACCGGGCACGGTAGCTTCGGGCGGTAACTGCATCTGATGGGTATAGAGCCAACGCCCGAGTGCCATCACTGCGACGCGAGGGTGGACTCGGGGCTGCACACGCTCACGGAGTGCCCGGCGTTTGAGACGCCGAGGCGGGAGTTTGTGGCGGCCCTGGAGGTGAGAGTGCTCACGCTCTCTACCCTGCTCGCGGCGATGGTCCACTGCGCGGATGCGTGGGCGGCCAGCGCCTCCTTCTGCGAGCAGGTCATGCTCGCGAAGGAGACAGCAGAGCGGGCGCGGCGCGATGAGCGAGAAAGGCTCGCTGACATCGCTGCACGCGCCCGAAGGCGGCTCGGGCATCGGAGGGCGCAAACTGACCTCCGCCCCCCATGAGCGCGGGCCTGAGGGTGACGGGTGGAGCCGCCCGCCACCCTAGCAGAAGCAGGCCACGGCGGCGGCGCGCATCGTAGGACGATGCGCGCCTCCCCACACCGGGGTTGAGTCGGGGACCGCGTGGTGCCCCCCTTCCCGAGGAGGGCCAGACCGAGAGGGATGGCCCTGGGTCAGCCGGGGTGCGAGGGATATGACGCATGACAACCTCACCTTCAGCCTAGCACTACGACCCAGAGACGGCGGTTTAGTCGGTCCGAGTCCGACATAACCTACCCCTCCGGCTCCGGAGGGGTGGGTATCCGTGGGGATTTCCCGCACGTAAAAAAAAGGCAGTCCAAATTTCGATTTTCGTGGTAAGTATTCGGTTCGTTGCGTTCTCCGCCATCTTGAATTTAAGGGTGAAATTTTATTTACTGAATAAGAGCGTTTTCACACTCATCCGATATCCGATATCCGACATCCGATATCGGAGGAAGTCAAATGTCTGAGATATGTGTCTCTCTTTCACATTGTCCGGCCAGATATCGGGTATCGGAGCCAACAGCACTGTGTTGCCCCGATATCGGATCACAATAAGACTTAAATAGCGACTGCAAGCAATTTTCGACCTTAATGACATTTTCTTAGTTACGTGTCTTTTCCCGTTAATAGGATACGCTGATCAAGAAAGAAAAAAAAAATCGATAGCATGTCATGTCAATAAGGTCGAAAATTGCTTGCACTACTTTTTCATTTTTTTTCATCCCTAGCATCCTAAATAGTCTACGCTTTCGAGCAAATAGCCGTATCGGGTCAATTTTATCGGATAAATGTGTAAACAGCACAAGGTTTCGGCTATCGGATGTCGGCTATCGGCGTCCGACACCGATATCGGATATCGGATGAGTGTGAAAACGCTCTAAGGCGTTTATTTTTAATTTCACACGAGCAATGGTTATAGTTATCTTTCCGATACCGTGGATGTCAAATAAAGATTATAAGTGTCTAGTGCACTCCTCCGAGCCTTTTCTCAACTCATTTGGGGGTCGACTTTTCGTCTAATGGACATTCGATATTTTCCATTAAGCAACTACCAGCCCGTCTTGACAAGTGGCAATTCGTTAGCCGCTGTTTGATGGAATAGAATAAAGAATGTATGGAATTTCACATATTTGACAGTCTATAACCTGCTCTTCTAGACAAGACGCAATTCGTTGGCCGACGTTTGATAGAATAGAATGAAGAATGTATGGGATTTCACATATTTGACAGTCTTAACGTCGAACCTCAAATCCCATACATTCGTCATTCTATTCTATCAAACGTCGGCCAACGAATTGCGACTTGTTTAGAAGAGCAGGTCAGCTGAGCAGATGAGGGTAACGCCCATGGTGTTGTTCATGTCTATAGGTTACGAGAACTACCTACTTTCTATCAGATGAGCAGGTTTATAAGTGGTATAAAAAGAGCCAAGCTCGCTCTTTTAGACTTTCTCTTGGATGACTTATCTAGACGGTTACAGGGCAATGATACGATTTTTTAAATGTTTTTTTTTTGTTCCCTTGACATACTAATAATTGTTTCAAATTGAATTTCAAATTCTAACAAGGAATGTAATTAAATAATGTATTTAATAGTATTTGCTAATACTTACATAATTTTGTCGAAAATTTGCATGCTACAGTCTGAGGCTAAACATGCTGTGTTTATATATATTTAAGACCCTATGTAACCATGTTTATAAGCAAATAAATTATTCTATTCTATTCTAGTCGCAACTCTCCCATTCTCGATTCCCCCTATTTTAGTTCTGTTATATTATCGGTATAATATTTGGGATTGCGAACTACCTAACCCAAGTTTTATACGTAATGCAATGATTTATTTTGTTACCTACTAAAGTCGTAACGTACATTTTAAAGTAAAGAACTTGTGGATTCCAATTATTCCTATCGCGTAGGCGGTGTACAGAGTAGTAAACAAACTAAATAGTTGAATACAAGTGTTAGTTGCGTAAACTGTAAAGCGGTGACATTTTGACACCTCGCGTGGGATGCGCTTTATATGACGCAATAACGAGTACCTACCAATGACTTCTATGTACCTATTGTTAGCTAGTATCGAGTAAGCCTCAACAATACCAGGCGTGGTTCACTCCGCGCAGTACATCCGTTATATACCTACAACGAAGTATCCGGCCGAGCGGATTAAAAATTAGTCGAGTGTCACGCGCGCGCTCGTGTGAACGCTTGAGGTGTTTTCTATGCTCGCGCTCGGCTAGGATTTTATAAAAACATTTTTTTTCTCTCTTGATCGTGCCTACTACTGGTACCTACCTTAGAATGGACAAGAAAAGAAAATATGACAGACGATATTGTGTGGCGTTCGGCTGTTTGAATTCGAATAGAAATATGCCGGATTTATCTTTTTTCTCGCTTCCCAAAGATGCTGTAAGGTAATTTAGCCAAATTAATAAATTTTAAAATTTTAAGGTACTTACCTACCTACCCATAACCCAACCTACCACTACTACTGTTCAAAATGCGTAACTAGACTAAAACTACTTATTTTATAGGTAGACAACGAAGTAGGTAGGTACCTAGCCAGCTAGATTTTTGAACTGGGAGGATTATTGGATCGGACCCATCGGGGTCAACGTACTCCGCTGTCACCCGCCTCGACGTATTTTTCTAATTTCGAGTGTCCTTGACGGGCATTGCGCGTTGACTGTAGGTAGGTAGGTACCACTGACGATACCTACCCTACGTAATTTCTGCAGTTCCAAGTTCCTTCTTTTTAAACGACTTCAAAAAAAGGAGGAGGGTCTCAATTCGATTTTTTTAATTTCTTATGTTTGTCCCCTCATAACGCCGTCATTTATTAGCCCTTACCTACATAATATATGAACCTTCGCGCTCGAAAGCTACCTTATAGCTTATAGGTAATATTTAGTATTCTTTGTTTATAGTCCGAGAGCTGAAGTAATAAATTTAATAGGTATCCAAATGAATAGCATAATATTTAATATTATTAACACATTCACATGATAATTAGATACTTTGGCGCACTTTGGCTAGTCTGACGGGTATATAGGTTAAGTTTGACAATACATGGTGGCCAGCTCGCCTGGCCAAAATTTGGCGCCCCATATTGAGGAGTATTTGAACCACCCCCATGTAGGTCCAGTGATTTTTACTAGCTTAGGAGATACGATTTTTGAAGTTATACTACTTTTGGCGCACCTAACCTTTCTCGGCGTGGCGATTATCAAACACTTAGAAAAATTTTCATTGTATAGAGACTGGACTATGGCGACTGCAACGGGGACTGTTCCTGTGACGGCGACGAGCGACTACTACGGTGACTGTGCTCCTCAGTGCCCCGTTTGCTTCACTCTAACCAATGACCATAAGCACATGTGTGTTTGCTCCGTACTGACTACCATTTGTCTATTTTATTTTAGACGCCGACAGTGGCTGATTTTAATAAGACGAGAGGACTTACTAAGCAAAGAAAATTTGAGAGCTAAAAGCTACGAAGTCTGCTCCCATCATTTTGAAGATTCTGCAATCAGGACAATCAAACAACTGAAACCAACTACAGTTCCAACAAAGCTTATAGTATCCGCGAACCGAGTTCCTAACAATAATATAAATTCAAATACGAACTGCTTTCAAAGCGCATTCAATTTAGCTGGCGCAAATCAAAATAATTTACCAACATGATTTTTGGGTGTCGGCTCTCGGACTAGTTTAAGCCGTTTCGTGTTTGCGTCGTACGGCATGTAACTAAACACGTAAATGGTATGTTCAATTTAGCAAATACACTAAAGTGTAGTAGCAAAGAATACTAAATGTAGTAGTATGCTTATCGTCTTATGTTAAAATATGCGGACATTGTAATAAAATACTTTTTTCATCTAATACTAGGTAGTTATGTTTAAAGTTGTCATTTTCACATAAGTAGAAAAATAGTAACAGGTACATAACTGGACTGGTAATCAAATATTCATTTCTTCACAAGAAGGCAACCCTAACAGGCGTAAGAAGAGATAAGAGGTACGCGATAGAAAGAGACGAAGTAGTAGGTGAATAAAATTATAGGTACCTAATGTTGTGCGAGCTGAATTCCACCGTATTGCGTCGGAGCAAGACTGGAATTAATTAAATCTTCTTGCGCAGTGATCCTTCTGTACGTTAGTACTATTAATTATTCTGTGACAATACGTTCAACATAAATACTCTTTTATTTTACCTATTGCATCTGTGGTCATTATCTATGGTTTGTTTTTGCCGCCAGAAAAAGAATACACACAGCCACCGGCTTTTGTTTTTTTTTCATGTTGAGTAAATATAATATTATGAATATTATGTAATTGAATAAGAGGATTAAATATAATAATG
Organism: Eilema caniola; assembly: GCA_949126895.1. Classification (NCBI taxonomy): domain Eukaryota; kingdom Metazoa; phylum Arthropoda; class Insecta; order Lepidoptera; family Erebidae; genus Eilema; species Eilema caniola. Next base: position 25,037,188 of record OX421467.1, read on the forward strand.
AATATAAGAGGATTTAATAGAAATAATAATTCATTGTCATGACCATGTAAGTATCGATTGTTGTTCGTAATATATGTACTAGATGAACTAGGAAAAGGAAAGGAATAAAAACATTAATTTGTTTTATGATTATAGGATCCTTATTGATTAAAACCTATCCTGAGGTGTGGATAATACTATTTACAAGGCAAACGGTTCATAACATCAATTGGGTCACGGTTGTTGGGTGACGCAGTAATGAATTTTGAATATAAAATGGGATATCGAATCGATGGGATTACTAATTAATATTGAGATCAATTCATGAGCATAGCACCATACAAATTGTCTTATTTGTGTAATGTCATCTGTATAACAGCAACAATAAGTTACGAATTGTTACTGGCCAAGCAGTGGCCTTTCGTGATATAATTATTGTTTTTGCTTTGTGCAGTAGGTAAGTAATACAACCTTAACCTGTACCTTTAGAAGTTAATTTGTAACAAAAAATTGTTTACTTTTTGGGCTATTTTACAAACTGCAATGAAATAGGATAAAGCCTTTTTTTTACGAGCGCAAAATCCCCACGATACAATCCCTCCCCCCGCCCGCCAGAGTTGGAGGGAGAGGTTATGTCGGACTCTTGTCGGAACCGACTAAACCACACGCCGTCTGTGGGTTGTGAGGTTGGTAACGCATGTGCCTCGTACCCCAGCCGACCCAGGGACATCTCTCGCGATCTGGCCCTCCTAATAGGACTAAAGCCTGGAGAGCTGAACAAGGATTTTTCTTTTCACCCAAGCGTCAATGCTGTTTGTGTAAGATGGAGTATTTTGGAGACCGGAGTCTACTCTCTTATACAACGCCATTCCTTTTCATCTTAACATTTTACTTTGGAGCTCCTTATGGTTGGGCTTATATGGCTTTGCTAGGAGCGACTTCTCTCCGATTTTACCCCGAGAGGAAAGCCTTGACACTAATGTTTATGGTGGCGTCCTATACACCCATTCCTACTAAGGTTAAGGTTTCGTTTCATTTTTGGTATGTACCAAGTTGTAGAATAAAATATATTTATCTAATACACCTATAATACTCCTAAATAATACGTAAAAATACATAGAATTCCGTACCAGAGCTATGTACAATCGTCATAATTAAAACATACCCACCACACAACACAACACCGCCTGGTCTCAATAGAACATCTAGCATTCTTTCATAGCTCTGTCAGTATACAAAGCGTCATGTATGAGAGATGACAGTGCGGTATTAAAGACACGGAATTCCTTAATTCTTAATTAAGAAAAATTGCGTATTTCGCCACTAAGATTTTTTTTAGACCACTGAGGTGGCAGACAAGCACACGGCCCACCTGATGAAAAGTGATTACCGTGGTCTATGGACGTGTGCGACATCAGGAGTCACAAGAGTGCCGGCAGTGTAGAAGCAAAGTAGGAATAGTCTTTGGTCTTTTCACTGACAGCACAAAGACTCTCCAGTGAACTCTTGCTACGACCACTGTGAACAACACGAGGTTATTATGGCCGCAGTATTCTGTAGGGCGGAGGTACTTCCCCAGTCGGACTGCTCAATTAGACGGAAGCACAGATTACATTGAATAAGTGCTTGCTCGATAGCAATAGGCTCACCGAAATGTGGGTTTTGGTTGATACCTACACCTCTGCCTACCCAACCGGGGATTTATAAGCGTGAGTATACCTTACCGGGGACGAGTTGGGGACCGCGTGGACCGAAGAGGGTCAGATCGAAAGAGATGGCCCTGGGTCAGCCAGGATGCGAGAGTTATGCTCTATAACTACCTCACCTTCGGCACTGCACTGCGACACACAGACGGCGCGTGGTTTAGTCGGTTCGAGTCCGACATAGCCTCTCCCTCCGGCTCCGGCAGGGGCGGTATCCGTGGGGATTTCTCGCACGATAGCAAAAAAAGCCTCGAGTATATCTATGCAACGGAAATTTTTAATTATCCCCAATAAGTTACCCTGCTATCCAAAGCAACTCCAGTTTATGGCACATCAATCTGATCATTTTTTCAAAGGCCGAATTTGGCATTTTTTCCCGAAAAATAAAGGCTGAACATACTCGTATTAATTATTGTAAACAGAATAGTCTCCATTAGCGACCTAGCACTACATCCAAGGGAAATATAACCATGTCCCGGAATATTAAAGACCATGACGTCATGACAATGACGTATATAAGTACAGTAACGATTAGGTTTACACCCAAACACCCCAAAACTGGGAGCTTTGTCCCTAGCGTGACAAAAACTCTTAGTAAATACTATGGGTGTGTCTAATTGACACAAATAGTGGTATAATTGTCTTTCCCTCCATTAGCGAGGGGTAGGTTAGTTTATTAACCTTGTTTAATCCGTTTTAACCCTGTAGGTAATAAATACGTCATGCATACACTCACGCCTGTAAATCCCTGGAGGGGTAGGCAGATGTGTAATGACACCCATATTTCACCAAGTATGATTTTCGGTCCCACGTGACAGGAACCGAGCATATCAAGCGGGTAATTAGTGATGGGTTGGCTGTTTACTGTATACATATATAGCGACTTCTTATAACCTCTCAAGGTCCATTACCGTGAAAAACTTCCATTGAAGTCTAATCTAAGACATAAACGGCTTCTATATCTAATTTCTGGGAACACTAATGAATGACACATTGATACTAATATGTTATCAATGGTTCCTTTGTGCTAGATAAACTACTGTTGATTACTGAAAATTTTACGTTTGATAGGTAGTGTTTTAATCTCCCCCCCTTCCCGAGGTCCCCCCCTTCCCGAGGAGGGCCAGGCCGAGAGGGATGGCCCTGGGTCAGCCGGGGTGCGAGGGATATGTCGCATGACAACCTCACCTTCGGCCTAGCACTACGACCCAGAGACGGCGTGCGGTTTAGTCGGTTCGAGTCTGACATAACCTCCCCCTCCGGCTCCGGAGGGGTGGGTATCCGTGGGGATTTCCCGCACGTAAAAAAAAAAAAGGTAGTGTTTTAATTTATTTACTTGCTGTAACCAGTACCCCTAGCATGAACAACTATCGTTATCGGATCGTAAATGTTTTAAGAGAATGGAGCACTGCGATTGGCTGGCTTCACACACATACAGGTTCACAGTAGGCAAGCGACCAATCGCATCGCTTCGTTCTCTCAATACGATTGCGATAGTCTTTCATGCTATTGGTACTAATCCTTCGATACGCAGTAGTCTAATTCCCGGGATAAAACTAAACGATGGGTTATTTTAAGACTATAATGATACTAGAGCGTCCGTAGCTTAGTGGTTAAGGGGTCAGTCTTAGAAGAGAGGTAAGAGGGACGACTCGAACGGACGCCTGAGTAAAAGTTCACGATTAAAAAATAATAGTTTATATAGCGAACTAGCTTTTGCCCGCGGCTCCGCCCGCGTGGATGTCGGTTATCGCGACCAAACAAAGCCTATATCCTTTCTCAAGGTCTAATCTACCCTTATACCAAATTTCATCAAAATCGGTTCAATGGTTCAGGCGTGAAAGCGTAACATACAGGCAGACAGACAGAGTTACTTTCGCATTTGTAATATTAGTATTCCCTCTAACCTAACCGTTTCTGGAACTCATAATTGCTTACATTAGGAGTGGGTTTACTTTGATAATGTTTTAACGGCCAGGCGTTGAACCCAGGACCTCTCAATAGTAACTCCCATTTATTAACCGCAAAAATAACGACGCTTCAAATTGATGATTCTATTTTTGGAAACAGGTCAATCATGAAATTAACTCAAGTTCTCTCTGTCAGGTAATATTTATAACTGAATATTTACTAAATATTTCATTAAAACCGTCAATCATCAAGTCGTTATCAGCTGAAGGTGTAAGCAGACATCAACCGTTTAGATAAGGCCAGTAAATGAGTCCCGTCATTGTGGTTATAAATAAACCGTATCAACGATATTATCGGTCCATAATTTAAAGACGGTTAATGAAATGATGGTCAATGTTGCCAATTGCAAATGCAAATAATTAATGTAGGGATGGTTTTTTTGTAATGACTGTACTTAGCTACTTGAGTAATTACTTGTTGGTAGTTCAAACATTATTTTATATTTAAAAAAAAAATATTACAAGTAACACTATTTAATATGTTTTTTTGTCATCAATAGGTATTTTGTTATGTGATTTGTTTTGTGTGCTGCAGTTAGCTTGAATAAACGCATTTTTCTTCTTTCTTTCTTCTAAATATCGATTGAACAATTCAATTTCAATTACATTTTTTGGGCATGTTCATACTAAATATTCAAATCGAATTAAAGAGAAAAGATTTAATCGGTGTAGGCGGGGTTTGAACCCGTGATCTTTGCCTTACAGGTGCAATGCTTTGACCACTAAGCTAGCAGACCTCGCCCTAACCAATTCAAATATTTCCTTCTATTGTTGACATTCTTACGAATGCATCAACTTTAGAATAAAGGTATCTCCGGCCTCAATGAGGCCCTCGGGGCCAAGTCAACCTCATTTGTAAGCCGGTTCATCTTCTGACTGATTAATGAGGCTCTGGTGAAGGAGTTCCTTATAGGTTTGAGAGATTAGACGGCAATAGCTCTAATCAAAGGCGTGTAATTCATAGGAGAAGAAGGAGTAAGAAGACACCAGCCTTCGAGGCGAAAGCCTAAAGTATAAAAATATCACCACCCCATCTCATCCGAAGGGTGTCGTAAGAGGCGTGCAGTTGAGCAGTCCGACTGGAGAAGTACCTTCGCTCTACAGAATACCGCGGTCATATAACCTCGTGTTGGTTTCCCGACGGTGAGTAGGGTGGCCAGAGCTCCCTGGAGAGATTTTGTGCTGTCAGTGGGAAGACCTAAGGCTTGTCCTGCTTTATCTTCTACACTGATGGCACAGATCTCTCTGTTCTAACAGGGTCGGCAGCGCTAGTGGGATGCCCCTGGTGTTGCACACGTCCATAGGCCACGGTAACCACTCAGATGGGCTGTGTGATTCTCTGTCGCCTAAGTGGTATAAAAAAGTCATGCTACTTCCGAGGGTGAAACCGTGGGGCGACGCTACAATATGTAAAAGGTTTCATTAAAAGTTGAGTCAGTGTAAAACAGGTAGATGATACTATGGAAATAAAATTGTTGAAAAGATGAAAATTGATGAATCGCGAAACTTCCCCAAAGTTTGGGTAAAACAGACCATTTTCGATGCAAAAGCACAAAGTTTTAATGATGTAACCTAATATTTGTTGCAATTAGTGTCCTGTGAACAACTTGGAGTTCCCTCCCCCTCCTCAAGAGAGCTCGGAGTCCTCAAGAGTTATGCAAGCATGGTTCGTTGGTTCAACGTCCTTCGAGTGAAGCTTTTGAATAGAATGTTGTTCATTTGGTAACTTTGATAACGTGCTACTTACTAACTTCCATGTGTATTTTTTGCAAAACCCTTAGTTATATTTCTCAAATAAAGGTAAGCTAAGTTACTTCCTCATAACATCAGCTATCAGCCCGTGAAAGTCCCGTCGAAATCAGCCCAGCTGTTTTCAAGATTAGTGAAATCAGTGCTTCCGATCCTGTGACCATCTTTAATACCCTTGAACCCCATATTGCAGTCATTAGGAATCATCACATCAGCCCCTCTAGACAAGTGGCAATTCGCCGACCGGCGTTTGATGGAATAGAATGACGAATGTATGGGATTTGACGTATTTGACATGCGTTAACGACTGTCATATACGTCAAATCCCATATATTCGTCATTCTATTCCACCAAACGCCAACTAGCGGGGCTGGTAGTTTATTCTATGCTTTAGTGTGCGTGTGAATAATTAAAAAGCTGAATATTTTAACATTACAAAGAGCCAATTCAATTTTATTTATTTACGTAGAAATTAAATTACCTATTTCTTTTTCACTTTCAAACAGAAAACAATGGAACAACACAGAAATCGAGAAATCATTTCCATAGAAAATCGAACTCAATAGCTCACGGTGAGCATACACAAAAACTACAACTGATCAATGCAAAATGTAGACAAGTATAGCACGAATTCCGCAAGTGATTTGCATGTGTGTAAATCGCGCGTGTCCATCCGTTTGTCAGGGCCATTAGATTGTTGAAAGAGCAATCTGACTGTGGTGCAGGGTTGCCAGACGCTGTCGTCTGATATTTCCAATATCATTTATTTTGTAGTTGGAGAAAATATTTTTAGAATCTGATGTTTTTTAAAATGCTGTCGGCCATCATATTCTTATTATATTCCTCTTTTGTAGTGTAAAAAAATTACCGCTGAGTTTCCTGTCGGAGTCTTCTCAGTTCAGGGCCGCGTTTCGAACAGGTGTTTCATTTGCTAAAGTCGTCTTTATTATCTATTTTAATTTAGACGTTTTATAAGTTTAATTTTAATGATTTATTAAATATAAATGATTTTTGAATTTTGGGACCTTTACCACAAAATAAGCCCTCGGACTCCAGGACCCTCTTCTTTTTCTTCTTTTGTGTGCAATTGATTTACTTACTTCGCTTTTTTTGGTTTTTTACGGAAGCTATCTAATCAGGTGGTAATTTAAGGAAAGCCTGCTCCAGGGAGACCCTGAAAATTATAAATCCAGGATCTAAATGGTAAGTGAAGCTTTAAAAAAACTAACTAACGTAAGATTGTATTTTTTATTTATAACTAGCTTTTGCCCGCGGCTTATCGCGACCAAAATAAGTCTATGTTCTTTCTTAAGGTCTAATCTACCCCTATACCAAATTTCATCAAAATCAGTTTATTAATTTAATTTAGGCGTGAAAGATGGACGAACAAACAGACACACACATACACTTTCACATTTATACCTAAAATTAGTATGGCTATCAATTCTGTCAATTGACTACATATTGCTGGATGGTAAGAGGCTAGGATGAAGTCCAGATGATAAGGACCACCATGCTAGATGGTTAAAACCCCATAATGGTGATCCTTCCCTTGACGACCTAGACATATACTTTTTCACGGTACGCTTGAAGAACTCGAGATTTTCTTATAATCCGATATATATCCGATCATAATAGGGTTGCCAGACGGGAAAGCATTCCAGTCTGGCAACCCTGTTGTTGCTTTCGCAATGTGAACACGACATTAGAAATGATCGTGCAGCGTTATCTAATCCATTGGACGACAACGGGTGACATTTATACCTACTGTCGTCTAGACGGAAAGTCGTAGGGTTACTAGGTGCAATGATTTATCGATTTGAGGGCTATGCGAGAAGAATTATAACAAACTAGCTGTTGCCCGCGGCTCCGTGGATGTCGGTTATCGTGTAGTGTTGATCCGACGCTATTGAGCATTAAATTCGTCTCTACTCAACTTTGTCCTCGACTATGTACTCACTTCTGTTCTCGACTTTCTACTCGCCTCTATATTCGACTCTCCACTCGACTTTCTACTCGCCTCTGTATTTGAATTTATACTTGACTCTGTACTGACTTCTCTGTTCCCCTCTCTACTCGACTTTGTACTTTTCTCTATACTCGCCTTTCCATTGGCCTCTCTACTTGCCCATCCATTCGATTTTCTTTTCGCCTGTCTACTTGCCTATCTACTCGCACCTCTACTCAACTCTCTATTCGATCTCTACTCGCTTCTTCATTCATCTTTCCACCCGCCTCCCTATTCGCCTTTACAGCATTCTATTTGATTCTATACTCGCCTCTCCACTGGCTCTCTAGTCGCATATCTACTCGCCCCTGTAGTCGACTCTACTCGACTTCTAATCTTTACACGCCTATCCACTCGTCCCTATAATAATCTCTACTCGCCTCTCCACTCGCTTCTATACTTGGTTCGCTACTCGACTATATCCGTTCCGAAGCTCTAATCCACCTTTGTACTATATTTCATGAGGACATCTTAAAAGAAATTCTTACTATTTATGCCAGATTCACCCCCTTTTTTGTGCCATTGAAAAATTAGAACCTTTAATCCCAACGCCCTATTCCCCTTCCCCCCTCCCCCTTCTATCCCTTTTTTCGCGATAAGGGGTAGCTTATGTTCATTTCCAACCTCTAATCCATCTCTATACCAATTTTATCAAGATATCTTCAAAATTGTCAAACTTACATACCCTTGCCCTATTCCACCCCTTCAACTCCCTTTTTCGCAATAAAAGGTAGCCTATGTCCATTTTCGAGCTCTAATCCATCTCTGTACCAAATTTCACCAGGATATCATCAAAAATGACAAACTTTCATATTTACTATCTAGTCCTTATCCCCCCCCCCCCCCTTTTACCACATTATTCGCGATCAAAGGTAGCATATGTCCGTTATTAAGCTCTAATTAATCCCTGTACCAAAATTTCATCATTTTGAAAACTGTCAAACTTAATCCCTTTTAACCCCCCCCCCCCCTATGCCTCCATTTTCGCGTCAATAGGTAGCCTATGTTCGTTCCCAAGCTCTAAACTATCGTTGTACCAAATTTCATCAGGAAATCTTCAAAAATGACAAACTTTCATCCCAGGGCCCTAGTCCCCCCTTCTACCCACCTTTTTGTGATAAAAGGTAGTATATGTCCGTTCCCAAGCTCTAAACTATCTCTGTACCACAGGAAATCTTCTAAAACGATAAACTTCTATCCCAAGGCCCTGGTCCCCCCCCCCCTTCTTACCCCCTTTTCGCGATAAAAGGTAGCTTATGTTCGTTCCCAAGCTCTAAACTATCTCTGTACCAAATTTCATCAAGAAATCTTCAAAAATGACAAACTTACATATCAAGGCCCTAGTCCGCCCCCTTCTACCCCCTTTTCGCAATAAAAGGTAGTCTATGTCCGTTTCCAAGCTCTAAACTATCTCTGTACCAAATTTCATCGGGAAATCTTCTAAAATGATAAACTTTTATCCCAAGGCCCTGGTCCCCCCCCCCCCCCCCCCCCCCCTACTACCTGCCTTTTTGTGATAAAAGGTAGTCTATGTCCGTTCTCATCTCTAAACTATCTCTGTACCAAATTTCATCAGGAAATCTTCTAAAACGATAAACTTTTATCTCAAGGCCCTGGTCCCTCCCCCCCATTCTTCCCCCCCTTTTCACGATAGAAGGTAGCTTATGTTCGTTCTCAAGCTCTAAACTATCTCTGTACCAAATTTCATCAAGAAATCTTCAAATGTGACAAACTTTCATACCAAGGCCCTAGTCCGCCCCCCTTCTACCCCCCTTTTCGCGATAAAAGGTAGCCTACTTCCGTTTCCAAGCTCTAAACTATGTCTGTACTAAATGTCATCAAGAAATCTTCAAAAATGACAAACTTTCCTCCCAAGGCCCTAGTCCCCCCCCCTTCCACCCCTCTTTTCGCGATAAAAGGTAGCCTATGTCCGTTCCTAAGCTCTAATCTACCTCTGTACCAAATTTCATTAAGATATCTTCAGAAATGACAAACTTTCATAAAAACTTTCATCCCTTATTTCCCCCCCTTAAACCCCCTTCTCGTGATAAAAGGTAGCCTATGTCCGTTCTCAAGCTCTAATATACCTCTGTTCCAAATTTCATCAAGATCGGTTCAGCGGTTTAGGCGTGAAAGCGTAACATACAGACAGACAGACAGACAGACAGACAGACAGACAGACAGACAGACAGACAGAGTTACTTTCGCATTTATAATATTAGTATGGATGCATTAAAAATGTCGCTATTTTGATGTCTATAAATGTGCCATCCACTAATTTGCAAGCAAACGTCATTAAAGATAAATCATGACAAAGAAAACACGCAAGGTGGCTTTATTGGACTTGGTGTTGTCAATTTATCACAATAGGTGAATAGTTAGTTTGTTGAATAGCGGTAATCTCTGAAACGATGTGTACAGACCCTTTTTTTACGTGCACACAATCCCCACGGATAAAGTCCCATTCCCTCCCGTCTCCCCGCCGCACCGGAGCTGTAGCGGGAGACTAAGTCGGACTCGAACCGACTAAAAAGCGTAAGATAGCTAGTGCTTATCCCACGTATCCCGGTTGACCCAGAGCCATCTCTCTTGATCTGGCTCTCTTCGGGTAGGGGGGCCACGAGGACCCCAACTCGTTCCCGGTATTCGCCGCCGCCGCGGCCTGCTTCTGCTAGGGTGACAGGCGAGGCGTACATACCTCAGGGCAAGTAAAGTCAAGTTCATATTCATATTCAACTTCATGGTAAATTTGCTGATTAGCGAATGCTGAGGCTCAGGCATAGGTTTTCTACACTTGGTGTTCGGAGGTCAAACGGCAGTCGCTCCCGGAAAAGCTGCTGGCAAAGCTGACTGTACAATTAGTGGAGCCCAAGTACGAGTAAACTAAATATACAACTATAAGTCTTCAGGCTTTCACGGCCGGCGTTGCATGTAGAATATACTGTTTCCGGGCTGTTTGGCCGTGGTCTATGTGAAACTTGCGTTCCAGACGTTTCGTCGATCACTGCGGTCGACATCTTCAGTGGCGCAGGTCCGGGCGACGATGACTTTAGAGACCTTGCCTCGTCGGCGGCTGAGTTGCGACTGATGCGAAGTCTTGAATTGATTCAGACCACGGCCAAACAGCCCGGAAACAGTATATTCTACATAAATATACAACTGATTAATCGCTATGACCATAATGAATAATCTGAAACTACAAGAACGATTGAAAAGTCCTTTGCATTTGATAGCAAATTCTTGGGAACGAATATATAATTACTGATCAAACCTGGCTTCGTACTGTTACGGTTTTCAGCTCTTTAAGAGAATATTACCTGAAAATAAAAAAAAATAATCTTTAATTTAATGGTTTTTAAAGTACCTTCCTAGGCTTAGGCGATATATATATGTAAAACCAAAATCTGCCTGTTAGAGCGTTTTCACATTATCCGATATCCGACATCTGATATCGGAGCAAGTCAAATGTATGATTAATGTATCTCTCTTTCACATTGTCCGACCCGATAACGGTTATCGGAGCCAACACCACTGTTTTAGCCCGATATCGGATCACAAAGAGACTAAAACAGCGACTGCAAGCAAATAGCGACCTTTTTTTATCCCTAAGGAGTCTGTGCTTTCGAGCAAATGGCCGTATCGGGCCGATTTTATCGGATAAATGTGAAAACAGCACAAGGTGTCGGCTATCAGCATCCGTCACCGATATCGGATATCGAATGAAAACGCTCTTACGCGTTCACGACTAAACTGCTGAATCGACTTTGATGAAACTTGGTATAAGTATAATAATATTAAACATTGTATGCACGCGGGCGGAGTCGCGGACAACAGCTGGAGACTTTATATAAGGTATCCAGCTAGTTCCGGAAGCTTGTACAGTTTATTTGTTGATATCGGAAATAGGTTTCATATTTTTTTCTTTTATTACTTTCTGAAACGTACCCACTATAATGAATGGAGTTCAATATTACATTGTTTTGTGAAATAACTTTTATTTATAAGTTTCCTTTCCTTTTGAACAATGTTGCGACCTCTCAGAGGAAATTAATACGAAACCTAACTACCTTTAGTAAGAATGTTAGTAGATTTTTCAATGTACTATTCACAATAACAGCCCCGAAACAGATAGAAAATGTTTACTTCCTTAAGGTTCACAATTGCATGCACACATTAGGTCACAATTTTTAAATCTCAACTTCAATTTCAACGTCTTCAAAATTAATCAAATCAAATCTGCAGCAAATCGCCACAATTCACTACTGCCATGCCACGCCACAGAGGCTGTTGTATATATGAATGCAACTAGGAATCACGTTAAGATGATGATAACGGGTAATATGTAGATGATAAACATGCTTCTGGTTAGGGAGGCGACTGGCGACTTGAAAAAGGTAACAGCAAGCCGAAGCTGCGGTGGTGGGCGTTACAACCATCTGCGACGACCAGCTCGTGTGGGGCCGCTGGAGCCCCGCAGCGCCGGAGCTGTGACAGAAACGATTTGGAGTTCGGACATGGTCGCCTCCTGAGTTGCTGCAGGCCCACCGATGTTTTGGCATGGTGATTTAGTTATTTATTTATTTTTCGATTTTTCTTTAATGATGTGTTTATCCGTAATAAAAACTAATTTTCTTTCTTTCTTTCTTTTCTATATGCTAGGTACATACCTACTGTATGCTATACGCGGGGTTTATGCTTGCTTGTTTGATTGTTTATTAACTGACTTTATTTTGTCAAATGAACATTTTTAAAATCAAATTTTAACAATTGAAATATTTTGTATTTGATACATTTGCTAAACCTTTATTTAACTAATGATTATTTTTGATATGTTTGCGAAATGAAAGTTTGTCAAATGATTAATTTTTCAAACGTTGTTTGTAAATCATTTGTCATACGTTTTTTATCAAACAAGAGTAAACCGACTGCAATAGATAGGATGCGGAAGGCGGAGGATCGGTAATAGTAAATAAGTAATAGCACACATTGCGAGAGGCTGTGTCTAGCAATAGACTGCAGGAGGTTAATTGATTGAAAACATGCTTGAAAAAGCAAGCCTTTATACTACATGTTTAATTTGTATCCCGTGAACTTTGAAATGTCAGATATTCCGGTTCATAGACACGTTATATTTAGCATCAAAGGGTGTTTTATAACTTTGCATAAGTAGGTAAAATACACTACAGTTTTAGGGACAACGTTAACTCAAAATGTTGTAATACCTATCAATGTAATATGTTATATTCATCAACATTGCAGCGTGGCCCCCCATTTCAATTACCTTCAAGCGGCACTTAGTCACCCTATCCCTTATTTACCTTATATGACACCCTTGGATATGGGTCCCTGTTCTGCTCCACCAGGAAGGAACACGTTTGATATATTCGATACTAGCAATCGGCCCCGGCTTCGCACGGGTGGTAAAAACGTTCCCGTGAAAATCCGATATAACCTATGTTACTCAGGGTGAATGTAGCTTACCAATGGTGAAAGAATTTTTGAAATCGGCACAGTAGTTTTTGGGTTTATTCATTACATACATACAAAAATACAAATCTTTCCTCTTTGTAATAGTGTACTTATATAATGTAGACTTATAAGAGTGACTACCGGGGTTCACGACAATTATTCGACATATTATTGATCGACACATTTTTGGTCGACATGAGCTTAGGTCGACAATGACAATTAACCGACCAGTCAATTGGTCGACATATTATTGATAAACAAATAGTGGTTTACTCTACTTTATGAATTAGTAAATACCAATGTGTATGTCGCCGCCAACTGGCTTAATCAGCCGTTCAATTAACAGCCTAGGCGCTTTACTGAACGGCGCCATTCAATTAACTGCCTAGGCGCTTTACTGAACGGCGCCATTCAATTAACGGCCTGAATGGTGTTCAGCCATTTAATTAAACGGCTAGGCAAATAGCTTGGATCGATGACGTTTAACTATTTGCCTAGCCATTTAATTAAAGAGTTAGAAAATTGACATATTTCTGCATGGTTATAAAATAACCACGAAGGCATTAAGCGTTATTTATATATTATTTCTTACCTATATATATACTAACCTAACCTAACCAAGTTGGATAATGTGAATTCATGGTTTGTGACTTAATACAGGTCCTATAATGTATTAGAATTTCGTATATTTGTCGATGAATTGTCTTTTCGACCAAATGTTTGTGGACTAGTAATCTTTGCCGTTCAATTACTTTTCAACCAATTGTATTTCGAGTAATTATTGCTGTCGCTCAATGGGGTTTTCAACCAATTGTATGTCGATGAATTGTCGTGTCGCCCAATTGTCGTTCGATGAAAATTCTGGGTCCGGATTACCGTCTAGCCTATAAGCCCGCGTGAAAACCTACGTCCAAGTCTCGTCCATAAAAGAAAATCGCGATTGAATTTTTTAAACATATACAGTGATGTAATAACAACAAAATAACGCTCAAATACTGTATTATTTCGTGGTCATTGTGTTTAGAGGGCGTCGGTAAATTTACATAATGTGAGGAGCAGCCACATTAAGTTCGCGTGAGTCAACACTTTCTTAATGTGTGCCCACATGGCCGACAGGCACGCATTCGGGGAGGTGGGCATCAGCGAACGGTAATTTTAAATACTTTGCTGTATTTGTGGTTTTGTTCAGGGGCTGTGACCTAGGTGTGTTTAAATCTATACTGGTTCAACGAACTATGTAGTAGGGATTGCTTAATATGACATGAATTTAACAGTTAAATACTTATTATGAAGATGAAGAAGAAGTAGACATATTTAGGACTTGGCTGGATTTGTCAGATATTTACTAGGCGTAAGTGAATCTTCTTAACGTGATACCTAATTATGTTAATGTCTTTGTAACACAATACCAAGATTTACGGAGTTCAAACTTCAACCTTACCTCACCTACAAGGTACACTTTCTTATTGGGGGACGAGGTTATGGCGCAGCTTTTTTTTTCGGGGTTGGTAGGTTAGTCAGCAATCTATGCCTACCGTAAAAATCAAGTAAGCCGATAATGATCAAGTAAAAGAGCGAAGTCTAGGCTTTGGAGGAAAAATTGTGACAGTTGTAAAATGCCGAGTTACGGTCTGAGTAGGGATCGCATTCAACATCGATCGCGACAGATGGGAGGATCTGGCTACCGACCGTGATGAGTGGAGAAAGGCCACCTACGAGGGCTGTGAGACGCACGATACAGCCTGGTTTCAAATTCTGTCCCAAAAACGGGAAAAACGACATGCCCGTGCAGAAGGTTCCGTCACAACGGACTCTCAGTTCGCGTGCCGTAAGTGCGGACGAAAGTGCCGCTCGAGGATCGGTTTATTTAGCCACGAGCGATGCTCTTCTCGCGTAGGCGCTGTTTAAATCATCTGTCAAGATGAAAAGGCCTGATGATGATGAGGGTAGCTAGTGGGCAAAGCTTAGTTCTTTAAGTGATAAAATTCGAGCCTAGTTCATTGGTATTGATTAACAATCTACGATTTTTTGGATTCTGGTAATCGAAGAGAACTTGGCTGTAGTGCCAACAAAAATCTTGTTTTAGTTCTTACACCGGTGCGTTGACAAACGGTCAGCGCACCATCTCGACTCTGCGGATATTCTCACACGCTACACTCGAACTTTTCAGTTAGAGGTCAGTGGCCAGTCCCTATTTGGAAACCTGTCCACTGATAGGCATCGACGGGCACTGTCGCTTTCAAGGCTTGCGTCATTCTTAAGCACCCGGTAAACGACCAAATGCCTACCAAATGATCGTCCACCTGAATCTCGCGGGGGCAGACACACAGAAACAAATTTACTGGCGTGGCCAACGTGGCTCTGGTACAACACTTGACATTGGCATTAATTATTTTATAATTGATTTTACTTGACATTGAAAAAATTGTGAAATTGAAAAAAGATAAAACGACCAAATAAATTTGACGTAGGTATTTGTCAAATGATTTGATAACCACTATCTAATAAATTTGACAAATACGGATTTAATTGGTTCGTTGATCAAATGTTAAACAAAGCATTGATTATACCTATACTTCTAGACAAGATGTTAAGAGTTACGGTTACTTAGAGGTGGGAATGTTTTGAATGAGTTTTTGGTCCAGGACCCTTTAACTCTTATCTGTATCTGAGTGACAGCAACAAAATACCATGCATTGTTGGTGTCGGTTTGTAGTCTTCCACGTTGAGTTAATGTACTTGTATATAAAGAAGTTATTAGGCGCGGTTTATACAGAAGAGACGTGGCGGGGACGTATGACGTGGCGGACAATTTAAGTAACATAATATAAACCTTATGTGGTATGCAATAACGTCGTTTTTGTCTTAGAGGAGAATTGCGTCCGCGCCTCCAGGCGACGACGTCCCGCCACTAAAGTGACGCGACATTGCATCTAGTGGCGCGCAATGGCGGCACGCGTCACGTCATTGCCTTTATTATGCACTACATAAGGTTTAAACTGCGTTACTTTAATTGTCCGCCACCGCCAAATGTTCCAGCCACGTCTCTTCTGTATAAACCGCGCCTTACAGATATATAAACAAATAAATTGACATGTTTATCAAATTGTTTGTTACTTAGCAGACATTATAGACACTCCGAAAGTGCTTTGCAGTTAGAGCCATGTTAGAACTCCCACAATTAACAACTTGCCTAGTGCAGCCCTGTCTGTCATCTCATTACAATAAGTGCAAAATTATCTAATACGCGTAATTATTATTATCGTTATGGCGAGCTCTTACAACCCTTACACATTAGCATATGTATTTCAAAATTTATTGTCATATTTATTGTTACCATAAAAAACGTAATTAGCGTGTACAGTCAGCATCATGAACAGTATGAACTGGCAAAGTACTCAAAATGATCTGAACACCTTGGTATACCCCCTTCCTGTAGACTCATTGTTGTATTAGGGGTTAAAGTATGAAATTGCCGATTTGTACTGACAAATTGAAATTCGTTTTTTTTTAATTTAACGTATTTATTTAATCAAAATAATTACCATTATTATCTATACATTGCTGCCATCTAGTAGGAAGGTCATTTATGCCTTTGCGATAGAACTCTGGTGATCTAGATTCGACAAACTGTGTGAAAGCATTTTGTACTGCCTCCTGAGAAGAAAACTTTTTATCACATAGAAAATTGTCCAATTCACGAAAAAAATGGTAGTCTGTTGGAGCAAGGTCTGGCGAATACGGAGGGTGACGGATAGTTTCTAATTGCAGTTCCTGTAGAGTTAAAACGGTTTCTCGTGCTGTATGAGGTCTCGCGTTATCATGGAGCAATAATGGTGAAGATCGATTCATGAGTCGGGGCTGTTTCACTGCTAGTTTTGCTATCATTGTTCGGAGTTCGGCACAGTAGACATCTGCCGTTATTGCTTGACCAGATCGTAGAAAGCTATAGTGAATAACACCATGCTGAGACCACCAAACAGTTACCATTACCTTTTTATTGGTAAGCTTTGCTTTAGGACACTGTTGTGGCGTTTCACCTGGGGTCAGCCATTGCATTTTTCGCTAACGGTTATCGTAAAGAATCCACTTTTCATCACATGTCACAATTCGATCCAATAT
Organism: Eilema caniola; assembly: GCA_949126895.1. Taxonomy (NCBI): domain Eukaryota; kingdom Metazoa; phylum Arthropoda; class Insecta; order Lepidoptera; family Erebidae; genus Eilema; species Eilema caniola. The sequence goes on from OX421467.1 coordinate 25,054,188, forward strand.
TCCTTCATTTCTGTATCGATTCAACAAGGCAACACAAGTTTCAACACGCATTTCTTTCTGCAGATCAGTCAAATCATGAGGTACCCATTTTTCACATTTTTTTATTTTATTGATTTGACGCAAATGAGTCAATATTGTTGGTAAGGTAACGTTAAACCATGCAGCTAATTCCTGGGTAGTTTGGCTCGGATCGGCTTCCACCATGTCTTTCAATTCATTGTTATTCACCTGTGTGGACGGCCTTCCTCGTGGTTCGTTCTTCAAATCAAAGTTTCCATCACGAAAGCGTTTAAACCAAAATCGCACGGTGCGTTCATTAGCAGTCCCCTCTCCAAACGGAACATTGATATTGCGAGCTGTTTCTGCCGCGTTAGTTCCGCGTCGGAACTCGTATTCAAAAATCACTCGAATTTTCGAAGTATCCATCTTTCTTGTCTAAGCTGAATAAAAAAAACAACTGAAAGTCGATAATCGAATGTTGCACATTTTTAAATGAAGGACTACATAGGTACCATGTGGAAAAAGTTTCACTCAAAAATCTCAAACCATGAAGGTTCTATGTCAATTCGAAGTACCTATTACAATGAAACGGCAATTTCATACTTTAACCCCTATTATTTGGTACCTACATACCTTTAGTTCGGACGATAATTACAAGTTAACAAATAAAACAGTTTGTTAATAACATCATTAGTAGGTATTAAGATCATTTTAAGTATTTTGGTAGTCAAGACCGATATGATACTACTGTACGAAACTTTCGTTAAATCATCATCATCGATTAAGATAGGAAAAAGTGAATCGATCAGGCGGGACTCGAACCCGCGATCTTTCCCTTACAGGGGAATGCTCTGACCACTGAGCCACCAAGCCACACCTGAAGCTATCCAAATTCTCCCATACTACCGTCTTAGGGCGACGACGGTGGGAGCCATCTACCGAACTATCGGAAACAATGAATGATGTTGCAATCATTTTTAAACATTGTTTTTCAATAGTCAAATAATAATAATAGCTTGATCCCCGGCACTGTGACACAATTTATGAATACATGGCGAAATTTTTGACACTACCTAGAACACCTGCAAAGAGAGGAGACTAAGTAAATGTTAGTAAATAGATCAAAAAAATGCCCGCTGAGTTTTCTGAGGTAGGGGCCGCGTTTCGAACCGATGGTCCATTTGCTAAACTAGTCTCGAATTTTTTTTACATTTTGATGTTTTGTAAGTGCCGTTTTAATGGTATAAAAAGTAAATGATTTTTGACTTTGAATTTGCCTTTGGAAGTAGGGTACCTAATAATAGAGATAGAAGATAGACAAATTAAATCAGAGGAAACATTACTTTATAAGAAACAAATATATTCGGCTGGGTGCTCTTAGTGGACTACACCACATTTACAGATTTTCAGATACTCGCTTGCCACATCCGGCAATCCGGTAGATTTGATACTTTTGATTGATCATATCAATCATTCGATATGATTAATCATATAAAAATACAGAAGGTTATTTTTTCGGATTTTAGTCGTTACTACATTATTCTGTATTCCATCCTGAGTATTATACCTACGTTTCCAGTACTCGAGAATTCCATATGCACGGTACCCATTATTCCAGTCCAGTATTCCAGTGAGTCAACCCAGTTTAGTGTTGGACTGGATACAATCCAGTTCACATGTTCACATTATTGTAGTGTTTAACGGGCTTGAATAATCCACTGGACTGGAGTCACTCACTGGAATGGGCACATTCCAGTGATGATTCACATTATTCCAGTAAAATTCCAGCACTGGATTCACTCGCTGGAATAGAATGCTGGAAATGGAATTATGTGAATCGGACAATATTCAAAGAATATTGGGGCACTTTCAATTCAGATGCTTGGCAACAACTACGGCGTACGGCCGCGGCCGGTTGTTTTTTCCAAAGAACAATGAAAAAATATATTTTTTTCCCTACAGGTGTCGCAACGGGAATGGGCTCATATGCTCGGGGACAGGACGGCAACGTCGCAAATACCATTGTTTCCTTTTAATCCATGGCTTTACTGATATCAGAACGCCAATCTCTAAATAAAGACGATCATAAGACTGCTACCCTCCCTTTCCCGAAAAGCAAGTGTTATAGGTTTTTTTATACAACTGAGGTGGCAGATAAGCATACAGCCCACTTGATGGAAAGGTTACCGTCCTATTCACGTGTGCCACACCAGGGGAGTCACACTCGTGCTGCCGACCTTGTAAACACAGAGAGTTTCTGTGCCGCCTGTGTACAAAGCAGAAATGATAGCTTTTGGTCTTCCCACTGACAGCACAAAAACTCTCCAGTGAGCTCTGGCTACCCTACTCACCGCCAGGATATCAACAACGAGGTTATTATGACCTCGATATTCTGTAGGGCGGAGGTACTTTCCCAGTCGGACTGCTTAATTGAACGGGAATACCGTTGTGCCTTACTTCCATTTATCCTCATACGATTCGGACGATACCATCTCGTACCTAGTTGAAATGGCGGCCATTATTTTTAGGACTGCACCCTACTTTACCGTACAAAAAGAAAAAAATATTTGTACTTTAGACTAACATCGATTTCAACTGAATTGAGAAAACGCTCAATGATTTTATAGTAGTTTATGATACTGTTGCATAATAAGGGTTCTTATAACACGAGTGTGTTTTAAAAAAACGAGCCGTATACGAGTTTTTTTATTGTATCACACGAGTGTTATAAGAACCCTCATACACTTCTTTATCTATTCTCATACTATAATACATAAACTAATTTATTTTACAAACAAGACCAAACTGTGTTTCATTTAAATGTAAAAAGAAAATTGGCGCCAAGCGCGTTTCTTTTTTTCTTCTTCCGAATCGGCCGTTTTTTTTTTAAAGTAGAGGTTCAGTGCATATGGCGGTTGTATAGGTGTATCGTTATGATTAAAAAGTTATTTAATGATGTAATAAAACTTCTTTTTTGGCCTGTGCGTAATGTTTGTCATGAGAGTTTTGATTTCAATTTTATAATCTTTGTATAATAGTATCAGAGTAGATAAACAAACTAACGGCTGAGTTGTGCTTCTTTTAGCTAGCTTTTTATGAGCTAGGTCGTAAAGCTAGCTAAATAAGTACAAGTAAGTGCTATAACTATAAGTGTTGAGTCCGAAGCAAGCCGTAAACTTGTTGGTACTTGTGGAATGTCCACACAATAGCCTTCCGCGTGCCAAGTCGCTATATTAACTAGACGAGTGAGTAACTTTGTACAACGTGTTTATCTTGAGTTAGCCTAGAAGTATGGAATTGTTGGAAAACTTAAGTATTTAGACCGAGTAAGGTAGACTTACCTCACTTGCTCTAAATACTTAAGTTATGGTCAGTTAGGTTTTAAAAAGCACTCCTGGCTAGCTGTACTTACTGTTTGATAAACGATCAATGGGGTTAACCTACGTAGGCGCGGTTGCAATTTGGATGGGTGGCCGCATAATGGTATTTCATCAGAGCGCTTCTGTGCTTCCAAGGGCACGTTAACAGTCGTTCCCGGCTGTCAATAGTAGTTATATCAAGGCGAAGGCTTATATGGGTGACCTGAAAAACTCTGTCAATGGTTGGCCACTAACCACAACATAGATTGGGAGGTCAGCGAAAGTCGCTCTCAATATCCACAACATATTAAAGCGGACCCTGGACTCCGACTCCTAAGGCTTCGGATGCGATCGAGGAAAAGCCTAGGATGATGATGAGGTTCAGTATTAAACGATCGAAATTTTAAAGATTAAAAGTAGTTTCGGACCCGACCGGAGCAGAGTATCCAGGCGCGGCGACGTCCGGTGCTTTACAATACTATGCTCATACTCAGTTCAATGTCCAGCAATAGTCGATCTGGAAAGTGATTAGTTTACACCAGAGCTTACCTCCAAAATAACGCCACATTTCACTACAATACAGTTCTAACCCGCTGTCACAATTTTTCACACTTCTTACTACCTAGAATTTAATAAATTGAATCTCTAAATAACTGATTTATTTTTTTAGATTATTTTTTTTGACCAAGGGTTGTGTTTTTTACGAGTTGGAATTTTTCAGAATCTAGTCATAAATAAAGAAATTGTTAGTGAATTGAAAGATTACGAGTACGTTTGTAATTAGGGGACCAAGATCTAGCGCAAGTTTTTTTCTCAGGGTTGAGGGAAGAGGGTGTAAGGTGGTTGTGGGGCAAACGATAGTCGCTCGTACAATCTTCAAAAAAAAACCCTCACGATTGACACAAAAGCTATTGAAGTTATTTCGAAGGACAAAAAGTCCAACAAGAAATGGTTTCAAAATCGTTAGTGTAACATAGCCCAAGTTTTTTTTAAATTGAATGACATTTTGAAGCATTTACTATGCTAACTTTTCAAATCGATAAAGATAGGAAAAAGTGAATCGTTCAGGTGGGACTTGAACCCACGATCTTTCCCTTACAGGGGAATGATCTGACCACTGAGCCACCGAGCCACACCTGAAGCTATCCAAACGTCTTAGGGCGACGGTGGGAGCCATCTACCGATATACATACGAATTATCGGAATATCTGGGTTCGAGTCCCACCTGAGCGATTCACTTTTGCCTATCTTAATCGATTTTTTTAAATTATTTCCAATGTAAGTACAGACAATTATATATTACGAATACGGATCAACATAACAAAATACTTGGTACTCTATTCATAATTATTAAAATTCAACATTGTTTTTCTCAAAGATGTTGATTATGAGCCAAGTCGCTTTTCCTCTCCGAGCGTCTGTAGTTCGTAAAACTCAATTGAAAACGGTAGTGGTTTTATTTTGACATGCCTACCACCGTGGGTGGAAATCAGTGATATTTCAACATACCTACCACTACGGGGGTAGACGTCCGGTCACAGTACTTCCGTGATCATGGCTCTTGCAAATGCACCGAAAGAGCACCCGGCGAGCGTTTTACTATTAATGTGAAGACCATGTGAATGTCACACATAGAATGATTAATTATTATGAGTCGAGTAACCTTTCCTCTCTGAGCGTCTGTAGTTCGTAAAACTCAATTGAAAACGGTAGTGGTTTTATTTTGACATACCTACCACCGTGGGTGGAAATCAGTGATATTTCAACATCCCTACCACCGCGGGTACACCCGTGATAATGGTGCTTGCAACTGCGCCGAAATATCTGATACTCGATATAACTTAAAAATATGGTAAATATTCCGGCGAGTGTTCTATTATTTATGTGAATGACCATGTGAATCTCAAATCATATTATGATTAATGTGTATTATTGACATACATTGACGTCTGTCTTCGTACAAAATACGTATCTACCCCATTCATTCATAATTATGTTCCACATTACACCGGCCAAGGATATGCTACTTGTCTATCTCTCTATTCCGTCTTATTTTTCATATTACTAAATAATTTCTAAGAAATACATTACATGCATTACAACATTAACCAACACGGTACATACGTTACGGAATCCTTTCAACCTTCAGCCTTTAACGTAGTACTATTTATTCTATGCTTTAGCCCACACCCTCTAATGTCCCAATACAATATTAACATCCAATCTAGTCCGCTAAGAACTTACCAGACATCACATCTGCCTGCTCGGACGGCGCTAAGGTATTCATGAGTACCACATTGCCAGGTATAAATACAAACTGCTTCTTTATTTTCCACCTTTACGTGGAGTAAGTCAGTAGGTACAGAGAATAGACATCTTTTCCTTTAGAGTACGCAGAAATAGGGGGGCCATCTCCAGTGTGAGAAGGTTCACTCGGAGTACAGGAACCACGAGGCGGGGTGTGAGTGTAATGCCTTATGGCCGGGTCAGTTCAACCAGTCGGACCAATACCTAGGGAAGTGTTACCGCGTCGTCCGATCAGTCGGATTAATAGGAAGCAAAATTCCGCATTGTCCGATCGGTCGGAGCAACAGGAAAAGATTAATAAAAAATAAAAGCGGCCAAGTGCAAGTCGGACTTCCTCATGAAGGGTTCCGTAGCAGCAAGTAACATACTAAGTATTAAAGTTTTATATTTGAGTTGATTGAATTGATTGGTTTACGATTTATGACGTATTAAAAAAAGTACTTGTTAGATCTCATTCATACCAATTGTCGGTTAAGTTTACGTAGTCACGAACTTTTTTTTTTTTAGTTTTATCATTCTCTTATTTTAGAGGTAGGAGGAGAGGGGGGGGGGGGGGGGCGCAATTTAACAGTTTGGAAGTGTCTCTTGCGCAAACTATTCAGTTTAGTAAAAAAATATATTATAAAACTCAATAATAATATGATTTTTTGAAGATCAAAATGTATGGATTTGATGACAAAAAAATTTAGTTTAATTTGGGGCATTATGGGGACCCCATAATTTATTGTTTTTATTTTTTTTTATTTTTGTGTGAAAATGTTAATGTGGTTCACAACATATTGAATGAAATTTAAATTAATTTAATTGATGCGGGCTGCGTTTAGATCGGTCATTCTGGAAGTCTATGGGAGAGGCCTATGTTCAGCAGTGGACTGCGTATGGCTGATATGATGATGATGATGAATCAATTTAAGGATCCTGAAGCTCCTATTACCAGGTATCCGACTTCGGACTCGTCGCTAACTTGTTCAAGGCCGTTCCAGAACTAACCACTAAATTGTAAACAGAGACAATATCAAGCATAATCAAGTGTTTTTGAAGTGAAAACTTCTTTATCGACGTTGAATGGGTAAAAGTGTTAAACTCGCGTCAGGATCACGTGACCTTTGACCCGTAACCGACGACTTTGTAGAACGACATGACCTCATACAACATTTCTAGCTACAGAGTGTTTATTTTGCTAACGACGCTAAGAAGCTTCGTAGCTTAGCGGTAAGCGCTTCGACTGTAAGTCCTTATGGTTCCAGAAAGTACCGGGTTCGAACCTGGGCTTCTGACACTTTTTGTGATTATTTTTTCTTTTTGTAATTTAGTTTTTACTTTTTGTGATTATTTTTTCTTTTTTACTTTTTGTGATATGTCTATGTTTGGCGCTATATTATAGGTATGGTATGGTGTGTTCTTATTATTTTTTTCTCTATATATAACGAAGAAAGAAAGAAAGAAAAAGTTTTCACTTCTGCCGGCACTCCCGGAGTGAAACCCGTCTTTTTTTTTAAAGCATTTTACATGGTAACTATTTAAATCGATTAAGTTAGTATAGGATACCTAAGCATACTAGGTAGGTAAATTTCTTTATGTAATTAATGTAGGTGAGTACATATAGGTAATTTGTAACACAATTGAGAAACAAAAGGTTCAACGAAACACATTCTGTCTTAAATTCTACTAAAAATGAATTAATTTTGTATAATGGCAACGACTCAAAACAAATAAAACTGCAGCCATTGACGTACCAACACGCGCTAAAGCAATTTGTATCAAAGAAAACCATAAAAAAATTTGTATGAAGTGAAAACTTACGGTTGTTTATATCGTTTGAAAACGTCACGTTTATTTCAATGACATAATCAACTAGTGTGATATAACAACCTACTTATCGCTGGCGGTTGGAGCTCCTTGAGGAATATAGACAAAGGATATATTGAATGGACTGGATGTGGAAGGCGGAAGATCGGACGAAATGGCGCACATTAGTAATGGCCTATGTCCAGCAATGGATGGCAGTGGGCTTGCTGATTGATGCTTAGGGGACACGGGAGCTCTTCTGCCTATTTATCAAGAAAGCCTGCTTTGTCTTCTACACTGACGGCACAGAAACTCTGTGTTTACGAGGTCGGCAGCACGATTATGACTCCCCTGTTGTTGCACACGTCCATAGGCCACGGTAACCACTTTCCATCAGGTGTTTCCAATTAAAAAAAGCTTTTACAACAGATTCTGTGAAAGTCGAAGTCCTATACGATATTTGTTTTCTTTTATGTCTTTTCGCTTGGAGTCTTTTCAGACCGCAGTCATTCAAATAATAGGCAAATTAAAGCAGTCCCAAAAAGGGGGATCTACTTCTCCTATAACATATAGCCTCCGGTAGTGAACGCGGCCGCTGCACAGGAGGCGCGGGCTCGATCCCCGCACAATGCGAATATTTATATGCATGAATATGGGTATTTGCATTAGTCTGGTCGTGCTTCAGAGAGCACGTGAAGCCGTCGCTATTAGTTCCCATGCAAGCATCTATGGCAGTTGTAAAGGGTAGCTGGAGCTAAAAAATTTGACAACTGGTTTAACTGCAATGATTTGATATCGCCTTTTAGTTGCGGAGATCACATGGCAGGCGCTTCACGGAAAATAAGTTCAGCCAAATCCGCAGTTGAAAGGATACGACTGGGATTAATGCTAGGATGACGAAAATGGGTATCTAAAGTGGATGCCTTGTGTACAACTAGGATGTATGCTCGTATGATTGACGAGAAGCTATGTTGCATAAGAGAAATCGCCTCAAATAGTGTTTCGTATTTGATACTATACAGTATTTTTTCTAAACTAACTTCTTTCTTTTAAACTACGAATCCTTAAAAATACGAACTATAATTAATTTTAACAGTGCTTGCAATGTAAAATTGTGTAAAACGTTTCTTAAAAGGACTTATTTGCTTCGAAATAGAATGCAGACTTCATCATAAAATACTGGCGAGGCTTGTAATATAAGTTATTGAAAGTACATTACATTCGAGTGCGACTACCGGAACTTCAATTAGCAGGTGTGTCGGATTGTAGGTAGGTTTTGGGGGTTCTGACTTACCTTCATATCTCAATTTCTGCCATATGTTTCTGCAACTCAGAAATCTGTAAAATCCCGCATCTCTTCGTCCGTAAATCAGCATATACACTATCTTAGATATCAGGCCTCCGAGATCTTGGTGGAACCCACAGAAATATATTAGGATAGAACGGCCATGGGAGCAGGAAAAGCGTGGCAACTTCTTGGTCAATTCCTGTCCTACGAGACCGATACTGTTAAGACTAGCCTATAAGTAATAACATCGTTTAAAATACCGCGAATATGCCATATTGTGCAATTTCCAGCTGTAGAATAAAAATGGAGAAGTAAATTTGAAAAATAAAGGTATTTCTTATCTCTCGTGAGTATTTATTTACAGTGAAAAGTCGCCAGGCGCGACAAGCAGGTGAACAATGCGTATGGCCGTTCTATCCTAATATATTAGGGGTTAAAGTATGAAATTGCCGATTTGTACTGTCACATTGAAATTCGTCTATACATTGCTGCCATCTAGTAGGAAGGTCATTTATTCCTGTAGAGTTAAAACGGTTTCTCGTGCTGTATGAGGTCTCGCGTTATCATGGAGCAATAATGGTGAAGATCGATTCATGAGTCGGGGCTGTTTCACTGCTAGTTTTGCTATCATTGTTCGGAGTTCGGCACAGTAGACATCTGCCGTTATTGCTTGACCAGATCGTAGAAAGCTATAGTGAATAACACCATGCTGAGACCACCAAACAGTTACCATTACCTTTTTATTGGTAAGCTTTGCTTTAGGACACTGTTGTGGCGTTTCACCTGGGGTCAGCCATTGCATTTTTCGCTTACGGTTATCGTAAAGAATCCACTTTTCATCACATGTCACAATTCGATCCAATATTCCTTCATTTCTGTATCGATTCAACAAGGCAACACAAGTTTCAACACGCATTTCTTTCTGCAGATCAGTCAAATCATGAGGTACCCATTTTTCACATTTTTTTATTTTATTGATTTGACGCAAATGAGTCAATATTGTTGGTAAGGTAACGTTAAACCATGCAGCTAATTCCTGGGTAGTTTGGCTCGGATCGGCTTCCACCATGTCTTTCAATTCATTGTTATTCACCTGTGTGGACGGCCTTCCTCGTGGTTCATTCTTCAAATCAAAGTTTCCATCACGAAAGCGTTTAAAACAAAATCGCACGGTGCGTTCATTAGCAGTCCCCTCTCCAAACGCAACATTGATATTGCGAGCTGTTTCTGCCGCGTTAGTTCCGCGTCGGAACTCGTATTCAAAAATCACTCGAATTTTCGAAGTATCCATCTTTCTTGTCTAAGCTGAATAAAAAAAAACAACTGAAAGTCGATAATCGAATGTTGCATATTTTTAAATGAAGAACTACATAGGTACCATGTGGAAAAAGTTTCACTCAAAAATCTCAAACCATGCAGGTTCTATGTCAATTCGAAGTACCTATTACAATGAAACTTCAATTTCATACTTTAACCCCTATTATTTCTGTGGTGGGAGCCCAGATAACATCGCATCCAAAATCAACGAGCATAAATGGAAACAAATATAAAAGCAGATAAAGCGAAGAGCGTATGTCAGAATTGTAGCAAGTGGAAGTTGTCTCGGGTTACCCATCTTCGTTGTACTCATTAGTTTTGTAGTACTTAAGGAAACTATTATGTTTAGACTAAGTAGACTAAGCAAATGTTTGTAAATAGACAGACCAAAACAAAAACCCGACTGACACTAAAAAGATCGAAACAAGCTTTATAGCAGGTGGTACCCATTAATTTTCATCGGGTTTGAGATTTGCAAATGGGTACCGCCTGCTATAAAGCTTGTTTCGATCTTTTCAGCATCAGCCACGCCAGTAAATTTGTTTCCGTGTGTCCGCCCCCCACGAGATTCAGGTGGACGATCAGGACGTGTCACTGTATTTTAGGGGGCTTAGTTCGGACAATATTTTAATTAGGTATTTGACTGACTAGTCAAGTTACTTACTTTTTACTAAACGTTAAAACGATAAGTTATAAGGAAAATTGTATGAAAAAAATATTTGTGACGTCATATTTAATAGTCAAATCATTTACTATTGTAGGTTGGGTGGATGATTAAAAATAAATCATCATAATCATATCGGCAACACACAGTCCACTGCTGTACATAGGCCTCTCCCATAGACTTCCAGAATGACCGATCTAAAGCAGCTCGCATCCAGCGCTTCCCGGCGACCTTGATGAGGTCGTCCTTCCACCTGGCCGATGGGCGTTCGCGTACGGGCAAACGTAGTGTAGGACGCCCAAAGTAAATAAGAACCAACGCAACTGTTTTACTCTTTTACTATTGTTAATTTTATAATGTCACCTAAATAGTTTAATTTAACTACAAGAAAATACTCAATTTTAATCAATAAAACAGTTTTGATACTTGGTAGTCAAAATTGATCAGATGCTGATTGTACGACCACGGGTAGAGACGGCGTGGCCTTATCCTAGTTTGCAAGGAACCACGCAGCGGTAGATATAGTTATTACTACTTGATAAAATAAGTACCTATAATTATATTATCGTTATGAATATCTACAAGTTACAAGTTAGTTCATTATAATATTGCACTGCGCGTGACCGATATAGATAAGCGACTATTTGCAACTAATGTATATCAGAAATAATTGTTTGGTCTAAAAAGACCAGAGTCCATGTCATAGGAATAAGAAAACAAAAATAGTCATAAGTTTCGATGTCAATTGAAATGTCATTCATTCCATTTTTTTTCCTGCGTGGGAGCAGAAAGTTTATCTAAGGATATAGATATTGTTGGGCAAATATTTCGGGGATTTAGATTGTAAAACAGTGAAGTAAATACCAATCCGAGGGGCGGAGTGTGAACGGAACGATTTCCGATACAATTACGTCTTGGGACGCTAGAATAGTAAAGTGGTGAGCACGTGCGACATCGTGGAGATTACTGGTGGACGCTGGGAGCAGTTCAGCGCCGCGATCGGCTGTGCGGGGACCAGCCATAAACCACTTAACAAATACAGTACACAGACAAAAACACACCTCACAACACACACAACCTTGATTGGGATTCCACAGGTGATGGTGACATTTACAACAGATAAGTGAACCTTGCTGTAGTTCATATTACCATTGATTGATCACGGTAAGGCGCTGCGTTACTTGCAGCCGAGATTGGAGTGGCAGATGGGTGTCTGGCTCCAACAATAATTAATTATTATTGTTTAGAGAATATAGTTTCAAATATTCACGTTATATGAAAAACAGCATCATTATCAATTTAAATAGAAAAAATTGAATCGGTAGATACTCCACTGTCGCCACAAAGACAGATATAGAAGGAGAAATTGAATTGGTTAGGACGAGGTCTGGTAGTTTAGTGGTCAAAGCATTGTTCCTGTAAGGCAAAGATCACGGGTTCAAACACCGCCCAGACCAATTCATTTTTCTATTTAAATCGATTTGAAATATTAAGCGTGAAAAATGCTTAAAAATTTAATTCAAATCATCAATATTATCTTAGCATTGTTGCCGATTGCATTCTGAGCTATGGAGCCAGAGTTCACTCTTCACTCTCCACTCTTACTTTTGATTTGGCTACTCCTCTAGATTCTTTTGTTCATTTTACCTTAACTTTTGCGGGAGCGATTTCTATCTGACCTGCAATGCGCATGACTTTTGAACCACATTTAAAAATTGAAGCCATGCTTGGGTATGGGGGTGTGAGGGAAATGCCTTATGGTTCCATCTTATATCTGAAGACCCGACACGGCGTCTGCTGTTAGTCGGCAGGAGTCCAACACATAACCTCCCACGTCGCGTGTCGGGAAGATATAGGAGGGGGCGCCGTTTTTTTTAAATGCATATTTTTGGCTTGGTAACAAGACATTTAAGCCATGTCTTCATTTGTTGATGATGATGACGATGACTATGACGATGACTATGACATTGCTGCCTCAGTAAAGTTGTGGGGACTTTACTAAAAACTCCCTAGGGAGTTTTGGAACGAACACGTAAAGTCACAATACACTGTAATACGCCACTTTCCTACACTTGTGTGAGTTGTCCAAGACATCATGTCTAATAATCAACGACTTTTATACAAAAAAACTCGATTTCACATCAATTTCGGAAAATAAAATAATACCGCGATGCGCCCTTTCACGCGTTCGCGCTAAAACTCCCGAGGGGGTTCACGAACGAATAAGACAAGGAAGAGTTCAAGTTAGGTCTTGGACGATTAACTATTCTAGTCAATTTGATAGGAATAGCTAAAATTTGATTTTCTCAAGCGACTAAATGGGCATCTTCAAGAAGGACATTAGAAGATTTCTTCAGTTTTGACAGCACGAGCGCCCCTGGTGTTGCATATGCATACGTCCATAGGCCGAGGTAAGCACTTCCATCAGGTGGGCCGTACGCTTGTCTGTCACCTAAGTGGTATAAAAAAATTACAATGAAAAAGAAAAAGTCTAGATTGAGATGAACTAGATTATTCGAGACTAGCGTTTGCCCGCGGCTCCGCCCGCGTGGATGTCGGTTATCGCGAACAAACATAGCTTATGTCCTTTCTCAAGGCTTAATCTATCCCTATACCAAATTTCATCAAAATTGGTTCAGTGGTTTAGGCGTGAAAGATGGATAAATAGACATAAACACATAGACACACTTTCCCATTTATAATTATACTAGCTGACCCGGCGAACTTCGTACCACCAATATTTTTCCGCCTGCGTGGCATCAGATCCCGTTCCCGCTGCACCCTCTACTTTATTAAACATGCTTTATACATATAAACATTCCTCTTGAATCATTCTATCTATTAAAAAAAATCGCATCAAAATCCTTTGCGTAGTTTTAAAGATTTAAGCATACAAAGGGATATAGGGATAGAGAACGCGACTTTGTTTTATACTATGTAGTGATTAATATGGCTGATGATGATTGATAAATTGAGTGTAAATATAACAAATGTATATTAAAACTATAACATTATGTAATCGTCTCCTCTCACGGCAGGACATACATTCATTCTAAGGCAGTTCTTACGTGGAGGCCACTTCCATACAAACATTAGTAGCACATCGCACTCGGCAATGCTATGCGTCCTATTGTCATACATACAAAGACTAATTTACAAACAAGTACGACTGTTAATGAATTGCCTGGAGTACACTCCACTGATTTATTTTGTGGGCTAGGTGATAAGCGGAAGCGGATTATAAAAATGAGTCAGTGCGTTTTTCAAATTGGTAAGGTTTCTGAATTCCTATATATAAAAACTAGCCGTTCGGCAGTTTAAGTATGGTTGAGTAACAAATATTCAGTCATCCGAAACGCTTCATTTATAATATCTAGGAATAAGATAATAATTTATAAGGGAAATTCGCTACCAAATTACATAGCCTCCGAGGCGTAGCGGTAGTAAACGCGGCCACAAGGGGCGCGGGTTCCCCGCTCAATACAAATATTTTTTTGCATGAATATGGATATTTCAATTGGTCTGGTCGTGCCTCGGTGAGCACGTTAAACCGGTCCCAGTTGCCATACAAATCTACCGTACCGTTTATCAGTCAAATCCACTATGACCCAAATTTCATAATGGGCCATCGTTCTTACCTGTGTTAGGAGCATGCGTTGGCAAACTTTCAGCTTTCATAAAATGACGAAGGTCTGGCGTTTACGGTCTCTTAGTCCACAACTACTCCCACCGCCTTTTCCCATTCCAAGGCCTAGGTATATTCTACAATGATATTCAGTTCTGAATTTCTATCTGTCAATCTGCCCTCAGATATATCTATCGAGATTCAGGACTGAGCGTCCTTCAAGAATACGGGAAGGTGATTTTCCACCAGAGGGAGAGATTGAAAAGTTATACAAATTTCAATTCTCTCCTCGCCTCGCCTCGCCTAGCCACTCTGGTGGAAAATCACCTTGAAGGTTATTTATACTCTATATCGGAACCAATACGGTCCATTTTTGCACAAACAAATATTTCAATCCACGCGTCGCATAGTTTCGTCAATCCACACTGTTTCCACCAAAGATACGCTGGGAGAGGATTGAAAATATGCCATACAAATTTCAATTCTCTCCTCGCCTCGCCTCGTCTCGTCACTTTGGTGGAAAATCACCAAATCGCTTGAAGTCTATAACTTGTACTGACCAGGCCAGTGACTAAACCGGTGTATTCTGGCGGCGCGGCGGTGGCCCGCGGGACGTCGTACGTACCAAAAGTGTTTATGCGGTGATCTCATTGGTGCAAGTTAATTTATTTATATAGACAGTGTAGTGTTTAATGTTTTGAGAATCTCTCAATGGCTGCGTGGGTGCAATTTAGAATGACATTGATCATGTAACTTATAGGCAGTGAATAGTAGACTAGAGTGACCGTACGGAACAACAAAATAATAATGTTGCCGGCACATATCTTGATTCTAAAATTCGCAGTAGGCGTTTGTGTCTTTTGTATCAACCCAAATCCAGCAAATATAGAAGCAATCACTCGCGAATTGGGTTCTAGATACATGCCAACTATATCGTGAAAGACCTGTACTTGGATAAAACAGCACCTTTGGTTGTTTGTTGTCATACAGATGACATAACATACTAAAAGACACGCTATTTTTATACAAATGAGGATTGAATTCCATTATCTTCTTTATCAGTGCCCCGAACACGAAATCATTCGAATTCGTTACGTAAACGTATCATGAGAATGGAGCATTCCGATTGGCCGCTTGCCTACTGTGAACCAATCGCAATGCTCGTCTCTTAATACGTTTACGTTACGAATTCGAACGTTTTTCGTACTCGGGACACTGGTTCCTGCGTCCCGTTCCGAATTCAAAATTCTTGCCCATCTCACCCAGGAATAGTGAAATATTTTTATTCCAAACAATTCGTCTAGCAGCACACATACTCTCCGGCTCGTACAGTCAGCCGGTCAGCATCAGATAGATCTTGACGAACTAAGTAGGTACCCAAATGATCTTAATGCCTTGATTTTATTTCTTGAAAGGTAAGGCGCGGTTTTTACAGAAGAGTCGTGGTGGGGTTCTATTCTGCTTTGTCTTCTACACTGACGGCACAGAAACTCTCTGTGTTTACAGGGTTGGCAGCATGAGTGTGACTCCCCTGGTGTGGCACATGTCCGTGGGCCACGGTAACAACTTTCCGTCAGATGGGCAGTGTGCTTGTCTGCCACCTCAGTGGTTTAAAAAAAGGGAAATGTTGGTACTAAAAAGAAAGTTATCCACGTAATCAGGGGCTCTTAGTAAACACTACCGAAGAGCGAAACCAATGCTCGTGCGCTGTCCGTGGAGTAGTGGCACTATCGCAAAACCAATTACTACACCACGATCAGTCCAAGATCAATCTCGCCACCCTGACAGTCCATCTCTAAAAGAGTAAAAGTGGCCACACCAGCGAAGGCGAGTCCCCTGCAATTTTTATTACAGAGGAATTCAACAGTAAGTAATAATAAAAAAAAACTTATTAGGTATATTGATCAAAAAGCACAGCCAAATTACAACATAAACCACAATTAGCTAAAAATAAATAAATCAAAACAATTTACAGTACATTCAAACAATAATTAAGTAATACTCATAATTATCACACATACATAAAAATCAATTAGAATTAATATTGAATACAAAAATAATCATTTACAGTCAATCAACTGGCCCTATATCCCCAACATTACGTAATATGTAGGTCTTGTGAACTCATTCAGCGAGCACGAATATAAATCAGCTCCTCTAGACGAGGTTGTGACATGAGATTTTTGATGACATTTTACGTATATTTAAGTATTGTATAGCACTTCATTGTACCATTATTTATATTTTGACATTTTCTGTCATAACATTTAAAACAATGAAATATTTTAATTGATTACTTTACTTGACATTTTGAATTTGACTCATAATATGTATTATTTTAATTATGTTTTTTTTAAAATACAAACATTAATAACATTTGTACGCCGCCACACACGCGGCTAAACATGTTGGACATAATTACTAATTTACATCTTGCATGCACATGTATTGTATGCATAACACATTTTAAAACAAATACCTAAATATGAATTGATTTGATTTGACGAATGTATGGGATTTGACATTCATGACATGCGTTATATACGTCAAATCTCATACATTTGTCATTCTATTTTATCAAACGCCGGCCAATGAATTGCCACTTTTCTAGAGGGGCTGTGATGTCACAGATATGACAGCCCCTCTAGAAAAATATGGAAGAAGGAATTTAAGTTAACTAATCGAGCTTTTTTACTGACGGAAAAAAATCAGTAAACGGAAAAATCCACCGCTTTATTACTTTACATCCAATAAATTCGTTATCGCTGCAGCACTAGAAGCATATTTATTTATGCGAAATTTTAAACCTCCACGTTCCCTGGTAATACAGTTATGTGCCCGGGTCCTAACTCGATCATGGCACAAGTAAAAAATACATTACTAGCTTAACTAGATTGCACTGGTTCATGGACTCGGAGTCGAGTATTATTAAGTATTATTAATTCGGAGGGATAAGTACAGAAGATCAACAAAATTCTCGTAATAATAAGATGTACAAAATTCAATCTCGATGTATTCACAATCTGCCAAATGTCAAAAACGAGAACCAATTCTCGTAATAAAAATATATTCATTAATAATTGATGTCACACGATGTCATTGTCGTTTGTTGAAAATTGTTACCGTTTTTGACATTGAATATAACATAACCCAAGTTTTTTTTTTCACAGCCTCCGTGGCGTAGGTTGTGTACGCGGCTAGTTGGAGCCCTCGAAAATACAACAACTGGTCCAGCTGCAATGCTTCGATATCGCCTTTGGGTTGTGGAGGTCAGGTGGCTGTCGCTTTACGGAAAATGTCGAAGTTTGACCAAATCCGCAGTTAGAATTGTAAAGCGGACTCCAGATTCCAAGCTGAAAGCTTTGGATGCGACGAAGAAGGATGAAGAAGCACCCAAGATTTTTTTTAAATATCTTCAATGTACAGACACGTCAGTTTTACAAATAAATATATAATAGTATAGATGAATACTTCTCGCAAATGATACGTGTTTGCATTTGTTCCATAAGTCTTTATCTCGAAATAACACAAATAACACGTGTAATGTTGTTGTTCGGATTCGAACGCCACACCCACGGCTTGTAGGCGGATGTAAGTGTACGACGTTCTGTCATTACCTCAATAGAAACAGAATTGTGGAGATACAGGTAGGAATATAAATAACTTAGTGAAGTACTATGGCCATGGTGCATATTGAAATAGGTCTAAGTTGGGTATGAGTTGACAGACAGAATACAAGTATCACCACCCCCTCTCATCCGTAGGGTATAGTATCTACATGATATCACTGCGAGATTAGGAAATCTCGAAATAAAACCCTGTACCAACCCCTCACCAGCGTAGAAATGGCAGGCCGAATAATTCAATTACAAGTCTCTTACTACAAAAACATAGGACTTTCAAACAACTTACAACCCCCGTTTTATGACCTTAGGGGTGGAGTTTCGTAAAATCCGTTCTTAGCGGATGTCTACACCCTCTAATAAATCTACCTGCCAAATTTCAAGTTATAGTCTCTGAGATTTCGTGATTAATCAGTGAGTGATATTTCACTTTCATATATTTAGATTAAAGTAGAGCATTATTGATGAGAGCGTGATAGAAATTAATCAAATGTAACAATCTAATCTACAGCTGTATAGTTAGTTATTTGGGTTAATAGGACATTAATCTCTATAATATGAACGCGCAGCGTAGTGTCCATTAAACTATTTACATTTAAACTAGACACTATAAATAAATAAATAAATATCCCACAACATTTCACACAACGCTATCTAGACCCATGGTAAGCATAGCTTAACTAGCTTGTGTTATGAAATCTAGAATGCGGATAAACATACTGAAATACATTTTTTTTTTGTTGTAAATGCATACATGTTATACATAGAAACATCCAGACCAATGCAAATACCCATATTCATGCATACAAATATTTGCACTTAGCGGGGATCGAACCCGCGCCTTCTGCGTAGCGGCCGCGTTCACTACCGCCACGCTGCATAATTGTTTGGCCGTGGTCCATGTAAAACTTGCGTTCCAGATGTTTCGTCGATCACTGCGGTCGATATCTTCAATGCATAGTTCAATCGCGAAATTTAAGCAATTGCTTCTTCGCTTGAGCGTCTTCGTTCAAATGGGCTTTGATCTATATTGTTATGAACAAAATACGGCAAAGTTATTGTACTCCCATTGTTAACTAACTAACTTTAATTACTATAGTCAATGGAATCCGCTTTTATCAGTCCAACTGAGAATTGGGCTGATCTTCGACATTTTCCATGAAGCGACTGCCACTGAACTCCATAACACAAAGGCGATCTTGAAGCATTGCAGTTAGACCAGTTGTTGAATTTTTGAGGGCTCCAACTACCCGTAACGACTATTCATATTCATGCATACAAATATTTGCACTAGGCGGTGACAGAAAGAATCCGGCGTACGAAGGTCTGCGATCTCGTTATGAAACTTCAAAATGTATACCTAATTCGACTTAACCTAGAGTAAACTATTCCAGGCATAAAAAGTTATTCCAAACTATTATAGTCTATTATCCAGCTAACAGCAAAAAAAAAAAAACAATTTGAAACTAGAAGTGCCGTTGATTCCACAGAAGATGGAAATATCATCATTATATTATAAAAATACCATCTTCTGTCCTTAACATCAATTAAAAAATCAAGAGTACTGTGGGCAGCTAATCGTTTAAAGATAAACTGCGTCTACACAGTCTGATACGATAAAATAAATTGACAATTTAGTGGATACCGGTGGTAGAAATTTGATGGTACAAATTTGTCACAAATTTCGGCCGGGTCGGTACCATCGTGCACGATTACGAATAATCCTCCATAGTAATTCAGTCTCGATCGGATTGCGTTCAGGGATCAGCAAGTGCATAGCCGGGCAGGGGAGATTGTGGTGGCAGCACTAGTGGGACCGGTGGGTGTCATGCGGTGCTGCGACTCTTTTGATGAGGCCGTCAAGCTGAGGATCACTATTGTTCATATGGTATGTAATGGTGACCCTTTTTACTGAGAATTTTCCTTCAGCTTACCATTAGGCGAGGTGAAGTCAAATGAACGTGTCCTTTATTAAAAAAAACCGGTAGTCATTATAGTTTCATTAGAAAATTAAGAAATTGCTTCTCCGATTGATCGTCGTCGTTCAAGTAGGTTTTGATCAAGTTTATTAACATTAAAATAATGTCAAAGTAATCTGTCATTAAATTAATGTCAAAGTAATGTCATACCACTGTAATCCGTATCATTATGTCCTATTATTGATGTTGGTGTACAATAAAGAGTTTGTCTTTCTACCATTTTTCAAATAAATCTTATCTAAATTACATGCGGTTAAGTCTGCTATGGTTAAACGCTCTTATATGAGTGCGTTAGTATAGTCAGTATGGCTAGGCACTTTTTTATTCTCGGCAGACTCCGAAGGTGTACACTCAACCTTACGCCGAATATACTCGGAGCAATTAGTATGGTATCACGCCCACACAGCAAGCAACGCAAACTAGCTTATGTTTGGATTCACAAGTGTTGTAAAATAAATAGTGAACCTATTTACTATTTATCATGTTTTGAACATCCTTTGCTCCGTTTGAAGTCCGATTATTTAGTAATCTGTGGTACTTAATATGTTTGTTTTTTAGTGTACGAACTTCTGAAATAATCGATATATCACGAGATTAATAAATTCATCATTATCATTGTGGGAGGTAAGTCCTATTGAGCAATCCGACCTACACATAACCTCTTGTTATGTTCTCGACGGTGAGTAGGGTAGCCAGAGCGTCATTGGAGAGTTTTGTGCTGTCAGTGGGAAGACGAAAAGCTTAACCTGCTTTATGTTCTACACTGACGTCACCGAAACTCTCTGTGCTTACAGGGTCGGCAGGTTAAATGTGACTCATCTGGTGTTGCACACGTCCATAGGCCACGGTAACCACTTTACATCAAGTGAACTTGGCTGACACTGGCTGTTTATATATTCACAATACCGCAGTTTTTTTTAAAATTGATATTTGTGTTTATGAAAAAAATAAACTAGCAGACGACGGGTAGCAACGTTTTCCACCTGGTACTTAGGAATGACATACACAACTTTTATGAGATCGACTGTTAAATCTCCTAAGCATGAGAGGAAGTTAGTCAGAGCCTCGTCCATTATTCAGCTGGTGTACTTCCTTGCAGGTTAGGTCTGCATGTCTTTAAAGGTCTCGACAGGGCCCCATAGACCCCATAATCATTATACATACCTAACACGTAATCAATTAGTTTAGTTTATAGTGAAGCGGTGTGACATTCTAAACACGTAGTCCAGTAGTCGTGACTACGTCGGCATACCGCGTCATAATCAGACTTCTATGGAATTGGTGAACGATTACTCATACCCTGTGTCGAATTAACGAAAACACTTAGAGCGTTTTCACACTATCCGATACCCGATGTATATATGTGACATAACATGTACCTATCTGCCTTACTATCTTTACATATATTAAAAAACTCACTTTACAAGTTCCACACAATTATATTTAGTTTTTATCACTTTATTTATCACCTTTCTCATTGTCCGGCCCGATATCGGTTATCGGAATCGATATCACAGCGTTGGCCCGATATCGGATCACAGACTAAAACAGAAACTGCAAGCGATTTTCGATCTTAATGACATTTTCTAAGTTAAGTGTCTTTTCGTGTTAATAGATGACGCTGATCACGAATATAAGAAAAAAACTTGATACGATGTCATATCAATACGGTCGAAAATGGCGTGGCCACATGTACCCAGCGCCATCTTTGCAAAGTCGGGTTAGAACAAACGTAGGGTAGAACGCCCCCTAGCCAGATGGACCGATCACCTGAAAAAGGTGGCTGGGACTGGATGCGGAAGGTAGAGGATCGTACGAAATGGCGCACATTGGGAGAGGCCTATGTCCAGCAGTGGACTGCAGTGGGCTAATGGAGTGAATTAGAAAGAAGCTAAATATAATATATATATAATTATTTTATCATTATATGTATAATATATATAATGTTAATATAGTCAAAAAGAGCTAGGACTGATTATTGTTTGTTTATATGATTAAAATTTATGAGAGAATATGTGCTTTTTTTTCATTAATGTCCTGCATATTTCAAAGAGCACGAGCGTGCGTATTGAGCACTTACGCCGAGAGCTAACGGTCGTGCGGGTACTATTGGGCAAAATCTAGGATACCTAGATTTTTTATTTTATTTTTCGTTGGTCTTCTATCGCCTACTTAGTCGACTCAAACGATAAAAAACATAGAATCGTGAAAAAAAAATCTTCGGTCTGAAAGGGATATACAACATGCCAACGCCAATCGTTGGGCCGCGGCCCGCCAGGCGTGATCACATCCTCCAAAATGGCACCATTGTATTTTTCATCGAGCAAATGGCGATATCGGGCCGATTTTATCGGATATATGTGAAAACAACACAATGTGTCGGCTATCGGAGGTTAGCTATCGGCGTCCGACACCGGTATCGGATATCGGATGAATGTGAAAACGCTCTTACATACCTCTGTATAGTCGCGCTTTTTTCTATTGAGGCAGGTAGACACTACGTTTTATCACTGCCTACGATTCCAGATATAACAAAAAATAGTATGATCAGTTAGTACCATTTTTCCTTCTTCCTACAATCCCGGGTCTCTAGCGGGGCAGGAGAAAGCATCAGCAGTACTCTGAACACGAAATTTTTTCGAATTCGTAACGTAAAAGTATCGAGAAAACGGAGCCTTGCGATTGGCCGTTAGCCTACTGTGAACCTGTGTGCGTGTGTGAAGCTGGCCAATCACAATGCTCCGTTCTCTTGATACGTTTACGATAGTTCTTCGTGCTAGGATCAGACCGTCAAGCAGAGGCCCACCATTGTTACATTGTGCGTGTCAGTAAAAGTGAGGTGAGCCTCTTTCCTGAGACTTTGCCTTCAGCTTACCATCAGACGAGGTGAAGTTTATTGACGCATCCCTTATATAAAAAGGACAGCGCGCCTAGGTAGTCAAAAGGCTCGGGGAGGCACAGTAACAAATGAGTGGCGTTGCTGGTTTTGCAATCATTCCCTGTGGTGGCTGACCTTTTTAAACGGAAGCCGGTGGAAAAGCATAGATAGAAAAAAAATTGAATTGGTCTAGGTGGGGATCGAAGCCGAGATCTTTGGCTTTGTTCTCGTTGTGTCACACCATTTTGTGTAACACTGTTACCCATTGGTAAAAAAATTACCGATTAGTAACACTGTTACTCAATGCCACATTTTTTTTCCCTTTGAGTGACAGTGTTACTCAACAGAACGCTGTGTTCCTTTTTTTCCCTTTGAGTAACACACCCCGACTCAGTGCAATCCGACTCGGATAGGTTAGGTTAGAAGACTAAGGCGGGAGCTCCGCTTCGCTTCGCTCCCGCCTTAGTCTTCGTGGTTATTTTTTTTTAAACCACCCAGAAGTAGGAGCCCCGCGGAGCGGGGCTGCGTCGAGCTTAGTTAGTAGACGCCATAATATATGAGGTTTAGTTTTAGGTTTAAGAATCTGGATATTGTAGAGGGGACTACTGGGAATAATCGAACTAAATGGGAACACAGCGTTCTGTTGAGTAACACTGTCACTCAAAGGGAAAAAAATGTGGCATTGAGTAACAGTGTTACTAATCGGTAATTTTTTTACCAATGGGTAACAGTGTTACACAAAATGGTGTGACACAACGGGAACAAAGGGATCTTTGCCTTATCTACAGGGGCAATGCTTTGCCCACTAAGCTACCAGACCTCGTCCTAACCAATTAAAATTTTTCCTTTTACATCTGTCTCTGAGGCGACAGTGGAGTGTGTCTACCGATATTCTTACGAGCTATCGGAACCAATGAATGATTTTTCAATCATTTTTAAACATTGATTTTAGACTACTCCACCCATACAATTTGAATTAAATTTTTAAGCATTTCTCATGCGAAGTATTCAAATCGATAGCAAATAGCAATAGACAAAGATCGCGGATTCAAACCCCGCCTAGAGCAATTCAATTTTTTCTATTTAAATCGATTTGAATATTCATCATAAAAATGCTTAAAATAGAAAATTAATATATCTACCATCTTTGCAAAGTCGGGTTAAAGGTACCTCTTGCAACTGATCCCCAGACCATGGTCATCTGCAGAATGCGGTGCTTAGATCAGTCGTCTGTTTGTTTGTTACCTTGTCAGTATAAAAAAGATGTTGCGATCCGAAGACGATTACGGTACTTAAATTAGAAATAACGGCGCGTGCTGTTTAGTCGAGTTGATTCACCATCAGTTTAATTGGTTTTATTGTTATAGCGACGGTCCAGTAGAGCGATATCTGTTTGCAGTTAATTAAAATATTTACAGAGTCGCACAAAGTAGGTAAGATTTAAGTTTTGATTATAAACTGCTTAAAATCACAGGTATTGATTGAGGGGGATTTGTATTGTATTTTTATAATAATTTTTTTACCCAACTGCCAAGAAGGAGTTAAGTTTTTCGCGCGCATCTTGTATGTTTGTCTTTGTATGTATAATCTTGTTATATTCTTTTTAACACACTTGCTCATAAACTGGCTCTAATATCACCGCAATTAGGCACATAATGACACCTATGATCAAACTGTGGCTATTTTATTGTTGTAATTCACAAGTGAGTTATAGAATTTTTTTTCAGAATTCTCTAGGTCCAGTTGCGGTTTCTTTAAAAAAAAGTTTGTATACAAAAAGGTCGTGTTCAATAGTACAAATAAATTAATATACCTATTACTTGCTCATATCATGCAACTTCGTATTTAAATAAGCAGATAATTTTAATTTGTATGTGTTTAATAAACAAAAATTGCAGTCAATTAACTAATAACTTTTGTTTTCTCTGTAATACCTTTAAATTCCCCATTTAATACGTGACGAATAAAAATAAGATCTTTTTGTCTATGGAAGATCGATAGGAAAAACATTTTATTGGGCGAACCTGAAAAAAATTCACAACTCGTAATAGCTATTTATATTATAGTCATTAATTAATTAAAATGTCTGCAAGTACTAGTTATGAAGAAAATTATTTATGTTGTACAACGTCCGATATAGGTATGATGTGTTCGCCCTTAACGTTATGGAATATTTACTATCTGAAAACTGCAAGGGTAAATATCTATTTTAGTATTAGGTACTTTATTCACAAGAATGTTGAAAAACATCGTATGATACACGAGCGTATTGATGATTACCATCCTCGGTTCACTTAAGACCTACCGGCTTGGGTCTCAATGGCACCTCAGCGGTAATCACCAACTTAACACACTTGTACCATAATGTACTATATTACCTCATAGCTTCTGAATCACTACACTGATTTCAATCTTTCATGTCTCAAATGGTGTTGATTACCCACAATACACAAAATGTGGGATATACAAAATGTAGAAAAAGATTATATGGTGAATATTTGGCGCCAAAATGTGGGTATGTTGTTGTGTAAATCAAAATGAAGGAAATTAGAAAAAGATTACAAATATATATAAATGTCATATCTGAAAAGTATAAAATAAACTATTAAAAATAAATAACACGAGTGGCTATGAAAAGATCGAAACAACTTCTATTGCAAAACCGTAAAAAAATTAATGGGTACCGAATGCAATCAAACCAAACTTGTTTCGAATTTTTCACCATCATTCGGGTTTTTTTTTTAGAAATAACATGCTCTGTGTATGCAATAAAAAGTGTGGATTATTTAAGGACATTACTGCGAATTTTCACGATAGAAGGACACGTTATATCTGATAAGCCTGCTCAAATATCCCTGTCTCCATGATCCGATGTTGAGATAATAATGATAACACATTGATATTAATATGTCCATATCATCAGTTATTTTACCTCAACATAGTTTTTTCTGTAGACTATTGTTAATAATCCTGTGTTACCTACCTATAGTTTGCGAGAGCAGTAGGTATTCCGCGGGGAGCCTCGGGCATGGCCTAGCTAGTATCCTTTTAACTAATTTTATATATTATGTAAAAGTTTGTGAAGATTGAATTGTTTTTTATACATATAGGACACGTAAATTTTACTTCACCTCGCCTGATAGGCAAACTCTCATGAAAGAGGGTCACCATTACAAAAACGTATCATATTAGCAATGGTGGCACTTAGCTTGACGGCCTCATCAGATACTTTTTCACGCCCCGCTTAAAGGACCCGGGACTGTAGGAAGAGGGATGTGAGCTAACAAGGAGTTCCAGGTCTAAATGGTGCGAAAAAGGAAAGAGTCACCGAACTGCTTGGTTCTTGAAGGAATATTCTGTATCGTAGCGGGTGACATCTAAGCCCTGCATGTGTTGTCCTGTGTAGGAGAGGAGAGGGTGAATGAACTTTTCGATCGCTACAGGCTAGGGTCGGTAGCTCAGCGGATAAGCCCCGCCTGGACGATAGTTTGTGAAAATGTTTGTTATTCCATCACGCTCTAACACCACTCGAAGAGGGCTAGATCGAGAGAGATGGCCCAGGGTTAGCCGGGGTAGCTACCTCACCTTCAGCTTTGCAATGCGACCCACAGACGGCGTCCGTTTTAGTCGGTTCGAGTCCTCATATAAACTCCCCCACCGGCTCCGGCGGGAAGTAGGAGCGGGGGGGGGGGCATTTGGTACAGCGAAAGATTACACTCTGCAATGATATAAGCTACTTCGGGAATAGGTTTTTTTTGGATAAGCCGCGGGCAACAGTTGTTGCAGGAATACAAAAAGTATATCAGGGGCTTTTTTTTACGTGCGGGAAATCCCCACGGATACCCCCCCTACCCCCCCCCCCCCTTCGGAGCCGAAGGGGGACGTTATGTCGGGCTCGAACCGACTAAACCGCACGCCGTCTGTGGGTCGATGTGCTAGGCCGGAGGTATTAGGGGTTAAAGTATGAAATTGCCGATTTGTACTGACAAATTGAAATTGGTATTTTTTTTTTAATTTAACGTATTTATTTAATCAAAATAATTACCATTATTATCTACCACATTGCTGCCATCTAGTAGGAAGGTCATTTATGCCTTTGCGATAGAACTCTGGTGATCTAGATTCGATAAACTGTGTGAAAGCATTTTGTACTGCCTCCTGAGAAGAAAACTTTTTATCACATAGAAAATTGTCCAAATCACGAAAAAAATGGTAGTCTGTTGGAGCAAGGTCTGGCGAATACGGAGGGTGACGGATAGTTTCTAATTGCAGTTCCTGTAGAGTTAAAACGGTTTCTCGTGCTGTATGAGGTCTCGCGTTATCATGGAACAATAATGGTGAAGATCGATTCATGAGTCGGGGCTGTTTCACTGCTAGTTTTGCTATCATTGTTCGGAGTTCGGCACAGTAGACATCTGCCGTTATTGCTTGACCAGATCGTAGAAAGCTATAGTGAATAACACCATGCTGAGACCACCAAACAGTTACCATTACCTTTTTATTGGTAAGCTTTGCTTTAGGACACTGTTGTGACGTTTCACCTGGGGTCAGCCATTGCATTTTTCGCTTACGGTTATCGTAAAGAATCCACTTTTCATCACATGTCACAATTCGATCCAATATTCCTTCATTTCTGTATCGATTCAACAAGGCAACACAAGTTTCAACACGCATTTCTTTCTGCAGATCAGTCAAATCATGAGGTACCCATTTTTCACATTTTTTTATTTTATTGATTTGACGCAAATGAGTCAATATTGTTGGTAAGGTAACGTTAAACCATGCAGCTAATTCCTGGGTAGTTTGGCTCGGATCGGCTTCCACCATGTCTTTCAATTCATTGTTATTCACCTGTGTGTACGGCCTTCCTCGTGGTTCGTTCTTCAAATCAAAGTTTCCATCACGAAAGCGTTTAAACCAAAATCGCACGGTGCGTTCATTAGCAGTCCCCTCTCCAAACGCAACATTGATATTGCGAGCTGTTTCTGCCGCGTTAGTTCCGCGTCGGAACTCGTATTCAAAAATCACTCGAATTTTCGAAGTATCCATCTTTCTTGTCTAAGCTGAATAAAAAAAAACAACTGAAAGTCGATAATCGAATGTTGCACATTTTTAAATGAAGAACTACATAGGTACCATGTGGAAAAAGTTTCACTCAAAAATCTCAAACCATGAAGGTTCTATGTCAATTCGAAGTACCTATTACAATGAAACGGCAATTTTATACTTTAACCCCTATTATTATTTGTTACATTTGCATTAATATTTGCAATTGCAATTGCATGAATATTGAACTGCAGAGTGGGTTTACGCTACCTAGAATGGAGCTTTTCATTCATATCTGATGTTCTCAGTATTTCCTCGATAATACACACACTACACAAGCATATTATTCTATTCTATATAACTTCGTAATTGAATGTAACTCTAGCAGTCTGCACAACATATTGATTCAGATTTCTCGGAAACGTTAATACCTGCTTTGCCTTCATGGCGCAACAGTACCCAGTATTTAAGGTAAGGTTAAGTAGGTACTCGAATGAGATGAGATCCCTGCACAAAGCAAATAATGCAGAGGAAACTTAACGTGTGATTCAATTTTGAGGGTAAACGAGACACCTTTTTTTTGTGAGGAAATGTCCACACCCTCCACCGGGGATCGTTATGTCGGACTCGAACTGACTATCAACACTGCACTATTTGACAGTCGTTAACGCATTTCATAAACAGCAAATCCCATACATTTCTCATTATAATCTACCAAACGCCAACCAACCAATTGGGTATTTGACTGACTAGTCAATTTAGTTACTTTTTACAAAACGTCAAAACGGTAAGTCATAAGGAAACTTGTATGAAATCATGTATTGTGACGTCATAATATTTAATAGTCAAATCCTTTACTATTATACGTTTAGTGGATGATTAAAAATAAATAAAAAAGATAAAATAAGGACAGCGCAACTTCTACACCTCTTTTACCATTATTAATTTAATAAGCCAAGTTAAATAATTTATTTCAATTACAGGAAAATACTTAATTGCCACTTGTCTAGAGGGGCTGATTTGTCTGCGCTCACACAGACTACTCTTTTTACGGTATATCGCGCGTCGGTGCGGCTATTCACCGTCCGTCTCAAATTAATAAAAGCAACCTTTACTGTACTGGTTACATAAAAAAAAAACAAGAAGCGAAACATATTTTCTACCAGATTCTACCTCATTTTAAAGACCGCATTACATTCATATGACCCACTTTCAGTAATAAGGATTGTGTTCTCAACATGGCATCGCGTGCGCTGTATTATTATCATACTTAGCAATATAAAGTTATTAGACCATTACATCAGTAGTATCTGCTCGGCTTTAAGAAACGTACATGTAGTAAATACAACAGAAAGCAATGGATTCTTAACTTTTCTTGTTAACTTACAGAAATATGGGGTTGTAAAGGTTATATTAACGTGCTTGAATACGCTAGTGAAGTAAAATGTAATATATCGCCCCATCAAAACGTTCGGGATGAAAGTCAACCTAAGCTACAAGCTGGCATACCTACTGACTGAGAGATGTGGGTCTTAGTGGTTAAAGGCGGCCTTACGATCGAGAGGTCCCGGGTTCGCATCCTGGCCATTACACACCGATATGAACCCACTCCTAGCACTAGCAATTTAGCTTAGTTGGACGGGTTAGAGGGAATATTAGTAATTTCGATAATTTCGGTTGCTAATATTCTTAAAAAAAAAAACAAGGTAGTAGTTAATTCTGGCAAGAAAGCTTAAAAGAGATTGTGAATTGCTGAGATTCCTGTCCTAGAATTTTATTAAAGACTAATAGTTTTTGCCCGCGGCTCCAACCGCGTGGATGTCGGTTATCGCGACCAAAAATAGCCCATGTCCTTTCTCAAGATCTAATCTACTCCTATACCAAATTTCATAAATATCGGTTCAGTGGTTTAGGCGTGAAAGACGAACAAATAGACACACACACACTCACTTTCCCATTTGTAATTAATTAGTATGAATTTTACACAATATTTCGCTACTACCATCCCTTCTTGGCATCCAAATAATAGTTAAGAGAACGGGAATTCACGCGATCATGGTATAGGTACTTACACACTTTTGATTGCCTGACGTTTCGACCAGGTTACACCGGTCGTGGTCAGTCAGCCTGTGACCACGGCCGGTGTAACCTGGTCGAAACGTCAGGCAATCAAAAATATGTAAGTACCTATACCATGATCGCGCTAATCCCCGTTCTTTTGACTTTTCGACCAGGTTACACCGGTCGTGGTCAGTCAGCTTGTGACCACGGCCGGCGTAACCTGATCGAAACGTCAGGCAATCAAAGGTATTGTTACGAGCGTGGGGATCGGTTTAAATAGAAAATGCGAGGACAACCGTTGAAGGCAGGCTTTATTCAGCTTCACTTCAATTACAGCAAAGCGCGTAGAAATTCGAAAACTCTTCCTTACACAACACACAGTCACTTGTATAATCGCACTGTATAGCTTCACACACTTTATCGCTTTGATCGCTTCGAATACTAGTCTTAGACTAACTTTAGCAGCGGCTGTTAGCTCGCCTTTTATATAGGGCGCGGCCGAGTAGCAAAAGATCGAGAAAAGACAGGTACGTTCTGAAAAAGACAGGAACTTTCTGGGAGGTTCTATTAGGTCTTGTGTCTCTTTCTATTCGTTCCATTCCTTCTAGAACAGTGACGTCAAAGCATGCTGTCTCTTTCTAGCCTGACGTCTCGTTCTATTCATTCCATTCCTTCTAGAACAGTGACGTCAAGGCATGCTGTCTCTTTCTATAGTGCCGTCTCGCACACTCCTATGGAAATTTGGCCATATATTGAAGTGGCCAAGCGCCGGGCGTAGCACTACCCCCTTCTTAGACATGCTCGTCCCGAGCATTATTAGATCCGTAGTATCTCGCCAGTCGGTCAACATGTACAACCTTCAAGGGGCTTCGCTGGTTGCGTTGTATCCGGTATGTAACGTCATTGATCCTGGTGACAACTTTATACGGCCCTTCCCAGGTTGGAGACAACTTCGGAGATTTGCCTTTGCGACGCATCGGATTGTGTAGCCATACCAACGAGCCTTCGTCGAACCCGGCTTGATGAGAGTTGCGGTCGTATCGGGTTTTCATTCTTTCGCTTGCCTGGAGCCCAGATTCACGGACGTGGGTGTGAACGTCATTTAGTCTATCGCGCAATGCACTAGCATATTCCGTGATTTCTTGCGGTGAATCTGGAGGACGTCCAGTCAGTAGATCAGCCGGTAGTCTCAGTTCTCTGCCAAAGTTTGCACACGCAGGCGTCACCGTTGTGTTTTCATGTATCGCTGTTCTATAAGACAACAAGAACAAAGGAATATGACTATCCCAGTCCTTCTGGTGGCTCTCAACAACCTTAGCCAAATGCCTTTCCAAGGTTTGGTTAAATCTTTCAACCATTCCGTCAGACTGCGGATGATATGGGGTAGTCCTGGTTTTATGAATACCCATTATCCTACAGGTTTCTTGAAATACCTGTGATTCAAAATTCCTTCCCTGGTCACTGTGTATTTCCAGAGGAACTCCATATCGGCAAAACACTTCCGTGACTAGTCTTTCCGCGACTGTAGTTGCTTCCTGGTTAGGTATGGCAAAAGCCTCCGGCCATTTAGTAAAGTAGTCCATTACTACTAGGATGTATTTGTTTCCAGACTCCGATGCAGGAAATGGCCCTGCAACATCTAATGCAATCCTTTCCCAAGGCGCTCCAACATTGTATAGCTTCAATGCTCCCCTGCTCCTTGTATGAGGCCCTTTTACCGATGCGCAGCATGTACATTTCCTACACCAATCTTCAACATCCTCACGGCAATGGATCCAATAGAATCGTTGACGAACCTTCATCAACGTCTTCTTCACACCAAGATGGCCGCCTGAAGTTCCGTCATGAAATGATCTCAAAACCTCATTAATTTTAATCTTTGGGACAACCAACTGCAGATGTGAGTCTTTCCCGTTTGCAGACTCCCATTTTCTACACAGGACTCCATTGTGTATCACGAGGCTTTCCCATTGTGCCCAGTAGCTCTTCGTAGCTGCACTCATTTGGGAGACATCACTCCATTTCGGCTTAGGTGTTCCTGCCCTTATCCATTCGAGAATAGGCTTGATGTCTCGATCCTCTTGCTGTGCTTGCTGCATGGCTTCGCTACTCCACTCATCGCTGACAGTATCAGTCCTTATTATTCTAATCGCTACACTGTCTTTAGCTTCTTGCCTAACACAATGGTTACATTCCACCGGACAAGGTCTTCGAGAGAGCGCATCTGCATTTCCATGCGCTTTCCCACTCCGATGTTCGATGACGAAGTCGTATTCCTGGAGCTGTTCAATCCATCTTGCCACTTGTCCTTCTGGATTTTTAAATTGTAGCAACCATTTTAAAGCAGCATGATCAGTCCTCAGATGAAACTTGCGGCCCAGCAGAAACTTACTGAAATGCTGCAATGTCTTAACCACGGCCAGTAATTCTCTTCGTGTAACACAGTAATTTCTCTCTGGTTTAGACAAAGACTTACTAAAGTAAGCAATCACGACCTCCTTGTCTCCTTTTCTCTGGGACAGGACTCCTCCTATCCCAGTATTGCTGGCATCTGTGTCGACGACGAACTCATTTTCTGCATCTGGATAACCCAAGATTGGTGTTTCACAGAGTCTTCGCTTAAGGTCTTTGAAAGCGGCTTCACATTGTTCATCCCAGCTAAATTTCCGTTTTTCTTCCGTTAACCGGTGCAAAGGCTTCGCAATATCGGAAAAGCTTTTCACGAACCGCCGGTAGTATGAACACAGACCTAAAAAGGCACGAACGTCCGTCTTATCTTTTGGTGTCGGCCAATCTTTCACGGCACTTATCTTCTCAGGGTCTGTTTGTATCCCATCCTTCGAAATAACATGGCCCAAATAATTCACTTGTCGTTTAAAAAGTGAACACTTCTTTGGACTGAGTTTTAAGTTGGCACCCTGTAGTTTAGTCAAAACTTGCTCTAGTTTGCTGAGGTGATCGTCGAAGTCTTTTCCAATGATGATTATGTCATCCAAATATACCAGACAGGCTTCTCCCAGCACTCCAGCAAGTATTTGTTCCATCAATCTCTCAAAAGTGGCCGGAGCATTACATAATCCAAATGGCATGACGTCGAACTGCCAGAGACCTTTTCCAGTAGAAAACGCAGTTTTCTCCTTATCTCGTTGACGGATTTCAACTTGCCAATACCCACTCTTGAGGTCCAATGTTGAGAACCACTGCATGCCACTTAAGGTGTCCAAAGTGTCATCTATCCTTGGCAACGGATAACTATCCTTTTTCGTAACATCATTCAGTCGGCGATAATCGACGCAGAATCTGGTGGTTCCATCCTTTTTCTTTACAAGGACTACCGGAGAACACCATGGACTGACCGAGGGTTCAATGATATGGTCCTTCTTCATCTCTTCAATCATTTCTTCCACCTCTTTTTCTCGAGCAATCGGTACACGTCGTGGTCGTTGACGGATTGGCATTGCCTCACCAGTATCGATTTTATGCTGTACAACTCCAGTTCTGCCAATGTCACCACCATGCATAGAAAAGACGTTTTTATAACGTAGCAGCATGTTCCGCGCCTTCAGCATCTCTACCTTACTGAGGTCATTGCGACAATCTTCTAGTAGTTTCAGCACTGTTGATTCTCTGTCACTTGTAGCATCGCTTTTGGTCGAACCCTGGCAACTACGTATCCACGAGATCTCCTCACAAGTGCCAAGCAGTGTCCCTTTGTTTAAGACGCACTCGTTGTCGCTCATATTTAAAATTCTTATAACGGCTGTGGTTGGTGTAGTTACCACAGTACGAGCTGGTATCCAGGGACTACTGCCGTCTACTTTTTCCACCAATGCACAGCGATGAGAATTGATGCCATATTGAGGTAGTCTTATTGGCACTAGGGTCTGTGATTTAGGCTGGAGTACAGTTCGTTTTGCACAGAACACTTTTCCACATGCGCCACCTTCCATGGGAATTTCGTCGAACCCAATTTTCAGAACGCCACAATCCACGTCGATTTTACAGCGATATTTTCTCATAAAATCCAACCCAATGATGCAGTCATCTAAGATATCAGCGACGATGACTTTAAGCCAATAGGTCTTATCACCGACTTCCAACGCCACTTCTTGCTCTCCTCGGACAGAAATGCGCTGGCCGGTAGCTGTCTGCAGATGGAGATGCTTAAGTTGATGTAGATGATCTCTAGGTACATTTTTCACCAGCCGAGAGCTAATCACGGTCCGACTTGCTCCAGTATCAATGGTGAGGTGGCACGGTGATCCATCAATACCTCCTTCGATGACCAGACTATTTCCATCATTGGCTTGAGAGATCAGAATTGGGACTTTTACACTACCAGCCAGCACCCGTCCCGCAGTCCTGGCGTTTACTCGTTTCCCTGTTGCTCCGGCGCATCTGGATGTCGCGCCGTTTGTTCTTGGCCATTACCTTGCTGAGTCCGTTTCGGGCAGCTAGACCGAATATGTCCTTGCTCTTTGCAGAAATAACATCTGGGTGTGAATTCCCGACGGTACACACGTTGCTCATTTGTTGAGATCTCACGCAATCTATGTGCTCGAGGGTCATGTCGTACAGCTTCCACTTCAAGGGCGTGAGCAACAGCATCTTTAAGGGTTGCATGGTGACCCAGACGGACGGCAGCTCTCACCTCCAAGTCTCTGATCCCGTCAATAAAAGCTTGCACCAAAATGCTGTCAAGAAATGACGAAGAAGCTCCTTGGTAAGCTTTTCTCACGAGCTTTTCTATTTCCAAAGCCCACTGCTGCAGAGACTCATTAAGACGCTGGTTTCTGTCCTTCAATTGGGCACGGTAGACATGTTCCAAGTGACTATCACCGTAACGTGATTCCAACGCTTCAAGAAGGCGGTCGTAAGTCACTTCACCTCCAAGCGCCTCTAAAACACTGAGTGCTTGGTCTCGTAACCCCAATGTTAATGCTGTTTTGGCTTGCTCCTTATCCCAACTGTTCGCCTTTGCCACAGACTCGAACTGCAGTTTGTATGCAGTCCACGAGGAAGTCCCGTCAAATGGCGGTACTTTGAACTTTCCGACAGTCTGTGCAGATGGAATGGTTACAGAGCCAGCTGTTCCGCAAGCTATTTTCGTCTCCAATTTTTTTACGTTTTGAGCCACAGACTGCAGCCGTTCCTCATAACTCTCAAATTTCTCGTCGATACTTCCTAATTTCTCCTCGTGGCTTTCTATTTTGTCTTGCACTGAATGAATTTCTCTTTGCCATTCTGCTTTAGACTCTTTCAAGAAGGCAAATAGATCTTCTTGTTGTTCCCGGAGCTGAACCTTTAGTTGCAAGGCCTGCTCTTCCTGGCGACGGGCCTGCTCTTCCTGGCGACGGGCCTGCTCTGCCTGGTGACGGGCCTGCTCTGCCTGGTGACGGGCCTGCTCTTCCTGGCGACAGATCAGCTCCTCCTGTTGTTGCTGGAGCTGTGCCTTCAATTGTAGAGTCTGCTCTTCCTGGCGACGGGCCTGCTCTTCCTGGCGACGGGCCTGCTCTTCCTGGCGACGGGCCTGATCTGCCTGGTGACGAGCCTGCTCCTTCAATAAGGTCATAATCGCGTTCAGGTTAATTTCCGATGATGATCTTGAAGCACCCGTCGACGTACTCGGAGTACCCGCAGCCTCTTCCGCGGCCTGGCTTCTGGTTTTAACACCCTCCCTGTCGTCTCTCGGCGTTATCGGCATTTTCTATCCCGCTTCTGACACCAGTTGTTACGAGCGTGGGGATCGGTTTAAATAGAAAATGCGAGGACAACCGTTGAAGGCAGGCTTTATTCAGCTTCACTTCAATTACAGCAAAGCGCGTAGAAATTCGAAAACTCTTCCTTACACAACACACAGTCACTTGTATAATCGCACTGTATAGCTTCACACACTTTATCGCTTTGATCGCTTCGAATACTAGTCTTAGACTAACTTTAGCAGCGGCTGTTAGCTCGCCTTTTATATAGGGCGCGGCCGAGTAGCAAAAGATCGAGAAAAGACAGGTACGTTCTGAAAAAGACAGGAACTTTCTGGGAGGTTCTATTAGGTCTTGTGTCTCTTTCTATTCGTTCCATTCCTTCTAGAACAGTGACGTCAAAGCATGCTGTCTCTTTCTAGCCTGACGTCTCGTTCTATTCATTCCATTCCTTCTAGAACAGTGACGTCAAGGCATGCTGTCTCTTTCTATAGTGCCGTCTCGCACACTCCTATGGAAATTTGGCCATATATTGAAGTGGCCAAGCGCCGGGCGTAGCAGTATGTAAGTACCTATACCATGATCGCGTTAATTCCCGTTTTGTAAATTATATTATCATGGAACGCGAGAGTTTAAAAGTTAATCTAAATAAATGTATAATTGCGCTCTCTAAAGCTAATAATAGGGGTTAAAGTATGAAATTGACGTTTCATTGTAATAGGTACTTCGAATTGACATAGAACCTTCATGGTTTGAGATTTTTGAGTGAAACTTTTTCCACATGGTACCTATGTAGTTCTTCATTTAAAAATGTGCAACATTCGATTATCGACTTTCAGTTGTTTTTTTTATTCAGCTTAGACAAGAAAGATGGATACTTCGAAAATTCGAGTGATTTTTGAATACGAGTTCCGACGCGGAACTAACGCGGCAGAAACAGCTCGCAATATCAATGTTGCGTTTGGAGAGGGGACTGCTAATGAACGCACCGTGCGATTTTGGTTTAAACGCTTTCGTGATGGAAACTTTGATTTGAAGAACGAACCACGAGGAAGGCCGTCCACACAGGTGAATAACAATGAATTGAAAGACATGGTGGAAGCCGATCCGAGCCAAACTACCCAGGAATTAGCTGCATGGTTTAACGTTACCTTACCAACAATATTGACTCATTTGCGTCAAATCAATAAAATAAAAACATGTGAAAAATGGGTACCTCATGATTTGACTGATCTGCAGAAAGAAATGCGTGTTGAAACTTGTGTTGCCTTGTTGAATCGATACAGAAATGAAGGAATATTGGATCGAATTGTGACATGTGATGAAAAGTGGATTCTTTACGATAACCGTAAGCGAAAAATGCAATGGCTGACCCCAGGTGAAACGCCACAACAGTGTCCTAAAGCAAAGCTTACCAATAAAAAGGTAATGGTAACTGTTTGGTGGTCTCAGCATGGTGTTATTCACTATAGCTTTCTACGATCTGGTCAAGCAATAACGGTAGATGTCTACTGTGCCGAACTCCGAACAATGATAGCAAAACTAGCAGTGAAACAGCCCCGACTCATGAATCGATTTTCACCATTATTGCTCCATGATAACGCGAGACCTCATACAGCACGAGAAACCGTTTTAACTCTACAGGAACTGCAATTAGAAACTATCCGTCACCCTCCGTATTCGCCAGACCTTGCTCCAACAGACTACCATTTTTTTCGTGATTTGGACAATTTTCTATGTGATAAAAAGTTTTCTTCTCAGGAGGCAGTACAAAATGCTTTCACACAGTTTGTCGAATCTAGATCACCAGAGTTCTATCGCAAAGGCATAAATGACCTTCCTACTAGATGGCAGCAATGTATAGAAAATAATGGTAATTATTTCGATTAAATTTTCAACAAGAGGGTAGTTGAACTGTACACACTTCAAAACTTTAGCTCTGTGTTTATTTTATTTTTAAATATATTTAAACTTAATTTTAAATGTTAAATAACAGTTAAAACGAATAGTTATCCTTTAGTGCACCATAACGACTCACTGATTCTCCTGTAAAATCTCTCTTGCACTGATAAAATCATAACTATCACTATGGATCTGTATACTCAGCTGTCAAATAGCATGGAAGAACTTTCGTTCGCATTTACATCACGTATGGCACAATATGAGGAAGACCTGAAGAATGCTGCGGGCACTGATACATCCCATAAGTCTATAGCTGGCCTCTCACGGGACTTTATGGATTTCAAGGCACTCATTTGGAAGACTATGAATATGATGAAAGCGCAGATGGAGTTATTGTTTTCTGGGCTAGACAGGCATGAGATGGCTTCCCGGAGAAAAGTTTTGTTGATTCATGGCCTGGAAGAATCAAAAGAAACCACCTGTACAAATCTGGCTCTTCATACTTTAAAGGAGAAACTGCAGTTGCCTCACATCTCAATCAACGATCTGGAGAACTGTCACCGCCTGGGAAGCAATGCTTCTAAACCCCGTCCGCTCCTCATAAGGTTTCAAAGCTATCTGCTGCGGAATGAGGTATGGAATAGTAAGACTAGGCTTAAGGGTACGGGTGTAACTCTGTCTGAATTTCTGACCAAGCCACGCCACGACGTCTTTATGGACGCCCGCAAGCATTTTGGTGTAAGGCAGTGTTGGACCTCAGATGGAAAGATTGTCATACAACTCGCAAATAATTTTCGTCGTAAGATTGAGACATCATCTGAACTGCGTAAGTTGTGCATCGAATTCCCAAACCCACAATTACCACCTCCTGGGACATCAAAAGCTCCACAGCCAGTTGTTCAAGGTCAAACAGCAGCCAGAGTAGCCACCATCAATGAGAAAAGACCCCGGAAGCAAGTCAAGTAGCACCAATATTTACTTTAACCTCCTGTATACTACCGGGTAATGCTTGAATTTTGTTACTTGTTTTTTTTACAATCTGCAGTTGAGGTCAGTTGTAAGTTAATTTTTTGTCTCCTTCTAACTTCGAAAATAGCATCGTACTTGCATTGAATTATCAGTCAATTTTGTATCTTGAATAATTTTGCTCACAACCTCACATTTACAAAAGAATTGTTTACATAAATATGATATTACTGAGTGACAGATGACGTTGTGTCATGTGTCACAATATGTCATTCAGCTGTGCGTTTTGTTGTTGCAATATTTTGTAATTGTCTCTGGCTCCCTAAGTGCATTGAGGATAACTACATGAGAAGTTATTTAATTTGCTTATTTATTTTAAACAATTTATGATTATATATTATTATTTTATTATTATATGTCATACTTATGTCCGATTATGAAGACTGTTATATTTCTTGTTCTTCTGATACATCTAATGGCGACTACGCCAGTGCAGGTAGCGATAACGAAGGGGATGCAGTCCTTTTACACAAAGAGCTGCTTACTATATTTGGTCCATTAGATAAATTCTTAAATGTTGTACATATCAACGCTCAAAGCGTTCACGCTCACTATCCTGATTTACTTTCATCTTTCGATTCTCTGAACATCCATGCTGTCCTTATTTCCGAAACATTTCTCAAACCTTCACTTCCTTCAAAACAATATACTTTACCAGGATATAAGCTTATAAGAAATGATAGGGTGGGTGTGGGATATGGCGGGGTTGGGATTTACCTTCGTGATGATATCGCCTTCAAAGTGTTAGATCAGTCTCCTACTGTTTACACTGGTTTTACTGAGCATATTTTTCTTGAAGTTGATTTTCATTATGTTAAATGCCTTCTGGGTGTCTATTATAGCCCTTCTCTTAAAATCGACTATTTCTCTTCCTTCGAATCTAAGTTAGAGAATCTATCCGCTTTGTACCAGCACTCTATAATCTTGGGTGACTTCAACACGTGTCTACTCAAAGATGATGCGCGCAGTCGGAGACTCCAGTCCCTGGTCTCCTCGGTAAACATGCATATTCTCCCATTGGATGTGACTCATCGCGCTCCTCACTGTACTCCTTCTCTCTTAGACCTTATCATTGTTTCCAACCGTGATAAAGTTGTTACTCATGGTCAACTATCTGCTCCTTTCTCATACCACGATCTAATATACCTCTCCTACAAAATTCGTGCGCCGAAACCTAAACCTAAATTTCTCTTGCTCCGGAGCTTCAAAAACATTGACTGGGATACTTT
Source organism: Eilema caniola (assembly GCA_949126895.1). Taxonomy (NCBI): domain Eukaryota; kingdom Metazoa; phylum Arthropoda; class Insecta; order Lepidoptera; family Erebidae; genus Eilema; species Eilema caniola. The sequence goes on from OX421467.1 coordinate 25,093,979, forward strand.
GAGTGCCGATGTGAGGGATACTGACTTTTCTCTGGTGCACAACATAAATGACATCGACATAAAAGTAGATAGCTTTAATAAAATACTCTTAAGTATTTACGATAAACATGCTCCACTAAAAAAGATTAGGGTGAAGCATTTGCCTGCGCCCTGGCTGTCAAAGGATATCAAAACGGCTATGTCTAAACGAGATAAAGCCAAAAGACAGTACAATCGTTATCCCTCGGACGAGAACTGGTCTACCTATAAAATCTTTCGAAATCGCTGCAGTCGTCTGTGTAGGGATGCGAAAAGGCGCCACATTCACGATTCCATTAATAATTCAAACACATCTCAGGTATGGCAATTTTTGAGGTCTCTCGGTATCGGTAAAGATAATGTCGACGTCGCAGATAATGTTGATCTCAATGCGCTGAACACACATTTCGCCACGCCTCCAACTTTGGTAGATGAAGTAGATAAAGCTGCTACTCTCAGTTATCTTTCCAGACTCCCCCTGCCTGAATGTGCTTCCTTTATATTCAACCCGGTTGCAGAGGACGATATAAGGAAACAAATAAAATCAATAGCAACAAAAGCGATGGGTAATGATGGCATTCAACTTCAAATGCTGCTACCTATTCTAAGTGAACTTCTTCCAACCATCACACATATTATTAATTTTTCACTTGAGAATAGCGCTTTCCCTTCGGCTTGGAAAAAAGCACTTGTCATTCCGTTGCCCAAAACCACCAATCCCACCTTAGCATCCCAGTTTCGTCCTATTTCAATCCTGCCAATTCTTTCCAAAGTCCTCGAGAACACAGTGCGAAATCAATTAGCTTCTTACCTTTCCTCTCATGGTCTACTGAGTCCATACCAATCTGGCTTTCGTCCAGGCCATAGTACAGTCACGGCACTACTTAAAATATCAGATGATATAAGACTGGCCATGGAGAATAAACTCCTGACAGTAATGGTTTTGCTGGACTTCAGTAGCGCCTTCAACTCTATTGATTTCGACATCCTCCTGGGCATCCTATCATCATTAAATATGTCGTCCTCTGTAATCGCATGGTTTAACTCCTATCTTCGTGGTCGCTCGCAGCGGGTTCGCTCTGACGAGGCATCCTCTGACTGGTGTGACCTTGCTGCGGGCGTTCCACAAGGTGCCGTCCTCTCTCCTCTTCTTTTCTCGATTTTCATCAATGCTATCAACAAAGTGATATCTTCAAATTTTCATCTCTACGCAGATGATTTGCAGCTATATCGCCATTTTGGGACTGACGAAAGGAATGAGGCCATTACTGCCATCAATAATGACCTCAAAAGCATTGGTGCTTGGGCAAAATCGTTCGGACTGCTTGTCAATCCTGCTAAATCCCAGGCACTCATTGTAGGTGGCAGATACTTCTACAATAATCTTGACCATGCCTCTCTTTCTCCTGTCTACTTTAACAATACTGTGATACCGTATACCGCGGTTGTCAAAAATCTAGGGGTATATATTGATTGTAATCTGTCGTGGACTAGGCATATCACCGAGGTCAGCAGAAAAGTCTTCGGTACGCACCATTCTCTTAAGCGCCTTCAGAATTTTCTTCCTTTTAAGACAAGAATCTGTCTTGCTCAATCTCTTCTCCTTCCTCTTTTAGACTATGCTGATGTCACCTTTCTCGACGCAACTGAAGAACTCTGGAACAAGCTGGAGCGGTTGCAAAATTTATGTATCCGGTTCATATTTGGTCTAAGAAAGTATGATCACGTTTCAGAGTTCCGACAGAAACTGAAATGGTTACCGATTCGGCGGCGTCGAGATATTCACATTCTTTCCTTACTCTTTTCTGTTCTTCATAATCCTCACTCTCCTATTTATCTTCGTGAGCGATTTGAGTTTCTTGTCCCCAGGGGTAAACCCTGTCGTACTTTTTCTTCTCTATTACTTCGAACTCCCTCCCATAGTTCCTCTTACTATGACAATTCCTTTACGGTTTCTGCAGTGCGGCTGTGGAATTCTCTTCCTCATTCCATACGCGATAGCCCTTCTTTAAATATCTTTAAGGAACGAACAAGAGACTATTACCTTTCTCAACAATAACAGACATAATATGTATTTATATGTATGTAAATGTATGTATGCCTATATGTATGTATGCCTATATGTATGTATTTATATAGTCTTTATTATGTGTATACATGAGTATTTTATATATGTGAATGTAGTCTATAATGGTTATATATATATGTATATGTAATGCCTTCTGTCAGGGGTATACCTTTTGTATGCCTACTCATACTATTAAGTATTGACAAATGTACACAAGACTTTGCCTCTCTCATTGCATTGCGATTCCTCTGTGCACTCCCAGGTTTGCTGGAAGAGAACTCAATCTGAGTTAAGCTCGCCTTTGTACATAATATTTCACTTGTTTGTATAAATGCCATTTAAGTGTACATAAATAATAAATAAAAAAATAAAATAAAAAAATAAATAAATACGTTAAATTAAAAAAAAAAACGAATTTCAATTTGTCAGTACAAATCGGCAATTTCATACTTTAACCCCTAATATAAGCAAGGTAAGCTTACAAAATGTCATAATTCAATGAACTAAAAACTATAAAGTTATAACTGTAAGCCGTAACAACAGTTATAACAGTTGCAATGCGACATTTTTCTAGATTTTTCTACGTACATAACTACTATAGCTCGTTTTTTGTATTATTTAACGACGCCCAACTCCAATTGTGTAGTCATTAGTATTATTCAGTATGTGTGCATTTACCACCTATGTCTCGTCACAGCAAAATATTACATCTATTAAGTGACACCTACATTTTGTTGAAATATCTTCAATTTTATTGCTTCCAGGATGCATTCCGTCACAGAATTCAGAGATTATGCCACGGTTATGTCATCTTTTGTTCGTAATATTTGTGTAGGATGCACTTTTTACTTGATTTGGGTTATTACATATTATCATCATTCGAGTGCTACCCGAAGTTTGCACTTTGAGATTTATTTTTACGGGTGGTAGAAATTTGATTGCAAAAATTTGTCACAAATTTCGGACGGGTGGATACCACCGTGCACGATTGCGAAAAACCCACCATAATAATACAACCTCGGTTGAATTGCGTTCAGGGGTCAGCAAGTGCATAGCCGGGCAGGGGGGATTGAGGTCGCAGCACGAGTGGGACCGGTGGTTGTCACGCGGTGCTGCGACGACAATCCTCCTTTGATGTGGCCGTCAAGCTGAGTGCCACCATGTTAACATGGTATGAGTATATATTGGTGGTCCTCTTTCCTGAGACTACGCCTTCAGCTTACCATCAGGCGAGGTGAGGTCAAATTACAGTCCTATATAAAAAAAATCATTTTCTTTTACTTGATTTTATGTCGACTGCCGTAATGCCAGAGCATTGTCCGTCAATCAGCAGAGTTACTGACAAATAGGGTTTGTTTGAGCCTCTTGGTAATCAGCCTTTCGTAACATTTGCAATTCACTGTGGACATAGGTCTCCCTCTAATTTGTATCATAGTGTACTTACATTACTTAGTCATTGTTCGAAAGGCGATTTCAAAACTATTATTTTTTTAATAACTTACACGAATTAAAGACTTACCAAAATTCTTTAGCAATATATTTCCATGACCCTATATTTATGGTGCCAAGCTTAAGAGAAGTCCCTATTATCCTCAATAATGACCGATCAAGCCATTTTTTCATGGTGGACCATCCTGCTAATCTTTCTGCATGAATGGGACGGTTGAAATCGAAATGGTGTTTCCTCCATGCCCATTAATGCCTATTTCACCATAAAGTGCGCTTTAAAAGACTTAATCTTAACGACTGGGACATAAAATTGTGATCATAAAGTCGTCAGTGTTGCCACAATGTTGGTTGACAACGGAAGTGCAACGCACTGCAAACTTTTTGTGCATAATGCCGCTTTTGGAGTTGTTTATGCTATTAGAAAGATTTAATCCCCCTTAAAACATTTTCCTTGTATGAAAATGGAAAAACGAAAATGTATTTTTTAAATAAAATTATTTAAAGGTACCCCTTTAAGGAAGTGAAAGAAACTTTTATATTATTATGACTTGTAGAAGTGAAGAATCTTAAAGTGAAGTCTTCAGTCTAGAGATGCTTTTCACACCCCATTTTTAGCACCTGTGATTGGAGGAAGAGGGAATCACATGCTGGCAGAGATATCGAAGTTTTTACAGCAAAGAATGGAGCAGAAAAGAGTTTAATTGTAGAATATTAGGTAATACATGTCTTTTAGCCATCAGGCCTTTACAAGTAGGCCAGTTATTTTATTTAGTATTGTTAGCTTATTGCAGTTGCCTGCTAGACACAGGGTCTCTCCCAAAGTGCCCCATAGCATTCCGACCACCATCTTCGATAACCAGGGGGTAAGGTAGGTAGGAAGTTAGCTATGTTTTTAAGGTCGTCCGTTCATCTGGCTGTAAATGTTTTATTCCATTTTTGAAGTGAAAACTTCTTTAGCGGCGTTGGATGGCTTTAGGCACTTGACCTTTGAACCGTAACTGACGACTGACGTCATACAACATTAGCTACAGATTGTGTATTTTGCTAAGGACGCTAAGGAACATCGTAGCTTAGCGGTAAGAGCTTCGACTGTAAGTCCTTATGGTTTCAGAGAGTACCGGGTTCGAACCTGAGCTTCTGATACTTTTTGTGATTATTATTTTCTTTTTGTAATTTATTACTTTTTGTGAATATGTTTTTCTGTTTGTATTTTATTAATTTCTTGAGACAGAAAATTTGTAGAAAATTAGTGATAGGTTCTATGATTGGCACTATATTATAGGTATGGTATGTATACAATATGTACATTAGAATGATTTAAATAAAAAATATAAAAACAATAAGTACATAATATATACAAACCAGCAGGTTCAGGCGTCAAAGAATTCCTCACCATCGATGTCAACTGGGAGGGTGGCCAGAAGGCTGGCGGCATTGCCACGTTGAATGGCAATACTGATCCTTTGCGCAAGGAATAAACCGAGGGTCTCTGCCGAAGCAGCAGCAGCGCAGGCACAGTCCCCAGTCACTGGAAGATGTGAAGGCGCAAGGGTGTCAGCACATGTTGCATCCCACACCAAATGCCTTCTCATCTTCCAAGGCACCAAAGACATTCCATCCGGCCTCTTGCCATCATCGCGCACCAGACCAGCAGGTTCTAAAACGGCTGGAACCCCGGCGGTGACAAGAGCCCGACGGATTATGTCATTGATGTACGCGTGCCGTGAAAGCCGTCCCGCGCTCCTACTGCATGAGAGACCATGGTGTCCAAGGCTACCAACTTCTTCTCCACAGCGACATCGATGCGGAGAAACGCAAGGAGCACCTAAACGAAGGCAAGCAGCGATACGGAAGGTGTTATCGTCCAACATGGTACCTATGTTGGGCAATGGTAGGGCCTGTAGCCAAACACCAGATTCCCATTCCCCCACAGCCAAAAGGCGAGCACACTCCGCAACATTGGAAGACGTAGAAAGGAGATGTTTTCTTACCATGTTACAGAGCGGCACGTCCCATTGTCTCTGGGAAGATGGGTTGGCTGGCAAATCAGCGTATGGGCAAAACATTTTCCAAGCTCTTAAAGCTTCGGCCTTGCCTGGCACTTCTGAAATAGTTAGGCTAGGGGTTAGGATTTTTCTAACCAAATCATCCGTGCCATGCACCGAAGATAAAAAAGCTGGTAGACTTACGTCGGTAATTTTGCCAACGCCGAGCCCGCCTAGACGAACAGGCATGGATGCCTGAAGCCAGACTCGGTCGTTCATATCCACATTTAGAATTTTGCAAAGTGTGTTTTGAATCACACTATCCATTTTACCTAAAAGAGCCAAATACTTAAAAAGTTGATTTGAACCGAGAACATGTGGAAATTTAGGGACAAAAAGACAATACCGAATTATTGTGAAAGCAGAATGGATGTTAATTTGTTGCACCGGTCCGAAACTTCATAAAAATTTTGATTTTTTTCTTCTAAGAAAGAGTCATATGCCTCCTCTAAGATTGGGGACCCAAGAAGCAGGAGAGAAGATTTTTGAACAATTTTTAAATTTGGGGCCAAAACATTGAATTTTGATAGTGTCGAAATGCTGTCAATATTATCATCAAGATAAATTTCACATTTAGTTGGATTTAATTGTAAACCAATGGATCTAAATTCATCTTTTAGAAAAGCCAAGTCATTTATAACTGTATTACCGTCTCCTCCTAAGGTCCCGTCATCTAGATACCATATGTTAAATTTAGAATTTAGCTGCCGAATTATAGGGTGTATAGCGAGGCTGAATTATAGGGTGTATAGGTATGGTATGTTATGTTCTTTTTATCTTTTTCTCTGTATATAACGAAGAAAGAAAGAAAGAAAAAGTTTTCACTTCTGCCGCCACGCCCGGAGTGCAACCCGTCTTTTTTTTAAAAGCAGACCGTAATATTTTATTCTTATTTAGAGCACCGCAGCCCAACTGCCTCATTGCGCATATTAAGAAAGCCAAATTTATTGTCGTGTGCACTCCGAAAAAAAAGGGTTTTACGTAAGTAGTTACCTACTTTTTGCATTTGCTTTCTATTTGCGGCTCTCAGCTAAGAGGCGTGGATGAAATTTGTCCATATTAGATGTTCCTTTTGCTTTTTGAGAGGTAATAGAAAGTGGAATAATAACTAAAATATAACACACAAGCTTTCGCCCGCGGCTCCGCCCGCGTGGATGTCGGTTATCGCGACCAAACATAGCCTATGTCCTTTCTCAAGGTCTAATCAACACCTATACCAAATTTCATCAAAATCGGTTGAGTGGTTTAGGAGTGAAAGCGTAGCAGACAGACAGACAGACACAGTTCCTTTGGCATTTATAATATTAATATGGTTTATAAGGTTAGGTAATACTAACTAGATCAGTCTTAAGATCGGTGACCACACCGTACCTTAGAAAGCACGATAAGCCTTCGTTCCCGGTTGCCATATCAACATCCATAGGTATTCGTTATCGGCAGTTGGAGTTCTAAAAAGTCCGCCTGCTGGCCTAACTGCATCGTTATCGCTAGAAGGTTGTGGGAGACAGATAGTAGATACTTCAAGGAAAATACTGAAGTTAAATTGAAAATCTGAACCCATTTTCATAAAACTGAAACATACATTAATCAGTCTATCACAATTTACAAACATGTTAGAGGGCTAATTGAATGAAATGATGTAATACACTTTAGTATTTTGTCAATAATAGTCTCTAAGTCGTTGTATGGAACTTGCTCGAAATATGGATTATGTACAAATCAATATCAGGGTAATTTTACGCAAAATAATAAAGAGTCAATTCCGCTTTTCCAGATGTCATAACGATGGCGGTCTATTCATCATCATAGTGTGCAGATGCCATTAGAGTCAGCCATGAGGAAATGAGTTACGATTTTTAAGTTTTTGTTAAATGTGCTGAAAATTTGAAACCTAGCAGCTCTGCACAAGCAAAATTTGTAAAAATAACTTGTTTCCATGGGAAATTTGGCATATTCAGTTGGTTATTAACATCCTTGGGTGAAGTGTTTTTTAGAATTTATTAGAGGAATGTCCTATAAATATTTTAGGTAAAAAAATCGATAACTGTTCGAATTTTGAGAATATTTTGACGTAAGCGGCAGCGTGTCGGGGCACCACTACAGTAAATCTCAAACTAAGGTTTAGAATTAATAACTGTGCATAGACCTAAGTAGATTAGATTATCAATATTTTTGAGTTTTGCGATGACCATACAGAGCGTCGTCGTGTCGGGGGACTGCTAAAATCATCTAAAAATTAGGTTCACAGCAAATTAAGGTGTAAAAAAGTAGGTCGTTACACATGAAATTGCCGTTTTATTGAAGAAATTGAGGAAACCCAATTTGCAGTACTAACATTTTTGCATTTTTTGTAGGAATGATAAATCCAAATTTTATGATTTTTTTTTTGTGTATGAATGAGACAACATTAAGCTAACAGCAACTTTTATTACATTTTTGAAAAGTGACAGCTGTAAAAAAGTAATACGAAATTTATCATCAAAATGGATAGCATTTAGGAAGTACTGTTTTTGAAGATCGAATTTAATTTATCAAGCGGCCAATAAATATAAAATTTAATACTGTAAAATCTTGAAATCACTTTCAAACAAAGTATAAATAATGGAAATAGCTATTAAATTACAGGAATAACGAACTCATGAATTTGTAAGAAAAATTCGGCAATACTATAAGATAAGATAGAAGTATTACATGTATTATTTATAAAGCACAATGGGCGGCCTTATCGCTAACAGCGATTTCTTCCAGGCAACCTTTGGATGGGTAGAAGCAAAAGAAATTACAGGGTAGCGCACAATTCTTTTTTTAAAGAAGGAATAATGATGAATAAATTAGATATTTAAACCGCGGTACCCTGCTGAGGCGAGGTCTCGGGTTCGATCCTAGGTTTTCCATGGCACACACCAATGACTTTTCGATGCTTTTCGAAGTTATGTGTGTATTTATCGCAGGTGTATAAGTGCCCAATTAATGGCAATAGGCTTCGCCACCTATTACATTGGGACCTAAACATAAACCGGTGAAATGTGGGTGCTAGCACCTCTTCCTACACCTTCGGGGATAAAGGCGTGAGGTTATGTTATGTTAAGCATTTCACATGTAACGACCTATTATAATAGATTAGGCAGCTTACTATATTTACAAAGTATTTTTTTAACTATAGCCATTATAAGGGTTAGTAACCTAATGATTACTGATGGATTTTCCGCCAATTTTACTTTTTGTAAGCGTTCAATCAAAAGATATATTATAATGAGGTACACAAGTCAATATTGACTTGATAATTGGCCTTCACAGCTTGCCCTCGTAAGCTCAGTTGACTATTAGTATGAAGTCATCGATGTACAATACTTTAGTATTGTTCGATTATTTGAGCAGATGCTCACTGGTCCGCATTTCGTAAGATTAAGGGCGATGTTGCCCGATTTTTAGGGAAAATTATGGTCTTGGGAATGTTTTAGGAAAATAATTTATCTTGATAAATTTTTGGATAAACAAAAATAATTAAGGTATATCATAGTATCATTTTGAAAGATTCCTTTTTATTTAAATTATGCGTAAAGGTGGAAAAATATGTCGGAAGCTGATCATGTGGTGGATCATGAAGCATGAGAACAATTTTGCAAATATGTTACAACAAAAAGGAAGATGAAGGAAGCAAAAACGAGAAACGGGCTGTTGCAACACACACATTTTAGGAAACTCTTAGTAAGATTTACAAATAGGAAAGTTTGGATGGATGTATGAATGTTAGTTACTTTTGGTACAATGCGCCAGAACGAACAGATTCGGATAAAAAATTTCACAAAGATAGTACATAACCTGGGTTAAAAGACTACAGTACCCCTAGCACGAACAACTATCGTAATTGTATCGTTAACGTATTGAGAGAACGGAGCCTTGCGATTGGTCGGCTTCACACACACACACACACACAGGCTCTCTGCCAATCGCAATAAACCATTCTCAGAATACATTTACGATACGATTACCATAGCTTTTCATGCTAGGGACACTGGCCTTATTCCGGGTGAATATTCGATCCCGTGGCTCGCAGATTCAAAATCAGTACCAGCACGAATAATATTCGAATTCGCAACATAAACGTATACAGAGAACAGAGCATTGAGATTGGCCGCTTGCCTACTGTGAACCAATCGGAATGCTCCGTTCTATCGATATCTTTGTATTTCACGCCATCAGTGTCCCGTGCACGAATAATATTCGAATTCGTAACGTAACGTAACCAGAGAACGCAGTAATGTGATTGGCCGCCTGCCTACTGTGAACCAATCACAATGCTCCATTCTTTTGATACGTTTACGTTACGAATTTGGAATGTTATTCGTGCTCGGGGCACTGAACCTCAGACGTTAGCTACTTATTTATAAATATGGGGAAAGCAAAGCCCCTCGATGTAGCAACCCACCTGAGCCTATTTATTGTAAGTTAATGTATGTAACTCATTCAATATTTTTTTATATCAAACATTGAGTCATGCGATGTTTAATATTAGAGGACACAGCAGGTGTGTTCACGTGGTCGTGGGTTTATTGTGTGCGGTTACTGTAATCGTGACCTGACATGTGTTTTAACACTTCTAATGTTACATTACATACATTACATAAATCCTACATTTCGCCAACTAAGATTTCCACTTAATAGGGGGGCGCGGGTTCGATCCGTTGTGCAAATTTTTGTATGCATGAATAAGGTATTGGTCTGGTGGTGCCTAGGAGAGCACATTAAGCCATTAAGCCCGGTTGTCATACAAACATCTATATGGCAGTCGTTACGGGTAGTTGGAGCCCTCAAAAATCCAACTGGTCTAGCTGCAATGCTTCGATATCGACTTTTGGTTGTGAAGGTCAGACGGCTGGATGGATTCAACCAAATCGGCAGTTAGACTGGTAAAAGCGAACCGCGACCCCAAGTTGAAAAGCTTCGGATGCGACTGGGATTAACGCTAGGATGAAGAAGGGGGGAGGCCATTACCGTCAAGCAAGCACATAATCAAGAGCTGTATGGTTACTGTTGGCTGGAGAACAGCTCTATCCTTTAGTCGCCTTATACGAAATACCCATAGGAAGCGGTATAGTTTTTTTGAAGTGAAAACTTCTTTAGCGGCGTTGGATGGGTAAAAATTGTTAAACTCGCGCGTCAGGATCGCTTGACCTTTGAACCGTAACCGACGACTGACGTCATACAACATTAGCACACTGTTTATTTTGCAAGATACGAAAAGAAGCTTCGTAGTTTAGCGGTGAACGCTTCGACTGTAAGTACTTATGGTTTAACCTAGGCTTCTGACACTTTTTGTGATTATTTTTCTTTTTGTAATTTATTACCTTTTGTGATTATTTTTTCTGTTTGTAATTTATTAATTTCTTCTGACAGAAAATTAGCAGAAAATTATTGATATGTTCTATGATTAGCGGTATATTATAGGTATGGTATGATATGTTCTTTTAATCTTCTTCTCTGTATATAACGAATAAAGAAAGAAAGAAAAAGTTTTCACTTCTGCCGGCACTCCCGGAGTGCAACCCGTGTTTTTTTTACGTGCGGGAAATCCCCACGAATACCCCCCCCCCCCCCCAATTTACCATTCCTCTCGGTCTGGCCCTCCTTGGGAGGGGCGACCACGTGGTCCCTGACTCGCCCCGGGTATATATATTTTTTATTTACTTTTTCGGGGTTGTAATTCGTACAGGGTATTTGGTTTCCCATGAGATATTAGGTTTATGTTGGATTTTGATTCCGGTCGGGGTTTTATTAGATTATTTTCGAAATTCATGATAGCTTCTCACCAGGAAGACTAAGGTCACATTCTGTTTCACTCTCATCTATTATTACTAAAACCGAAAAGAATTTCTTTGTTTGAATGCACTAATCACTATAACTTAGGTACAGTCAGCTTCAGATCGATCTTGATTCACTAAATGCTCAAAATGATCTCAATTCTTTGATTTTTCCCCTTTTCTGTCGACAGATTGTTCTGATATTTGGTACATACCTTTAGTCCGTTAAATAATACAATTAAAATTAGTAAAACAGTTTGATTTACTCTTAATAACTTGGTTTTGTGATCATTCTGAGACTTTGTAGTCAAGATATTTCTGATGCTGACTGTACCTATTCTATTTTTTTTTTATTTCGATAACCCAGTTCTTTCCTGTAAAATTTCAGCTTCTTTAGTTTTAATTCAAGGAAATAGTACCTACTTCCTATTTTGTGGACTAACTTTATAGGACTACTTTGACAAGAACAGTTATCTTAGTCTAAATAGTTAGTTAGCAATTGACTAGTAATTTTCAAAGAGCAAAGTTCGGACTTAAAAACTTGATTCGTCTTACAAACGCAGTCGGACTTACTTATAATCTCAGAATAGATTCGAAGCGAAGCAATTATACACACGATCTCAAAGCTCTGCTGCTAGCATAGAAGGCTTTGTAAGAGTTTGGAAGACTTGGAAATAGTTCATAGTTTAATAAGTTTAGAATAGTTGAGAAAGGATTAGTAACCGCGGTAGCCTAGTGTTATGGGTAATGGACTGCTGAGACGAGGTCACGGGTTCGATCCCAGGTTTTCCATGGCACACACCAATGACGTTTCGATGTTTTTCGAAGTTATGATGGTATTTATCGCAGGTTTATAAGTGCCCAGTTAATGGCAATAGACTCGCCAAGTCGCCACCTATTACATTGGGACCTAAACATAAACCGGCGAAATGTGGGTGCTAGCACCTCTGCCTACCCCTTCGAGGATAAAGGCGTGAGCTTATGTTATGTTATGTTATGTAGTTCAGAAAGGATTAGTAGGTGGGTCATTATTTTGGACAGCTTTTTCAAGCGGCTTTGCTTAAAAATAATAGAAATGAAAAAGTTAGAAAGCCAATTTCTTTTTGCCCATTCCTTAACTCCTCGCTTAACTAGGACACTGATTATTATTCAATTATCTTTATAATTAAACATGATTAAAAATAAAATACCCCTTTGATTTTCGTGGAGTGTCCCAAGCCCCGATTTGGTCACTAAGTAAATAATATATTATAAACTAAACGCAACACAGACTTACCAAAAAAAACATACTCAGTCCTAAGAAGTTTACAATACTATGGAAAATTAGATCATAGTTCTAAACACTTCCTAAAAGAATTAATTTAACTGTCCCGAGGTAATTGCTGATTTGCGTGGATTATTATAATTTCACTAGCACAGCTCTAAATTCGCGGCCCGATGATGCGTCATCCAAAATTCTTGTTACAACTAGCCGTGCGCCGACGGCCGGACAAAGGGCTGTACATTTTTAAACAATATACACAGAAATATATATTCTTGTGAGCAAAAAACTCTTTAGTCAATTCTTGTCCTATGAAACTGGAACTTTCGAACGCTTTTTCACTGTAAATAAATGCTCACAACAGATAATCTATTGTTTTTATCCGTCGATTTATTTACATGTGCGATATGAAGGTGAACACTGAGTTCTATCCTAATTTATTTTTAAGTTCAAGCATTGTCGTAATTAATAGCGCACAAAACACAGCAAAAAACACGTTCGTTTGAATCGGATCAAATACAATTCAAAATAAGAATGATAAAAAAAATAGTACAGTCAATTCTGTGGCGTACCGGTGGTGAACGCGGCCGCTACGCAGGAGGCGCGGGTTCGATCCCCGCTCAGTGCAAATATTTGTATGCATGAATATGTATATTTGCATTGGTCTGGGTGTTTCTATGTATATTATGTAAGTATTTACAAAAAAGAAGTTTCTAAGTATGTTTATCCGCATTTATATTATATATATATTATATTATATATACGCAAGTATATTAGCAACCGAAATTATCCAAATTCCCTCGAACCCCTCCAACTAAGCTAAATTGCTTGTGCTAGCAGTGGGTTCACGTCGGTAGTGTAATAGCCAGGATTCAAACCCGGGACCTCTCGATCGTAAGGTCGCCTCCTTAACCACTAAGCTATCGACGCTGCATCTATTTTGTAAGCACAATGATGCCGAAGTTAGAGCGAGTAGGCACATTCATAAGTTTTGAATTCCTAAGCAAAGAGTGAATGTTTTTAGTTAAAATATATATTGTATACATATTTATGATAAGATTGATAAGTTACCAAATATCCTCAAAGAAATTAATACGATCAATGCATTTAAAATCTTTTTTTTTAATAATGTGCAATTGTGATATTTGTCATTTTGTTTGCATGATAATTTATATAAAAATTTAAAGTATCGAATAATTTAATTTTAATTGTAAGACATATTTTATACGCCAAACATTGGTAGAGTATAGCTTGCAAACATCCAAAATTTCTGTACCTGCTCACCCATTTTGTGACAAATAAACTTAAAAACAAAAAAAGGATAAAGTTGCTTCTGAAACCCCTTACATAAAATTATTATTTTCGTTATGGGACCATTTATACTTTGCTATTTCCTAGACAAACCTGGTTTACTATCAATTACCAGCATTCATAGGTTGAGAAGCAAGACAATTACCTGAAAAAAAAAGAAAAAATCTGTTAAATATTTTATTTGTACTACATCGCTGACATGTCTCCAAATTTGCGTGACGTCCCCACAAAAAGTCACCTAAGTCACTGCCTAAGTCACAAAAATTTGGCACTGTCGAACGCATACTGTTAAATTGTCTAGCAAAGTCAATTTACCACGATTTGACAGCATTGTAGGACAATAGCGTTACACTTTCAGTTTACAGATTTTTTAGTAGTTACGACTATAAATTTATCGAATTAAATCTAAAGTAAGGACTTAACATCCTGTCGGCATCCCCGAGCATGCCAACTCGGAAATAAAGACGGATAGGTATTGGATAAACACCCACTGACCGTCAGAAGGCGATGGGTTGAATACATAATATGCGGGTATTATTGCCGAATGTCTACAGAAGCTATAAATATCGAGCTTACCACGAATACTGCAATTATTGGTAGCTAAAAATAAATATGTTGCCGTTTAAATTTGGAAGCGTTTTTACCGACTTTAAAAAGGAACAGTTTTTAATTATGGTTTATATTTGTTTAATTACATTCGAGACCCGGGGAGCGCTTGCTCATTTTCCTCTTTTACATTGACCTTTCAACCACCCAAAAGAGGAAAGCGTGCGCTTGACCTTCGTCTCTTTAATATGAATTTATTCCCAGATCTTTCCGGGATCCGCGTCGTGTGTGAGATATACCGGCAGTTAAATAAAGATATGAAAGTGTAGAAAATAAAACAACAGTATAAATAACTTATTTTCGAATATGGAATGAGTCTATATTAATTGAAACTCTTATTCAAATTTAGAACAATAGACGTTCCATATTTGACACTCAAAGGTGCAAAACGTTATTAATAATATGATGATTCAGTACTTTATAGGCGTTCGAAGTTTAAATTAAAGAACGCATTATATTCGCACACGAGTTCTGCAGCTTACAGTACGTAGGCCTTGTAACAAACTCTTCCTGCGTCCTGTTCCTAATTTTTAGACAAGTTTTGTTCTAAAAATATTTCAGTCCAGACTTACCAGTCTAAACAGCCATAACACTAATCTACATACTTTTAAAGTTATTTTATACAATTACTTTGCTGTTAACTAAACACCTACTCAATTTTTAAGTAGCTTAATATACAAAAACCGATATAACGTGGGCGGAAAGTCTCGCAACGTACTATTTATATCGTGCGAGCCTGATGTCATAATTACATCTTGCTTTTGCAAACTTGTATTAGGTCGTTACATATGAAATTGCCGAAATTTTCTTACAGATTCATGAGTTCGTTATTCCTGTAATTTTAAAGCTATTGCCATTATTTATACTTTGTTTAAAAGTTGATTTCAAGATTTAACAACTCTGTATTAAATTTTGTATTCATTGGCCGCTTGATAAATTAAATTCGATCTTCAAAAACAGTACATCCTAAATGCTATCCATTTTAATGATAAATTTCGTATTACTTTTTTACAACAGTTACTTTTCAATATTGTAATAAAAGTTGCTGTTAGCTTAATGTTGTCTCATTCATACACAAAAAAAAACATAAAATTTGGATTTGTCATTGCTAAAAAATGCAAGAATGTTAGTACTGCAAATTGGGTTTCCTCCAATTTCTTTAATAAAACGGCAATTTCATATGTACCCTATTATTATCATCCTCGTGTCTGCCTTAAATATGTTTCATTCATTGCATAGAATAAACTCCATACTGAGTTCATTGCATCGGGTTTGACAGTTGGGTGTTTGACTGGCTAGTCAAATTAGTTACTTTTTACTTAACGTCAAATCGGTAAGTTAAAAGGAAAATTGTATGAAATAAATATTGTTGTGATGTCATAATATTTTAAAGTCAAATAATTTACTATTATAAGTTGGGTGGTAACCTATTGAAATATCGAATTTCTGTTACCCGAATCTTAAAACCCCGAAAACGGTTGGTAGAACTTTTAAATGACAGATGTAATGAATGACAACTTTCTATAATTCCGTTTTTCATTTCCCGAAGAATCAATTTCCAGGTGCACTAAAACCAAATTTTCAAATAGTATTTTTTTGTTTCCCATATTGTCATAATCCAAATATAGTTATACCAGATTCTCAGAATATTTTTTTTTGTTTGCCATCGTACCATTTTCCAAATAAACCCCCGACTCAGATTACCCCGACTCGGATAGGTTAGGTTAGAATTAGGTTAGAATTAGGTTATTTTTTTATATACCACCCAGAAGTAGGAGCCCCGCGTAGCGGGGCTCCGTCGACCTTGTAGACGCATCAATTGTTTAGTTCATAAAAACCATATATATGATAATATGTTATTCTTTGTAATAAGTTTCTATTAAATAAACAATATAATGATTAAGAATAGTTCATTTGATATTCTATGAAATGATTATTCTAATGTTTAACTTTATATGAAACAAAATTCAATGATTTAAAATTATATTGATTATATATAATGATTATTTAGATTATTCTATGAAACGAAATTATGCGAAACATTTTCTGTTATACGAAATTAATTAAACAATTGTCTATAAAACAACGCACACCCGCGGAGGGAGGGCAGTCCTCGCCCGCAGTAACGAAGCTCGGGCGCCCGGGCGAGCTGGAACGGCTGAGGCTGGTCGCCAAAGCTGCGGAAGCGAGCATGGGTGCCCGAACTTTGTTACGCAAGGGCGGAAGGACTGCACTTCCCGCAGCGCCGGAGAAGAGCAACACTAATGCTTGCCTGCTTGCCTGCATGCTTGCCTACTTGCCTGCATGCCTGCATGCTTGCCGGTTTGATTGCCAGCTTGCCTGCATGCATGCTTGTTTGCTTACATGCATACATATATTTTTTAAGGCAACGTGTGTTTTGTTCAGTAGGTCTCCAATTGTAGTTAGTAGACGCCATATGAGGTTTAGTTTTAGGTTTATAAATCTGGATATTGTTTGTCTGGATATCAATTAACTGGATATCAATTAATTGCATTTCAAAAATTTGTGTTTTAAAAATTGGGCTTTCGTGCATATGGATTACGGTCATCTGGATTTTGTGCATTTAGATTTCGTGTGTCTGGAACTCGTTCGTCTGGATTATAAAACGTCTTACAAATGAATAAATCGGCAAATGAAATTCGGAGTTGCGATTATATGGCAAATAAAACTTCGGAATTTGAAAAACCGGGGTTATGAAAAATTGGCCAAACGTTTTCTGGATTATGATATTCGGAATATTAAAATTCGGGATTAAGATAGGTAACCAAGTTGGGTGCATGATTGAAAATAAATAAAAACGATAAAATAAGTGTAGCTTTTACCGCTCTTTTACCATTCTTAATTTAATAAGCTCAGATAAATAATTTATTTTAACTATAGAAAAATACCCAATTGACGAGTATGAAACTCACGCTCGCGAGTTGCGCGATAATGACTACTATCTGGCTGAATATTCATCATAATGACTATATTATGACTATATGAGGTACCGCGGTAGCCTAGTGGTATGGGTAATGAACTGCTGAGACGAGGTCCCGGGTTCGATCCCAGGTTTTCCATGGCACACACCAATGACTTTTCGATGTTTTTCGAAGTTATGTGTGTATTTATCGCAGGTTTATAAGTGCCCGGTTAATGGCAATAGGCTCGCCACCTATTACATTGGGACCTAAAACATAAACCGGCGAAATGTAGCTAGCACCTCTGCCTACCCCTTCGGGGATAAAGGCGTGAGTTTATGTTATGTTATGTTATGACTATATTCAGCCAGATACATAACAACTACAAATAAAATAAGAAAAATCATTCATTGGATTCCATAGTTCGTGAGATTTTCGGTAGACGCCTCCGCTGTCACCTCAAAGACAGAAAGGAGAAATTTGGATTGGTTCGGGCGAGCGCCAATATTGGGTGACCGCCAAGCTACCAGACTAGCTTGGCGGTCAAAGCATTGTCCTTGTAAGGCAATTATTGCGGGTTCAAACACCGCCTAGACCCATTCAATATTTTTCCTAACTTAACCTTTTCAATGATTACTTTAATTGAAAATTATCACCTAAGTGGTATAAAAAAAGCTCAAACAAAAACTAGGGAAGTGGTCCCTCATCTCTGACGCCATAATAAAAATACTAGTTGTACCTCACTTCAAGTATAACACAATTTTGATATTTTTTTCTTTGTTGATACTTTCTACTTTAAACCTAAAATGTATGAAACGTGAATGATCCATTGATTGATTTTAGCTTTCATTCTTACCTGGTGATTATGCCACTATCAAGAGAATTTTAGTCTAAAGCGCTTCTTCCTGTGCAACTACTGGTGGAATCTTCACCATGAAATGGGTCATCCGTTTACAGTTTGGGTGATCGATGTGGTGTATTATAGTTTTCGAGGAACAAAAGGCACTTCACACTTGAAGGACTTTATTTGATTTAATAGCGGAAGTCACGTACTAGGCTGTGAAACTTTGTGAGCAATTCTGGAGACAGCAGTTTTAGACTGTTGAAACAAATTGTAGCGATTTAAGACCATTGCTTCAGCAGTAACAATAGATAATTTTTTTGTTGCTGTCAAAAAGGCTCTAGCTGGGGTTTGAACCCGCGATCTTTGCCTTACAGGGACAATGCTTTGACCACTAAGCTACTAGACCTCGCCCGAAGCAATTCAAATTTTTCCTATACATCTGTCTTTGATGCGACAGTGGAGGCGTCTACCGATAATCTCACGAACTATCGAAACCAATGAATGAGTTTTCAATCATTTTTAAACATTGACTTTTGACAACTCCGCCAAAATGAAAAAGTAAAAAAAAAAGACGGGTTGCACTCTGGGAGTTTTCACTTCAAAAACAGCTAATGTCAAAATTCAATGATTAATATTTATTTAGTTCCTGCGTCCCGACCCAAATTTAAAATTCATGCCCACCTCATCCAAAAAACGGCGTCTTTGTTTTAAACAGATTGTCTAGTGATATAGGTATATAGATATTATTGTTTTTAGGTATCTAAACATGGTTAGTTTATAAAATATGACATTGTTATACTGTAAATATGTTACGACACTTTTTTTTTTACGTGCGGGAAATC
Source organism: Eilema caniola (assembly GCA_949126895.1). Classification (NCBI taxonomy): domain Eukaryota; kingdom Metazoa; phylum Arthropoda; class Insecta; order Lepidoptera; family Erebidae; genus Eilema; species Eilema caniola. Next base: position 25,113,145 of record OX421467.1, read on the forward strand.
CCCACGGATACCCCCCCCCCCTTCGGAGCCGAAGGGGGGGGGGGGGTTATGTCGGACTCGAACCGACTAAACCGCACGCCGTCTGTGGGTCGATGTGCTAGGCCGGAGGTGAGGTTGTTTTTTGACATATTCCTCGCACCCCGGCTGGCCCAGGGCCATTCCTCTCGGTCTTGCCCTCCTCGGGAGGGGGGACCTCGCGGTCCCCGACTCGCCCCCGGTATGGGGGGCCGCGGGGGGCGCGCATCGTCCTACGATGCGCGCCGCCGCCGTGGCCTGCTTCTGCTAGGGTGACGAGCGGCTCCACCCGTCACCCTCAGGCCCGCGCTCATGGGGAGCGGAGGTCGGTTTGCGCCCTTCGACGCCCGAGCCGCCTTCGAACGCGGCCAGCGATGTCCGCGAGTCTTTCTCGCTCGCTGTGCCGCGCATATGTTACGACACTATAATATCATAATTATTTACATGCCCCAGCAGCAGAAATGGATGATTCAAGGCCAAATTGAGACCATATTCCTTTTTTATTACTCGATATGAATAAAAAATGACAACACAGTGTTATTTATTGTTCTTCAATGAAAACACTTGTACTAGTCCACATTATTTATTAAATTCCTGACCGGTTTCGCTTTACGGCATTATCAAAGGCTGATACATGCCATGTTTTTTGGGTATCAGATGTAAATTAGAGTAACCTTTGATAATGCCGTAAGGCGAAACCGATCAGGAATTTAATAAATAATGTGGAATAGTACAAGTATTTTCATTGAAGATGTGTAGCAAGTTCCACCAAGTGCCATCAATCAACAGTATAAGCAGTTATTAATTGTTGTCTTGCCTATATTTTAAACATTTTATATAAGTCTACCTTCAAATTTACTCTGTGAAAAATATTCCCAAAGTGGAGTCGTCTTGGACAGAAAACTTGAATTAGTTTTCAAACGTGGTTTTGGTTGGGGTGGAAGTTTTGTGTGGTCCTTTTATACTCTAATAATTATAAATAGACAAGACGTATAAAGTTAATTGAACTGCTCTGTATGTATACTGTCCCGTTTAGCTAATAGCGTATTTTTGAAAACTCCCAACAATAAAAAGTTGATTTTGATATGTTTTACTGTATTTTTGTTACCACCTTCTATTCTAAAACAATCCCGGGACTATCCTGGGATCCCGAGATTAACTGTAGAAATCCCGGGATTAGAAAAATCGTCCGGGATTGAATCCTCTAGTCGGGGGTCAATCAATAAAATAGCGTCAAATTAAATAAAATCCACTAAATAAAATCCGTTAAAAATAGCTTCTTCATACTAATTAAATATGTACCTAAATACTCACGTATCTGTGACGAGCACATGAACATCTGAATACCTATAGTTCGACACGAGGTCACTCGGTCGGCTGTGGTCAGATTTATCTACTGTAAGGTTCCACTGCGCTGTGACCACAAATAATTGCTATACGTCAAAGGTGTGATGTGACACAATCACAAATGACCTTGTGTATACCTCAGGACACATATCTTGAACCTAAGACGCGACACAAACAATCTATGCTTGGTGAATTTGAGCTCGTCCACCGCCGTAGTACCCCGCACTATCGTCAAAAGTAAATGCATAATGTGTGTACAGAGTACATTTTGAGTACATTTTAGGTCCAATATATATGCCTGAGGTATACTAAGAGTAGGAACCTATTGGTGTATTGCCATCCCTCTTTCTCACCTGGAATACGAACACTCTCCAATATCTTTATTTTTATACTTTTTTTTTTCGGAGAAGGCGAAGAATCTGATCTAAAAATCCGGTTATGCATCCGTGTATGCAGTTCTCTCTGTCTCTCTAGCTGCGCAGAACGAATGATTCAGGTCTCTTTATGGGGATCGACAGTGAGACACGTAAATCTACTAATCAGATCCTTTTAAACTAATCTCGGGCACATGTGTTACTGGATTGATCATCCATCCCATGCGTATAGTGCACATGCATTCTGACCGTTTTTCAAGATGTTTGCCGGCACTTGTACTGTAAGAAGGTACTCAATCTAAGTTGTAACACCACGATCATGTTACAGTGTCAGTTACACAAACGCGGGGCGCCCAGAACGCATCCATCAACAAGTCATCCTAATGTTTACTGATTGCCAGGCCACTTCGCTAGCGATATTGTACAGACATAGCATGCCTTTATATAGAAGTGTATTTGTGTATTCTAAGTTCTAGCAGCGGTTTTTTATACTAGGATACTTCAGCTTGACTTCACCTCGCCTGATGGCGAGCTGAAGGCAAAGTCTCAGCAAAGAGGATTACCATTACAAACGCGTACGCGTACAATGATGGGACTCAGCTTGACGGCCCGCTTAAAGACCCTGGCATTGTAGGTAGAAGGAAACACGTGAGCAGGTAAGGGATTCCATGTCTTAATGGGGCAGTTAATGATAGAGAATTTGTTTAAGCACAAATGACGCGCCCCACTACCTCCCTTACGCAAATTGATGACGATTTGTTTTTGGATTTGTTGGGCAATTAGTCATAATTTGAAAGAACGCGCAAGCGAGCGGATGCCTGCCCATTCGAGGAATACAGGCGTGAATAAGCGCCTACGTGACTGCAAATAGGTTATATGTTAAACTGAGCTATAAATAGAATAAGTATAATATTTTATCTGTGGTGGAGCGCTGACCTCGTCTTGGTTTTCCCGCTAATACTAGACTCCCAATAATACAATCTATTTCACATTCATCATATCACCACCATAACGTTAGTTCTGGTCGCATTTATATTTTTGTTTTGCATCTTTTAGTTTGAGCTCCACTTTTCTACTATTAATCTTGATAAGGCTTAGTTTACTGGGGCCCCCTAATCTCCAAAGAAAAGCACGCGGCAGGCCCCGTCCTTCAATCAGTTAACAAACAGTCAAACAAGCAAGCATAAATCACGTGTGTAGCAAACAGTAGGCAAGTAGCATGTAACAAACATCGTTTCTATCACAGCTTCGGCGCGGTGGAGCTCCGGCGGCCAAAATATGTAGGTACAATATGTGGGTACGTAGGTATGTATTCAAATATAATTGTAATAGAAAACCTGACCATGATTACCATTAGCTACTGGAGCAGCTTTCTCCTCAGGGTATTTATTACTTTCACTGAGGCGTTTCTAGATATGCAATCATTGTAATATCAAGTACTAAGTTATTGAACGGAATGTAGAACAATAAGCAATATGTATTGTGTTTAAGTAAATATCCCCAAGGACTGATATTGTAGGATTTCTTTACGCATGTTTTCACTGTACGGGTCAAAGTCAATGGCTTTTTATAAAACTGTTTAGAGCAAAGATTGCGTCACATTTCTTGGATAAGGGTGCTTACATAAAGAAGCGGTTTGGCCGCTTCGACAAGCCGGCGGCAATCGGCTCTAGGTTGGGTTAGCCGGCTAACCTGCTCCTCCATGTAAGCACCCTAAGGCGGCATGGAATTTGAATTTCAAAGGATATTACATGAAAACGTCCCCACCCACCAACAGATTTGAAACATATGTCATTCGAAGCGTCTAGTAGGATAGATATTTTTTTACTATGGCGACATACTTGAAATTCATGGGGCTTAGATGTTACAGCGTCAAGAAGGATAGATTGTTGTACAAAATATTTTTCTTTTCCTATAGTTTACGCGGATATGATTAAAGTGTTGCATAAGAAGCTACAAAAAACAAGTGCAGTGTGCGTAGACGCAGGTAGTGCAGTTCGCGCCAAGCAATCGTCACTCGTTCGTTGTTTGCTATCTTTGCATATAACTGTATATATTATGTGAGAGCGAGCATTCGCACAAGATCCCTAACGGGCCACCGGATTCGGTGCAGAGCGAACCACCGATGAATGTCGGTAGATGCCTCCCACCGTCGCCCTAAGACGGTAGTATAGGAGAATTTAGATAGCTTCAGGTGTGGCCCGGTGGCTCAGTGGTCAGAGCATTCCCCCTGTAAGGGAAAGATCGTGGGTTCGAGTCCCACCTGGGCATTCACTTTTTCCTATCTTAATCGATTTGAAAAGTTAGCATAGTAAATGCTTCAAAATTTCATTCAAAAATATAACTTTGTTTAAGAAAAACATACTTTTATATGAAAGTAAACACATTTTTTGGAAAAGCTTTATTAAATAAACTCCATATATTTTCCAACTAAATCAGGTAGGAGCAAAGAACCTGACATGCATTCCATGTCTGTTGGAGGGTGGGGACGGAGTCCATACAAAATCCGGCATCCCCCTTTGTATTATACCATACTGATCTATTGTACTTGGACTGTGAGCTATTGACAGTTAGAAAGCTTTATGTACTTAACGTAATTTTGAGAAAGCATAAAAATGTGAACCTTTGTCCGAACCTACAACAAAAAACGTAGAAAACACTCTGTTGCAGAAACCACTCGAGTGAGAACTTTTTTCGCTGGAAGACAGTTTTCCAAACAGGCTAGCTTACTGTACAACTTGATAAATAAAAAATGCAAATCCACCAGCTAACAGTCTATAAATGTAAAAATACTATTATTGACTGGCTTCTGTGCTATCATAGTTTAAGGTTTTCACTTAAACTATGATAGCACAGAAGAAATCCTATATTCATAACACACAAACACACACACACGCGCACACACAGACACACACACTTACAGACATGAAATATATAAAACTAACATTTAGCTTTTAAGTATAAAAATAAGCAACCTAATATTTTCTTTATTTTATATACCTAAGCGAGAGGAAATCTACTAGGTACAGCTATTGTTATGATATGGATGAGCGTGGCTATCTGATACAGGTGTAATTCACTTAATAGAAGGTCACAACGACAAGAATATTGTTAAAAGTACCATTGTGTTACAGAATAAATGACTTTTCATTTTTTTCATTTTTCATTAGGACGCAGAAGCACAGAATAGATAATAGTACTAGCGGCAGAAGCTAAATAACTGCGCCATCGAATTATGACATGTATTTGTTTAGTCGTAGAGCGTATTTTCGTAATTTCATCTGTTTGGCTGCAACAGATGATTGAAGGACGAAGATTTTTTTTTTTGGGGTCCGTACCTCCGAATGCAAAAAAAATGTATCCCTTATGCGATCACTTTGTTGTACGTTTGTCTGGCAAGACATTATTCTCAGGAATACGTCGAGGTATAAAGTAGAAATTCTTATCAATAATAACTTTTGTGACGGCTTGAAGCTGTGCAAAGGTCAGACTTCTAAGTCAATTCAAAAGATACATCAAGGGCACTGAGGTAAACAAATAGAGTGGCAAACTTAGATGAATTAAATTCATCTAAGGTGGCAAACTAGTACAAATCGCCGCCACAAAAAGCAATGCCACTTGTGAGCTTAGAAGCGCAACTACGAGAAAAACTACTTAACTATTGAAGATGATGAAGGTAAATATATATGTCTCACTCGCACGCGTGGCATGAACACCAATGTCGCTGGGATTAGACAAAGACAAAAGTATTAACATGTGATCGTGGGTCAGTGTTTACAGACGTATGAATATTTACCCACGATAATATAGAATTTCTAAACCAATTTTGTAATAAAAATCATTAATATAATGTTTATTTTTCCCAGACTGCGGGTTTCGATTTTGAATGGTATGTAGGTATGTATGTATCTACTAGTACATTATGAAACAAATTATTTATATTTGAAAATAGTTTATAATTAAGTAAAACGTATAATATTTATATAAATATAAGCCTTATGATTTTTCACCTTCGAAAATATAATGTGCCAAAGGAAATTAACTGAATATATCGACCTTCAAGATTCGTCCATTAAGGTAAAAGCACCAATGGCCGACACTTTATGGACAAATCAAACTTCAATAGGTATGCAAAACTACTTAATTTATGTTTTTAGAAGAATGGTCGTTACGTCTTTTCTCAATTCCTACAACATTATGACATTAACTTTTGCAGATAAAGTCTTTATAAACTAACATATTTTTAGTTTAAGTACAATTATATAACACTTGTGAAGGTCATTACTATAAGACGTTGTTGTAAACTGATTTGTGTTCAACGTATAAATAGCCTAAATTATGTATGATCGCAATATGAATTTAAAGGTACTTGGATTATGCACTCGCGAGTTTACTTCAAGTCCCCCAAGTAAGAAAAGAAAATATTATTCTATAATTTACATATTCCTAATTCTCCCAATAATGTGGGTAAACCAAAACGATGTTTTAGTGGTAACACTGAATGGCAATCATAATTATTAATTTTAAAACTGGATTATAGCGATATTTGCGTCAATATCAATGTATAAATAGTATAGTTACGCGTGAAAACTAATTCCTTTTGATTTTTGTGCATGTAGGACTTAGAATCACAAGATTTTACTGCGCATTTCACCATTTTAGCGCGCTCGGTTCAGTTCGGACGTGTGACAGAACTGTCTAACGTCGACTAAACTGAAGTCGCCTCAGGTCTGACCGTGGTCAGACCTGTGGTGACATTGATTTTGGTGCGGCCATTGCTAATCTAGTGTGTATATATCAATGATCAAGGGTGTCAAAAAGGGGTGTATCGCTCAATCAAGTTTTGTACGGAAACCTTCATGTTCGAGCCCGACCCGTACTTGGCCGGTTTATTTTAAATACCTATCTTATCAACCAATTACAGGGTGCACGTTTTAAACAGCCACATAGAAAGAGATAAATATTTTGTTGATGGTTTTTTAATGACGCATTAGTTAAATTTTTGAACATTATTTTGTGATTGTGCAAGCCGTCTTCTCGAGATTGGATCAGACGACAGTCCCTCTTACGACCTTGGAAATAGCTATTTGGATGATTTAAGTCAAAGACAAAATTCATTTTATTCTGTAGTCTATACCTAAATGGAATTTACAAAACGTCACGTTGATGACACTTTGGTTATAAATAGCTTCTCTACTAAGAATAATTCTATAATTTTATATGTCAATACCGTCCTCAATCAACAGGAAAACCGTATGAGACCATAATTATAAATATTTAGTGAACTGCATTCGATATGCCACTAACAACCTTCAACATTGTCCCGTATATTACCTGAAACTACAGTGACGTCATCACATTGGAGTCGTAACGCGCAAATTAGTGATTTCGCGGTATCAAACGTATAATATTAGTAGCCATGGAATGTTATACGGTTCTTCGAATTATAAGGCTTGTTGATTCACAACAAAAAGGCGACTTACCTACGGACTGAATTTAGACAGTAGGTACAATACTTCGACATGTAGCGAACTTCGAAAACACATAGATCGACAAGTCATTGCTTCGAAGGACAATTATTAGACAACACAATCCTTCGAATTACCACTACTTCGACAGACGATTATTTGACAGACAATACTTAGACAAGTTACATCTTCGAATGACCACTACTTCGACAGATTTTTTATCATTCTCCTATTACTGGGTGGTTTAAAAAAAATATCCACGAAGGCTAAAGCGGGAGCTCGGCTCCGCTTCGCTCCCGCCTTAGCCTTCTAACCTAACCTATCCGAGTCGGAACGCTCTGAGTCGGGGTGTAAACCATAACGAAGTAATTTGAGGCATAAAAACCAAAGAAAAAAAAACAGTTACAATTCAACGAAAGACTATAAAAAAAATCTGTCGTAGTAGTGGTCATTCGAAGATGTGTCTTGTCTAAGTATTGTCTGTCGAATAATCGTCTGTCGAAGTCAGTCGAAGCAATGACTTGTCGATCTATGTGTTTTCGAAGTTCGCTACATGTCGAAGTATTGTACTTTCTAAATTCAGTCCGTAAGTGCAAAAGGGCCAATTCTCGAAATTAAATGAAGTTCAAAATTCAGGCTCAATCCACCTAACCTCAATTTTTCAAATGTCAAAACGTCCTTGAAGCGAATCTAAGTCATCATATTCTAAGGCTTGTATTCTAGTATGCCTCTAAGCTGTACCTCAATATATCTGGGAAAAGATTGTATACATATGACAAATTTGACAGGTTGTCTGGCAGATTGTCTATACAATTTTGCCACAGATAAAACGAGATTCAGCTAAGTGGCATTCTAGAATATGGGCCTCAGTCACTATAATCTCAGTCAATTTAATCTAAGTCGATATACGTACATATAAAACGGATATTGATGCGGATCCACATCTTTAATATCGGCATCGTTTCTATTGACATTTATCAATTTAAATATAAAAGAAAAAAACAGGTCAAGTGAGAACCTGACTCGCACACGATGCGCGTTCCCTACAATATTATTTTTAATATTTGTTGTTATAGCCGCATTAGATATAATAATTAAGCCTGGTGACAGACAGACTAAGATAGACAGTTGAGTCTAGTGATATAGTTCCGTTTTACCCTTTGTGTAAGTACGGAATCTTAAAAAGTATTGTAATAAATAAATAATAAATGTTCTACAACATTTCACACAACGCTATCTACCATGGTAAGCATAGCTTAACTAACTAGCTTGTGTTATTTAGAATACGAATAAACAAACTCAAATACTTTTTTTTTGCAAATACATACAAATTATACATAGAAACACCCATACCAATGAAAATATACTTATTTATGCATACAAATATTTGCACTGTTCGGGGATCGAACCCGCACCTTCTGTGTAGAGGCCGCGTTCACTACCGCCACGCCACAAAGGCTCTCGTTGTTTTCATACGTCTAAAACGACAGCTATTGCAAATATAATAGTGTCTGCCTAGCACCCTTGTTTATTGACGCGAGCTGTCATTGCGGTACAGTCAGCGACAGCAGTTAATCATGTTCTGTTCGGCAGAGCTCAAGTAATACCTTTCAGAAACTACTGAACAGGGTATGGAATATATATAAATATTGACCTGTGGTTTGAACATCATTAATTAATGGATGGAAGGGTGGATTTTGGTCAGACAAGTAGTTTCAGTATTTATTATGTTTTGTTGTTGACTGTACAATTAAAACATAACATGACATAACACAATATAAACTCACGCCTATATCCCCGAAAGAGAAGACAGAGGTGCTAGCACCCACATTTCGCCAGTTTATGTTTAGGTCAATTATTATACGGAAAAAGAGTAATTTTTTTTTTTTTTTTTTTTTTTTATGTCTTTTAAGATTTCGTAGGACACGAAAAGTATTTCCGTCTCATTAAGCAGTCCGACTGGAGAAGTACCTCCGCCCTACAGAATATCGCGGACAAAATAAACTCATGTTGTGTTCCCGGCAGTGAGTAGTTAGAGCTCACTGGAGAGATTTTATGCTGTCAGTGGGAAGACCTAAGGCTTGTCCTGCTTTATCTTCTACACTGACGGCACAGAAACTCCCTGTTCTTATAGGTTCGGCAGCACGAGTGTGACATCCTTAGGCCACAGTTACCTTTTTTTATCAGGTAGGCCGTGTACTGTATATGTCTATCAGACTGTCACCTTAGTGGTACAAAAAAAAACAATGTTTTGTTGTTGATTTTACAATGATTAACCGGATAAAGAGTATGTAACTTGTTGATCGCGTTTGAATTTAGATAGATACATCTATTCGCTCGCTCGGTCAAATATTGTGTGTTCACGCCACTAAGACGACGGAGGGGCGAGGCGAGAGAGCGGGGAGAGAATAATCTATGCCGGACACATTTCAACCACAATTAGCTCGCGACGCCCGTTTACCGAATTATTATTGTTATAACTATTTATTATAATCTCATAGTACGAAGCCTGTACATTGTGTATTCCATGATAATAGTGGGCTAATTGATTGATTGATTGATCCACAATAGTCGCATACTATGCTCTTTTATTCGCGGCCAAATCAAGAGAGGAGGTATTTAAACACGCTCAAAATGGTTTCAATTTTGTGACTAAATGGCTTCAGAAAAATCTTCTATCACTAAACACTGATAAAACAAAATACATGTTATTTACAATGCGAAATACTAACAAACCTATGACTAACATAAATATAAATGCACATTGTTGTATAACCGCTGACACTGCATGCGCTTGCCCTACATTAACTAAAACTGACAATATAAAATATCTTGGTGTAACGATTGACACAAATTTGAATTTCCGCAAACATATTGAATTGCTATGTGCTAGAATACGGAAATTAATGTATATCTTCAAAAATTTGCGTGCAATAGCGGGCTCTAAGATTATTAAACAGGTATACTGGGCCTTATGTCAGTCCATTCTTACTTATTGTATAACTTCCTGGGGTGGTGCAGGACGCAAAATCCTATTACCCCTTGAGCGGGCCCAAAGAGCAATCTTAAAAGTAGCCACTTTTCGACCATATAGGTTCCCCACAGATCAGCTCTACAAGTCATGTAAAGTACTAACAGTGCGCCAATTGTTTATTCTAAACCTCACACTATACCAACATACCAAACTTCCTCCACAAACAATAACCTTAGATAAAAGAAGAAAGGGAATAGTTTGGGAAAAACCACAAACTAAACATGAGTTTGTAAATAGATTTTATATGTTTTTGGGTCCTTTTCTATATAACAAATTTAACAAATTACTAAACATACATAGCCTAAGTTATTGGAACTGCAAGGCTTTAATTACAGAACACCTAGAAAAACTAGATTATTCGGACACAGAAAAACTGCTAGAAATACTAAAGTAGGTAGCGTTAAGCTGTAAATATGCAATAGATTCTTTGGTTTATGTTAACTATCTAATTGCAACAAGTAATTATCATTGAACGGACATAGCCTGAAACACAGGTTCACAAAAACCTAGGTCAGGTAGGTCCCAAATTGTTAATGTAATTAGGTATTATATTTTAAATTCTTACCATATACAGTGTTACACTTTCTCATAATGTAGATATTATTATACTTAAATTAGTTATATTCGACCTTATTTGTAAAACTAGTAATAACCCAATGTACAGCCCTTTTTGATAAATAAATAAATTATTTTTATTATTATTATACACACAATAAATACGTGGGTATTATTGGCAATATGTATATGTCAATAGTATTGCATGTATGCGGATTCCGGCGTACCGCAGGTATTCCACGCAGTTGAAGGCAAGCTAGTCTAGTAAATACCATTGAAATATTACCACTATTGTAGTATAACTTCATATTCGATGCAAAATTACGATTCCATTGCATGCCCGACTGCATAATATGAAATGTTAATTCATTTTCTGTTTAATATCACATCTCTGTGTATCTACTGAATAGTTTGAATACATTTCAATATTGTATTAATGAAAATCATATTGTAGTTACCTACCTTACTATGTTAATGAGGGAGCCATAATACAAAATTGTGTTGTTTTGTTTATCATATGATAGCAGTGTTTTGCAGTTAGACCAGTTGTTGGATTTTTAAGGGGTCCAACTACCCGTAACGATTGCTAAAAATGTTTGTAATTGTATAACCACTGGGACCAAGAACTCACCGTGCTTTCTGAGGCACAGGAACGCGGTAGTAAACGCGGCCGCTACGCAGAAGGCGTGGGTTCGATCCCCGCTCAGTGCAAATATTTGTATGCATGAATATGTATATTTGCATTGGTCTGGGTGTTTCTATGTATAATATGTATGTATTTACAAAAAAATAAGTATCTAAGTATGTTTATTTGCAGTCTAGATTCCATAACACAAGCTAGTTAAGCTATGCTTACCATGGGTTAGATAGCGTTGTGTGAAATGTTGTGGAATATTTATTAATATTATTTATTAAATACACATAGTAATGCATACAAATAATTGCATTGAACGGAAATCTAACCCGCAACATAGCAGTAAAATACCCCTACGCCATAGAGGTTGTCATGATTAATAGATATTCCATCGTACAAATCGAGCATAAACAAAATTTCTGACCATTAACTCGTTGATTCCAATCCATTAAGCTGGCACGATCTCTGTTCGGCGAGCGAGTACGGGTAACTAATTGCAAATATTGTTATATTGTAACTGAAATATCCATGTAATGACTCGGAAAGGACAATTTAAATCCCCTAAGGAAAGGCGGAGATGTATCAACACCAATGTTTAGTCATCTATGATTTTCGGTCTCACGAAATAGGGAGCGAGCCTATTGCCGTCTTAGGGGTGTGTTTATTATTGGACGGAGAACAGGCCATCCTTTAGTCGCCTTTAACGACACCAATAGGAAGAGCTGGGGCTATTTTTATCCACCGGGAACCAACACGGAAAATTAGGTAAGTTGTAACTGAAATTACTAGTCTTTACTCCAGTTAAACTCAATTTCTTGTGTTGAAGGTTTACGTTGGTAGTCTAACGGCCAAGAATGGAACCCGGGACCATGTAAGATCATAATTGGGACCTTACGCACAGGTGTAAAGACTATCTAATATATTTATTAAGTAGGTAATGGGTGGCACACTCTACAAGTAATCGTTACGAGAGCACTGTTCAGTTTAAATGGTACCGATGTATAGATGCTTGCTTGCTTCAAAACATCTAAATTCTAACATCTTTGTAGTTTTCGTAACGATTTTTCCTGTTATATACATATTGTACATTGTAGGTATGTACTACTTACCCCTGAATTTCTCCAGAGTCGCAGCCAGATGTGTATCAACTTCCACATATCGATGTTTTTCGGTAACAAATACAGGGATTGCTTCGAGACACTTCGAATCACTTCGAGAGACGATTTATAGGGAAAACAGAGATCGTTTAGCGCTCTGCGGGACACGGATGAAAACTGACATACATCACCACTATGTAAAATATATATAACGGTACTCTTGCTTCGTAGATTTCAAGTACTGTTCTAAGTGAGTTTTTTAACCTCAAATTTTTACACATTAATTACTTTCATATTTATTTTACTTTTTTGTTGCGTTTAGTAGCAGCAGACCTTCCTCACTACATACATAAAGCAGATAATCAAATAGTTTTTGGGGTTCTGTAATAAAGCAGTCTACAGCTGGACATAGACTGTTGAGAGACTTAGGCCGACTGTTTTCACGCTGGCCAAACGGGCTGGTACAGGGTTTTATTAGGTCCTTACGTATGAAATTGGCGTTTTGTACGGGAGGAATAAAAAGTCGTATTTTTTGTAAAATATATTTAATTAATCAAAGTATGCATGTATGCTCAGCTAACTTAGTGGTTGTTTGTTGTGCAGTGTGTGGTCTTGCGTTGTCGTGAAGCAGCAGTAGCCTAGAGCGATTGAACCAATGACCGTTTAACAGCTAGTTCTTCCTTCATGGTTTGCAGTTGCTGACAAAAGATATCTGCCGTAATCGTTTTGCCAGATTTAAGAAAGCTGTAGTGAACGACACCGGCGCTAGTCCACCAAACACTTACAAGTAACTTTTTCTGAGTCAATTTTCGTTTAGGGCAGGATTTGGCTGGGTCTCCAGGGTTCAGCCATTGCGATTAGCGCTTTCGATTATCCTACAATATCCACTTTTCATCACAAGTAATGATTCGATTTAAAATCCCTTCATTATTGTGTCGGTTGAGCAAAGTAACACAGCAGGCGACCCGTGTTTGCAAGTTCGATTCACTCAATTCATGAGGTACCCATCGTTCGAGTTTTTTACTTTCCCGATTTGCTTCAAGTGGATTAATACAGTTTTGTCACTTACCCCGAAGCCTGCTGCTATCTCTGAAGTGCTTTGTGATGGATCCGCTTCCATAATAGCCTTTAATTCTTCGTTTTTCACTTTGATCTCCGGCCGGCCACGGGGTTGGTTCTTAAGGTCGAAATTTCCAGAACGAAACCGTTGAAACCAAAAACGTACCGTGCTGTCTTTAGCGACACCAGCGCCGTACACATCACTAATTCTTCGAGCTGTTTCTGCAGCACTGGTGCCACGGTAGAACTCGTACTCGTAAATATATCGATATTTCATGTTTTCCATTGCGCGGTAATAAGCGACGCCAAAGAAAAAATTATGAGGAAAATAACAAATGAATGACTGTATTCCAAAGAAACAAAAACCAGCTAAATGAATTTATTAATTTGAATTTGGAATTCTTAACCAACGAGGAGATATTTCAGATCAAATTGATCAGTACGACAAAACGCTAATTTCATACGTAAGGACCTAATATTTCGAGTTTTTGACATCGTCATCGTATTTTTCCGCTAGTCGCCTCTTACGACACTCTTCGGATGTGATGGGGTGGTGCTACTTGTATTCTTTCTACGTAACGGTTTGGCTGAGAATCTGCTGTCCGTCTGTCTGTCTGTCACCAGGTTGTATCTAATGAACTGTGATAGGTACTTAGATAGCTGTAAGGCTGTAACAGATGATGTAGTTGTTGCTATAACGATAAATACTAAAAACAGTAAAAAAATAATTAAGTCGGGATTGCAGTGCGACTTGTAGGTATTAATATATATAATCCGCAAGAGAGAGAGAGGGACAGAATAGAGAGATAAAATATAAATATAACTTTACCAGGGCATAGATATTTTAATGCTTTTTAAAACAAATTATTATTTGATATGGCGTCTTAGTGTGAAATATCGATTTGGAGCATTTTAGAACCATGTTTGACGCTAATTTCTGCTCGAACCAAATATTATGAAACGTGTTTCTGTCACACACCTCACTTTACGGTTCAGCCTACTTTATGAATATGCTTTATCTTTGGCGTAATTACAAATATAACTTGATAAAAATAATATTAAGGGTGTTTAAAAATTTTCAAAACGACTCCTACTCCGCCATAAGGATGGTTCCAAGGAGTGTAATGTTGTATCGATAATGGTAAGGAACCCTTTATGCGCGACACCGACTCGCACTTGGTCTTTTTTTTTGTTGCATACTGCTACATTCTAATCTATTTAAGAAACAATAAATCGAATAAACCACTCCATTGTCTAACTACTATTTTAGTCTTTGTTGATTTTATCAATTAATAAGTAGATACTCTCATAGTTTTAATAATAGTATTAACATGTAGTTTCTATGCTGTTTTTTTTTTAATTTTACGTTTTTTTTAATTATCACATAGGTAGCAGACAAGCTCACGACCCACATGATGGAAAGTGGTTACCGTGGCCTATGGACGTATGCAACACCGACCACGCTGCCGACCCTGAAGAAACCTTCTAATGCCCTCCTTGAAGATCCCTATATTGTAGTCGCTTGAGAAAGCGACAGGGAGTTCTTTCCACAACCTGAGCGTGCGTGGGATGAAGTTCCTTTCAAACCGTACGGTGCGCACCGTTTCTGGTCGCAATGTGTGGGATGAACTCCCTGTTTACGGCGAGCGGTGCGATGATAGAATGTAGCTGTGGGCATGCATAGCATGTCAAACAATTCATCTGAGCACAGATCATTTTATAGGCGGTAGAACACACAGCGAGGGGCAATGTCCCTCCTGAGGCTGAGAGGTTCCACATCGCCTGCGAGTATGGGATTGTCGACGAGCTTCAACGTCCGTTTTTGCATCGAGTCCAAAGGTTCAAGCTGGCATGCAGGCGCTCCGGAAAAAAGGTGACAGCAATACTCCATTTGGGGCCGAACCTGTACCTTATAAAGAAGGAGTCGTTGCACCGCAGTGTATCTAGTACTGCTTCGCACTATTTATTTGATGCCAGTTTGACCTTGTCTTCTAAATGACTGCGGTACTGGACATCACTTGCGATGTCGACACCCAGAATCCAGAGATTTGATACTTGAGGTGGTAAATGGTGAACCCAGGAACTGCGGCGCTACAATAACCTGACCTCTGAATCTCGAGAAAAAAAACCTGTACCATAGCCTCTTTCTTCACTTAGTAGTTTACAGGTGAGAGCTTACAGAAGCTAACAGGTGAGAGTTGGTTTGGTGCTGAGCAAGAGTCGCATATCCATATACCTATTTTTTTTTAAATATTAAGAACCAAAATAATCGTAATTACTAATATTCTCTCTAACCCCTCCAACTAAGCTAAATTGCTTCTGCTAGAAGTGGGTTCACGTTGGTAGTGTAATGGCCAGGATTCGAACCCGGGATCTCTCCAGGCCGACTCCTTAACATGGAAAATAAACTTACATGTATAAACGTATATTAAATATTTAAGCTTAATGTAATGCCTTACATGTACAAAATAAAACA
Source organism: Eilema caniola (assembly GCA_949126895.1). Taxonomy (NCBI): domain Eukaryota; kingdom Metazoa; phylum Arthropoda; class Insecta; order Lepidoptera; family Erebidae; genus Eilema; species Eilema caniola. The sequence continues at coordinate 25,129,204 of OX421467.1, forward strand.
TTCAGCAAATGTTATGCACGAAGGCACAAGTGTTTCCCCGTCTTGAAGCGATCATTCAATTAACATGCAAGTGTTGAACGGTTGAACCGTACGAAACAAGGGCAATGTCAAGGACACACGTTTGCGTTACGTTTTCGAGCATTCGTATAAGTGTTTTTTATATCTATATATTTGTTACTGTACTGCTCCGCTCTCTTGCATAGGAGTTTGATAGTATTATGGAGTTCGGGGGTCTAACTCCACAGCTACTTATAACTTGAGATATTTAGATTATAAAACAAGGATCTGTATTATTAAGATACTAGCTTTTTCCCGCGGCTCCGCCCGTTTGTTTTTGATTTCCTATTTTTCTGCACCCCTATGGACCCTAAGCTTTCATTTAAAAAAAAAAGACGGGTTGCACTCTGGGAGTGCCGGCAGAAGTGAAAACATTTTCTTTTTTTCTTTCTTCGTTATATACATAGAAAAAGATAAAAAAGAACATACCATACCATGCCTATAATATAGCGCTAATCATAGAACCTATCACTTATTTTCTGCTAATTTTCTGTCAGAAGAAATTAATAAATTATGAAAAGAAAAAATAAACACAAAAAGTAATAAATTACAGAAAGAAACAATAATCATAAAAAGTAATAAATTACAAAAAGAAAAAATAATCACAAAAGTTTCAGAAGGCCAGGTGGTTTGAACCCGATACTATCTGAAACTATAAGGACTTACAGTCGAAGTGCTTACCGTTTAAGCTACGACGCTATCTATGGAAAATTGCAAAATAGATAGTATTTACCTAATCTTGTATGACGTCAGTCGTCGGTTACGGTTCAAAGGTCAACTAATCCTGACGCTTCCTTAACATTTTACACCCATCCAACGCCGCTAAAGAAGTTTTCACTTCAAAAAACCCGATGAAAATTGGTTGGGTAGTTTTTGAGTTATGAGCGTTACGCTAACGTATTATTTAAGAGATTTTATCATAATTAGGTATATCACTACTGAACGAATTTTATGGGATTTATGTGAAGTTCTTTTTCACTTTACTGATACGAACGAGAAGATAGCGAAATCTGCCTAATATTTGAGCCTATATCCTTTAACTTGACGAGTTTTCCTTCTTGAAGATCTAACAGATCCTCCATCACCCACTGACTCGGTCTGTCCTCGTTTTCATTGTTTTTTTTTGATATTCTAAATTCAAATTGAAATTTAAGTCTTTTATTTTTTTATCGCTGGCGCGCGATGGCCAGGTTACTAAAAAGGTTCGACAAGGAGTACGAACAGTACAGTATATAGCCAATGTTATTAAGAAATAATGTGACTTTCTATTGGTAAAATAATTTTGAACCAATTTAAACCAGCTCCACTGCTCTCTGACACTCTTGGAGTGAATTAATTCTCAATCTATCAATTTTCAATTAGCTAGTCGCAGTCTACTGTTCACATAGACCTCTCCCAACTTTGGGACGCTTTGGCCTACGGTTTCCACGCTGGCCAGCAGACGGGTTGGTACAGGGTTTTATTTCGAGTTTACCTTCTCTCGCAGTGATTTTGCTGGTGGTAGAAATTTGATGGCCATGGCACAAATTCGACACAATTTTCGATCGGGTGAGATTGCGAAAAACCCTCTATAGTAATTCAATTTCGGTTGGATTGCGTTCAGGGCTCAGCAAGTGCTCGCAGCACTAGCGGAACCGGTGGGTGTCACGCGGTGCTGCGACGACATCCAATCTTTTGATGGGGCCGTCAAGCTGAATGCCACCATTGTTAACATGGTACTTACGTGTATGTAATGGTGTCTCTCTCTATCCTGAGACATTGCCTTTAGCTTATCATCAGGCGAGGTGAAATCAAATTGTCCTATATAAAAATTTCCCTGTTAGACACCTTTAACGACACTCTTCGGATGAAATGGGTCTTTTTTTTACGTGCGGGAAATCCCCACGGATACCCCCTCCTTCGGATCCGAAGGGGGAGGTTATGTCGGACTCGAACCGACTAAACCGCACGTCGTCTGTGGGTCGATGTGCTAGGCCGGAGGTGAGGTTGTCTTGTGACATATCCCTCGCACCCCGGCTGACCCAGGGCCATTCCTCTCGGTCTGGCCCTCCTCGGGAGGGAGGACCACGGAGTCCCCGACTTGCCCCCGGTATGGGGAGGGGCGGCGCGCATCGTAGGACGATGCGCGCCGCCGCAGTGGCCTGCTCATGGGGGGCGGAGGTCGGTTTGCGCCCTCCGACGCCCGAGCCGCCTTCGAACGCGGCCAGCGATATCCGCGAGTCTTTCTCGCTCGCTGCGCCGCGCCCGCTCTGCTGTCTCCTTCACGAGCATGACCTGACCTGCGGACCGTCGCCGCGAGCAGGGTGGAGGGCGTGAGCACTCTCACCCCCAGGGCCGTCACAAGTTCCCACCTCGGCGCTTCAAACGCCGAACACTCGGTGAGCGTGTGCAGCGCCGAGTCCACGCTCGCATCGCAGTGATGGCACTCGGGCGTTGGCTCTATGCCCATCAGATGTAGGTACCGCCCGAAGTTACCGTGTCCGGTAATGACCTGCGTCTGACGGTACGAGAGGCCACCGTGTGGCCTCTCTAGCCACTACCCCAAGATGGGTCTTACCGCCGCAATCACGGCGTGCCCTCTGCGTGGTTGCTGAAGTCGTAGCTCCCACTCAGTCACCATGGCCCTGTGGAGCCGGGATTTCTTGGCCCGAATTTCTTCGGGCTCGGGATCGAATCCCCGCTCCCGCGCCTCCTTTCAGAACCGATAGAGTGCCGAAAGGGTCCTCGCTTCCAGGATCCACGGTGGCGATCCGGCCAGGAGACTCGCCGCTCCAATGGATATCGTGCGGTACCCCCTGATGGTCCTGGAGGCCATTGTCCTCTGCGCCGCGTGGAGCAGAGGCAGGAATCTGGCCCCCAGGGTGTCCGGCCATACGGGGCACCCATATAGGGCCATGGACCGCACGAAGTCTCCTGCAGGAGTCCTCTGGGCCCCTCAAGTTGGGCAACAGCCTGCCCAAGGCATTCGCCGTTGTTACCAACTTGGGGCGCAAACTTCGGAAATGTTCTCCGAAGTCCCATCGACCGTCAAGCACCAGCCCTAGGTATTTCAACCGGGGCTTGATGTCGAATGGAGGGCCATGAAAGAACATGGCCTCGGACTTGTGCAGAGCCACCTCGAGACCCAGCCGCCGGATCTGTTCCACGACGAGCGACCGCATCCTCCGACAGAGTCCTCACACGCATGATGGCATCCACAGTGGAACGCCACCGGCGGAACCCGAACTGGGTATTCGCCAGGTCCGGCCCCACTCTATAGAGATGCTCGACGAAGCGCTTGGCAATGACTCTTTCAAAGAGCTTGCACACCTCGTCGAGCAGCACTATGGGCCGGTACCCGGACGGCTCGTCCGCCGGCCGCCCCATCTTGCGGATGAGGATCAGTTTCCCCTCTCGTGGTTTCTCCATCACCACACGCATTGAATTGATTTTAAGTCAAGGTCTGGGGAGAGAGTGAGTGGTTTTAATAAAGTAAAGTAAAATATATAATTAACGAAACGGGAATTAACGCGATCATGGTATAGGTACTTACATACCTTTGATTGCCTGACGTTTCGACCAGGTTACACCGGCCGTGGTCACAGGCTGACTGGCCGTTTCGTTAATTATATATCATGGAACGCGAGAGTTTAAAAGTTAAAGTAAAATATTCTTTATTGTAATTCAAAATACACTAAAAATAAAATAAATAATGAGTGGAAATTTTTCTACATGATAATGTACAATGGGCGGCCTTATTGTAAGCAACAATATCTTCCAGGCAACCTTTGGATGGACAGGAGTGTATAGAAATGACCTCATTTCTGCCTGGATGAATCACACAACAGCATAGTATTACTTATGTATTGTCTTCGGGGACTGGCCCTGGGTCAGCCGGGGTGCGAGGGATATGTCACGAGTCAACCTCACCTTCGGCCTAGCACATCGACCCACAGACGGCGTGCGGTTTAGTCGGTTCGAGTCCGACATAACCTCCCCCTTCGGTTCCGAAGGGGGGGGGGGAGGTATCAGAGGGGATTTCCCGCACGTAAAAAAATAAAGTTATGTATTGTCTGCATTTAAAAGTAAAATGACTTAATCCGTTATAACATAGTGCTTGCTAACAGCTGTGCTATGCTATCTCCGTAACTAACTCATAACAATATAACAACAGTATGTAGGAACAGTTAGCGACAAAAGTGCGTTAATATATTATTTCAAAATTTTAAAAATCTATTCAAATTAAAGTAGCTAAAGTGTAAAATTGTATAATAGTTTTTCATTTTCTGTTTATGAGGTAATCTCCGTATTGGCTGGGCCTACTTTGATGTGTTTTTTACTGCGCATAGCTCATATTATAAGGCGTAACTTAAAGCCACTTTTATTTTGAAAAAGGTATGAACGTTATACAGGGTGTAATCGTTAAGTGTGTCCAGGCGATTATTCCGTAACTATCACAGATATCAAAAAACTTTAAACTGATATCGAAAGTACGTTACCTAATGAATAAAATGACATCAATAACTTTTTAAAAATCAAACGAGAGGTATCTAATATTTTGGCATTAAACACTCCCATACATTTAGTATGAGATTAGTAGAGAGGTTTTAGGTACGTACACCTGAAGGGACTTCTCTGTCTGGGTACTCTCTTCTGTAGGCGATAATGGCCGCTCTTTTGTTACAATCATATTTGTAGTCAATTTTTAGCATATCTCTCTTTTCTCTTTTGGAATATGCCATTTTGCAATCAATAAATGAAACAATCACGATTATTAACGCAAATTAAAAAAAAAACAACGATAAATTGGTGGGAACAACAACCCGAGATAAAAGTTTTGAATTTAGAACGAACACCAAAGAGTATCTTTTTTTTTGTAGTGCTTTTCAGTTAGCTCAAATTACTTAATGCGATATTAAAACACGGTTTATTACTAATTTCAAGTGGTACCTAAGATAATTATTTTACACATGTATCTATTTGAAAATCATCATTGTCATATTATACGTAATCATAAAATATGATTAAGGTAAAATGGGTACTAGATCACTTAAAATAAGGAAACTAAAACCTTTCTACTATTCTCATACCAAATGTATGGGAGTGTTTAATGTCAAAATTTTAGATACCTCTCGTTTGATTTTTAAAAAGTTATTGATGTCATTTTACTCATTAGGTAACGTACTTTCGATATCAGTTTAAAGTTTTTTGATATCTGTAATAGTTACGGAATAATCGCCTGGACACACTTAACGATTACACCCTGTATACGTATGCGGACACAGATGGTCTCTAATTAAAAAAAAGTATGTCATATACGTACCCGGGTCCCTACTGGATATCAAGGTCTAAGGTGTGATAAATGTATCCATGGTTATTACTTCATTTAACCAATAAATTAGTTTATGGCGGCTATGAACATCATTTTTTGTCATTCAATAAATTGGGGCAATTTTTGCTTTCGTTTTTACTATTTTGACTTTCACGGTATTAGGACGGAACACGACGATTTGCAAATTACTAATAAATTTTTAGTAATTTTGTTGCTGACTGTACACATGTAGGTATCGCTCCGTCGCCATTGTGATTAAATGTGTACGGTTCATTAACTGGAGCAGCTCGCGTCATTAACATGATTTATATCAAATAAACTGCTTCACAAATGACTTGCTGCCAATGTTATTTGGACTATTTACCAGATGCACTAATTATGTACGAAAAATAAAATTGGAAAAACTTAAAGTCCGACTGTACCTCCGCCCTATAGAATTCGGCGGCCATAACAACCTTGTTTTGTTTGAATGCAATTTTGAAGCATTTACTATGCTAACTTTTCAAATCGATTAAGATAGGAAAAAGTGAATGCGTAGGCGGGACTCGAACCCACGATCTTTCCCTTCCAGGGGGAATGCTCTGACCACTGAGCCACCGAGCCACACCTGAAGCTATCCAAATTCTCCTATACTACCGTCTTAGGGCGACCTGTAAGGGAAAGATCGTGGGTTCGAGTCCCACCTGAGCATTCACTTTTTCCTACCTTAATCAACCTTGTTTTGTTCTTGGCGGTGAGTAGGGGAGCCAGAGCTCTCTGGGGAGATTTTGTGCTGTCAGTGGGAAGACCAAAGGCTGATTCTACTTTGTCTTTTGCACTGACGGCACAGAAACTCTCTGTTTTTGCAGGGTCGGCAGCACGAGTGCGACTCCCTTGGTATTGCACACGTCCATAGTCCACGGTAACTACTTTCCATCAGGTGGGTCGTGTCAACTACTATTCACTATTTCGATTCTATATGTAGTACTAGCTTTTGCCAGCGGCTCCGCCCGCGTGGATGTCGTTTATCGTTATAATATCGGTTATCGTTATCAATTGTATCCTATGTGTTAATCTGATGTATAAGCTATATTATTGTAAAGTTTCATTAAAATCCATTCAGTAGTTTTTACGTGAAAGAGTAGCACACTGCCATCCATCCATCCATGCATACTACATGCATGGATGCATACTTTCGCGTTTGTAGGTAATATTAGTAGGATTTAAATGAAAAATTGGCTTTTTGTACAATACGTATTTATATTTATAAGACAAGTTGCTATAGTCCGTTCTTTTTAATTCAGATAGTAAATTGACAACTGCAAATGTCAAATTGTGAAATAATGATACCAGCTTTTAGTGCTTAGTGACGTGCTCGAAGCTATCGACAATGTTTGTGGTCTAGATACAAGTGGTTTAGCTTTATAATATTTAAAGAAAAAAGTTAAAATTAAAAAGTTTTTTAGTTTCTTACACAATCTATATAAGCTAACTATAAAATAACCTACAAAAAGCTTTCCTAAATTTAATTTTCGAATTTCAAAATTCATTCCTCTTTCATTCCTGAACTTAAATGAACAATTTTATTTATTTCGTACTTTGTAGTTAAAAAACCAATATTGAAATTCAAAGTTCCGAACCGTGTCACAATTGGGTGGGTATTTATTTGACTGACTAGTAAAATTAGTTACTTTTTACTAGACTTCAAAATGGTAACTCTTATAGAAACTTGTACGAAATAATTTAATGTGACGTCATAATATTTAATAGTCAAATCGTTTACTATTATAGGCTGGGTGGATTATTAAAATAAATAAAAACGATAAACTAAGAACAGATGCAAATTTTACCGCTCTTTTACCATTCTTAATTTAATGAGTTCAGTTAAATATTTTACTTTAACTACAGAAATATACAAAATTTTTCTTTCACAGCTTGTTTAGTAAACACTATACGCAGACACAGAAGTCTTTGGGCGATTCCCGCCAAAACTGAATGAGACTCCTCTTTCGTTCAGTACTCATTCGTTCCTTCTTTTGGCCACAACAATATTTAAATCGCCTAAAACAGATTATAAAACACAAAAAAGTGTTAATATCAAGAAATCTTTGACTCCATAATGTTTTGTTAAACTGGATAATCCGACAGGTCAATGAACTTGTGGCCTTTCGCGCACCCAGGTCGCGTGGTCACTTAACAGACGAATTATTTATCGATAGACGGTATGAATTATGGAACGATCAACAGGTTAGGATTTTATGAACCTATAGAGAATATCGACGCCGGTATTGAACGAAATTATGTTCGGACAAAGACTCTATCCATATACCAAACATAACAACAGTACATATACCTACCTACTCCATTTGGATATGGCTATAAGGCAACAGTTATGGAAACTTGGAGTCCTAAAAAGTTCAACAACTTTCTAACTATAAAGCCCCGATATCACCAATGGGTTCTGGAGGTCAGGTGGCAGTCGCTTCACATATAATATCGAAGTTCAAACAAACCAGCAGTCTGGAAAAAGTAGACCCCAGACTCCGACGACTTAAATTAACAATAGGATTTAGAAGATTTTAAAAACTCAGTTAATTAATAACTATTTATGTTTAAAAACTCCATACAAAAATAAAACTCAACTAAAAATCGAATTAAGCCTCAAGAGTTTAATAGTTCGTCCAGATTTTGTTTAGTTGGTTTAGTGGTTTTTACTTAGAATACAGGTGGTTTAGAATAAAAATAGTGGGATGGTGAAAAAAAAAAACCAGCTGTCAACCACATGCAACCTTTTTGAAGGATATCGATAGAGTTACAAAGTGGCGTGCTATGCCTATGGTGTTTTCAAATTCATTAACTCATTAATCGTGTTTCACCGTCTAAAATTGTTTACCTCAGTGGTCTAAATAGCCTAACAAAAAAGTACCAGATAAGTCATCATTTTGTAAAACGAATAAAAGTTTTGAAATAACAAATCCATTAAAGTATACGGGTGATTGACCTCAACGAAAATGTTCTTCATTGTATCTGTGTGCCTAAAAAAAAAGAAAACCATTGACAATAGAGCAAAAATCGAATGGCGGGAGTAATTTAATGAAATAGGTTTAATTTTCTGCAAGAGAACCTAAAAAAGGAATAAATGGACAGACAGACAGAGAGACGTCGGTTTTTATGGTGTGTAGATAATCATCCATAGAAACATGAGATAATGAAAATTCCGTCAGCATTTTGATACACTGCTTATCAATCTACTTCATTGTTAGAGATAGCGAGTGTCGGCTTGCTTTTTTAGGGTTCCCTAGCCAAATGGCAAAAACCGGAACCCTTATAGATTCGTCATGTCTGTCTGTCTGTCCGTTCGTATGTCACAGCCATTTTTTTCCGAAACTATAAGAACTATACTGTTAAAACTTGGTAAGTAGATGTATTCTGTGAACCGCATTAAGATTTTCACACAAATATAGAAAAAAAAAACAATAAATTTTGGGGGTTCCCCATACTTAGAACTGAAACTCAAAATTTCTTCTTCATCAAACCCATACGTGTGAATTTCTATGGATAGGTCTTCAAAGATGAAATTGAGGTTTCTAATATCATTTTTTCTAAACTGAATAGTATTACTAACTAATAGAGAGACACTTCTAAAGTGGTAAAATGTATCCCTCCCCCCCCCCCCCTTGTAACTTCTAAAATAAGAGAATGATAAAACTATAAAAATTATATGATGTACATGCAAGTTACCATGCAAACTTCCACCGGAAATTGGTTTGAACGTGATCTAGTAAGTAGTTTTTTTTAATACGTCATAAATCGTTAATCGTTGCTGCTACGGAACCCTTCATGGGCGAGTTCGACTCTTGGCCGCTTTTTTTTTAATTTATCGCACACGCAACTTCATTATACGTATAACGTATGTATCTAATATATATCTATACTTTTGGAAAGTATTCGTGCCTGTACATTGGAGATCTTTAATAAAATACTTGGGTTAAGTTAGTTTATTATCGATACCAAACACATTTTTTGAATTTTTGTTCTGCAGGTCTAAGAAGGTCACAGGCGCTCGTGGCCAGGTACGCCCACTGTTCGGTAAACGATCAGTGGGTTAAGTTAGCTAGGCGAAGGTTATCATTAGGATGGGTGACCGTTTAGCGGTGTTACATCTGAGCGTTTCCGTGCTTCGGAGGGCACGTCTGTCAACAGTCGCTAGGTCAAGACGGAGGCCTATATGGGCGACCTGAACAATTCTGTCACAGGTTGGCCACTAACCACACGAAAAGGAAGAAATACTTTATTGGAATCGTATTAGAATAATATTTTGTCATGCGGCAATGTTTACCCGGAATTAAAATCAGCTTAGGAAAGGAATTGTTGTATTTCTACTCCTATGAATGACTATTTACGAATTTAATAGCAATCTATTGAAACCTACTGGAAATTAATTCATAAAGTTACTTAATTATTTTTGGACACGCTGTTTTTCCGCAATGGACGGAAAACTACTGAACGGATTTTGATGCGATTTTTTTTAAAGGACTTGGTCTATCAGACTTAAAATGTTATGTCAATTGGTTCATAAGAACTAGAGACATGACCAGACCATTTAGCTTGGACGTGGGGTCCCAAACACTCACTGCCATGATAATAGATAGGTTGAAATTCGCGAACATTTTTAATTTTGCATTTATTTGTTTCAAAGACCCAAGAATAAATGAACATCTGGTCCTGATATTCCTCCAGATGCCTTCAAAACTTAAACAAATCTAAATTAAATCAGCTCAATCAATTATGATCCTTAACTACTAATTGTTATAATTGAAAATCCTAGCACACAAGTCGATCCCAGTATACGCATACAACATTTTAGAATAACATCAATCACGGTCACATGTCTCAATCAATTATGACCCTTAGGATATAATAAATTTAACTGAAAATTGTGTAACTAAAGCCGATCATAGTTTGCCAATATGACAACATTGCAACTATTTTAAGTTCACAGGAAAATCGAATGTTTTACCATGAAACGAATGGCAGTATGTAATGTAAGTTCATTAATAGATACTAGCTGTTATACACGGCCACTGAGGTAAACAAAATATGTAAATCAATGCACACGGCACTGCTGGACATAACGCCTCTCCCAATATTGGGAGGCCTGGCCGCTGATGCTGCAAATTTTATGACATAACAAAACCACTGTCATACCGCTGACATTGCATAAAATGTCATTAAATTTTAGTCTTTATGGCTGTGGTTTTAAGTCTAAATTAAAAGAGAAAGAGTTTATAACATTTTTCATTCACTCTATAAGATTGTTATCTAATTTAAGACTTTAATTGTATAAGTGTAAAATCTAAAGTTAAATAGCATTGGTTACAGTATCTGTGGTACCGCAGTGGCCTGACGGGTTGGTACAGGGTTTTATTTCGAGATTTCCTACTCTCGCAGTGATATCATCTGTGTATTCTTCCGTTAGTCGCATCTTACGATGTGTTAAGGATTAAAATAAGTTTTCAATTCAATTAAACAGCAATTAACCGCTGTAGCCTAGTGGTACGGGTAATGGACTGCTGAGACGAGGTCTCGGGTTCGATCCCAGGTTTTCCATGGCACACACCAATGACTTTTCGATGCTTTTTAAAGTTATGTGTGTATTTATCGCAGGTTTATAAGTGCCCAGTTAATGGCAATAGGCTCGCCACCTATTACATTGGGACCCTAAACAGAAACCGGCGAAATGTGGATGCTAGCACCTCTGCCTACCCCTTCGGAGATTTTATGTTTTTTAAACAGTTTTAAATCATTATCACCATTACAGCGTCACTTCCGTTCGCAGGAGCCCAAGGCCCACTCTTCTGCTCTTGCTTTTACTATGGCGTTTACGGGGCGACTGCTTTCTAACCCTGCCGGTATAGCCTCTTCTGGCCATCTTTACAGGGTCGGCAGTACGAGTGTGATGCCCCTGGTGTTGCCTACGTCCATAGGCCACTGTAACTTTTTTGTATCAGGTGGACCGTGTGCTTGTCTGTCGCCTTAATGGAATAAAAAACAGAGTTGTAGTCTTATGTTAAGTTTTAGAGCCAAAGTGATCGGTAACTTGAAATGTGTTAAGCTGATTATTATGGAGACTGTACCGACAGTTAATTTACAAGTGCAAGTGGGAATAGTATCTTAAGTACATAACGACTACCTTCCGAAACTTCACAGTTATAATAAATAGTAAGAACCGGAGCATTGCTCATAGTTAAAAAAAAAACACAAAAAAAAACAATTCTGAATTCACTTAGCAAGATAATTATTACTTCAATCGTGGTTTTAATTAGCGTCTGAATATAAATTATAAAGTACGGTCAGCGTCAAAATTTCATGACCACTGTTTCGAAAGTTGACGTGTATTACTTATTGAAATAAAAATAAATAAAAAACTTTTCAAAGGATTCTAATGCGATTTATTGGTAAGTATTATTTACATTTCGGCTACTTTTCAGCATCAATAGTCGCGCAATGACTAAAGATGGAAGTTGTCACATAGTTTGAAGTGTAAGTTATCTCAAAGTCCACCAATTGATTCCTCTTACCTCCTACCTCCAACGGAAAGAACATCGCTTCTCCAGCATGAAAGTGGTATTTTAGTACTGTAGGTAAATACATGTGTAAATACTACATAGTATGTAAATAAAATGTGAGCAAAGTTGCTGTTTTACTAAGTAAACCTTAGTAAAATATTTTTAATAATAATGATACTGTCGCAAGACAGGATTCGTTAAAAGTGGTTTTAATAATCATTTAGTTCAAGATTTGAATTATGAAAAATTTATGAATTTAAGGTATTTATTTATGAATAATTAATTACACAGATTTTTGATGCTGACTGTACATTACAATTATTTCGAGTTGAGTGTGCCACGATATAAACATAGCTACTATAATAAAAAAATACCCACACATGAAAAGAGATTGTGGTCGGAACTCGAAAGGTAATAGGTTTGATTCCGATTATATTTTTTTTTATCTTGCGCGACAAAAACAATTATAGAGATACCAGCTCCGCCGATGCCAGAGGGGGAGGTTATGTCGGCCACGATCCGACTAGTGCAAGGCCGAAGGTGAGGTAGCTATAGTGTCTCTCCCTTGCACCCCAGCTGACCCGGGGCCATCTCTCTCGATCTAGTTCTCTTAAGGTGTGGGGGGACCACGGGGTCCCCAATTCGTCCTCGGTATGGGTGAGGGAGCCGTGGTTTGCTTCTGCTGTGGTGACAGGCAGCTCCGCCCGTCACCCCAAGGCCCGCGCTCATGGGGGACGGAGGTCATTCATCGGATTCTGATTATATTAAGCTATTCAAAATGTCTTAGATATTTACTTTGTGTTATACCTTATAAACTTATAATATATCCTGAATAAATATTTATGTCACTCACTTTGACCATTGCAAAGAGAAATCGCTAAATAATTCTATCTTTAATTACCTAATTATAAATTATAATATTTATGTTATCCTTAATGATAGAAATATCGTCGAAATTATGTCCTTACTAAAAAGAATTGACTTATAAAAATACGTGTATCAACTTTGGCATTTACGTTCATATCTGATTTCTATCTTGATAAAAATAGGAAAAATTTGTATCGGTTTACGCGGGGTTTGAACCCGCGCTCTTGGATAATTGCTTTGGCTACTAAGTCATTCAAAAAAATCATTCAATGGTTCCGATAGTTCGTAAGAATATTGATAGACACTCCACTGTCACCTCAAAGACAGATTTAGAAGGAGAAATCTTCAATGAAAACACTTGTACTATTCAAAAATATTGATAATGCAGTAAGGCGAAACCGGTCATTAATTTAATAAATATGTAATGTGGAATAGTACAATTGTTTTCATTGAAGATGTGTAGCAAGTTCCACCAATTGCCATCAATCAACAGTATAAGCTAGAAGGAGAAATCTGAATTGGTTCCGGCGAGGTCTGTTAGCTTAGTGGTCAAAGCATTGCCCCTTTAAGTCAAAGATCGCGGGTTCAAGCCCCGCCTAGACCGGTTAAAACTTTTCCTATTTTAATCGATTTGAATGTTTAGCAATATTTTTATATTCTTTCATAGAGTTTATTAGCTGTAGACGGTAGTCGACAGAGCCGCCGCTATCGACAATCGCCTGACCTCCTAACCTTAAGAGGAAAGCCCAAACCAGACCCTCGTCTGTTATTTCGCAGGAACACTAATTAGTTGGCGAGGCGACGTGATGACGATGCATGTGTTTAATAAAAAACCAGGTACTGTCCTTACTTT